>JAPDNY010000006.1:89568659-90965803 GCA_029375565.1 Gekko gecko
GTGAGAAAGGGAGAAAAGTACCTCTTTCTCTACCTGCTCTATCCCATGCATAATCTTATAAACCTCAATCATGTCACCCTTCAGCCATCGTTTCTCCATGCTAAAGAGCCCCAAGCGCTTTAAACTTTCTTCATAGGGAAAGTGTTCCAACCCTTTGATCATTCTAGTTGCCCTTTTCTGCACTTTTTCTAATGCTGTAATATCCTTTTTAAGGTGTGGTGAACAGAACTGTACACAGTATTCCAAATGAGGTCGCACCATTGATTTATATAGAGGCATTATGATATTGGCTGATCTGTTTTCAATACCCTTCATAATAATCCCCAGCATAGCATTCGCTTTTATCACAGTCACACACTGTCTAGACATTTTCACTGAGTTATCTATTATGACTCCAAGATCTCTCTCTTGGTCATTCTCTGCCAATTCGGACCCCATCAACATGTATTTATATTTAGGATTTTTCACTCCAACGTGCATCACCTTGCACTTGGCCACATTGAACCCCATTTGCCATGTTGATGCCCACTCACCCAAACCTTTGACAGATCTCTTTGGAGTGCCTCACAATCCTCCCTGGTATTCACCACCCTGAACAACTTCATATCATCCACAAATTTAGCCACTTCACTGCTTACTCCCAACTCCAAATCATTAATGAACAAGTTAAAGAGCATCGGACCAAGTACTGATCCCTATGGTACCCCACAGCTTACCACCCTCCACTGAGAAAATTGCCCATTTATACTCACTCTCTGTTTCCTATTAATTAGCCAGTTTTTGATCCACAAGAGGACTTGTCCTTTTATCCCATGACTTTTGAGCTTACTTAGGAGCCTTTGATGAGGAAGTTTATCGAAAGCTTTCTGGAAGTCAAGGTAAACAATATCTATTGGGTCCCCCTTGTCCACATGCTTGTTCACCCCCTCAAAGAACACTAACAGGTTAGTGAGACAAGTTCTTCCCTTACAGAACCCATGCCGAGTCTGCCTAAATAGTTTTTGTTCATCAATGTGCTTACTAATTCTTTCCAAAATAACAGTTTCCACCAATTTACCCAGTATCAACGTCAGACTGACTGGCCTGTAATTTCCCGGATCTCCTCTGGAACCCTTTTTAAAGATAGGAGTGACATTAGCTACCTTCCAGTCCTCAGGAACGGAGGCAGATTTTAATGAAAGATTACATATTTTTGTAAGGAGATCCACAAATCACATTTGAATTCTTTCAGAACTCTCAGATGTATGGCATCAGGACCTGGTGATTTATCAGTTTTTAAGTTGTCTATCAGTCATAGGACCTCCTCTCTCGTCACCTCAATCTGACTATGGTCTTTTTACACCCCTCCCGAAATCAGTGCTTCTGGAGTGGGCAAGCACTTCTCCTCTTCCACAGTGAAGACAGAGGCAAAAAATGCATTCAGCTTCTCAGCCATTTCCCTATCATCCTTCAGTACCCCTTTTACCTCTTGGTCATCCAAGGGCCCCACTGCCTCCCTGGCTGGTTTACTACTTCAAATCTATTTGAAGAAAGTTTTATTGTTGGCCTTTATGTTTTTTGCTATATGCTTCTCATATTCCCTTTTTGCCTGCCTGATCACAGACTGAGAGAAAGCAACTGGCCCACTTTTTGCATTTTTTGAATGAAGGGTGATTTCACACTGGGTCTCTCTTGTCTAAATGTGACACTTATTCCACTCTTTCCACTCTACCACCCTGGCTCTTAAAAAGGGATTGTGCAAGTTCCTAGGAAAAGATCTTTCTACGTCTATTACTTGTTACAGAAAAAAAAATGAATTTCTTGTTGAAGAAATGCTACACCACTGAATGCCAGATTACTAGGATCAAACAACAAAAATAGCTATTCCATTTCTGCTCTATTTCCAGAAAGATCTGACTGGTCCCTGCTGCAAATATACTACCAGACCAGTAGTGTCCTTATTATACTGAATACGGGGGACTACCACTCAAAACAGTATGCCCAGCATCATTTTATGTATGCAGCAGGCAATTGTGAAAGGGTCCTATACATGGAACCATATTTTTTTGTGGCCATAGATTGTTGTTCCTTCAGGGTCTTTCAATGGGAGAAAACATACTTTTCTAGCAAGGCTAAACATATCTTCATAAAGTAAAGAAGAGTACACACAGATAAAATATATTTGATGAAAACAACCACAATGATGGCTTGTAATATTTTGGTATTGCTTTAAAAAAAAAATCTGTGTTTCTCTTTGGGAGGCCTGGTCATATGGTATATAATGAATGAGTATAATACACCTAGGAGGAATCAGCATAATTTGGAGATATGGATTTTGTCTTTACATACTAGTACAAACTAATAATGTGTGGAGATTATTTTAATGTGTCTGATGGTTTCTTCTAGTTTGACAGTTCTACCAGTTGACAGACAACTGTTTCTGCAACCTGATCAGGAAATCATGGAGGGGACAGCCATATCCTGTTGTTTGACCCCAGAAACTGGCATACTGGTCATTAAAGTTCCTTCTAGCTATCATTTATAATATCCCATAGTCTTCTGCTGAAGAATTTGTTTAATTATTGGAGAATTACAAACTCTGATGCATCTTTAGTCTTCTGGGTTGTCCGTTGCTTGTGAATGTGGCCTAATATGCTAATGAGCTGCGCTGTCAGGACTGTGGCCTAATATGCTAATGAGTTTCTGCTTTTGGGTATGGCCTGTTATGCTAATGAGTTCCTGCTGGGCTTCTTCTACAAAAAGAGCCCAGCCTAGGAGGATGAAAAAAATGGACACTTTTGAGTAGAGTGGCTTAGGATTGCTCATTCAGAAACCTTCTGGTTGAAAGATATAAATCTGGTTGAAAGATATAAATTTATACATATTTTTAAAAGATTTATATATTTCTTTCTTTTTAAAAAAATATATCCATTAATAAATATGTTTTTTATAAAAAAAGAAAGATATAAATCTTTTAAAAATATGTATAAACTAGGAGTACGGTCCATTGTGGGAAGAAATACAATGAGCTCCAGAAAGTGGCTCCAGGTTAGTGTCCTGGCTGTGGGTGGTGGGGCAGCAGACGGAAGGGGAAAATAGAGGGAGGTGAGCCATGTTTATTTCCTTCTGCTTAGCTATAAGGCAGGGCTGTCTCAAGTCATTTTGCTACCCCAAGTGGGTAGTGTGGGCAGAGAGCAACATGGTTATGTTGATTTGAGGCTATGCAGTGGCAGCTAAGGTAGAAAAGCACCTCCTTCTATGCCATGTTTTCTGGGTTCCAAGGATCTGGAAAGTGGTTCCATAGCCAGTTACAGGGTTGGCAACTCTGTAGATTTGAGGGGTAGAGCCTGGGGAGGGCAGGGTTTGGGGTGGGGAGGGACCTCAGCAGGGTATAATACCATAGAGTCCACTGCCCAAACTAGCCATTTTCTCCAGGGGCACTGATCTTGGTCATCTGGAGATGAGTTGTAATAGCTGGAGATCTCCAGATGCTGCCTGGAAGTTGGCAATACTTAGGGGAGGGCCAGGGTTGTTGAAGGACTTCAGGGAGTTATACTGCCATAGAACTCACCCTCCAAAGCAACCATTTTCTCCATGGAAAGATGTAATTCAGGGAGATGTCCAGGCCTTTCCTTTTCCTTTAACCCCCATTTTAACAGTTTAACTGATTAACACTTCAAATGACTCCCTGCTAATACCTCATGGCCTCTTGGGACTCCCAAGTTGGAAGTTGTAGTTCTAATATGGTGTAGTGGTTAAGTGGGTGGACTCTGATCTGGGAGAACCGGGTTTGATTCCCCGCTCCTCCATTTGCACCTGCTGGATGACCTTGGGCACAGCTGTTCTTGAAAAAGAGCAGTTTGTGTCAGAGCTCTCTCAGCCCCACCTACCTCACAGGGTGTCTGTTGTGGGGAGGGGAAGGGAAAGGAGTTTGTAAGCCACTCTGAGACTCCTTTTGGATAGTGAAGGGCCGAGTATAAATCCAATCTCTTCTCTTCCTCTAATTCCCTTTCCTATGGTTGCAGTAAGGCCAGCTAAGAACTACAACCCCCAAGGTGCAATGTGTCAAAAGTGGGGGTGTAAAAATGGAGGAGCCAGAGGGACAGGCCAATAGGATGCTAAGACAGGTTCCCTAGTGGCCAATGGGAGAGTAGGTGAGTTGTTGCCAGCACGGCTTGGCTTTTATATATTACTAGGAATAAGGCCCATTGTGGAAATAAATACAACAAGCTCTAGAGGTTCTGGGCGGGTGCCCTGGCCTTGGGCATACAGCGTCAATTTGCTGTGGTGACCTCAGCAGGGTATAATGACACAGAGATTACCGTTTTCTCCAGGGGAACTGATCTCTACTTTCTGAAGAACAGTTGTAATTCTGAGTGATCTCCACCTCTCACCTGGAGATTGGCAACAATGGTTTCCCAGGAGGAAATGGCTGGTTTGGAGTGTGGAGTCTATGGCATTGTACCTGTCTGAGGTCCCACCCCTCCTCAAACCCCAGCTTCTCCAGGCTCCACCCCTCAAAAGTCCAGGAATTTCCCAGTCTAGAGTTGGCAAGGTATCACCTTCCCAGCTAACCATCAACCTACCTTTATGTGGCCCTCTGACTTTAGTTTTCCATCTCCTTCCCCCTCCCTCCTGGAGAGCAGTTGTAATACTGATTAATCTCCACCTCTCACCTGGAGATTGGCAACAATAGTTCCCAGGAGGAAATGGCTGGTTTGGAGGGTGGAGTCAGCATTGTACCTGTCTGAAGTCCTACCCCTTCTCAAACCCCACCCTCTCCAGGCTCCACCCATCAAATCTCCAGGAATTTCCCAACCTGGAGTTGGCAACCCTATCTCCTTCCCAGCCAACCATAAACCTACCTTTATGTGCCCCCTGACTTCAGCTTTCCATCTCCTTCCCCCTCCCTCCTGGAGAGCAGTTGTAATTTTCAGTGATTTCCAGCCCCCACCTAGAGATTGGCAACAATGGTTCCCCAGGAGGAAATGGCTGGTTTGGAGTGTGGAGTCTATGGCATTGTACCTGTCTGAGGTCCCACCCCACCTCAAACCCCACCGTCTTCAGGCTCCACCCCTCAAATCTCCAGGAATTTTCCAGCCTGGAGTTGGCAACTCTGTCTCCTTCCCAGCCAACCATCAACCTACCTTTATCTCCCCTTCTGACTTCAATTTTCCATCTCCTTCCCCTCCCTCCTGGAAAGCAGTTGTATTTTTAAGTGATCTCCAGCCCTCTCCTGGAGATTAGCAACAATGTTTCCCCTGGAGGAAATGTCTGTTTTGGAGAGTGGAGTCTATGGCACTGTACCTGTCTGAGGTCCCACCCCCTTCTCAAACCCCACCCTCTCCAGGCTCCACTCCTCAAATCTCCAGGAATTTCCATATCTAAAGTTGGCAACTTTATCTTCTCCCCTCTCAGCAGCCTCTTCCTAGGCAAAGTTCTGTCTTTCTCATTAGTGGGGAGCAAAGCAGCTTAGTTCATTCTCCTCTTCCGCTTTGTGATCTGTACAGCAACCCTGCAAGGTAGGTTAGGCAGAAAGTCTGGGGCTGGTCCAAAATCACCCTGGCAGCTTCCATAGGGAGGCTCCTGCTGAACAGGAGCAAGCAGCCAGGGCTGGTAAAGTAATGCCAGTCAGGAGGCATGAAGTCACCCTGAGAGTGCTGGCAGGCCTAGGGTTGCCAACAAAGGCAGACTGATGCAAAGGAGGATGGGAAAGTCTCCATATCTCTATTTTGCCTTAAATTGGCTTTGATGCCAGCAGAGTGAGAAAATGCCAGAGGCTCTGGATGGATGCCCCATGGTAAATGGACCAAACTCTTCCTAAAGATTTTCCAAAACACTACTCTGTTGATAATTCATTTTCTACACTCACAGCATCTCCTGCCAGAATGCAACACATCCCCAGCACTTTGAATTAGCACCAGAGCTTTAAGAGCTCTCCAGCTGTCACCTGGAGATTGGCAACAGCTTGTTTGGAAGGTGGGGTCTATGGCATTGTATCTGTCTGAGGTCCCCCTTTTCCTTCTCCTTAGACCCCACCCTCAGCAGGCTTCATCCCTAAAATATTCTGGAAGTTTCCAACCTGGAGCTGGCAACCCTATGTCCTTTCCAGGCAGCCATCAGCCTACCTTTATCTGCCTGTCTGTCTTCAGGTCTACATCCCCCCGCCTCAGCCTCTGCCTAGGGAAAGGACAGTTTTTTCCTGCAGTGGGAACCAAAGCAACTGACATCATTCTCCTCTCCCCCATATGATCCGCACAACAACCCTGTGGGGTATGTTAGGGTTGAAAGTCTGTGAATGGTCCATAATCCCCCAGACAGCTTTTATAACATGAACCTGGGACCTTTGGAAATTTGGGGGGGGAGGTGGAGCCTGAGGAGTGTGGAGTTGGGGAAGGACTTCAATTGGGTATAATTAGAGATGTGAAGACCCAGAAAAAGACTCAAAAAATTTGGGGGAAAAACATTTTTTTTCTGTTTTTTTCCTGAAGCCTTTTTTTGTTTTTTTCTGAAAAATTGAAAAAATTGAAAAAAGAAAGAAAAAAATGATCATGGAACATGGTAATGACAGACACTACAGAGTAGCTGCAGATTACAGCTCAGAAAATGCTTCTGATTAAATTTCATGCCCATTCATTTAGACTTAGTCCCACACTCCCTTCTATACTCTTCCCCCCTCTTCAATTCTTTTTATGAGAATGGTTTTTTAATTTTTATTTAATACTGTGGAGAGGAAATATGAATAATTGTTACTTCTGGATTTATAAAAATTGTTTTGTGGAGGTTTTTTTGTCTATTCCACATAAACTAGTAAACAGTTCAGGAGATTGTTGCTCCATTTGTTACAATTACAAATAAATATTATAAAAAAGTAAATTCTGTTTGTAATAATTGTTTGGATACACTATATTTTTAATATGCTAGTTGTGATAATTTCATGCCAAGTAAAATTGTCCAAAGTCATATTTTATGTTCCTAAAGTAACAGAATGACTTTCAATCTGGAAAAGAAAAAATAAGTGCTAATGTAGCATTTTTTTTCAATTTTTCCAAACATTTCCGTTTTTTTCTGAGCTTCAAAATTTCTGGAAATTTTACATCTCTAGGTATAATGCCATAGAGTCCACCTTCTAAAGCAGCCATTCTCTCCAGGTGAATTTATCTCTGGCACCTGGAGATCAGTTGTAATTAGGGATGGGCATGTACTGGAAAAATGGTTCAGTTTGTGGAGTGCTCCATTTGCAAACCAAGGACTGTCACAAACTTTTAGCTGCCTCACAAACTGGTTCAATTCATGAAGTGGTAGAACAGCCCCCTAGTGTGCTAGGGGCACCATAATTGCAGAGGTTCTCCAGCTGACCCTTGTCTGCCTGCCCTTCAGTTTTGGTGAGGATTGGATTTACAGGGTCCAAGTTACAACTACGGAAAGAATGTCCCCTCAGGAAAGTGCTGTCTAGGGAAATGACCATATGATTAATTGCTGACAGCATACAGCTTTTGGAAATATATTATCATACTGAAATTATTTAATACAGATCACTCAGTATGGCCTGGACCGTTTTCAGTCCCATGCTAATCCTCCCAAATGAGAAGTCTACAGCCCTACTCTCCCTCTCATTGCAGTTAGGAATTTAAAGCACTTTATATACATTAGGGACAGTTTTATTTTCATCATATTCTTTACCAAACTACCTTACACTACCTTCAGGGTATTAAAAGGCATCTATTTCAGCACAAAGCTGTAATTTTAATAAAATGCAATTTCTCATATCAATTGTATTGCATACCCCTTTAAAGTCCATCCATGTCAATAAGTTTAGAACAGGCTTGCCAACTCTTGCTTTGGGAAATTCCCGGAAATTCGGAGGAGGCCTATGGAGCGGGATGCTTAGAATAGTCAGTGAAAATAGAAAAAAAAAAACAGTGACTAATTTATGAAAGTCCATTTATCTATAGAAACCTTATTTTCGGTTTTAAACAAAGCCGAATATATTAGACTTTTTTGTTCTGCTATTTGCATACAGCTCTCCTTTCACTTAATCTTGTTTCCCTTCGGGTTTTACATTTATTCCTACTGATGTTCACCACCATTGACCCATACATGGTGAGCAGCAGCAGTAACGCTTGTATTCTTGAACCGGAAATGAAGACCATTTGTGCGCTTGTTCTCTTTGTCCAGCAAATCCGTGAGCGTTTCCGTTAAGCTACGCCCCGTGCTCCGAGGGGCTCGGTTAGCGTTCCTCCTGCCATGGCAACGGGGCCTGTCACGATTGGGCGGTGCCCATCCACGCGGCGCTTCCTGTGAGGGGTCCGTCCGCCCCCGTCTAGTACAGCTTTTGCTTCCCCGGCGGGCGGGCGGGCGAGGTAGGCGCCCTGATGCACCCGCGGAGGGGGCTCCTATGCATTGTGGAACTTCACATCCGCACGGTGAGGAGAAGGATTATGGACGGAGAAAGGGTTAGCGTAAGTGAGTGGATCGCCGGAGGGGGTGCTGTTGTAACACGGAACCTAAGAAGGTCTTTCGGTGGCCAGAGGGCGGTCGGGGAGAGCTAAGCGGAGCGTTCTAATGGAGGAGATTTGGGAAATTCCCCGTTCCGTGTGAGGCTCTTGACGAGGCTGGGGTAGAGCTGTTTCCTGGCCTTCAATTTCTGGCTGCAGGCCTCATTCATCTTAGCCTCTTTCTTACAAGATTTCCTCCATCTGCAGACCTTTGCCCAGTAATGAGCATGACGTAGGCTTTGTGCCCTACCCTGCAAGTGAGTCGGGCTCCTAAGCGGGGCACTGAGTTTCTTTCATAGCTTCACGCAAAAGGCTAAAATACTGTGGCTCAGACAGGTTCTCAGCTCCCTACTATATTTGTGGAAAGTTGAGAACGGCAGATGCAGCGGCTGCATTACTACTGGTTAGGCTGCTGGGAGGTCACTGCTGGTCTGCAGACTACTTATAACGCATCCTCTGCACGTTTAGTCGGAAATAAGACCAGCCTAGTTACTCCCAAATTAGCGTGGATAAAATTACAGGCTTGGCCTTTCAAGTACAATTGTGTATCAGTTATTCCCTCTTCCTCTTCTCTACAGCAGCAAAAACAAATAAATAAGCAATTCCAGCGTATTCAACCCTTTTCTACAATTCATATGCCAATTGCAAGGATAATGTAAAAACTTTAGTTGGCCTTTTGTGTTTTCTGTAGTGCTCTAGTAACCGTTACATTAAATCTCCTCCTCTTCACTGACTTCTGACCAATGAGGCATGAGCCTTTGCTTTTTCTCACTATCTTGAGCCAATCGCTTTGTGGGAGTGGGTTGAAAAACTCAGATTTCATATTCTCTCTGCCACTCTTTCGTTTGAAAAATCTATACTGCTGTTCTTTTATGTGTTTCAAGGCTAGGGAAAATAATTTATCTTCTGTTAAAACTTTTTTAAAAGATTCATAAACATTCTCAGGTTCATTCTTTCAGCTTTTAGTCTAAACTGTTAGGATTTTACAATTAAAACCCTTTCACACAGTATGAAGCTTTTGTTTTTAATGTATATTTACTAATTTTAGTTTCAGTCAGGATTTCTTCTTTTTGTTTTTTCCTCCTTTAGCATTTAGTATTAACCTGTCCCAGTTTGTAACCTTCAGAACCTGGGCAGGATTATCTCAGGATACAGCTGCAGATTTTTACTTAAGCTCTTTCTTGTCATTACTAGAATGGGACAGATTTTGGTAGCCCTATTAAAAATACATACTGCATTTGTACTTAAGCATTTGTATTGAAATATTCTTGCATTACATTACATTATTTTCCACTTTTCTCCAAAAAGACAGTTTGGAGTCATGGTTGTCAGGTTCATAGATGACACCATTTTATTCAGTGAGATGAAATCCTGGTGCTGTTCATGACAATGGCTGAAGGAACAGTAATTGTATTGTATTGTGATGAAATCACAAACAGATTGAAGATTTATAAAATGATCTATCCGAACCGGATTATTGAACTTCAGAATAGCGGTAGCATTTAGTCTTAACTTGTGTGTAATGGCTAAATGAGTTAGCCTTCAGAAATGTGTGGTGAATTCTTATAGTTCTTTCTCCCCTTATGTGCCCCAAGTCCTCCTTCCTGATATCTGTATCAACAAAACTAAAGTTAATGCTGTCCTGAGTTTATCTGCATTAGAAACCCAGTTTAGAATGTGGTTTGAATAAACATTTTCTTGTAGGATCCATTTATTGATAAGTATTGGCTGTGGTAGCTAATCTTGATTATAAGGTGTAATGATTCCTTGTTTTAGTGTGTGTGTCTTTAAATTTTTTGTTGGAGTGCAGTGCTAGTAGAGTAGAATGACTAAGGGAGACAAGTGTGCTGTGATTGGAGGATGACTGAGAGTGTGGAAGGAGTTGTTCTGAGTGGATCTGTGTGTGTCTCTTGAAGGAATTCAGTTAGAGTTATTTAGTTAGAAAGAGAGATATAGAACTATCCAGTTAGAGAGTCAGTCAGTTAGTGAGTCTATCAGAGAGATATATGATGCTGTTCTGTGTGGAAATTTTAAAGAATACAGCATATGTGTCTTTACAAGTTTAAGTGTGGAAAAGCTATGAGTTGGGTCTGTGAGACTCCAAAATTAGGAAAGAGAATTAATAAGCTTAGCCCATGTGGCTTACCTAGTGAAAGAGTGATTCCAGTCAGAGAGGCATCTTATGATCAAAGACTGTGTGTGATACCTTGCCCGTTTATTTTACCAGTTTCTCTTCCCCAAAACAGTTAAAGTCAACTAGCAATTTATTTTTGTTCTTTAACCAATAAATCATATTTTGTTGGAGTTTAACCCAGAGTTCAGTTTAGTCCTTCCTCAGGGCCACATAGACCTCTGAAAAGCCAGACCCTAGGTCACACTTACCAGCAGCAGAAACAGAGAAGATTTGGAATTTCTTAAAATTCCTGGTGGCAGCAGAAACTACCCTGTTTGTGAACACAAAGAACAATTTTAAAGTGAAAACAGCCCTCCCCAAATAAGAGGGCACCGCATAAAGTGTTAGCAATTAATGATGTTTTGATAGTGCCTTGTTTTTGAGCTTCTCAGAGGCATCTATGTAGCCATTGCTAAGACAGTATGCTGGACTACATTGACCTTTGGTCTGATTCAATAAAGCAATTCATGTTATGGGTTGAAATGATTGCAGAAATATGTGGAAAAATGGGATTTCACAAGGCACAAGAAGCAGGACAGGTGATTTGAGGACAGCAACCAAAAGGCAAGGTTAGGGTCTTTGAGCGCAGCATTTTGTCAGTCTAGGAGGAGGTTAACAATACTTTTGGGGACTGAAATTCTCTAGTTTTTTTGTCTTCTTAGAAGCATAAATGTGATAAAATTCATAAAGCACTGAAGAGTGCTGAAGAACTTGCTTATCATAATCTTATTTTAAATGTTTTTATTTTGTCATATGGCAGTTTCAACACATAGTTGCAAGGGGTGGGATCAGAATGTTATGCATGAAGTTCCACATGTTCAAGAAGACCTTTCCATCTCCTTTGCCATTCAAACTTGTAGGACTTGCAGCCTATGAAGAGTTGCTTTTGAATGTTGGAAGATCCAGGAGTGAACATAGCACGGAAAGGGTTGAGAGAAATTACAAATGGAACTTTATTGTGCTTGCTCAGTGGGCCTTTTGGAGCCTGGTCAAAGAAAACTGTGAAGACATACAACTTACATTGTCTGATGCTCCATTTGGGATAAACGCTTCCTAACCTTGAGTCCCAAGAGCTTCACTCTAAGATACTGTTATCTACTCCTAGTTTGTCCCAACTCCTGTCTCTTCAGCGGGCATTTTCCTTTCTTTCTTGCCTTTCACCACCCCAGTCCTTGCAAAATTCTTTGAATTTTAAAAACAAAGTTTAAAATGCCATGTATTTTAATGGGGTGATATTCACTCTGTGGCTCATGGAGAGCCACATTTGCAATTACTATTAATCAAAAGAGCAACAGGACTATTGTGTTCCCTGTGTGCCAACCTGCCAAACATATAGGTAAGCCTGGGTACGGGGATCAGACAGCAGAGGCTGCAAAGAAGGATAGGTGGCTGGGCCATTTACATCAATCTGTGGCAGAAGGCCTGCATCTTAGGGAAGTGCACCGATTACCCATTCTCCAGCCCCTCCAACAGTGGCTGTTCCAAGGTAAGAACCACCTGACTACCACAAGCCTTCTGAGCAATGGCTTTGCCCACTTGGAACTTGGAGTGGGTGCCACATTGAGGAATGGTGCCATAAGAGCCATAAGTGTCCTGTCAAAGAGCTGCATGTGGCTCTTGAGCCACTGAATATCACTGCTAGATCATGTTGCAATGATTTAATCTTCTCTTTTTAAACCATTGGGGGAAATCACCTGTTTTTGCAAATGGCATGAACCTAGAGTCACAAAAAGGAGCCTGTTCCATTTTAATCTGCTTACCACCTAATTTGTGCCAGTTGTTTTCAACTCAGTTTTAATTTTTCTCCAGCTTGAATTAAAAAGTTTAGCAGTACACACTACACATCTGGTATATGCCAGTGGCTGAAAATGACACCTGTGTCAAGTTCTCCCTTTCCTTTGGTGACGTGTAGGGAAACATACTTGTATCAGCATCATCATGCTTTGTGCCTCTCTTCCTCTGTTACCAGTAGCCAGTGATGTGGATCAAAGGCAGAGGAAAATTTAACATGGGGATGATGTTTTGGGCAGCAGCCTTACATGTACATCTACTCTCAAACAGTTAAACTGACTTTGAAACATTGTTCTTCCAGATCACGTGTCCAGGAATTACCCTGAAATGCAAAGATGACCTCTACATCAGTGCCTGTGTGCTTGGACAATATAAAAAGACTTCACGTGTTCCTGCAGTATTTCCCCTTACATTTGATGAGAAACTAGTATTTGAAAAGGTAAACTTCCAGTAGGTAACTTTTCAAAACGCACAAAATATAATTCATCAGCCCTTCTTTTACCACATCCTTCTCTACAACCACAATGAAAAGGTATCATTTTAAGCTGACTTCCACATACCTTTAAATGTTCCTTTCTTTTCCTTTTTTTGTCTGATCAAGAATTAATGTAAGAATCTGAGGCTTTTTTGTTGATTTGTATCCTTAATTTTCTGATAACTTCATTTCTTAAGAGTCTCTCAGGATAATGTATACTTTAGAATTGCTGCCTATGTGAATTTATTTACTTCATTTATACTCCACTTTTCTCTCCAATGAGGACCCAAAGTGGCATACAATATTCTTCCCTACTTCATTTTATCCACACAATAACCTTATGAAGTAGGTTAGGCTGAGAGTGTGACTGGTACAAGTTCACCCAGCAAGCTTCCATCATACAATAGGGATTTGAACCTAGGTCTCCCAGGTCCTAATTGGTGGAATGTGTAGATATATACAGTGACATATGCAGAGTATCTTCTCACTAACATTTTCTTTATTTGGGCAGTTTACAGTGCAGTCCTTTCTTGGGAGTAAGCCCCACTGAGTGGACTTTCACTAAGTTCCTCAGTAGACCAGCTTAGGATGGCACTGTTAGACCATGGCCATGATCACACACACTAAATAATGCACTTAAATCCACTTTCAGTGCATTTTCCAACTGGATTTTCAGTTCACACAGTAAAATCAAGTGGGAAAGAGCAATGAAACTGGATTGAAAGTGCATTATTTAGTGTGTGTAATCACAGCCCATGATGGGTTAGTATGTCTGTAGCAATAGAAAAGAGGAAGAATCCAGTAGCAGCTTAAAGACTAACAAAATATGTGGCAGGATATGAGCTTTCATGAGTCACTGCTCACCTCTTCAGATACCATGAGCAGTTAGACCATGAGCAGCATAGATGACTTGCTGCCTAAAATGTTGAAAAACATTCTAAAAAATCCCACTGTGAATCTACTGTAGAGGCACTCAGAGCAGTATTATTAACAGCTCTAGTGGCATGCTATGTCCTGCTCTTGGAGTTTTTACATAGCACTGTAAATTATAGTCTGTGATACTTTATCACAAAGTGCACAAATATAATAAGTAAAGCCTTCCCCAGTGACTCTAACATTAGGGTCAGCAGTGTGTATGCATGTTCATTAGTTGTGCATGGCTGTCTTCACCATCCAACTGAGCAGAGGAAGCTCATCTACATGGGAGCTCAGTGTCTGAATCTGAGTGTGTTGATCTTTGGATCAGAGTCTGTCTGTATATTTTATAATTATGTAATTGGTTTGAGGGTGGCTGAAGAAGGCTTTAGGACAATACATATGTGAGCCCTTTCCTGCCCTGCATTATCTGTCATTTCCCAAACTGTTTTCTATGACTGTGCAATGGTGATGGAAACAGTTCCCCATGCAGTAGACTCATGATGCTGCAGTGGTGTGTCAGCAATGTGTCGTGAGAGCACTGCATAGGATCAGGCCTTAAGAATGTTTCCTCATTAATTTTAAAAGCAAGTTGATGATCTCTCCTTAATTTCCTTCAATGAGTAACCTGTAAAATGACTGATGAAGAGCAGCAGGTAGTATTTCATAATGAATTAGGTTTTTTCGTGCCATTGGGACTATCATCAAGCTGCACGTGTATGTAGTTTATTTATACTTAGTTTAAGCTGAGGGATGTATACTTAAATTAGAGGAGAAAATCTTCTGAGAAAAAAAATCTCTTTTATCACTAGTTCATGTATTTCTTTCCTCAGCTTTGCCCTTATTAGTGATAAATAGTTTCTTTTTCGTTCTAATTATTGGAATGGAAATATTTTCCTATGTCCTTGAGATAATTCTGGCTAAGTGATTGCATTTTATTTTCTTAAACTTTCATTTTAGGTATACACTGATGTAATTGACCCTGGAGACCTTGTTGAATTATTTGAATGTAGGTCCCCCCATTTTTATCTCTATTGTATTTGATGCACCAAGTTACTTTAAAATGTATAGTATGAAAAGCCAATGGGAGATTAGGGAAGAAGCTGGAAGATTATTTTTAAGAGCAAGAATGTGATTAAAGGGTGTTTATCCAATGTGCTACAAAGTCACCTTGACTTTCTCAATTGTTTCAGAAAAGATCTAAGGTTGCAATCCTACATACACTTATTTGGGAGTTAGTCCCATTGAATTCAGTGGGACTAACTTTTGAGTAAACTTGCATAGGACTGAGCTGTAAATCAAGTGTGTGTTTCTTTTCATAATAATAAACAGCTGACAAAGGTTTTTGGTAAGACCATGTAGAATAATCCTGATCGTAGAGTGCCATGTGTTCCACAGGGAAAATTCTGTATGGCATCAGTCTCGTCATCCATACAGACATCTGTTATTTGTCAGATAATTCTGCCTCACAACTTGTTCCTAGCAATTGCGGTTGCTGAACAAGAGAGAGAAAGTTTAAAAATGTGAGAGCAGAAAAGGTTAAGGGATAGTTTATGATGCAAGTTAAAAGAATCTCACGTCCCCTGTTTTTCATCCATAATGATTGTTAAGATTTGGCTGAATTAAATTCGATTTGAAGGTGACAATTACAAAATCAGACTTTTGTAGAAGTAGCATAACCTGCCCATCAGCATCTTGCAGGTTTATGATTTATATGTGCCAATAAATATGGAAATTTATGTGCTTACAGAGCACAAGCTTATGATGCACTGCATTTGATGCATTTGTCCTCTGTCTAAAAAAGGGTTTTCAACAGAAATCAGTGTGTAAAATTGCAAACCATATATAGCAGCCCAGTAGGCAAAGTTCTTATACATTAAGCTTTAACACATCATAATACAAAAACTCAATGACAAACGGACCCTCAAACGTGTTACGATTCTCATGTCTCAGGCTTACTCCTGGAGAGCTTGTAATGTGCTCTGCAGTAAAGGGAACCTTCTTCTCTGTGGCCTAAACTCTACCTTTTTGTGTCCAGGTTTGACTCTTTTGTCTGATATCTTGGCATATGCAGGCAGTATATTGCTTTTTTCTTTTTGGGCTGTGCCTGGCAGGGGAACATAAATAAGACAAGAAGAAACTTAGAGTGGCCTTGGCCCAATGGCAATTGTACCGGGTCCTGGCTTCAGTCCTTATCATCTCTGCTTAAAAGAATCAAAGTTATTAAGTGATGGAAGGATCTTTCCATGCCCAAGGCCATGGAGACCCTCTACCAGTCAGATTAGAAAGTGTTGAGTAGACAGACTAATGGTCTGACTTGACATAAAGTGTCTGCATATGTTCACAGATCTTACTTTAAAAATGGATTGGTCGATTTATGGTGTATCCAGCTACAAGTCTATTATGTGTCAGAGCATCTATTGCCAAATTTGACCTTTACAACATAAAAACTATCCATTTGCTTATCACTGAATCATCAGAACTGTTCAAACCATTTTTGTTTAAGGTAGAGAAAGTTACATTTGTGACGTGTTTTCAGTTTGCATATCAGAATAACTTTTGATGATAGCTTTTCCTTCTTTCTAGACGAAGTAGTAGTGGTTGACTTAATACAGACTTCTCCTCCAGGTATTGTATTGGTATCTTCATACATTATGCAGTCCCATAGATAAAAGTGTTTGCTTATTGCAGATAAATTTCTTTTTTATTCTTCACATACAAATGGCATAGCTTTCCAGCAACTAATTACCAGTATCACTGTGTTAATAGAGTGTTCACAGCCATGGATCATTGTTGGACGAGCTGGTGGAGGACTGGGAATACTGGCATTCCAAAGCCATCGCCAAGATTGCCCCCCCCCCATGCCCTCTATGGCCTCATACCAAAGCAGCTCCTTTGTATACCTCAGAACTGTGGAAGGTGAAGCAAGAGCTAAGATGGCTAGAGCAAAGGTGGTGGCGTGCTCGTGATGAAGCTTCATGAACATCCTGTAGGATGTTTATGAAAGCCTATGAGATGGCGGTGAAGTCCATGAAGTTTTCTGTGTGGCCCCCATTGCGTTCTGTGAGCTTGTGCCCAACCCAATTATTCAGAATTATTCAGTCTATTACAACTTTGCTGCAGGGCAGACCAAACAGTACAGAATTGGCTATTGGCTGTGAGGCATTCGTGAGTTATTTTGCAGATAAGATCATGATGCTCTGCCATGACCTCCTGACCACAATTGAGACAGTAAGGGAACTGGAAGTCCCTTCTCTGTCTATGGGTCTAGTATTGGACCAGCCAACTCTCCCAGGAGGAAGTTGACAGGATCTTAGCATCTGTGAGGCCTACTACCTGCCTCCTTGACCCATACCCTTTAGGTCCCTCTGGGAGAAATCATCAACTTGTCCCTGTCTACTGGGACTTTCCCAGGGGCTTTGAAGGAGGCGGTCGTTCGTTCGCTCCTGAAAAAATCATAACTGGACCCTGGCCAACTACCGCTCAGTGTTGAACTTACCATTCCTGGGTTAGGTGGCTGAGAGAGCGGTGGCCAGACAACTTCAAGTTTTCCTGGATGACGCTTCCATCCTTGATCCTTTCTAGTCTGGCTTCTGCCCTGGTCACAAGACGGAGAAGACTCTGGTCACCCTTACTGATGACTTCTTCAGACATCTGGATTGGGGCAGGTTGGCACTGCTGTTACTATTAGATCTGACAGCAGCGCTCAACTAGGACTATTATGATCTATTGACCTACCACCTTGCCAAGTTCAGGGGACTGCCTTGCAGTGGTTTTCCTCCTTTCTCCATGGTCGGGGACAGAGGATGGTGCTGGACAAGAGGGTCTCCCCACAATACCCTCTGGAATGTGGAGTGCCACAGGGGACAATCCTCTAACCAATGTTAACTAGCATCTATATGCACCCCCTCACCCAGTTAGTCCGGAGATGTGGGCTGGGTTGCCATCAGTATGCAGTTGACATCCTGCTCTGTCTCCTACTGGATGGTCATACGTCCTCTGCCCCTGACAGTCTGGCCAAGACTTTAGAGGCTGTGGCTGGATGGTTGCGGCAGAGTTGGTTGAAGCTTAATCCATTGAAGATGGAGGTCTTGTACCTGATTCGGAGGGGTGGGGATATGGGTATTAGGCTCCTCGTGCTGGAAGGGGCACTTCTTATTTTATTATTGGTTCAGTTTGTATTTATTGGTTCAGTTTGTACCCCACCCTCCCCGCAAAGCAGGCTCAGGTCAGCTCACATCAGTCAAACCAAGTTGACATATAAAGCACAATTAAAATCTGGGCTGATGCCAGCCCATAAAGTGAGGAGCCTGGGAGTAACACTGGATGTTTCAGGTTACTCAGGTTACTGCAGTTGCCTGATCTGCCTTCTTCCATCTCAGGCAGATTACTGAGACCCTGTCTCTTCCCCCAGGACTTGGCTACAGTGACCCATGCAATAGTTACTTCCAGGCTTGATTACTGCAACTTGCTCTACGGAGGCTTACCCTTGAGGCTGATCCAGAAATTACAGCTGGTGCAAAATGCAGCAGTACGCCTGTTGATGGCAACGCCTGTGTGGGCTCACGTTTGGCAGGTGCTCTGCCAATTGCATTGGCTACTGGTTGGGTTCCAGATCTGCTTCAAGGTGTTGGTAATAACCTTTAAAGCCTTACATGGCCTCAGACCAACATACCTGAGGGACTGCCTCTTCCTGCATATGCCCCGAAGAGCATTACACTCTATGGATCAACATCTGATGGTCCCTAGTGAAAAAGACGTCCGTATTGCCTCGACCAGGGCCAGGGTTTTCTCTGCCCTGGCCCCTGCCTGGTGGAACATGCTCCCCATTGAGATCAGGCCCCTGTGGGATCTTCTTCAATTCTGCAGGGCCTGTAAGACAGAACTGTTCTACCAGGCCTTTGGCTGAGGCAGCAGACGTTCATGTATGGCCTCCCTGAGTTCTTCAACACATGTAATCAATCATAGGAAAATATACAAGTCCACTATATCCCAAAGGGAAAGAACAAAGTCCAGAATAGAAATCTCTCTCAGAAGGAAGCAATGAAGTCTGGAATAGATGTCCAACACTTTTCCTAGGTATTGATCAGTGTTTCGGACTTCAGGTCCTTCTTCAGGAACTAGAAGCTATAAGAATATAGAATACAATCATGCTAATAAAATCCAAACATTTTTTGGCCATTTTAACCACATAATGTTTCACACAGTACAATTTTTTTTATAAACATTTTTTAATCAACATTAAACACATTTTATAAAGTCTCATGCAATCTTACCCATTATAGGAAGTCTTATTGCAATTTCTTAACAAGGTCAACATTATTCAGTTTCACTGTAAGAGAGAATATCTTCTTAGAATTAATCATACGATTTACAAAGCAGAAAATATGGACCACTACATAATCTACTTACATATGGGCCAGGTCTCCTAAGCTCTAAAAAGCATCTGCAAAGGTTGCTACTATGTAAGTTGGACCAAACACGCCTCAGAGTAACTAACCTATTGTTTCTATTTTATGAATCCACATTGACTACAGCTGGCACTATCCTGTTGAATTTTAAAGTCACAGCCACCCTGTTAACTCGTATACTTGAAGTTGCCATCTCCAGGCAGCCAATTTCTGGAGATGTACACCGAATGAATCTATTGTATAGAACTGGCAAGTTGATGTAACACTGGAACTCTTAAAGTAACCTGCTAGGTTAAATATAGGGATCAAAAAACAGTTACATGTCCCTCAAGCAGATGTTTACCTTGTCACCCAGAAGATAGAATTACTGGAGGCTGGTCAGTAATGTCTAAATCATAAGAAGCAAGACAAATCCAATTCAGAATTTAATCCTTTGGGTTGTAAAGTTCCAATAGAATATATATAGTGTGCCTCCCTTTGCAGCAGTATTTTCTGTACATCTTTCTTACCATTATTCTCTATAGTTTCTAGAACAGTATATTTAAAATCATCATCTTTATGATTTTTTTCAACAAAATGTTGGATTAGATACATGTCCCCCTTCTTCAATTTAAATCTAGATTTGTGTTCTGAAATTCTAGAGTGTATAGGCCGAGTTGTTATCCCTATGTAAACTAGAGAACACTTGCAAATTAAGGCATAAATTAAATTTTTCGATGCACAGGTGCTATAATGATATAGTATCCTCTCATAATTATATAAAGGCAACTCTATCTTATTAGTTTGCCAAGTCAATTTGCAAACTGCGCAATGTGCACATCTATAGTGTCCTCTACTAGGCTTAGCTGTACCCTCTATTTCATTAGACCTGTGTTTCAAAGGGTCTGCTCTAATAAGCAGATCCCTGAAATTTCTTGTCCTTCTGAAACCAATATTGTGTAATACATGCCAGTGTTTCAGAATGATCCTTTTGATTTCCAAAGCCTTAGGTGTAAAATCAAATGCAGAAAAAATGTTCTGTCTTAGATGTTTATTTTTTTCTAGTAAAATTTTCTTCCTATCAATTTGCTGTACCCTGGCTACTGCGCTGTTGACAATTTTCTTGGGGTAACCTCTATCCAAAAATTGTTGAGCCATCTTCCTGCTATCTTTCATAAAAATAGAAATAGAATTTTCAGATGAATTCCGTTTAATTCTAATTTTCTGTCCTCAGGTTGTGATCACCATTTTAATGCATATGATGGTATTTTAATTATTTATTGTACTGCTGAAATGTTGTTACCCATCCTGAGCTCGCTTGTGGGAAGGGCAGGCTATAGAACCATAGCACACTTTGTTAATTGAACAAAGTTTGAGTCTAGTGGCATCTTTAAGACCTACAAAGTTTTGTTCAAAGTATAAGCTTTCATGTGCAAGCACACTTCTTCAGGAAAGCATATACCTTAAATAAAACTTTGTTGATCTTAAAGGTGCCACTGGACTCAAACTTTGTTCAGCCGCTTCAGACCAACACAGCTACCCACCTAAAACTACATTGTTAATTGGTTCAGTTTATTACTTAGGAAGATGAAAAGACCAACTTGACTTTCATGAAGGAAAATAGTATGGAGATGTTGTAAAAGTTGCTGTCCATCAACAAATTTTAATAGAAAGATACATTTACAAGGTTAGGCTCAGGAAAATTTTGAGAACTTTTTTTCCCCTTCATGTATCCTCTCTGTTCTCTTAGAATATATGATGGGATTCCATTCTGAGTATTTTAACAATCTGAGGTTAGTCTGCTGGCAAAGAGGAGGCCATTCATTACCTATTGTGGCATCCTTCCTGACGGCCAGGTGGCCCAAATTTGGCATGCTTTCAGAAAATCTTTTGATTGACTGAGGTTTTTAGGATAACTGGTTTATACTGTGCTGCTACAATTGGGTTTTTGTTGTTGACATCAAGTAATTGATTTTTTATCTGATTAATTGTGGGATTTTGAATCACATTTTAAACATTAGGTGCTTTTGGAGTTTATGTTGCAGCTGAATAGTGGTTTTAAAATATGTAATGTAAAAAATTATAGAGATAACAAAACTGCCAGTTCTTATTACTCACCTGCAACCTGGGACTTAATTAGTCAGTTGTTGCCTGCAAATTCCATGCTTTGCACAGACATTGCTAATAATCAATTATGTTAATTTCAGAACACAAACCTCTCATTTTTGCACATTTGTGGATATGTTTTTGTTTTTAAAAATATCCCCTCCAAATCCCTTAGTTGGTGTTGTTCTATTGAAGATTAAGGATGTGATTGTGATGTAGGGAAATTTGTTTAAACGCTGGGGAAAAACCCTGATGAACTTGTAATTTTTTTTGTTCTTTCTAAATAAATTTGTTTTTTTAGTAGTGTCACAATCAAAATAGATATCTTCTTAGTATAAATTTGTGTGTATATATCAGGGGTCCTCAAACTTTTTAAACAGGGGGCCAGTTCACTGTCCCTCAGACCGTTGGAGGGCCGGACTATAGTAAAAACAAAAACGATTAACAAATTCCTATGTAAACTGCATATATCTTATTTTGAAGTGAAGAAACAAAACGGGAAAAAATACAATATTTAAAATGAAGTAAAGTTAAATCAACAAACTTACCAGTATTTCAGTGGGAACTATGGGCCTGCTTTTGGCTAATGAGATGGTCAACTGAATAGCAATCAGAATATAAATGCACTTATTGTATTTTAAATTGGGTTTACTACTCCTCGGCTGTCTGTCACTGACCAGCAGGGGAGAACAGCAGGCAGCCCATCCAGAGATCAGAGATCACTCTGTTACCACCCATCCAGCTTAACATCTTTCCTTCTCTACATCTTTCCTTCTCTCCTCCTTTCCACCTTTCCTCCTTTCCTGCTTTCCCCCCTTTCCTTCTGTTCCACCTTACTTCTTTCCTTATTCCCACCATAACTTCTTTCCTCCTTTCTACCTTTCCTTCTGTCCATCTTTCAACATTTCCTTCTTTTCACCCTTAACTACATTTCTTCTTCTTCTTATCCACAATTCCTTCTATCCTCCTGCACACAGGAATATTACTGGGAGTGGAGCCGAGGGGCAAATGAGAGAGCTGAGGGAGAGCCAGTCAAGCGCAGCCCAATTAGTGCCTACCAGCACAGCCCAATTAGTGCTCACCAGCATAGCCCAAGTAGCGACCATGGGACTCACCTCTTCAGGGGGTGATAATGCACCCAACTTCCTCCAAGCTGCCTCTGCACTGTGATGCCTCCGTCTCCCGCACTCTCTCTCCCATTCTCCACGCTCCCACTTCCGACCTTCACTGCCCACAAGTCACCATGCAGGCAGCCCTCCCAAATGCCCTGGCTTCCTCTGAATCCTGGGAGATGGGAGTTGTAGTCCGGTTGCGCTGTTCGGTTCCTCTCACCGCCTGAAGCTAGATTGCGGCCAGACAACAATTCCCATGATCCAGCACTTCAGCCGGCCAGCCAATTGGCGGCGGCCGCCGCCCCCTCTCCCTCTTCCACCAATGACCTTCCTTCTCATGTAAAAAAAAATGACAGACAAGCAGCGGCGGCATAAACACCCGGCGGGCCGTATAAATGTCCTCGGTGGGCCGCATGTGGCCCGCGGGCCGTAGTTGAGGACCCCTGGTATATATAATCTTGCAAATCAGCACTTAAAGAGCCCAATTTTGCTTTGTGATATAAATATCTAGCACTTTATATGTATTGTAAATGTAACTCCTACACACACACAGCCAAAAACTGCTATCAAGCAAAGATTTAAGGGGAACACATTTTTCAAAATGAACAAGAGGTGAGTAAATGAGTGGCAAAGTAGTTTTTCTTAGCCATGATGTGCATTGTTGTTAGACAATCTGAAGAAGGCTATCCCTAGTATTAAAGGTACCATATTTTACATGCAGAATGCTGGCTAATGGGAATGAAAAAAGATCTTTCCCAACTTGGCATCTTGGAGGGCCACTTCCAGTTTGAGCAGGGAACACTACATAGCTGGATCAGTGCTCAGTCTAAAGCAGCTTCTTATGATTAGTATGCAGCAGAATTACTTAACTGGCCACACTGATTTCAGTGGGAAAGGTTTAAGGATGTATTAACTCTCTTGTTGTGTATGGAATGTAAAAATGGTTAACACTGGCTGGATAGTACTCTTGTTTTCATATATATAGTTTAAAAAAGAGATAAGTTTTCTAATAAAATATATCACTGTTACTTTCAGTGGGAGAAATTTTAGCTACATATGAAGAAAATACAAGAGATTTCCTTTTCCCTGACCCTAAAGTTGCTCATAGACTACATGGTTTAGTTCATGAAGTTTTAATGAAAAGGACCTATGGGTTTATGGTAAGTGCACAGCAGTAATAATATATCATCTCAGAACAGCTGTAGAACTACATTAAATGAAACTGATTTTTGAAAGATGATTCGGTGGTTACAGTGCAGTCCTCAGCAGACACATATCCTTAAACGTCCATTGAAAACAGTAAGCTTAGAAGGCTACTTCTCTGTTTAGGACTGCACAGTTAAACTTGCAGTTATTAAGACAAAAATGTGACTTGGATTTCTAAATGTGGGTCATCTTAAACTTGACCGGTTTTCTCTTCTGAGGCCCATGTCTCAGCCCTCCCATTGCAAGTCTGCCTGTTTGTGTCTATGAAGTTTTCTCTGGAGGACTCTTGTCTCATTCAGGTAGATAGAAGTGTATTCTCTACCTTTTAGTCCTCAGTAAAGAAGCTGATTTTAATAAATTAACATACTTTATTTAATATGTTGTTGAAGGCTTTCACGGCCTGAGTTCATTAGTTGCTGTAGATTTTCTGAGTTGTGTGGCCGTGGTCTTGGCATTGTAGGACCTGACGTTTCACCAGTAGGTGTGACTGGCATCCTTAGAGGTATAACACAGAAAGATGGAGTACTCTCTGTGTCTATCTTTCTTGTTATACCTCTGAGGATGCCAGTCACAGCTACTGGTGAAACGTCAGGTCTTACAATGCCAAGACCATGGCCACACAACCCGGAAAATCTACAGCAACTAATACTTTATTTACTTCATACCCTGTTCAATGACTTCACATTTAAGTTTTACAAGTGGGGAACCCACAATGACCTGTGGGGGTGATCTCATTCCCCTCCATTACTTTTTCTTCACCTTCCCTAAAAGCCCCATAGCCTTTTGTTTCTTCCTTCTGTCTTTCTCATAGATCTGTCAACCTCCATATTCGGCTTTCCCTCCTTCTCTCCCTTGGCAGCTCCTATCTGCCAGCTGCTTAGCTGGGCCCACTGGCACGGTGCCAGCTGCAAAGTCTTGCAGAGGCACCTCACTTTCCCCTGTATCTCCCTCCCCACATTATTTCCTAATTTGCATCTCCTGGCAACCCCCATATTCTCACCTTTCCCTGCTTCCTTTTCTCCTTCCCACCCATCAACCAAACTAGGTTTATCTCTCCCCCCTTCAACTATATTTATTATTTAATCCCCCCACCCTTTTCCACAATAAGGACCCAAGGTGGCTTATATCCTCCATTTTTTTCTCACTGCAACCCTGTGAGGTAAATTATGCTGAGAATTTGCAACTGGCCCAAAGCTACTCAATGAGCTTCCATGGCAGGGTGGTAATTTCGAAACTAGGTCTCCCAGATCCTAGCCTGAAACTCTAAA
Organism: Gekko gecko; assembly: GCA_029375565.1. Classification (NCBI taxonomy): domain Eukaryota; kingdom Metazoa; phylum Chordata; class Lepidosauria; order Squamata; family Gekkonidae; genus Gekko; species Gekko gecko. The sequence goes on from JAPDNY010000006.1 coordinate 89,593,573, forward strand.
CTACTACACCATACTGACTTTTGTCGGGTGGTCATTGTTGAACCATAGTAAGCAGCTGGGCCTAGGTGGGTCATGCAAGTCATAAGGTATCAAGTCGCCTAGTGGTTGCTGGTGGGCCTGGCCCTGACAAGTACTCCATCAAAGACCAAAGCAACCCTAGAAATGGCCCTGACTGACAGATACCAAGACCTGAAGGCTGGCAATACTATTGTTGCCTAACAATCCTCACAATGGCCCCTGAGAAGGCATTCATTTCTTAAAGGTATAGGTGCTGCTTCTGTTATGGGGGGGAGGGTTAATTTTTTGATTTCAGGTTTTTCTGAAAACCTGGGACTTTTCATGGGTTGTAGAAAGTTCTCCCTCTGAGGCGGAGGACATCTTTGGGTGCTTTCCACCGTCCAATCAGGGAGGCAGGAACTAAATTTCTTCCTCTTCCTGTCTGGCATGTGGAGCCCCACCCATCTCCAGTTCTGTTCCTGCCTCTAGAGGGAGAGCAGTTCTTAGCAGGCTCTGCCTACTAACTTTTGGAAAAAGCTCTAATCCAACTTTCTATTTCTATTATTCCTCTTCCTTCCTTCCTTACTCTTACTGGCAAAATTCCTTTCTTTTCCTTTACCTTTCTGAGACTTTTTAAGGGACCTCCCTTGCCTTGGAGGCTTCCTTTCCTTGCTTCAACCAGCAAACAGGGGAATGGAGAGGCCTCCCCACGCTATGAACACCGGCTCCCACGATGAGCTCCTCGATGCAGAGGACATGCAGGCAGCAGCCACGCTGTTGCAATCATCGGGGGACCCATCCAGCGCCGACATGCCTTATCGGCTTGTGCGAGCTGCTGGCCACGTGTCGGCTAATCCAACGCCGCAGAAGAAATCTCGCATAGAGGAGACTCAGTTGCAGGACGACACTGCCATCTACAGGGCGTGCGTGAGTACTACACCCCAAGAACCAGTTATTCTGGAGGGAAATCAGGCCGGGAGTCTATTCAGCTCCAGAACGAGCCTTGATAGGGACCATGCCAACCTCCAGGCAGGAGGTCCAGGAACGGGTTTTTAGCACAGAACCCAGCACTCCCATCCCTAGCCAATGCTATAGTGCTTAGTAATGTGCAGGGAACCTCTGGAACACCCTTTGATTTATTCTCCTTGATGAAGCAGGCCATGAGAGAGGAGATGATTAATATAGCCCGCTCCTCAGTGACCAATGATAATAGATCTGAATCAGAGTCTTCCTCTCCTCCTCCCTCTCCAAAAAGAATGCCTAGTTCCTTTTCACAAGGAAAAAAGTGGCCAACTAAGGCTGCAGAAAAAAGACCACTAGAGGGAAGTGGTTACAGAGACCCACAATGGGAGGACGAACTTCCTCCTGATCCTGATATTGCAAACAAGGAGGAGAGGGAGTTTTTATCAGATGAAGAGGAGGAGGAGGTGTTTGTGCCTGAGCCATCCACCCGCCTCTTCAAACCTGAAGACTACCAGTATCTCTTATCCAAGACTGTGGCTGCACTCCAGCTTCATGATACCTCTGCTGGGGAGGAAGAACCTAAGCCAAGGACTTATAGGTCCAAAACACAGGGCATGCAAGAATTTTTTCCAAAGCATGCCTCTTCTCAAAAGGTTTACCCACTCCCAGAGTATTTTGAGCGGCAGATGAGGGCTGAATGGTCTAAGCCAACAGCCAATAGACAGTTCCCTCAACTGGTTAAAAGACTATATACCATGCCTTCATTTGTACATGAGATGTTACAGGTTCCGGCAGTGGATGCTCCAGTAGCAGCTCTTCAGTCATCAGGACTTCTGTCAGAAGATGGCCAAGGCACCGTTCGAGACAATTTTGACAAGAAAGGCGAGGCAGCTCTGCGGAAGGTTCATGAGGCCTTAGCACTAGCCATGAGAGCAGCGGCTATTTCTTCTACCATATCCAGAGCCTCAATAGTTTGGATAAGAAAGATGATTCAACTTATTCCAGAACACAACAAACGCTTACTAGAAGGAGCTAACAGAGTACTGCAAGCCAGCACCTTCACGGCTGACTCTTCATTGGACATTCTTACATTCACTTCCAGAGCGATGGCCTCGGCAGCGGTTGTTAGACGTCTGCTGTGGCTTAGAGCTTGGCCAGCGGACCTCCATTCCAAAAACATTGTTCTGGCCTACCCTTTCCAAGGCGAAAAGCTGTTCGGAGATGCCTTGGAAAAGATTCTGATTGAAACCAGAGATAAAAAGAAGGCGATGCCCAAGACTCTACGTCGATCTGACAGACGTTACACCAGCTCACAGCCCTTTCGTACACAACATACCCTGCCCAGACCTAGACAGGATACAAAGAGACCATCATGGGGACAAACAAGGCAATCCTTCAAGAAGGGTCCCTTTAACCCCAGGAACAACAGAGCATCAGCATTCTGTACAGACAGGTCCGAAGGTGATAACAAATCCTCCAAGGCATGACTCCTTGGATGTTCCGGTGGGAGGACGCCTACTCCTTTTTCTCGATGCATGGACAGCCGCCCACGCAGACACCTGGTCCTTAGACATTATTTCTCGAGGATACTCAATAGAATTCGAGAGTTACCCACCGGAACGCTTCATAATCTCCCCTTGCCGCAAGAACCCACAAAGGAGATTGATAACACTGAGAGCAATCCAACATCTCCTAGATATCAACGCTGTGGAACCAGTCCCCCCCCACGTCCAAGGCCGAGGAGTCTATTCCATCTTCTTCACAGTCCCCAAAAAGAACGGGGACTGGAGGTCCATATTGGACCTCAAATACATCAACAAGTTTATCAAACTGAGACACTTCAGGATGGAGACACTTCGGTCTATCTCGGAAGCCATTCAACCCAACGAGTTCCTGACATCCATAGACTTAACAGAGGCGTACCTGCACGTACCCATCCTTCCTGCACACCGTCAGTATCTTCGTTTTTACGCAGAACAACGTCACCTGCAATTTCGGGCCCTCCCCTTCGGCCTTTCAACGGCTCCGAGGGTATTCACCAAACTATTAGTAAACCTGGTCGTGAACCTACGAGAACAGGGAGTACACATTCACCCGTACTTAGACGACCTCTTGATAAGATCCAGCTCTCGGGAGAGGTCGTTACAGGACACCCAGACCACTATGCAGTATCTACGCTCTCACGGATTTATGATAAATATGGACAAGTGTTCCATACAACCTTCTCAACGCCTAGAACACCTAGGCATGATAATAGACACCAGACAATGCTCGATTTTCCTCACCAGAGAAAAGATGGAGAAGACCAGGAAGTTAGCAAAATTAGTAATCAGAAGCACCTCCTCTCCGCTGATGACCCTGGCCAAGCTACAAGGTCTATTAGTGGCCAACACAGAAGCTCTTTGCTGGGGACGTCTTCATCTCAGATCCCTACAGGCCTTCCTCAAACCGTACCAGCTCCAGATTATGGAAAAGGCGAATCCCAACCTCAGAGTGCCTCTACAAGTCAAGAACAGCCTATTGTGGTGGACACAATTCGACAACTTACGCCAGGGCAAAAAGTTTCTAATTCCTCGACAAATTCAGATGTTCTCGGACGCCAGTCTCAAAGGCTGGGGAGCGACATTGGAAAATCACCCGATCCAGGGACTCTGGTCGGCTCGAGACTCGAGGTTACCCATCAACGTCCTGGAGCTGAAGGCCATACGACTGGCTCTACTGAGATTCAAAGACCAAATACAGCACCGTCATCTATTAGTCAGGACAGACAACGTATCTGCAAAGACATATATCAACAAGCAAGGGGGATCCAAATCATCCAGACTGCACAGGGAAGCGGTTCTTCTCCTATCCTGGGCAGAGAAGCATCTAGCATCAATACGGGCAGAACACATCAAGGGCACGGCCAACATACAAGCAGACTGGTTGAGCAGGGAAACCATTCAACCAGGGGAGTGGTCCCTGAAGAAGGAAGTCTTCGAGTCAATAACGATGAAATTAGGCACTCCCATCCTGGATCTCTTTGCCAGTCCTCACAACCATCAACTACCGAGGTTTATGACCAGATTCTTCCACCACGGAGCAGAGGGAACAGATGCCCTAACCTCCAAATGGCCGCAGGGCCTTCTTTACGCATTCCCTCCTATTCCCATCATTCCCAAGCTTCTGAGGAAGATCAAGGAACAACAAGCAGAAGTGTTAGTGGTGGCTCCTCACTGGCCCAGACGCCCGTGGTTTTCAACCCTATTGCAGATGACAGTCTCACATCCATTGCCTCTACCACAGTTTCCGGACATGCTTCGCCAGGGACCTGTGTGGCACCCGCATCCAGAGTGGCTTTGCTTAACCGTCTGGAAATTGAGCGGAACAATTTCTTAAATAGAGGTTATTCACGAGAAGTTGTAGATACTATTTTGGCCTCAAGAAAACCTTCGACTACTAGAATTTATAACGCAGTCTGGAAAGCGTTTGTGCGGTGGGGCCGGAGAAAAAAGGCGAACGTTCTACACCCTTCGACAGATGTCATACTGGGATTTCTACAAGACGGTCTAGGGACGGGTCTCAAACCCGCTACTCTCAGGAAGCAGGTCTCGGCACTGGCTACGGTTCTTCCAACGATGAACGGTTTCCAGTTGACTGAACACCCCGACATTCGCCGTTTCCTTAAGGGGGCGACTCAGAAGAGCCCTCCCACCATTCACCGTTTTCCCACTTGGAGACTTCACACTGTTCTGTCAGCGTTAACCAATTCTCCCTTTGAACCAATCAGTGAAATATCACTACACTGGCTACGCCTTAAAACCATTTTCCTCGTGGCCGTCACATCCGCCAGGAGGATTTCTGAATTAGGGGCATTATCAATTAAATCGGATCTCTGCATTTTCCATAAAGATAAGGTAGTCTTACGCACAGACCCAACCTTTCTTCCAAAAATAAACTCTAAGTTTCATCGTTCACAAGAAATTTGTTTGCCATCCTTCTGTCCGTCTCCGAGTCATCCCAGAGAGAAATCCTGGCACAAACTTGACGTGCGTAGATCACTCAAGTCATATCTCATTCGCACAGAACACTTCAGATGCTCAGACTCCTTGTTCATTAATGTGTCAAATCCCAGGTTAGGACAGAAGATGTCTACAGCAGCGATCAGCAGGAGCATCAAGACCTGCATTAGAGAGGCCTACAAGGCCCAGGGGCTAGAAGCGCCTCCAGGCATCACGGCCCACTCTGTTAGGAGCACGGCAACTAACGCAGCATTTCTGAAGAATGCCTCAGTAGAAGAGGTGTGCAAGGCAGCAACGTGGTCTTCAATTTCGACCTTCGTTAAGCACTACAGATTGAACCTCTATGCGTCAGCGGACGCTGCCTTCGGTAGGAGAGTACTGCAGCACGTGATGCAAGACGAAGACGACAACCCACCCAATCTGTAAGCACTGCTATGGGAGTGCCCAAAGATGTCCTCCGCCTCAGAGGGAGAACGACCCTTGGACACTTACCGTGAGGGGTCCTTCTCCTCTGAGGAAAGGAGGACATCTTGCCCTCCCTACGTCTTAGTTCTTTCTCCTTTATTTTCTACATATTTTGCTGCAGCTATGCTTTTCTCTCAGTATCTGTCCTTGTTTATGCCACTTGGCAAACGTTCTTGTTCTCTTTTCTGAGTTCTTCGTTACAGTTAGGAAGGTTGTTTACGGCACTACTATTGGGAGTCACCCGAACTGGAGATGGGTGGGGCTCCACATGCCAGACAGGAAGAGGAAGAAATTTAGTTCCTGCCTCCCTGATTGGACGGTGGAAAGCACCCAAAGATGTCCTCCTTTCCTCAGAGGAGAAGGACCCCTCACGGTAAGTGTCCAAGGGTCGATCTGTCTTTTCTGTTTATGGCTCCAGTCTCTGGATTTAAGAATACACACAGGGCTTTTTTTCTGGTGGAACATACCAGAACGGAGTTCCAGAACCTCTTCAGCAAAATTCTTTTAAAAATGTTTAAAAGTTCATGAGTTTGCAGTATGCAGATTGAAAACTTCAGTTCCCTCTTGAGAGTTCCGGCATCTCTTTTTTCACCCCATCTCCCAAGCCCTGAATACACAGATTATGCCATGTTGGGGATTAGATATACTGATACTTCCAGGTGAATGATCAGTTGATAGAGCTTTTAAATACTTCAACAGCACAAGTTTATTCTATAGAGTCATCATCCTCATTGCAATTTGTTTCATATGGTATCAGTGAGAATTGTCTGCTAGAAAAATGTGTAGGTAAATATAAGGTAAGAGAGAATGAGAGAGTATTTGACAAGTATCTTTATCTTTCCCACAGATCAAGAACAGAGGGGAAAGAATGCCCCAGCAAATGATAAATCTTGTATTGTCTTCCCTACCCTCACAGCAAATGTTATCTCCCATTGAACATGTTCCCTCCTAATTAGAGGAAGGGAAATGCCAGTTGCTGAGAACTTTGAGTTTATTGATGTTCTTCCTAAGAGCTACTGATGGGCATTGGTTTCTATTTTATTTTATAGATATGATGCAACTTTTAATGCTGTGAGGGCCAGTTGTTTTTACTTATTTATTTATTTGTTGTATTTTTTTTTTGGTAAATACAATTTATTATTGGATATATCACATGTTCATACATTTTAAACCTACCTACATATCCATTTTTCTAATTTCCCTTCTCCCCCCCCAAACAAGGCTTCCCGCACTGCTCCAACCCCATTAATGTCTCTCTTGTTCTGTTACAATTACTTCTAAACTTATTTTCTCTTACAAACGGTAACAATTCAAAAATCTAATTCTATTTCATTTTCTTCTTAATAACTATCAAAGCAAATCAAACCACGTTTAATGTCCCAATTTTTCAACAAGTATTTTTGAAAGTCTTTCCAGTCTTCAAAAAAAGTTTCATCTTCGTTGTTTAACTTTCTTGTTAGTTTGTCCATTTCTCCCAAAAACAACGTCTTTTTAATCCATTCCCATGTTTCAGGTACTTTATCTTGTTTCCAACATTGAGCAAAAATCAGTCTAGCTGCTGTGATCAAGTACCATAGTAGTGTTCTCTTGGCTACATTTATTTCTTCCATTTTAAGACCTAACAATAACATCTGTGGGTCTTTCTTAAAAGTACATTTCAACATTTTTTGTATCTCATTGTGGATCTCAGTCCAATACTTTACTGCTTTATCACATGTCCACCACATATGGTAAAAAGACCCTTCATGTTTTTTACATTTCCAACATTTGTTGGACATACTTTGATTTATAATAGCAATCTTTTTAGGCGTCATATACCATCTGTACATCATTTTATAACAATTCTCTTTAACATTTACACAAGTTGAAATTTTCATTGACTTTTTCCACAAATATTCCCAGGATGTCATTAATATCTCATTATTAACATTTACAGCCCATTTTATCATTTGCTCTTTTACAGTTTCATCCTCAGTGTACCATTTCAATAAAACCTTGTACAGTTTAGAAATCATTTTTTTACCTTTCTCAAGCCATACAGTTTCAATTTCAATATTCTTTTCTCTGAAACCATGTTCTCTATTATCGGTCTTAAATAAATCATAAATCTGTCTGTATTTCAACCAATCATATTCAAATTCGAGATCAAATCTATCTTGTAACACAAAATTTTTCCCTTCTAATTTTAAAAGATTTTTGTAAGGTAGCCAATCTAACCCTTGATTTCTTGAATGTGGGTTAATCACTTCAGCTGGTACTATCCAAAGTGGTCTTTCTTCTGAGAAGAATTTTCTATATCTCATCCATGTCTCGAACAGTGATTGCCTTACAAAGTGGTGTTTAAAAAATTTGTCCATTTTTACTTTTTCATACCATAAATATGCATGCCATCCAAATTTGTTATCATGCCCTTCTAAAGCCAATAACTTCTTATTCTCAAGATTAATCCACTGTTCCAACCATGTTAGGCAGACGGCATCATAATACAATCTTAGATTTGGTAGTTGTAGGCCTCCTCTCTCTCTTGCATCGCATAAAATTTTCATTTTAATCCTTGGCTTTCTTCCTGCCCATACGAATTTGGATAATTCTTTCTGCCACGAATCCAATACTTTCCTTTGTTTTAGTATTGGAATGGTCTGAAATAAAAACATCAAACGTGGTAAAATATTCATTTTTACAGTTGCGATTCTTCCCATCAATGATAAATTCAAAGTGTCCCATTTCTTCATATCTTGCTGAATCCTGTGCCACACCTTTTCATAATTGTTTTTAAACAAGTCAATATTTTTCATGGTTAATTCAATTCCAAGATATTTAGTCTTTGTAACTACATCACATTGGATTTTCTCTTGAAGTTCTATTTGTCTTTGCTTCGTCATGTTTTTACACATCACCTTAGTTTTGTTTTTATTAACGTAAAAGCCCGCAACTGAGCCAAATTCTTCAATTTTCTCCATCAGATGTGGTATTTTCTCAATAGGATCCTGCATCATAAACATCACATCATCTGCAAATGCCCTAATACACGAATCCTTTCACTGAAAGTCCTTCAATACTATTATCTTTTCTTATTGCTGTCAATAATATTTCCAACATCCAAATAAACAGCAACGGGGACAACGGGCAGCCTTGATGTGTTCCCTTTTGAACTTGGAAAAAATCCGTCCTTTGTTTGTTTATGTTCAAAGCCGCTTTTTGTTCTGAGTATATTGCCACAATCATGTTTAAAAAGGACTGTCCAATGTCTAATTTTTCAATAACTTGCAGCATAAACTCCCAATTTAAGTTGTCAAAGGCTTTTTCCGCATCTAGGAAGAGGAATCCAACTTCTTTTTCAGGATGCTTGTCATAATATTCAATTGCGTCTACCACCACTCTTAAATTGTCTCTGATTTGTCTGTTTGGTAAAAATCCAGCTTGTTCTTCCGCTATAGTATCTTTCAGATATTTTTTCAATCTCTCCGAAATTATTTTTGCAAATAATTTGTAATCATTATTTAATAGCGATATTGGTCTGTAATTCTTTACTTGAGTCAAATCCAAACCTTCTTTAGGTATCAATGAAATATTTGCTTCTTTCCATGAATCTGGGATCCGTTTGGTCTTTCTTATCTCATTCGACAGAAGTACTAAAATGGGGGTTAGCTCCTCTTTAAATTTCTTATAAAACTTTGCTGTGAAGCCATCTGGTCCTGGAGCTTTGCCCAACTTTGCATCTTCTATCGCCATTGTCACTTCTTCTTTCGTTACTAAACCATTTAATGATTCCTTAATTTGTTTTCCCAGCTCTGGAACTTCAATAGTCTCCAAATATTTCTTAATTCTCTGTTGATCAATTCCTTTCTTTTTGAATAATTTGGCGTAATATTTGAAGAAAGCTCTTTTTATACCATTCAAATTCATAACATCCTTTCCATCTTCAATAATCTTAGATATAAAATTCCTTTCTTTTCTATTTTTCAATTGCCACGCTAAAAACTTTCCTGGTTTGTTTGCACCCTCAAATGCTTTTTGCTGTAATTTCTTCAAATTCCAATATAATTCTCTGTTTAATAAAACATTCAGCTGATCTTGCAGAAAGTGGATCTCTTTAATAATCTTTTTCTTCCCTGGTCTTTTCTTTAATTCCTTTTCTTTTTGTCGAATTTTTTCATGAAGGTCTTTCTGTTGTTGGATCTTTTGCTTTTTGTCCTTGGAGTTCAGAGAGATAAGCATACCTCTCATTACCGCTTTATACGCATCCCATACAACTTGTATATCCGTGCCTTTATTTAAATTCAATTGAAAAAAACTTTTCGTTTCTTTTTTTAAAGTGTCATTAATTAGTTTTTGATCTAATAAGTCCTCATTAATTCTCCAATATAGTTGTTTAATTTTTTCTTTAGATATCCAGAGTAAGGGATTATGATCCGAATTAGTTTTCGGTAAAATTTGTATTTTATAAGTTTTTTGTGCCATCTCCTCTGACATCCAAATCATGTCAATTCGCGAGAAGGAATTATGTGTATTAGAGTAAAAAGTGTAGTCCTTAGTCTTGGGATTCCACTTCCTCCAAACGTCTTCCAGTTTCTCTTGCTTCATCAATTGAAAAAAATTTTTTGGTAACTTTCCAATTACCTCTCCACTTGCTTTGGATTTTCTGTCCAATATGTTATTCACTGTACCGTTAAAGTCTCCAGCTAGGACTATTTGATCATAATTTAAACAGTCCAACTCTTTAGTCAAGTCATTGAAGAAAGTCTCTTTTGCACCATTGGGCGCATATATATTTACAAGCAATGTCTTTTTCCTGTTCATCAATATTTCCACGCCAACATATCTTCCTTCTTTGTCTGAGAAGATTTTTTTAGGGTCCAATTCTTTTGAAACATAAATCACTGTTCCTTTTTTCTTATTAGTTGCTGAGGAATGAAATTCTTCTCCCAATTTTTTATTAATCAAGTATTTATTATCTTGTTTTCTTATATGTGTTTCTTGTAAACAAATTATGTTACATTTTTGTTTCTCCAGCCAATGATTCACTAATCTTCTTTTACTTGGTGAATTTAGTCCGTTTACGTTCCAAGATAAAAATTTGTAATCCATAATTGTGTTGAATTAAATATCTTTAAAGTCATCAAAATTGTTCTCTTTAAATCTGTATAAGTCTCCTTCAGATTTAAGAGTAGATCTCACCGAATTGTACACGAATGAAAGTCCATATGGAATCTCCCATCTGAACCTAATATTCATTTCTTTTAGTCTGTCTGTCAATTTCTTGAATTTCTTTCTATCTTGTAAGATCGATCTCGGAATTTCTCTCAGAATTATTATTTTTTTTCCATTAATTTCCAACGGTTGTGTGAATTGTTTCTTGAAAACGTCTTCCTTCATTTTTGTAGTCACAAATTGAACAATCACATCTCTGGGTAATTGCTTTCTCTTGGCATAAGCTGAGTTTACTCTGTAAATCAAGTCAAAGTCTGGATCCAAATCTCCAACATCTTCCCCTACATAAGTTGTCAATGTATTGATTACTAGAGCTCGTAAGTCCTGATCTTCCTCCTCTTCTATCCCTCTCAATCTCAGATGATTCTGAGTAGCTCTATATTCCATCATAGACTCCAGCCTTGTATTTTCTAACAGGGATTTTTTAACCTTCTGTTCCATTTCTTCAGATTTTGTCACCAGACTTTTGACCTCTTTCTTGACTTCTTCTGTATCTTTTTTAATCCCTGACACTTCTGTTAGTACCAGTTCTTTCAGTTCTTCCATATTTTTTTTCTGTACTTGGACTTGCACTTGTTCTATTTGCTCCAGTTGTATTTGCAGCTGTTGTTGCAATTGTTGTTGCAGCTGTGATTCTATTTGTTTTCCAAGATTCTGCACCACTTCGGTCATCCGTTTTTCCATCGCTTCCATAGCCGCTTGCCACTCTTTTTTTCCTTTGCAGTCATTCTTGGACTAGGTGATGACGCAGCTCTAGGTCTTGACCTCAAATCCGTTTTGGAAGCGACTTCAGTACTAATCAGTCTTTATATTAGCAATCTTCAAGCCAAATCGCCACCTTTATAACTTGTATCAGCGCTTTTTCGGCTTAAAAATAACTTTTTAAAATTTAGTCCTCCTCAAAATGTCGGGCGCAATTTCTCTATGGTTTTCCGGCTAGAGTAGGCTCCTTCCAAACTTCCTGTTTAACTGTCCGTCTCTGTAATCCAACTTCCGGTAAAGGTGGTGTCACACAATCAAACGTCCGTCTATTTCCGGCACAGCAACCTCTAAAACGTCCACTCTAGCCTACTTCCTGTATCATAGAGTCACAGTTAGTTTCGTTTCTGCTACGTAAGGTTTAGACTTGATTAACCACAGGAATGCAAAACAAAGTCACTTTTCAGCCATTTTCTCTAAAGGAAAGCTTTCATTTTACTTTTAAATCAAGCGGAATAGTTCATAAAAGGTTTCTACGCTTATCCGTACGTTTCAATTTCGCGTTCTTCTTTAAACCGGTAAGCGCTTATTCGTTTGTTACCTTGCTTGTAATCTCGGGGTTTCGCGGTGCTTCTTCTGTAATCGATGTTAAACTTGATGTTAAAGAGGTCGGTAGATGACGAATTTATGCTGAATTCTCAGCCCAGCTGGTATCTGTAGTGCTGATTTGCAACTGCCCTCTTCACGGAAGGAGATCAAAGTGTAAACAAGCTTCCTCCGAAGCTTATCCACACCGATCTCAACTCCCACTCAGGCTTGGCTGCTTGCTTGCCACCCCCCCGCCTGGGGAGTGCTGCGCTGGGCCAAATAAAGCCCAGACTGTCGTCAGATACCGTAGTACACTCTGCACAACTCGCAAAGTGTGTCAATTCGCCATTTTACTCCGACCGGAAGCCTATTTATTTGTTGTATTTATAACCCGCCCTCCCCGCAAGCAGGCTCAGGGCAACTCACATTGCCTGGCACAATGTGCCAATGTTCATATACAGTTAAAACATTAAAAACATTAAAACAATTAACATTATTAAAACATTTAAACATTCAGCGATATCAGTTAAAGTGCAGTTAAGAATTAATAGCCAAGATGGCGTAACCTATCATGCAGGCTCAAGCAAGTACAGGCTCCTAGGCGGTTTAGCTTGATCTCACTGCAGGCTGCCTCATCCACAGATGTTAATAGTGGTCATTGATGGTAATGTGGGCAGCTCCTAATTAAAGGCCTGGTGGAAGAGCTCCGTCTTGCAGGCCTTGTGGAACTGCACAAGATCCTTCAGAGCCCTGATCTCCTCTGGGAGCTCATTCCACCAGTAAGGAGCCGCCACTGAGAAGGCCCTAGCTCTAATAGCTGCGAGCCTGGCCTCCCTGGGGCCTGGGATAACCAGCTGATGTTGCGTCCCCCACCGTAGTGCTCTCTGGGGTATATATGGGGAAAGGCGGTCCCTCAGGTATGTTGGACCCTGGCCATATAGGGCTTTAAAAGTAAGTACCAGCACCTTGAAGTGAATTTGATATGCTATTGGCAGCCAGTGCAGCCCCTTCAGCACCTGCTGGATGTGCTCCTATCTAGGGAGGCACATCTATAGCCTGGCCGCAGCATTCTGCACTAGCTGCAGCCTCCGAATCTGTGCCAAGGGTAGCCCCATGTAGAGAGCGTTACAATAGTCTAGCTTCGAGGTGACCATCGCGTGGATCACTGTAGCCAGGTTGTCGCGATCGAGGAAGGTATCCAACTGCCGAACCAGCCGCAGATGGTAAAAGTCCAACTTAGCAGTGGCTGTTACCTGGGCCACCATTGACAAGGAGGGTTCCAGGAGCACTCCCAAACTCCTAACTGCCAGCACAGGCACCAGTGGTGCCCCATCAAAGGCCGGGAGCAGGAGCCCCAACCCCAAACCGCCCCGACTCAGGCACAGGACCTCCGTCTTCGCCAGGTTTAGCTTCAGCCGACTCAGCCTGAGCCAACCAGCCACAGCGTGCAGTGCCCGTTCCAGATCTTCCAGTCTGGAGTCTGACTAACCACCCAACATCAGCTAGAGCTGGGTGTCATCAGCGTACTGGTGACACCCCAACCCAAACCTCCGGGCAATCTGGGCAAAGGGGCACATGTAGATGTTAAAGAGCATTGGGGAAAGCACCGCCCCCGGAGGCACTCCACATTCAAGCAGGTGCCTCCGGGACTGCTGTTCCCCTAGTGCCACCCTTTGTCCCCGACCTTGGAGAGAGGAGACAAGCCACTGCAAGGCAAGCCCCTTTATCCCCACGTCGGCTTTAGAATGATGGGTCAGCTTAGAATGTTTTAGAATGGTGGGTGAAGGGATGTGGTTTAAGTATCTTCTTTTGTCCATGAACAGATGATGTACAAATACAGGACAAATACTTTCTTTGGAAACCAAATTTTCCATAAAGATATGTGAATCTGACATAAATGAAAGTTATATAGCATGATTTGACTTTTACTTAGTAGTACGTAGCATGCCATGAACAATATTTAAAAATTCTTTTGACAAGGCAATGTCTTGTAATAAACACCACTCTAATTGTTGAACAAAAGTAATTGAATTATCAGAAATGCAAATGTTGTTGTCTTGACATTTGCCAATGCTGCTCTGTCTGTTCTAATTATCTCTATTAAAGGTTGAAATTAACAAAGGAAACGGTTAAAATTAGGCATGGTTTGTTGAAGGAGGTGACATTTATTTCTCTGATACTCTTTATTTCTCCAGTTGGAGCTTGATGTTCAATTATTGTATCTGTTTTAGGGAATTGCTCCAAGATTGAAGTTTTATACAAGTTGTCTCATTTCTGAAAGCCTGTTAAATTCAGAAAAAAATCAAAAACAGGTTAGTGCAATTTAATTATTTGGGATTTAATGTCTAGATTCAGTATTGATAACTAAATTTATGCTGCTGCTAAACTGTTGCTTTTGGTTTGAAACTCTTTATAAAGTCTATTGAAAACCTGATTTACATTTTTAAAAATATTTAAGAAAAGGTAGTTTGAGTATAAGAAAATAGGTGATTTGAATCTGAAATATCCAGCAAGCACAAAATCCTGTGATCAGCGGATTTAATATTTGGATGTGATATTTTGCAAGTACAATAATAAAGGGGAAAAAAAGTTAAAATACTGTCTACAGCACATGTAAATAAAAATAAAATGAAGCACTTAAAATGAAATATGTTTACTTGGACCATTTCACTCTGTACCGTATGTAGTCTTGGGTCGTAGTAGTAGTGGATGCAGAGGGATTGACTGCATACTCAATATTCATCTGCTGTTTGAGGAAGAGAGACAGCAGCACACTTCCTTCTTTTAGGCAGGGAATGATAGACATTGCAGTGCAGCACAGCAAGATTGTTGAGTTGAAGAGAATAGAAGGGGAAGAATGTTTGAGCTGAAACTATGGAAGGGTGTGTGGTCTGGGAGTGAGCTCTGGATACTTTGTCAAAAAGAACAAATGGATGTATTAAAAGCATGATAAACCTTTTAATGAGAACATCTCAAACATTTCCTCTGTTCAGTTTCCTCTCTTCAAACATTTCCTCTCTTCAATTCAGGATAACTTGGATCATCAGCATCATTCGCCTCAAAATGGAGCACCTCAGACAAGGTCACCCAAAAAGAACACTCCTTCACCTGAAAGAAACAAACAGTTCTTAGCAACCAGAAGTTATGAGCAGCCCACTATAGCCTCTCTCTCTCGATCTCCATCTCCGTATACAAAAAGGCGCATGTGTGAGCTTGTGCAAGTCAGACAACGCCTTGCCCATCTAAACCTAGGCCCATTTGAATTCAGAAAAGAGACAGACAGACCTCCATTTGTAATTCGACGAGTATGTGTTCTCTGTAGCAGTTCCAGTTTATGCTTAAATCAAGCCTTGCTTTTCCATTTTAAATAGCCTTTCATTCAACTCCTCTTCTTTGTGGCTACTTCTTCTCTTCCAAGTGCTGATTTAAATGTAACATTAAGTTGAATTCTTTGTTGATATTGGCAACTGACAAAAAACATTTATTTCATTAATGCTTTGTTTAAATTATGTGTGCTTCTTTTGTTTCACTGGCCGGCATAATAGCTGTACTTCCCTTTGGAAGTAGGTGTATGTTATTAAATGGAATATGGTTTAATCAGCATTCAGCTTTATAAAGTCAGTATAAAACAAGGCAAGATTCTAAAATAAATAGTATTTTCTGGGGTAATCCATAATAGCACAGTACCTGTTTGACAAGTGTAGTATGAATTATAGAAACATGCAGGGGCAAATATTTTTCCCAATTGCCAGTGTGTCTAGAGGGCTTCTCCCCACTTTCTAAAGTTGTGTTAGTGTCTAAATGTAATGCCTTGATTCCTCCAGTGATTATATAGATAACTTAATACAGTGACCACTTAAGAAATTATTTTATTTCTAGAGTGAGGCTCTGACTCCCTCGCCTGAAGTTCACGTTTGGTGTCGTCCTAGGGAGAATATTAAAGAAGCATGGTCTGGGACACTCTATGGCAAGTAATTTCTTAGTATAGAAAATACATGTATGTGTATACGGTTTGTATCTCCTACAGGTTCCAAATTAAGGCCGAGGACAGACTGGCAATTTGCCGCGGGATGGGACCCGGGCTGACAACGACTCAATATCGGATTAAATGGAATGTTCACACAGGCACATCTGCCTGGCGTCCCCCACCCGTAGCCTACCGGTGCTCTCGCGCTTCACTGCCGGATTAAAAAAACACCTGATAAAAGCCGACGCAAATCTTGAAAGCCTGCGTTTCTCACGCGTTTCTCCGCTTCCGGGGAGTCTGAACGCGCAGCCGAAAAGCCGGGAGCAACCCGCGTTGGGCATGAGGCAGCAGCGGTGTGATTGGCTGCGCTCCGCTCCACTGCCCAATGCGGTGCTGGCGTTGCAGGGGAAAAAAAAAAAACCCGCCAAAATGCGCTTATGCGCATGAGCGCTCAAGCGCTCATGCGCACATACGCCCACAGCCGAAATAATGGGGAAACAGCTAATATAGCACGCCTCCGGCGTGGCAGTCTGAACGCTCCCGCGCGCCTCCGTCCAGTATCTTCCGGCAGAGGCCCCCGCTGTGTGGACAGGAAAACCTGGTATCGTTTACTCCGGGGTTTTTTTGCCGCGACTCGATACCGGGGCAAATTGCCAGTCTGTCCTGGGCCTAAGTCTTTGATTCATCTAGTTCATGAAATGCCTTTGGTTTGGAAACAGTATCTAGTTTATAGTATTCTCAGATGCAACACAACATAGTTTTATAAATACTAGAATAATTTGGACGAGGAATATTTTGGGTGTTCCCGAAATCCTTTCGTCCTACTCTCTACAATCTAGAAATTTGTCTCATGTCTTTTGTGTGACATAAAAATACAACACCGTTCCCCTTTAAAATCAGTTTGCGCTACTTGCTGTGCTTTCAGGAATTCTTACTGAGCTATGATCTCTTATTTCCCATTTACACCCCTTGGATTTTATGCTCTGTTGCTTCCAGTAATCCATGGATTGAAACTAGACCCTATTAGGGGAAAGCTGTGTTGAAAGCAGTTATGCTTCTATTCAGTGTTGTCTTGCAGTAGATACTTTGTTCATGTGTAATTAAGGTACTGTAATAGTTGGAAATCTTTAGCATTAGTACATAATTTAATATGATTTTTTAATCATAGTCCCTATGGTTTGATCAAGAATGAGGCCTCAGTTATTATACTGCAATGATCTTGGGTGTACAGCATTAGATAATAGAGCTCTTTTCTTTGAAGACCATCTGTGGAAGAATCAGTTTCAGTGAATTGCTGTGTTTGAGTAAACCTTTTTACATAAGTAAACCAATTATCCATATCCCAATTTCAGAGTGTTTTATAATCTAGGGCAGGGCATCAAACATATGGCCCATATGGCTGGAACAGGCCCACACAGGGCTCTTATCTGGCCCATGAGCAACTGGCTCTCTTGCTTTCTTCCCTGGGGCTGTTGCTGCCAGCTCTCACCTGTCTGCCTTAATGGTGTGGGGACAGATAAAAGCCAAGCCTCCTTTCCTCCATTATCTGAGGTCTCCTTCCCCCCTCCCCTCCTCCACCTTTATTCTTTGCTACTTACTGACTGAGATGGGAAAGAAGGAGGGGGGAGGAAGGGAGGGAGAGGGAAAGAGCAAGAGAGTGAACAAAAGGGGGAGGGATTCTTCTGACAAGCACAATTTATGTTAAGACTGCCCTGCTCTGCTGTTCACTGATCAGTATAGGTTGTATATGTTCTCCCTCTGAGGTGGAGGACATCTCCATGGGTTATTCCCACCATGCCTTTAGGGAGGCAGGAAATGGTTTTTTCCCCTTCCTGTTGGTGCCTCCAGAATAGCCCAGTTCCAGTTTCTATTCCTGCCACTCTAGGGAGTAGCAGCTTACTAGCTTGGCTTAGCTGTAGCTTGAGTCTATTTTTTCTTTTTCCCTTGCCTTGCCTAGAGTTTTTTCTTCTCTTCTCTCTTTCTAAGTCCTCCTTCATCTCCCTTCTTTTTCTTCTGCTCCAATCTCGGAGCGAAGATTTTGAGGGCTCGTTGGCCTGAAGGCAGAGTCCTTGTGACTGCTGCCATGGCGGCTAAAGAGTTTCCCGAGGCTTTCTCTTCGGGCGACAAGGGAGAGATGCGTACTGCATTGGCGGCAACCCGAGGAGACCGGGGACCCGATCAGCCTTCGGGGCTTGATCGTGCAATCCCAATTGCAGCGGCTGGCTCGGTGACGGTGCAGGGCGCCCAGAAATGCCGCCGACAGTCTGAGGAGGATGAGTCCACCATTTTCAGCGTGTGCCTTCGGGCCGCTGGTGGCCATATTGAGGATCCAGATTTGTGTCCTGGATCCTACACCAGAACTTCCCTGCCTGCCAGAGGGGTCGAGGGAGGAAGATCCAGCACCATTTCAGCCTCTTCTCATCTGGAGCAGACATGGGGCGAAGGCATGTGGCCGGGTAAGCTCCCCGATCAAGGGGCCCTGATCCACTCCAGTGACCTCATGGATCTGATTAAACAGACCATTCAGCAAGAGATGGCCCCCTTGTGCTCTAGTTTAGAGATTCACCCCCAGAACCCCTTAATGCCGTCCCCGTCTCACTGGCCCACGAAGGCTGCCAGAAAAGCACTCCCTCCTTCCACTGGGAAAGACACAGAGGAAAGACATGGGGAGGAAGTAGAGTCCACTGCCTCTTCCATTGAGGAGAGAGAGGAGGGTGAATTTTTATCAGAGGGGGAGGGGGAGGAGCTGAAGCTGCCAGAACAGTCCAGACGTTTTTTCAAAGCTGAGGATTATCAGTACCTTTTATCCAAGGCTATCAAGGCCCTGGAGCTTCATGATCTACCGCCTTCCGAGTATCAGAGGGCAACCAGGGCAAAGTATAACTCCAATTCTGGTGGTAATCATGAGTTCTTTCCCCCCGAAGAACACACTGAGAAGGTTTTCCCGTTTCCAGAATATTTTGAGCGTCAGCTAAGATCTGGTTGGGACAAGCCTGTAGCTAATAAACAGTTCCCAGCATTTGCCAAAAAGCTGTATGCCATTCCTAACTATGCTGATGAGTTGTTGCAGGTTTCTCCAGTGGACGCTCCTGTGGCTGCACTGCAAACTTCAGGCCTGGTTTCTGAGGATGGTCTTGGCATGTTCCAAGATTCCAATGACAAGAAGCTAGAAACCTCTCTACACAGAATTCACGAGTCCTTTGCCATGATGGTAAGAGCTGCATCTACTGCTTCCATTGCTGCTAGAGCCTCCATAGTTTGGGTACGGAAAATTCTTCAGCTCATTCCCGAGGACAATTGCGCTCTGATTGAGGGAGTTTCTCGCACTCTCAAGTCCGACTCCTTTATGGCGGACGCAACTCTGGACATTATTTCCTTTGCCTCCAAGGGTTTGGCGTCCACGGCAGTGGCTAGATATCTCTTATGGCTTCAGGCGTGGCAGGCTGATGCCTTGTCCAAGTCCATTGTCACCGCTTACCCGTTCCAAGGAGATCGATTATTCGGGGATGCGCTAGACAATATTCTGGTGGAAGCTAGGGACAAGAAAAAAGCCATGCCCAGGTCACTGAGACGCTCCGATAGATGGAACCCTCAGTCCTTTCGCACCCAACACTTGTTGCTGCGTTTTCGTCAAGAAAGCAAGAGGTCATCCTGGGACATGTCCAAGCAGTCCGGTAAGCGGGGTTCATTCAACACCAGAAACCACAAGACCCCTTTCAACAGAAATGACAAAAATGACAGAGAGCTCAAACCCAAGCAGGCATGACTATGCCGACTTAGCCGTGGGGGCACGTCTTCTTCATTTTGCCCAGGCCTGGTCAGAGTCTCGGGCAGATGTCTGGGCCATGGATGTAGTATCTCAGGGATACATGATAGAGTTTCTTCACCAGCCTCCAGAGCGATTCCTAGTTTCACCCGCAAGCAAGTCAGTTCACAAGAGATCCATTGTAGACAGGGCCATTCAGCACCTCTTGAACATCAGGGCCATCAAACCAGTTCCCCAGTGTGAGAGAGGTTGGGGCGTTTACTCCATATTGTTTATGGTCCCCAAAAAGGAATGGAGACTGGAGGGCCATACTGGATCTCAAATTCTTGAACAAATTCATCAGGCTCAGACATTTCCGCATGGAAACCCTAAAGGCTGTGGCGGATTCTCTATCCCTGAACGAATACTTGACGTCAATAGACCTTATGGAGGCCTACCTCCATGTTCCCATTCATCTGGCACACAAACGATTTCTTCGCTTTTCGATTTTCGGTCTACACTTCCAGTACAGGGCGCTTCCCTTCGGTCTCTCCACGGCCCCCAGGCTGTTCTTCAAGCTCATCATCAACCCTGTGGGCCATCTCAGGGGCCAAGGGATTCATGTTCATCCCTATTTGGACGACTTGTTGATCCGAGCATCGACACAGTCAGAATCAGCTCAGAATACCAAGAGGACGCTCGAGTGCTTACGCAGCCATGGTTTCCTTGTCAATCTCGAGAAGAGCTCCCTTACTCCTTGTCAGCGGCTGGAACATCTGGGAGCCATGATCGACACAGTCTGCGCTGCTTTATTTCTTCCATCGGACAAGGCTTTAAGGATCTTGTGTCTCGTGTCCACTGCAGCAGTTCATCAGCCCTCATGGAGTTAGCCAGGCTCTTGGGACTCATGATTGTCACCATTGACATGATCCAGTGGGCTCGCATGCATGCTCGGCCCTTACAGATGTTCCTTCGTCCACATCAGCTAGCCATCATGCAAAAGAAGGTGATCGATCTGCTGGTCCCACCCAGAGTCAAATCCAGCCTCCTCTGGTGGATGAACATGGACAACCTCATCTCTGGCAAGGTTTACCACATTTGCCACACCAAGGAGTTATTTACAGACGCCAGCCTCCAGGGTTGGGGTGCGACACTGGAGGGGTCTCCTGTCCAGGGGACTTGGTCACAGTCCGAGACATTTCTCCCCATCAATCTTCTGGAACTCAGAGCGATCCACCTGGCTCTGATACATTTTGCTGTTCAGCTACAAGATCATCATGTTCTGGTGAGAACGGACAACATCTCAGCCAAGGCCCACATCAATCGACAAGGGGGCTCCCGGTCGAGTCAGCTGTACAAAGAGGATGAAGATCCTCTCCTGGGCCGAGAAAAGGATGAAGTCTTTACGAGCAGAACACATAAGAGGGATCGAGAATGTCCAGGCGGATTGGCTCAGCCGAGTGATTATCCAAGAAGGGGAATGGGCACTCCATCCGAGGCTGTTCGACATGATTGTGCTCCAGTTCGGCCAGCCGCTAGTGGACTTATTCGCATCTCCAGAGAATCACAAGTTACCACGATTTCTCACCAGGTTCTTCCATCAGGAGGCGGAAGCGACGGACGCCTTGATGACACCATGGCCTCGAGGCTTACTGTATGCATTTCCTCCATTCATGCTGATTTCCCGGACCCTCCGCAGAATCAGAGAGTCCAGAGCAGAGGTTGTCCTGGTGGCTCAGAACTGGGTTCGACGACCGTGGTTTTCAGCAATACAAAGAATGTCGATTCTTCCGCCTTTGGTGTTCCCTGTTTCTCTGGACATGTTATCGCAGGGTCCACTGTGGCATCCCAACCTGGCCTGGTTGTGTCTGACCGCATGGAGGTTGAGCGGAGCAGTCTAGCAGTCCATGGATATTCGCCTAAGGTCCTGGACGCCATCCTTGCTTCCAGGCGTAAGTCTACGATACGCATTTATAACACTACTTGGAAGGCCTTTGTGAGGTGGTGTAGGTGCAAGAAGATAAATCCCTTGTCTCCTTCTGCAGCTTCTCTGCTCTCTTTCCTCCAGGATGGCATAGATTCCAGGCTGAGAGTCTCTACACTCCGCAGGCAGCTGGCAGCCTTGTCCACGGTTCTTCTTTCAATAGAGGGTTTCAAGATCACCAAGCATCCTCATATTCTGTTATTTCTGCAGGGAGCCACGGCCATCTCTCCTCCACAATCTCATCGATTTCCTACTTGGAGGTTGAACGTGGTTCTTGAAGCTCTCATGAGGGCACCATTTGAGCCTCTCACTGAGGTAGGTTTGAAATGGCTAAGGATGAAGACTCTATTCCTTGTGGCGATCACTTCGGCAAGTAGAGTTTCTGAGTTGGGAGCCTTATCCGTGAAGGCGTCTCTTTGAGTGTTTCGTAAGGACAAGGTGGTATTTCATACTGATCCTTCTTTTCAGCCCAAGGTAGTTTCTGCGTTTCATCGATCACAGGAAATCTGCCTAACCACCTTCTGTCCTCATCCTAAACATCCCAAGGAATGTCTATGGCACACATTAGACGTTAAGAGGGCTCTGAAGATTTTCATTGCCAGAACGGAAGTGTGGAGAAAAACAGAGAGCATGTTCATTGGCATTGCTCCGCCACGTAAAGGGGAGAAGATGTCCAAATCTTCAATCCGCTCAGTCCTGAGATCCTGCATTGCGGAAGCCTATCGGGCTTCAGGTCACAAGGTACCTAGTGGAATCACAGCTCACTCAGGAGCGCAGCTACTAACGCAGCATTCTACAACAGAGCTTCAATCGAGGAGGTCTGTAAAACAGCCACATGGTCATCAATTTCTACATTCATAAGACATTACAAGATTCACACTATGGCATCCGCTGATGCAGCATTTGGGAGAAGAGTGCTCCAGCATGTCGTGGCAGCGGAGGAAGATGACGACCCACCCGAGTGAATACAAGGAGACACTGCTCTGGGAGGTCCCATGGAGATGTCCTCCACCTCAGAGGGAGAACAGCCATTGGACATTTACCGTGAAGGGTCCTTCTCCTCTGAGGTCAGGAGGACATCTCGGCCCTCCTGCTGTCATCTTCTCTACCTTTATCTCTGCTGCTCTCTTCTCCTGTCGTTTGCTTCTTTCCACCTTGGGGTGTCTTTTGCCTATCCTACAGGGTGGAGTGTTTACTGTTATATATATTACTGTTTAAGGTTATATTTTGTAGGGCAAGGCCAGTTATTCAGTCTGCAAGCACTGCTTTCGGAGTCCCAGAACTGGAACTGGGCTATTCCGGAGGCACCAACAGGAAGGGGGAAAAACCATTTCCTGCCTCCCTAAAGACACGGTGGGAATAACCCATGGAGATGTCCTCCTGACCTCAGAGGAGAAGGACCCTTCACGGTAAGTGTCCAGTGGCCGGTCTCACACACACACACACACAAAAGAAAGGAAGGGGCATGGGAAAGAGATGTGTTGGGGAAAGGGGAATTAAAAGGAAATTATTGGTGGCTCATTCTGATTTTTTTAAATTAGTTTTCTCTGTGTCTCTGGGATTTTATTTTCTTTCAAAAAGACCTTGATTAGGAATTACAGCACTTGGATTGGATTCCATTGTTTAATGAGTGGAAGTAGACGGCTAAGTATTTAAAATATGTTTATAGTTCCATATGTTCCAGTTAAACATAATCCCCCTCTATCCCCGCCCACCTTGGCAGCTGCCTTTCTTCACATTAACCCCCCCCCTTTGTTTTTTTCAAATGTTTCATTATCACTAGCACTGAGTGGATTTTCCCAGTCTGAAATCAACACATTATTTCACTTGGAGAGATCCTCCTCTCCATTTCTAACAGATATTTTTTTAAAGAAACTGAACAGCACAGTTTTCAATCTTTATTTGTGGAGTTGATAGAGAGGTGGATGTTACAAAAGAATGTGTAGAAATCATCCCAATGAAAGACACAAGCACAGGTATTTAGGAGGAGTCCATGGTACAGTTCCACTCTTTCCTGTTGCAGCTCTGCTCTGGATCACATTGATGTATGAAAGAGCAGTAGAAACTCATTAGGATTGGCTACGTTAGGGGTGTGTGGCCTAGCATGCAAAGGAATTCCTGCTACATAAAAACCTCTGGGTTTTGACAACAAACAAGGTAAACAGAATAAGAAGCAAAAGGTGGGTGTGGCTGGATGACCACACTTCTGGTAACAAGGGAGTGTGGCCTAATAAGCTAATGAGTTTCTGCTGTTGGGTGTGGCCTATTAGGCTGAGTTCCTGCTGGACTTTTTCTACAAAAAGAGTCCTGATTAACATGAAACAGAGCCTCTAATTGCATTTTTCAGAACTCTTGGTTGTTGGCTGTGGGTTCCAGTTTTTGTTAATCCTACTTTGTAGAGTGCTGTCTATTGTGAACTGAGGGCTTTCGCTCTATGCAGGGCTGTGTGAAGTTACACACACATTTATTTATTTTGCAAGCTGCTTCTGAAGATGTTGCTTTGGCCAGGAAGTGGGATAGAAATATTGAGTAAACAAGTACAAGTTAAGCATAGCTTTATTTGTTGACCATTAGAATCTGCTCTGGGTTACTTCCAGAGTTCATTTCCCATATGATGCTCCCTTGTCAGGATACCCTTTAATAAAAGCTTAAAAAACAGAGCTCTCTTTGAAGAGTAGAAGGCAACCAACAAACAAGATGAGCTAAAAAAACAAAACCACCGAGGAACGACATATAAAAACTATTTATAAGCCGTGGTGTTTCAATGGAAGAATCCTATTTTATCCCAAGGCTTCTTGCTTAGCAGAACTGTTTCCTTATCCAGAAAGTGCTGCATTGATCTGAATGATTAATTATATCATAACTTATAGTTTAGCTAACTACCTAAATATCAGTTTATGTTCCGACTTCTTATTAACAGTAGGTGATAATCAAAGATGTTGCTATTCTCAGTGTTGGCAGCGTAAGTAGTGATAATGATACTTCTTTGTAAACTGCTTTTGGATTTATTTGAAAGAAGGTTTTATGGAGGAGCATAATAAATATAGCAGAAATAATTCTTTCTGGCCAGAACTTGCAATAAAAATTCTTTTTGTTTCTTTTAATTTTTTTTACAGATCCTACCCTTCTTGGCAGTTACAGACCCAAGAATGCTAAAGTAAGTGCTGGATAGGAGACTGCATGATTAAATAGGTGAAACTGAGTAAATCTAGAGATGAAGCTTCCTGTTATGTACTTTCATCACTTACTATAGTCGCCTTTCTGGCATATTTTGCATTGTTGTGCCACCCAAAGAGATGGAGACATTGTATACCATATTCTCAGAAGCAAGTTTTGTTTGAAACGTTCATGCCATATCTCAGAGTGTTGGTAACTTACAATGTTTAGCTACATATACATATTTCAAGCCTCATCTGATGCAAAATGCTCTAAGTTTTCCTGCTCTGGTAGACCTGGGTCAATTGATAGCAAAATAGGTCTGATTCCAGGGATCATCATGTGGTACTTATTTATGTTATTTATTGCCCATCTTTCTCACATGACCTAAAGGTGGCTTAACATGGTGAGTGAGTACAATCAACTAAATGGAATATTCAATAACTAATGCATTAGGATATTAGAACACTGGAACCACCAGAAAAAAAGGAGCATAGCATAAGTATTAACATGACATATTAACTATAATAGGATCCTACTTATAAAGTGTTGTATACAGCAGTAAAGACCACAAATCCCAATCATTTATCCAAGTAAATTTGTGAAACCATTTTGTACTGTGCAGACATATTGCCTGTGCAGAAAAGCCCTCTTGAATAGTTCAGTTTTGCATAGTTTGTAGAAGGCTAGAAGTCTAGGAGCTTTCTTGATTTTTGAGGGCAGGCCATTCCACAAGGTGGGAGCCTCAAAGTAGAAAGCATGTGTACATGTGGTTGTTGGTTTTGCCCATTTGCAGATTGGTACCTGCAGAAACCCTTGTTACATGAGTGGAGTTGTCATGGCGGAACAGAGAGAGATAGGTGGTCCTGTAAATAAGAGGGGCCGAGTCCATGAAAGGCTTTATATGTGATGGCCAGTACCTTAAACTGAGCTTTGTAACAAATAGGCCTCATCTAGCTCCCACCAATAGTTGAGCTGCAGCATTCTGAACCAGTTGGGAGTTTCCAGATTGATTCTGAGGGGAGACCAATGTATAGGGCAATACAGTAGTCTAGTTTTGATGTTACTGTGGTATGGATCCAGATGGCCAGGTCAGGTGTATCAAGGTATGTGGGCATTTTATGGCCTAGGCTGAGTTTGCAGCTGCATTGACTTGCTTCTCCAGTAATGGAGCTGGATCCAGTATGATCCCCAAGACTTTTAACTGAGTCAGCAAGGAACAGCTGAACGGCCATTGAAAGTGGAGAGAACAATTCCTTCAAGTCCTCCGCCTTCCCAACCAGCACTACTTCTGTATTTTCTGGGTTTAATTCATTTTGTTGACTTTTAGCCCATTAACCACTGTGGCAGAGCATTGATTCAGAACCTCTACCACATCACCAGGAGATTTGGATAAAGAGATATAGAGCTGAATTTCATCAGCGTATTGATGACAACCAACCTCAAAGCAATGACTGATTTGTCCTAAGTGCTTTATATCGATATTTTAAAAGTGTGGGGTAGAACCACACCCTGTGGAACCCCACAAGATAGGTCCCACACTGATGAAGACTGGTTTTCAGTAGCAACCCTTTGAGTTAGATCCAAGAGGAATGATTTGAACCAGTTTACCGCACATCCCCTGATACCTACTTCTGTCTCCAGGCACCTCAATGAGATGGCATGATCTACAGATAAATCCAGTAAGAACAACAGAGAGGCTTGGCCTTTGTCTGCACTCAGATGGAGGTCATCAAATAAAGCTAGAAGCGCCATCTCTGTCCTATAACTTGGCCTGAAACCAGACTGAAAAGGGCCTAAAGCAGATGAGTTATCCAAGATGACTTGGAATTGGTTCGCTACTGTTGTCTCAATCGCTTTACCCAGAAAGGGTAAATTAGATACTGAGAGATAATTCATTTTTCTGAAGGGATGTTTTTTAAAGTAGTGGTTAACTGCCTCTTTGAGTGATGGCAGGAAGGTGCCCTGACTGGTTTATAATAGACTAGGAATAAGGCCCGTTGTGGAAATAAATACAACGGGCTCTAGAAAGAGGCTCTGGGAGAGTGCCCCGGCTTTGGGCACTCAGTGACAATTTGCTGTGACAATCTCAGCAGGGTATAATGACAGAGTCCACCATTTTCTCCAGAGGAACTGATCTTTGCTACCTGAAGAGCAGTAGTAATTTTGAGTGATCTCCAGCCCACCCCCAAGATTGGTAACAGTGGTTCCCCAGGAGGGAGTGGCTGGTTTGGAGGGTGGAGTCTATGGCATTGTACCTGTCTGAGGTCCCGCCCTCCTCAACACTCACCCTCTCCAGGTTTGACCCCCAAATCTCCAGGAATTTCCCAACCTGGAGTTGATAACCCTATCTCCCTCCCAGCCAACCATCAACCTACCTTTAGTTTTTCATCTCCCCACTCCCTCCTAGAGAGCAGTTGTAATTTTGAGTGATCTCCAGCCCCCACCTGGAGATTGGCAACAATGGTTCCCCATCAGGGAATGGCTGGATTGGAGGGTGGAGTCTATGGCAACGTACCTGTCTGAGGTGCCACCCCTCTTCAAACCTCACCCCTCCAGGCTCCATCCCTCAAATCTCCAGGAATTGCCCACCTGGAGTTGGCAACCTGATCAGGACTGGGCCCAATGAGTTTTCTCCCAAAGGCCAACATAGGTGTGGAAAGGGCCTTTTACTGACAGAGGAGAAAGTACAGGTGCCAACTCTGATTAGGGAAATACCTGGAGATTTGGGGGGTGGATCCTGTGGAGGGCAGCATTGGGGGGGGTGGAAGGACTCAGTAGGGTATAATGCCATAGAGTCTACCTTCCAAAGCAACCATTTTCTCCCGGGGAACTGATCTCTGTTATCTGGAGGTCAATTGTAACAGTGTGAGATCTCCAGGTCCCACCTGGAGATTGGCAACCCTAGGGGAAAGTCAGCTGCACAGCGGGGAGTTGAAGAAAATGGTTTGATGGTCGCTGGCTCACCTCATTAGCCAGCCAGCCATGCTGAAGCTAAGCAGGAGAAAGAGCCTTTTCCCATTTATTCTGACAGGAAAGTGGCCATTGGGGAGGGGGTAATGGATGGGAGAGGGGGTTATGCTGAAAGTCGTTTGTTTTTTTACTCACAGAACCAAGCTTGGCTGCCTACCAACAGCCACTGAGGGGACAGTCCCTCACAGGAGTCAAGAGAACTGTCTTCCTCAAGAGAGAGAGCTGGTCTGCCAGTAAATCTGACATGCAAATCTGTCTGAGGGGGAGTGGGTGGGGAAGAGGAGCAGACCCAGCACTCGGCCAATGGCACGCGAGTACTCTTGAGTGGCGGCTGTTGGGCCAATGGCTGAGGGAGGGCATTTTGCAGCCAATGGGAACGCATGGAATCTTCCGAAACCAAAAGATAATTATTTATAAGGAGAGATTACAATGAGCTCTATAGCACAATTTTTCAGATTCAGTATGAGTTCTCTGCCAGCACCATTCTATTTTTTTTTTTTGCCCCCTGAAGGGGATTTTTTTATTGCATTTTCTATATACTACAAAACTACAACAGAAAAATCAGAGATAGGAAACTTCACACTACAGGAGAAAGAAAAGATAACCTCTAAAAACCCAAGAGTTGGTGACCATACAGTTGGTTCAGATAAAAACTCTGCCTCTTAAATGTGAATTGACTTTCACTGAAAATGATCATCTAGCTAGTATAACAACCATTTTTCACTCGCAATTACAATTATAATTCATAAAGACCTGCATCCCGCTATAAGTATTCTTACTAAGATACTCCAGAGAACAGTAACAATCTACTTTTCCCCTTTTTTCTCCCTCAAATGATAGCTTGATTTGGAGGCTACCGCCCTCAATTTAGAGTTCGAGTCCTCTTCGGAAGATCCAGTCTCTCCTTCTTCTTCGCTCTCCCTGGTGCCATCTGGAGTGCCTTCACCCCCTCCTGGTGGATACCCATGCTGACGCAAAAATTCACAAGCTTTTTCTGCAGGATCAATCCTTTCTTTACCATTTGCATAACAAAAGATTAGTCCCTCAGGAACCAACCATCTGTATGCAATCTTGTGGCTTTGTAAGAATGTCACCAAGTCTCTGTATTTCCTTCTCTTTCTTCTAATCTCAAATGGAATGTCCTTCATAACTTTAATCTCCTTGTCTTTCCACTTCAAGGTAATTCCATTAGCCACTTTCAATAATTGATCTCTCACTCTCCTTTGGGAGAATCTGACAGAAACTTCCCCAGGCAAATTGTTCTTTCTGGTAAATTCAGAATACGATCTAAAGACCGTATCTATTTTGCTTTGAAGTTGATCCGATGCCATCTCTGCCAAAGGGGCCAACAAGTCACCAACGATTTGTCTCAGATTCTCCCCACTCTCCTCTTTAATCCCTTGAAGTCTCAAGATATAACTCGCCCTTTCCATTTGCAGCTGTAATACCTGAGACTCTTCAATTTGGTACTTTTTCTCAAGCGCCTACAATTTTTTAGCCACTTTTTTCGAGTTGGAACCAATCTCTTTAAGTTCCTGCTCCGCTTTTTCGATTTTCTGTGCATTTGCCGCCATTTGCACTTGTACGTCAAGCTTATTGTCAATTGCTGTAATTTTCTCCAGCAGAGGGCGAAGCGCCTCCGACAGCAACCTTTGGAGTTCTGCAGTTGAGTCCTGTCTAGGTGCCAAACTTGAAGGGCTGGAACTTCCGGAAGAAGGTTTAACTTTCGGTATCTTGTCCTTCGCATCTTTCAGCGGTGCCATGTTTAGGGATTGTTTACATTTTACAAAAGTTCGTCAAAGTCTCTGGAAGTTCTTAATCTAGCCGGTAAGCTCTCGCAGCCTCTTTATTTCAGTTCATCCACTTTCCCTTGCTGGCCCCCCCTTTTTCTAGCTTTAAAATCGCTTGCTCGTAGTCCTTATCGGGAGGAAGTCCCCTCCCCCCTTTGTTTTCTTTAAGGGGGGCACAAATGCACGGGTGCTTCTCGCTTAGACTCGACTCACATTTTCAGTGATTGTCTCTCCACATTCATAATCGCTAGATCACCGTGCGCTTGCTTCGGTGTGCTGATCTTGTTCCCATTTGGGACGCTCTACGGCGGGCCCATCGGGGCTTGGAGGAGCCCCCCTTCTCCAGCTTGGTGCGCCGGGTG
The DNA here is from genome assembly GCA_029375565.1 of Gekko gecko. Lineage (NCBI taxonomy): Eukaryota > Metazoa > Chordata > Lepidosauria > Squamata > Gekkonidae > Gekko > Gekko gecko. Next base: position 89,623,474 of record JAPDNY010000006.1, read on the forward strand.
GGTTCTCTAGTGCCCCATGGCTGGGAGTTCAACCCAAGAACTCCTGGGGTGGCACGGATGATCACGCCCCCACCCAGCCGCAGATACCCTGGGAGAAGATGACTGCCATGGCGATCGCCAAGACTGGAAGTCTGCCAGCACCATTCTAGACATGTCCCAACCACTTTCAGATCACCCAGCTCTGTGGTATACCATGGGCCTGGGTTTCATCACATGGGCAGGAGAGGTCAATGACGGGCGCCCTTGTAGATAGCTTCAAGGAGCTTCACATTCCATGTTTCCACTGCATCCTCAACAGTACACATGTTTGGAATCCTAAAATTCCCCAAGGCATTCTGGAATCCAGTAGGATTCATGAGCCTCTGTGGGTGAACCATTTTAACTGGGCCCCCTCTCATGTGGGGTGTTGTTACCACAACACCCTGGCTTTGAGTAGGTAGTGGTTGGACCATGGTTCAGGGTGAATCTCCAGCCCTGAAACCAAACCTTCCTTCAAAGGCTTAGTGCAAAATATTAAGTCCTGGGTGTGACCTCTTTCGTGCATTGGACCAGTTGCAATTTGATAAGAGACCCAAGGCTGTCAAAGAACCTATAAAATCCTGAGATAGTCCTGATGAGGCACTGTCAGCATGAATGTTGAAGTCTCCCAGAATGATCAGTCTAGGAATCTCCAGCACCACATCCAACAGTACTTTGGCCAACTCCTGGAGGGTGCCCACTGGGGAAGTAGGTGAATAACATTCTTGCATGCTTCTTAGCAAAGACTCTTTTCCTGATAGAATACACCCCACATTTGTTAATCATAGTTCTTCACTTATGCCAGATAGAAACAGGTGGTTGCTTTGTAAATGAGCAGCTGTGGTTGTGATAGGCAACTTAACATCCTGTTGGCTACAAATGGTGCAACATCGTCACCCTCCCTGGAGAAGCTTTTTATTCCTACTGTTCTCTCCCACAGCATGTGCTGATGTTGTGTTGAAAACCACTCTTTTCATTGCTTGAGCCAACTTTGAATGTGGACTGGTTTGTAAGGGCCAGTGGGAGGTTATTTAGTTTGAAGTAGGAAGAGAAAGGGCCATCTCTGGATTAGTAGTTTTATTATTTCAGCTGCTGCTGTGGTATGATAGGCAAAACAATGACAAAAATGATCTGTATTAATATTAATTTCCACTGACCTATAGTTAAGATTCTGACATAAAGCAAGGAAGTGAACATGATGTATATTTTCTTTATGCTAATGCTAGCATTTTTGTATTTCTGACAGATTATCAGGGAACATTGTGTGAAAGACTTCGATGGTTTTTCTAACAGTGCTGATGTCTCATATATAGGGGATAGGCAGTTCCGTTCAGCTTGGCATTCAGCTCCCCCATCATTGCAAAAGTATTCTTCAACTCCTGTATTAAATCGTATACCACTCAGAGAAAGGTAATGTCTCATCTGTTTCAGATTACACAATGTGCTACAGTTAAGTCTTTCCAGTCTTAATACTTTGACCACTTTGGGTGAGCAGCATCTGAAGGGTTGTTAGAGAATAAAATCTGTTATAGTGAGCAATAAATGCTTAGGATGGAGTGCGCTTAGCACCATATTTGGAGCACTGATGAAAGCCATGATGCTACATTGGAATTGAACAAATATTACTCTGGCAGCTACTACAGAGAAAACATGTTGGGGCCAGGATGCCAAGTAGCCAGCCTATTCAAGTTTGGACCTTCTCCCTGCTCCTTAGGCTTGCACAAATTGTGAATCTTTCCTGGATCCAATTTGGAGTGTGCATTCGACATAAACCGAGCCAAAAAAATACCTTACTGGTGTTTTCCGGGTATTTTTAAAGCCAGTTTTAAATTGGGGCTGCATTTCAGCTATCCTAACCACTACACCAAACTGCAGGAAGAACAAGGTGGAGTGAACCTCTTTCCCTCCTTGCAGCTGAGGCCTTTTCCTGGCTCTGGGGGCTCAGCTGGAACTGCAAAGGTGGAGTACAAGGTGGCCCCCTGGATCTTTGTGTGGCCATATTCAGACATCTATACTAGTAATATCTAGATGTAGAACTTCATATCACCTTCATTACATAAACAACTTTCCCTGCTGTTATATATAGTACACTTCACTGTCAAGTTTTACAATGGTCTGGCACTTTCAGTTGGTTAATGACTTGTCTTCTATTTCATACCAATTTTCTTCTCAGCCTAACTAGCAAGTTGTAAGTGCCCCAGAGGTCCAGGCTGCAAGAGCAACACTGCTTCTGCTGTGATTGTGCTGCAGACCTCTGCCCTGGATCCATAGGAGACAGCAGTGAGTTGTGGCAAAGTGCAGAAATGGATTAATTTCACTATACCAAAACTCAAAAGTAGATTGTGGAATTCAGAATGGTCCTACTGTTTATTCTGAATGTAAGCACATCTAGAAGCCTCTGATGGTAACGAGACTGCCTCCGTTGCCCCACCCAGAGTATATAAGACTAGCCTGATACCTGTGCTTTGCTACGGTATTTAACTTCCGTAAATCCAGTTATAATACTGATGATGTAAAGTCTGAAATATAACATTTGTTGTAGGAATTCTAATGGAGAAGATTTTAGTGTAAAAAATGAAGTGAGACATACATACTTATTTTCTCTACTGAAGGACCTCTCTGTAGACTGCTGGAGTGGGCTCCCTCATGGCTTTAAGCACCCTGCAACTGTTGCTACACCTCACAGACAACTGCCTATTAAGTGTAGGAGGTGGGGGGAGTGTGTTGGAAGCCATCAGAAAGGCTGGGCCAACAGCATTGCTAAGGTGATCCTGCTGGGGCGGCATCCCTGATGGATTAAAGTACCGTGGTCCTGCTCCTACACCTGACAGACACCCGCCTGTCTGGTGTTGGAGGGATTATGTTTAAAGGCATCAGGGACACTGGGCTAGCAGCAGGGCTAAGGCAATCTTGCTGAGCAAAACTCCCCAGCGGCTGTAAGCATCCTACCTCCTCTCCTACACCTGACAGGCAGCTGCCTGTCCAATGCAGGAGGGGGAGGGGGGAGGAGTATTAGAAGCCACTGTGGAGACGGGGCTGGCAGGATCACTAAGGCGTTACTGCTGGGGTAGACTCCCTTGTGGCTTTAAGCACTCTGCAACTGCTGCTGCACCTGACAGACAATTGCCTGTCAGGTGTAGGAGGGGGGAGCATGTTTGAAGCCATAGGGAAGCTGGGCCAGCAGCTTTGCTTCACCTCACAGGCGGTTGGCCACTCCTGATTTCCTCAACTGTCAATTAGCTCTCTGTAGTCTCCTGTAACTGTTTTTTTCCCCCTCAGAACACTGAGCTCTGCAGCTGACCAATCAGAGAATAGGGGGTACAAGGAGGCAGCAGCCTGGCAGCTGCATAGGAATTAATGGGGGGAGCACATTTTACTCCCCTTTGACCCACTTAGGGGTCGAATTTCTAAAAATCCCTTCTTAGTGAGCATCTACATCATGATAGGAGTGCTCTCCCTGAATTTTGTGTTTCTAGGTCCAGTGGTTTGGCCTGGGCGTTGATTTTACAGTGAGGGGACTTTCTTTTATATATATAGATGTATATAGGATGGCCTGGCTAGGTGAAGGCTGTCTGATATGTTGTTTCAAGAATTGCCTGGAACCCACTGCAAAGAATTGGGCATATTCTGGAGAAACTTCCTCTTCATTTGGCACTCAAAGCTCTACCGGGGATTTCAGTTAATCAGAATTTTGTCCCATTTGTACCTGGAATGTCACCTCAGGATTTTCCTCTGGTGAGCTGGTGTACTGTGAGGAATTATGACTTTCATCCCTTTTCATGCTTTTGAATTGCAGCACCTCAGGTGTAGATAGTCCTTAAAAGGCAAACCACTACCAAATCTGGTATCAAAAGCCAGACTGATGTATGTTGCAAAGGCAACATACAGGAAATACAAGGAACTCTGAGATCTTGAGAAACTCTGAGAGCTTGAGCCCAGAGTCATTCAGCTTGAGCTGCAAACTTTCTTTTTAAAGGATGCCAGTTGTTCTAAGAGGCTACATTGCCCCAGAGAAATGCTTACTTTTTTCCTGTTATGATAGGCAACAGCATACTTGAAGATTTGATACACTCTGCATGACATGACCTTGTCTGTTCAGAAGTTGACAGGCATGAAAAATGCCTAGCTGGCCTGTAGAATAACAAAGGTGCAACTTATCACGAGCAGTTACTTTTGACTTCTGTTACCTTTCTGATATGGTTCATTGGGACTTGATGTTGTCTGCTATAGGTCAAAACAATACATTTCTAAAATATTTCTTGGTTATTGTAATGCTTATCACAACGTCCTTTGTATGCCAGATACTCTACCCTACTTCCTTTTGTATTCAAAATAGCATGAAGTGTAAACAGAGGGAATCATCTGACTTAAAATCACTGGGAGCATGGTAGCCCCTTAAAATATTTAGTGCCTTTTAGTGACCTCTTTCACACAACCTTCCAGGAAAGGGATACCTCTAATCTCTTTACCTGGACAGATTCTAGTTTATTCAGGGTGAACTGTTTTTTATAAGATCTGGAAAAAAATCAGCCATCCACTCAGTACATAGTTGAATGTTTCCTCCTTTTCTTACTGCCTCTGTCTGTTATGCATAAATATCTGTACAATTGCTTTTTGAAGCCTGACTCATGTGTAGTTTCTTGTATTTTTTCCATATGCAGAAAGCATCATGTTGCAAATTGCATCCCCAGTTTGGTGCAAGACCCAGTTTGGTGTAGTGGTTAAGTACACGGACTCTAATCTGGGAGAACCGGGTTTGATTCCCCCACTCCTCCACTTGCAGCTTCTGGATGACCTTGGGCAAGCCATAGTTCTGTCAGAGCTGTTCTCTCAGAGCTCTCTCAGCCCCACCTACCTCACAGGGTGTCTGTTGCAGGGAAAGGAGCTTGTAATCCACTCTGAGACTCCGAGTGAAGGGCGTAGTATAAATCCAATCTCTTTTCTTCTGCTTCTTCTGGTAGGGTTGCATTGCCTATCTGGCCATGATTATGCTTCTTTAATCTGTGAATAGAGTGAGAGAGAGCATCATCTCACATCAAACTATGATGGCATATTTATTTATATATTTAGTATAAATGGGGATGTGAACTGGCTAACAATGCAGAGAGAAGAAGTACAAAGGGGGGGGGAAGAAAGATAGGGAAGGCTTCAGATTTCCAAGCAGGTCTCCTCTCTTTACTAGCTGATCATCTGCCCGTCTCTAGACTCCAGTTCTCAGGCTGAGAGCTGAAACAATAATCCTTTGGCCCTCACCCAAGGGCTTGAACCTCTGGGCGTGCTCATGTCTTACATACCTGTTTGTAGAGGGGAGAGCAAACTCAGCAAGATGTTACTCAGCTGTTGCTACCGAACAGGATCTTCCCAGTTCCTTCCCTACCAGATAATCATATCTGCTCAGTCTCAGAAGGTGGTACTGGAGGATTTCTGCTCTGCTCCATGTTTGTTGACCCATAGTGTTTTGCAGGGTTTGATCTTATCCCACATGCTGCTTAAAATATCTACATGAAGTGACTGGGAGAGGTCATTAGCAATGCTCCCTCTAAGCTGTGGAGTCTTGTGAGCAAAAATTCGACTTTGTGAGCATTAAAGTTGTGAGCAAGTGATTTGGCTGTTGCATAAATTAGTTTGCTCTGGAGCCATCCTTCTTGAGTGAAGACAAAAATATGTGAGCTGGAGGCTAAAAAACTGTTAGCTAGCTCACACTAACTCAGCTTAGAGGGAACACTGGTCATCAGGAGATTTGGGCTGCAGTATCACTAATATGTGGATGATATCCAGCTCTCCCTTTCTTTCCCACCTAATCCCAAGGTTGCTGTTGATGCTTTGAACCAGTGCTTGGAATCAGTAGAGGGCTGGATGAGAGTATAGAACCTGAAATTTAATCCTGATAAGACAGGGGTTCTCTCAGATAGTAGAAAGGCAAACCAGGGTCTTGAAATCTCTCCTGTCTTGGATGGGGTTACGTTCCCTTTTAAAAGTCAGGTTCACAGCCTGAAGGTGCTACTTGATACAGTAGTCACCTTAGAAAATCAGGTGGTTGCTGTGATTCACACTGCTTTTGCCCAACTTTGGCTGGTGTATCAGCAGTGTCCATTCCTGGGCCAGTCTGATCTAGCCACAGCGATCCAAACTTTAGTTACGTCTAGACTGGACTATTGCAGTGCTCTCTACTTGGGGCTACCCTTGAAGAACTTTCAGAGGCTGCAGCTAGTGCAGAATGCTGCAAATAGAATGTTGGTTAGGGCCATCTATCAAAAGCATGTGATTCTGATATTATACTACACTGGCTATTGATCTGCACTTGAGCCCAGTTCAAGGTGTTGGTTTTGACTTGATCTTTGTTTAGGACCAGGGTATCTGGAGGACCTTCTCCCATCTTCTGCCTTTGTCTCTGCGAATTAAGCTCTCAGGGAAGAGGCCCTCTTTACTCACCCATCAGTCAAAGAAGCTTGTTTTGTGGGTACGCGAAAGGACATCTGCAGTGACAGCCTCATGATTATGGAACAACCTACCCCGGCTCTTCTTCCATAGGGAAGAAAGGCAGTAATAAATATTTTAAATAAAATAATAATAATAAATAATAAGTGAGTAGGTGTGGTAGAATTAGCTCTCCATGGGCACCGTCAAATGCAAGAAAGTTTTGCCTTTTATTGTAATACATAGAAGAGGATGACTCTGGTCAATCCTGATTCAAATATAGACATGCACTTAAGAAATCCTAGGTGTCTAGTTAGCTTTCCTATAATAGATAATTCAATTCCTGGCAAGAGATGTACCTCAACAATTTTTTTGGTTCATTATGGGTATAGTACACAAGTCTATTAGAGAATCTTTGCTTCCATTTTATCATTTTAGTCCAACATCGCTATTTGTATTTTTAACACTGACTGATTCAGCAGAAAATTATACCATCCATTGGGTAAAGGTATTGCTCGAAAGCTAGTCGAATCCAACCCTAGGTGCTCATCTCCATTTCCAAGCTGAAGAGCCAGCTCTGTCTGAAGATGTTTCCATGGTCATGTGGCCAGCATGACTAGACGCCGAGGCGCACGGAACACTGTTACCTTCCCATCAAAGTGGTACCTATTTATCTACTTGCAATTTCTTGCTTTTGAACTGCTAGGTTGGCAGGAGCTGGGGCCAGAGACAGGAGCTCACTCCATCACGTGGCACTCAGGTCTTGAACTGCTGAACTACAGACCTTCCGGTCTGCAGCTCAGCATCTTAACCTCTGAACCACCGCAGCCCCATACCATCCACTAGTACTATGTAAATAATTGAAGTAGAGCAGTTATATGAGTCATTAAAATATCTTACCTAAAGATAAGCAGGTCACAAACAAGGAATCTCTTCTAAGAAGAAGCTCCTAATCAATTAATACTTCCATATTTAAAGGTGTTTAAAATCGTCTCTGAACAATAGCTTGCTGTCCAACTTGATAATGGTGTCTATTCTTAGCTAACTAGTTATAACTTGCAACACCATACAAAACTTATCAGTACTTGAATATCTCCTTAGAATGTATAAAAATTGTTAGTTCATTATTGGTGCTTTTTATTGTAACAAAGTTTATTTAAAATAGTGTTTACAGATTTCTCATACACAGGGACTATCTGTTGGCCCTCAACCAATACACCCCGTATCTGCACTTGTGTGAAGCTGGACATTATTCTGTCCCCTTCATAAGGGGTGAGAACAGGGAGAAAAAGATAATGTTAGCACGAGTTCTGTGCTTGCTTGTCTTCTTGTGAAATAATTCTTAAAATGTCCTTAGTCTAGTCAGAATGCTTTCTTGTTTGGTAACTGTATACTTGCAACAGGATTTGTTAGTTATTCCCAAAAGTACTCCCTTTTAGTAAGGATTGATTCATAAATTACATGCCATTGCTGCCACTTGCCTATAACATGCATAGAGTGAAGGTTGATTGCATGGCAAGTTCCACATCAGAACCAAAGTGCCTTATGGGCTAATGATACTGTTGTGCAAGGTTCCATGTGATCAATTTTTGGCACCTTACTGGAACAGGATAGATTCATAGCTCAGTCCTGTTGTACAGAGAGTGCTGCACATCACTGTTGCCACATGGTCTGCCCATTGAGAACCAGGGGTCTTTTGGGAGGGGAGCGCACCGGAGCGCAGCTCTGGCAGCTTCGGAGTGCAGAAAGGCTCCCGCATGTCAGTTTCGGCCATACAAGCCTATTTGGGAGTCTTTTGGCCAGCCGAATGTCAATTTCAACCCCATTATATCCTATGGGCCATTGAAGTCAATGGTGAAAACATAGGGTATATTCTGGGGGCTGGAGAGGAGCGGGTTTAAGGGAGAGGCTCCAAACTCACAGGATAGCTGTTGGAGCCTCTCCCCAAGATACCCACCAAGTTTCAAGAACATTAGACCAGGGGGTCCAATTCTATGGGCCCCCAGACAGGTTGCCCCCATTCCCTCCATTTATGGTGGGAAAAAGTAACTTTTTCCCCACGGTGCTGTCAGTAGCTCTGGGGGGGAAGCAGTTTGAGGGAGAGGCTCCAAATTTTAAGGGTAGCTTCAGGAGCCTCTCCCCACATACACCCCCATGTCTCAAAGCAATTGGACCAATGGACCTAATTCTATGGGCACCCAAACAGGTTACCTCCATTACCTCCATTGTTTCCAATGGGGAGACCCAGCCAGCAGCACTTAAGGCAGGCAAGCAGGCAGCCACCCAGCAATCAGACTCTCCCAGAGAATCTCAGGGAAAGTGAACTGTCTTGGGAAGTGCTTGTTTGCCATGAGAACAAGTGGCACACTCCAGAACAAGTGGCACTGTGGCAGTGCAAGTATGCCACAGTGCCACACAGAAACCCCAAAAGACCAAAAGGAACATCATTTATACATGTATAAATTGATGGTGCAACTTAATTGGACCACTCACACCACACACACCTCAAAAAGAATATTTATAGCACTGGGAAAAATGCAGAAAAGGGCTACTGCAATAATAAGAGGAGGACACTTTCCCTATGAAGAAAGGTTATCACGTTTGGGGATCTTAGCTTTGAGAAACAATGACTGAGGGGTGACATGATAAGAGGTTTACAAGACTATGCATGGGATAGAGCAGGTAGAGAAAGAAGTACTTTTCACCCTTTCTCACAACACAAGAACTCGTGGGCACTCAATGAAATTGCTGAGCAGTCAGGTTAGAAGTTAGAACAGATGAAAGGTTTTTTGGTTCTTACAGGTTTACAACTTTAAAAAGTTCTGCTGGTTGCTGTTGCTTGGGTGAGGTGTTGTTTTTTTCCTGTCTGCTCCAGCCTCCATACGTTTGTCAGATTCCATCTGGAAGCTGTTCATGTCAGCCACCACCACCACTACCAACACCTCCTGGAGCAGTGAATTCCATGTGTTAATCACTGTTTGGGTGAAGAAGTACTTCCCTTCATCTGCAGTTGCCACATGGTCTGCCCATCTGCAGTTTCTTGCAGGCATAGGAAAAAAGATCTTTGCCTTTCCAGTAGACAGAATGGAAGACCGCAGGTCCTTCTGCTAGACGCTCTAGTAGCAGTCTTATAATCAAGAGCAGTTTTGTCTAAGGATGTGGACAACATGCTTCAGGATTCAGTGGATAATTCCCCTAACACCATTTCCAGCTCTGCCATTGGCTGGGTGCTGGGTCTGCTCCTCTCATCCACCCACTGCCAGCCTGGACACTCTTCTCTCACAGAATAAACTGCCAAAACGGCTGTCTCTCCTGATGAAGACACTTCTCCTGCTTGGCTCCTGTGGGACTAACTTTTCCTTCAGTGGCTATTGCTAGGCAACCAGGCTTGGTTCTGTCAGTAAAAAGGCAAAGGCAGGAGGCCCTTTCCAGGTCTTTGTGGGGAACTCATTGGGGCCAGTCCTAACTAGGGTTGCCAGCTCAGGTTGGGAAATTCCTGGAGATTTTGTGGTGGAGTCTACAAAAGCCAGAGTTTAGGGAGGGGAGAGGCCCGAGCTGAATAGAATGCCATAGAGTCCACCCTCCAAAGCAGTTATTTTCTCCAGAGGAGGAGAGATCTGTTGTCTGGAGTGCAGTTGTGATACCTATGAACTTCAGGTTCCATCTGGAGGTTCGCTACCCTAGGCATAGCAGTTAGCACTTCAGAGCAGGGTCTGCCAGACTCAGGTTGTTGCAGACCAGTCACAGACATTCAGCCTGACCTACCTCACAGGGTTGTTGTGCAAATCAAAAGGGAGAGAGGAGAATGATGTAAGCTGCTTTGGTCCCCACTGTGGAGAAAGACTGTGGGTAGATGGAAACCTGAAGTCAGAGGGGTAGATAATGCTACATTGATGGTTGGTTGGGAAGGAGATAGGGTTACCACCTCCAGGTTGGGAAAATCCTGGAGATTTGAGGAGTGGAGCCTGGAGAGGGTGGGGTTTGAGGAGGGGTGGGTCCTCAGGTACAATGCCATAGACTCTACCCTCCAAACCAGCCATTTCCTCCTGGAGAACCATTGTTGCCAATCTCCAGGAGAGGGCTGGCGATCACTCAGAATTACAACTGCTCTTCAGACAGCAGAGATCAGTTCCCCTGGAGAAAATGGTAAGCTCTTTGTCATTATATCCTGCTGAAGTCACCACAGCAAATTGATGCTGAGTGCCCAAGGCCTGGGCGCCCACCCAGAGTCTCTTTTTAGAACTCATTGTATTTATTTCCACAATGGGCCTTATCATCATCATAATGAGACAGCCTTAGGGAATCCCATGAAGCAGCCTCTCTGACAATCTGATGATGTAGTCCATAGATCTGATTCCTTGAGCCAGCTTCCACACCAGGCCTTTACGATGGACTTTTCTTCCTTATCAGAAGGACACGCATACACGGGACCACAAATAAGTCAAGATACTGACCTCTCCCCAAAGAAGTCACTAAGCTAGTGGTCTTTGCGACCAAATCTGACAAGGGGAGTCAGTTTCCTCCAGCCTCCTTACTTGATGGTAGTTATGGACACCAGCAGAAGGGGCCAGGGAACACACTGCAAGGATCAGATTGTCCAAGGCACATGCAGCCCGTTGGAAGAAATGAACAGTATGAACTGGCTGGAACTTGGGGCAATCAGGCCATCACTGATTTCTTCCCAGAACCTATTGAGGAACAAGTATGTACTAGTGTGTGCAGTCAATACTATGGCCAAGGTGCACACCAATCAACAAGGAGTCACTAGATCGATGGTGCTTCTCCAGGAGTCCAAAAACCTGTTCAGTTGGGCAGAGAAAGATTTGGTAGGTCTGAAAGTGGAACGCCTGTACAGTCTTACAAAGCTCCAAGCCAACTGTTTGAACAGGAAGGATTTAGATCCAGGAGAATGGAGTCTAAACAAAAAGATTTGGCAAAACTACACTTTGTTTTGGGATTCCTATCTTGTATATTTTTACAACATCAAACAACAAGCAACTTGTCAGGTTTCTAACCAGTTTCTGCAATCCCAGGGCAGAGGGTGAGGATGCATGCACTTGCTGTTGACCCAGTGGTCTGCAGTATGCCTTCTTTCTGACCACGCTGATCAGCTGAGACATGAACAAAGTGTCAAGGCAATGGAGGTGATTTTCCTAACTCCCTCTTGGCACGGAGGTTTTTGGGTCTCTGAGTTAGTGAAGATATCAGTATGTCCACTGTGGACATTGCAAAGCAGATGGGTTCTCCTTGTACAAAAATCAGTTTGCCACCCAGATACAGTTTGACTCCAGCTGACAGTTTAGAGATTGACTGGGCAGATTTAGAAGGATCAGGCCTTCCAAGTTAAGTAATTGACATCATGGTGCAGTCCAGAAGACCTGCTTCCAGTCATCTCTATGAGCTGGTGAGAATACCATAATGATTGTACTGTCACCTTAAGTAGTATTATTAACTTGAAATCTTTGCTATCGCACTTTGTTAGACCATGTTCCAGCACTTTAGGATCATTTTAAATGAAATCTTATGTCATTGTACATATATGTTATTTATGACTGTTTTTAATTGTATTTATATGGAATTTTATGTAAGCCGTCCTGAGCCTGCCTTGGTGGGGAGGGTGGGGTATAAATTGAATAAATAAAATAAAATAATACATGGCTGACATTCAAAAGTGGGCCAGTACCAAAAAGTTGGAGCCACTGAAACTTGTTTACAAAGACATCATTCTCTTTCTGCGTGAAGGTTGGAATCAGCTTCTAAGAATGGATACCTTAAAAGACAGGTTTCAGCACTGCCTGGTATGTGGGACTGTAAAAGACTATAATTTTTCTTCTCATAGGCACATGAGACTTTTCCTCAAAGGAACCATACAGTTGGCACCAGTGTTCCCTCTAACTCACAGTTTTTTAGCCTCCAACTCATGAAGGACGTTCTAGAGCAAACTAATTTATGAAGTCACCAAATCACTCACTCACAACTTTAATGCCAGTAGCTCACAAAGTAGAATTTTTGCTCACAAGACTCCACAACTTAGAGGAAGCATTGGTTGGCACCTCCCATTAGGCACAGGTTGCCTACTGGGAACCTTTCTAAAGTGGTATAGGCCTTGAGCAAACCTCCATTTGCTGTTTTTTTTCTTGTGGAGATGACTTCTGCAAGAAGGATTTCTGAATTAAAGGCTTTATTGGCCAGGAAAGAATTGTGTATATTTCACAAGGTCTTGGTGGTATTCAGGAGGGATCCTTTGTGCCAAAGGTATTTTCTCTTTGTCATGTTAACCTAGAGTTGGTACTCCTGTCCTTTTGTCCTACACCATGTCATCCCAAAGAGAGAGTGGCACAAACTAGATGTGCACAGGGTTCCGTGCATCTGCTTAAATAGGACAGCACAGATTAGGCTAAAGGATTTTCTGTCTGTGTCTCACAGTTCACAGCCTTTAGGTAAAAAGGTCCCAAGCCATGTATCTAAAAGACATATGAAGTGCAAGGCCTGGGACCTCCAAAGGATGTTATGGCCCACTCCACCAGATCTGCGGCAACATTGGCAACCTTTTTTGCCGGGGTTCTGGTGGAAGAAATCTGTAGAGCTGCAACCTGGTTCACTTTTTATACCTATGTGAGACACTATAGGTGGGACCAGTTAAAATCTGCGGAATGTTCATCTGGTAGAAAGTGCAACATAGTGGTGGAACAATAAAAATAAAAATGAGGACCCCACCTAGGTTGTAGCTTGGGCGTACAACCAATTTGGATAACTTCCCCCACTGAAGGAGAACCAAACATTGGAACTTACCTGAAGATTTCTTCTGTTCAGTGTGGCAAAGTCATCCACAGCTGACCACCAAATATATCAATCAGGTGCAAAATCTGTTATGGAGTTGGGCTACTAAGACTGGATGGTCAGCCTTGCTCTGAGCCAATACAGTCTACACAAATTTGCATAGCCCTGTCTGGACTGAGAGGAGGCGTGACCTATCCAGTTTAGATTAGTTTGTCCAACTGAAGAGAAGAAACATTCAGTTAAGTTTCAATGTTTTGTTGTGCTTCCATTCTTGGATTTCACTTGTCTACGTCTTTCTATCTGCTCCCACCTCTTAGTTTGTCCATCTCCTGTTCTTGGTCAGATTGCTGTACACCAGCCAGCTTTCCCGTAGCATCCTCATCTGGCTAGGGACTCCTTCCTTCCTACTCTGGAAACTCTTGCCAGCATCTCCTTTGCATTTTCAGGTCCCTTCTTTGGCAACCTCTCACCTCTTCCTTCTCTGGGTAGGTTTGCTTTTGACTAGCCATGTGGGAGGAATATAATTTAGGTTAAAGGTAGCCTTAATTGGGCACTAGCATAAAACAGTACAGCTGAACACTAAGATTATGCAAAAATCAATGGTTCATATTGTATTGCCACAAGTAAATTGCTACTGCATTGTTGCCATTCAAGTTAGTCTTACTGTCTTGTACTGTTACAGTTTTGCTTTTCTGTTTTGTTTTTCTATTCTTTTCCTTGGGATATTTGTCTTTCATCTTTCTTTCTCTGGAAAATTTATCGCATTAAAGTGGGGACTGTGGATCTCATGTGATCCCTACCCTGGAATCTGTGTTCTAGTACCTCACATGTAGTGCCCACTCTGACATGGAGAACCATTTGGGAAGCATCGGATTAATATGTGCCCGCCCTGACATGGGGAACCATTTGGGAAGCATCAGATTAATATACATATATACATGTGCTCGCCTTGACATGGGGAGCCATTTGGGAAGCATCAGATTAATATACATACATACATACATATCTATCCTTACTCCATATCAGGAGTACAAATGAGTCCCCTTTTCCCCAAAACAATCTATGGCTTTTGTGCTAGTACAAGGGTCTCAAATATACAGCCTACGGGCTGTATCCAGCCCCTGCAGGCCCCAATCCGGTCTGAGAGCAACTGGCTCTGTGCTGCTTCCTGTTTCTTACATCACAGCTCCTTTTGGCCAGTCTCTCCTATTTCCTGCTTCAGATGAGAGAAAGAAAGCTTTTCTACAATTGGCTGAGGGGGAGGGAAAGAGCCAGAGTGAGGGTGGAAAATGGCACCTCATGAGACTTTTAAGAGGACCAGCAACATTTTATTCCAGGTATAAGCACACACACAGATAAAGAGAGAGAGTCCTGTGTTTAAGCAAAGACATTTTATTCCAGATATAAGGGAGCGATAGAGAGAGTCCTGTGTTTAAGACCAAAAAAGGTTTTATTCCTGGTATGAGAGAAAGTGTGTATCCTGTGTTTAAGACCAAAAATGTTTTATTCCAGGTACTAGGAATAAGGCCCGTTGTGGAAATAAATACAACGGGCTTTAGAAAGAGGCTCTGGGAGAGTGCCCCAGCTTTGGGCGTTCAGTGACAATTTGCTGTGGCAATCTCAGCAGAGTATAATGACAGAGTCCACCATTTTCTCCAGAGGAACTGATCTTTGCTACCTGAAGAGCAGTAGTAATTTTGAGTGATCTCCAGCCCACCCCCAAGATTGGTAACAGTGGTTCCCCAGGAGAGAGTGGCTGGTTTGGAGGGTGGAATCTATGGCATTGTACCTGTCTGAAGTCCCACCCCTCCTCAACACTCACCCTCTCCAGGTTCGACCCCTCAAATCTCCAGAATTTCCCAACCTGGAGTTGATATTCTATCTCCCCCCCAGCCAACCATCACCTTTAGTTTTTCATCTCCTCCCCACTCCCTCCTAGAGAGCAGTTGTAATTTTGAGTGATCTCCAGCCCCCACCTGGAGATTGGCTAAAATGGATTGGAGGGTGGAGTCTATGGCATCGTACCTGTCTGAGGTGCCATCCCTCCTCAAACCTCACCCTCTCCAGGCTCCATCCCTCAAATCTCCAGGAATTGCCCACCTGGAGTTGGCAACCTGATCAGGACTGGGCCCAATGAGTTTTCTCCCAAAGGCCAACATAGGTGTGGAAACAGCCTTTTACTGACAGAGGAGAAAGTACAGGTACCAACTTTGGTTAGGGAAATACCTGGAGATTTGGAGGGGTGGATCCTGTGGAGGGCAGCATTGGGGGTGTGTGTGGAAGGACTCAGCAGGGTATAATGCCATAGAGTCTACACTCCAAAGCAACCATTTTCTCCTGGGAAACTGATCTCTGTTATCTGGAGGTCAATTGTAACAGTGGGAGATCTCCAGGTCCCACCTGGAGATTGGCAGCCCTAGGGGAAAGTCAGCTGCACAGCAGGGAGTTGAAGAAAATGGTCTGATGGTTGCTGGCCCACCTCGTTAGCCAGCCAGCCAGCCATGCTGAAGCTAAGCAGGAGAAAGAGCCTTTTTCCGTTTATTCTGACAGGAAAGTGGCCATTGGGGAGGGGGTTATGCCGAAAGTCCTTTGTTTTTTTACTCACAGAACCAAGCTTGGTTGCCTACTGACAGCCACTGAGGGGACAGTCCCTCACAGGAGTGAAGAGAACTGTCTTCCTCAGGAGAGAGAGCTGTCTGCCAGTAAATCTGACATGCAAAATCTGTCTGAAGGAGGATTAGTGGGTGGGGAAGAGGAGCAGACCCAGCACCCGGCCAATGGCATGTGAGTACTCTTGAGTGGCGGTTGATGGGCCAGTGGCTGAGGGAGGGCATTTTACAGCCAATGGGAGCACATGGAATCTTGCGAAACCAAAAGATAATTATAAGGAGAGATAAGCTTTTGTGGGCAAGCACACTTCTTCAGAGAGCGAGAGGGGGAGGGAAAGATCTAGAGAGAGCACGCCAGAGAGATGGGGGGAGTCCCATGGCACTTGAAGAGATCCCCCTTTCCATTTCTAACAGATGTGGGGGAGAAACCTAACAGCACAGCTTGCATTCCTTATTAGTGAAAGGGAGTAAGAATACAGCTGCACCTTAATGACTAACAAAATCTGGCAGGGCATGAGCTTTCATGAATCACTGCTCACTTCAGATGCAGCTGGAATGTGAGTCTATCTGTCCTTATATCTTGGAGAGTGAAGTGATTTCAGATGCCAAAAGACAATAGCAGGCATTGGTAATGAGAGTAGAAACCTAGGTCTCAATTCAGTCCAGGAGTCTGCATTGTCTTGAGCTTCATGATCAGTTGCAATTCAGCAGTCTCGCTTTCTAATCTCCCTTTGAACTCTTATTTCCTCTTATTTTTCTCTTTAGAGTCTGTTCTTCCTTCTCCTAACTGCAGCTAAAAGTAGCCCTGTGAGAGAAAAACAGCCAGTGCAGTGATTTCCTTCTTTCTTTTGACAAAGAAAAGCTAGTGGCTTCTACAAGGATGGATGAGGAGTGGCAGCTGGAACTCTCCTCTTGCCAGAAATAGGAACATGGGGAGGGACAGGAGGCTATTGTCTTTTCATGGTGCTGGCACAGGGTGTTTTTGTTTCCTGTGTTCCTTCATTTTAAAAAGGTGTATCTAAACTGGAAAAATCATGAACTACTTCACCTTATTGAATCAGTAAGCAGTATCATTAGTGTTTTGTTCCACTGTTACTGATTTTACATGGCAGTTATTATTTTGTATTCTTGCTGGCTTCTTTAGAAATTAAACCTATATTTGTTAATGAGCATTGTTGTACTAGAAAGCTCTCAGATTCATTTTAACTCTTCCTGCAATGTGTTCTATACTAATTACCTGCTCTTTCAATGTGCATCTATTCCTATAGTACTTTATTAATTTTTGTCCTGTGATAGCCCCCCCCCCCGCTCTGCCTTTAAATCTGATTAATTTTTCATGGAAGCCATGGAAGTTCAGCTGTACATCTTGTGAGGCACCATGTCAGGGGAAGGAATGCATGAAAAGCCACAAATGTGTTTTGCCAAATGTGTTTGTAATCACTCTGCTGATAGGAGATACATTTACTGCTGATAGTCAATGCTAGCATTTTTTGCTATATGCAAGTGAGTGATCTAAATGTCATCTCCATGAAAACCTAGTTGTAAGCTCCTGTTTAAATAGCCTATGTGGACAAATCTTATCTTTGTCAATCTAATCGCTTGTTTTATCGTAGTGAATATGCAAAAGTTATATTCAGCTCTATTTTTGAGATTCCTTTCTTGATTCTTTTGGTGGAAAATAAAAGCTGCAGTCTGCATGACTTTTTGAAAAAAAATCCTTATCTCATGAAAGGAAAAATAAATGCTTTTAGCTATATTGCAAGAGAAAATACTTTGTAGTGTTGATTGCTCTCGACAGAGCATCTTTGAAATGAGTTATGAGTAGTTCTCTATTGATCTGGCTTATTCTAGGTCACCAAGCTATATATCCAAAGTGTTTATACAATCTATTGGAATCAATAAACAATTTAAACTGATGTAACTGCAGAGTGTTTGCTAGTCCCAAGGAAAATTGGAAGTATGATAAAGAATACAGTGGTAGAGGTTTATTCTATTTTGTCAGAATAAAATCAAGTAAAACAATATGACCATTGCTGCAACATTGCAGTAAACTGACACCTTAATCCCATATGTAAGGAGCTTGTAGTTTTACATAGGCAGTCATTGAGTCTTTTCAATACTGAAATTTTATTTATAGTTTTGAGAAATTAGTTTTTGAAAATGAGCTTCACACAATATCTCAGTCAGAGTTAGCACGTCATAAAATGGTTTAAATTTAAATTACGGGTGTTAAATTTCAGGTTTTGCTTTGTTGAGTGGTGACTTTTGAGTGCTGTAAATATTAATATAATGGTTTAAAGTGAAGATTAAGTTTTATAGTAATGACTAAAATTAGACAATTAAAAAGGGGGCAGTACGGTTTTTATTAATACATAAATCTTTGGATTTGGAAAATTGATTTGAAAGCTATATGAACAGGAAGCATTTCTAATGCCACAGTGCACACTAGTGGAATATTCTGTTATTTCACTAAAGAAATGTGGATAGGTTTCATTGAAGAGGTTGTATATTAGGATTTTGATCCTTGTTTTGTGCTACACTGGGATGAATCTTGGGACAAAGAACAATGTAGAAAACAGTGGCTTGCTAAAAAATGCAAAATATATAATCAGTGTAGTCAATTCTCAGTGTGTCCCCATCTGTGGATATTTAAGTCCAGAGACACACTTTCAAATTAATTTTCCAAATCCAAAAAGGGGTGTGGAGGCTTTCCTGGGCTGTTTTGGCATTTGAAGGAAGACTTATCGAGGCCAGGCCCACCAGCAACCACTGGGTTACTTGCTACATGAATCACCCAAACCCAGCTGCTTGCAATGGTTGTATAATGGTTAGAGTTTCAGTTGAGGTTCCAGTTTTGAATCCCTGCTCGGCCAAAGAGCTCGCTGGGTGATCTTCAGCCAGTTATGCTAAAATTTTATGCAGCAGTTTTATTGGCAAAAGAATTACCAAATCTGTATTCATAACAAAGAAATTTTGTATTATTGCTGGGGTGAAAATGTCTAAATGGATTTTTAATTTCCTCATAATGATGGGACTGATTGAAGGGAGATGGAAGGATAGAAAGGCTTGGAAAATTTAGCTAGCTATAGTTAAGGTAACAGATATTACTGCACAAGAGTCACGCAGTATAATATGCTCTACTTCACCGGAATTAGAAATGTGTGTTCTGACCTGTATAATGAGTTACTTCATAAGCACCTATGAAAGACAGAAGAAGATACATTGCGTAGTTATGGTTTTATATTGTAATCTTAATCTAATGTTATTTTTAGTATATATTGGAGTTTTAATGTACATATTTACATGTATGTTGTTAGCCACCCTGAGCCTACCACAGTGGGAAGGGCAGGATATAAATTTAATAAATAAATAAATAAAAATGACAGTGTCCATTTCTAGATACCAGGTAGTATTCATAATTTTTTTAAAAAATTACACCAAGTGATGCCTTTTAAAATTTCTTTCTATTCTAGGTTTCATTCTGGGTGGCATACGCCAATTAATGGAGAAGAGATCCATAAGCGAGTGGAAAATATTTTAAGAACACATAGTGCACGACAAAAGCTAACTTTTGTAAGTGTAACATTCATATGTGTGCCCCCCAAGAATATTACAGAAAAAATCTAGATTATATTTGATGGAGGAGGTTGGCATATGGAGAGAGTTTGGAATATTACTTCATGCCAAGCTTTGTAGAGAGCCAGAAGTGTGTGATTCTCTTGCAATTTCAGAGCTTCTCCAATGTTAGGCGTGAATTCTTTCTTCTCTGGTGGCTCCTCATGGGACATTCCTCACTACTGGGATAAGCTCCTCCCTCATCTTCAGGGTCGGCTCCAAGCTTTGATCCAGGTGGGGAGGGGCTGATCCCCTTGGAGGCACACTAGTTCTCTTGCCGACCTTGCTCTAGCAGGACTTGCTCCAGAGGCGCTGCATAGCGCCAGCTGAAGAAGAAACGAAAGTGAAGGAACGAATTAAGAAGAAGACACAGAAGCTCAATGGGGTTAATTGCAGGCGGCGCCTGGCATTTACAAGCCCTCCTAGGACATTTTCTCTGCCGGCCTGACCCGTCCTTGGGCGGAGGGCCTGCTCCTAGTAGCAGGAGTGCAGAGAAACTTGGAACATGCCAGCGGAGCAGTGAGTCTTCAACTCTCCTGCTCCAAGGCTTGGAACAGACGGCTGCAGCAGGGACATGGAGCAACAGCGTTGTCTCCCAGCGTCCCACCTGAACCTCTGTAAGAATGTCTGCAGACAGTCTCTACCATCCCCAGGTTGACTGGAGGAGGCTGAGCCCTGTTAAGTGTCCGCGGAAAGCTTCCTCAGCCTGAGAACTAATTGGGGGGGGGGCAGCTCGGCTTTAACCCCCTGTTCTCTCCATCGTCCCTCTATCCCCATGTCCCATGCTTGGAGGTATTGGGGGAGGAGAGAGAGAGAGAAGCTTCCCGTCTTTCCCCTTCTCGGACTGTAGTACCTGCGTGGGAAAATTGAGTGGAAAAAGAGGCTGAGCTGGGTTGGCCCTGTTTGGTTTTTGGATGGGAGACCACCAAGGAGGCCCAGGGTTGCTGTGCAGAGGCACAGGCAATGGAGAGGAGGTAGTTGTACCACAGTACAATCCAGACTCTCAAACCACCTCTGAATGTTTGTCTTAAATGGATAAAGGGACCTGGGGAATATACTCCACAGTCTTATGGCTGGTGGGATGATTATGGGTCTCCTGTGGATCTGATGGTAGATTCATTTTCCATTCCCATACAGGTCTTGGATATGGCTGCGAAGGCACCTCAAGACAGGGGCTGTTCCTCTGAGGACAATTTGCAGGTCTCTCAAGTCCCCATGGATACCCCAGGGGAACCCAGGGAATCCATTACCTCTGAAATGTTAAATTGGTTCAGAGGAGAAATGAGAAGAGAGCTTCAGGAGCTAATTAAAGAGAACCTCCAAGGCTTCACTACACATGAATCTTCTGTGGAAAGAGGCAGACCTCTCAAAAGAATTCTAGACAGGGTAGCTAGTGTTTCTAGATCCCTATAAGATCTAAACATACCAAACACATGTCAGCCTCCCATGAACGGAGCCCTCTGTTGGAACGTGGAGATTCAGAACCAGACTCTTCCTCCTCTTCATCAGGAAAGGAGGAAGGGGAACCTTCTGTGGAAGAAGAGGAGGTAGTTGTACCCACAGTACAATCCAGACTCTTCCCACAGGAATTATACTCCCGTCTCTTACCCAAAGTATTGAGAACCCTAGATCTCTCATCTAGACCTAAGGAGGAGACTGATCAGGTAACAGAGTTTCAAAAAGGGGCTGGAAAGTTGATGCCTAAGGTTTCACTTTCACAACCCGGACTGCCCCTCCCAGCCTCCTTTTATAACATTATGAAGGCGGAATGGGAGCAACCGGCTAAACCCAAGGCCAGTCATCATCTCTTTTCCAAATTCTGTTCTCTAATGCCAGATGCCACAGAAAAGTTGAAGCTTCCTGTGGTGGATGATCCTGTAACCAGCCTATATTCCAATTAGGTGCTTCCAATGGACGCCGATGGGATGCCTAAGGATCACACTGATAGGAGAGTTGAACCAGGCTCTGCGCAAAGATTTTGAAGCCTCATCTGCCGCTATCAAGGCTTCTACAGTGGGCTCTCTGTTCGCCAGAGCAGCTTATGATTGGGCAGACAAGTTGGCTTCAGCTGACAGTGAGGTTCCCAAAGAGTTTAAAGACAAATTAAAGAAAATTTCTCTGGCTATTGCCTTTACAGTACATGCCACTGTAGATGCCCTTCAGCTGTCAGCTAGAGCATTGGCATGCAGTGTGACAGTGAGGCGAAACAACTGGCTTCGTCACTGGGACGTGGACTCGTCTGCACAGGCGAAAGTGGCAGCAGTTCCTTTCAGAGGGGCCTATCTGTTCGGAGATGGTCTGGATAGGTACTTAATAGAGGATAAGGACAAAAAGAAGGTCCTCCCCTCTAAGAAAAGAGATAGCAAACCACGAAAGCATTTTCAGCCCTTTCGGGATCAGAAAAGAAGTCAGAAACAGTCTTTCTCAAGATCTTTCAAAGGAAAATGGCAACCTAGACATCAAAGTGGAAAGTCCTTCTCCTCTTCCAAAGGTGAACAGTCTTCCACCAAAAGTCCCAAGAAAGGAAATTCAGCATGACTATCTTGCCCCAGAACGTCACAAGATAGGAGGCAGACTTCAGGTTTTTTCAGAGTTGTGGCACAGGACAATCTCGGATCAATGGGCTTTAGAGATGGTGTCCAATGGATACAAACTGGAATTTCTCTCCATTCCCCATCACCGTTTTCTCAGGATGCCAAAGTACAGGAGTTCGATCAAGCATTTCCAGATCAAGGAGGCGATTCTTCACCTTTTGGACATAGGGGCGATAGAGAAGGTGCCTTTGCCCCAACAGGGACAAGGCATTTACTCCATATTCTTCGTAGTTTTGAAGAAAAATGGATCCACAAGAGCCATTTTGAATCTGAAATGGCTCAACAGTCACATCCGGAACAGAAAATTCAGGATGGAAACATTGAAATCCATACTCCTATCGATCCAGGAAGGGGATTTTTTGACATCATTGGACTTGTCAGAAGCTTATCTTCATATCCCCATTCATGTAACGCACCGGAAGTTTCTCCAGTTCAATTATGCAAACCTCCATTTCCAGTACAAAGCTCTTCCTTTCAGCCTCAAATCTTCACCCAGGGTCTTCACAAAGATCCTAGTGACTCTTGTAGTACATCTAAGAGTGAAGGGAGTGAGTCTTTTTCCTTATTTGGATGATATCTTGCTCAAGGCTCCTTCAGCGATGGAATGCTCACAGGCCCTAATGTTAACAATACAGACCTTAGAGGATCACGGGTTTGTAGTGAATCGGGAAAAGAGTAATCTACGACCGACTCAGAGGCTGCAGCACCTGGGAGTAGAAATAGACACGACACAGGACCGAGTGTTCCTTTCTCAAGAACGGGAAATGAAGATCAGATCATGGTTAGATCAGGTCCTGAGAAACCCCAAGGTGGAACTAATGACATTAGTAAAGCTATTAGGGATGCTTGTCTCGTGCCAGGAAGTAGTACAATGGGCACGATTCTATGCCAGACCACTTCAGAGATTCTTACTTCCTTATCAAGGAGATATAATGAGGAAAAGATTCAAAATGATCCAACTTCCTATGTCGGTTCAGAATTAATTAACCTGGTGGCAAGCCCCAATGCGGTTCAAAATTGGGATTCCCCTCAGAGATCCCACTCGGTTAGTAATGACGACCGATGCCAGCCTGATGGGCTGGGGGGCGCATTCAGGAGACAGGATGGTACAGGGAACTTGGTCTGTCAAGGAAATGTCGGAAAGCATCAATTTGTTAGAATTGAGGGCAATCCGTCTGGGCCTCTTGAATCTTGCAGATCTCCTGTCAGGACATCATGTCCTTGTCCAAACGGACAACACTATGGCAAAAGCCTACGTGAACCGACAAGGGGAACCAAGATATGATCTCTCCATGCAGAAGCATCCCTGTTAATAGCTTGGGCGGAGAATCACTTGCTCTCTCTAAAAGCCACACACGTGGCAGGAAAGGACAACGAACTAGCAGACTGGCTAAGTCGAAAACAATTGGATCAGTCAGAGGGGATGCTGAACGAGGAAGTGTTCAAACAGATTTGCAACAAATTCGGAAGAGTAATTCTGGACCTGTTTGCCACAGAGGTGAACCGTCAGGTTCCAGAGTTCATCTCTCGACAAAGAAATGCCCTAGCGATAGGGACAGATGTACTGAGCTGTGTATGGCCCCAGGGTCTTCTATACACTTTCCCACCAGTTCCAATCATGCACAAGGTGTTACAACAGATTCGTGTACAGAGAGCAGAGGTAGTACTAGTGGCGCCATTTTGGCCACGTCAAACGTGGTTTCAGGACTTACAATCTCTGTCAATTGCTAAACCGTGGCATCTGCCTACATGGGAGGATCTACTGACGCAAGGTCCGACGAGGCACCCCCAACCGGACTTGCTCCGCCTCACAGCTTGTAGATTGAGCAGAAACTGTTAGTGGGGGCGGGTTATCAAGACACAGTGGTCGAGACCATGCTAGCGGCTAGGAAGGCCTCCACTAATAAGTTATATGATCATACCTAGAGGGTATTCCAATCATGGAGTCTAGAGAGAGGGCAGGAACCCACTAAGTCCTCAGTACAAGCAGTGCTAGTTTTCTTACAGGCCGGGCTTGATAAGGGCCTCAGCACGAGTACCCTTAGAAGGCAAGTGTCAGCCATTTCAGCGATCCAGGATGCCAGACATGGAAGGTCCCTTCTTTGTTGTTGTTGTTCAGTCGCACAGTCGAGTCCGACTCTTTGCGACCCCATGGACCAGATCACGCCAGGCCCTCCTGTCTTCCGCTGTCCGCTGAAGTTTGCTCAATTTCATGTTCGTTGCATCGGTGACACTGTCTAACCATCTCATCCTTTGCCGTCCCCTTCTTCTTTGACCTTCAATCTTTCCCAGCATCAGGGTCTTCTCCAGTGAACGCTCCCTTCTCATTTGGTGGCCAAAGTATTTGAGCTTCAGCTTCAGGATCTGGCCTTCCAGGGAACAATCAGGGTTGATTTCTTTTAGGATTGACTGATTTGATCTCCTGGCAGTCCAAGGGACTCTCAAGAGTCTTCTCCAGCACCATAGTTCAAAAGAATCTATTCTTCGGCGCTCGGCCTTCCTTATAGTCCAACTCTCACAGCCATACATTACTACGGGGAATACCATTGCTTTGACCATGCGGACTTTTGTTGGCAAGATGATGTCTCTGCTTTTTATCATGCTGTTTAGGTTTGCCATTGCTTTCCTCCCAAGGAGCAGGCGTCTTTTAATTTCATGGCTGCAGTCACCATCTGCAGTGATCTGGGATCCTAGGAATGTGAAGTCTGTCACTACTTCTACGACTTCCCCTTCTATTTGCCAAGGAGTGATGGGGCCAGATGCCATGATCTTAGTTTTTTTGATGTTGAGCTTCAAGCCCACTTTTGCACTCTCCTCTTTCACCTTGAGCAAAAGGCTCTTTAGGTCCTCTTCACTTTCTGCCATCAGAGTGGTATCATCTGCATATCTGAGGTTATTGATCTTTTCCCCAGCAATCTTAATTCCAGCTTGTGATTCATCCAGGCCAGCATTTCGCATGATGTACTCTGCATATAAGTTAAATAAGCAAGGTGACAATATACATCCTTGTCGTACTCCTTTTCCTATGCTAAACCAGTCAGTTGTTCCATATCCAGTTCTAACTGTTGCTTCTTGACCCTTATACAGGTTTCTCAGGAGACATGTGAGGTGGTCCGGTACTCCCATCTCTTTAAGAACCTGCCATAATTTATTGTGATCCACACAATCAAAGGCTTTAGCATAGTCAATGAAGCAGAAGTAGATGTTTTTCTGGTACTCTCTTGCTTTCTCCATAATCCAGCGAATGTTGGCAATTTGATCTCTAGTTCCTCTACCTCTTCGAAACCCAGCTTGTACTTCTGGCAGTTCTCTATCCATGTACTGTTGGAGCCTAGCTTGTAGGATTTTGAGCATGACCTTGCTAGCGTGTGAAATGAGTGCAATTGTGCGATAGTTTGAACATTCCTTGACATTGCCCTTCTTTGGGATTGGAATGTACACTGACCTTTTCCAATCCTGTGGCCACTGTTGTGTTTTCCAAATTTGTTGGCAAATTGAGTGCAGCACTTTAACAGCATCTTCTTTTAAGACTTTGAATAACTCAGCTGGGATGCCATCACCTCCACTAGCTTTGTTGTTAGTAATGTCTTCTAAGGCCCATTTAACTTCGCTTTTTAGGATGTCTGGCTCGAGGTCAGTGGTTATACCATCGTGGTTGTCAAGGACATTGAGGTCCTTCTTGTATAGTTCTTCTGTGTATTCTTGCCATCTTTTCCTAATCTCTTCTGCTTCTGTTAGGTCCCTACCATTTTTGTCCTTTATCATGGCCAGCTTTGCATGGAACTTTCCCTTGATTTCTCCAATTTTCTTGAACAGATCTCTAGTCCTTCCCAATCTATTGTTTTCCTCTATTACTTTGCATTGTTCATTCAGGAAAGCCTCCTTATCTCTCCTTGCTGTTCTCTGGAAATCTGCATTCAGTTGGGCAAATCTTTCCTTTTCACCGTTGCCTTTAGCTTTCCTTCTTTCCTCTGCTATGTGCAAAGCCTCATCAGACAGCCACTTTGCTTTCTTGCATTTCTTTTTCTTTGGGATGGCGGTGATTGCTGCCTCCTTTACAATGTCACGGACCTCTGTCCATAGTTCTTCAGGCACTCTGTCTATCAAATCTAGTCCCTTAAACCTATTCTTCACCTCTACTGTATATTCATTGGGGATGCGATCTAGGTCAAATCTGAATGGCCTTGTGTTTTTCCCAACTTTCTTCAATTTAAGTCTGAATTTTGCAATGAGTAGCTCATGATCTGAGCCACAGTCTGCTCCAGGTCTTGTTTTTACTGACTGGATAGAGCTTCTCCATCTTTGACTGCAAATTATATAGTCAATCTGATTTCGGTGTTGCCCATCTGGTGATGTCCATGTGTAGAGACGCCTCTTAGGTTGTTGGAAAAGGGTGTTCGCTATGACCAGCGTGTTCTCTTGACAAAACTCTGTTAGCCTTTGCCCTGCTTCATTTTGTTCTCCAAGGCCAAACTTGTCTGTTATTCCGGTTACCTTTTGATTTCCTACTTTAGCATTCCAGTCCCCTATGATGATTAGGACATCATTTTTTGGTGTTAGTTCTATGAGCTGTTGTAGGTCTTCATAGAACTGGCCCACTTCAGCCTCTTCTGCAGCAGTGGTTGGGGCATAGACTTGGATTACTGTGATATTGAATGGTTTGCCTTGGATTCGGACCGAGATCATTCTGTCATTTTTGAGATTGTATCCCAATACTGCCTTTCTCACTCTCTTGTTGACTATAAAGGCCACACCATTTTTTCTACGGGATTCCTGGCCACAGTAGTAGATATAATGGTCTTCTGAGTTAAATTCGCCCATTCCTGTCCACTTTAGTTCACTGATTCCCAAGATGTCGATGTTCATTCTTGCCATCTCATTTTTGACCACATCAAGCTTACCTTGATTCATAGATCTTACATTCCAGGTTCCTATGCAGTATTGTTCTTTGCAGCATCGGACTTTCCTTTCACCGTCAGACACATCCACAACTGAGCGTCCTTTCGGCTTTGGCCCAGCCGCTTCACTCTTTCTGGGGTTACTCGTACTTGCCCTCTGCTCTTCCCCAGTAGCATATTGGACACCTTCCGACCTGAGGGGCTCATCTTCCGGCGTCATATCTTTTAGCCTTTTGTCACTGTCCATGGGGTTTTCTTGGCAAAGATACTGGAGTGGGTTGCCATTTCCTTCTCCAGGGGATCACTCTTGGTCTGAGTTCTCTGCTGTGGCCTGTCCGTCTTGGGTGGCCCTCCACGGCATAGCCCACAGCCTCATCGAACCACGCAAGCCCCCTCGCCACGACAAGGCAGTGATCCATGAGGGAGGGTCCCTTCTTAAACACCCTCATATGAAGTGATTCTTAAAAGGGGCATCATACCTTAACCCTCCACAGGTGCACAGGTTCCCGACCTGGAATCAACATGGTTCTTAAGGCTCTTTCTAAGCACCCATTTGAGCCCATGGCCTCCTGCCCCCTCAAGGAGTTAACCTTCAAGACCCTTTTTCTGGTGGGTATTACCTCTGCTAGGAGACTGTCTGAAATCATAGCATTATCTGTAAATAAGGAGCTATGTATTTTTCACAGGGACAAGGTGGTCCTTCGCATGGATCCAGCCTTTGTTCCCAAGGTAAATTCGGTCTTCCATAGGGCAGAGGAGGTCGTTTTGCCATCTTTCTGTACTAATCCAAAACATGAAAAAGAATGGGAATGGCATTGTCTAGATGTTAGAAGGGCCCTTAGCTTCTACACTGAAGGAACGAAGGGGTGGAGGAAGTCACTTTTTGTGTCATTTCAAAAGTCTTCCATGGGAATGCAAGTTTCCACTTCCACGCTCAGTAGATGGATTAAGGGTTGCATCATCCTGGCTTACAAAGCAAAGGGATTCGAAATTCCAGAAGGGATTGTAGCCCATTCCCTGAGGGGAACAGCTACATCTGTAGCTTATAGGTCTTTCCCCTCTCTGGAGACCATTTGTAGGGTGGCTACTTGGAAGTCGGTCCATTCTTTTACTAAACACTACAGAGTGGACAAACTGGCGTCAGCTGAGACAGCCTTTGGTCGTAGAGTGCTCCAGCAGACTCTGTAAAATGGGGAGGCAGTTCCCTCCCTGTAACGTAGCTCTTCTAAGTCCCAGTAGTGAGGAATGTCCCACGAGGAGCCACCGGAGAATGGAAGGTTTCTTTCACTTACCGTGAATCTTCCTTTCTCAGTGGTTCCGAAGTGGGACATTCCTGCCCACCTGCTTTGGGTGCGCCTCCCCTTTTTACAGAGTTGGGGAGCGATGACTGTTTCACCGAACTAATTGAGTTTGAGTTCAGACAGTTGGGTTTGTTTTCCTGGTCCTCCCACTTTGGGGGCAGGTGGTCCCTCTAATTTTTCGGGGGGAGATGTTGTTTTTTCTTCTAGTTTCTTTCCGGCGGGGTGTTATTTACCAGGCTTGACGAGGACTGGTGTGCCTCCAAGGGGATAAGCCCCTCCCCGCCTGGATCAAAGCTTGGAGCCAACCCTGAAGATGAGGGAGGAGCTTATCCCAGTAGTGAGGAATGTCCCACTTCAGAACCACCGAGAAAGGAAGATTCACGGTAAGTGAAAGAAACCTTCCAATCTCTACACTACATTTTCTACAGTGCAGGGTTGGTCTCTTGTGCCTGACACATTCTTGGAGCCACTATACTACATATGTTTTATCTGAGAAACAGTAACAAAGTGCAGAACAAACTATAGTGTCTCTACAAAAAATATCAGTTTCAGTTGAATATGCCTTGTTTTTCTGGTTGGCTAGCTCTTGATCTCATCAGATTTCAGAAGCTAAGCAGAGATGGTATTTGGATGGGAGACCACCAGGGAAGACTCTGCAGAGGAAGGCAATAACAAACCACCTCTGCTTCTCACTTGCCTTGAAAGCGTCTTTCTGGGGTCTCCATAAGTCTGTTGTGACTTGACGTCACTCTACACACGCACAATAAGACTAATTCCGTACATGTGTGTGTGCGTTATGTGCCATCAAGTTGCTTCCGACTTAGGGTGACCCTGTGAATTAATGGCCTCCAGAATGTCCTATCGTTAACAGTTTTGCTCCAGTCTTACAGACTGAGTATTGTGCCCATTTAATATGATAATGATTCTTGGATGGATGAAATTATGATCTTGATTTCTTAGGATGAGAGTTGTCTGTCAAAAGAAGATTCTGCTAAGACAAGAAACTCCAGTAAAACAGTGAATTCCAATGAGAAAGGAGATGTTTTATGTATAGACACTTCAAGCAGCAGTGATCTTCAGAGCGGGTAAATAATGCAGGCGTGTGTGTGTTTGTGTGTGTGATGGGTGCCTTAATGACTTTAAGATCATTATTGTTATTAGTTCTTTAATAATATGAGCTGGAATATGGCTAACTTGGAGTACCATGCTACTATAATTTAGAAGGGTGTAACTCAGCTTAGAATGGTGCTGATAAGCCTAGTGGTTGCAGTGGGCATCTTTACAGCTAACTTTGATCCACTTTCTTACGTTATACTGGAGGCTTGAAGCTGCTACAGCTCAGTTCCTTCTGTTATCAGGGTAACATAAGAAGCTCCATGGAAGGCACACAGACCACATCTCATCTTCACATATCACAACACTACTCCTGGAAACAGCAGCAGGGATGCAGTGAGGAAGAGCTTTAGTATGAGTTTGTCCTGTGTGTTCTCACATCTCAGCAGCAAGGGTCAGATGCACACTGTTAACAAATCCTACTGTACCAATAAAGCTTAGAAAAGAGGTCCAATCCAAAATCCTGTTACAGTCATCTGCTCCTGTATTCTGAGCATGTTTATTCTGTTCTTATTCTCTAGCCCATGTCCTGGCAGCTGATTCAGTGAGAGCCATGTGGATGTGTTCTGAGACAGTTTGGTCCATAGGGATCATTGGGGGACCTGCAAGACATGAAGAAAAAAATCTGTAATAGCTACAGCATCATTGAAAATGATGGGTTTTGAAATGTCATACTCGGTAGGGGTTGGGCTCTAGGGCTTGGCACATTCTGTAGCAATACTTAGATTTGTGGGAAGAAGATAGAGAGACTCAAGGACATCCTGACAGCTCGAAGTCTGACAGTATTCTCTCAGAAATAGAGTACCAAGGCAGAGTTCAGAGGAAATGTCATTTTGCTGACCAAATGTTCACACTAAAGTAAATGATTGAAAACCTTTGGGACTGCACAGAAAGTCCATGATGATGAAATATTTAGTGAGTGAGTGACTTTGAAAAGAACTTCTAGGGCTCCAAAAGAGATGGAACAAAAGCATGTGACAGGTTTGTGACAGGTATTTTTAAAAGTGGAGTTGAGTGCAGCTTATCATGGTCTTAATATGATTTGTGCATATAATCTTCAGAGCACCTCATTTCAGCTTGTCACGTTGGTTTCCAGTTAAGATTGCAGATGATGTGTTTCTAACATGGAGGTAGTTGTGTCCATTTTGGTATTTGAATTTCTTATGAGGAAGGGATGACTGATGTCAGTACACCAAAAACAGTCAGCTCTTTGAAGCACTGTGACATTGTCAGGTAGGTGATATGAAATTTTCAGGAAATACTGCCACTTTTATCTCAGCCTATTGTGGAAGTTGTGGTTAAGGTGAAAGGAGCTAAGATTTCTTGTAACCAGACTTGTGGATGCTATTTCCGACCCAGTGCACCTGCTCAGCCCTCATTCTCTTCAGCAGGACTTCTTAAGAAGTCATATCTAGTCAGCCATGGCCCCCTCTATATAAAGCAAAGAGTCAACACATTTGATTAACTTGGTTTTAAGAAAGATTATGCCACAGCTGTGGCACTATCTTCTTAACTGCCTTAGTATCCACATAGTTTTATTCAATGAGGCTTACAAATCCAGTTACCATACTATTTAGAAGTATTCAGGCAGCCAACTTGACTTCGAAATGCTTGTTTGTATATTGGGAAGGGTTGCCAGCCTCTAGGTGGGGCCTGGTGATCTCCCAGAATTACAACTGATCTCCAAACAATAGAGATCTGTTGTCCTGGCTGCTTAGGAGGGTGGACTCTTTGGCACTATATCCTGCTGAGGTCCCTCCTCTCCCCAGGCCCCACCCTCCCAAGGCTCTATCCCTAAAATTTCCTCACCTCAATTTGGCAACCCTAATATGAGTCCAAGGACAAAAGTATGGGAGACTCAGTCCTTATCCCCTTATTTGAATCCTTCATTTAGTGATGCCATCAAATGCTGGAGAAGTACTTGTGGTATGCGCAATAAGCTGTATTTATGCCTGTCTTGACTGGTGAAAGCCATCCAGGAAATGCTGACTCCTCCTCCTCATCTCCCTCTGTTAGGACAGGTGGTAGGAAAGTGTTTAGATTCTGCTCAGTAGGATGCATTTTGAACTCCGTACCTTCTTTTCTTAAGTCAGAGTACTGTCAGTATCATCCTGTGATTCAAGATGTTTTTTTTTTTCTCTCTTTCACACACATGCATTGACAGATATCTAAGGGAGCCAGTTTGGTGTAGTAGTTAAGTTCATGGACTCTAATCTGGGAGAACCAGGTTTGATTCCCCATTCCTCCATTTGCACCTGCTGTATGACCTTGGGCAAGCCACAATTCTGGCACAGCTGTTTTTGAAAAAGAGCAGTTTCTGTCAGAGCTCTCTCAGCCCCACCTACATCACAGGGTGTCTGTTGTGGGGAGGGGAAGGGAAAGGAGTTTGTAAGCCACTCTGAGACTCCTTTGGGTAGTGAAGGGCGGGATATAAATCCAATCTCCTCCTCCTCTTCTTCCTCTTCCTCTTCTATGTCAAGCCCTGCAGATATGGATTCATGAAAAGAGCAGTACAATAACTTGATCAGAAGCTGTAATGTATTAAAATTACTATGCGTATGGCTTCAAACTAAAAGGATACTATAGGTTTTTGAAATAACTGTGACTGTACACAATTTTCAGAAATTGCAGGCATAGCACGTTTTGTGTGTGCATGATTGTCTATCATTTTACATTTTTTGTATAAAAGTAAAACTATTCAAGCATAGCATTCACAGGCTCAAGTTATTGAGAGTAGTTGTAATATAAATGTCTTTCTCTGGGTTTACAAACACCACATTTTAATGTGTTTTTTGTGGGTTGTGTTTCTAGCTCATCTATACGTCAGAGCATCATGGTTCATCTAGATAACAGTGAATATTGGACCAGTAGAGCTGCTGAGTACAAAAGCAGACCCCACAGAGCAATCTTTGAAGACAGTCTGGAGAAAATCTATCATAACATGTACAGAAAAGCTTCTTCTGGCACAGTTTCAAAGAATCAATAAATTCCTAATAATGACTCAGGTGAAACTGAACAATATACAAGAACAAAATATTTTTAATGAAAATGTTGTTTGTCTAACAAACATTTGTAATTTTTCCATCTGAAATGTTTTTACATGGTTTTATGATATTCTGAGGCTGGGGCTCCCCCTACCTGTGAAATGAATAAAATTAGGGGAATTTTACATAGGTTGTATTTTTTCCTTTTGGGATTTATAGATCTCTGAACATTTGGCTTCCCCAGTTCTCCATAATTCTGCTTTAAATTACATTGGATCTTTGTACTTATCCACCATGTCATTCTATAGTTTTGCATATGCATTGTGTACCTACAGTACCAACACAAACACAACATGTTCTGGGACTTTCTGGGAATGCTTCATGTTCTGGGACTTCAAGAAACAGTCATTCTTATAAGAAGGGGTTATTTTCAGTGGTGTTACATTAGTAAGTAACACAATAAAAAGTCATGATTTTTACATATGTACATGTAGATGGTGCAGTAGGAGGAGTCATGTTGTAAAAATAACTATGAGATCTTAATATGTGTGGATATGTGGACTCAACCTTTATGAATAGCAATGAATTGGTTATCTGGACCAAAATTCTCTTCCATTATCAGAACAAATGTCGCATATTGCAATAAATAATACATAAAACCTACTGTAGTAGAATGGAAAATCCCCTTAGATATTGAGGCCATGTTCAAGTTCCAAAGTGACAGGAGAGAGAGCTTGAGGCTTCTAATATTGTAGAACATGTAGAATTGTTCTAGAGCATATAAAACAGCAAAATGTTACCATTTTTATATTTTTGTATACATAAAAAAAACAGAGTTTGGTTTGAGGTTTCTGTCTATTTTTTCTGATATAAGGTAATATGTGGAAATTTGGCCAGTTTGAAGACTACTGTGCCTTAGAGGCTGTGGAGTACATCTTTTTCCCCTTTCTGTGCCCTTACTAATAATGATTCCTCCATTTGTAATCCCACTTTTAAATATTCAAACAGTATATTCCTCCCCCATTCTTACTGTTCAACTTGCCTTGATCTAAATAGTTTCCAGTGTTCTTTTCATGTCGCATCAGTGATGTATCAGTGCATTGTTATGTATGAAAAACACAAAACTGGACAATATCAGCTGGAGAATATCCATCCAAATACCAGCATTGTGATTTTTTTCTACTGCAGTCTGATCAAATTTGGAGTCTGTCCTTACACGCCCAAGGGAGATATTGGCAGAACTGCATTGGCAAAACTGGCATCTCTATACTAAAGGCCACCAAATGTTCACTAGCAGTTTTGAAACTTCCCCTGAGAAGAAACCTTTTCAGCCTTCCACTGAACATCTCTCTTGTTAACAAACCAAGGCAGGCTGCCCATTCTCTTCAAGCTTTGAGAAATGTATAAAAGCAGAAGTGTCTGTCTCCTGCTTCCTTTTAGAATGGAAGAAACAAACACACCCCTCTTGGAATATTTGCTTTCTAAGAGCACAGAAATAAGACTTGCGTAGGTGATTTCAGGTGTATCTTTTACTCAGGGACATGGTATACACCATGGGGGGATATGTACTACTTGTGAAATTACTACCAGTCTTTCTTCTGTTACACTGTTTTATCTACCAGAGAGGACAATGAAGAACCCCATATCTCCAACAGCTGTAAGGACTGGCTCTGCATTTGGTCAGATGGTGAAACGGAATAGTCATAAATTCTGGTGTATGAAATTATAGAAAAGTAGGTTTGATTACTTCCAGTTTCTTAATGGTTCTGACAGCTCATGCCATCTACATTTGAATGTTATAATGAAATCAGGACATACATGGAAAAAAACTTCAGTGACATATTATCAGTAGGCTAGGAACATACATACCAAGTAGAGGGAAAAGTGTATTGAGAGCTGTACGAATGGTTGCTCATTTTTGTATGAATGTATTAATTTTTCCAGGCCCGTAAAGCTTGGCAGTCTTTGGTTGCAGATGAGCTTGAGATGAGGGTGAGGTGTGAAGAAAGCCGTAGTCATACAGGCACTGATGACTCCCTAAATCAGAGGAAAGCAGTGATTTTTTTCCCCCAGTGCAGTTCCTAGTGAGTACTGTTGGTATGTGTATGTGAGGGGGCTCCCTCCTAGGTAACTGTATGCCTTTTACCTTCCCTTTCCTCTCAATTTTCAAGCAACACATTTTTTCACTCATACCAGCAAAGCACTTCAGAAGGAGATGAGGGAATAGACAGACTTGTATGGAAACACAGGTCATCATTACAGAGGAGTCATAGTTTTAGTGGCCAGAGGCTACAAAGAGTCACTGCAAATACCCTGGTGCTTGTTCCAGTCAACACAGAATGGAAGCTGCATGGTCTATTTTTACATTCTTAAGCAACAGCCCGAATTTGTTGCAGACAAACAACTCCTCATTTGTGAGGCTAACAATAATCCTTCTTTTTCCTATTTTGTCCAGGTGCTCCTGCACACTGTTTTTGAGCCATAGCTGAGACCAAGAGTAACACTATCAACAGCTGGTGCCATTTCAGAGTTGAGGTTACATCACCCATGTGAAGATTCCTGACCATCTCTTAAATTCAAAGGCATTTCTTGTCTTTTAGGAATCTTCCCTTTAGTCCTCAATCTATTGGTTATATTTTTTAAAGCTTTCTTCCAAGTGTTATGTGCTCTAGTTTGCATTTTAATGACTATTTTAGATGTGAAGCAGCAGTAGAAATTCTTTGCCTCAGCCTATATATAATCCCTAGTCACTTTTCCTTTGTGTGGTTGGCTAACCTTCTGTTGGTTGGCAAACAGCTTGTGCATAGGCCAGACTGCATCTCCTCCATGTGATAAGTAACATTTCAGGCAATGAACCAACACTGTAACAAATGGTAATTGTTTAGTGCACCTTACCTTCTAATACAATTTAAATCCCTTCAATCAAATGCAAATTTCTAAGTTCCCAAGTAGAGCTTTAAATAACATTTTCTGTGCTTGTTTCTTATCTTTTGCTATCCACAAAGTGGTGTGTCAGTGGCAGGGGATGGCATAATTCCATCAGCATAAGGCCTAGTCCAGTGAAGGGGGGGGGGAGAAGGATAAATGAAGCGAGAATTTAAATTTAGTGTCCTAAAATAAATTACTTCGCAGCCTGTGAGAATTTCAGCCAGACATATTTTCTTCTGTATACAGTTTTTAAAAATGTAATCAGAATAAGGCAGTTAGGCAAAAACAAATTTGCAAGCTGCATGCAAGTGAAAAATGTTGACTGTGTCCAATGAGCTCAGAAATCAGAAGGCATGCAAAAGAAACCCAAATGCAGTGTGGTTTTCCAAACTCACATGGGTTACAGTGCTGGATAAGTTAGTCACTTGAGTGAAGTTTTTGTATAATGTGCACTGAAGGGTTGAAATAAAAAACCCTAATGATGTGCATCCAAATGATGACTTTTATTGCATGTCAGCATCCAAAGAAACAAAGGAATGGTAAAATTCTCTTCATTGGCCATGTTAATTTGTAAGTTTCTACTCACTAAGTTTTTACTTGATGAATAGTTATCTGTATTCATTGGGATCATGAACTTTTCATGCAGAAACTTTATAAGCCAGTGGTCAGCAACTAGACTTGCCAGAAAGTATCAGTATATCCAGCTGTGCATATGAACTCTGTTGCTGGAACTGATTGCTTTGTCTAACCTGCCCAGCCTCAGTACAGGGGATATGCAAGTTATGAATTTAAACAAAATATCGGATACATCACTATTTTAGATACCTTGAAAATAAGACTGACCTTGACATTATCTTCCAGGAACAGTATAGAGACAAGTGGGGACTTGCAACAAAATGCTGTGGATTCTGTTGTGGTTCATTTTCATTAGTAGTGTAATGGGAGGAAGGTGTCCTCTGTGCTACTTTTGGCATTATGTTTTAGAGTCCTGACAGAACCGTATACCAGTTTTATAAAGACTTATTCCTGGGTTTAGTGTTTTATTTTTGCTCCTAATCCAGTCATATGGGTCAGGAGGATGGGAGGCACAGATTATTTCTTTAAACTGTTCCCAGCTGCTGTGGCTGTGAAAGCCTTATGAATGGAGGGCAAGGGAAGGCAGTAAAGTGTGGAGCCAATCATTACATTTTTCCATTTATTATGGCTTGTATCATCATCCTCTCTTGGGAGTGGTGTGTATGTATGTGCGCGTGCCACAACTCCTGCTCCTCCCCTCTTCCTCCAGCAGTGGGGGTGAGCTGCAACTCTTCTTCCACTCCCAGTAACCTCTCTCCCCTCTTGGACTGGGAAATCAGCAATTCCACCTCCTCCCTCTCTTCTCCCAGCCACTGCTGTTTGTTTGCCTTCACACTCTGTTGAAAGAAGAAGAAAGCTACGTTGCCTCTTCCTTGTTCCAGCCACCGCCACTACCTTTCTGTCCACCCAGCTTCATTTTTGTGAGGCAGCAGCACCATCCAGCCCCTCTTTTCTTGACCTCCAGAACTGCTAGCTTACCTGCCTGCTCTTCCCCCCTTCAACAGCTGCCATTATCTTCACCCTCCACAGCTTTCTGAGATCTGTTTCACGTTATCTGTGGCTGCACAGACAACAACTCCCATGTTTAGCCCCCATTTTAAGATTTTTCTGCAAGCCTGGGGTGATCTCTAAGTTTGCTGAAAAAACTTGCCTCTGCGTAAATTGGCCCGATCCACAGATTTAGGTATCCATAGATCAAGGCATAATTCGCTAACTGTAAGAGTGGTTGAACGGTGGAACAGACAGCCTCGGGAGGTGGTGGATGCTCCTTCGCCAGACATTTTCAAGCGGTGACTGGATGACCATCTTTCGGGTATGTTGTAGAGCTATCTTTCGGCTGTGCTCCTGCAGAGTGCAGGGGGTTGGACTAGATGACCTGCAAGGTCCCTTTCAACTCTAACATTCTATGATTCTATTCCATTAGAACTTCAGCACCATCCTCCTGTGGCTGATGGAACATCTCTTGATGTTTCCCAACCGCTTCGATCACCTTCTCTGGCTTCGATATCTGACTGTTCAGTCTCCAGTGATCTCAACCACGACATATTTCCTCTTGAGGATGACACTGGTCATCAGGGCTCTATCTCCCTGACTGAAGGCCTACTTGGAGCTCATCACCCAAATGGCCACGGCCCTTCAGGTTCAAGGCTCCACCAAAACCCTGGCAGTGACCGATGTCGTACATAAATTGGTGCAGGGAGACAATTCTCCCACTGCTCCTGGTCCGCCTTTCGATCCTAAAGGAGTCCTGGGACCATCCTGTTTCCATCACTCCGATATCAAGGCGTTATGAGGGCCTTTATAAAGTCCAGGAATCTGCAGGAAAATTCCTGTTTACCCAACCTCCACCGAACTCGATGATAGTTCACTCCTCTTCGAAATCTAAACAGCCCGTTCAGCAGTCCGCTCCTCCTGACCGTGAGGGTAGGAAGATCAATGCTATTGCTAAGAAAACGTATGCCATTGCATCAGTGAATGTCAAGATTGATACCTACCACTCCTACCTATCTGCCTATGCCTTTAATGTTGTTACTGCTGTCTGTCCAGTCCTTGAATCTGTCCCAGAGGAACATCACCTCGCTCTGTCCGCCACCTTGTCCAAGATTGATGCTATTTCCAAGCAACAAATCAACTCCGTTCACCACATTGTGACATGCTTTTCCAAAATACTTGCTTCTTCCATCGCTCTCCACTGTCATGCCTGGCTCTGTAGTACTTTCCTGCAGGCAGATGTCACATTCAAAGTTGAAGATCTCCCCTTCGATGGGGATGGTCTCTTTCATTCCACCATGGACAAGGCTCTGAAAGCTGTCAACGACAGTAGGAAACAAGCTCACAACCTTGGTGTTTCGATGCTGGCACCGAGACCTTGATACTGATCAGGGAGGCCTTACTACAACAAACGCCTACTTTCACATTACCATTCATCCCCAACATTGGAAATTTCTTCACTTCGCTGTTGGGAGCAATCATTACCAATATCAAGTCCTGCCCTTCGGCCTCTCCACGCTCCCAGGGTCTTTACAAAGATGATGGCTATTGTTGCGTCTGAACTCCACCGTCATGGGGCTGTCCTTTACCCCTACATCGACGACTGGCTTCTTGTCGCTCCAACGAAGACTCAACTGCTCCACAACATTCGTTTGACCCTTGCCCTCCTCTGTACCTTGGGTCTACATCAGCCTGTTGAAGTCTGCCTTCCAGCTGGTTTGGCTTCTTCAATTCCTTGGTGCCTGCCTCGATACCACCACCGAGATCACCTCCTTGCTCATCTCCAGGGCATCAGACATAGAATCATAGAATGTTAGAGTTTGAAGGGACCTTGCAGGCCATCTAGTCCAACCCCCTGCACTCTGCAGAAACACAGCCGAAATCCCTACATACCTACAACATACCCAAAAGATGTTTGTCCAGTCTCCTCTTGAAAACGTCCAGCGAAGGAGCATCCACCACCTCCCGAGGCAGTCTGTTCCACTGCTCAACCACTCTTACAGTCAGGAAGTTTCTCCTGATATTAAGCCGGTAACAACTCCCTTGTAATTTCCACCCATTAGATCTAGTCTTGCAATCCGGAGCAAGAGAGAATAGATCCACTCCATCTTCTACATGACAGCCCTTCAAATACTTGAAGACTGCAATCATGTCCCCTCTAAACCTTCTCTTTCCCAGGCTAAACATACCCAACTCCCTCAGCCTTTCCTCATAAGACTTGGACTCCAACCCTCTCACCATCCTGGTCGCCCTCCTCTGGACCCACTCGAGTTTGTCAACATCCTTCCGAAAATGTGGTGCCCAAAACTGGACACAGTACTCCAGGTGGGGCCTGACCATAGCAGAATACAGCGGAACTACCACCTCCCATGATCTGGACACAATGCTTCTGCTAATGCATCCTAAGATTGCATTAGCTTTCTTCACAGCCGCATCACACTGCAGGCTCATGTTTAGCTTGTGATCAACCATAACACCTAGATCCCTTTCACATGTGTTGCTGTCAAGCATGTATAATTCATTTCTTGGCGTGGCAGAAAAATAATCATGGCACAGCCCAGGCAGGTCACTGGAGTAGATCCCTCGCTATCCATTATCCCAGGAGCTATGCTTTCTTCTACAGCTTCAGGAACTTCCCTCAAACTCTGATGTAAACTCTTCTTTTTGTGATGTACCCTGAAAACTTTGAGACTGACGAAATGTCTATCTCACCAGAACGTCTACCTCCTGAACTCAGAAGCAGCGCTTTACTCAAGCACTTACAAGGCCTCCAAGTACGACCCACAGGCTGCGACCCACAGGCTAAGAGCCTCCTCTGACGAGGAGCAGCCCTTTATTCCAAGAGGCCCCTTGCTGCTCAGCAGAGCAGAGCCCAGCACAATAGGGGGCGGGGCCTGCAGTCCACTCACAGTAATCCACTTACAGCAACACACTCAGCCACCAACAGCCCCCAAAGCACAAACAGTCCCTCACAGACTTACACAGAACCACTCTCTATCAGGCTATAAAACAACACACTCTCTCTCAGTCCCCACACAGCAACAAGGAAGGCAAAGGGAGAAAGAAAAATCCCTTACCTTCTCTCAGCAACTCCCCAGGTGCTCTCCACT
This sequence comes from Gekko gecko, assembly GCA_029375565.1. NCBI lineage: Eukaryota > Metazoa > Chordata > Lepidosauria > Squamata > Gekkonidae > Gekko > Gekko gecko. The sequence continues at coordinate 89,663,407 of JAPDNY010000006.1, forward strand.
TCCAGCCTCGGCCCAACTGACTCAGCCAGTGTCCACCTTTATGATGTGTCCCCGGCAATCTGCCTGGTCAGTCATGTGCCTCCTTGGGTCATTTCGCATCCTCTGTCTTTGTTGTTCCTCAAGCCAGGCTCAAGGTGCACCGACTTCAACTCTGGTTCCTTCGTGCCTTCAATCCTCAGTCGACTCCGTGGGACACGAAGCTTTTAATTCCACTGCCTGTCCTCTCCTCCCTGTCGTGGTGGTCTCTGAAAAACCATCTCCTTGCCGGTATGCCCTTTTGTCATCCCACCCCGGAGATTTCCCTCACCACCGACACATCCCTTTACGGTTGGGTAGCCCAGTCCAGGACACTGTCTGCCAAAGGAACCTGGTCCCCTTGAGAGACATCTCTCCACATCAACCTCTTGGAGCTTCGGGCTGTACATCTTGCCTTGACGTCATTCCTCCCAATCCTGTGGGGCAAGGCTATCCGTGTTGCCTCTGACAACATCTCGACTGTCTTCTACATCAACAAACAGGGCAGCACCGCATCTCTGCACCTTTGCAATGCAGCGATCCGCCTTTGGAATTGGTGTCGCTCATACTGTCGGCTATACACATTCCTGGCATTCAGAATGTCGATGCCAACCTTTTGAGCCGCTCGGTCCAACAAGACCACAAATGGTCCATCCATTCCCAATATCTCTGACCGATCTTCCTCGAATTCAGTCACCCGACCATCAACGGCTTTGCCACTTATCAGAATGCCCATTGTTGCCTCTTCTTCACCCGAGACCCTCCGACAGCTGGGTCTCTGGGGGACACCTTTCTTCACTGCTGGACAGGGACCCTATTCTACTTCTTCCCCCTGTTCCCCCTCATCTCCAGGGTGCTTCAAAAGATTGTGGCTGGTGCCACCTCATGCATCCTCATCACTCCCTGGTGGCCATGCCAGGTTTGGTTTCTGCACCTCCTCTGGCTCTCCAATGGTCATTTCCATCACTTCCCTCATGTACCCAATCTCCTTTCCAGGGATCTAGGCTGGATCCTCCACCACAACCCCACCTTCAGGCTGACGGCATGGAGGATCCTGCAGTAGACTTCCTTCCTACGAATGTCTTGTTTAATGCACGTAAGCTGGCTACCTGTCTAACCTATTGTCGAAAGTGGCACTGTTTCCAGTCTTATGTCCTGGGGCACTCCTTTGACCTGATCCACACTTCCTACAAGACATTTTCTCCTACATCGTGTCCTTGAAAGAATTGGGCCTTGCATGCTCTTCATTAAGAGTTCACCTCACTGCCATCTCGGCGCATCACCCTTTAATACATGGCTCCACTGTTTCCCCCCACTGCCTGACAAAGTCTTTCCTTAAAGGGCTACTCCATCTCTGTCCGCCCAGAAAGCCACTTGTGCCCTCCTGGAGTTTGTCTCTAGTGTTGATGCATCTCATGGCAAAGCCCTTCAAGCCAATGGCTTTTGTCGACCTTTGCCTCCTGTCATGGAAAATAGCATTTTTGATAGCTATTACTACGACTCGCCGGGTGGGAGAGCTTGCGGCCTTCCGCGCTGATCCCCCTTACACGATTTTCCACAAGGAAAAGGTAGTTCTCCAGCCAGATCCCTCCTTTCTGCCTAAAGTTGTATCTGCCTTTCACCTGTCTCAGTCTTCTGTTCTACGTACGTTCTTTCCAAACCTGGCTGACGCACCTCAGAGAGCATTACACTGCCTTGATGTTCACAAAGCGCTTTCTTTTTATCTCCACCGAATGCAGACCTTCCGAAAGTCTCCTAGGCTTTTTGTCGCCTATGGTTCTCCATCGCAGGGCGAACCGATCTTGTCTCAGAGACTATCCAAATGAGTTGCCTCCACCATAGCCCTTTGGTATGAGCTGGCCAACCAACCCATACCTGCCTGTCTCTCATTCTGCTAAAGCGGTTTTGACTTCTACTGCCTTCCTGGCCAGTGTCCCGTTGGAAGACATCTGTGCAGCAGCTATGTGGTCTTTGATGTCGACCTTTGTGTCCCACTATGCACTTGACATTCGAGCTCGACGGAATGCTTTATTTGGTAGGGCAGTTCTGAAGTCTGTCTTCAACTGACGCTTCTGCTTTGCAGGTAGGACTTTTTAATTGAGGTAATAATTTTGTGTTCTAATCTCCTTGTTGTGTTTTTCAGCTGCCAGCTCCCTCCTCCATCTGGTTCAGCTCTTTTAATCACCGATGTGTGGGACTGCACAGAGACCACAACGAAGATAAACAGGTTGCTTACCTGTAACTGATGATCTTCGAGTGGTCATCTGTGCAGTACCACAATCCCACCCAGCCTTCCCCACTGCTGGCATCTCCTGATCACTTACCTTGAGTTGATGGGACTTACCGGTAGCAGTTGAAGAAATTGAGTGGGAGGCAGCTCTCTCCCCCACTCTAGGCATGCGCAGTGCGTGCCTGCTCCCCAGGGGGGGAAGAGAGCCCACCAAAAAGATTTCTGAGGCAAGCTCTGGAATATTCTCCGGTCAAGATCATGCACAAGCACCCAACCCATGTGTGGTACTGCACTGGTGACCACTCAAAGATCATCAGTTACAGGTAAGCAACCTGTTTTTATGCAGAGACTGCCACTGGTCCTATGTGAGTTGTGTAGCAATATGTGGTTCAGCAGCCATCACCACACCTGGATGTCACACGAATCGAATAGTAGCAAGTTACTTTGTTGTTGCTGCATCTGGCATGCCTCTAGGGCAAGAGGGAGGGAGTAAGGGTACCTGAGAAGCCAAAGTAGACCTAGAGAAGTTCTGCTCCCTCCCCTCCCCGTTTACTGACAGAAGCCAAGGTTTGAAGTCTGGCAATATTGTAGTGGTTGCCTAATAACCCCAACAATGGCCACTGAGATAATACTTAAAAGTACAGGCGTTGCTTCTATTATTGGGGAGGGGTTAAACCACAATTTTAGATTTCAGATTTTTATGAATCTGGAGCTTCTATCAGGCATCTAAAAAAATTTATCTTGTCTGTTTGTGGCTCTAACCTCTAGATTTTCTATCCACAGATGGGGAGTGGGAATTAGACATATTGATACATATATCTGAATGGTTTTGTTCTTTACATTAAAATTCCAGTGCAGATGATATAAACCTTATAAATAAAGGACAATGGGATATTATTAAAAATCTGAAGAACCTTTCCATTGCAGAATAAGTATCTGACCTGCATTAAAGTAGATGGACTAGAAATTTGTGGAGTTTTTAGAATTACTCCTTGTTACAAGCCACAAATACCTTTTAATAATATTGATCTACAAAATGTATGAAGAATGGCTGAAATGTATAACTCAATAATGAACCTGCGCATAATACTCCTGTGGTTGGTTTTCAGTAATAGTTTTAATGGAGACAAAGTGTAGAATCTTTTCTTGAGGAAAAAGGAAAAGATCTTACCTACTAACAGTAAGAAGAGGAGTTTTAGGCTATTCATCAAGAGCCAAAGATTCCCAGGATTGCCTTTCAGCACTTCTTTCTTATTGAAAAGCACATGATCTAGTACTGATCATTTGAGTTTATACAAGTGAGCTACTGTGGGATAGTGGTTTTGAATGCCAGTCTATGGCCAGGGAAACCTAGGTTCAGATCCCCATTTAGACGTGAAACTTTTTTTTTAGTATATGTCTTTATTTTTAAACCAAAACAGAAAACAGCAAAAAAACAGACAAACATATAAATGCGGGGGGTGACTTGCCTCATTATACAAAATAGAAACAAAACCTTGTGCCTTATTTACACACTTTTTTCTTATCTATTGAACTGTTTCAATCTTTTTACATTTCTTTTTTCAAAAATAGAAAATTAATTATATTTCCTCAAATTTTAACTGCCCCTTCACTTCATCAGAAAACAACATTATTGTCCTTACACCAATCTCTCCTTATAATATTTATCTTTTGGTTTCATAAGATTCCATGCACTCCCATTGGCTGTAAAATGCTCTCCCTCAGCCATTGGCCCATCAGCCGCCATTCAAGAGTACTCACGTGCCATTGGCCGGGTGCTGGGTCTGCTCCTCTTCCCCACCCACTCCCCCTGGCAGACCAGCTCTCTCTCCTGAGGAAGACAGTTCTCTTGACTCCTGTGAGGGACTGTCCCCTCAGTGGCTGTTGGTAGGCAGCCAAGCTTGGTTCTGTGAGTGAAAAAACAAAGGACTTTCAGCATAACCTCCTCCCCCGCCCATAACCCCCTCCCCTACAGCCACTTTCCTGTCAGAATAAATGGAAAAAGGCTCTTTCTCCTGCTTAGCTTCAGCATGGCTGGCTGGCTAACGAGGTGGGCCAGCGACCATCAGACCATTTTCTTAAACTCCCCGCTGTGTGGCTGACTTTCCCCTAGGGTTGCCAATCTCCAGGTGGGACCTGGAGATCTCCCACTGTTACAATTGACCTACAGATGACAGAGATCAGTTCCCCGGGAGAAAATGGTTGCTTTGGAGGGTAGACTCTATGGCATTACACACCCCAAATGCTGCCCTCCACAGGATCCACCCCCCAAAATCTCCAGGTATTTCCCTAATCAGAGTTGGCACCTGTACTTTCTCCTCTGTCAGTAAAAGGCCCTTTCCACACCTATGTTGGCCTTTGGGAGAAAACTCATTGGGCCCAGTCCTGATCAGGTTGCCAACTCCAGGTGGGCAATTCCTGGAGATTTGAGGGATGGAGCCTGGAGAGGGTGAGGTTTGAAGAGGGGTGGCACCTCAGACAGGTACGATGCCATAGACTCCACCCTCCAATTCAGCCATTCCCTGATGGGGAACCATTGTTGCCAATCTCCAGGTGGGGGCTGGAGATCACTCAAAATTACAACTGCTCTCTAGGAGGGAGGGGGGAGGAGATGGAAAACTAAAGGTAGGTTGATGGTTGGCTGGGAGGGAGATAGGGTTATCAACTCCAGGTTGGGAAATTCCTGGAGATTTGAGGGGTCGAATCTGGAGAGGGTGAGTGTTGAGGAGGGGTGGGACCTCAGACAGGTACAATGCCATAGACTCCACCCTCCAAACCAGCCACTCCCTTCTGGGGAACCACTGTTACCAATCTTGGGGGTGGGCTGGAGATCACTCAAAATTGCTACTGCTCTTCAGGTAGCAAAGATCAGTTCCTCTGGAGAAAATGGTGGACTCTGTCATACCCTGCTGAGGTTGCCACAGCAAATTGTCACTGAGTGCCCAAAGCCGGGGCACTCTCCCAGAGCATCTTTCTAGAGCCCGTTGTATTTATTTCCACAACGGGCCTTATTCCTAGTATTGTATATTTCCTTTATAACATTCATTTAACAAGCTGTTTTTATTTCTACTTTACAGAATCATACCAATTATTTTAAAATCAAACTATCTTTTCATGTAGATATTTTTCTGATCTTCAACTTTAATCCTACATATTCTTAAAGTTTATCTTAACAGGAAAAAAGGAAGATTCACTATGCTTTCAAGCTTGCAAATTTGTAAACCATTCTCAGTCTTATTCCTTTATCTTCAACCATATTCATTCTTAATGTGTTACAAATATACCAATATTCTTACTAACATTTAAAGGGAAGAAAAAAGGAAGATGAGATATAATTTCCTAAACCTTTCTTCAAATTCTCTTCCCAAACAATATATAATGTCTCATTTTACATTTACAATTGCTATTACTTTATTTAGTTGGGAACTGCCATAGCTCATATTAATCCATTACTCATAAACCCAAAAGTCCCTATCGTAATCAGACTGTAGCCCTTAATTTTTCTCTTTTTCTGCCTTATTTTTTTTAAATAAAATCATATATTTATGTCTCCCTCTTTGTATACAGAGAGGTTTTCTTTTATCTGTTCCCATTTGTATACAATCTTAAGGTTGTTTGTAGACTCCAAAAATTTTTCTTTATTTTTTGTCTGAAATCAGTTCTTTTTTCCCCTTTCAAAATTTTTGGGTTTTGTGCAGCTATTGATAGCTCCATTGTTTCCTTCTATATAATTTCTTGCAGTCTTTTTAGTTAAGAAGTTCCTGCCATAAGGTAAATCTTCTTGTTTGAGCTCCTGCTCTTGAAATTGTGTTCCTTGCAGCTGTACATCTTCTCTCTTATTTTCAGGTTCGAACAAACTTCTCTGGTCCTTTTTACAGTTTTGCTCAAATAACTCTCATTGTGCAGTGGACTTCCTGATAAATTGTATCAAATAACATCTCTTGAAATTGTTTTTAAGAAATTTGTGTCTCTTGTATATCTTCAACATTTTCAACACTATCTTGAGCTTTACATGCAGTTTGGGACTCCATTTCTTAACCCCACAGAGTCATTAGCCTCAAGGTTTGTGTTTCCTCCTAATCTTACACAGCTGGCCACAGTTCCAAAGTGCCTAGAAGCAATCCTTAGCCATGTTTTTCAAAGTTCCTTTAAGTCCATTTTGATCAGGAAAAAAAAATGCTCGGGTTTCAAATACTCCCCTTAATTGTTCCAGTAGAAAATCTTTCCAATTAGTCAAATAGCTTTAATAAAGTCCTCTCAATAGGAGAATCTTTTGATTTTTGGATGTTTCTTTAGAAAGTACTCTCAGTTGAATGTGGTCTTCCTAGCTTTGTGTCTCTTAAAATTCAGAGTGCGAGACTCCCTGGACTTAGCCTTCCAAACTTGGGGGGGGAAACTCCCACCCTAGATTTAAGTCTCTTTAAAGTTGTAAGGCTAGGTGAGCCAATGTTTATGTGGGTACTAAAGCTGTCTTTTGAAGAATGTTATCTACTCATAGTCTTTTCAAGCTTTTCTTAGGCTGTATTTCTGACCCCCCCCCCCCTTCGTCTGGTAACAACAGCTTCGACTCACAGTGTGAGTCTCTTTATTCACTCAGTGCTTCGGGCAAAGCTTGGCTGGCCCTCGTTGTTGCCACTAAACAGGGGTGTTAAGTTGAAGCCCCTTGCTCCCAACCTTCTCCCCGAGGGTTGGTGGTGTCTCACTTGCACAGAGACACCTAACCAAAAGTGATAAAACCAGCACAGCAGGAGAGCAACTCTCTGCTGTGACCGTGACGCCATGCTGCAACCGGAAACTCTCAGACGTGAAACTTATTGGTTATACTATCACCATAGCCTACCTCTAAGGGAAAAAATGAAGGACAGAAGAACCAAGTTCATCTCCCTACACTCCTTGGGAAAAGCGTGGAGTAAAATATATAGAACTTTTAAGAAGGATATGCACTGTTGCTTGTGTCTAAGAGAATGGGGGGGAAGAGTGCTGTACTTCAGAAATCTTGAAGTGGACTAGTCTGTTTGCATTATTCTGGCTGTAATACTTTAAATCATCTACCGGCAAATTGGAGAATATTCCATGAGAAAAGTCTTGGAAATCAGAACAGATAAGGGAAGGCAGAAAGAACTGGACATAATTGGCCTAAAATGGAGTGGGGCAGAAGGAGAGAAGATAGCGCTTTCAGACTCCTAAAGATACCCATGGAGCTCAGGATGTAAATATCAGTAACTTGTTCTGCTATCAACTCTAAGGTCACTGAGGCAAAAAAGGACAATACTTTCAAATTAATTTTTGTATGGCATTGTGTGCAGAATAGCCAAGTAATCCTAAAAATTGTCTGGTAGGCAGAAGTTCTAGCTCTTTAGCATTATGCATCACTAGGTGGCAAGCTAGAATTGTTTTTAAGGCAAGACATTTCAAAGGTGGTTTGCCATTGCCTGCCTCTGCATCATGACCCTGGTATTCCTTGGAGGTTATCCTTCCAAATACTAGCCAAGGCTGACTCTGCTTAGCTTCCAAGATCTGATGGGATTGAGCTAGCCTGGGCTATCCAAATCAGGGCAATACTTTTAAGTTGCAGCAGGACAGCAGATAGAGTTTATACCAGGATGCAATTCCTAAAGGTAAGAATGGTTCAGCAAAGGGATGTGCATTCAGATATATCTGGTACACACACACAAACATTAGGATACTGGGAAATGGGTCCCGAAAAATCCTGGAAATTTTTGGAACTAACCAAGAATATCAGGAGCCAGCATTTTAAGGCTCCCAAGACTGTTTCCCCCTCACTTTAATTTTGCTGTTTTTCTTCCTGGGTCTTGGTATCAGTTTACTATTTTGTTTGGGCTCAGATTGTGTCCTTTGACATTGATTTTGTTGGTCTTACAACATTGTTATTTGTGCGAGTTAGTTTGTGTCATGTGGATTTTTGTGGTAGATTCTTGAGTCTGATATTGCCTTAGATTCTTGGGTTGTACATTGGCTGGATTTCCTGATTTTACATTTGTTGAGCATGCAATTATTCACATTGGATTGGAGGAGTCTCTGATTTGACATTTGTTGTGTGTGGTTGGGTGCTTCTGCTGAGACTCTGGTTCTGCATTGGGCGGGGGGGGGGGTGCTTGTTCGTTCTGTTTGCATTGGGAGGCTTTTGGACAGTGGATGTTTTGCTTGCTCTAGAGTGCTTGGCTACTGTTTTCCCTAGAGAAACCTTGGCATCCCCCCCCCTCCCCAGGAAACAATGGAGGATATTTGGGGACACTTTTTTTCTGGGGTCCATAGAATTGGACCTCTTTGTCCAATTCACTTGAAACTTGGGGATTATTTAGTTGACAGGCACCAGCAATTTTGTTGCCATTACCTTAAAAACAGCCTGTCCAGACCCCCAGAAAGATTCCCCATAGTGAATAACAGAGCTGAATAATATTGGAATCCTGGGGGGCAAAGAATCCAAATACCAAACCAGTGTCTCAAACCAGGAAAACTGTAAATAGCAGTATTTTTTTACTCCCTGATACATGGACCCCCCAAATACCTATTTTTCTCAAGGCTCACATCCCTATTTCAGCAATGGAACATATTATTTGTAAAAGTTCTGCAATCTTTGCTTTCAGACTTTTTGGAAACAAGGTGGGATACATGTTTATTACAGAACAAGTTTCAGCAATTTATTAGTTAAAAGAGGTGATACGTTACCCAGAGGTCTCTTCCAACTCCTACCTTTCAGGATTTCCCCCCTTGGAAAATATTCTGCAGGAATTATAACCCTTACAAGCAGTGGACCTGAAAGAATTTGTTGGGGAAATCTCATTTTCCCCTCCCGTACTATTTTTCATTTCTGTTTCTTGAAAGCCTCCACCTTTTCCTCTTCTCCTGTTTCCTTCTCTCCTTTCTTCCCTCCAGTCAGCCTACATTTATCTGCCTCTCTGTCTCAGCTTTCTCTCCTTCCTTCCCACTGTCAGCCTCTGCCTCAGAAAACTCTGTGCAGTGCTGGCTGCCAGGCTGGGCCCAGATGCTCAAAGGGAGACTTGTGGACTCACTTTCCCCTGTACTTCACTCCCCACACTATTTTCTGTTTCCTTCCTCCTGACAACCCACATATCCTCAGCTTTCCCTGCTTCCTTTTCTCCTTCCCACCCACCCACCAATATTTTATCTACCTGTCTCCAGCTGTATTCATTTATTTATACCCCACCTTTCTGCAAAATGGTGGCTCAAAGCAGCTTAAACCATTCTTTCTTTCTTTTTTTTAACAACCCTTTGTTAAAGCCAACTGCTGATCCTGAAATATAGGCTGGCAAATACAACTAAACTGTAGCCATTTTCTTTCTCTGCATATCCCACTTGTAGTATCAATAAAAGGACACCAATCTGGGAAATCAGAGATGGCTGGAATGTGAGCATGTGAAAGCCGCCTCTATAGCCTGAGTGCACAGTTGTCTACAAAGAATAGTAGCTGAAACCATTAGCAGAATTTACAGATCCTCTGCCCCAGATAAGCCAGAAATTCCATATGAGCATGGCTAATAGCCACTGATGGATCTATCTTTCATGAATTTGTCTATTCCACTTCAAAGCCATTTAAGCTAGTGATCATCACTATATCAATGTGCATTGTGTGAGGAACTTGGACCTGGTCACACTTCTACTAATATACATTACTAGGAGTAAGGCCCATTGAGGGAAGAAATACAAGTTCTAGAAGGAAGCTCCAGGTGAATGTCCTGGCTGTGGCTGGTGGGGCAGATGAGAGAAGGGGGAAATGGAGGCAAGCCATGTTTATTTCCTTCTGCTTAGCTATAAGGCAGGGCTGTCTCAAGTCATTTTGCTGCCCCAAGTGGGCAGTATGGGAGGACAGCCTCATGGTAACAGGTATAGTTCCCTCCACCCCTGACATGTTGATTTGGGGTTATGTGGTGGCAGCTAAGGTAGAAAACCACCCCCTCCTATGCCATGTCTTTTGGGTTCCAAGGGTCTGGAAAGCAGTTCCATAGCCAGTTACAGGGTTGCCAACTCTGGGTTGGGAAATACCTGTAGACTTGAGGGGTAGAGCCTGAGGAGGGCAGGGTTTGGGGTGCAGAGGGACCTCAGCAGGATATAATTCCATAGAGTCCATTGCCCAAAGCAGCCATTTTCTCCAGGAGAACTCCAGGTGCTGCCTGGAGGCTGGCAATACTAAGGGGAGGGCCAGACCTGTAGATTTGAGGGTTAGAGCCTGGGGAGGGCAGGGTTTGGAGTACGGAGGGACTTCAGCAGGGTATAATGTCATAGAGTCTACTGCCCAAAGCAGCCATTGTAATAGCTGGGAAATTTTTTGTAGGGGAAATGATGTGCTGTGGCTGGGGAACACGGTGATTTCTGGGGGATCTCCATGCCCCACAGGGAGATTGGCAACTCCAGTGACCGTTTAAGGGAAAATTGTGATATGTATTTTACCTCAGGACACACTCAATGACTCCCAACAGCAACAACAAACTGTTTAGAATGTTAGAGGCAAAGGCCAATCAGGCCACATATGCAAATGACCTTTGTGTTCCAACTGGCTATTGGGGGAAGAGGAACAGCAAACTGTTTAGAGTATTAGAAGTGAGACTCAGGCAACGCAGCCAGTGGATAGTGACATCTTCTGAGTGACAAATCAGGGAGCATATGGAATGTTCAGGAGAGTGCCACTATCAAAACAGAATTATTATACAGAGAGATGTGAAATTGATACTGGTGCAGATGCAAGTTGTGGAGTAGGGTTTTCAAATGGATGACCTGACTTTCCCTACTCTCCAGCAGTAAATTTGACAGAAGGTTGTTTTTTTTGCCTGCCTTGTTTTCCCCACAATTACCAAGTATTTACATACATCTTAGCCTCTGTGGCATTTTTGAAGTCTTTATTTGTCTCATTTACTTTTTTGGGTATGGATAATATTTAAAATATGAAACCCATCTGTGAAACATATTGCCTAGTCATGTTGAAGGTTGAAACCAGTTTTTAATTAAAATTTTACAGTACTTGTATTTCACTTTGTCCTTTTTTATTATGAAACACTTCAATCTTTTTCCTAAAACACATATGTCTTGTGTGCTTCAAGATGTTCCTCGCTGCTCATGCAGAACAGGTTTCTTAGCTCTGTCAGCAGAGCACCATATGCTCAGGGTTCATTTAGCTTCTCTCCCTGGCATTTGTGTAGGCAGCAGCTTGGCTGCAATGCAGCTCAACTTTACTGTGCCCCATTATTCTATTTTGGGAAACTTGTCAGGAGATAAAATAGCAAAGAGACAAAAAATGCTGGGAAATACTTCAGGGCTTGTGTTCTAAATAATCTAAGTTAATTTGGCCAATCAAAGCAGGGGCTTAGTGTGCACATGAGAATTTCTTTCTTAATGGTGCCTTGTGCACATTATATAAAGTGAATGGATATCCCTTTGTGAACACCAGAAATAAAGGTTGGAGATTAAAAAAACTACCTGGAAAACTGTAGAGGTTTTAAATTGTCATGCCATTATACATACATAGATCAGATTTAAACAGAAAAAGGAACAGGTGTCTTTTGTCTTCATGAAAGCTAAAATTTCCCTTGTTGAAATCCCCACAATTGGAGGAAGCTTCTTTATCATCATACCTCGATTATCTTCCATCTGCTGCTCAAAGCTCCATGCCCTATACCAAACAGTCTAGTGTGTTGGGGGGGCAGTATCAATTGGTGCCAATGATTGGAAAGGAGTGGAACCAACACTTCCCCCACAGTATCCTAGGGTTCATCCTTGGTTGTGCTGTTGCAGGGTTTCTGACCCCTATTTTCTCCTTCAGACAACACTTATCTCCATTATTACACAAGGGCGTAGACTTTCCAATTTCCCAGGGGGGGCTGGGGCTGGGCCAGAGGCATTGCTGTGCTAGGTCCTTAAAAGAACCGAGGCCCAGTGACATCATAGGGAGGAGCCAGTGACATCACAGGCCATTGTCACTATTTATGGAGGCGGAGCCATGTGGCATTCCTGGCTCCTATTATCTCCAGTGGGCCTTCAAGTCTCTCCCATTGTTTGTAATGGGCAATCCTGTCATTCCTTTTATACATCCCAGTTAGTTGTCCCTTTGAAACTGTACCACACGTATAGAGTGTACATTCCTTGCCAATGTTCCTTCTGGACTGCACACAGGGCAAAAGGAAATTTTAAAAGGCCTCTGATCTGCATGCCAATCAAGGATAATGATGTGTGGCATAAACATGAGTTAAGTGTTAAATGTTCTCCCTGGATGGTGTACATACCAAGAACATATCTGTTGCCATTTCCCTCTCTTCCTGCTCACCACTCAGGGAAACAAAAGCCCTGTTTACATATTACAGTGAACATATGTACATCTTGCATGGACATATGTTGTTAGAAAGAGGTAATATACTTTTGCGTTACAAATAAAAGCAGCCCGCCTGCATCCTTTCTCCCCTTCATCAGGCTGGGGGATATTGCCATTGTTGTGTGGTCAATATAAGGGAAGGGAGACTGGAGGAAGGGTGGAATAAAGAGGGGATTGACAGACAACATGTGAGCAGCAGAGTCCATTGGGATGGAAGAGGAGTTTACAGGAAAAAAAATAGCACCAACTGATGTGACCAAGAACACAGATCTTCCCAAACTAAAACATCATAAATTATAGCCTGAATATGAACCTATATTGTAATGCATTAAGTGATGTAGCAGTGGTGACAAAACCTCTAGTGGCATTTAGTTGAACTTCCTGGACAGTCAGATGTATTTTCGGTTGCCACTGGCCAAACTGGTCTGACTTTAGAGAGTTGGGACAAGCAGCAAGGCTTGAGGAAGGGGATGTAGATCCATGGTTATAGAAAAGAAGGGGGCTAGGAACTGAGAAAGCAAAGCAGTCCAAATGAAGCACAACATAGAAAGCTGTACATAGTTGAGAGGAATTAGAAAGGAATGGAGATGCACAGTTGGTGTGAAGTACATTTGAGAAATTATAGAAACAGCATGGAAGTTTCTTAGTTGGGGTTAGCTACAATGCTATTGCAAGGTCCACAGAAACCTGTATGACATTTTCAGACATTCTCTCTCATATACTTTAATTGTTTATCCCCTTCCTATAACAATTCCTCATCAGTCTAACAGAGGCATCCTACTGAGGTCTATCCAAGGGGGCTTGCTCCCAGGGAAGTGTCCTCAGGATTGGACTATAAAGAGCTCTATTCAAATCCTTAACCACTGAGCTTGCTAATACTTTCTTTTCTTTCAGTTCCTTAGATCAATTTGCCCAATCCCCCATCAAACTCAAATCTTATTGGCTCTTGCAACTATGAGTAAATTATTATTACACTTCTATCACATGGCTCTTTCCTAATGATTGTGGCTCCCAAGAATAGGTTGAAGATGATTGCCTAAGAAGCACCCACACAGCACCATGCCATGGATCCAGATGGCTCAGGTTAGCCTGATCTCATCAGATTTTGGAAGCTAAGCAGAGTCAGCTCTGACTAGTATTTGGATGGGAGATCTCCAAGGAATACCAGGGACATGATGCACAGTCAGGCAATGGCAAATCATCTTTGAATGTCTGTTGCCTTGAAAATCCTACAGGGTTACCATGAGTTGGCTATGACTTGCTAGCATTTTACATCACACCAGGGCAAGTGCGCTTTAATGCCCAGAACCATTTGGGCAAGGTGTAATGTATAACTACTGTCAGTAGCATGAGATAGACCCACAGCTCAATTGGCTCTCATATCACTGCCATAGCATACAAAATAGTAAAACACTCAGTAGCACCTTTAGGACTAACAAACTAGCATAATTATTACTGTAACACAAGGGTTTCAGAAAGCCACACAAACTTTTCCAATCTCACTTCAGTGCCAGTTCCAGTCCTCAAACTCACAGAGAAACCCAGACACTCTCATTTTTGGTAGAATGACACCCCTCCCCTCCTCCACCTGGGTGGTTTGGCAAATGTAAGCCAATGCCAGAGGTTTGCATGCACCAAGTCACACAGCAGAACCAGAGCTTCCAATTTCAGCACTGGAGCTAGGGATGCCAGCCTCCAGGTGGGACCTGGGGATCCCCTGGAATTACAGCTCATTGCCAGTCTAAAGAGATCAGTTTCTCTGGGGGGAAAAATGATGTTCGGGAGGGTGGACTCTATGGCATTGTGCCCCACTGAGGTCCCTGTCCTCCCCGGACTCCATTCCCAAATCTCCAGGAGTTTCCTAACCTGGATTGGGCCACCCTCCCCTCATCCCCCAGAGGTGGCCAGGGGGTACCTGGCAATCCTAACTGGGGCTATTTTAGCAAGGGAGAGGGGGGGAAGTTGGGGGAAAAACATATAGATTGGGAGAGAGAAGTGAAAGACAGAGGGAAGGGAAGGGAAGAAAGTCAGACTGGAAGGGAAGCAGCCTGGAGTGGGGGTAGGGCAGCTTCCCAGCGTTTCCAGCTCTCTCACATCTCAATGGAAAGGGAAAGAGAAACAGAAAGAGAGAGAGGGACAGAAAGCGCAGCCCCCCCCTCCCAATTACAGGAGAAAGTGAGCCCAGGATTTTCTGTATCCTGGAGCAATGTGCTCCGTGCAGCACAAGGGTTCCTGGGTTTTGTTTTCTCCTGCAGCCCAATTTAAACTGAACTGCAGGAGAAAGCAAGCCACTCACTGATGGCAGGGGCAACCAGAGGCCACAGAAGGGCCCCCCACCTTCCCCCTCCCTCCATTCTTGCCCAGCTCCCCTCCCCTCCCCAACCCTCCATCCTCCCCACTAAGTGGCAGCCAGGCACATTCTCATGCTGGCTCTCCCACCTCCCCTGCTTGGACTTGCAGGATGGCTGGGTGGCTGCAGCCCTGGGCTCCCACCCAACCCACCCCACCCCACCTGAAACAGTCCCCCACTCCTTACACCCCCACCTACTTACCCTTCAGGCTGGTGGCGGCAGCAAGCAGAGGCAGCATGTGCTGCCTCGAAACCAGCCTCCACGTGCAGCTCTCCATGTTGAACTGACCGCTGCTGGGAACTGTGGGTGGAGCTTAGCTTCCAGGAGGAAGCAAGCCCCCACCCCCTTGACTTCCGTCCCACTCCTAGCCCAGCCAAACAGTCTCAGAAAGTGGAGGGGAAAATCCTCCGCTTTCAAAATGGGGTGGGGGACGGGAGGGGGGTAGCAAGGCTCTGGCTGACACCAGTTGCCTCCGGGGGGGGGGTGTCAGTACTTTGGGGGAGGCGTGAGCTCCCCAGCCCCCCTGAAGATGACGCCTATGCATATGGCTGAAAGAAAGATGCACAGAAGCATCATAGGCTCTGCAGTCCCCTTCTCATTCCCCCCCCATTCACTAGTGGGATGGGGCAGCTGACTTTCTCCAGCATATTTCTGCCCTGTCCCCAGGACATTTCCATGCTTCCGTGTTGTGAACTGCAGAGCTAAACCGGAAACAGATGCTCCAAATGAGCCTTTGGCAGGTGTTTGCACAAAGACATATAGCTGTGACAGTGATCCATTCTGTTTGTGGAAATATGAGCACTGGGCCCTTATCCTGTCCTTATATATATTTGAATTTTGGTTCCAGAACATTCTATGCTTGCCATAATTGATTCGGCTCAAGAACTGGCAGTCAGAAGACACTGGCCAGGGCTGACTGGCTGCTTCGCAAATTCCCACCCACGTCAGCCCCGGTCAGTGTTTTCAGCTCAGTCTGCTCCTGTCCTCCGACAGGAGAGGACCGTCTGGAGTGTGAGCACTGGGACAGGCCCTCAAGGCTGAGGCAAGTGAGAGAAGTCCTTTTCTGCCCCCCACACCATCCCCTGGGCCTTCTATGGGGGCAGTAGGCCCAGAGAAGCCCTTTTCCATCCCCCACACATCATCCTCTGGGCCTTCTATGGGGGCAGTAGGCCCAGAGAAGCCCTTTTTCCCCACACACTGCCTACTGCCCCCATAGAAGGCCCAGGGGATGGTGTGTGGGGGACAAAAAGGCCTTCTCTGGGCCCAGAGAAGCCCTTTTCTGCCCCTCTTCCCTTCCTTTCCCCCTTTTCCTTTCTTCCTCTCTCCTTTCTTTCACTCTTCCCCCTATTCATTCCTTCCTTCCTTCCTTCCTTCCTTCCTTCCTTCCTTCCTTCCTTCCTTCCTTCCTTCCTCCAACCCTCTCTCCCTTCCACCTCCCTCCCTTCCTTTCTAGGGCTCGTTGTCTTCCACCACAACGGGCTTTGCTCCCTAGTGATGTGTATAAGACAGAATTGTGGGGCTGTGCTAGTATACATAAACGTGTTCATGGATGCAAAGTTTGGAAGGCTTAAGTTGCATAGAAACTTAAGCACATGATTCAGTAGAATGGATGACAAGAGTACAGAAAAACAACTGACTATTTCTGTGTAAGCCAAGTCTAAAACAGCATTGATCCCCCCCCCCGCAATATTAAGGTAAACCAAAGCTCTTTAATTGACTCTTTAAAATAACCTTTAAAGTTCTACAAACTTTATAGCTCCAAGGACCCAGATAAATTATAACAGTAATCTTACTTATGACTGTCTGTAAGTCTTCAGAGACAGTGGTTGTGGGTTAATAAAAATTTAGAACTGCTGCTTACCGGAGCTTCTAGTGGCCTGTCTCCTCTGATGTAGTTACAAGCCTCACATATTAAGTGGGCAAGGATTGTGGCTGAACATTCACTTTTGACTCACATTTTAAACAACCATTTTATAGCAAAGCAGAAAGGGTATAAGTAATTACATTTTCCTGATGAGCTGTCTGGATTGTCAGGTAGCCCAGAAACAAGACAACTGCATCATCCACAATAGATACTACTAAACAACAGATACAGTAGAATACTGTAGAAAATCTTTTTTCCTTCTTGAGAGTTTCAGCACCTCTTTTAAAAAAAAGAAAGAAAGAAAAGCCCTGCCCACATGTATGGTTTTTTATACAGTGTGTGTGTGTGGTGCAAAAATGAACCATCAGTTTGAATATCAAAAGGAAGAAACAGAATCAAAATAGAATTTTTCAGATTGAAACTGAAGAACTTTAAAATTATCCCTAGGCCATTGATGACAAATTCATGCATTTTGAGTATAGAAGCACTTAAGACCTTGTGCTATTTTATTTAGTTAAAATAGTTAGATGTCTTCTGGGGGCGGGAACATGGCTCCCCCAGCCACGAAGCTGACCGGCTCCTGCGGGTAATGGTTGTCATTGCCTCACTTGGGAGGGAGGAGACAGTGATGGGGGACACAGGTGTCCTGATGTCAGGTCGCTAGGGGGGAGGAGCCAGCAGGAGTATATTCATCGGTTCCTCCCTCCCCACTTCCTCTTTGTGCCTCGTGCTCAGCCCACCCTCCCGCCCTGTATGCAGTGTGGGTTGTGCTGGTCACAATTTGTTGGGGCCAGGTAGGAATTTTTTGCACCCTACTTGTGATTGGCTGGGCAGGTGGGGGTGGTTTTTCGTCTGCCTTGCACTGCTTGCAGCAGAATGTTGTTTTGGAACAGGTGGAGCCATTACTTAGGTTGGTCACTTTGGGAGTGGGGGGATTGGTGTGGAAAGAGGTAAAGCAGATACAGTGAACACCATAGAACACCTACCGTTAGTAGAAAGGGGTCCATCAGGATCTGCGTGCGGGCTTTGTGGCCTGGGGTGGGAAATGAGGGCTGTCTTCGGAGCTGTTCTGGCAAGGCTTCGCTCTTCAGTGAGTTTCATGGCCTGGGGAAGATGGGGCCTTACAGGGCAGCTTGCTGGCTGGCTGCAGGCCAAGTGGCATGGCTCACACTTGGGGCAGGGGTACTTGTCCAACATAAGGCAAGGAGGTGGTCAAAAGGCTGACACCTCCCCTGCCTGAAGTCCACATCCAGGTTATGTCCTTGCTACAGTAGTTGTAAATAATCAATAAGGGAGCCCTTAGTTAATCCCAACACTGGTATCTGCCTCTTTATTCTGATGGGGGGGGGGCAAAACCTTTTAGTTAGCTTCTTGCTGACCATTTACATTTTCTTAGGAAGTTGCAGTAGCATTTCCCTGTGTTGCAGAACACTGTAGATAATCAGTTGGAGGAGGAACAGAGAAGCATCTTGGCAATGCTTTGGATGGAAATGCCATGACAATTTTATATACTCACTTGAAGTCGTTCTATTGTAGAATTAGAATGCAGGGTCAAAAACATACAACATAGGTGTCCCAATGACAAGCCATTGGGCCTTGGGCCACCCTTGCTGCTGCCCCCTCAGCAGTCCCATGACCCCTGACAGCCAGGCACTCACCTCAGCAAGAGCTGCCAGCCCAGTAACCAGGAGGACCCTCAGGCCACTCAGGAGGAAAATGCTGGCGATGATGGGGCCAGCGACCTGCCCACCCGCCCTGCTGCAGCCGGTGGTGAACAGAGGGCCCAGCTGCAAGTCTGAGCATGCCAGTAGGAAGTGGAGTCAGCCCCCAAGCATGAGAGCCAAGCAATGGGAGGCCCCTGGCAGTGATAGGCAGGGAGAGGGTTGCAGTGCAGGCGGTGCCTTCAGCCCAGAGCACAGGCTGCTAAAGGCAGCAAGCCCTGGGCAGTGGGGCTTATGTACAGGGGCAGGGCCCACCTGAGGGAAGGTTGGGACCACCAATTGGGAGCAGGGTGGAGTATAAAAGGGGAGAAATGCTGGAGGTTGGGGAGGGAAAGTGGGTGGTGACTGAGGAGAGCCCAGAGAGAGAAAGAGAGCAAAGTAGGCATCAGGCTAGGGCTGGTGCACCTCAAGTGGAGTTAACCTGGTGCCCTGTCCACATCTGAGACCTCCAGGCCGCCCCCCCCGCACAAGGCCTACTAGGACTGAGCTGGGTCAACAGCCAGCAGCAGGCATCCTGCGCAGGAGGAGGCGGGGCTTGACAGTAGGTGTTGCTGTCTTGTTCACTCTGTGTTCATGTGTGGAAAGTCCCACATTTCTGAGGTTCGTTTCCCTGTGCAGCATTTACAGGCCAGTCAGGTTATGTTTTTGTGACTGAGTTTTTAAATATGCCCAACCACTGTGATAAGGTGAATGTTTCAATAGAAAATGAAGGATTCTGTTATTTGATTGTGAAACACACCAATGCTTAATAAAGAAAACCCACAGGCTGTCAGGAGGGAGAAATTTCTACTGTGATCAATCATTATGTACTCTTAACAGAAGGGTTGGAGAACTTTGTGAAACTAGACATGTGGTATTCAGCACATTGTTTAAGGCAAGTCCCACAACCTTGGGAGAAAGCAGTGTGCCAGGTTGCTATGTGGGCTCAGTTTGATCACTGTGCCATATACCCTAGGCCTAGTTCAACTTGCATGCACATTTGACTTCTACCCCTCTTGGAATGCTTTCTAGTGGTGGGATTAAATGCCTCCTGGCATTGAAAGCAAATCAACAGTTTGAGCCTGCAATGAAAAAAAATCAAATAATTGCTTCACTATACATTAAAAACACATATTATCAAGTAATTATCATTTATATGAATTGGTTCTTAATCTCTGTTCCCTCTAAACAGAAGTTCTTCATTGGAGATAATCTGTATATTTTAAATACGAACAGTGGTAAACTACCCCTAGTAGTCCATGGTCTTCCCACATCTTGCATGCAAATTTTTTGTATGTATCCAGTGGGCGTACTATTGAAACAGTTTCACATTTGTGAATACAAGTTCCTGCCAGGAACATCATGATCATAGACCATGCTTCAGCCACAATCAAGACCAGCAACATTTCAAGCCAATGTTCCTTTCATCTTGCTCTCCTCCCCCCTTTATTTTCTGCTCTCTCCTGTTTAAGACCCTCATGAGTGGAATATGGATTGTATGCCAGCCACCTTAGCTATTAGTGGGATAAACGTATGATGCCATCTAACTTTAATTGGACTATATGTATTTTATTATTACGTATTTTATTATCATTATTCGTTGTATGCCGCCCTGAGTCCTGCTTGCAGGAAATGGAGCAGGCTAGAAATCAAATAAACTAAACTAAACTTTTCCACTGCAGACCAACATGGCTACCCACCTGAAACAATCTTCATGTTTCAGTGGTTGAGTATTACTTCAATGTGAGGACACTATCATTTTGTCTTGCTAGTGGGGCTTTTTTAAATTTTTCCTCTCAAAATATTGTGCATACAGTTTCTGTAGTGTTTTTCCTGCCCTCAGCTCACACATTAGCATTGTTCATGGAAGTAGACTGTTCATATGAATGTAAGAGAACATGAATGACAAATAGTTACAGCTGAACCAGCTTTTAGAAACAGCATAGGGTTCTGCCATTTATTTCATATATGACAGTTCTTAACTGCCATCTTAGAGCAAAAAGCACAACTAAACTGGAAAGTCTTGTTTTAGGGCAGCTGTACACTTATACATGGCAGACACAATCACAGAAATGATTCATAAAATGTGCTATACCTGTGTCTGCATGTTTAAACATGCATGAAGCCATAATTCTCAGATTTGTGTAAACATTTTATGGAGAAACATTGGTGTAAACATCAGTATGCACACAACAGTTGTATCAGCTGGCAAAAATTCTCACCCGCAGACTATGTAAAATGCAACTAAAGCATATGGGAATACCAAATAGGATCATTTAGCATAACTGTTTACCTGTATAACAATGTAAACAAAGTTCAGTGGGTAATAGGTGTTAATTAGGAATGGATATGTCCTTTTTTGCTTTTTTTCCTGGTTATTGTCATTGTAAACAGTTTTGGTTCACCCATTTTCTCTTCTGGTATGCTGATTCATTTGTTTCTTTTAGGCAATCTATTTATAGCTTTATACTATTTGTATAATGTTTTATGGACAAATAATGTTGAAAAATGCATACATTTTAAAAGACAAAAGCCCTAGAAAATAAAAACTAGAAGGATTCATGTGTTCAGTTCAAACATGGACGGAGCAAAATTGAAATAGGGAGTTTCGAATCAAATTGGAAAGCTTGCAGAATTCCATAGTACTCCCTTATGATAATACTCTTAATTGAATAAATTCTAAATTTGAGTGAATAAGAATGATATTACAGAAAATAGATTGATAATGAATACCTTCAATGTTAAAAAAATGTTTTAATCAACTCCTCTGTACATTTAAAATGTATGTATAGAAGTGCATTATAAAATGAAGTCTGGTTTACAAGCTTACAGCCCATACAGATTTATGAAGTTTCTTTTCCTGTATGTATTAAAAATGTGCGTACACCAGCAGATATGTTAAAAGAACATTCCATTTTTTAAAATAGCATTTTAAAATGTTTCCCCACTAAATTAGTGTAGTGACATGTTTGTAGGGGTTCACTGTTAATTTCCTTTTGCTCAGCCAGCCTGACAAGGAAACAGCAGGTCATTAATCTTGGTTTAAAAGAGGATCCTTTTTTCTCCTCCTTTTTTTGCTGAACAATAATGAATGACCTTGATAGATCTGTCAGGAAAATGAATGATAATCATCTACTGATCGACACTACCCTGCCAAGGAAGATTAATAAGAAAGTATGTATTGACATCATTTAAAAAATGCCTGTTGCCAATGGATTTGTATATCAATTACAACAGAGGCAATGCACTTCACTTAGGATGGTGCTGTTTTATCACACTCTGTATGTAGCATGAATATATGAATCCTACTTTGCTGACGACTCATTTTTTTCCCCCTTAGAAGTGATAGGATGGAAAATGAATCCTTTCCTGAGTCTGAGACTCTGATCCACACATCTCTGTAAACAACAGCAGACTGGATATGCAGGAGGGTCTCCATCCAAGTTGCTATTGAAAAAATGTCTAGCACTGACAGGGTATATTCTCATTGCTATTAAGTCTCATCTTCTTTAGTTTCCAGAACCATGACACCTTGGAGAAAATATATAATATTATCAAGAATAATTTATATAGCATATTTGCTTTATCTTGTTTTGGTCACAATTTTTTTTTTATTTGACTTATAAGTGTGATGGAGAAAATATGTCCTGCCACCCTGGAGATTCTCTTTTGTGTAAGGTGTGGAGTTCATTTCCTCATGATGAATCTGTTTTGTTCAATCAGTACCTGTGTTTGTTCTATAGCAAGCCAGGCCAGCCAATTGTGTTCTCATCTGAATTCCTCAGAAGCCTTGGCTCATCCAAAGTAGCCCCATAAGAAGACATTAATAGCCAAGAGAATGACAGCGTTGATGTTGCAGATAGCTTTCCACAATGGTTGTTCTTTGATGCTGGTAATTTTCCTTTCAAGGGCTGCTTGCTCGTCTCTGGTTAAAGTGGACTTGGGAGTGGTGGAAATACCACAGAACCAGAAATACACTTTCTTCCAGCAAGGATGTTTCACTTCTATAGGGGAAAAATGAGAAAGGGAATTGCTTTGGTTTAGTGTCAGTGTATATCTCACTTTATATTCTCAGCAACAGAGAGAAAGAGAGAGAGGCAGAGAAAGAATCAGAAGCCAGATCCCTGTCTCAAAGGGAAAGAGAGACAACTGTAAATAAATAACTGTAAATAAAACACATTTTTGCTTCCTTTTCTCAAAGGGACAAGTATGTCATCCAGTGGTCTTATGGTTCAAGTACAACATGACTCAATTAACCAGTTTTTGGAACAAGAGGCCACTGTGCAGTTGATCAGTCTAATTCCCAATCTAGTTTCTGCTCAAAGCCAGGAAATAGCTTGATAGTATAAATAACCTTCTCTCCACACCAGCCCCTCCTAGCTGCAGTTTGAGCTTTGAGATCACAAGACTATGGTTGTGTAGATCCCATTAACACTTCAGACACAACTTATACACAAAAATGAGAAGAGCCCAGAGTGCTGGATGTCCAGTTAGGAAGCCAGAGTATCCTATGAATACAGGTGAACTTCTAGCTGTTGGATATCTGGCTGGAACTGCACCATGCTTGGAGACTTTGCTTTGTTTGCCTTCAGATTCCCTTACGTGAAGTCTTTAGGACAAAATAGATTATTCTGTACCACATCCCCCTGTGCATTTACGAGAACTAAAGACATTTGCCTACCAGGGAAATTTTAATCTGTTGAATTTCTACTTTGCTGTTGGGTGGCCTGTGGAATATGAGGAAAGAGCTCTTGTATATGTCAAGAGCTCCATCAAAGGAGGAATTGTGGAAGCTGCAGCTCACCACTGTGTGACAGGCTAGGCCTTACAAAAGCTACAGGAGCCTTGTATTCAATCACCTAACTGATCGCATAGATATAAAGGTAGAAGGGGGAAAGTTGGCAACTCTGTTGGGGGTGCTGCCCATATTATCAAAAGAGGAAAGACAATCTTTAGTTGAGGCTGTGGACTGTTCCCAAGATACATTGTATCCCACTCCCGTCAACTCTGTCACATAGAATCATAGAGTTGGAAGGGACCTCCAGGGTTATCTAGTCCAACCCCGTGCACAATGCAGGAACTTCACAAATACCTCTCCCCACACCCCCAGTTACCCCTGTTCCATGCCCAGAAGATGACAAAAAAACTTCCAGGATCCCCAGCCAAACTGGCCTGGAGAAAAACTGCTTCCTGACCACAAAGTGGTGATCAGCATTTTCCTGGGCATGTAAGAAAGGGCCATGTCTGTTATGCCAGTTTGGTGTAGTGGTTAACTGCGCGGACTCTAATATGGGAGAACCAGATTTGATTCCCTGCTCCTCCACTTGCACTTGCTGGATGACCTTGGGCAAGCCATAGTTCTGGCACAGCTGTTCTTGAAAAAAGAGCAGTTTCTGTCAAGAGCTCTCTCAGCCCCACCTACCTCACAGGGTGTCTGTTAAATGGGGAGGGGAAGGGAAAGGAGTTTGTAAGCCGCTCTGAGACTCCTTTGGGTAGTGAAGGGCAGGGTATAAATTCAATCTCTTCCTCTTCCTCTTTCTGCAGAGCACTGATTTTGGTCCTCATGAGGAGTCCTCATGATTCATTCTGAGTATCATGAGTTTTTACTGCCATCTCTTTTCATGGTTACCACATTTTTATTGTGTCATTAAAAACCCGCATAATAAACAGGTGATGCTTTTCCAAACATTGAAATGTGTTTCTGGAAAATCTTCATCTGTAAAATGATGCATCTGTTAAAATTACAGTTGGCTGAAACTAAATCCAGATAAAACGGAGGTCCTGTGGCTGGGTGGGGGGAGCCTCAGTTGAGTTGAGTCAACTCCTGACTCTTGAGGGTATGCCTCTATCACCGGCAGACCTTCAAGAGCCTGGGTGTGACTCTGCACTCCTTGTCTATAGAAGCCCAGGTTGTGAAGGTTGCCAGGCTGGCGTTTCTCCAACTGCACCAGGTTAGACAACTGGCTCCCTACCTGTCTTGCCATGACCTAGCCACAGTGATCCATGCAACAGTCACCTCCAGGATAGACTACTGTAATTTGTTCTACATGGGCCTACCCTTGCACCTGACCCAGAAGCTCCAACTGATCCAGAATGCAGCTGTGCTGTGCAGGTCCTTACTGGGGCCCCTTGGACAGCACAGATCCAATCAGTGCTGCGCAAGCTGCACTGGCTTCCGGTGGAGCACCGGATCAGGTTCAGGGTCTTGGTTTTGACCTTTAAGACCCTTTACGGTCAGGGACCTACATACCTTCAGGACTGCCTCTCCCAGTATGCTTTTTGGCCCTGGCCCCCACATGGTGGAACTCTGCCAAAAGACATCCATACTCTGCGGGAGTTACTACCTTTCTGCAGGGCATGTAAGGTAGAGATGTTCTGACAGGCTGTCGGTTGAGGACAGTGACAGGGAGGATAGTATATCTGGCACTCTCATACACTTCCCCATCCCTTGCAACCCCTCCCCCCAAGGAGGCTAAGGGAGCTGATTTTTCCGCCATCTAGTATATGTATTCTGTTTCTATTTATTGATCTGTTTTTAATGGATTTAGTATTGTTTTAAACCAAGAATTTTCTTATCACTCTGAAAAGTACTGAGACTGATGAGTGATTTCAGCTCTCACATACTTTATTAGTTACCGAACAAGACAATCTAAGCCGGCTCGCAGGCCGGCTTTTATTCCCAAGTGAACCCACACCCCAAAACACACAACACCCGTGATTTGCTATTCACAGTAATTGAGTTATCCGGGGCTCCCCAATTGGAGGGAAGCGAGGAGCCTACATTCTATTTTCTTACGGAACGAAGCTCAGGCCCTTTGCCTGGCTGCGTGGCGGACCAGTCCGAACCGGTCCAAGCACATGGCTGCCCCGAGTCCATGTTTCCCCATGGATACACTACACCCCTCCCCCCTTGGTCTGTGATGCACCCGCACACAAAGTCCTTCAAGTAGGCTGGAGGCTTCCTATCCCTTGTGGAACGTCGGAGAACCAGCGCCGCCGGGGTTACCTGTGTCTGGGACCTGGTCGGGGAGCCTACCGGTACCGGTGGATGGGGAGTGGTTGTCATGACATCGTCCGCAGCGGTTGGGGCTTCAGGTGATGGGATGATGGGTGCTGCAGCGGTGCCTTCCGCCGGGCTGGGTTCCTGTGGTGGAGGTCTTGGCTTTTCTCCCTCCTGGGGTTCGGGGACCTCGAAGTCGTCCGGCTCTTGCGGCGCCACCCGGCGGTGGAGCTGGTCGATGTGGTGGTGAAGCACTGTACCATCCTCACAGGAGACCTCATATGAATGGGGCCCCCTGACCCGAACTGCCCATGCTGGCACCCACAGGGGGCCCGCTGTGTAGTTATGGGCGTACACCCAGTCCTCGGGGAAGAACCCTCGGGCGGCCTCCTGGTCCTCCATCCCTGGCTCCCGTTCCAGGGCCCTGTCCAGGTGCAGCCTGTCCATGCATGTCATGAGGCGGTGCCCCAGGAGGAGTTCCGCCGGACTTCACCCCGTAGTGGAGTGCGGTGTGATGTGTTGTCCGAAAAGGAAGGATGCTATCTTGTATTCCCAATCCAGGGAGTCGAGCTGCTGTAGAGCATCCTTGGCCATCCGGACCATTCTTTCTGCTTGGCCGTTTGTGGCAGGATGGAACGGCACGGAACGCACGTGCTGGATCTCGTAATAAGCGGTGAAGTCCTGGAACTCCTGGGAGGTGAAAGCAGTGACATTATCACTGACCAGTGTGTCCGGGAGGCCCTGGGCACTGAAGATCCACCACATGGCCCTGATGGCGGATTTTGAGGAGGTAGATGGTACCGGGATGACCTCTAGCCACTTGCTGTAGGCATCGACTAGTGTAAAGAAAATCTGCCCCTGGACCGGCCCCACGAAATCCAGGTGGAGCCGGGACCAGGAACAATGGGAGGACTCCCAGGCTCTCTCCAGAACTCGCGGTGGATCGGGGCGTGAGGCCTGACAGGGCTGGCATCTTTTTACCTTGTCCTCGATGTCCTTGTCGAGGCCCGGCCACCAGACGTAGCTCCGTGCTAACGCCTTCATGCGTACTACTCCCGGGTGATGCTTGTGTAGCACCTCCAGCACCCGTTACTGGAGGGGCGCCGGAATCACCACCCTGCCTCCCCACATCAAGCACCCCTTATATGTGGAGAGTTCATGTTTGCGGACAGCAAAATGGGCAAACTCGGGGCCCTCCTTGGCCACAGGCCACCCCCTCCCCACCCAGTCCAGGACGCAGAAGATGGGGTCCTGGGCCGAGAGCCGAGCCACTTCCCACACCATGTGCTCTGGGGCTGGGTCAAGATCCATGACGGCCAGGGGAAGGCGGCTAAGGGCGTCCGCATGCCCCATAGCCTTCCTGGGCCAATGGGTGAGGGAGTATGCGTATCCAGATAGGAAAATGGACCACCGCAGGACCCGGGGGGGAGACCATCTGTGGGGTTTGGCGGTCCACGGCTAGGAGACCCAGGAGCGGCTTGTGGTCCTTTATGATTTCGAAGGGCTGGCCATAGAGATAATGGTGGAATTTCTTCACCCCAGCCACTATCGCCAGCGCCTCCTTGTCTATTTGAGTGTAGTTCCACTCAACAACGTTCATGAGAGGACAGAGATCCACAATGAGATACAAAAAATTTTGAATTGTACTTTTAAGAAAGACCCACAGATGTTATTGTTAGGTCTTAAAATGGAAGAAATAAATGTAGCCAAGAGAACACTATTATGGTACTTGACTACAGCAGCAAGACTGACTTTTGCTCAATGTTGGAAACAAGATAAAGTACCTGAAACATGGGAATGGATTAAGAAAACGTTGTTTTTGGCGGAAATGGACAAGTTAACAAGAAAGTTAAACAACGAAGAAGATGAAACTTTTTTTAAAGATTGGAAAGACTTTCAAAAATATTTGTTGAAAAATTGGGACATTAAAAGTGGTTTGATTAGCTTTGACAGTTATTAAGAAGAAATGGAAAGAGAATTAGACTTTTGTATTGTTACCGTTAGTAAGAGAAAATAAGTTTAGAAGTAATTGTAATGGAATAAGAGAGATACTAATGGGGTTGGAGCAGTGCTGGAAGCCTGATGTGGGGGGGAGAAAGGGAAAAAAGAAAAATGGGTATGTATTGGTATGCTTAAATTGTATGAACTTGTGATATATCCAATAATAAATTGTATTTACAAAAAAAAAAAAAAACAACGTTCATGAGAGGACAACGTTCGTGAGTAGTATGTGACCAGGACCTCCCGGCCGTCCGGCAACCGGTGGCCCAGGACCGCCCTAACCCTGTAAGGAGAGGTGTCGCATGCAAGGACCACCAGGAGCGACTCTGGAGCGGCTCCACTACAGCCACCTTGAGGGGCAGAAAGGAGTGGTAAAAGTTGAGCAGGCCTAAGAAAGCCTGCAATTCTGCCTTAGAGGAGGGAGGGGGGTCTGGGTGATGGCTTTGACCTTGTCCTCGGTGGGGTGGATACCTTGGGTGTCCACCGCAAACCCCAGAAATTTGATGCGTGGTACCCCGAGGAGGCATTTCTCTCGTTTCACCTTGAGCCCGGCAGCGTTGAACCGTTGAAGGACCTGGTGGAGACGGTCAGCAAAGGTAACTGCGTCTCGGGCTGTGACGATCACGTCATCTAGAAAAGGTTGGACTCCTGGAATGCCTTTAAGAAGAGAGTCCATGAAAGACTGGAAAATCCCGGGAGCCACACACCCCCCAAACTGTAGCCACGTGACCCGGAAAGCCCCTTTGTGTGTCGCGATGGTCTGGGCCTTGGCAGTGGCAGCATCAACAGGTAGCTGTTGGTAAGCCTGTGCCAAATCGAGCTTACCAAAGACCTTGGCCCCCTCCAGGGAAGCGAGGGCGTGGCTCACCACTGGGACCAGGTAAGCATGGTCCTGCAGAGCCTTGTTCAGGGTGCACTTATAGTCTGCACAGATCCTCACCTCCCCGTTCGGCTTTACCGGCGTGATAATAGGTGTCTCCCAGCATGCGGATGTGACTGGCTCTAGCACCCCCTGCTCAACAAGGCGATCAAGCTCGGCCACAATTTTGGCCCTCATCACAATGGGAGGGACCCGGGCCTTGATGCAGATGGGGTGGATGGCCGGATCCAGATCCAAGGATATGGAGTCCCCGGTGTACCATCCTAGGGTCCCATCAAACACACTTGGGAACTCCTGGCAGACAGCCTCCCAGTCGGCTGCTCGGATTTGGTTAAGTCCCGATATCTGGAGTCCCAGGGGCTTGAACCATGAAAGCCCCAGCAAGCTGGTGAGGTGCCCTTCCACCACCAACAGGTCCAGCAGCCCTGAGAAGCCCTTGAACTGGACCCAGAACTTGCCCCAGCCCGGACCGCCACAGGGTTTTTATTAAAGTCCTGTAACAGGAGACCCTGTGGCTTGTGCAACTGGGATCCCCCCTTTGGGCATAGGTTGCGGAGGTTCTCGAAAGCCCCTGCAACCTGCCTCCTCCCCCCGGAGACGCGCATGCAGCCTGAGGGGTGGGGGGGTGAGCGGTGGGCAAGGATGGGCAGGCAGTGCACTGCAGATTGAGAGTCCAGACAGCCACAGGCTGGGCCAGAGGTGTGTGAGCAGCTCGATGGCCAGGCAGGTTGCAGGGCTCAAATGGAGGATATATTAAATGTGATAATTGGGGTAATGGAGGAGTAACAGGAGGGAATTTGTTAAACAAACCTTTCAAAAACTGCTTGGACAAGACATTTGAAAAAATTGGCTTAGAAATTATACTGAGATGAAAGGTGGAAATTGCTGCAAAATTAACCTTAACAGAGGAGGTAGAGAGTCTGCTTTCCAGTAAATTCACAAGGTAGTCAAAGACCTCCACTAATGGGCAGGATTCTGGCTGAATTCTCTTGTGCCCACTGAGTAAAACAAAGCCACTTAGATTCATATGAATGCCAAGTAAACTTCTTATGGGATGTGAGTAGAACTTCTGCCACTCAGTCTGAACACTTTTCTATGGTGAAACAAACCATGCATGTAGGTGTAACATCTGAATGTCCGGATGGTGCATCATGAGAATGTCAGGAATGGCTCAGTTTCCTGAGATGCCCCTTAGGAGAGGAAACCATGGTCAATGGGGCCACAGAGGGGCAATGAGGATGCAACAAGTCCTGTCATGTTGTAACTTTACTAAAACTCGCGACAATAGTGGGAAGGGGGGAATGCATAAAATAGTACACCAACCACTTGAGAAGGAAAGTGTCTCCCAAGCAGTTCCCCTCTCTTGGGGATCTGGTGCAAAACATGGGACATCTTGTATTCGCTCTGCACACAAAAAGGTCTATGGTTGGTGTGCACCATCTGTGAAAAATGGGAGTCAGATACTTTAGGGGAACAGACCATTAGTGATTGAGCTGCGATTGCCTGCTCAACGTAACTGCCAAAATATTGGTTCAACCAGGAATGTATATGGCCACCAAATGAACCCTGTGGCAAATTGCCAGCACTTAAAGAAGGGAGGCCTCTCTGTACAGTATAAGCGACCCTGTGCCCCCCTGCTTGTTGATATAGCACATCATCGCTACATTGTTGGTAGAGATTAATATAATGTTGCCGGCAGTCTGGTCTGGAAGAGAAAGGAGAGTGTGCCTTACTGCTCTGAGTTCAAGAACATAAGAACATAAGAGAAGCCAATGTTGAATCAGGCCAATGGCCCATCTAGTCCAACACTCTGTCACACAGTGGCCAAAATATACCAGGTGCCATCAGGAGGTCCAGCAGTGGGGCCAGGACACTAGAAGCCCTCCCACTTAATGTGCAAAGTAGTTTCATAGACTGTCCAGCGACCACTGAGCTGTATAGAGCCACAGTGGGCTCCTCAGCCCTTTAGGAGATCATCTGTGTAAAGATGCAATTGGGGTAGAGGTGGGAAAACCATCTAACAAATTTGAGTCCTCTGACCACCATGACAGGGATTTGAGTATAATTCTGGGGATGGACAAACATTGCCACTGAGAGTCAACTCCCAACAGTGAAAGTGTGAAGCAACCAGTTTTGTAAAGGTCTCATATGAAGCCTTGCATAGTGAATGGTAGAAGTTGTGGCCGCCGTGAGGCCTAGGAACTTTTGAATTTGGATGACTCTCTGAAACCTTGAAGCAGAGAACCATTGTACTGCAGATTGAATAACCCTGCTCCGAGAAACAGGGAGAAACGCTGTGTATGCCAGGGAATCTAGACAGAAAATGTCAGGACATCTTGGACACACAGTCTATTGTAAACCCACTCACACAGATAGATATTCAAGTGCCAATTCAAACCATCCCTCTCAGAAGAGATCCGTAATCAGGACTCTTGTAAACAGAGCAAAAGAAATTGCCAAACCAGAAATCTACAACAGCAATTCTGTCAACCATACTTTAAGCAAATAGCTACAAAAAGAAAGATATCCAAAGAGCTATTAGACGCAGAGCCAAATCTTTTCAATCTAATTTATAGACAGCATGGGAAAGTACTAAAAATCAGCTGTGAGTGTTCCTTCCATATATTAAGTACCCAACATCTTTAGGATTCTGTAGAGGAAGGTATTAAGACAATGTTTACACCCACACAAAAATATATATCAACAGCTGTGACCCATTAAAGATAAACTTCACCCTTTGCAAACACCTGGAGTATATAAGATCCCCAGTGAGTGTGGCAAGGTTTATACTGGCATGACTGATGGTTCGGTAACTATTAGGAAGACTGAACACAAATGTTATATACTATTGAAACAACCAGAAAGATCAGCAGTTGCCCAGCACACCATAGAAGAAAATCACAACATTTTGTTTGATAAACTGGAAGTAATTGCAAAGGTTAACAGCTATTACAATTTATCTAGAAGAGAAGCAACTGAGATAGAACAACACCCTGAGAACATCAATGGGAGAATGTGTCCCGGGCAAGGCCGGGACGGTGCACCCCGTGGCGGCACGAACGCACCAGCCACCCCCCCCAGCCCTGGAGACCTACCAGGCACCCCTCTCCGAGAGTCCAGGAGAGGGGCAGAGGAGCGGCCCCGCCAGGAGCCGGTGGCGGGAGAAGGCGGGGAGCCGGAGGATCGACGGAGGCAGGCAGGGCGAGCGCGGCCTGGCCCGCGCAGTACACGGATGCCCGGCACGGCGTCCTCTAGTCCAGGGCGGGGCAATGGCAGGAAGGGGGAGGCGCCCCCGGGGAGGGCCGCAGACAGGCAGCTGGGGGAGGAGATGGCAGGCCTGGTGTCTCCACTTTTAGATGGGGGCAGGGCGGAGGCGAAGGAGGAGCCCAGGGGCTGGCGGGGGTAATAAATGGAGGTGGAAGCTGGGAGCCGGGGAGGATGTGGACTGGGCTGGCTGGGGTGTCGGAGCGAGAAAGACAGAGACCCCTAGCGCAGTAAAGGCTGAGTGAGAGGCCAGACCCAGGGCAGAAGGGGGGGGGTGAGGAAACCCCCCATGCAGCCTGTCATCTGAGGCACCCAGAAAAACACCTCCAAGACCCTGTTCAGTCCCCCTGGGCTCCTAATCCTGCCCTTGTAAGATGCGCCACCGAAGAACGCTGGCTCTGCAGAGACGGCCACTGGCAGCAGCGACCCCGCGGGACACGGGAGGCGCCACAGAAAGGATATTCTATTCGTAAAGCATGGTAACCTTTACTATATAATAAACAAATACAATCACGTCATCCTTCAATTACTTTGCAGAGAATAGGAAATCCCAGGACACCAGGTTAACAAAGCAAGCTGAGATTCCACCGACATAGCACAGATATAGAGTTTCCTTCTTAAGATACTCGTTAGTTGCTTTTATAACAACAGACTGATTACTGATGATGCCTAAAGCAAAGACTGGTGAAATGTCTAAAGAGATAAATTTTTATCAACTAATCTCTCCTATATAATAATTCTGTTTTAGAGTGGCAACTTTCCATGCACTACCAAATCAATTGGCTGCTTGACCTGCCAATCAGAAAATGTCCCCATCCACTGGCTGCGTTGCCTGAGTCCCGCCCACAGAACTGGCACTGGCCACAAATTCCCTCAGAAGGCAGTTGCTTCCCCTCCCCGAAGGACCTCGGCAGCTCACAAGGCAGGCACTGAGCACTGAAGCTGCCAACTGGAAAAACAGAAGTGAGTCTGGAGCCCTCACTGGTCAGAGACAAACGCCTCTGCAGTGGGCCCAGAAAGTCCCATGGTTAAAAAGCTGCACAATAGGCTGCTGCAGATCGGCCATGCAGCAAGGCTAGCAGCCTGTCTGTTTCTCCAACCACACCAGCTCGAGTCACATTGGAATGCCCTGCTTTGTCCCTCCCTGGGTTCTGCCCTCCCTCCCTCCCTCCAAGGGGCTCGGGACAGAGCTGGCTGTCCTTCCCTGCTTCGCTTTGGGCCCCGTACTCACCACAGGGAGAGCTGAGCCGGGGCGCCGGGCCCTCCTGCCCCAGTGGCACACTCCCCTCCTCGGTGCCCCTTGCAAGTGCTCTGCTGTGCTGCCCCTGCACACTAGCCCTGCCATGGTGCTCCATGCCGAGGCAGCCCCATCCCCTCCTGGCCGGCTCCTGCCCAGCCTGGGAAGTGCCACACTTGTCCCCTTTCGGTCCTGCCACTGCTGCTGCTTGGAGAGGGCAGTGGGGCCCCAGGAGGCATGCACTCCCCACCCTGGCTGGCAGGTTCTGACTTCAAGGCTATTTGCAGCCCGAGCCCGCTGCTGCTTCACCTCCAGGGCACTCCCCACTGTGCGGGCCCTCCTCCTCCTTGAGGCAGGCAGCTAAGAAGGGTCGTTGTGCCAAGCGGGCCAATTTGGGTTGGTCTCCCCCATCCTGGGCTCTTCTTCCACTGCTGCTGCACGCCAGAAAACCACCAGTAACACCAACCTACTCCTCATTGCAACAGTTTTTATTTTCTTTGCTTGATTTGTATCCTGCCTTTCTGCCAGTGGGGGCCCAAAGCAGCCTGCCGTATTCTCCTCACCTCCCTTTTATCCTCACAACAACCCTGTAAGGCTGGTTAGGCTGAAAGTATCTAACTGGACCAAGATCACCCAGCAAGCTACCAGGGCAGAGTGGAGATTTGAACTTGGGTGTCCTAGTCCAGCACTTCAACCTCCACAGCAGGATTGTTGTCAGCATTGCCAATAGGTTGCCAGATCCCTCATGGTCACTGGGGGGGATGGGGGTTGTAGGGTTGCCAAATCCAAGTGGGGAAACTCCTGGATATTTGTGGGGAGGAGCCAAGGAGGGCAAGGACCTCGGGGGGTACCATACAGCCCATCCTCCAAAGCATCTATCTTCTTCTCTTTTTTATATATAATAGTTTTTTATTGGTTTCCCAGAAATACAAATAAAATGAGAGTAGTATCTTTGAGTACATTCCGCTTAAGTCTCACCTACTTGTCTTACAACAAAAACTTTATCTAATAACATGATAATTGCTGTTACAAATACCAAGAATATGTAAATGCTTCCATTTAACATTATCTAAACAATCTACTATTGATATTTTTTTCTGTAATATAACATTTCAGTTTTTCTTAATTAATTCTTATCTTTTCCGTTATAAATTCAAGTTTCGCTATGAAACAAATCTGTCATTTTTACTTCTAAATTGTTGCCATATTTAAAACATGAAAATCAGTGCTCCTTTGTAATTCACCTATAAATCAAACTTTTCACTGTTTTACTAATAATCCTTACCATTTCACCTCTCTAAATTATTTCCGTGTCTAAACAAACCGTTCTGCTTAATTACTCTTTAATAACAACTCCCTAAACACTCTTATGTAGAGATGATGAATTTTCTTAATAACACTTTTGTATATAAAGCTTAACATCTTTTCCTAACAATTTTACTTCACTTAGTTGATTTCACATCAAAACAAGCCATTCTGTTTAGTTACACTTTAATAAAACCTCCCTAAGGCACTCTTACACGTAAAGAGGGTAAGTTTCTTCTTAATATTTTTAAACATAAAGCGTAAATTCTTCTCCTTATATTTTCACCTCAGTTAATTTCTTATTAAAACCCGCCATTCTATTTAGTTATACATTATTAAAAGCTCCCTAAAGCATTCTTATATGGATTGAGGGTGAACTCCCCTAATGATAGTTTTATACAAAGAGTTTAACATTTTTTTCTTTGTCTGGTATCTTCTCTTCAAAAGAATCTTATCTCTGTGCCTTTTGCCTTTGTGGACTGCATATATTTGTTTTAAGGGTTGCAGTAAGTAGCTTAAAGTAAATCTTGAATGGATATCTTTTGTCTTCTTATCTTCATGAGGTGGCTCTTGCATGAAGAGATTAGTTGCTCCTGCATACACCTGTTTCTTGGATTCTATAAGACATGGTCCCATGAGTTGCTTTTTTGATGTATTTGTCTTCTTGTAGGGTATCTTCCAGTCAGCTGGAGTGAGATCCTCTTGCTTGGAATTTTGGTCAGTGTCTCTCAGAGCTCGCTCTTGCAGTTAATCTGAATTGTTTGTGGATTTCAATAGAGCAGTTGAACATGTGTCATATAGTTCAGCACATGTTTCTTTGATTGCTAGCTTAATCGAGTCCCGAATCATGTATTTAAGAGCATCCCATGAGAAGTGGGTCAACTTCTGCAGTATCATCTGTATTTAGAGCTTTTATTTCACTTCCCACTTGGAAATCCATTTTAAAAATTTCTGTAGCCCCAATGCCAAGAAAAAAGTATAAACAGTTCAGTCCATAACAGTCTAACAGTTAAGCCACAATACCAGATAGACTATTATAGCAGACATAATAACAACCGAGAGTTTTTCAGTACAGAGCAATGTGATTGCTTTTAGCCAATGTCTTCTGAGCCCAGAAAACTTCAGAAACCGGGCTGATGTTACAGGAAGTCTATTACCATAGAAGGAATTTCCTTTTAAAATGCCTGTATTTTTTCTTTTTGTTGATCAAAGCCAGTGATTTAACTAATTTGTAATTCCAGTACGGGTGGTAGAATGATCAGATAAGATTATTTATGTTCCTTTTCTTCCCCACTTAAAGTTCTTTGGAAAGCTTTCTATCTGGTGCTTTTGCTAGCTGATTGCACGAAGGCGAGGGGGATGGAAATTTCTCCTCCCTCTTTCCTCGTCGTTGTGGATATGAAGGGGGTTTAGGCAAGGGGTCTTTTGCTTCTTTGCTGTTGCATTGTAAACGTGCTCATTGTTTCAACACCGATGTTGGAGGTGAGGTATAGTGCTCTCTTAGCTGGGCGTTCAACACTAGCAGTCATGGCAGACCATGACTGTGCTGGAACGTGCTCTTGCTTCAAGACAATCCGGCTCCTACCTGCTCGCAGCCGCTTGCGGGGGGCTCAGATCAAGTCTCCTGCTCCAGCCCTCTCTACGGGAGGTCTGGTGAAACTCAGGAAAACCCAGGGTTCCAATAAAAGCAATGAACAGCTGGCAGGGCTCAGGAGAGAAGCTGAGCACTCACCACTTCGTGGTGCCATGACCAGCATCTATCTTCTTCTCCAGGAAACTGACCTCTGTACTCTGGAGATGAGCTTTAACTCTGGGGGACAAGACCTCTCTCTCCCTATATATAATTCTGCTTTTAGGTGGTCGGGAAGCTCCGACCAGAGAGAGAGAGGCGCTGGCGGTGCTCTCAAGGATGGAGGAGTGTGAGGTTACGTGCTGGGTGACGCCACTTGCCTATTTGCCACGGCTCGCTCAGAAGAGGCTGAGCCTGACTGGAGGAGGCAATGGCAGCTCCACAGGCATGCTGCGGCTGGGGCATCCTGTATGGCATCCCCAGGTGCCTCCTGCCTCACCTGGGGGTAAGCAAGCCCAGCCCACCGTGGCAGGCTCTGCCATCGTCCTCCCTGTCTCCCTGCACCCCGGGCTATCTGCGCCCTCTGCCCCATGGCAGGAGGAAGGGAGGAGCAGCCTCCTCAGATGGACAGCCGCCTGTGGCCCAATCTAGAGCTCATTGTATTATTCTTACAACGGGCTTGGCTCCTAGTAGTTTTTAAGCCCCCAAATTTTAATTAAAGATTGTTATGATGCCAGCTGTGAAAGCTTCAAGCTACCACAGTTTAGGTTTAGTAATTTTAACTTCTAGAGAAAGTCCAAGCTTGATTTGATCTTGAACCCACTTATTTGTCTCTTTGGTGGTCCATGATATCTGTAAAACTCTCCTCCAACACCACATTTCAGATTGATCAACTTTCTTCCTGTCAGCTTTCTTCATTGTCTCACACTTCCATAGGTATACATAGTATTGGGAAATACTATGGTATAAATTATCTTAATCTTGGTCACCAGTGACACATTCTTACACTTAAGAATCTTTTCTAGTCTCAATCTCCTAATTCCTTGGTTGCACTTTCTCTTTTGGAAATGCTTTGCTGTAATCTATGAAACACAAACTGGTTTTCTTCTGAAATTCTCTCATAAACTCCAATAAACAAGGTAAATTCGCAATATGATCTCTAGTGCCTCTTCCTTTTCTGAATCCAGTTTGAACATCTGGCATCTCTCATTCCAGTCATTGTTGTAAGATTTTGAGCACCACTTTACTTGTGTGAGAAATTAATGTGATGATCAGATAGCTACTGCAATCTTTGGTATCTCCTTTTTTGGAACTGGAATGTAAATTAAGCATCTCAAATATGTGGATCATTGTTTTGTTTTCCATATTTGTTTGCATACTCTTGTTAAGATTTTGATGGACTCTATTTCCTTGGCTTGGAATAGCTCTATTGATATCTCATTTACTCCTGGTGATTTGTTTCTCTCTCTGTTTGTTTCTGTCTCAATTGCTCTCAGTGAGGCTTTCACATCACTTTCTAAAGCTGTAGATTTTCCTTCAAAAGATTCTTCTTGACAGGAATCTGTCATCCTTTCATCTCTTCTGTATAGTTCTTCAGTGTATTGTTGACATCTTTTCTTTATTTTCACTTGTTTCTCGGCCTTTTGGCTACAATCAAGGGTGTATATTTTCAATT
Organism: Gekko gecko; assembly: GCA_029375565.1. NCBI lineage: Eukaryota > Metazoa > Chordata > Lepidosauria > Squamata > Gekkonidae > Gekko > Gekko gecko. The sequence goes on from JAPDNY010000006.1 coordinate 89,700,841, forward strand.
GCTCAGTTAATGTATTTCCATGTTGATATTTCAGCATGCCTAACTGTGCTTTAAATTTCCCATTGATTTCTTGGATCCTGTGGAACAGATCTCTTGTTCTTCCTTTTTTGGTGTTCTATTTCTTTACACTCGTTATTATAATAGTTGTCTTTGTCTCGACATGCAAGGTGCTGGAACACTGCATTTAGACTTCTGATTCTATTTCTGTGACCTTTTACTTTTGCTTCTCATCTGTCTTTAGTGATTTTAAGAGTTTCATTTGTTATTCATTGAGTCTTTTCATTTGTTTTGGCTACAGGAATAGTCTTTGCACATTCTTTCTTGCTAATATCTCTGGTTTCAACCTGCAGTTCTTCTAGTTTTTGTTCATTAGAATTTAGTAATGCAAATCTGTTCTCTATATGGTTTTTATACTCCTCATAAATGCTGTTTAGATTATATTTTGCCACTATGAATGTTTTGACATTTTTCTTCAGCTCTAGTCTAATTTTCAGTATTAACAATTCATGGTTTACCTCAATCAACTCCTAGTCTTACTTTAGCAGAGAAAACAAAAGTTTCTCCATCTTCTGCTTCCAATTATGCAACAATTTGATTTCTATATTGACTGTCCAGTGATGTCCACATATACAATCATCTGGTTGCCTGAAACATGTGTTCACAATGAACAAACTGTTGTCTTTACAGAATTCTATGAGTTGCTCTCTGGCTTCATTTCATGCTCCTAGCCCAAATCTTCCAACAATATTTGATTTTGCTTTGTTGCCTACTTTTGCATTCCAGTCACTTACAATTATCAGCACATCTTATTTAGGTGTGTAATCAATTTCTTTCTGGACACTTGCAGAAAAGTTTGCAATTTCTTCCTCATCATTTGTATCTGGGATGTAAACTTGAACGATGGTTATATCGATAGGCTTTCCATGAAGTCTGATTGATATTATGCAGTCAGACTTTGAATGTAGCCCCTGATTGTGTGTGCTACATCTCACCTCACTATTACAATAACTTTGTTTTTTCTGTGTTTGTCATTTCCATAGTAAAACACTTTGTAATTTTCTAACTGAAAAATGTCCTAATACAGTCCACTTTAGTTCACTCACTCCTAGGATTGAAATGTTTAAGTGTTCAATTTCTCACTGTATGAATTCAAGTTTAACTTGATTCATATGTATCACGTTCCATGTTTCTATTATGTGTGTCAAACAGCTTGGGGCTTTCCTTTTGCATCCATTCACATCAAGAACTTAATGTCCTGTTGGTTTTCATCCAGTTGTGTCATTAAGAATAGTGCTAATCATAGTTAGCTCTTCCTCAGTAGTTGATTGAGTGCCATCCAACTTGGGGGTTCCATATTCCAGCAATATATCTTTTTCATTTTGGACTTTCTTATCATATTTTCAGTGTAAGAGATAATCAGAAGTGGTTTACCATTGCCACAGTACTAACCAGGGTTAGCTGAAGTGGCAGTGCTGCTGTTCATGAAAGATCCACTGCCAGCATTGCCTTCCACTACTGCTGCTGCCCAGTAGCTACCCTTCAAGGATTCCTTTTCCCCATTACCATTGGAACTGTCCACTCTCTTCTGCTGATGAGGCTTTTGGTTCCTAAAGGAGGTGGGTGCATCTTAGTCTGGTGTCTCAGCTGTGATCATTCTGCCTTGAGTGACCCTTATGGTATTGCTCTCAGCTTCACTGATGCACACACCCCTCCATACACTGTGTTAAGGTATGCATCCAATAGAAGGAAACCTTTCTGACCAGTTATTAATTTTTCTATATTAGGTTGACTAAGTTTGGAGAAGAACAATTCTCAAACTGGCTCATGAGCAAAAATTCAAACTGGCCATAAAGCAATGTTTGTCAAAGCACATATATCAGAAATATTTAACAAACTTCAGGTTGGTTTGTGAAATGGATACATTTCCCAGAAAACCCAGAGTTCCCCAATTAAACTCCAAGGTAATGGTGGGGATGGAATCCTCTAGCCTTGGAAGCAGCAATAGGGACCCTTCAAAGCTTGACAGGCATACTGGCTGCCAATAACAGAGCTCACATTTGTCTCTATGGGATCTGAAAACTATATAAAGCCCAAGCTGAAGTACAGCCCTCCTTTGTTGGGTTTTGCCTAGAGAGGATTGGAATAGAGAGAGAAGGGATCACCATTTCTTGGCAGGGGAGTACTCTTTGCTTTTTGCATAGGTGGACTCAGAGTTGAGCTGCCCAGTCTTTCTGTTCACACAGAGCAATGGAGCTTAGCTGCTGGGCTTTGGGTGTTTGGTGGGCCAGGGCTGTGTGTTACACCAAGCCCTTCTGCTTACGTTGAGCACTGGAGCTTAGTTTGGTGTAGTGGTTAAGTGCACGGACTCTAATCTGGGAGAACCAGGTTTGATTCCCCACTCCTCCACTTGCACCTGCTGGATGACCTTGGGCAAGCCATAGTTCTGGCACAGCTGTTCTTGAAAAAGAGCAGTTTCTGTCAGAACTCTCTCAGTCCCACCAACCTCACAGAGTGTCTGTTGTGGGGAGGGGAAGGGAAAGGAGTTTGTAAGCTGCTCTGAGACTCCTTTGGGTAGTGAAGGCTGGGGTATAAATCCAACCTCTTCTCTTCTCTTCTCTTCTCTTCTCTTCTCTTCTCTTCTCTTCTCTTCTCTTCTCTTCTCTTCTTCTTCTCTTCTCTTCTCTTCTCTTCTCTTCCCTTCCCTTCCCTTCCCTTCCCTTCCTTCCTTCCCTTCCCTTCCCTTCCCTTCTCTTCTCTTCTTAGCTTCTGCTGTGGGTTTCTCCTGCATCCCCCCTCCTTTTTTTGATCAACTCACTGGGCTGTGGTTCTGTGTGCACCAATGCTCCCTCTAAGCTGTGAAGTCTTGTGAGCAAAAATTCTGCTTTCTGAGCTACTACCATGAAAGTTGTGAGTGGGTGATTTGGCTACTGCATAAATTAATTTGCTCTGGAGCCATCCTTTCTGAGCTAAGATAAAAATGTGTGAGCCAGAAGCTAAAAAACTGTGAGCTAGCTCACACTAGTTCAGCTTAGAGGGAATACTGGTGTGCACCCAGCTGTCAGGTAGCCCTATCATGTGAATGGAATGCTAAGGGAGTACTTTCAGTCTCCCATCCCTTATGCTTTTACTCACTGTCTGTTATCAGGTCTCTGATCTTGTATTCTCCCGCTGCTGGAGTCTTATGCTGGGAACCAATGGTTTCTAGAATGTTGTGCTTAGCTTTCCCCGCTTGCTTTGCCCATGTGCACGAAATGTATTCATTGGCTTCAACTACATGGGGGGGGGTGCTTGAATGTAGTATAACTTAGAAGGCCTTATTGTATGTGGCCATTACTGACACAAGCAGTACACGTGTCTTTAGTTCTGATTCACAATTAAACATTGTCTTCTGAAGAAACCCTGTGTTGTGTGACCTGACTAAGGAGCCTGACACCAGCCTTTCTGCTCACATCGAGCAGTGGGGCTTAGCTTCTGCTGTGGTTGGGTTCCTCCTGCATTCCTTCCCCCCTCCTTTTTTTGAACAACTCTCTAGGCTGTGGTTTGGGTGTTTTGTGGGCCAGGGTTTGTGTGTCAGGATTCAGGGTTAGTCTCAGGGCTTCAGTGCCACGAGGGTGAGAGTGGGTGGTCATCATGGTCATCAAGGGTGGTCATCATGGGGGGAAGAAGACCTCATCCTTCTATGTACCAGAGGGCCCTGTCCCTGGGCACCAAACACAGCCTCCCCCTGGAGGACATCCAAAGCACATCAGCAGCAGGGGTCTTGGGGCCTCTTTCCCTTGTTCCCTTGCTCCATTCATGGGGCTCTCACAAGACACTAAAGAGGTTTTGACACTGGCCAGGGTGCCCATCAAACTGCCATGGCATCATTGTAGGGAGACCCACTGAAACTCTGGGGATACCTGGTCTGCCTTTCTGATGTCTTTCCATTAATCTGCGGAGTAGAAGTATTTTCCATGGTGCATAGGTGTGCTCCAGACCCAGGTACAGAGTCAAATAATACACCCCCATCAGTGGGTGTGCTCTGCACCTGTCTGTTTTTGCCCTAGCTAGTGGGTGCTTCAGCTGAGTACCCACATCCATTACATCCTCCCAGCTGCCATGGGGGTAATTTGAGGAGCCCCATTGAAAGTCTGGGGGTGCCTGCCTTTCCCTTGCTGTTTTGAATACTCACTACATGAGTCTGGGGTGGTGGTGGTCTTCCCTTTGTTCCATGGCTCCAGAGCTATCCTCTTTCACCCACACTGCCAGCAAGATGGTCACTGCGCGTGTCCAATCCTTCCAGTGGGTTCGGTGTGGGTCGCAAATCTGGGTAGCCATGTCCAGTCCTATCATAGTTTGCCTTTTCATCTGTCCTTCTTAGATTGGCTGCAAGTCAGAGTCTGAGTGGAGGGCATGACATAGAGAGTTTGGGAGTTGTGGGAACACTCTTTTTGTTCCTGGGTTGTCCCTTTTCACTCACCCCCCTGGCAAGGTGATTGCTGTGCATGGCCAAGGCTTTTCTCACAACAACTTGTCAGGTCTTTCTGTGGCACCATTTGTTCCAGGGCTCCAGAACTATGCCCTTTCACTCACAGCTCTGGTAAGGTGAGTCCTGTGCATGGCCAAGGCTTTTCCCAGGGCTTCTTTTGGAAACCGAAAGGGCCTTCCCTTTGTTCCAGGGCTCCAGCCCTTTCACTCACCCTGCTGGCAAGATGATTGCTGTGCATGACCAACCTTTCCTGGGAATAGGAAGTTGGCAGCAAGTTCAAGCCACCCCCCTTTTGATTTTGGTCCACTTTTTCCTGCTAGGGATTGGGTGTTAGGTGGACTCAAGGCTTTGTGCCAGTCCTCTCACTTGCCCCGTTGTCAAGATGATAGCTATGCATGGCCAACCCTTTCCAGTGCTGTGACCTACCACATTAATAGTCATCATGGGACAATGTGGGGGTCTAGCTCATCTATGATGGTCTTGGGTCTTCAAGCCACCAAGTCAGCACACATGATTGCTTGCTTCTGCATTTGGGTTTCCTCTTCTTTTTCTTGGTGCTCTGAGCCACCTCCATGTCTTCCTTCACATTTCAATGCTGCCAGGTCTGGGTCTTCTTTGTCTCAGGAACCCGAGCTACCTCCATGTATCCCTTCTAGTGTCAACACTGTCAGGTCTGGGTCTTCTTTGTTTCAGGACCTAGAGTTCAGCCAACCTCAGCAATCATCTCACGTCACCATGACAGAGTGGGTGAGGTGATTCCTCAGCCCAGGTGAGGTTTGCCATTCTCAGTGATAACCCTGACCATGGAGAGTGAACGGGGTCCAGGGATGTGGCCACCTGCAACAGTACAGGTGACTCTTGGGCCCAGGAGGGAGTGTGTGGCCATGCTCAGTGATCCTCTTGACTGCACTGAGCTAAGATACTGCCTACAGGGGCTAGGGGAAGAGGGGGTTGGACATCTGGATTTCACCCAGTGTGTGACACAGAGCGTTGGACTGGAAGGGCCACTGGCCTGATCCAACATGGCTTCTCTTATGTTCTCATGACAACCTCAGCAATCATGCCACCTGTGTGGTGGGTCTGGGGGAGAAGAGTCATCTGCCTTCTGGCACCAGGCTGGGAGGGGTCACAGAGGTGTATACTCGAGACAGGAGCAGCAACAGGGAGTCGGGATGGAAAGGGGAGGATCCTTCCCCTCCCCACCCTCTGAATCACTGCTGTCAGTGGTGACTTGGGGCAGTGCCAAAAACTCTTTTGCCTCTGTGGCGAGCCCCAGGAATAGATCAGGGGAAGGAGGCTTTTAGATCCATGGTGATGTCCTGCTAGAGCTGGCCTCCATTGGCCTGAAAGAATAGGCTTGGTGCCTGGGAACCAGGGGCCTGTGGCACAAGGGGAGTGGAGGATTCTTCCCCACATGATGAGCACCCTTCTCATCCACTTTTATCTTGACAGCTCACAGAGGGGTTCACACTCAGGAAGGGTAGGCAGGTATATATGTGAGAAACCATTTCTGGGTGTTGGTAACTGGGATGTGATCTGCCTCCCCCCACTCTGAGCAATTGTAGAGGAGAGGGACACAGGGTGAGGTACCCTATGCATTTGGTGTAGTTTGCAAGGGGTCTGTTCTATACACTCCTGAAGCTGTGCCTGAGGGGACTGTAATTCAGATCCCCCCCAAGTCCAATCCACACATAACTTGGAGGGCGTGTATGGGAGCACCCTGGGAAGGTCCACTGTGAGCTAGATTCCTCTACCTAGAAAATAAGGAGTGGTGGGCTTCTTTTTTGGCTCCCCTCTTTACATATATTGATGATACAGGCTGTATTCCAAAATCATGGGGAATGGCTACAGTGGTCCCATTTTATAAAAAAGGTAAAAGGGAGGATCCATGTAATTACAGGCTAATTAGTCTGCTGAATATCATAAGTAAAATATATGCCAGACATCTCTTGGACAAACTTCTGGACTGGTTTGAACAAGAAAACATTTTAGCAGCAGAACAGGTGGGTTTTAGGCCAGGGAGATCTACGATAGATCAGTGCCTAATTATCCAACACCTGATAGAGAAATACTCGTCTAAAGGAATAACTTCACTTTATGCAGCCTTTGTTGATTTCAAATCTGCATTTGATTCTGTATCTAGAAAGTGACTTTGGGACAAATTATCAGATTCATCTATCGATAGAAGACTCTTATATCTTTTATGGGCTTTACATGAACAAACTTATCTGAGAGTCAGATATAAAAGACAAGGACATCTTAGTGAACCCATTCTGTCCTTCAGAGGTGTCAAGCAAGGCTACCTGTTAGCACCAACAATGTTTATTTTTTATATAAACAACCTATCTAGCTTAACAATCCAGAACTCCATCCTCCTAGACTTGCCAACAGGACAGTACCAGTGTTATTATATGCAGATGACACAGTGTTATTCTCCAGAACTCCTGTAGGATTGAGGAGGGCTCTTGGGAAGCTCTCATACTGTGAAACTGTCTCTCTTACAATTAACTATCAGAAAACCAAAATAGTCACTTTTGGGTGCTGACCAAAGATTTGGTCTTGGTCAATTAATGGCCATTCCATCGAGCAAGTTAATAACTTTAAATATCTTGGAGTAATCCTGCAGGTCACGAGTTCTAGGCTTCAACACAGTAAATATGCTGCAGACCAAGGAGAAAGACCTACAAATGATATTGCAAAATTTCACCATTCTCAAGGGGGGGGGTCATATGTTCCCACAGCCTTTAAACTATATAAAGCCAAGACGTTAGCACAACTGTTATATGGCTCATTCATGGGGCCATCCACCTCCTATTCTGCACCTCTAGAAAGAGTTCAATCTAAGTTCTTAAGAACCATCTTACAGGTCCCTAGATGTGTGTCAAATGCCAGGGTAAGACAGGAGATAGGCTGTTTAAAAGTTGAAGCCTGGGTCTGTATTCTATCAATATATACTTGGCTAAAGTGGTGTCTCAATCCACAAGGTTTACTGCCTCTGATACTCTGTGACAATTTCCAATCAAATTGGTTTAAGTCTGTTCAGTGTTATCTGCTGAAAATAGGCCTTTCCCCCCAGGTGCTCTTATCCTTTGGAACAGACCAAGCAAAAATATTAGTCAAGCAGAGAATCAAGAATATAGAATGCCAAACTGATCTTGCCAGCTTACAAAACATTATGATGAGGGCAAACATCAAAAATACTGTGGAACCAGCCAACTATTTTAACATCTCTTGAAGTAAAAGGGTTTAGAAAACCCTTCACTCTGGCTAGGTGCTCTGCCCTCCCTTCTGCTGTTCTTGAAGGAAAATACAAGAATATTCCTTTCTCAGAAAGGCTTTGTACCTGCCCATTCAGGGGGGTTGAGACTACAGAGCATGTGTTTTTTAGATGCCCGTATTATAAGGTGGTGCGTAATAAGATCATCACTCTGTTGATTAAAGAAATTCCGGGCCTTTCTAAAAAAACTGGACTTGAGTTTCTTCTATCTGATAGAAATCCCAAGATTACCTACCAAGTAGCCAGTTTCCGTATGGCAATAAAATCTTGGAATATAGTAAAGGTGTATTTCTCTTAGTATGACTGGTCTAAGGACTGTAGAAATAAACTGAACTGAACTAATTCCTCTAGCTTGCACGGGGTCCGTTCTATACACTCCTAAAGCAGTGCCTGACATTTCCCCAAAAGTACTGGGGACACCTTCTATGAGGTAATATAACTTGGACTCCCTAAGTTCAGTCATCATCAGACTTGGTGGGCAGGTAGAGGAGAGTCAGCTGGAGCCTCTAGCAGGCTGGGGTGGTGGTATTCTGCTGTGTCACGAACCTCACAAACTGGTTCAGTTCATGTAAGACCACTTTAGTTTGGTTCATAGTTCGGCTTGTGGATCCACCACAAACCAAACTGCATTTTCCAAGTTCACACCTATCCCTAAATTCTATTTAAGGAAATTATCTAAAGGAAGGCTTTTAAGAAAATGTCTGCTTTTAAAGGAATTCTTAGAATTGTGGGTTTATAATGAAATACTGCTTCCCATGTATGATCTACCAAGATTGCTTTGCCTTAAATTCCCTCTTTCCTTCTGCTCCCAACCAAGTCTAAAGGTTTTTCCATATATTTCTCATAATCAGCAAAAATCCTGTCAAAATGTTTCCAAATCCCTTAACTGTAATGAACATTGTTTGACAAATTGAAATATAATCAATTGGCATGATTTCGATCATCTGATCACATAATTACTTGTTAAATGGATTTCTGGTACGATTGTTTGAAACTGTTGGCTGATTTTGGCTCTCATTTGCCTCATATTTAAGTGAACTAACTCCCCACCTCTTTTGTCTGCAATTGTACTGGGTATTTATTAGAGATGAGATTTTGTGACATCAGTGTTCAAGAGATGTCCTAAACATAATGTATTCCTTTTTCTCTGCTCCTGGTATTTATGTAAGTATATTCTTATACATTTGTTTCTTGCTCCATATATAGGATCTGACATACTTCTACTACAATTTTCTGATGTAAGAATATAAATTATGAACCAGGAAGGACAATCCATGAATGGAAACAACCTTTTTTAATACCAGCATAAAAGGCTGTTTGGACAGTCACAGATAACATACCTCTGTATTCTTTTTGTTCTAAATCTCCATTCTCCCATGGAATGGAATCCAAATCATTCTCTTCCTTGGCAGAAGTAATCTCTGCACTTTGGCACATTTGGTTCTCAAGGCCTATTTCTGGAGTTTTGGAATGTCTAGTCCACCATGTCAATCGAGCTAGCTGGGTAAAACAATTGGAAACAAGAAGAGGGAAGTTATGTGACAAATAAGGGCTATGAGACAGAGGGCTATTTGCATGTCATAGACTGAACATTCTTTACAATCTCACTGTTACATTATCTGGTTAGGATATCATACTAATGTAACTGAAAAAGCCACTCAATGGCAAACATTTACATGTTGTGTGGAAAGTCTGAAATTCAAAATTTCATGGCATCTAATGCTAGAATCGCTAGTTTGGCATATGTGTAAGTTCTTCATACTGTTTAAAGAACAAATTGTTGTGTTAATGTTTTTGGGAGGGTCTGCATTCTTGATTGCTAAAGGTCATAGCATTTGTACCATGCCATCTTTCACCCCACTCCAGAAATCTACATCTAGCCGGATGTGTGGATGGATCTGAACTGTCAAAGGAAGGTATATGTGAATGGCTTCTCCACCACTGAGGAAGCTTCACATATGTACTGAAACTTCTGTGCCCATGGCAAATAATTAGATCAAGGCACTTACTTTGTAGACTGGATAACTAAACTTGATTCACCCTAAGCCATTAAGGGAGCAATCCTAAGTGAGTCTGCTCAGAAATTAAGTCTGTTAAATTCAATAGAACTTACTCTCTAGTAAATGTGCACAGGAATGCAGCCTAAACCACCTGCTCTCAAGCAGGGAAATAAACCAAGGTTCAAGTATAAATGTGCATCCAGATTAGCATTTTTTTAAAAAAGATAAACACATGCGGGAAGATGTTTTTTTTAAATGCCACCATATTAAGAACAATGATGATACTAAAGAAGTTGTAGAATTGCTTCTTGAAGGAAGAAATGGACAAGCATCAAGCAAACATGATTTGGGAATAAGAAGTCCCTGGTAATTTTAAATCCTGGAAATCAAGGGTCTATAATTTCAAATTCTTGGACTACTCACATGTCCAGACAATTTTCCTGTCTGCAAAGAACATTTCCCAATTGCATTTATTCAGATCCACTTCTGACTTGTTGGGGAACCGCAATCTGCAACCACTTAGAATAACAGTCTGTTTGGAGGCAAAGGCTGCTATACCTAAGCCCCTTACTCCATAAATTTTCTATACCTATAGTTTCTATCACAGATCAAATGAACAAATCACCTACCTTAGAGTTCATTTACAGAAGTCACATTAACTGCTTACTCTAGGTGGGTGGTTTTTAGTTGTCAGCTAGTCATTGTCTTCTTTTTTTTGTGCACAAGTATACACATTAGAGCCCAACACCATTTTGCTTTCTTTTAGAAAAGGTGGTTTGTTGATGGGGGATTACAAGCAGTGGGGAGGAGGTTCCTAACAATCCCCACACAAACTTTCAGTGCTGCAAATTGCTCTTTCAAGGATTCATAACACAGGTAAACTCTGAGGAAAAAGAGATGGGGAGGGGAACTATTTAGATCAGAGACGCTGTGGCTGTAGAAAGAACTGAACATTCTTCCTTTCTGTTTCTCTGCTCCAAATCTCCCCACCTAAAGATGCTTTTCTAGGGGGGGAAAGGCATCAGGTTTCCGCTATGCATCATTGTGCAGAACGTGTAGTTAATGACCCCTTACTCGGAAAGTTAAGTCTAAAAGGTCACTTAGAAAGGAATAGTGGTTTTAATACATTGAATTTCAGGCACAAAATCTAGAAGACAGTTTCAAACTGACACAAAAAATTGTATAATCTCTTGAAGATTTATAGCTTTATTTAAATTATTTTCAACCAAGATGAGCATCAGGCAAGGCTAATCTTTCTTGTCACATTGTGCTAAATTGCTTTTATTTGATGTTCCTCATCTTTCCTGAAGAATCTTTTTAAGGTTTTTTCCCTTTTGGGGGTGCATGTAACTTGTAAAAACTAACTTGAATGTTATAAAGTTATAGGACAAAAAAGAACCAAGTGACATTTCCCTCTTTCTAGCACTAATGGTGAGTGAAGAGAGGGGAAACTGCATTATGATTAAATAGTTTTAGTGGAAGCCACAAAACAAGCCAGTTTAAGTGTAGGTATGATTAATGTCAGTCTAAAAGTATTTATCTGTTTGTTTTGAAAGTACATTTGTGCCAAACTAGGATTTCCACATCTCCACTTGGAAAGAGTGTCTATCTCTTTAACATCTCAGTGGTACCAAAAGTAAATGCCTCCACTTCACCTCCAACCTACTGGTCCATTGTTTGCTTGGTACAGCCTCCTCTCTTGCCTGTTTTAAGTCCATAGTAGGATCTCGCATGCTATGCCATGTGAGAGAGAAGGGTGGGTAAAAAGACCAGTCAAGCAGCAGGATGAGAGTTCCAATATCTTTAACAGCAACTGATACCATGTCTAGGTGGAAGACCTGGCAACCCTTGTTATTCACCATCTCCCGCAGAATGCCAACCATTTAGAGAAAATATATTAGGTAAGGAGAAACATACTATGGAGAAAATGTTAAGAAAACATGTCTGCAGAACCTTTTATGCATCGGCAATGAGATATTGCACTTTCCAATTATATATCAAACATGTGCATGCTTAATTAGCATGCTTACTACTGACAGCTGTTTAGCAATATATAAAGCAGTAAATTATAACTAACTGCCCTAGATCCCAATGACAAAGGCTACTATTTTCAGTGGGCAAAATGAATTTGCAGCAACACACTATGAGCATCATACACTGTGGCAGGAAACTAACAGACCACCTGGTCCTGTTCCCCTCTCATAATCTGGTACAATGTTAGCTTTGCACTTCCTATGCCGTTCTCCATTTCCTCTTATTCTCTTCAGTTCCATTCTTAAATGAAACTTTTGGAAAAGTCCCCACCCCCGTTTCTGCTGTAAAACTAGAATAAATCCTTCTCTTCCCAAATGCCATCTGGCATCTGGCAGTTGTGTTTCAGCTTCACAGTCTCAAATTTAATTGTAAGCTCCTTTGCAGAGTTTTCAAGGACGACATGACACAATATGGGCTATGTACAATGAAGACATATGAACTCTGAGGCATACCTAACAGATTCTTTGCATATTTGTTTTGTGGCTCAGCATCCATCACCACAGGAATGGGAGAGTGTCCAAAACAGCAGGGGAAAATGCTTCTGCTTGCTGTGCTTGGGCTATAATTCATTTAAAGCTTGGTACATTAATGGTACTACGTAAAACACCAGATACAAATCTCTCTTTCCCCTCCTGTTCATTGGTTATCTGCAGGAGTGTTTTTTTGTTTTGTTTTTTAAAGAGATGCCGGAACTTTCAAGAGGGAAATGAAGTTTTCACTCTGTATACTGAAAACTCATGAACTTTTTAAAAATCATTTTGTTGAAGAGGTTCTGGAACTCCATTCTGGCACATTCCCCCAGAAAAAAGCCCTAGTTATCTGTAAAATACAATGTCATCAGGAACAGTTCCACAGGGAGTTCTGCTGGGGTTATACATCTGTCCATCACCATGGTATTTCCATTAACTATTATAAATATGTTGGCTGAATATATACTTTGTTTTGGAGGTATGTGTAGAACGTTTCTCATTTTCTTTCTAGCAGTAGTATGGAATGGAAATTAGTGATTAGACCTGAAACAAATTATACTTTTCAATTCATTGTTATTTCAGTTCAAATGCAATCAAATTTCATTCATCCCAATAGATTATAGAAACATATAGATAAGCAGTGAGCTTTTACCACCTTTATAACATTCTCAGCTTGTAATGTCTCTCTTAGTGGGTTTCCTGTACCATCACAAAGTTTGAGCAATTGTGTGTTACACTGTGGGTTGAGATGCAAGCTAGATATGAGATAAAACAAGTGTGCAACTTTGTCTCCACAAGGCAAGCTCGGTATAGATCCCCTCACCCTGAATTCTCAATGCACACATTTAGTCATCTGAACTGGCTTTCCTTTACTTTTTTAGAGGGTTTTTTTTTTAAATCTGAAGCCACACATAACCAGACTGGTTCCAGTTCAGCCCAACATGGGTTTCTGATAATGTCCCAAAGTAATATGAATTGTTTCATCACATATGGAAGTGTTCAGACAGTTTCTTGAAAAATACTCACATAGAGAAGATTATGGAGGTACCCTTGCTGCCTGTTTCAATAACTCACAAAACCCTTTTCCACAACGTCATTGTGACAGAATTAAAGGTTAGTGGACAGCAGCATGTAAAACAAAGAAGCTGCTGAGTCACATGACTGAGAAGGGAGGGCTCGGAATTCTCAGTGAATGACAGATAATGGTGGACAACTGACATTTGGGAGCTGACATTTGGGACAGGGAGTTGGAAAAGGTTAGCAGAGAGCGGTCAGCTAACTGGATAGCTCTGAGGTAGAACAAAATCTCTGTGGCTCTGTGGAAACAGCCTGATATCAGTTTTGAGCTGAAATAAACTCTGCACTATTACCCTCTAAAGGAAAGAGGAGAGTGAACAGAGAGTGAACAGGATAAGACCTCAGCGGTCACAAACATCAGATACATTGCTACAAAGGAACCTGAAGAGATGGCTAAAGAAAAGGCCAAGGGTCTGGAAAGCTGGAAAGGTGCCCAGTTAGACTCAAAGGGTCCAGACAGATAAAGTCCAAGGGTCAGCCACAAAACAATTACTGGAGAGTGGGATCATAAGTGTGTTTAGTGTACTGAAGAACATCTGTGTAAAAACTGAGAGTGATATGCCTACAATCTATGTGAAGGCAAAGTAAAAAGTTATATTCTACAAGGAAACAAAATATCCTATGTAAATATATCCCATCCCCCTATTGGGCTTTCTGAGAAATAAAGAAGTGTGCTGTTTGACTTTTACAAATACTGGTGCCTAACTTTCTGGTGAAAGAATTATATTGGGCAGTTGTCCTCCATACATCCGTAAGTTATATGCCAAAAACCCCAACGAGACTAATGTTTATAGTGACCTGGTCAGATACAGTACAGTGAGAACTGATCAGTCACATCATAAGCAAGAATATTTTAAATCCAGTACAAATTTAAGCCTATACAGGCAGTGACGCCGCAGCTCGGTCACCCCAATGGCTGGAGAGAGGTTGTTGGGTGTTATAGTCAGAAACCAGGTTGGCTGAACATGGGGAAAGGGAAGGAGAGTGTTATCATTGTCTCTGTTTCTGAACACGCAGAACACATGAATGTGTGTAGCTAGGCAGCAGGAACAGTGAGTGCAATTCTGTGCTCCACCTCTACTCATTCAGCCTACGTGTTTCCTGACCATGTAAAAGCCCAATACCAAACTGATTCTGGAAAAACTAGCAGAGAAACGCACACATGTGTGCGCGCACACACACACACACACATACACACACACACCATTTTATTGCAGCAAATGAAGCAGAGTTGTATGGTACCAATGAAGTTGTTCAATGTAATTGAGATCACTTTGGAAAAGCATGTTCTCTCCCAAAATGCCAGCACTTCAACAATATTAATCTTGTTAGCTTTCAAGATTGATGCTGTCTCTGTTGAAGTATGAGAGTTCCATTAGAACCATTACATTCCCTCCTCAGCAGTCCACTGTAATATGATTTCTTCCTCATTGCCTGCCTCTCTCCTTGATAGGATGCACTGAGGTATCCCCCCAGCATGGAACCCTGTGTTCCATTTCTTGTGGTCACTGAACCTGAAGAAGTTTTTAACTCCACAGTACCTGGGAAGTAATGTGATTTGAAAGAAGGCCATCTCTGTAGGACAAGCAGGCTTGCTGTAGTGCTGTGGTCCAAAATCAGCACATTCTAGGGCAACAAAGTCAACAGAGAAGACTTTTAAAAGGAGATATTTGATCCTGGAGAGCCACTTACTTTTTCCTCTGGAATTGGTGGTGTGCAAAGGCTAACTAAGAAGATAACAACGGCTGTGAGTGCACACAGGATGATAGCAAAATACAAGTAGTGCATGCCTTTCAACACAGCTGGCCTTTTGTCCTCCTCACCACAGGAAGGCACCCTGTAAATAAATTCCATGATCATCCGAATGAGACCGATGACAAGGCCAAACATCAGGCCCCAGAATGCACCCTAGGAGGAGAATGTAGGTGAAATGATGAATAGAAGGGTTGGAAATGTCAGCTACTTTCATTTTCTTTATAGTTCTTTTATAAAGTGTTTTTATACAGTTGTTAGCTGCCATGTTTATACAATTGTTAGCTGCCATGTCATTTAAGATTGATCAAAATATGTACATTTTCTAAAATAAATATTATTCCACATATTGGAAAGGAACATGATTGAAGATATTCCTTTATGAGAACTACTGACAAACCCAGAACTGGTTAGTCTTAGTAGCTTATAGCCCTGGGTTATTTATTTATGAAGCACATTCCTTATCTGACAGGCATTCATAAGAACATAAGAGAAGTCAATGTTGAATCAGGCCAATGGCCCATCTAGTCCAACACTCTGTCACACAGTGTCCAAAAATCCCAAGTGCCATCAGGAGGTCTAGCAGTGGGGCCAGGACACTAGAAGCCCTCCCACTGTTCCCCCCCCAGCACCAAGAATAGAGTGCATCACCTGCCCCAGACTGAGAGTTCCTATCTAATGGCTAATAGCCACTGATGGATTTCTGCTACAGCAGCTTTATTCATGGGGCATAGCAAATAAGTATGCATGTGAGGTCAATGGTACAGGTCTAATAATTGTTGCTCTTTTCCCATGAGGTAGCTTGTGAGGGGGAAGCTTCCATTGCACTTCTGTAACATTTAGAAAGTACTGTAGATTCATAAGGTAGAGGTGCTGTGTATTGGTTATTCTATTTCAGTGCTTGGAAGTTCCAGTGGATGGTTTTCAGATTTGGAATAGGCTTTAGGACCAGTCTTGAGATAGTGCAGTCTATAGAATTAAAACTTAGTTTGAGGACATATTAGGACAAGTAGGATAATGCTAAAATTCCATGCATTGTTGGAATCCAGGCTGAAAATCAACTGTTTTAACAGATGAGACACATTGTAGTGCTTTGAAGACTTCAAGTGATCTTCAGTTTCTTAAGGAATATTAACAATTCAGAACCGACTCACAACTAGACAACGCAAAGCTAGAATGTTCTGCCTCTCATATCTGGTACATTCTCCTCAGATATATATGTGTGTATGTATGTGTACATGGGTATATATATTTGGCAATAAAACTCCAGTGAACCAGAATACCTACAGAAAAACTTAGTTTGGGACATGGATGTACAGATACAGCAGGGAAGTTAGGCATGAATAGATTCCAAACTAGAGGCTGGCAGTGAATTGATGTCTTTCACCTGGAGGTTCTGGAGACAAGTGAAAGGACCTACACTTTCTATGGGCTAGCATATACTGCAGAGTTATTTTATACTTCTAGCAGCATCCTAGAATACAGGGTTTTCATTTCATTTTGCAGCTAGCTTCTTATTGCTTATTATAACTGATTTACTTTTTTAAAAACACACTTCCCTTCCCTATACACATTGTGCTTGAAGGGCAAAGGGGGAAGATGTGAAAGTGGGATGGCACTGAGTATAAAGGCAGCATTCCTAATCTTAAATCTTGTCATATAGGCCATATAGAGCTTTGGTTTAGGGTGCATAAAGCTCTAGCTCCCCAATGCCTAACAGATGAGGTGGTTTGGGAACAGTAGGGTTCATTTGGATTTGAGATACTGAAGGGATGCAATATGACAGAATATGAAATCTAACAAAATCAGTTTATTTATTGAGTTTGTCATACAGAGATGAGTGAAACATGGCTCCACTCCCAAGGATAGATTCCTCACAGAATTATATAAGAATGTGCTCTCTTGAAGTCTCAAACCAAAGGAGATTTGATGACTGCAAGATTCAAGCTAAAAAAAGAAATCAGCTTTGGAATAAGACTTACTTTCTAAGCAGAGAAGGAAAATAAATGTTGGCAATTCTTTATTCTTTTCTACTCCCTCTCTACCTTCACTACTTTCTGTTAAAAAAGTAATCGAAGTCCTAAGAATCTTTTAAAAATATGCTTTAATGGGGCTAGATTCCACAGTTGTTGTATTCAAGAGAAGTCAGTCAATATAATCATAATGAATGGTTTGTCTGCCCTTAAAAACTATGAAACAATGGCATTTGGGAGATGCTATTATTCATACAAACCTCTTCATTGATTCTGTACTTACTGGCTCATTGATCCTCTTGCAGAAGATTGCTAGGATGAAGAGTGCAGTGATGGGAGGCGCTAGATAACTCGTTATTGACTGAATGTAGTCAAAGAGCTGACCACTGTTGGCTGTCTGGATGATGGGGATCCAGAGAATGCTGATGGCAACAAGAATCAGAACAAACACCCTAGAACAACAGAACAAATGATATGACTTCTACACAACTAAGAAAAAGAAATCTAACCCTAACTTGTGCTTTGCATGTTTCTAGGGGGGAAATTAATATACAGCTTGGAAGAAAAGCCTTTGTTGAAAATGATGAGGTATCCATCATTGATAACCTAAAAGAAGTTGGCCTAAAAGAAGATGCGAGGATGATCTTGTTAGGAATGCTTCAACAAACATTGTAACACCATGACTTCTTCAGACATCTATCATCCTGAGGCCTCTGCTTCCATAGTAAATGTTTATATAAAGCTTTTGACACATTTCAGTACTATATACAAGCATAAGCTTCAAATACAAAGAAAGGGAAGCTGTAGAAGACAATAGTGTGTGCATTGTCCAAATCTGCTTTGGGATCAGGTTTCATGGTTTGGTTTGAAAACTTAAAAGTAGCTCAGTTTGCATTGCTTCAAGTCTTATCTGAAGCTTTCCTAGGAATAGTGTGTATTGTTTCACATAAGACTAGTCTCCATTGTCTTTTGTAGCATTTCAAATTGTTTCCAAGATATATCTAGACTCCAATAAGACATTAACAGGTGGAATTCAAGTATACCTTAGTTTAAGTAGTAAAGGATCCTGGCAGCTGACAACCTGAATCCCTACAGAAGCATTAAGTAAGCCACATGCTCCGATATATTATGTGCAGCTGAGCACACTCAGTTATGCACATAGTTGCTCTGCTAGTACAATCAGATCACTGAATAAAGTATAAGGAAGAAAAAAACCTTCCAACAATCATGAGCTCCTGTTCGGTGGCCTTCTTACGGAGTCGCTGCCAGATATCTATGGCAAAGAGTGTGCTGCTGCTATTGAAGATAGAGGTGAGAGAACTCATCAAAGCAGCCATGATCACAGCAATCATCAGACCACGGAGGCCTAAGAAAATAATGGAAACCTAGTTAATATTGATTGTTGAACTAGCCCATTCCCTGCTTGGCCCATTCCCTGCCTGGCTAGGCCATCTCATTTGCAGTAAATGAAATTCTCTCACCTACAGGCATGAGTTCAATTACCAGTTTAGGATAGGCAATGTTTGAACAGCCAACTTTAGCTCCACAGACTTTCTCACAGATTGCTGGGTCTACACATCCCACTTCATCTAAAGCAGGAAAATACAAGTTTTATTGTAGAAAGTATAGAGAACAAGTTTTCACAGTTGCCATTTGAAGTACAACAAACACAAAAGGGTAGTGCCTTTCAGGCTGTTTTTCAGACTCAAAACATATTTTCGCTGTCCAAAAATGTTAGGAGCTACTGACACTTCCATCTATACATATAAAGGGTATTTATAGTTTGTCTTATGATGACTGCTTGTACATGTATGGCAAGGTACATGCTACTACAAGAAGCATTTAGTTATGTGGTAAATCAAGTTTTAGTATATTCTCACAAACATTTGTAAATGTGGTAAATTTAAATGATCATGTGGCCATGACAAGGCTCTCCAGATTACTGCCTGTACCCTGCAGTAAGTTTACAATTAGTGAATATAGCCACCAATAGCTTTATTATAACCTCATGACATCTTACCTGGAAAGAGAGCTCTGCTGATCATGCCTGGCATGACAATGAAAAACATAGGGAAAATTTTCAAATATCCACCCAGCACTGATCCACCTTTAGCATGAGAAAGGTTCTTTGCTGAAAGTGACCTTTGTACAATGACCTGAAGTAGAGTAGAAAAGGAGGAACAAGTTACTATAACACTAAGTTGACCAGATCAGGTAGTTTTAGAGAATTCCAAATTCTGTGAGAAACAGCCCCTGTAAATAAGAGAATATGAGTCTGGTTCCACAAATGCTTATGCAGTGCTCTGGTCATCTAGACAGCTAACAACTCTTCAGTAAGCAGAAGTTAAGTTCTATGTGGAACAGCACAGCCTTCCCTTTCTTTTAGTACCTCACATCCCATATCACAGTTAGGGTTATTGTTCTGCCCACTGAGAGCAAAACTTGTTATATTTTGCACTTCATTACTTTTTCCTAATGATGTGCTTTAAGTCTTCTACTGAATTCTCTTATCGAAAACATGCTTAAGTTCTGTGTAACACAAATCATTCCTATGTTCTGAAAGTAAGAAGAAAAAAACAAGTTCAGAACTTATTCAACAATCTTTTCTGGGAGGAAAAAAAAGGATTTCAATTCCTACATAATCTTTTCCATGTGGGTAATTCCACAGGCCTCATTCCCCAAACTTCTACTAATGGAAAATAATAAATCTTAACATTCTTCAAGAAGTGGAGGAGGGGCTAACATTGACTTTACCTGATCAGTGCACCAGCACCAAAGGGCAAGCACTGAAAGGCCAAAGATAAGTCCAGGCCATGGAATATCTCCAGTGACAGGATCCCTGAGCATGTGGAAGGCATCTTGGCGTGGGAAGTGACAGGTAGTATTTGGGACAATGACACTGGGTATTGCTCTACTATACTTTTCTTGTAGCCCTTCATACCACCCAACTTTCTCAAAGCCTGAAAAGAAGGGGAAAATACACATAAGTAAATAAAGATCATTTCCTGCATTTTTTTTTCTTTAGCCATCTGTCTTTTCTTCCTCTAGGCTCCTTTCTCATTCTCTCCCTACATTCATGGAAGCTGTATGAGAAAACTATTCAGAATGTAGTAGTCAAAGAATTTTATATTGGTCAAGTGATCTTGCAGTCTGTACAAAATCATCCAATTATTAAACCCCTTGTTTTCTCCTTCTCCAGCATTCAGCACTGTTGAATTGTATGTTATCAGTTAGGGTTGCCAATGTCCAGGTGGTGACTGGAGATCTCCTGGGATTACAGCTGATCTCTAGGCAACAGATAACAGTTCACCTGCAGAAAATGGACTCTATGGCATTATACACACTGATGTCTCTCCCCTCCCCGAACCTCACCCTCCCCAGGCTCCACCCCCCTAATCTTCAGATATCACCCCACACAGAGCTGGCAACCCAAGTTATCATTGCACAATCACTTGCTGGATTGTCTTGTCCTTACAGGAAAACACCAGAGGGGAACAATTGTCATAATACAACAATCATTTGTTGTTATATCCCTGTAGAAAGTGAAGATTAAAACAACACCCTTGCTTTCCAAAGCCAGATCACTTTCAATATATTTTGTTACAGTTTCTGGTAAGCATGAGTTTGCTTACATGTGAGGATTTGGGAGGTCAATGGCAAACACATGTGAGGGGTTAGGAAGTCAATGGCCATTAATTGCCTGGCCAATAGGAGTATATTTACAACTTTCAAACTGATTTTGCCTCATCTTTTTTGGGCAGGCAAGGAGAAACAAGATGTAGCTGTTGGATGCTCTGAGTTTTGAGCCAGGACATGTTGCCCAATTTCTGGAAAACCCAGTTGGGTAGCCTCCTAGTGTCATGACCCCCACTGAACTGGCTCTGGACTCTGACACAGAAGCCTTCAAGGAGCCAAAGACATGACCTGGAGGAGAGCAGGTAATTCCAGAAGACCCTTGCAGGGCAGATGTCCCTGGCTCATCTGCTCCAGATTTTGTCTTGAGGAGCCTGCAGAGGGAGCTCCTCCACCAGAATTTCTCTCTGTCCCCCCAGGTCCTGGGACAACTAAGTACCAGTCCAGGACTCAGTCTACAAGCTCACCAGAATCTGTCTCTCCTGGCAGGACTGGCAGAGGCAGTGGACTTGTGCCAAGACAGCCCAGAGAATGTGCAGTGCCAGGCTGGGAGCCCATGCTCTACCTTCATGGCCAGATCATGGTAGATGTAATCTTTTTCAGGATTCTGGCCTCAGTTAAGCCTGGCTAGATGAATCCCAGATGCTGCTTCCAGAGTAGGTGGACCTGCTATCCGTTCAGCTTATTTAAGCCTTGGGTTGGGAGGAGAAGCTTGCTGGATCAACTGGCCCATTAGGCTCAAGTTCCAGTTCCTTGCCTCTAGCTGTTGTTGATGCTCAAGCCACACTAACCAAGCCTGAGGCCACTACCACTCAAGGCTCTGCTTGCAGAATAGTGAACACCTAGAAATCCCACATTAATGGCAACCAGCTGTATATTCTTTGTCCAGACAAGTAGTGCTGCTGTTGTAGATGTCCTGAGCCACTACCTGACCACTGTAGTCAAGTGGCTAAAGGTGAATAAATTGAAACTGAACCCCAACAAGGTGGAGATGATGCGGCTAAGGGTGCCTGATGTC
Source organism: Gekko gecko (assembly GCA_029375565.1). Classification (NCBI taxonomy): domain Eukaryota; kingdom Metazoa; phylum Chordata; class Lepidosauria; order Squamata; family Gekkonidae; genus Gekko; species Gekko gecko. Next base: position 89,722,543 of record JAPDNY010000006.1, read on the forward strand.
TTGGAGAGTTTTATGGTTCTCATCTTTGATGATCTTTAACTGACCTTTGCTGCCTCAGATAAGAATCAGGGGATTATATTTGACTCAGCATTATAGCTGGAGAAAAATTTAAATAAGCCACAAAAAATACTTTGTTCCATGTAAGTTTAGCCTGAAGAATGGTTCCCTACCTCATGCTGGCTGATATGGTATGGACACATGGATCCATGACACTGTAACCTAAAGGCCAGACTATCTTAGCACACTCTATGTGAGTCTGTATTTGCCTTGAAGACAACTCAGAAACTTCAGCTGCTACAGAACACTGCAGCTTGATTACTGTCAGAAACTAGGAGGAATATACATATAATATCTAATCTGCAGTCACTCCATTAGTGATTTACTAATTTCTGGGTTCAATTCAACATACTGATTAGTATCTACAATTCCATTATGGCCTAGGATCTGCATATCTGCAGAACCTCTTCTTCTCTCCTGTGTTGCCACAATTTCGCTCATTTGAGAAAACCTTTCTGAAGGCGTCACTCTTCAAATGGGAAAGATTAACAGTTGCCTGTACCCAAGCATTCCCTGTTGCATCTCCTATTGGGTAGAATGACCTGTCTCAGGAAAGCTCTGATCTTTTTATTATTCCACAGAGTGTGTAAAATGGAATTGTTCAGGAGTGAATTACTGCTAGAGATTGTGAAAAATGCTTTCTCCCTACCTAGATCTGGCCAATCTGATTGTTGGATCCATGCCACAGTAACCCCAAGGCTAGACTACTGTAACATACTATCCACATTGTCTTCAAGGGATGACGTGTGTAAACGTCAGGAAGTACAACACAGCAGCTCAATTACTATCAGGAGCTATATTTTACCTATTCTGTACTTTATTTGAGTTCAATATAAAGTGCTGGTTATTTTCTACAAAGTACTTTAAAGTCCTAAGACACACTTAACTGCAGGACCTTCTTTTCTGATATGATCCAGTCCAACAGCTTTGCTCACCTGAACAAAACCATCTGGAGGCACCATCATGCAAGTGGGTAAGAAGAACCAACAACTACACATACCACAGTATTGACTGTTGCAGCTCCCACTCAGTGAAATCACCTATTTAATGAGATCGGGAAAAACCCCACATAATTCCACAGAACGCATAAAATGGAATTGTTCAGAAGGGCATTTTTATTAAGGAAATAGTGGTATAGTTTTAATGATTGTGATAAATTTTAAGCGTTTTCATTGCATATATGTATTGTACTGTTTTTATTGCATTGTTTCCTAATTTTGCAATCCAGTTTTATTGCATTGTTCATTGCTTGTATTATACCATTTTCATTTCATTATTTTTAAATTTTATACTCCACCTTGAGTTTCAACAAGAAAGGCAAGCTATAAACTAATATATAATACATGTATTAATAAATTAATACATATCTTTATATTAGTCAGTTTATTATGCAGTTCGATATGCAGTTTGTTCCTCAATACAGATGGCATTGATCCAGATGGTTTTTGAAGCTAAAATGTATCATCCTGTCAACTAAAGGAAGTAAGCAACACATTTCTTTCCTCTCACCTATGAACATGAGAACCAAAGCTCCAAACACCATGATCACAGTCTGCAGAGCATCTGTGTATATCACAGCAGCTAAACCGCCTGTAGAAAGAACAACAGAAAACTGACTCTATTACCAGTGCAGCTATATTTTTAAAAAGAGATTGCTTTGGAAGTGAGTTTACTTCACTATAAAAAATTAAATGCAAAGCATTTAAAGAAGAAACAACAACGGGGGTGGGTGGGGAATAATAATGTAAAATTGAGAAAGCTCTGCTGTGGTTAAGTGGCTATAAATGATGAGTAAAAAACTGAATCCTGACAAGACTGAGGTAATGCTGCTGATAAATGGTGAGGTTCTGATGGATATTGTGCTTCCTATATTTCATGAGGTTCAGCTGACCCTTGCTGATTCAGTTAAGAGCCTAGGGATCATACTGGGCACAGAAAATTAATGCAGACACAAAAAATGCTTTCTTCCATCTCCACTTAAACTGGAAGATGGCTCCCTTGCCTTGACTGATCTGGTTATGTGGATCCATGCCAGGGTGACCTTGGGACTAGATGATTGTAATACACTCTAAATCAGGCCTGTAGCCACAGTGGGACATTTAGGGGCCTGCCCCCCTGACTTCCTGCCAAGGGTCCCCCGACCTCCATCCAGGCCCCCTGGCTCTCTGGGCCACCTGGAGGACTCCCCACCGCCACCCCTTCCCCAAGCATGGCTTGCTTCCTCCATGTAGGCAAGCAGAATGCGAACGCCGCAGAAGTGAGAGTTTTTTAATTTGATTTTTATTTTATTTTTGATTTTGTGACTTCAGTGCCCCCTGACTTATTCAAAGGCCCCCTGAATTGCACAATCCTGGTTACGGGCCTGCTCTAAATGGGTCTGCTCTTGAAGTCAGCTCAGAAACTCCAGTTGGCATAGAATGCTGCAGCTTAGTTACTATCAGGAACCAGGCACAGTAACTTAAAAGTAACTCTCTACATAGGTCTGTGACTGAAAACAATTCAGAAACATTCAGCTGGTGCATACATATAATATGCGTATGCATATTATACTCATTCTGCAGTTTCCCCATTGGTTGCCTCTTGGTTAGCTGGTTCAATTCAGGGCACTGGTTATCACATGCAAAGCCCTTCATGGTCTTTGACCCTCGCACCTGCAGGATCGCATCCGCTGCTATGCTCCACCATGACAGCTTTGAACATCTGAGCAAAGTCTGCTGAGGCTACCACTCTGTAAGTGGGTAAAATCTATAGCCACCTGTATATACGCATTCTCTGTTGTGGCTCCCTCTTTTTAGAATTGCCTGTCTGATGAGGTCAGGAAGGCTCCCACACTGTGTAACACAGAACTGTTCAGATGGACATTTTTATACTTGGAATAAGGTTTCCAAATAATAAATGATTCAAGATGGCACTTTTGTTTGTTAATTTAAAACATTTCTATGCTGGTTCATCAGAGGTCTGCTCAAGATGGCTTGCAATTAAAGTAATAAAATCAGTATAAAAATAACATGACATTAAAACAAACCATTGGACATAAGCAGCTTGAAACTATCCTTAAAGCAACCCTCAGACCAGAAGCATCTAATTAAAAGCTGTAAAGATAAACACCCTGATTAAAAGCCTGAGTAAAACGAGTAAAGCCTGAGTAAAAAAAGTCTTGACCTGGTACCTAAAAGGCAGTAAAGTAGGTGCCCAGCCAGCCTCAAGGAGAGGGGCATTCCAGAGGCAAGGTGCCATCACAGAAAATGCCTTGATTCTAGTTACTATCTGCCTCACCTCTGAAAGCTAGGGGCACAGACAGCAGGGCTTGAGAGGCAGATCTTAACTGGTGGACTGGATAGTAGGAGAGCAGATGGTCCTTCAGGTGCCCCTGCCCCATGCTGTTTAGGGCTTTAAACTTAGAATTTTATAAAGGGAACAGTTATAAAGGGAGCAGGTGCCCCTGCCCCAAGCTGTTTAGGGCCCAGAACTTAGAATTTTATAAAGGGAACAGTATCCTAGTCTATTTCACTATTTAGTGAATGTTTCAACATGTTCTTACTGTGTTGTTTTCTACTTTTGTAATTCCATTTTTGCATTATTTATTACATATCCAATACTTTTCCTGCTTTCTTTCTAATTTTTGTAATCTTAGTCCTATTACATTGTTTATTCAATGTCACATGCTATTTGAATGCATTGTTTTTTAATCTACCTTAAGTCTCAGCAAGACAGCCAGGCTATAAATAAATCTATTTTTCTCAGAATTAGAAGTATAAGAAATTTACCCTGTATATTCAAATATTTTACACTGAAAACTACTGCATGAGTCAAAATGGTGGCATCCTGCATGAAAAACACTGAAGGAAGTGTAACCCCTAGCTAGGAATGGAATAAGCAAGGAAGGGGTGGAGCCTCTAAATACAGAAGGATGCAGAATGTGTGGAAAGCAAAAGAGGGAAGCAAGACTGCCCTCCTAGGGAGCTTGAACCTTAATCATAGGCTCTTAACACCTTGTTTAAAGTAACTATGATTTATATATGGAAACTGATAATGTTAGCCAAATTGCTCTATTTTAAATATAGCAATTGGTTTATTATTATTATATTATTATTGGATTCTCGCCTGTATATACAGAGAATGCTGCTAGTCTGTAATGGTTCCCAGTAAAAGACACAGAGACCAGGTATAATTAATAAAATATTATTTTACTGAATATAATCCTTATTTATTCATTCACAAACACACAAACAGTATTCAAGCATTCACACACATAAAATAGAACTAAGAAAGCAGAGGGGATTGATGGCTTATGGAGAGGTGATACTACCTGTCAGATGTGCAGAAGTCCATGAAGAAGGATTGTGGCCTAAACCCAGAGGGTTCAGGGGTGGGCTGCCATTTTGGCTCATGGCAGAGACACACACGGTCTGAGGCCATGTGTCTGCTGGGATATACCCACTGTAAGACAATGCAGCCCAATGGGTGGCCCTGGGGGCTGGTCTCAGGTGAGAACAAAAGATTTCCTGGACCAATGATGAGTCCCAGGGGTGTGTGATGTCAGTAGAGGCAGACCTTAGGTATGGCCAATGGGCTTCCAGAGAGGCAGGGTCTGGATTTAACAATAGAATCCAGGTGTTGGGTGGCTAGTTGAATGGATTATAGGGACTTGCTGGCCAGGTAAACAAAAGGTGGGAGACTTCCCTGATTGTCCCTGATTAGCATCAGGAAGGGTCGTTTGGGTAATCCCTTCATGGACTGGCAGAGGAAAGGTCCTTTGTCTGCTGTATGGCCCTTAATCCGTGTAGGTGACATGCAGCAGGTATGTAATGGAGTCCCTCAGAGTAAAAGGACAGCTTTTTCCTTTCTCTATGGGCTTCTACCTTGGCATCCATTTTACAGTCTAGACAGACCATGTGGCAACAGCAAACAGTCCATAGCAAAGCCCCATAATGGCGTCAGGGCTAACAATAAGGGAGGGAGACTTTTGTTCAAAATTGTAAATTTTAGAATTATTGTTTCAGGGCTGTGTTATCTAGTGGGGAGTTCAGCTGGGACCCTCATTTTCGAAGCCAGTTCATAGAGTGTTCAGCTGGAGACTTCTTGGCCCACCAACAAGAAGAAAAGGATGGCCTTTGGGAGTGGCAGGCTGTGAAGAAGGGAGACGTTAATGGTTTGGATTTTAAAAGATCACTGTTCTATTGTTACTAAGATCTTTGTTTTTGTTACATGATATGATGTTAAGTGAAAAGTAATAATTAGTTGCTGTAGGTTTTCCAGGTTGTGTGGCCATAGTCTTGGTATTGTAGGACCTGATGTTTCTCCAGTAGTTGTGACTGGCATCCTCAGAAGTATAACACAGAAAGATCCATTTTTCTGTGTTATACCTCTGAGGATGCCAGTCACAGCTGCTGGTGAAATGTCAGGTCCTACAATGCCAAGACCATGGCCACACAACCCGGAAAATCTACAGCAACTAATGAACTCCAGCTGTGAAAGCCTTCGACAACATATTGAAAAGTAATAATGTTTAATTCTTTTTGAATTATTGCAAGATTCATTCCAAGTTCTGCCCCACAGAACCCACAAAATGAGGTTGCAGCTGCAGATATGGTCTTACCAAATATACAACATTCAACCAGCTATGACAACTTGTTGAAAATATTCCTATTTTGTCTCATCCATATAAAGCCAGTGCTCTCTGAAGGAAATGGAGTAGTTTGTGACAGTTTCATTCCGTGGATGTTCTTTCCTCTGGTTGCACTAACAGTATAGTGAATGAGAGCTAGTGTGGTTTAGTGGTTAGATGGTTAGAGTAAGCCTGGAAAGGCCAAAGTTCAAATCCCAATTTACACTGGAAAAACTTGGATCAATTATTTCCTCTCTGCCTCACCTGCCTCCCAGGATTGCTGCAAGCATAAAACAGGATGGAGAAACACTGTAGACTTTGAAGGACAGGTGGGCTAAAAATGTAATGAATTAAATAAAATTAATGAATAATGCTTTGATGATATTGAACAACCGCATATGAAGTAACTACTTCTGCACAACAAGAAGTTGCTTTTGGAGATACCAGGCTGAAAGCAAGCAAACTGCAGACTACTGCAGTTTGTTTCAAATGGTTCTTCAATCACTATTATGGATATTTCACATCAAGTTGATGACCTAGACTGAATTAAAGTCTCTGATTTAACATTTTGCTGATATAGAAGAGCTTAGATCCTAGATAAATAAACTATATGTTCCAAATTAAAAATATTCTCTGACTATACTGTGCAGTTACCAGCTATAGTGTAGATGGCTGTCACCACTAACAAGATCACTGTAGAAAGGTAAAGGTTCCAACCCAAGGAGATCTGGATAAAAAGTGCCCCAGAGAAAATGTCTGTCTAGAGGAGAGAGGGAAAAAAGTATTTGTTACTGTCAGGTCCAGTTAGTCAGTATGTCTCTAAAACAGTTTGGTTTAAAAAAGATTTTAAACTGTTCAAATGGCTAGGATGCAAATGGACAGGTTGTGGGATCTTTTGATTGCCTGAATAACATACATTCCTTGAGCAGATTCCCATTTCAAAGCTTTGGCTGAGTAGGTCCTCAGGATGAAGATATATATTCTTTGTATAAATAACTTGGGCACAACCTATTACTTTTGGTTTTTCATGTAAAAAGAACCTTTATTTATAAACCCATATTTATAAACCCCTATCCATCAAGACTAGGGTTGTCAGGCCTGTGCCTGTGAATCCTGAGATCTCATGGGGGATAGAGCCTGGGAAGGGGAAGTATCACGGATGCTGTGGTATTAGTTCCAGGTGATCACCTTGAAGTGATGTCACAGCCTATGATACTCCAGGAATTTCCTCAGTCTCTTTGGTAGGGAATTCCTAGAGTGTCACAGAGGGCTATGACATCATTTCCTGCAATTTTTCTCTTACTGTGCACTTGAATTGAGCACAGGCAGTTGAAAATGGGGTAGGAGTTCACCCACTGTGGGCAGGCACTTGACAACCTTAATCAAGAATCAGTACTGCTTAGGTCCCATTAAAATTGATAGAACTTCTTAGCTGTATATTAATTCATCCCAATGATTTAAATGGGATTTAATTACAGCTAATTATTTTCTGATTGGGACTAACATATGCACACTTGTAAATTCAACTGCAATATAAAAATATGAATGAGAACTAATTTAATACTGGGAACAGCAATAATTAGAATGAAAAATGATGATCATACGAATATAAAGTAAAATTTTGTCAAGTGGACTGATGAAAAACGGATGTTGCCAATAAACCAAATATGACAAGATAACAAAGCATTTACCTGATGTAGTGGCAAGCAGACAGAAGCACCAGATTAGTGGGGGCCATACCTGGGACCTCGGCAGGACCTGCAGCCTGTTCTCCCATGGCCTGTTTGGCATTGCTGCTGCTGGCCAGCAAGCCCAGCCCAGGGATGGCAAGAGAGCATCAGGGTTAAATGGGTGGTGGGTGGTAAGCTTGTGGGTTGTGGCCATGGTTCTCACCTACTTGTCACTGCTGCCTGCTCACTATCACTAGGCTATGCTGGACAGAGCAGGTGGCATGTCCCAAGCATGCTGGTTAACCAAGCATTCTGGTTACACATATAACTGAAGGTTCTGGCATTGAGAATGTCTAGTCAGATTATTTGAAAGAGTAGTTTTATGACAGCCTTGTTCACTTATCCAGTAATTTTGGGTATATAACGTTTATAATTTTACGTATCCAAAATAGATGGAGAAGTATAGGGTTATCCTAAGATGATTCTTGCAAATTGTCTAACCAGACATCAGAAATGCCAGAGCCTTCAATTATATGTGTGTTGACATAAGATAGTATCTGAGGTTATACAGTGTAGATACAGTGGCAATCCTGATGAAAATTCACTGAGAATGCTGGAATGACTTGTTCAAACATGTTCTATTCTCTCTCTCAGAAAATTCTCTGCTGTAGAAGCCACAATTATTTTCCCACAGAATACATACTGATATCTTGGTGAATATATACAGGATAAGGGACAGCACAGATAGGTAGATTTGAATCCTCTGGCCTCCAAATCTTTTCCTCAAGTATTCTGGCATAGTGACCACTCCTGCAGCAATGTAAACTGGCACAAAGATCCAGCCAAGGACCAGCAATGCCCAGGTAGCCTAGCCAGAAAGAAGGAAAATATCCATGCATTATATTGTTTTTGCACAGTAAACACATTCAGTTCTATACATACAATGCTATCAATACAGGGGTCTTTTGGGGGGAGTGCACCGGAGCACAGCTCCGGGAGCTCAGGAGCCAAGCCCCGCCCCCAGCCGGCATCCCGGGGAGTCTTTCAGGCAGCCGAATGTCAATTTCAGCTCCATTATATCCTATGGCCATTGAAGTCAATGGTGAAAACATAGGGTATATTCTGGGGGCTGGAGGGGAGGGGGGTTGAGGGAGAGGCTCCAAACTCACAGGGTAGCTGATGGAGCCTCTCCCCAGGATACCCACAAAGTTTCAAGAACATGGGATCAGGGAGTCCAATTCTATGGGCCCCCAAACAGGTTGCCCCTATTCCCTCCATTGTTCTCTAGAGAACAATGGAGGGAATGGGGAATAGCAGCTGTTTTTCTATGAAAAGACCCCTGTATCAATATAAACAATGTGAAAGTAAATCACCAGCATCACCACTGACACAGAAGACAGAGGCATGAAATGTTTTGAGAATGGAATATGATTTTTGGCTCTCAGTTAGACAAGTATAGAGCAGCATAGCAACTAGAAAAAAGGTATGCAGGTAATAAAGAATGGTTGAAACAGATGTATTAAGACAGTGTGGACACACTGGTCTCATGGGAGTGGTACCACATCAATCTATAATCTGTGTATAAAAAGACCCAGGTCTCCAAAAGCATAGAGTTTGATGTTCTAGTCTGAATGGTCACACACATGTAGCTGCCTGTGTTGCCTTGCAAGCTTTTTATAAAGTATGGACTTGTGATATAACTCTATATCTGGATTGTGCAAAGAGTGTGCCAGGGGAAATGGACTGATTGGTGCCCATGAGACAGAGCCACACAAAGAACACATGCCTAGCTGAGGGAAGCCTTGGACTGAAACAGCATGTTAAAACCAGATGTGGACCCATGGAAGACCCAGTGCTATCCATCACTGCCTCCCTAAAGATGACTGCAAACCCAGGATGCCAACCTCCCTGAGAATCGCAGACACTTGGAACCAGCAGCCAGAGTAATAGAGAAGCCATGCTTTTCAAAGACAACATAAACTTTCCTGCTAAAACATCATGACAAGCCTCGTCTCTATCATGCAGGCACTGTCCCCCCACCCCCGCACCTTTTTCTCCAGCTTCACCCCATACTGCACATAACTCCAAGTTGTGAAAGAATTAGCTCACTCACCCACCCTGCACCCATCAAGACAATGCTGCTGCTGAGCATCGGATCGTTAATGCTGATGGCTGGCCAAGCACTGGGAATGACTCTATTCTTCCCCCTTTGTTTCAAACCCCGCTCTCTGAAAGGTGTCACTCTAGAGAAACATTATGTCAATTGCCCAACCATTAAACCCCTTCTCCTGGTCATCACATGACCATCTGCAACAAGTTTTTTTAGCAACTTCCTGGGGACAAGAGGGGAAGTGGCTGGTAAGAAGCCCACCCCCCAGCCCCACAGTGCATAAAAGAGCAGGACCATGTGCTCTCTCTCTCTCTTTCATCTGGATCTAAACCCTACCCTATCTTGCTGGCTCTAGCGCAGCCAGAGTCTATCCACGTGTTCTGGTGGCTCAGAATATGATCCCATTTTTTCCCTTATAGTCTCCCTTATTTTTCTGTAGATTGCTTTATCTTGCCAAAGACCAGTAAAGTATCACCAAATCAATGATTAGCCTGCTAATGCGAATGTGGCTATCCCTTTCTATCTATATTTCTTAGGACAGAATAAGTGTGTGTGTGATTGTGTTTTTATTGTATACTTGAAAACACCTCAGTAAAGAATCCATTTCTTTAAAGACTTGGTTTCTGCATTTATTTCTGGTTTTACTGGAAAGGATGGAACTTCTGTATACATAGACGTGTCCCCTTAGTTGCCAATTGGTCTTAAATATTATAATTCCACATAGTTATTAATACATTAAGCAATTTGGCTAACACCCTGTTCTTTGAGTAACAACTGGCATAGCTAAATACAGTTAATCTAATCAAGCCGTTTGAAAATAATACTAGTCATAACACTTTTAGTTTGGGGAGATATCTCTCTTTTTCCCATCCCACTTCTTTGTTATTTTAGCCAGAATGCACTTCACTGAATCAGGAGATTATTAGAGAATGACCTTTAGCACAAAAGGAAATCATTCATCTTAGAGACAGCTGATATGCCGTTTTTTGGCAGTTGAGAAGTGCACATTTCCCTTTGGATCTCTGTAGGATTCCACTCCAAGTGAATTGCTTTCACTGCAAGCAACACCAGTTTCCAGGGATCATTTCATAAAAAAAGAGGTGCAGGAGCTAATTTGCATAGTATTTGCATATGAGTTATATGCATAACTCATTTGCAAATCCCCCCTTCCCTTGAGTCTCTCCGCAAAAGCAGAGAGGCTCAGGGGAAAGGGGGGCACGTCTGCTTACCTCCCCTTCCCTTCTCTAGCCAGCCCGCCATGGGACACCTGGAGAAGATCAGGCAGGGAAGCCAGGGATTTAAATCCCCTCGACTCTCTCTGCAAAGGTGGAGAGGCTCAGGGGGAAAGAAAGGCATGTCTCCCCACCTCCCCTTCCCCTCTCCAGCCAACCTGCTGCAGTGGGCTGGCTGGAGCAGGGAAGCCAGGGATTTAAATCTCCCTTTGTCCCTGAGTCCCGGTGAGCCAGAAAAGGTGGGAGAAGGGGCCTGGGCTCCTTCCTGCCAGAGCAGCACTCCAGGACACTCCAACAGGCAATGACCCCTGCCAGTTCCTTCAAAAGAGGAACAGCCTTGATCTTCAAACATCACTAGTAAGGAGTTAGCCCCCTTAGCGTCACTTAAAGGTAGTGACAAAGGCTGAATAGAATGTGTCCAGGTACTTATATTTGAAAATAGCTGCCAAAAAACTTGTTTATAAAAAGACCGGGAACACAGCCAGATCAGTAGAAGGGAATAGATAATATTAACAAAGGTGATAACTCAAATGTAACTACTATACTTGGAGAATCTAGTTGGGAGCCCATTTATGTGGACTGCTATACACCAGACTGTGAACCTTTTTTGGGTCCATGATAATAATGTGTAATTGTGTGTAGTTCAAAGTTATGAGCCGGGTTTCATTTACAATTTTTTGCTGTATGTTTATGTTGTAACATTGATTGTTAAATTTATTGTCTTTAAAACATTTGATAGTATAGTATTGTTAGTAAAGTTTCTATTTTAGAGCAGTTTAGGGCTACATAGCGTTTATATTCCCTTCTACTAAAAAACTTGTTTATAGCAATATTATGTCGAAAACCATGCCTTTTCTTTAGAACTAAAAAACTCTGGGGAAGGGGTGTGGGCTTAAAATCATAATGTCCAGAGACACATTTCTGAAATGTACATCGTGGGGTCAGATTTTTCTTTTGATTTCCACAGAGATTTTGTTAAATGTCCTATAGGAAGAGTTTATTGCAGAAGCATTCTAATACACTATGCATTGGGGGCACTGTGGCATTTCAGGTTATTTCTATTTCAGAACATTTTTTAATATTCTGAAGCCAATTTGCCCCAGTATTCCTCAGAATTTGCGATAAAGGATTGTGGAAAAAGCTGGAAACTGGAATCATTCCTAGCAGCAAAGGGATGACACACAAGAGTTTGTAGTCAAATTTAGGGACTTGCTTATTTTTACCATCTGACAGTAATCCTAGCTAATGAACTACATTATCAAACCATTTTCGTTGTTGTTGTTCAGTCGCACAGTCAAGTCCAACTCTTTGTGGCCCCATGGATCACATCACGCCAGGCCCTCCTGTCTTCTGTCGTGCTCTGGAGTTTGTTTAATTTTATGTTTGTTGCATCGATAATACTGTCTAACCATCTCATCCTAACCTTCTTCTTTGACCTTCAATCTTTCCCAGCATCAGGGTCTTCTCCAGTGAGTGCTCCCTTCTCATTTGGTGGCGAAACCATAGACAAGTTAATAATGATAACTCAATGCTTGCTAATCGCAATGAACTCATAGCAAGCCCAGGACCATGGGATTTATAAGGCAAGAGAAAAACAGAGGTGGTTTGCCATTGCCATCTCCTCTGCATAGCAACCCAGTCTTCCTTGGTGGTTACCCATCAAGTACTAACTGTAGGTGATCCTGTTTAGCTTATAAGCTCTGACAAGATTAGGCTGCTGTAGACAAGTTAATGCAGGGAAATTCTGACTGTATAAATTTCATATACAACTTGCTATAGTTGTAAGCATAGACTAAGTGACTAGACAACAAGACACTCAGCAGTAGGGTTGCCAGACCCCCCACCTCCGGTGGAGGTGAGGGTCCCCTGCTGCCAGGCCCCACTACCCCACTCCCAATCAGCTGGATGGCAGAGGGGAACTTGCCTTGAAAAAGAGGGAGATCCATTCAATGTGCAGTGACGTATCTACACCACTACCCTCATGACCTGGAAGTGAAGACATCATGTCTGGGTTGCTGGGGTGACACTCTGGTATTTGGGCAAAAACTCTATAGTAGAAGCCAAATTCACCATAGAGTTTTTGCCAGTAGTGTACCAAGGGGGCAGAGCATAGATAACCATCTTTTTAAAGAAGCCAATCAGCTCTAAATTTGCACTTTCCCATAATTAACACTTCATTTCACAGATCAGCAGCCAACCATTTCAACATAAATCCTGAAAGGAAGGAAAAAAGAATTACAAAATGAAAAAAATCCACCCTGGGCGCAACTTAAGGAAAGCTTTTGAAGGGGGACCTCAAAGGCAGCATCATCCTGCTGCTTCCAGCCGAACATCTTCCCTTTTATTTTTAAAATGCAATTCTGACAGCAGCCACTAGGGGTGCAGGGAAGTCTAAGCATAGCAAAAAGGTCTAGGATCAGCTAAGTTTCCCTTTTGTCCAGGACTCCAGCAAACTTTGGTGTAGTGGTTAAGTGTGTGGACTTTAATCTGGGAGAACCAGGTTTGATTCCCCACTCCTCCACTTGCACCTGCTGAAATGAACTTGGGTCAGTCACAAGCTCTGACACAGCTGTTCTTGAAAAAAGAGCAGTTTGTGTTAGAGTTCTCTCAGCCCCACCTACCTCACAGTGTGTCTGTTATGGGGAGGGGAAGAGAAAGGAGTTTGTAAGCCGCTCTGAGACTCCCTTGGGTAGTGAAGGGCGGGGTATAAATCCAATCTCCTCTTCTTCTTCTTCTTCTTCTTCTTCTTCTTCTTCTTCTTCTTCTTCTTCTTCTTCTTCTTCTTCTTCTTCTTCTTCTTCTTCTTCTTCTTCTTCTTCTTCTTCTTCTTCTTCTTCTTCTTCTTCTTCTTCTTCTTCTTAACAGATTGTGCTGATAGCTGCCTCAGCAACTGCCAGCCTGTAGGCCATTTTATCCAATATTTTCTCTCCCTCTTTTCCACATGTTTCTCATTCATTCCTATCTCCCTTCACCTAATTTTTCTGTGCCCCCCTCCCCTTATTTTCACTTCTTGGTCTCAAGACCTTCTCATCCCTATGCTGCTTGGTGACAGAATATATTTAAAGTAGCTTGAAACCCATGCTTCACTACGGTATTTAACTACCATACATCCAGTTATAAGACTTCTGGGGAGAATTTTTTTTGTGTGGTTTCGGATGGTTTTTTGAATTGGTCTTGTAGTATAATAGCATAGTATCCAAGCTTCAAAAAGATGTTTGAATAATGCAAAGTGTGTTGATGGAGAAAACCAATGAAGTGAATTTCAAAGTAAACATTTGTTGAAGGAATTACAAAGGGGAAGATTGTAGTGTAAAAAATGAAGTGAGAAATACGTACAACTTTTTTCTCTCTACTGAAGGACATCTTTGTAGACAACATTGGTGGTTGTGTCCTCAGGTGCTAGGATCAGCAGGCTGCTGGGTGAGCTCTCTCTGGAGTAGACCACATAGAACTGCCCATGTGAGAAGCAGTCCTCTGTTGTCAATTCCTACTGCCATCAATGTCTGCCCCTGGGACTCGTTGATGGTCATAGCAAAGCAGACCTTGAGGGGGAACTGCAGCCTCCTGTACTCGAAGCGGTTATCTGATGGTATGAGTGGTATGTGTGGTATGAACACCTACTCTCCCTGAGCACAGCTGGTGAGCAATGTGGCCTCAATGATGTTCTTGTGGAGGGCCTTCACTCAGAGTCTGGTGCCATTGCAGAATTTGGGTGGGATTGCGTTGCTTATATCGAGACTGCCACTCTGTGAACCTCAGGGTGATCTTGCTGGTAGTTGGCCACCACTGCATGGTGCACCGCAGGAGTACTATGCACATATTTCTTTGCCACATCCCTAAGTTGCTTCCTCCTTTTAGCATCGCTGTATCTGGCATGACGTTTGCCAGGAGGTATAAGGCGGAGTTGGACTGAGGGAGGGGTGATGTGTTTGACACTTCTTCAGGTTCATGAAGGAGCCACATATTGAATGGCTCCTAGAAAGGTCCTGCACCATCTCCCTAGGAACAGTCACAAACTGTATTGCCATACCATCTTTTTTGAGAAATCCCTATTCAGGAGTCTTGAATCACTGATGTTATTACACAGAAGACAGAACTTCCCTGAATACCAACTGTCTTCAACCATCTGCAGTCTCCTGTAACTTGTTTTTACCTCAGAACGCTGAGCTCCACAGCTGAGCAATCAGAGGGAGGGGGGGTGCAAGCAGGCAGTAGCCTGCCAGGCACACAGCAAAGTTTTACCCCTTTGGGAAAACACATTTTACCTCTTTTCACCCCCTTAGGGGGTCGAATGTCTAAAAATCCCTTCTTCGTGGGGGCTGACATCATGGAAGCAATGCACTCCCTGAATTTCGTGTTCCTAGGTCCAGGGGTTTGGGCTCGGCATTGATGAGTCAGTGAGAACACCTGTTTTTATATATATAGAGAGAGAGAGATGCAAAAATGCCCCCCCCCCTTCAGTTTCTAGTGCAGAGATTGTCTGGTTTGACTTTAGTCCTTTGGAAACAATGGAGGATGGAGTCACCTTACTTCTTTGGGGGCAGTGTTTTCTTAACATTCAGTCTGGTGAAGCTTGTAATCACTATTTTGTATTGCTTTGGCTAGTGTTAGTTAGTAGAAGTTAGTATGTAGGCAGAATTCTAGCTCTCAAGAATACCTTGCAGATGTTTGGGATGGTCATCCCTTGGGCTTCAAAATGGAGAACATAAGCCCTCCCAAGTGTCTGCTTAGAACATGAATGGTGTGATGGAATTTTTTTTGGCCATCAACTCACAGCTGACTTATGGCGACCCTGTAGGGTTTTCAAGGCAAGAGACTTTCTGCTGCTTCAGATCAACATGGCTACCCATTTGAATCGATTTTCTGGCCATTATTATTATTCATTTTATTTCATGATTATTAATGAAAATAATTTTGTCGTCTAGAGGAGGGGCCCTGACCTGGATAGGCCCAGCCTAACCTGATCTCATCAGATCTCAGAAGCTAAGCAGGGCCGACATGGAGGCAGGCAATGGCAAACCACCTCCAAATGTCTCTTGCCTTGAAAACCCTACAGGATCGCCATAAGACAGTTGTGATTTGATGGCCAAAAAAAAAAAAAAATAGAGGGGGGCTGTTGTTAAATAATTGTATGCTCCAGGTGCCAAATAGGCTAAGTATGCCACTGCTCTTTGCCCAAATACCAGGGCATTGTCCCAACATCCCGAAAGGAATGACATCAATTCTGGGTCACATGGTCAGTGATGTAGACATATTGCTGCATGTTGGATGGGTCTCCCTGCTGCTCTCGGTAAGTCCCCCCATCCCTCACCAGTTGCTAGGAGGCACTTGGCAACCATACTTTGCAACCCTGACACCTGTCACTCAGATGACACTGGCGGTTTCCACATCAGTTATCTGCTCCAGGTTTCATGCTGTTAAGAAGCAGGGTTTTGAGGAAAGATTGCAGTAGAGCTTGGGTGGCTGCTGTGTGGGTGGGAACATTTGGATTTTCCTACACACATAGCAGACATTTTCTCTGACACTGTCCTCTCAGCAAGCATTTTGTTCCCTGCCACTGGAGGGCCTTTAATTTCTTAAAAATCAGCAGTTCAATATTGTTATAGTGATACAATACTAACAAGCCATATAGCAGGTTTTTAGAATTCCCAGTTTTCATTTAAAGAGAAAAAAGGAAGTCTCTAGCACCTTACATGTTGTAGATACAAGAGGAACGGCACATTGTCACAACCAAAAGGGTTAGCAACTTTGTTTAAGAGTAAGCTGAATCTGTCAAGCAAATCTTACATTCCACTCAAAGCCTCCAACTGCAAGGCCTCCTGCAGCTCCTGTGCCTGCTAGGCCAATAAATAAACCACTCCCCACATTGCTGGACATCAGAGATGCTCCAATCTGAAACACAAAAACACACATTCTGCAGTGAGGGCCAAGATGTTCTATGGCAATTAAACTTAGAAAAACACAAGGCTTAGATTTCTTTGCATGAGAAATGCTATCGTATATAAGACCATTCTAAAAATTTTAAAACATAGATGTACTCATTTTACCACTTCATTTTTATTTGCTGGATCTGATTTGGATGGTCTAACTAAATATCCACTTTAGTCATATGTTCATAGCTTCTTATTAGAACCTTACTGTGCTTATTTCTATTTATTTCTCTTTGGAACGCTTCTGAAAATCTCTTCATCAAAATTTCTTTCCAGTTTTGGGAATTTTGAATTGCTTGTCCCCCCCCCAATTGGAATCAATATGTTAAGAATTCTCCATTGCATCATGTTTTATGTCCAAATTTTATGCAGAACCCTGGACATGTTTGGTTTGCCACAGCATTCATTTACTTCAATTCATGTGCTTCCCCCACTTCTACATGATTGATGCACATGGCAGATCCCAAAATGCAGTTGTCATTAGCCTACACAACTGCACAGAGCTCCAGCTTGTCTCCCACAAATCATGTCTACACATGCTGGCAGAAGATGGCAATAGAAGGGGACAGATGAGTGTTGTTGGGAAGAGAGTTCCAGAGTTTTCGTGCCATAAATAAGAAAGCCCTTTCCTGGTTTGCTGCCTGCCTGATTTCAGAACATGAGGGAACTTGAAGCAGGATAATAGAAGATGACCACAGTAGTTGAGTAGGCTCATAAGAGACTAGGTATTTTCAAGGATGTAGCTCCCAAACCATATGGAGCTTTAACAGACAAGTCTAGCACCTTGAATTGTACCTGAAAACAGACTGGGAGCCAGTATAGATAGGCAAAGATTGGAGTGGTATGGACCCTATGACCCACACAAGGCCGGCCCCAGCTTATTTTGCACCATAGGTGAGGATCTCTTCTGGCGTCCCCCCATGTGCCATCCCCCCCATGCACCACCCTCCCATACGCCGCCCCCCTCCCCCCAATGCCAGTAGCTCAGAAAGTAGTATTTTTGCTCACAGGACTCCACAGCTTAGAGGGAACATTGCACAGGAGCATAACCATCTATCCAGGCAAGTTTGTTAAAAGCATTTTGTGCAGCGCAGGCGAGACCAGCTGTTCCCCGACACACACTCTCTAGCAAGACGACTCCCAGCTTGTGCACACACTTTTGCGGGCACACCCGAAATCCCCCTCCCCTGCCAAGTGTCATCCCTTTGGATGGATGCTTCAGTGCCCCCCCTGACCCTGATGTTGCAAGGGGAGATTTTGTGGTGGGAGGAGGCTGAAGGAGGGACACTCTCTGAAGTGTCACTGCCCACCCGCACCGGGCAAAGACGGGCCTCTCTGGCTTCCTAGGATCTGGAAGCCCCAGACGGTCCAGCCAGGCTGGTCAACAGGAAACGCCAGGCCCGTCTCTTCCCAGCCCTACAGCCGGCTCTGTCTGGGTGGGGAGCCCTTCCCAAGGGGGACATCTTGGTGGGGCACCGAACTTCCCTGGAGATGGCCAGCGGGTGCCTTGGCCGGGTGCTTTTGTGGGAAAGCCCGCACTGGAAGGTGAAAGCCTCAAATTGCAAACAGCTTGTTTGGTCAGGGTTTCATTCGCCGCTCCCCCTGGCCTCTTTCATGTCCACAGGCCTGCTCCCCCGCCCCTCCCATTCGAGGAGGCCCTTCTCGTAGGGGGCACCATTCCAGATCTCAGGGAGAGGAGAAATGCGGGAGGTGGTGCAGAAGATACTGCGCTCACAGTCAGCACTTCTGGGCACACTTGACAGACTCAGGGAGAAAGAGGCGATGGCGGTGGTCACCCAGTCAGGGATTTTGGTGGGGTGGGGGGCTTTTGGTGGAGGGGGCAGGTGCAGTTCGGCACCCTAAGGGCCGGCCCACCCAAGGCAAACACCTAGTGAGCGAGCTGGCCCTGGACCCACCCACTAGTTTGCCTAGTGAGCGAGCTGGCCCTGGACCCACACTAGTCAACATCCTGGCTGCAGCATTTTTCACCAAATGAAGTTTCTGGACACTTTTCAAGTGCAGCCCCATGTAAAGTGCATTGCAGTCAGGTCTGGTGCTGTAATGTATCCACTGGAGAACATGGGCTCTGGACAGCCATGTGCTTGGACTGGTTCTAACCGGTCCTCCATGTGGCCAGGCGAAGGGCCTGAGCTTCGCCCCGAAGGACAATGGACTAGGGGATCCTGACTCCCCTCCAATGGAGGAGCAGGAGTTAATCCAATCAATGTAAATAGCGAATCACTGGGTGTGTGTGTGTTTGGGGTGTGGGTCACTTGGGAATAAAAGCCGGCCTGCGAGCCGGCTCAGTTGTCTTGTTCTTCATCTAATAAAGTATGTGAGAGCTGAAATCACTAGTAAGTCTCAGTACTTTTCACTGGCGACGAAGGTGGGATGCCAACTCCCTCCATGAACAACAACCACGAGACGAGCACCGCTGACCGCCCCAACGCCGAAAGCACCGAACGCCGCCGCCGAGCTTCATGTCCGCCTCTTCGGTTCCTGGGCACCGCACCGCTCCCTAGCACCGCTGACCCCGAGAGCAGCCTCGCTTCCAACGCCGCCAACTCTACGCC
Source organism: Gekko gecko (assembly GCA_029375565.1). Classification (NCBI taxonomy): domain Eukaryota; kingdom Metazoa; phylum Chordata; class Lepidosauria; order Squamata; family Gekkonidae; genus Gekko; species Gekko gecko. Next base: position 89,741,723 of record JAPDNY010000006.1, read on the forward strand.
TGAACCGCGACCTCCACGGGTGAGCACCATGGCCGCTAGCAACGAGAGCTTCCCCGCCTTCGATATCTCTCGTCCCGCACACTGGGAGACCTGGATCGAGACGCTGGAGCGTCACTTTGAGATCCATGGCATCACGGATGCGGGTACGAAGAAGGCCTATCTCCTGCGCTACTGCGGCATCGAGGCACACCTCCTCCTGAAGGACCTGGTGAACCCCCTCCTGCCGAAAGACGCGGCCGCCACCTACGACATGCTGGTCAAGGCGTTTACTGACCACTTGGCACCAAAGCCCACCAAGTTCGCGGAACGAATGGAGTTCTTCGCGAGAACGCAGGGCCCCGACGAAACATCTCCGGAATTCCTGGCCGGACTACGCCGCGCAGCCACAAGGTGTGCCTTCCCCAACCTCGCAGATACCCTCCTAAACCAGTTCTTGGTGGGGCTGAAGGAGGCGAAGCTGCGCCGCAGGCTCATCAGCCGGGACGACCTCACTCTGGAGGCCGCCCTCCAAGAAGCGGCCGCCTACGAGAAGTCCCACGCAGATCGCCGGCCTAAGACGGTCCATCGCCTCCAGGACTCCGGCCCCTCGGATGACTCGAACGATGAGGAGGTCCTACAGGTGAACCACCGATCACAGCCACGCACCCAACGCAACAGGGGATCCCCCGCACCACCAAACCAGCCCAAAGCATCTGCCTGTGCAAGCTGTGGCGACGCTCACGAGCGCCGGACCTGCCGTTTCCGGGACGCCGTCTGCAGGACCTGCAACAAGGCCGGACACCTCGCCCGAGTCTGCCGCTCCAAGGGCAAGCGCCTGGGATCCACTGCCCAGCTGGACGCCGCAAGCCTGCACACCGTGACGACACAGCGCCGGCAGACGGTATGTAACTTGCCCCCTGAAAGCCTGGACAAGGTGCATGTGACTGTCCAAATAGAGGGGTCCCCCTGCCAAATGGAAATAGACTCAGGGTCCTCGTTCTCTATAATTTCCGTGGAGACCCTTAAAACACTATGCCCCAAGGGGGACCCCGACTGCACAAGCCACGGGGGTTGAAACTGATGGACTTTAACAAAAACCCAGTGGCAGTCCGTGGCTGGGGCAAGTTTCAAGTCCGATTTAAAGGGTTCTCGGGCTTGCTGGACCTGCTGGTTGTGGAGGGGCGCCTCTCAAGCCTCCTGGGACTGTCGTGGTTTGGGCCTTTGGGACTCCAAATAGCAGGAGTAAACCACCTCGGGACCGCTGACTGGGAGGCAGTTTGCCGGGAGTTCCCCAAAGTATTCGATGGGACCCTGGGGAGGTACAATGGGACCCCGATTTCGCTAGATCTGGACCCTAACGTACGACCCATCCGCATAAAGGCACGGCCCCCTCCCCTAGCCATGCGGGAAAAAATAGAGGCCGAGCTCGACCGCCTGGTCGCCCAAGGCGTGCTGGAACCGGTCGTGTCAGCGCGCTGGGAAACCCCCATTGTAACGCCAATTAAACCGAATGGGGCTATACGCATTTGTGCAGATTACAAATGCACCATAAATAAGGCTCTGCAGGACCACGCCTATCTGGTCCCGGTAGTGAGCCATGTCCTGGCCTCCCTGACTGGGGCCAAAGTTTTCGGCAAATTGGACCTGGCGCAGGCTTACCAGCAGCTGCCAGTGGACACGCCCGCTGCGGAAGCGCAAACCATCACCTCCCACAAGGGGGCTTTCCGGGTCAATAGACTGCAGTTTGGGGTTTCAGTGGCGCCAGGGATTTTTCAATCTTTCATGGATTCCCTCCTGAAAGGAATTCCAGGGGTCCAGCCCTTTTTAGATGATGTCATCATCGCGGCACCGGACTCCACCGCCTTCACCGAACAGCTGCGTCAGGTCCTGCAGAGGTTCAACGACCGCAGATGGTCTCGCCCAGGGTTCTCCGCTGGTCCATATTCCTGGCGGGGTACCCTTACACCCTCACCCACCGCCCGGGAAAGGCCATGGGTCACGCGGACGCGCTCAGCCGCCTCCCACTGCCCGCAACAGACCCAGACCCGGCCCCCGCCCACGTCATCGCACTCCTAGAATCGCTGCCCGATCGCCCAGTACATGTCAAGGAGGTGGCCCGCCTCACGGACCGCGACAGGGTTCTCTGTCGGGTTTTGAACTGGGTGGGGAGGGGATGGCCGACAGCTAGACAAGACCCGGAGTTTGCGCCTTTTGTCACAAGGCGCGATGAGCTGTCGACCTATAAGGGGTGCCTAATGTGGGGAGGCAGGGTGGTCATTCCGAAACCACTACAGGAACGGGTACTGAGGGACCTTCATGAGCACCACCCTGGGGTAGTCAGGATGAAGGCTCTGGCGCGGGGGTATGTCTGGTGGCCAGGGTTAGACCGGGATATTGAGGACATTGTAAAAAGGTGTCAACCCTGCCAGGCCTCCCGACCCGCACCCCCGACGGCCCCAGACAGGGCCTGGGAATCCTCTCACCGCCCCTGGTCGCGCCTGCACCTCGACTTTGCGGGCCCGTTCCAGGGGCAGCTGTTTTTTATACTTGTAGACGCCTACAGTAAGTGGCTAGAAGTAGAGCCGGTACCATCCACCTCCTCCCGGGCGGCCATCCGAGCGATGTGGCGGATTTTCAGCTCGCACGGACTCCCTGACACCCTGGTCACCGACAACGGGATGGCCTTCACGTCCGGGGAGTTCCAGGAGTTCACCCGCCAGCACGGGATTCGCCACATCAGGTCGGCCCCGTTCCACCCCGCCACCAATGGCCAAGCCGAACGCATGGTGCGGACGGCCAAAGAGGCGCTCCGTCGGACCGAAGGAATGGACTGGGACTTCAGGCTGGCGCACTTCCTGTTCGGCCAGAGAACGACGCCCCATGCGACAACCGGCCGGAGCCCGGCGGAACTATTGATGGGCCGACGCCTCACCACCAGGCTGGACCGGTTACATCCCGATCGAGCGCCCGAGCGGGAGCCCTGCACAGAAACGCCAGCGGCGGCGCGAGGGTTCTTCCCAGAGGACCCGGTGTACGCACGGAACTATGCGAGAGGGCCCCCGTGGATTCCCGCCCGAGTAGTCCGGGTCCGTGGCCCCCGGTCCTACGAAGTCTCGGTGGAAGACGGCCAGATCCTGCATCGCCACATCGATCAGCTACGTCGCCGGGTGCTACCCCTGGAGCCGGATGAGGGGGAGGAGTGGGACGAGCCAGCTCAACCAGACGCGGGGGCGGACGCGCCAGAAGAAATCCCGGGGACTTCAACTCCGGACTGACAGCCACCGCAAATGACACACCGGCCGAGATGGTGAGCCCAGCCCCGCCAACACCAGAGCGGCCACCAGTCCCCACAGCCGCCCGGGAGGCTGTCAGTTCCCCCATGCCAGAGCCCCGTCGCTCCACGCGAGAGCGGCGGCCCCCAGCTATTTGAAAGACTATGTGTGCGGGTGTGTATCGGACCAAGGGGGAGGGCTGTAATGTATCCACTGGAGAACATGGGCTCTGGACAGCCATGTGCTTGGACTGGTTCTAACCGGTCCCCCATGTGGCCAGGCGAAGGGCCTGAGCTTCGCCCCGAAGGACAATGGACTAGGGGATCCTGACTCCCCTCCAATGGAGGAGCAGGAGTTAATCCAATCAATGTAAATAGCGAATCACTGGGTGTGTGTGTGTTTGGGGTGTGGGTCACTTGGGAATAAAAGCCGGCCTGCGAGCCGGCTCAGTTGTCTTGTTCTTCATCTAATAAAGTATGTGAGAGCTGAAATCACTAGTAAGTCTCAGTACTTTTCAGGTGCCAAGGTTTTTTTGCACACTAGGTGAGGCTATCTTCTCACCACCACCCCCGTGCGCCCACCAATTTTCAAACATAAATGCATCTTAGGAAGAATGAAAAACACAAAATTTGAAATTCCTAATTTCATAAAGCAGCACAGCACAAAAGTTAGGGCCAACCAACCGAGCACAGGGAATTAATTTCATCAAGATGGGTACGTGAGTTAGTCTGTCTCAACAGAAGAAAAGAGCAAGAGTCCATTAGCATCTTAAAGACTAAGAAAATTTGTGGCAGGAAAGGCGCTTTCCCCAGTCGCTGCTCACAGCGAGCAGTGACTCAGGAAAGTTCCTACTCTGCCACAAATTTTGCTGCCACTGTGGCTGTTAGGTTTTTATTTTTAAAACACATTTTAAAGTAGGCTGAAAATGGCAGTCATGGAGAGAGATTCAGAACATAAATACAAAGGGAGAGGCAGGGCTGCAGGGTGGTGAAGTGGTTGAGTACTCAGCTCTCTCTACGTCTAACCAACTTTTGGAGTCTTTTTAGGGGATTTTCTTGACATTTCTGGACTCTTCCAGATTTGACAAGGATCCACCAGATCTTCAGGAGTAGGAACTGGAAGCAGAAGACTTAAACTGACCCCCTCCCCATCTGTGGCAACAGCAGGTGCAGGTTTCAGTTCATCTTGAGCAGAAGCTTCGAAGGACCAACCGTGGGAGTTCACGTCTGGAAAGCTACACCAACCCCTAATAAGAACCTTTTAATAACTCACTACATTCATCTGGTGAAGTCTCTGTGAGTAATCATTTCTTCTTTTTAAGCTCTGCCAAGCTCGTAAAAGGACACTTGATTGCCCCTATAAATCTTTCCCAGAGGCATAGAGAGCCGGAAGACTCCCAGTGAGAGGTGAGGCAGAGTTTTGGGAGTGTTATTGTATCAAACACATAGGAGCAAAATAATACTTTGAAATCTTCTATCTGCTATTTGGGAAATATCGCTACAGAGACTTATTTTACTTTTAAAGAACTTTGTTGGAATTGTGGAAAGGGGAACAGGCTGCTGAAGCTAAAATGGCGGCACTCTGTAGCTTCTCTGTCTACGCAGTTACACAGTGAATGTTTACAAACTGTCTGCTGAGGAGCGAGATGGAGAGGGATTGCTTGACAGATGGAAATATCTTGCTGTTGTCAGACGATTTTTGGGACTGCTTAAAAAGCCAATTGGTGGAGAAAATTACATCTGCTGTTTGTGAGATGCTGGGAGAGATTTGGGATGGCATCGAAGAGGAGATCATAGAGGCACAGGATCAGATGATGTCAGACACTACACAAAATGGAAAGTGACGGGACCTGTCTCAGCATCCGACATCTATATTGAGAGATTTGCTCAGCTACTTCTTTGATGGGCTGGCTGGCTATAATACAGCTTATGCAGGATTGGAGAGACAAGGCTGGCTGTTTTCATACATACGTAAGCTAGAAGAGGATGAGACATTCAAAAATCAAAGACACAAAAGAACAACGATTTTGATGAGACATGTCCAAAGAAAGCAAGAGAAACTCAAACTTTACAAATAATTTGAAGTTGCACTCTTTGACAGTCTGCATGGCCTTAATTGATGGAGGGGATAAAGATTTATCAAAACTGGAACTTTTAAGCTGTTGAGAATTGTTTGTTTACTTTGTATTTCTTCTCCAGACCTAAATTTGATATCCAATCAATTAAGGAACATAACCCGAAGCAAAGTATTTTTAATTTTTGTATTATCTTGACTGATTAATGAAAGCTATAAACTGTGGACTTTTGAAACTGAAATAACTTACCCTCTATAATAGTAATGTCCTAATTGAAGGAGGATGGAAAGATAGGGGCAGTTTGAATTTTTAGAGAGGAATTGCAGGGAAAAATATAATTCATGGGCTATTTACTTAGAGAATGTGTATGGAATTAGCTATTTTGAGAGACAAGATGAGATTTTACAGGATAAGATGAAAGATATATGACATTGTTAGTGTGAGAGCTGAGATTATAGGGAAAATATAACACATTGTGTTTAGGCCTGCCAGCTAATATGATTTTGAAAACTAACAGTGTCAAAAATATGAAAGAATATTTAGAGGGACCAGATTGTTAACTTAGAAGAAATATATAGCCTGTATTAGTATAGTCAAACTGCTAAGTTATGCCTGTTTCTTTTGTTTTCTGTTTTTCTCGATATTAAATAGACAAATCCTGTCCTTATATATATTTGAATTTTGGTTCCACAAGATTCTATGCTTGCCATAATTGATTCAGCTCAAGAACTGGCAGTCAGAAGACACTGGCCAGGGCTGACTGGCTGCTTCGCAAAGTCCCGCCCACGTCAGCCCCGGTCAGTGTTTTCAGCTCAGTCTGCTCCAGTCCTCCGACAGGAGAGGACCGTCTGGAGTGCGAGCGCAGGGACAGGCCCTCAAGGCTGAGGCAAGTGAGAGAAGCTCTTTTCCGCCCCCCCACCATCCCCTGGGCCTTCTATGAGGGGACTAGGCCCAGAGAAGGCCTTTTCCGTCCCCCAAATGCCATCCCCTGGGCCTTCTATGGGGCACTAGGCCCAGAGAAGGCCTTTTCCGTCCCCCACACGCCATCCCCTGGGACTTCTATGGGGGCAGTAGGCCCAGAGAAGCCCCTTTCCGTCCCCCACACGCCATCCCCTGGGCCTTCTATGGGGGCACTAGAAGCCCAGAGAAGGCCTTTTCCGCCCCCACACGCCATCCCCTGGGCCTTCTAAGGGGCACTAGGCCCAGAGAAGCCCTTTTCCGCCCCCACACGCCATCCCCTGGGCCTTCTATGAGGGGACTAGGCCCAGAGAAGGCCTTTTCCGCCCCCACACACCATCCCCTGGGCCTTCTATGGGGGCACTAGGCCCAGAGAAGGCCTTTTCCGCCCCCACACGCCATCCCCTGGGCCTTCTATGGGGGCACTAGGCCCAGAGAAGGCCTTTTCCGCCACCCACACGCCATCCCCTGGGCCTTCTATGGGGGCACTAGGCCAAGAGAAGGCCTTTTCCGCCCCCACACGCCATCCCCTGGGCCTTCTATGGGGCACTAGGCCCAGAGAAGCCCTTTTCCGTCCCCACACGCCATCCCCTGGGCCTTCTATGGGGGCAGTAGGCCCAGAGAAGGCCTTTTCTGCCCCCCACATGCCACCCCCTGGGCCTTCTATGGGGCACTAGGCCCAGAGAAGCCCTTTTCCGCCCCCCACGCCATCCCCTGGGCCTTCTATGGGGGCACTAGGCCCAGAGAAGGCCTTTTCCGCCCCCACACGCCATCCCCTGGGCCTTCTATGGGGGCACTAGGTCCAGAGAAGGCCTTTTCCGCCCCCACACGCCATCCCCTGGGCCTTCTATGGGGCACTAGGTCCAGAGAAGGCCTTTTCCGCCCCCACACGCCATCCCCTGGGCCTTCTATGGGGCACAAGGCCCAGAGAAGCCCTTTTCCGCCTCCCCACGCCATCCCCCGAGCCTTCTATGGGGCACTAGGCCCAGAGATGCCCCTTTCTGCCCCCCGACATGCCATCCCCTGGGCCTTCTATGGGGCACTAGGCCCAGAGAAGCCCTTTTCTGCCCCCCACACGCCATCCCCTGGGCCTTCTATGGGGGCACTAGGTCCAGAGAAGGCCTTTTCCGCCCCCCACACGCCATCCCCTGGGCCTTCTATGGGGGCAGTAGGCCCAGAGAAGCCATTTTCCACCCCCCACATGCCATCCCCTGGGCCTTCTATGGGGGCAGTAGGCCCAGAGAAGCCATTTTCCACCCCCCACATGCCATCCCCTGGGCCTTCTATGGGGGCAGTAGGCCCAGAGAAGCCCTTTCTCCCCACACACTGCCTACTGCCCCCATAGAAGGCCCAGGGGATGGTGTGTGGGGGATAGAAAAGGCCTTCTCTGGGCCCAGAGAAGCCCTTTTCTGCCCTTCTTCCCTTCCTTTCCCCCTTTTCCTTTCTTCCTCTCTCCTCTCTTTCACTCTTCCCCCTATTCCTTCCTTCCTGCCTGCCTTCCTTCCTTTCTCCAACCCTCTCTCCCTTCCACCTCCCTCCCTTCCTTTCTAGGGCCCATTGTCTTCCACCACAACGGGCTTTGCTCCCTAGTAATAGTATATTACACATAAAATGAAATACAGCAGATAGAATATAGATGAAGTAGATTTATAATGGGAACAGATTATTGGTTTAATAGTGTTTATTATTGAATACAAATCAAAATAAGGGAGGGAAATGGGAATGTGTATGCAAACAAGATGATGTGAGTGAGATATTTGGCTAGCTAATTTAAAAGGTATGGCTCTTTTTTCCTATGTAACTTTCAAAAAAATAATAAACTTTGCCCAGTAGGGCAAGTCAAATAATAAAAAAGAACATAAATACAAATACTTAATATTAAGTGTACTTACATCAAATACAGGGCTCCTAATCCTGCTCACATCCATCTGTCATTCAACATCTAATATTCCTTGTTTTAGAACTGATCTAGCCTGATCATGTCCCAAAGACAGTATAAACTGTTTAGAAAAACCATAACAGAGCAGTTTATCCTCTATCTTTTTTGCCATAAAGGAACAAAGTTATCTTGGAAAAAGACAGTGGGTGAGAAAATCAGTTTTAACCAATAATGAAAGGCAGCAAGCCACAATCTTGCCTCCACTGTAACCAGGCCAGCCTCTAAACGGATTGCAGCATTTGAAACACTCGTTGGAACTTGAAAAATAGCTCTTAAAAATTTTGATTGAGTTCTTTCAAGTAAGGTCAAGTTTGTCTGGAGGGACAAAGGAGCTCCATATAATAATTGGGGTAATACTTTTGTAGAGAATAACTTAATGGCAGCTTCTAAGTTACAACCTCCTTTGGACCAAAAGAACTTTTTAATAGCTCCAGCACTTTTCTGCACATTAGCTGACAGGTAGTCAACATGGCCTTTCATATGACCAGATGACTGAAATATGACTCCAAGGTATCTATAACAATGAACTTGCTCAATGGGATGAGAGTCAATAAACCAGTTAGACACCCTAGGCTTGTTGGCAAAAGCCATTATTTTGGTCTTCATGTAGTTTATCTCCAAGCAGTTTTGACTGCAGTATTGCAAGAGAGTGCTCAGAGCTCTCTTAAGACCCTTTGGAGTCCTAGAAAGCAAAATGGCATCATCTGCATAAAGTAATATCGGAATGTGTCTATCTGCAAGCTTCGGAGGGTGGAATTCAAGTTTGTGCAAAAATTGAACCATGTCATTGATATAAATATTAAATAAAAGAGGCACCAAACTTGTTTTACTCCTTTGTCTGAACTAATCATCTTTGTTAGATGACCTTGAGGATTACATCGTATCCTAATAAAAGTATTTTTATGGAGAGCTCTCAGTAGAAACAATAGGCACCTATCGTAGAGAATTTCAACTTTTCTCATAGGGTAGTTCTTGAGACAGAATCAAACACAGATTTAAAATCTATAAAAGCTGCATACAATGAGGTTAAAGAGTTCGAAGAGTATTTGGAGATTAAATGGTTCAGTATCACACACTGATCTAAACATGACCATCCCTCTCTTAAGCCTGCTTGCTCCTGTCCTAAAAAACCTTCCTGCTCCATCCAATCTTGTAGCTTCCACCGTAAATGTTTTAAATAAAGCTTACTTATTATGCTTAGCAGACTGATCGGCCTATAATTGGCAGGGTCCTCTCTATTCCCTTTCTCGCAAATAGGCACAATTATTGCTACCCCCCAGTCCTTAGGTATTCTACCAGTTCTATCTATGTTGTTGTTGTTCAGTCGCACAGTCGAGTCCGACTCTTCGCGACCCCATGGACCAGTTTACGCCAGGCCCTCCTGTCTTCCGCTGTCTGCTGAAGTTTGCTCAATTTCATGTTCATTGCATCGATGACACTGTCTAACCATCTCATCCTTTGCTGTCCCCTTCTTCTTTGACCTTCAATCTTTCCCAGCATCAGGGTCTTCTCCAGTGAATGCTCCCTTCTCATTTGGTGGCCAAAGTATTTGAGCTTCAGCTTCAGGATCTGGCCTTCCAGGGAGCAATCAGGGTTGATTTCTTTTAGGATTGACTGATTTGATCTCCTGGCAGTCCAAGGGACTCTCAAGAGTCTTCTCCAGCACCATAGTTCAAAAGAATCTATTCTTCGGCGCTCGGCCTTCCTTATAGTCCAACTCTCGCAACCATACATTACTACAGGGAATACCATTGCTTTGACCATGCGGACTTTTGTTGGCAAGGTGATGTCTCTGCTTTTTATCATGCTGTTTAGGTTTGCCATCGCTTTCCTCCCAAGGAGCAGGCGTCTTTTAATTTCATGGCTGCAGTCACCATCTGCAGTGATCTGGGATCCTAGGAACGTGAAGTCTGTCACTACTTCTACGACTTCCCCTTCTATTTGCCAAGGAGTGATGGGGCCAGATACCATGATCTTAGTTTTTTTTATGTTGAGCTTCAAGCCCACTTTTGCGCTCTCCTCTTTCACCCTGAGCAAGAGGTTCTTGAGGTCCTCTTCACTTTCTGCCATCAGAGTGGTATCGTCTGCATATCTGAGGTTATTGATCTTTTCCCCAGCAATCTTAACTCCGGCTTGTGATTCATCCAGGCCAGCATTTTGCATGATGTACTCTGCATATAAGTTAAATAAGCAAGGTGACAATATACATCCTTGCCGTACTCCTTTCCCTATGCTAAACCAATCAGTTGTTCCATATCCGGTTCTAACTGTTGCTTCTTGACCCTTATACAGGTTTCTCAGAAGACATGTGAGGTGGTCCGGTACTCCCATCTCTTTAAGAACCTGCCATAATTTATTGTGATCCACACAATCAAAGGCTTTAGCATAGTCAATGAAGCAGAAGTAGATGTTTTTCTGGTACTCTCTTGCTTTCTCCATAATCCAGCGAATGTTGGCAATTTGATCTCTAGTTCCTCTACCTCTTCGAAACCCAGCTTGTACTTCTGGCAGTTCTCTATCCACGTACTGTTGGAGCCTAGCTTGTAGGATTTTGAGCATGACCTTGCTATCTATAGTTCTATCTATAGTTGTAAATAAAGTAGTAAGAACTGGAACCCACCACTCAAGGCTCCTCTTAATCAGATCTGCAGATATAAGATCAGAGCCTGGGGCTTTGTTGGATCTCAATGTCTGTATAAGGTTCTTAATTTCTTGAGGATGCATAGGGGCCAAGAGGGTAAGGTATTTATATCCAGGTCCTCTGTTGCATTCTCATCCTGACCTTGATAGAGCTGCTCGAAATAATCTTCCCAAATTTCAGGGAGAATTGTATTACTGTGCACTGAGGGAGGTCTAGTAGCACAATCAGAGACCATATTCCAGAATAAATGGGGATTTTTATCTCTGATTGCTGAGCTTAGTTGCTCCCATGCAAGGGCTATGGCTTCTTTCTTTTTCTACTGTATCAAGGCCTTATATTGTTTTTTTTAAGGTTTTCATGTCCCCTAGAGTGTCATTATCCTTGTTATACCTATATTTGATGTACATAGTATTAAGAGCACTGTTCATAGTTCTACACACTTTATCAAACCAAGACTTTGAATTACTATTGGTTAATCTATTTTGTTTAAAACAGGGCTTACCCATTACCTTTTGTATTTATTTTATAATTTGGGTGTAGGCATCCAGATGTAAGTCATCATGACCCTCAATTCCCAACTTAGTTAAAAACTCATCAAGGGCACCCTAACTCAAAAGTTCTACAATTTCTTTCTCTTTCCTTTCATTCCCTATAATATTCATTTCCTTCCTCATTACCCTCCAGGTGTAAATCCATGATTTGGAGATCACAGTTCGATGTCGCAAATCTCAGAATAATAGGTAAATGATCACTCTCTAAAGAAGAGGAGACTTTAAATAGTTCAACCAAACTTAATATATTTCCTGAGATAATAATATAATCAATAACACTCCTCCTCTCACCAGAGCAATAAGTAAATTCAGCTGGATAATCTGTAGGATATGAGCCATTTAAAATATGACATTAATGCCATTTACCATTTGTAAAAACCTATAACCAGCAGAATTAAACTTTTGGTCTTTTGAACATCTCACAAGTGGGGAAGAAGGTACTTGCTCTTCTGGGGGAAAGGTATTGTGTCTTTCATAAACAAAATTGTTATTTGGACCTATCCGCGCATTAAAATCTCCCCCAGCTATCAAATATGCACTTGGATACTCACTAATTAAATTCCAGATGTACATTTCAAGACCTGCCCAATCTATATCATTCTTTTTTTTTTTTTTGTAAATACAATTTATTATTGGATATATTTTCATGTTCATACAATTTAAACAAACCAATACATATCCATTTTTCTTTCTCCCTCTCCCCCCAAACAAGGCTTCCCGCACTGCACCAACCCCATTGATATTTCTCTTATGCAATTATATATACTACTAAACATATTTTCTTTTACTAATGGTAACAATTCAAAAGTCTAATTCTCTTTCAATTTCTTCTTAATAGCTATCAAAACAAATCAAACCACGCTTAACATCCCAGTTTTTCAACAAGTATTCTTGAAAGTCTTTCCAGTCTTCGAAAAAGGTTTCATCTTCTTCGTTGTTTAACTTTCTTGTTAATTTGTCCATTTCTGCCATAAACAACGTCTTTTTAATCCATTCCCATGTTTCAGGTACTTTATCTTGTTTCCAACATTGAGCAAAAGTCAGTCTGGCTGCTGTAATCAAGTACCATAATAGTGTTCTCTTGGCTACATTTATTTCTTCCATTTTAAGACCTAACAATAACATCTGTGGGTCTTTCTTAAAAGTACATTTCAAAATTTTTTGTATCTCATTGTGGATCTCAGTCCAATACTTTACTGCTTTGTCACATGTCCACCACATATGGTAAAAAGACCCTTCATGTTTCTTACATTTCCAACATTTGTTAGACATACTTTCATTTATAATAGCAATTTTTTTAGGCGTCATATACCATCTGTACATCATTTTATAACAATTCTCTTTAACATTTACACAGGTTGAAATTTTCATTGACTTTTTCCACAGATATTCCCAAGATGTCATTAATATCTCATTATTAATATTTACCGCCCATTTTATCATTTGCTCTTTTACAGTTTCATCCTCAGTGTACCATTTCAACAAAACCTTGTACAATTTAGAAATCATTTTTTTACCCTTCTCAAGCCATACAATTTCAATTTCAGTGTTATTTTCTCTAAAACCATGTTCTCTTTTATCGGTCTTAAATAAGTCATAAATCTGTCTATACTTCAACCAATCATATTCAAATTCCACATCAAATCTGTCTTTTAACTCAAAGTTTTTCCCTTCTAATTTTAAAAGACTTTTATAAGGTAGCCAATCTAACCCTTGATTTCTTGAATATGGATTAATCACTTCTGCTGGTACTATCCAAAGTGGTCTTTCTTCAGAGAAGAATTTTCTATATCTCATCCAAGTCTCGAACAGTGATCGTCTTATAAAGTGGTGTTTGAAGAATTTGTCTATTTTTACTTTTCCATACCATAAATATGCATGCCATCCAAACTTGTTATCATGCCCTTCTAGAGCCAATAACTTTTTATTCTCAAGATTAATCCACTGTTCCAGCCATGTTAAACAGACGGCATCATAATACAGTCTTAAATTTGGTAGTTGTAGACCTCCTCTTTCCTTTGCATCACATAAAATTTTCATTTTAATCCTTGGCTTTCTTCCTGCCCATACAAATTTAGATAATTCTTTCTGCCACATATCCAGTATTTTCCTTTGTTTTAATACTGGAATAGTCTGAAATAAGAACATCAAACGCGGTAAAATATTCATTTTTACAGTTGCGATTCTTCCCAATAATGATAGATTCAAGGTATCCCATTTCTTCATATCTTGCTGAATTCTATACCAAACCTTTTCATAATTATTTTTGAACAAATCAATGTTTTTCATAGTCAATTCAATTCCTAAATATTTAGTCTTTGTAACTACTTCACATTGAATTTTCTCTTGAAGTTCTGTTTGTCTTTGTTTCGTCATATTTTTGCACATCACTTTGGTTTTACTTTTATTAACGTAGAATCCCGCAACTGATCCAAATTCTTCAATTTTTTCCATCAATTGTGGTATTTTCTCGATTGGATCTTGAATCATGAACATTACATCGTCTGCAAATGCTCTGTATTTATATGCAAAACCTTTCACTGTGAGTCCTTCAATGCTGTTGTCTTTTCTTATCACTGTCAATAATATTTCCAGTATCCAAATAAACAACAACGGGAATAACGGGCAGCCTTGGCGTGTTCCTTTTTGAACTTGGAAGAAATCTGTTCTTTCTTTATTTATATTCAAAGCTGCTTTCTGTTCTGAGTAAATTGCCACAATCATGTTTAAAAAAGACTGTCCTATATCCATTTTTTCAATAACTTGCAGCATGAACTCCCAATTTAAATTGTCAAAAGCTTTTTCTGCGTCTAAAAAGAGGAATCCAACTTCTTTTTCTGGATGTTTGTCATAGTATTCAATTGCATCAATCACCACTCTTAAATTGTCTCTAATTTGTCTATTTGGTAAAAAAACCAGCTTGTTCTTCCACTATAGTATCTTTCAAATATTTTTTCAGTCTTTCCGAAATTATTTTTGCAAATAATTTGTAATCATTATTTAATAGCGATATTGGTCTATAATTCTTTACTTCAGTTAAGTCCAAACCTTCTTTGGGTATCAATGAAATATTTGCTTATTTCCATGAATCTGGGATCCGTTTAGTCTTTCTTATCTCGTTCGACAGAAGTACTAAAATAGGGGTTAGCTCCTCCTTAAATTTCTTATAAAACTTTGCTGTAAAACCATCTGGACCTGGAGCTTTGCCCAACTTTGCATCTTCTATCGCCATTGTCACCTCTTCTTTTGTTACTAAACCATTTAATAACTCTTTAATTTGTTTTCCCAGCTCTGGAACTTCAATAGTCTCCAAATATTTCTTAATTTTCTGTTGATCAATTCCTTTCTTTTTAAACAGTTTGGCGTAGTATTTGAAGAAGACTCTTTTTATGCCTTTCAGATTCATAACATCCTTTCCATCTTCAGTAATCTTACTTATAAAATTCCTTTCTTTTCTATTTTTCAATTGCCACGCTAAAAATTTTCCTGGTTTATTTGCACCCTCAAATGCTTTTTGCTGTAATTTCTTCAGATTCCAGTATAATTCTCTATTTAATAGAACATTCAATTGATCCTGCAGAAAGTGGATCTCTTTAATAATTTTTTTCTTCCCTGGCCTTTTCTTTAATTCCTTTTCTTTTTGTCGAATTTTTTCATGAAGGTCATTTTGTTGTTGCATCCTTTGTTTTTTATCTTTAGAGTTCAGAGAGATAAGCAAACCTCTCATTACCGCTTTGTACGTGTCCCATACGACTTGTATATCAGTACCTTTGTTTAAATTCAGTTCAAAAAAACTTTTCGTTTCTTTTTTAAAAGTTTCATTAATTAATTTTTGATCCAATAAGTCCTCATTAATTCTCCAATATAATTGTTTCGGTTTTTCTTTAGATATCCAAAGTAAAGGGTTGTGGTCTGAATTGGTTTTCGGTAAAATTTGTATTTTGTAGGTTTTCTGCGCCATCTCCTCTGACATCCAAATCATATCGATTCTGGAGAAGGAATTATGTCTGTTAGAATAAAATGTATAATCCTGAGCCCCAAATTCAGAGCTTGGAGTGCAGCCCCTGCAGCTCCCCAGCAGTGCTTAAAAGTCTTTAAATGCTGCTGGGAAGGGACAGAGAGGCTGTGCAAGTCTACTGCACTCCAAGCTGCGAATACAGGGCTTGGAGTGCGGCCATGCCTCTCCCCAGCGGTGTTTAAAGGGTTTTAAACACTGCTGGGAAGGTGGGGAGGCCAGATGGTCTCTCTTGGGGGTGGGGCTTCCCCCCCCCAGTCAGCTGGCTGGCGGCGGGAAAGAGCTCCTCCAAATTGGGAAACCCCTGTGGAACCAGGGGGTCTGACAACTCTGTCAGGATTAAGTTTCCATTTATTAGCCCACAACTACTCCAAAACTGCCTCCTGGCACTGGTTCAGGGTTTCAGCTGTTTCCCTGGGACTGGCCAGAAGTACAAGCTCAGTGACAACTTAGCCGAAAATTCCAATTGATATAAAAAATTATCAATTGTACACTGTGCACAGATTGTACATGTGTTCATTGTAACTTGTGAACAGGGCTTGTGAGACAGAGAGGAGAGACAAGAAAGGAATTCAGAAAATGTAGATGAAAGATGTAACGGAAATATTTGTTGAATGATTGTTAGAAATAATGGGTTGAACTGGATGTCGTGACCCTTTCCACTAAAGCCCTGTTCACATGTTACAGTGAGCTTTTGTACATCCCTGCATATATGTTTGTACATTTGTTTGTAAGGGAGAGTGAATGCATATTCCTTAAGAACATAAGAACATAAGAAAAGCCAATGTTGAATCAGGCCAATGGCCCATCTAATCCAACACTCTGTCACACAGTGGCCAAAAATACAGGTGCCATCAGGAGGTCCAGCAGTGGGGCCAGGACACTACAAGCCCTCCCACTGCTGCCCCCTCCAGCACCAAGAATAGAGTGCATCATCTGCCCCAGACTGAGAGTTCCCATCTATAACCTGTGGCTAATAGCCACTGATGGACTTCTGATCCATATGTTTATCTAATTCCCTCTTGAAACTGTCCATGCTTGTAGCTGCCACCACCTCCTGTGGCAGTGAATTCCATATGTTAATCACTCTTTGGGTGAAGAAGTACTTCCTTTTATCTGTTCTAACCCGACTGCTCAGCAATTTCACGGAGTGCCCATGAGTTCTTGTATTGTGAGAAAGGGAGAAAAGTACTTCTTTCTCAACCTGCTCAATCCCATGCATAATCTTATAAACCTCGATCATGTTACCCCTCAGCCGTCGTTTCTCCAAGCTAAAGAGCTCCAAGCGTTTTAACCTTTCTTCATAGGGAAAGTGTTCCAACCCTTTTATCATTCTAGTTGCCCTTCTCTGCACTTTTTCCAGTGCTATAATATCCTTTTTGAGATGTGTCGTCCAGAACTGTACACAGTATTCCAAATGAGGTTGCACCAATGATTTATATAGGGGCATTATGATACTGGCTGATTTGTTTTCAATTCCCTTCCTAATAATCCCAGCATAGCATTGGCCTTCTTTATTGCAGTTACACACTGTCTAGACATTTTCATTGAGTTATCTACTACGACTCCAAGATCTCTCTCTTGGTCAGTCTCTGCCAGTTCAGACCCCATCAACGTTTATTTATATTTAGGATGTTTGGCTCCAATGTGCATCACTTTGCACTTGGCCACATTGAACCCCATTTGCTACGTTGATGCCCAGTCACCCATCCTTGACAGATCCCTTTGGAGTGCCTCACAATCCTCCCTGGCTTTCACCAACTTCGTGTCATCTGCAAATTTATCCTTTTGCAATTGAAACTAGGGTCCAGTACCTAGATAAATGTGGGGTGTGTATCACATGTTCAACTTTACATGTGCTGAATGTAGCATGAGAATTATTCAACACAATATTGAAAAAATCAAGTGTACACTGTACATGGATTGCATGTGTGTTCACTGTAACAAGAACAAGGATTAGGTGAGAAACCCTTCCTCAGACTTTTCCGCAAAGTAAGGCTCTCTTTGGCATAGCAAGATTCCTCATTAAACAGAGAGGAGTGGTCAAACTACAGAGAGCAGTTCTCCTGGAGAAAATAGTAGCTGCAGAGAGTGGACTCTGTGGCATCACGTCTCTGTTGAGATCCCAGCCCAGGCACATATCTCCAGGAATTTCCCAAACCAAACTAGAAAGTAAGCCCTACTGAGCTTTATAGGACTTATTTCTGAGTAAGCAATGGCTAGGATTGTACTATAACTATTGCAGCTGGCAGTGCACAATTCCTTGCCTGAGCAACATTGTGTGTGAGGGATAATAAAATAAGTGGTCATATGCCGATACCCCCACACTTCCCCCTTCCTGGGTCTCCAACTGATTCATGGCCAGGCTTGGCAACCCTAGCAAAGGATCCATTTTTGAGTGAAAATTATCATAAGAAATGATTTAGACAAAGGTCTTCAAGATATTTTCAGGCCTCTTTTAATTGTAGACAAAAACTGCCTAGTTGCTGGTAAATCTGTTTTTCTCACATTCTCCACAACATACATCAAAGTAATAGTGACGAGATTCTCTGCTGTTTAGCAAGTTAGAGCAGATGTGACTTATCTTTTATTATGGTTGGGAAATTCCTGGAGATTTTGGGGGTGGAGCTTGAGGAGGGTGGGTTTGGGGAGGGGAGGGGGCTCAGCAGGGTATAATGCCATAGAGTACAGCCTTCAAAGCAGCCATTTTCTCCAAGGAATTCCTCTTTGTAGTCTGAAGATCAGTTGTAATGCTGAAAGATCTCCTGGCCCCACCTGGAGGTTGGTAACCCTACCCGCTATAAATATTCCCTGTCAAAATGGCTTCTGCTCAAAACTGTCTGATCTTTATTTAATGCACCTGAAACTATAGCAAGAAAACATTGCTTGCCACATAGTACTGCCAATTTCTAATTCTTTTTTTAAAGTATCTTTCAGTACCTACGCCTTTAGAAGAGTTTTATGTCTTTCAAAAGCTTATAGGCCTAACATTTAGGCTGCGTTCAGATGGCCAGTCAATCCCGCCATGAGCCCTCCTAAAATTTTATCCCGATTTTTTAAATCCAGCCTAGCACGACCAGATGCCCCCCCCGTGAAATAGCCTCACCACGCGTTGTTCCCGCCGTGATTTGTCTACACGGCATCCACCGAAGATTTTTTCTTTAAGTTTTGTACATGCGCATAGGCAAGGCTGCGCCTCCTTGGATTCCATGCAGGAGATTCTGCATACTTCAGTTTCTGTTTTGACTCCTGCTTGCAGGGATGGAAAGAATAAGTCCCGGTCCTCCCCTTGCCATTGCCATCATGATCAATGGAGGGACTATTTTGCAAGTTAGAACAGTCCTTCCCCCCCTCCATCTCCCATCGCAGTAACATCTTGTCCCTAAAATAAATAAGCATGAATATTACATTCCTCGTAGCGCTTATCGCTGAATGCGTTTCCTCGCACATAGGGTTTCAATTTTTTAAAAATCACACCCCTGTTGGCTCGGTCTGACGTCAGACTGAGCCGACGGGAGCATCGTATGCTAATGGAGTGACCAGACGGAAGAAAGTCTGCAGTTGTCGCGCAGGTAAGCGAAAACCCTACATTGAAACTGCTTCTTTTTAAATCAGGATTGGAGGCGCAGCAGAACGGGATGCCTACGGGACCGGAATATTTCCCAGATGTTTCTGTCTGGTCGTGCATTTTTGATCCGCAAGGGAGTCGTTCCTATGGCGGACCAAAAGATCCGTCTGAACGCACCCATAGTCTGCCAACCTCCATGTGGGGACTGGATATGTCCTGGAATTACAACTGAACTCCAGATGAAAGAGATAAATTCCCCTGGAGAAAATGGTGGCTTTGGAGGGTCGGCTTGATGGCATTATACCCTGCTGAGCTCCCTTACCTCCCCCAGGTTCCACCCCCAGGGAACACCACCTTTCCCAGGTTCCAACCCCTGAATCTCCAGGAATTTCCCAACCCAGACTTGGCAGCCCTAGGTATCATTTTGAAAAGTATTTTCTTCAATAAACTGCACTATCTCCCTTTCTCTCCCCTGCCCCTGAATAGTAGGCCTTTCTGTCACTGCAATGATGAACCCTCAGCTATGAGTAATGGAATTTGACCACACTCTCAGCTTTTAAATAGTTAAAATATTAATACTGTATGAGACTGGAAACCTTTCCTGAAGCAAATAGTGTAAACATCTCATCTGGGATGTCTTGATTAAAAGACTGACTGCTGGAATATACATTCATATCTTGGGTAAATAGGATCGCTCCCAAGAAATGCAAACACCTTCTATAAGATATACATTCTTATCTAAGTAGACAGGAAAAAGAAAGCATATAAAGCTGTGCAACAATGCCACATGGCCTAAAGCAATCAAAAGTTTATCATTTTCCTTGCAACATTTATGCCAAACAACAGGCCGTCCCTGTATCCTGGAACACAGAGATGAAGAAAGGAGTTTGTGGAACAATTCATGCTATATAAGCTTTTTTCCTAGGTTTGCCAAAATGTCACACACAGTTTGGGGGTAGGGAAGGATTGAGAGCTGAAATGTCTCTTCCTACTTCCCCACCCCGGGTCAGGGCCTGTTGTCATTAATTACCACAAGCTGCTGCCTTTGTCCCCTAGGGAGGCCAGCCTCCAGGTGAGAACCTGGGGATCCCCCAGAATTACAGCTCATCGCTAGACTACAGAGATAAATTCCCCTGGAGAAAATGGCTGCTATGGAGAGTGGACTCTATGGCACTGTACCCCACCGAGGTCCCTGTCGTCCTCAGACTCCACCACCAAATCTCCAGGAGTTTCCCAACCTGGAGCTGGCAACCCTACCCCCTGCTAGTGGCTAGGAGGGACTTGGCAACCCTAAGGCCACTGACAGCCATAGCCATAGGGCTGCTAAGCCCCTGATGGGGATATGTAACTCCATCTTTGCTAGTGTAACTGGGTAACTCCATCTTTGCAAGTTGCCCTGAGTCTCTCAGGAGAGGACAGTATGAGCTGCTCTCAGGGGAAATTTGCTTGTTCTTAGAGCTTATCTTCAAGGCCTGGATTGTTTCTTCCACCCACTGGAAGCCAGATGTAGGATGGCCTGGCTCATCCAAGTGTTTGAGCTTGTAGCCAGCATTTAGGGTATAAGATGCCTAATTCTAGTTATGCTATTTGTCTCAAGGGTTTGGCTAAGCTCCACTGCATGTGTGTGTGCATCCCGAGTCCAGCTGATTTGAACTTAGCACTGAATCTGCTTTGATAACTCTGATGTGTTATTAAAGCTGTCCTCATAAGTAAACCTGGATCTCTTGTGTCAGTTCTTTGGAAACTTCTGGAAACCTATGGAGCCCATGACTACGGTCCATAACAGGGTGTGGGATCCCAATCCCAGCTCCTGCTTCCACCACAGATCAGAGTGGTGGGAGGGGGGAACATAGCTATCAATCTAATGTTGTGACATCACTTCTGGGTAGGGCTGCCAACCTCCAGGTGGTGGCTGGAGATGTCCTGGAATTACAGTTGCTCTCCAGGCAATAGAGATCAGTTCATCTGGAAAAAAATAGCTGCTTTGGAAGGTAGACTTTATGACGCTGAAGTCCCTCCTGTCCCCCAAACCCCGTCCCCCTCTGGCTGTATCCCCAAAATATTCAGGGATTTCCCTACTCGGAGCTGGCAACCCTACTTTGGGGAGAAAATAATTTTTTACAGTCTAGAGCTCTGGATAATACTTTTACACAGGAAATAGCTTTTGTGTAGAACTTTTATAAATTCAAGAGACACTTAAGGCTTGCTCCAATACGACTTGGTGTGTTGTGACTTTGGGGAAAGTTATCTTATGCTTCCTTTAGTTTTTTATTCTGGCTTTTGTATAATTTATTTATTATTTCTTTAAAAAGGTAAAGGTAAAGGTTCCCTTGCTCGAAAGCCAGTCGAATCCGACTCTAGGGTTGCGGTGCTCATCTCCATTTCAAAGCCGAAGAGCCAGCGCTGTCCGAAGACGCTTCCGTGGTCATGTGGCCGGCATGACTAAACACCAAGGTGCACGGAACGCTGTTACCTTCCCACCGAAGTGGTACCTATTTATCTACTTGCAATTTCTTGCTTTCGAACTGCTAGGTTGGCAGGAGCTGGAACTAGAGACGGGAGCTCACTCCTTCATGCGGCACTCTCAGGTCTCGAACTGCTGAACTACTGACCGTCCACAGGCTGCAGTTCAGCGTCTTAACCACTTGAGCCACTGCAGCTCCATATTATTTCTTTATTATATATTAATTAGATTTTTACCCCACCCTCCCCACCGGGGCAGAGTCAGGGCGGCTTACATAAAGAACCGTAGATAAAACAGCAATATAAACTAGTATGTAGGATGGGTGTACAGTAGTCATGTCTCTCTGGAAGATGTGCAGAAGGTCCCTGCAAACACATACACAGAGGCACTCACCCTTCCTTATTTTAAAACATTTTTTTTTTAATTTTCCCTTTGGTTCCCAGAAAGATATATTTTTATAGCCGGTATGCCTGACTCCCTCACCGAGCCTTCCCCTGTAAATTCTTTCTCTAACTTGTTCGGCTGTCCTTTCTTTTCTGGTCATATGGAACTCCAACGGCAGTAAAACATCATTTGAAGTGAAGCCATCTTGGCTCACGCCTAAAGACGGCTTCAAGGGGGGGAATTGTTACCAGAGGCACTGCCTTTTATTCTTGGGTAGCCCCAAAACAGGGGTGCCCTACTTTCTAACCTGAACCAAAGTCCCCAAAAGCCAGGCACTCTCAGCTTGACCACAGAGTTGGGCTGCAAGTGGTCTGCAAAAGGGATTTCATATTCAGGTTTCATAAGGTGACCTCAGAGCAAGTCTTCCCCCTCCACCCAGCAGAGATTATGCTCATGGAATAACAATGAGTTCCAGAGGTAAGTATTTAAAAGCCACCTGGCACTCTTCAGCACCTTACCCAGCCTTTTGTGTTTCTTTGTCTTTCTTGCCTCTGTCCCTCAAGATACCGGGAAGTCTCCATCAAAGTGTGTATGTGCAGACGATGTCATCTGACGCTGCCACGTCTGCAAGGGGGGATATGTTAGCCCTGACGCCATTATGGGGCTTTGCTATGGACTGTTTGCTGTTGCCACATGGTCTGTCTAGACTGTAAAATGGATGCCAAGGTAGAAGCCCATAGAGAAAGGAAAAAGCTGTCTTTTTACTCTGAGGGACTCCATTACATACCTGCTGCATGTCACATACACGGATTAAGGGCCATACAGCAGACAAAGGACTTTTCCTCTGCCAGTGCATGATGGGATTACCCAGTCAAGCATTCAAATTGTTAACGACCCTTCCTGATACTAATCAGGGACAATCAAGGAAGTCTCCCACCTTTTGTTTACCTGGCCAGCAAGTCCTATAATCCATTCAACTAGACCCTGCCTCTCTGGAAGCCCATTGGTCAAACCTAAGGTCTGCCTCTACTGACATCACACACCCCTGGGACTCATCATTGGTCCAGGAAATCTTTTGTTCTCACCTGAGACCAGCCCCCTGGGTCACCCATTGGGCTGCATTGTCTTACAGTGGGTATATCCCAGAACTCACATGGCCTTAGAGTGTGTGTCTCTGCCATGAGCCAAAATGGCAGCCCACCCCTGAACCCTCTGGGTTTAGGCCACAATCCTTCTTCATGGACTTCTGCACATCTGACAGGTAGTATCACCTCTCCATAAGCCATCAATCCCCTCTGCTTTCTTAGTTCTATTTTCTCTGTGTGAATGTTTGAATACTGTTTGTGTGTTTGTGAATGGATAAATAAGGATTATATTCAGTAAAATAATATTTTATTAATTATACCTGGTCTCTGTGTCTTTTACTGGGAACCATTACAGACTAGCAGCATTCTCTGTATATACAGGCGAGAATCCAACAATAATAATAATAAACCAATTGCTATATTTAAAATAGAGCAATTGGGCTAACATGGGATATAAAGGCACACAAATTACTGAAGTCAACATGTGAGTTTTATACAGCTAACAGAGCAATTCTGTGCATGTCAACTCAGAATCAAGTTCAACCATGTTTAATGGGGCTTACTCCCAAGAAAGTGTACCTAGGATGGCAGTCATGAGCTGGAACATGCCCATATGAATTTCATCTGTGTTTACCATGAACTCAGTGATCATGGGAATTAAAAGTAATCTATATACAAAACAATTGTTCTAGCCAAGGCCACAGGAAAGCCATTGTATGCATGAAACCCCCATATATTCAGCTTGGAATAATTCCTGATTCTATTCATATGGCTGTGTTCTCCCTGAGCAAATTATTCTAGCAAGAAGAGAGGGACTGGGAGTACTTGGTTTCTTGTCAGCCTCTTAAATTTCTTGAAATGTGACTGTAGAGGCTACAGGTAAGCCAGTCTTTAAATGTCACTTGGGAGAACCTGGAGCACAAAGTGCATTAAAACAATAACATTTTTTTGTTATATAGTGGTATATAACAGTATATGTCTCCAGTGTAAGCATGAGGAAAACTTAGCCCACAGAATTTTACAATTAATGTAACCCACGGGATGGAAAACAAACCTGTAGTTTCTAAACTGCATTCAGCTACCGGGTAAGCACTTGAGAAATCTACAGCCATGTGTTTTTGTGGCAGAGTGAAAAGAATATTTACTCCTCTGACACTTATTTCTCTGGGTCTGTAAATTATTGTTATATTTCCTTTTTGCTCCAAAGAAAATGTGTCCTTCAAAAGGTTTATGCCTTCCCAGTGAATCATTTTGGAGATTTATTCCTGGGCAGTTTCATATGGAGAGTTACAGTCTTCGTAACACAGTTGCTCAATAAATGAAGTTACTAGACAGGGAATCTTGCCATAGTTTTAAGTCAAAGCAGAATAGAAATTACTCTAACGTTTGAGGATTTTTTCATTTTATTTCAAAAAAGGCCTCGGTTTTTTATCTTAGAAGACTTTCCATCTTCCTTGCAGATGTGCTATGCTGTCAGAAGGATTTGACTTTTGTTTTTTAGAATCATAGAATCACAGAGTTGGAAGGGTCCATACTGTAAAGTACTGGGTTTCGGGCCTCATGACTCGGACGACGACATAAGAGAAGACGCGTTTATTCGTACTTCACACAAGACAAGAACAAACAGTAACGGCCGGAGGCCAACTATATACAGTTGGGGGGGACGGCCCCATATTCCTATTGGCGGGTTTGAATCGCCCGCCAATGCTGCCATTGGTTCTCTACTGGCGAGCTCAGGAACCTAGTCCCTATTGTTCTCAGAGAGCGAAGCTTGGCTGTATTTCACCAGCTCTGCCTTCTGATCCCAGGACACAACACCCCTCCCCCCATAGTACGTCTCCTATCAGGTGACGTAGTCTTTTAAGTATGCTGGTGCCCTCCGTTCCCTTAGCGATCGTCGGGGGGCCGGTACCGGACTGGCGGGGCCCCCATCGGGTGGTCCTCCAGCACAAGGAGCTTGGATCTCCGGTCGTAGCTGAGGCGGTGACGGTGGTGGCTGTAACGGCGGCGGCAATGGCGGCGGCGGTTCAGCTGTCTCCGGGACCCCCTCCGGATTCCGTGGACCTTCCGGCGCGGGCTCCGCTGTCGGTGCCTGCAGTCGATCGGATGCTGGGGTGGCCGCGGCGTTTCCCGGTAGCTGGATCCCTGTGTCGGGGTCTTGCCGCCTCCGGAGCTGGTCCACGTGTTTACGGAGGACCCGGTCCCCATCTGTTAGGACCTCGTATGACACTGGCCCGGTGGGTTTTAGGATGCGCCCGGCCACCCACTGAGGCCCCGCCCCGTAATTCCGGAAGTAGACAGGTTCCCCCGGGAGGAAGCTTTGGGGCGCCTCCCGGGTCTCGACCAGCTTTCTCTCTGGGGCTCGGTCCGGGTGGAGCCTGTCTAACAAAGTTGTGCGGCGGCGGCCCATCAATAGTTCTGCGGGGCAATGACCGGAGATGGGGTTTGGGGTGGTGCGGTATGTTAGGAGGAAGCGGGCCAGCCGGAACTCCCAGTCCCCCTCCGTTATGCGGCTCAGGGCTTCTTTGGCGGTGCGTACCGTTCTTTCCGCCTGTCCATTTGTTGCCGGGTGGAAGGGCGCTGATCGTATGTGCCTGATTAGGTTCTTTTCGAGGAACGCTTGAAACTCAGCAGATGTGAACGCTGCCCCGTTGTCCGACACGATTGTGTCTGGTAACCCGTGCATCGCGAATATTTTCCGCAGGGCCCTTATTGCCGCTTTGGCAGAGGTGGTAGACACTGGGCTTATTTCCACCCATTTCGAGTAGGAGTCTACCGTCACCATGAACTGGAGCCCCTGAAACGGCCCCGCAAAATCTATGTGTAGGCGTGACCACGGCTTGTGGGTAGACTCCCAGCTTTGGGTTGGCGCTCTCGGGGGATTGGGGCGGACTTCCTGACACCGTGTGCACCCTCGGACCCAGGTTTCAATTTCTGCGTCCATCCCGGGCCACCACACATAGCTCCTTGCCAGAGCTTTCATTCGTACAATGCCGGGGTGGGCCTCATGTAGCGTTTCTAGAACCCCTTGTCTCATGGGCCACGGGATGACCACCCTGTCCCCCCATAACAAGCACCCTTTTAAGGCGGATAACTCTTCCCGCCTGGCTTTGTATGCCGTGAACTCTGGCCCTGTCTGTTCCGCTGGCCATCCCCTCACCACCCAGTTTAGGACCCGGGAGAGAATGGGATCTCGGGACGTGCGGGCGGCCACGTCTGCAGCCTGAAGGGGGGGTTGGCAGCTCCTCCATTAACAATACTGCGGGAGCCGGGGCCGGATCTTCCCCTGTATGCGGCAGCGGCAGGCGGCTCAAAGCGTCGGCATGACCCAGCGCCTTGCCCGGCCGATGCTCCAACTGGTACTGGTAACCCGCTAAAAACAAGGACCAGCGCAACACCCGGGGCGACAGTACCTGCGGCATTTGTTTGTCCGCCGCAAACAGTCCCAAGAGCGGCTTATGGTCGGTTACGAGCGTGAAGTGCCGCCCGTACACAAAGTTGTGAAAATTTTTAACCCCCGCCACCAGTGCCAAGCCCTCCCGGTCGATTTGAGCATAGTTCCGCTCCGCGGGGGACAGCGTGCGGGAGTAGTAAGCCACCGGGACTTCCCTCCCATCCGGTAGCTTGTGGGCCAAGACCGCCCCGACCCCATACGGTGACGCGTCGCACGCAAGGATTACCGGGAGCTTTTCATCAAAGTGGGCGAGTACCGCGTTAGAAATCAAGAGTACTTTAACCCCCCGAAACGCCGCCTCCTCCCTCGCTCCCCATGCCCAAGGTGTCGCCTTATCCAGTAGCCTGTGCAGGGGTTCGGCCACGGCGGCTTTGTGAGGGAGAAAGGCGTGGTAAAAGTTCAGGAGGCCTAAGAACGCCTGGAGCTCGGCCTTGGACTTCGGGGCGGGGGCCTCCACGATGGCCTTTACCTTGTCCCTCGCCGGATGCAGGCCTGTTGCGTGTACCCGGTACCCCAAGAACTCCACCTCCGGCACCCTGAGGAGGCACTTTTCCCGCTTCACTTTCAGCCCCGCAGCTTGGAAGCATTCCAGTACAGTTCGGAGGCGGGCGGCGAAGCTTTCAGGGGTGGTCGCGGCGATGAGGACGTCGTCGAAGAACGGCGTCACTCCAGGGATCCCTTTTAACAAATCGTCCATTAGATTTTGGAAGATCCCTGGGGCCACACTGACCCCGAACTGCAGCCGCTTCACCCGGAAGGCCCCCCGGTGGGTCACTATGGTTTGCGCCTCGGCCGTGGCCTCATCTACCGGGAGTTGCTGGTACGCCTGCGTGAGATCCAGCTTTCCAAATATGCGCGCCCCCGCCAGTGTGGCTAAGACATGGCTGACCACGGGTACGGGGTATGCGTGCGCCTGAAGTGCCTGGTTAATGGTGCACTTATAATCCGCGCAGATGCGGATTTCCCCGTTTGGCTTGACGGATGTCACAATCGGGGTCTCCCATCGAGTGTTCGGGACGGGCTCTAGGACTCCCTGGGCCACTAACCGGTCCAGTTCGGCCTCTATTTTCGGGCGGAGGGCCAGGGGCACGGTGCGGAAGCGCCGTCGGACGGGCGTCACTGTGGGGTCTAAATGGAGCGACACCGGGGGCCCTTTATAACACCCCCGTTTCCCGTCAAAGACCTCCGGGAATTCCTTGCACACCGCCCCCAGTCCCGCACCCCGCACTTATTCACTCCCCCAATCGTTATGCCTAGGGCCTCGAACCACGCCCGCCCCAGGAGACTCACGAGATTTCCCTCTACCACCACCAAGTCCAAGTTTCCCTCAAAGTCTCGGTACTGCACTCGGAAAGTGCCAACTCCCCGGATGGGGACAGGGTTCCTTTGAAAGTCCACCAAGCTTAGTGGCGATGGACGTAGAGGGGGTCCCCCTAATGGGCAAAGTCTTTTTAAAGTATCCAGGGAAATGATGGACGCCGCCGATCCCGAGTCCACTTCCATGCAACAGGGGACCCCTCGATCCGTACGGTTACTTGGATCTTCGGGGCAGAGGATAGGTTGGGGTTGGGGAGGCGAAGTACCTGCAGCGGCTGGTCGGTGAGATGGTACAACTCGGCGACCTCTTCCGTCGTCTCGTAGGCGGTGGACGATGCGCGGTGTGGTGGGACCGACGATCTCGAATTCCTGGGGCCCTTGGACCGGCAGACCCGTGCGAGGTGTCCCTGCTTCCCGCACCCGTGACAAACAGCATCCCGGAACTTGCAGGATTTCCTTCCATGGCCTTCCCCGCAGCTGGCACAGACGGTCCGGTTGCCGGAAGGCTTGGCTGGCTCTCTGTTGGCCTGCTGGAACGGCGCCGGCCGGCGTTGTTGGGGTCTGAGGGCGAAGACCTCTTCCGTATCTACATTCCCGGGGCTTGGACTCCTTCCGACCACATGGGCGGCCGCAGCCGGGCGTTCCCCTTCCGCGGCCTCGTGGGCTGTTGCGGCGTCGAGGGCCTCGTCCAAGGAGAGCCTCCGGTGTCCAACCAACTTGCGCCGCAGCTTGGAGTCCGCCAGGCCCCACACGAACTGCGTCAGCAGGTTGTCCTCCACCTTTGGGAACACGCAGTCCACCGCGAGCGCCCTTAGCGCAGCCAGGAAGGTGGCAATGGATTCCCCTTGGGCCTGGACTCGCCTCTGGAAATCCATCCTCTTGGCCAGGAAGGTCGGCCGGGGGCTGAAGTAAGCGTTGAGGACATCCAGGATCTCCCCAAACGAGCTCTCCAAGGCCGTGCGGGGCACCAAGAGGCTCTTGGCGAGGCGGACGGTTTGGGTGCCGCACGCGTTCAGCAGGATCGATTGTTTCTGGTCTGGGTGGCGGATTTCGTTGAGCTCCAAATAGCTGATGAGCTGGTCGACCCATGCGTCCCAGGTTTCTGGCTGCGACGGATTGAAGCGCTCCAGTGTTACATGAGAGGCGGCCATGGTTCTGTCTGGGAAGGCGTGCGCCGGGGCGAGCGGTGCGGTGCTGCTCTCGGGGTCAGCGATGCGATGCTCGGCGAGCGGTGCAGTGCTGCTCACGGGGTCAGCGATGCGGTGCTCGGTGGTGTCCTTTTCGTCGCTCATGGAGTCACGGAAGGCGTTGAAATCCCATCCTCGTCGCCACTGTAAAGTACTGGGTTTCGGGCCTCATGACTCGGACGACGACATAAGAGAAGACGCGTTTATTCGTACTTCACACAAGACAAGAACAAACAGTAACGGCCGGAGGCCAACTATATACAGTTGGGGGGGACGGCCCCATATTCCTATTGGCGGGTTTGAATCGCCCGCCAATGCTGCCATTGGTTCTCTACTGGCGAGCTCAGGAACCTAGTCCCTATTGTTCTCAGAGAGCGAAGCTTGGCTGTATTTCGCCAGCTCTGCCTTCTGATCCCAGGACACAACACATACAGACCATTCAGTCCAACCCCCTGCTCAATGCAGGATCAGCCTAGCGCATCCCTGACAAGTGTGTGTCCAGTTGCTGCTTAAAGACTGCCAGTGAGGGGGAGTTCACCTCCTCCCTCGGCAGCTTATTCCACTGTTGCACAACTCTTACTGTAAAAAAAGATTTTCCTAATATCCAGCCTGTACCTTCCCGCGTTTAATCTAAACCCATTATTTTGAGTCCTATCCTCTGCTGCCAACAGGAACTGCTCCCTGCCCTCCTCTAAGTGACAGCCTTTCAAATATTTAAAGAGAGCAATCATGTCTCCCCCTGAAGCTTCTCCACTCTAGACTAGAGATTTAAAATTTCCAGAAATTTTGAAGCTCAGAAAAAAACCCAGTTGTTTTCCAGAAAAAAATGGAAATTTTTGGAAAAAATGAAAAAAAATGCTACATTAGCATTTCTTTTTTCTTTTCCAGATTGAAAGTCATTCTGTTACTTTAGGAACATAAAGTATGACTATGGACAATTTTACTTGGCATGAAATTATCATAACTAGCATATTAAAAATATAGTGTATCCAAACAATTATTACAAACAGAATTTCCTTTTTAAATAATATTTATTTGTAATTGTAACAAATGGAGCAACAATCTCCTGAACTGTTTACTAGTTTATGTGGAACAGACAAAAAACCTCCACAAAACAATTTTTAAAAATCCAGAAGTAACAATTATTCATATTTCCTCTACACAGTATTAAATAAAAATTAAAAAACCATTCTCATAAAAAGAATCGAAGAGGGGGGAAATGTATAGAAGGGAGTGTGGGACTAAGTTTCAAAGAATGGGCATGAAATTTAATCAGAATCATTTTCTGAGCTGTAATTATCAGTATCAGTATCAGTCTTTGCTTCTGCAGCTACTCTGTTGTGTCTGTTATTATCACATAAGAACATAAGAGAAGCCAATGTTGAATCAGGCCAATGGCCCATCTAATCCAACACTCTGTCACACAGCGGCCAAAAATACAGGTGCCATCAGGAGGTCCAGCAGTGGAGCCAGGACACTACAAGCCCTACCACTGCTGCCCCCTCCAGCACCAAGAATAGAGTGCATCATCTGCCCCAGACTGAGAGTTCCCATCTATACCCTGTGGCTAATAGCCACTGATGGACTTCTGATCCATATGTTTATCTAATTCCCTCTTGAAACTGTCTATGCTTGTAGCTGCCACCACCTCCTGTGGCAGTGAATTCCATATGTTAATCACTCTTTGGGTGAAGAAGTACTTCCTTTTATCTGTTCTAACCCGACTGCTCAGCAATTTCATGGAGTGCCCACGAGTTCTTGTATTGTGAGAAAGGGAGAAAAGTACTTCTTTCTCAACCTGCTCAATCCCATGCATAATCTTATAAACCTCGATCATGTCACCCCTCAGCCGTCGTTTCTCCAAGCTAAAGAGCTCCAACTGTTTTAACCTTTCTTCATAGGGAAAGTGTTCCAACCCTTTTATCATTCTAGTTGCCCTTCTCTGCACTTTTTCCAATGCTATAATATTCTTTTTGAGGTGTAACAACCAGAACTGTACACAGTATTCCAAATGAAGTTGCATCAATGATTTATACAGGGGCATGATGATACTGGCTGATTTGTTTTCACGCTCCATAATCAATTTTTTTCTTTTCTTTTTTCAATTTTTCCAATTTTTCAGAAAAAAACAAAAAAGGCTTCAGGAAAAAACAATTTTTTCCATTTGTTTTTCTGGGCCTTCACATCTCTACTCCAGACTAAACATTCCCTAGTTCCTCAAGCCTTTCCTCATAGGGCTTGGTCTCCAGGCCCTGATTATCCTCATCATTCTCCTCTGCACTAGATTCATTCTGTCCACATCGTTTTTGAAGTGAGGTCTCCAGAAATGCATACAATACTCCAGGTGCAGCCTGACCAATGCAGTGTACAATGGGACTATGATATCTTGTGATTTGCTGATATTGATGTTACTCTACAAAAGGCTGCTGGCAGTGGGTGTTAATTTGTGCCTGTGTGTATGTTGGAACCAGCATTTTAAACACTCCTGCAATACTATGCTGCTTGCATTTGCTAATTTTGAATTGCTGGCACTACATGGCTGGTGACATGTACGCATAACTGCATGTTTTAAAATTTCCAGATTTACACACAAACCATATTGCAAACCATGTTTTTATATTTTTAAAATATGTACTAGACTTGAGAAAATCTGAGGGAAGGATCCTGCAATATTTGTGGTTCTTCTCATTCTACAATAAGACTATGATGATGAGTGGTGCAGCATTTAGTGCAATCTGTTTGGCAGGGCATAGGGTTACTAGGTCCCTCCTGACAGCTGGCAAGGGAGGGGGCTTACCAGTAGGGTTGGACATGAACCAGAAAAATGTGCCCAGTTTGAAGGCTGCTCCATTCCGTCTTTGTACTTTATTATTGATATATTAATATAGATTGATCACAGTATTTGTTTGTACTGCCATCTCAGACTGTGTTCCCCTGGTTTTTCCAGTTTGTACTGTCCTTGAGGGGTCTGGCAACCCTAGCAGGGCAACAAAGATTCAAGCAACATTTGCATTCTTTATTCCTCTCCTAAGAGCAGTGCTTCATTTCTTCTTTTTTTAAAAAATATGAGAATAATATATATGGATAGATAGATATAGATATAGATGATATAGATATAGATATAGATATAGATATAGATATAGATATAGATATAGATATAGATATAGATAGATAGTACAATAGAACTGTGAAAACAGTGCCATCTTAAGCAGAGTACACCCTTGTAAACCCATTGACTACAATGGACAAGGGTGTAACTCTTCTTAGAACTGCACAGTGACAATTTACAATGATAAGATATAAATCTAGTTGGGTGACCTTGGTTCAGTCTTTCTCAGCCTATCCTACTTGCCAGGATTGTTGTGATCATAAAATGGAGGAGCAGAGAACCGTGAACAATGCCATGAGCTCCTTGGAGAAAGGGTGGGCTAAAAATGTGATAGAGAGAAAATACAGGCTATGTCATCTCTTCTCTGTCTTGGTACTGAATATTTGAGCTCTCCTTGGTTAGAGGAATGTTGACTTTGAATGTTATTAGTTTTATCTTAGAATTATTTTTCCATGTTTGTTTTTAAAGGGATACACAAACACACTATGATATATTTTCAGGATAGAGTTAAAGACAATAATTACAACTGTGGGAGTACACCTGGAAATGTTTGGGCTGCATCTAATGAAGTCTTAGAAGCCATAGGAGTAGTGAACTGTCCTCTCCTATGGCTAACAAAAGTAAAATTCATTGTGCACATTTAATTGACATAATATGGATTTTCCTTAGCACAAATTCTGCTTTATTTTGAAAAAAAGAATTTGGAAACTGTTTTTATTTTGGAGGCAACCTAGTCTTATTCGTATTCCCAGGCTAGGTTAGGTGGCACAACCATGAAGGCAGGGAGGAGAAAGAGGTGGTTGTGTGACAATCATATTTGTATTTGCATTTTCGAAGCCTGCTTGTTATTCTAGCTCCTCTTCTATTCCTTAAACCTAGAATCAATCAAATGTATTGTAGGGAACACATGGATTACATTTTATACTTACAGGCCACCATGTCATGGATCTTCCAGCCAAGAAATAGCCTCCAATTGTTCCCCGACTGGCTCGCAAAGAAGACTGAAATGAAGTAAAAACTCTTATGTTTCTGAAGATTGGTATTTCCATCTAGAAAAAAGAGCGTTGCCTTCCTACTCAATTTCATTTACCCAATTATGGTTTTGATGCTTTAATAAGCCCTCCCAGATCATCTTTGTCATCTATCCCTATAATTAGCTGCTGTAGATTTTCTGGGTTATCTGGCTGTGGTCTTGGCATTGTAGGACCTGATGTTTCGCCAGTAGCTGTGACTGGCATCCTCAGAGGTATCTTTCTGTGTTATTTATTTATTTATTTATTCAATTTATACCCCACCTTCCCCGCAAGCAGGCTCTGAGGATGCCAGGCACAGCTACTGGCGAAACGTCAGGTCCTACAATGCCAAGACCACAGCCAGACAACCTGGGAAGTCTACAGCAGCTAATGAACTCCAGCTGTGAAAGCCTTCGACAACATATTCCTTTAAAGTTAGTGCTTCAGTGTGCACTAGAGAAAATAGATTTAAAAAAATCAAAGAAGGATTTTACTGAAAAATGGAAAATGCAGTTAAATAACTAAATACAAATCAGTGAAACAAGCTACTGTAATGAATGCTTTAACACTGCTTAAATGATAGCTGAAAGAAGATAGACCACATTCCAAAGATTTTGTGTTCATAAAGTTATAGTGTATTCTTGTTTTAATATTGAAACTCCTGTGCTTTTTCCTTGCTTTCTACATCTTTTCCATAGCAAATCCCCAGCCAGCATAAACCTGGTTGCCAATTAGAAGGCAAACCATTTTGGCCTGCAACCAAATATCTAGAAAACTAAAGACAAACATTCTTTCAGTTCAAAGTATGAAACAGTTAATTATAAGGTGAAATAGTCATATGTATATATGCTTTCCTCTGCCTGAGGAAGTGATAAGGCATGAAAGCAAGGTGATTAAGGATTCCTATGACTGTATCCTCTTTACCCATAAAGGGATTAATGCTAGAATAGTTTTCAGTACCTACAGTTTATGAAGTTGCAAGCAGGGTTCCCCTTAAGGTGTGCTAGCCTGCAGTAGCAAACCAATTTCTGACCCCTAGCACACAGATTTTCACCTCAGAGCAGGGAGCCGAGGAGTGGGTTTGGAGAAGGTAGGCACTTAGAGGGAATGTCCCTTTAAGTGCCTGCCTCCTCCTTGCCTGCTTTCTGCAGTTGCAGGGCTTTCTTTCAGTTTCTTTCTATTTCTTTCCATTTCTTTCTTTCCTTTTCTTTCCCTTTTCACCTTTCCCCCTTTCTTTCCATTTCCTTCCTTCCTTCCTTCCTCCCCTCCCCTTCCCTTCTTTCCATTTCCAAAATGAAAAAAATAAAAAATGTTTAGGCTTGCTCAGAATTTTTGTGCTCACAGATTTTTTGGCTCACAAAGTAGAGTTTTGCTCACAACAGCCAACAGCTTAAAGAGAACATTGGATGAAACGGAGTGACAGTAAGTTCCGAACTGACATGATACATACTTAAGATACTGAATTTGTTGACAAAAGGATCATTATGACATCTACATTGAGCTTAGATGACTTAGATGACCATACCTTTTGTAGTTTGTGTAGTGAAAAAAACAATAAAAAGTTATTTTAAAAAAGATGACCTTTTAACAAGCAAAAACATGGAGAACAGTAATCACATTTTTTTCATTGCTTAGGTTTGGATAGGTAGGCTCCCTTTCCTCTGCAGTGTGATTGGCAGGGCAGGGAGTGTGCCTTACTAAAATACTCTGGTAAAGCGGCTGGCTGGGGTAACCTTATTCAAGGGCCTGTAAAATCAGATCTCTTTGTTAAATTCACTTGAAATTTGGGTAGTCTTCAGAAGAGAGGGTGGACTAGGATCTCTGACATTTGATACCATTTGGTAAAAAAAATCTGCTCAGGAAAATCTGCCATTTTGGTGCATGGGAAACAATGGGTAGAAATCCAGTCTGATCTTAATAAAAAAGGAAATGGAACCTGACAAGTCCTCATGATATGACAACCGTTTCAAGAATTTTTAAAAATCAGTACACCTTCTCTTTCATAAATTATGATATGGAATCAAAACAATTTTTTCCCAAGTGTATACCCTTAGTTTCAGGTCATATAACAAAACTTCAAGGTGGGCTTGAATAATGTTAGTACTTCATGTCTTAGAAATTAAAACCAATGGTTCAAAAATATATATGATTTTTTAAAAATCACTGTTGTAAGCAGACAACACTGCAAAAAAGACAGAAATAGAGCTTATATTAGATTTATACCTACTAGCATATATCAAATATAAATAAGAACTTAAGCTATCTCCTGGATAGTCACAAGGATCTAGGTTCCCAGTTAGGTAGGACACTGAAAGTTCTACATTCAAAGCTCTCAGCCATTTTTTAAAAAATAACAGCCATAAATGGGCTCAATTTGGAGCAGGATTATGGAGTTTCAACTTTTCCCCTCCATGTCATTTTAGTGCCACAAAGGGGCGCAACTGAGAAAGTATCTGTATGTACTCTGTTGCATTTGTCTTCCCATACTGCAGTTCTGATTAGAAATGGGACCACCTGCTTACTATTTACAACAGCAGCAGCAGCAGCATGCTTAGAAGCTTCAAACATGGAGGTTCCAGCATCTCATCTAGATTAATTCTAAGATTTTTAAAATTAATGAGCATCAGTCATATCCTAGAAATCTGTGAATTCTTTAGTAAAGGGGCATTTCTTAAAACCAAGAGACACCTGGCATTCCAAACTATTGTGAAAAAGCCAGCCTAGGCTGGAATGGGTGGGATAGAAATCAATAAAAATCAATCAATCAATCAATCAATCAATCAATAAAGTAGTTTGGTCTCAGGACTCACCCATATTCCAACGGCAAGGACAAAGATGAAATAAACAACCACAACAATGATGTCAGGAATTTCAAAGGCAAAGTTTTTTTCTTCAGGCTTGTTGCTGGGTGACTCTGGAGTAGCTGGTGTTTGGCTCATGGCTGCCAAAAAACTGTTGGGTTTTGCCTCTTTATCTCACAATGGACTTTGGCACAGGTTTCTCCTCATTACTTCCCTTTAATAATAATTAACAGGTTTGAGAAACTGTCAGTGTTGATGAAGAAATAGGCGATTATGTCAGGAAATTCAGGCTTTGGCCATTTCATGCATGTCACAGCTTTAGTGATATGTGATATAGAATTGTGTAAGCACCTGCTGGCACTGCAGTGCTTTAATGGATATTCACCTTTTTTTTTTACATCAGACAAGTTACACCCCATAGCTCCCTATATGCATACAGTCAATTCAAATACTACAGCTTTACCTGATATTCAACAGGGGTATATCAATGTTGCCCTGCAAGGCTTTTTCATGCCTTTTATGAACTATAATAAAATGTGGACTGTGCAAAGTATGCTTAAGGAACTGTACAGCCTAGTAACCCACTATGATGCCAGTTGAGACTGCACACCTGAGAGAAGGACACCTTCCTTTCTGCATTGCTGTTCCAGTGGCCCTCCAAGGTTACCAACCCTCTTACCTGATAGAAGATGGATTGGTTCCATAGTATGCACAAAGTACCAGACACCATGCCGTGTCAGAGCACGAGGACAAAGGACTCCAAGTGCCATTAGGAGCCCCCTCCAATACACGCAGGCAACTCCTCTCCCCCTCCTCCATTGACCTGCAGAGCTGCACTTAGCCTAGAGACCCTATTCATGGTTGCTTGGCAACTAATTGCTCACCCATCAATGAGCCAGCTAGGGCTATCAAAAGACAATAGCATTAGCCCAATTACTCATCTCACCTACACCCAGGTGCCAGTCCTCTGTATAAGTTTCTAGTTTTCAATTTTGACCACTCCTTAGCTCCCCTCTCCTATTCCTTCCAGCCAATAGTATGTTTTCAGGGACAGACTAACCAGGAGGTGTGACCAGGGGATATGGCCAGCCCCCACACTCCCACATAAAAGGGGAAACCCAACCACATGCTGGCCCCTTCTTCTTTATGACCCCTATCTAAGCTTTGTCCCTCTTAAGTCCAGCTTGCTATCCCAATACCCTACCTCCATCTTTAACTCTAGATCTGGAACTAGAGTTCCATGTGTTTCCTGCTGGTTCAGGCCACATGTCCCCATTTTCAGTTCTCCCGTCCCTTCTTCCATTGGAACGGATCATTCAGCGAGGATGGGTAACTATTGCCCCAACAATGAATTCCTGCTCATGCAAATGTGCTGATATCTCTATCTTTATTTTCTTAGCTCTGAATATTGTTGGTGTGTAAATGTGTATTGTTGGTGTGTGAAGAAGATTTACAGTAAAATATCTTAATTATAACTACATACAGTCTCCGTGTCTGTTACTGGTATCTCTGGAAGGGCGGGACCTCTATATATACTGGTGATCGCTCCCTTAGCCGATTGCATATTAATAATAACTCATATCCCCTCTAATATTGATAAGAACAAAGAGCAATCTGATTAACAGAGTGGTGGAGGATGCGGGCACCACCCTGAATGTCTGAATGTACATGTGAGTCAACACATGTCTTTCAGATGGGCAGACATGGAGGAAAAACTTTTCCAGAGTATCGGTGCAGGCTTGTGTGAAAGGTTGCTCTTTGCGTGATTGGCTCTAGCGAGCACTCTATCATGGGAGGCTTCCCCTTTCTATCCTTCAGCTTGTATAAGGTCAGCCACCCCAGACCCGGCTGCTAGGTGAAAGCCTGTGACTGGGCAGTGCTCTGAATGCATTGGGGCCTCTGCTGTGAAGTCCTAAGGCTATCTTGAGCCAACTTTCAGTCTATCTTTTGGGTGGGATCCAAAGCGAAGCAGGGTAGGATGCTAGGTTTTACACCACAATCCCCATGCCATTCTCTTTTTCAATCAAGTGATGAACGCTAGCAGTAGAGGAAGCCTTGCTCGATAAAGAGCAACTGCTCCAAATCACTTCCAATCTCTGGAAGCCATTTTGCTTTGTCTCTCATATAGGGCAGAGTGTAATTAAGTGTGAGGTGGGAGGCCATCTTGTTGGGACATATTGCCACGAAACCGCACTGGTTAGTAGGTAATCCAGCAAGAATGAGAAGCTCAAAACCCTATGGGTTCAAAGATGCTCCCCGCTAGAGCGTAGAAAAAATCAAAACCTAAACTGGTTAAGTGGTTCCCCAGTCAGAGCAGAAAGCTCAAAACCCAGTAAATGGGTTCAGTAGGTAATCCCATCAGGAAACAGAGAAGCTGATCATTTCCTTTCCCAAAACCTTACGACTAGACTAGGTGCCCTTTAAGGACTGTGAGGTCAGTCCAGGGATGGGGGGGTAAAAGAAATCACCAGCTCACAAAAGGTCTAGGCACAAAGCCCAGGTCAGCCACTCTAGAGTTAAAAAGATTCTCTGGAGTACATAAGAACATAAGAGAAGCCAATGTTGAATCAGGCCAATGGCCCATCTAGTCCAACACTTTGTCACACAGCGGCCAAAAATAACAGGTTCCATCAGGAGGTCCAGCAGTGGGGCCAGGACACTAGAAGCCCTCCCACTGCTGCCCCCTCCAGCACCAAGAATAGAGTGCATCACCTGCCCCAGACTGAGAGTTCCCATCTATACCCTGTGGCTAATAGCCACTGATGGACTTCTGCTCCATATGTTTATCCAGGGGTCTTTTCGTAGAAAAACAGCTGCAGGAGCTCATTAGCATATGGGATGCTAATGAGCTATTAGGCTATTAGCATATGCCACGCCCCCTGACATCACCAGAAGTGATGTCAGAAGGGGAAGCAAAAGGGGGGGGAGGCATCTTCAAAAGCCTCCCCTTCCCTTCCCCAGCTGGTCTGGGTGGGGGAGCTAAGAGAAGGGATTTAAAGTTTAAACTCCTTCTCATGAGAGTTGGGCCACAGAAGGAGGAAAGAAAGAGAAGGAAAGGGGAGGGAAAGAAAGAGAGGGAAGAAGGAGGGAAAGAGGAAAAAGAGAGAAGGAAAGGAGGGAATGAAAGACATTTGGCGGCAATTCGGCCCCATTGTATCCTATGGGCCATTGAAGTCAATGGTGAAAACATAGGGTATATTCTGGGGGCTGGAGGGGAGGTGGTTTGAGGGAGAGACTCCAAACTCACAGGGTAGCTGATGGAGCCTCTCCCCAAGACATCCACCAAGTTTCAAGAACATTTAACCA
The DNA here is from genome assembly GCA_029375565.1 of Gekko gecko. Taxonomy (NCBI): domain Eukaryota; kingdom Metazoa; phylum Chordata; class Lepidosauria; order Squamata; family Gekkonidae; genus Gekko; species Gekko gecko. The sequence continues at coordinate 89,780,839 of JAPDNY010000006.1, forward strand.
GGGGGTCCAATTCTATGGGCCCTCAAACAGGTTGGCCCTCATCCCTCCATTGTTCTCTATGGTGGGAAAAACTTACTTTTGTCCCACCATAGAGAACAATGGAGGGAATAGGGGCAACCTGTTTGGGGGCCCATAGAATTGGACCCCTGATCCAATGTTCTTGAAACGTGGTGGGTATCTTGGGGAGAGGCTCCATCAGCTATCCTGTGAGTTTGGAGCCTCTCCCTCAAACCCCCTCCCCTCCAGCCCCCATAATATACCCTATGTTTTCACCATTGACTTCAATGGCCCATAGGATATAATGGAGCTGAAATTGACATTCGGCTGCCTGAAAGACTCCCCGGGACACCGGCTGGGGGCGGGGCTTGGCTCCTTAGCTCCCGGAGCTGCGCTCTGGTGCGCTCCCCCCCAAAAAGACCCCTGTGTTTATCTAATTACCTCTTGAAACTGTCCATGCTTGTAGCTGCCACCACCTTCTGTGGCAGTGAATTCCATATGTTAACCACTCTTTGGGTGAAGAAGTACTTCCTTTTATCTGTTCTAACCCAACTGCTCAGCAATTTCATGGAGTGCTCACGAGTTCTTGTATTGTGAGAAAGGGAGAAAAGTACTTCTTTCTCAACCTGCTCAATCCCATGCATAATCTTATAAACCTCGATCATGTCACCCCTCAGCTGTCGTTTCTCCAAGCTAAAGAGCCCCAAGCACCTCAACCTTTTTCTCATAGGGAAAGTGTTCCAACCCTTTTATCATTCTAGTTGCCTTCTCTGCACTTTTTCCAATGCTATAATATCCTTTTTGAGATGTGGCGACCAGAACTGTACACAGTATTCCAAATGAGGTCGCACCAATGATTTATAAAGGGGCATTATGATACTGGCTGATTTGTTTTCAATTCCCTTCCTAATAATTCCCAGCATAGCGTTGGCCTTCTTTATTGCGGTTACACGCTGTCTAGACATTTTCATTGAGTTATCTACTATGACTCCAAGATCTCTCTCTTGGTCAGTCTCTGCCAGTTCAGACCCCATCAATGTGTATTTATATTTAGGATGTTTGGCTCCAATGTGCATCACTTTGCACTTGGCCACATTGAACCCCATTTGCCACGTTGACGCCCACTCACCCATCCTCGACAGATCCCTTTGGAGTGCCTCACAATCCTCCCTGGTTTTCATCACCCTGAACAACTTCGTGTCATCTGCAGATTTAGCCACTTCACTGCTTACTCCCAATTCCAAATCATTACTAAACAAGTTAAAAAGCATCAGACTGAGTACTGATCCCTGTGGTACCCGACTGCTTACCACCCTCCACTGAGAAAGTTTCCCATTTATACTCACTCTCTGTTTCCTATTTATAAGCCAGATTTCGATCCACAAGAGGACTTGTCCTTTTATCCCATGACTGCTGAGCTTACTTAGGAGCCTTTGATGAGGAACTGTATCAAAAGCTTTCTGGAAGTCAAGGTAAATAATATCTATTGCGTCCCCCTTGTCCACATGTTTGTTCACTCCCTCAAAAAACACTAACAGGTTAGTGAGACAAGATCTTCCCTTACAGAACCCATGCTGAGTCTGCCTCAATAGTTTTTGTTCATCAATGTGCCTACTAATTCTTTCCTTAATAACAGTTTCTACCAACTTACCTAGTACTGATGTCAGACTGACTGGCCTGTAATTTCCTGGATCTCCCCTGGAGCCCTTTTTAAAGATTGGAGTGACATTAGCTACCTTCCAGTCCTCAAGAATGGAGGCAGATTTTAAAGAAAGATTACATATTTTTGTCAAGAGATCCACAAGTTCACTTTTGAGTTCTTTCAGAACTCTCGGATGAATGCCATCTGGACCTGGTGATTTATTAGTTTTTAAATTGTCCATGAGTCAGAGGACTTCCTCTCTTGTCACCACAATCTGATTCAGGTCTTTCAAACCCCCTCCCGAAATCGGTGCTTCTGGAGTGGGCAAGCACTTCTCTTCTTCCACAGTAAAAACAGAGGCAAAAAATGCATTCAGCTTCTCAGCCATTTCCCTATCATCCTTCACTACTCCTTTTACCCTTTGGTCATCCACGGGCCCCACTGCCTCCCTGGCTGGCTTCTTACTTCTAATATATTTGAAGAAATGTTATTGTTGGCCTTTAAGTTTTTTGCGATATGCTCCTCATATTCCCTTTTTGCTTGTCTGATTACAGGCTTGCATTTTATTTGCCACAGTCTGTGTTCCCTTTTATCAACCTCACTGAGACTAGCTTTCCACCGCTTAAAGGAATCCTTCTTACCTTTTACAGCTTCCATTACTTTATTTGTTAACCATGCAGGCTTTTTTCTATATCTATTTGTGCCTTTCTAACCTGTGGTATATATTTTTTCTGAGCTTCTAGGATTGTCTTTTTAAATAGTCTCCAAGCTTCCCCAATGGTTTTGACCTTCTTCACTCTTCCTTTCAATTTCTTCCTCACATGTCCCCTCATACCAGAGAAGTTACCCCTTTTAAAGTTAGAAGTGGTTGCATCAGTCTTTTTGAGTAACTCCCTATCTGTACAAATGTTAAACTCAATGACATTATGGTCACTGTTCCCAAGCACTGCAATCACTTTTATATCTCTCACCAGGTCTTGGGTGTTACTTAGGACCAAATCCAGGATCGCCTCTCCCCTGGTAGGATCTGTGACCATCTGTTCCATAGCACAGTCATTGAGAGTGTCTAAAAACTCAATCTCTTTTTCCCCGACTAGAACTCATATTGACCCAATCAATGTATGGGTAGTTAAAGTCACCTATTACAACACAGTTATTCCATCTAGCCACTATCTTTAATTCAGTCATCATTTTATAATCCTCCTCTACTGTTTATCTGGTGGGCGATAACAAACTCCCACTGTTAAGCCTCCTTTTGGATCCACTATTTCAACTCATAGCATTTCCAGAAGTGAATCCAATTCTCTTAACCTCTCAATCTTACTGGCCTGTATACCCTCTCTGACATACAGAGCCACCCCACTTCCAACCCTTCCCTCATATCCTTCCGATATAATTTATAACCAGGAATCACTGTATCCCACTGATTTTCCTCATCCCACCAAGTTTCTGAAATACCCACAATGTCTATTTTCCCCCCCAACACCAAGCATTTGAATTCCTCGATTTTACCTCGGAGACTTCTAGCATTCGTGTATAAACACCTATAGTTTCCCATGCTTGTTAAGCCCACAACTGTCCTCTTGCTGCCTCGAGACCTTGCCAGGCAGTCCCTATTGTTAGCCACAGTCTCAGTGGACAACTGTAATCCATTTCCTTGTACTAAAGTAACAGCTACCCCTTCATCTCTTTGAGATGAGCCATCCTGAACCAGAGACTTTTCATCTGCTGTTGGCTTTACCCCATTCTTCAGTTTAAATACTGCTCTGCCACCTTTTTGATTTTGAGCACCAGCAGCCTGGTTCCTTCTTGGGACAAGTGGAGACCAACTCTTTTGTACAGCTCTCTCTTGTTCCAAAAAGCATCCCGGTGCCTAACAAACTTGAACCCTTCCCCCCTACACCATCATCTCATCCATGCATTGAGACTCCTGATCTGTGCCTGTCTCTCTGGCCCAGTGCGTGGAACAGGTAGCACTTCTGAGAAGGCTACCTTGGAGGTCCTGGCCTTGAGTTTACTGCCCAGCAGCCTAAATTTCTCCTCCAGGACTTCACGACTGCATTTCCCCACATCGTTGTAAATAGGAAGCTAGCCACCATGTTCCACACAAAGAGTAACGTGCTCCGTCTCGAGAAGTGGCTAGTAAGGAAGAGTGATTGCCTTTGGGAGTAGGGATCCTTTAAAGGACCTGATCCCCTTAAAATTGTGAAGGATGTGTTCCACGACTTCTGTGAGGAGCAGAAGAAACTGAATGCAGCTGCAAAGGACTGTTTTGGAAGTTGGGGATTGTATGCAGTGCTTCAGGATGCGTCGGCCCTTCTCAAGAGCCAGCAGGAGGGTATTGATGCTCAGAAGGCCACTAATATGGAATTAAAGGCCCAACACAGCCAGGAGATAGATAAATTAAAAGCCCAACACAAGGAGGCCCTCTCACTCAAACATGTGGAATGTGAGGCAAAAGGTCTCACCCTCATGGAAGAGACTGCTGAGGTCCAGAAAAAGGTGAACTAACTCACTCAGAAGCTAGAGGATTAGGGGAATCAATATGAGGAAGCCCTTGACAATAAATGTAGGGACTATGAAAATGAGCTCTTTTGGCTTGTGGTCGGGGTAAGATGGCGATTTGACACACCCTGTAATTGCTTAGGGTGGATGGCCATCCTTTTCGACAGTTTGGGTGAATTCTGCGCCCAACACAGCTTTCCCCAGGCAGGGGAAGACCAGCAAGCACTGAAGACCCAAGAGAGAGTTGAGATTGGTGAGTGATAAGCCTTGGAGGGGGCTTGTTTCTCACTTTGATCCCCTCTCTCGAAGTGGGCATTGCGATCATCACTAGAGGACTGAGCCAGGCTGGGAATCCAGCTTAAAATTGCCACCCCCCGATTTTTGAGACAAGAAGAAAGAGTATAAAAAAAGAAGCATTGTGTACACCTTAGAAGAAGTAGCAAAGGTAACGAAAACCAATTTGCTTACCGGGACCAGTAAGAAACGATTGGCAAAATCATCCGGAGAAGCATTTGCAGCATAATAATAGTAACTGCGTATTTTCCCATGAAAAAAGTCAAGATTTAGAGCTAAAAGAACCAAAAAAGGACAGATTACCATTCCTGCAGCTAGCAGAGAGATAAGGGGCTGGAAACTACACATTTCAATGCGAGACTTTCTAGCTGGGCGGCCCCGATTGACGGATTGTATAACCAGATGTGACAACTGCGGCCAGAGGAGACGAGGACTGTAACAGACAGGCTTGGGGAGGACTACTTTAAAAGAGGAAGGGACAACCTGGAAATGTAAGGAGGACAAGATAAGCAGACGGACAGGAAGAAGCAACAGGAAGTGGTGGACTCTGACCTTATACCATAGAGAAAAGACGCCCGCCATTTTGAGAAGGTCAAAATTTTAAAACTTTAATTTAAAACTGCCAAGTAATCTGCAAGTTTGGTGAGGTGAAAAGCAGGCGATTTGGTCAAGCTCATAAAGGACTAAAGAACAAGGACATTGATGTTAAGCTGCTCAAGCCTTAATATTTGATTAAAACTACAGTAAACAAGGCTTGTCAAACTGTTTGATTGAAACACTAAAAACAGATCTAAGACCAAGTCAGAGAGTGGGCTCATGGTCCTTACCAAGGATGACACAGAAAAAAGACAAAGAATGGCAAATAGCAATGGAGGTGATGAAAAAAAGAATGATGGAGGTGATACAAAGGTTGGGAAAACAAGTGGAGAAGTTGGAAGAAGTCCAAACCTTGAATTTAGACAAAGTGGCTGCTGAACTTAAAAATGAAATTTCAGGAATTACAAAGGAATTACAGAATCTTACACAAAAATCTACTGATATGGAGAAGAAGATGCAAGAAATGGAAAAGAATGTCCAAACAGTGACAAAAGAAACCCACAGAATTGATACAATGATGGAATACAGGGGAATGGAGACACACCTTAGACTAAGAGGCATTGAAGAAAATTTGGATGAGGATATCTATAATGTGATCACTGAACCATTGACAGATTATCTGAAAATGGAAGAGCAAGAAATAAAATACAACATTGATCTGTAGAGTCAACTCTGTCTATGCCCAGAAGAAAAATTTACCAAGGGATGTGATAGTTCAGTTCACGACCAAGAGAATTAAGGAAGAGACTTTTAGAAAACAGTTTAAGGAACCACTGGAAATAGATGGGAAACAGATAATAATTATGAAAGAACTCCCAAGGGCAATCATCCAAGAAAGAAAGAAATTTAAACAGCTAACGGACAAGTTGAAACAAAAGAATGTGAGATTCAGATGGGAGATCCCACAAGGGTTAAGCTTCAACTTCCAAGGCGCGAGACACACCATCAAAGATCGAGAGCAGATGTTGACATTTATATTGGACAATGACAAAGATTTTGGAGACAAATAATTACATACCACTATGGATTACAAATTTAGTTCTTGGAATGTAAATGGACTAAATTCACCCAATAAGAGAAAAATAATAAGACATTGGTTGGAAAAACAAAAGTGCAACCTAATTTGTTTGCAGGAAGTCCACATTAAAAAGCAAGATTATAAATTTTTAATTAACAAAAAATTGGGTGAAGAATTTTTTTCCTTGGCAGTCAACAAAAAGAAAGGAGTAGTAACATATATTAAAAAAGAATTGGAACCTAAAGAAATTTTTAAGGATAAAGAAGGAAGATATACTGCAGTAGAAATTGTCTTACATGAGAAAAAAACATTGGTTGTTTACATCTATGCACCAAATGGAACAAAAGAATTTTTTTTCAAAGAATATCTGAGTTAGACCAAGTGACTTATGATCAAATCATTTTGATGGGAGATTTCAATGGAACGATCAGTAACAATTTGGACCGGAAAACAAAAAGATTCGACAAAAAAGTAGGGAAGCTACCAAAGGATTTTTTTAAATTAGCCAAACAGGAAAATCTGGAAGATGTATGGAGGAAATGGAATCCAACATGTAAAGACTTTACTTTTTATTCTAACAGGCATGACTCATTTTCCAGAATATATATGATATGGATGACAGGAGATCTAGCATTTAAAACCCATAAAATTGAAATAATGCCAAAAATAAACTCTGATCATAATCCACTAATGTGGACATCTAAACAAGGGAAAAAACAATTCAGATGGAGGTTGAATGAAGATTTACTGGATAAGCAGATTATAGTCAAAAATTTGCATAAAGAAACAAGGCTTTTTTTCAGGCAAATTTGAATCAAGATATACAGATCCAAACGGTATGGGATGCTTATAAAGCAGTGTTAAGAGGAATATTAATTTTGTTAAATAACAAAGAAATAAAAGAAAGAAGGGCAAAACAGAGTCACCTCGTGGAAAAGATCAGAATGAAAGAGAAAGAATTAAAGAAAAGACCAGGGAAAAAGAAAATACTGAAAGAGATACAAATTCTACAAGATCAACTGAATGTTATATTAAATCAAGAAATCTATTGGAATTTAAAGAAACTTCAACAAAAGTCTTTCGAAGGAGCTAACAAACCAGGAAAATATTTGGCATGGCAACTTAAGAAAAGAAGGGAAAAGAAGCTAATAAACAAAATTGTGACAGGAGATAAAGAAATTGTGGACCGTAAAGGGATAAAGAGAGAATTTTTTAAATATTATGCAAAGCTTTTCCAGGCAAATCCAATGGATCAAGTAAAAGGCCAAAAATATTTGCAGAACTTAAAAATGTCAAGTTCTATAGGAAAAATAAAAGATATGCTTAACAACCCTATTACCACAGAGGAGATTTACAAAGCTATTGATGACACAAAACTGGGGAAAGCTCCAGGTCCAGATGGCTTCTCAGCTAAATTTTATAAAAAACTAAAAGAGGAACTAGCCCCAACTTTTGAAGGTTTGACAAATGAGATCAGAGATACAGGGAAAATACCAGATTCTTGGAAAGAAGCAACCATTTCTCTTATCCCAAAAGAAGCACAAGACTTAACAAATGTGAAAAATTATAAGCCAATTTCGCTCTTAAATCATGACTACAAGTTATTTGCCAAAATTATGGCCGAGAGACTAAAAATATATATTTGAAAGACTTAATTGAAGAAGAACAAGCTGGATTTTTGCCAGACAGACAAATAAGGGATAATATCAGGATGGTAGTAGAGGCAATTGAATATTACGACAAGCATCCAGAAAAGGAGGTCGGCTTTTTCTTTGTCGATGCAAAAAAACTTTTGATAATTTGAATTGGGAATTTATGTTTAAAGTTATGGGAAAAATGGATATTGGAGATCCTTTTTTAAATATAATTAAAGCAATATACTCAGAACAAAAAGCAACACTAGTGGTCAACAATGATACAACGGAATATTTTAAAGTGCAAAAAGGAACAAGACAAGGCTGCCTGCTTTCTCCATTATTGTTCATATGGATTCTAGAGGTTTTGCTTTGGAATATTAAAGAAGATAAGGAAATTAAAGGTTTGACAATTAAGGGATTTACATATAAGTACAGAGCCTTTGCTGACGACGTTATGTTTTTAGCAGAGGAACGAATGAAGACTCTACCGCTCTTACTACATAAAATAAAAGAATTTGGAGATATAGCAGGCTTCTATATGAACAGACAGAAATCTAAAGTGATGTGTAAAAATATTACAAGGTCTAAACAAATGGAGCTGCAGAAGTCTATAGGCTGTGAAGTAGTGAAAAAAACCAAATATCTAGGTATAGATTTGACAATGAAGAATATTGACCTTTTCAAAAACAACTATGAAAAATTATGGTCACAAGTCCTAAAGGACATTAAAAAATGGAATACACTAAATTTACCTTTTTTGGGCAGAATTTCGGTGGTTAAAATGAATATTTTGCCACATTTTATGTTTCTGTTCCAGACTATTCCCATTGTAAAAGACTCAAAAGCATTTAATTCTTGGCAAAAGGAAATGTCTAAATTTGTGTGGGCAGGGAAAAAAACGAGAATCAAAATGAAAATTTTGTGTGATGCAAAGGAAAGAGGAGGCTTTCAACTATCAAACTTGAGACTATATCATGATGTGGTCTGTCTGACATGGTTAGAGCAGTGGATTACTCTTGAAAATAGAAAATTGTTGGCATTAGAAGGACATGATTGCAGGTTTGGCTGGCATGCATATCTTTACTATGGTAGGTCGAAAATGGATAATTTTTTTAAGCATCACTTTATCAGAAGAACTCTTTTTGACTCATGGATTAAGTACAATTTTTTTTTCCTGAAGAAAAACCAATGTGGATTGTACCAGCAGAAGTAATAAAACCTTTTTCAGAACACAAGGGACAGGACTGGTTGAAATACAGTGAACTGTTGAGACCTGAAGGGAGATCATATATGTTAAAAGAAGAAATCCAATTAGACTAAATATGATTGGTTGCATTATAGACAGATTTATGATTTGTATAAAACTGATAAAAAAAATGGTTGGGTTCAGGGGAAACCATAATGAAATTGAAAATTTATGGCTGGAGGGAGGGAAGAAAATGATATTGAAAATGTATAAAAATTTGTTAAAATGGTATACAGAAGATGAAGTAGTTAAAGAGCAAATGATTAAATGGGCAATTAATATGAATAAGGAAATATCTATGTCATCTTGGGAATTCTTATGGAAAAACCAACCTTAAAGAAAATTGTTTTAAAATGATGTACAGATGGTATATGACACCTAGAAAGATAGCTAATATAGGTAAAAATCTATCTAACTAATGTTGGAAATGTAAACATGCTGAAGGTTCCTTTTATCATATGTGGTGGACTTGTGATAAAGCAAAAATATTCTGGACTGCAACACATACAGAGATGGGAAAAAATTGAAATGTACCTTCAAGAAAGAACCTGAAATGTTTCTTTTAGGTCTTAAACTGGAAGAAATAAATGTGGGTAAAAGAATACTGATATGGTACATGGTAACAACTGCTAGAATGATCTATGCTCCAAATTGGAAAAATGAAAAAATTCCTGATCTCTGGGACTGGTTAAGAAAACTACTATTTATGGCAGAAATGGACAAATGGACAAGATAACTTAACAACTTAGAAGCAGAAAGTTTTTTGGTAGACGGGAATGACTTTAAAGAATATATGCAGAAACATTGGGAAATGAAGGATAGTATATTTAGCTTGGAAAACTACTAGTGATGCAACAAATGTATACAATCAATAAGTACTACTAGTAGTTGCAAATAAGTAAACTGCGTTACTTGTAGAATTTATATGATAACAGTGAATTAATATGTATTATGCATTGATAAAATGGTGGAAACAATGCTGGGAGCCAACAAGGGGAGAAGGGGAGTTTGAAGAAAAGGATATGATTTATATTATTTTAGCTAAATTGTGAAGTATTGTATATCCTAATAAAAATTTGTTTTTTAAAAAAAGAAAAGAAAATGAGCTCTTTGAGCTCTGCAAGGAATATGAGGATGAGACCATCCAATTAAAAATGGAGAGGCTCAACCTCATGTTAGAGAAACAAGGGTTGGCGGACATGGTGCAAGAGGCAAAGCCTCCGCCACAGAGCAAGTCCAAAATGCTGAAATAGCCCTGGCCAACGCCCAGAAGGAGCTAGTTCCAGCCCAGAAAGCCACTAAGTATTTAGCAGACCAAACCCAGGCCAAACGCGAGCTTGCCAACCACAATGCTTGCATAAGGGAGATCGAGTTCCTCAAGGACCAGCTGGATATACAAAAGGCTGTAATTTCTGCCATCCACCCCAGAGATATAGTGGAGCCACCAGAGAGTGAGGAACAGGAGATGTGCCCATTGGCACAGCCCTTGTGCAGCACTTTATTGGTCACCCCAAGCCCAGTGAACCCCATTAGCACCAAGCAATTGGTCACTAAGGTGGGCAATAAAACCACAACCCAGATGGTCACTGAAACGTGCCTCTGGAAGCCCGATGAAGTTAAAGCCATTGCCGAGCAAGTTGGCCCCCTTACAAAAGACAATGCCATCCAGTGGATGATGGATGTTAGCATGGCTTACACCAGCTTCATCGGGGAAGATTTCACATTGTTAGCCCAGCATTGTGCCAAAGGAGCAGACCTGATGGCCCTTAATTCAGCTATAACTGCCGGGTCTCTAAATAATGCCTATAAGTACCAGTGGATGTGAGAGGTCCTTGCTTATCTCCACCCAAACCAGAACATAGCCTCCCTGTTCGTTCTAGAAAAACAGGGACTGAGTGAAGATCCGGAAGCATACATGGCCAGGAAACAACTTTTAGGCATCCTCGCCAATAAGGTCGACATAGACCCCCAAACCGGCCTCCTGGACTATTTTGTGGACAAATTTAGGGAAGCACTGGTACAAGGCTTCCACGGTCAGACCCATCTAGCCGTAAACGTCCCTGAGCCTACCTGTGGGAACTGGGATAACTTAGAAAGAAAAATCAGGCATGTGGCGACCTTACTACACAGCACCAGCATTCTCAAACCCCCTAAGGGTCCCCAAAAGGCCAAAGATAGGGAGGAAGATGAGCCCATACAGGCAATAACATATGTTAACCATGGCCCTCACTCCCAATACCCCACATCAGGGCAGTATAGAGGCGATTGGAGGAGAGGGAACGCAGGGAGAGGGCAGAGAGGAGGAGGCTACCAACAGGGAAAATATGGAAAGGACTACCATGGTGGTCCTGTTCCAGCCCAAGTGCACCTCCAACCCTCTGCCCCCTCTCCACTGTACAGGGATAACTATTATGCAGGCGGACCCCCAGCGCCACAGCAGGGATATCCAGCATTCCAGTAGGGGCCCTATAACCTGCCCTAGAGCATCTACCAGGCACCTCTGCCTTCAGGGCAGGGACCCCCATAGACATAACCCCAATTGCCACCGCAAGGTCCTGCCCCTCAGTATCAGGAAAATCAGCCCTCCAACACTCCACTGGAGGGCCAAGACCCCCTTAGGTGGTATGCATGGATGCAGCTAAAAGAAAGGGGCTTTGAAATGGAGAGGTTCCACAAGCAGCCTGACTTGGTACTGCTTCAGGCCCTCGCAGAATGCGAGAAGCCTTTGCAGTACCCCACAGCCTTGGTACACGCTCCTCTAGACTTGGTCCAGGCAGTAGCAAAAGCTACTAGCTAGGACTGCCTGAAGTCCTAACCACTCCCCGAAGGCATCTTGGCATGGCTTAAGCCGGACCCTTGGGGGAGACCGACTGTCAAGGCAGGGTTCGGGACTCCCAGGAACACCAAACCTGCCACTCTTCTAGTGGACACCAGAGCTGCACTCACTGTGCTCCATCCCCAACTAGTCTCTCAAGGAATCCAAAAAGAAAAGTTAATTCGACTTGTAGGTTTTGGAGGAGACAATCATGATGCATACATCTGGAAGGAAGTGCCTATCTCTGTAGGCGATCTTTCCACCCATGTCACTGCCTGCAACAACCCAGGAGGCGACAATGGCATTCTGGGAGCTCACTTCTTCCACGACAATGAAATAACCATTGACCTAACCAACGGTCTGCTCTGGCACATTACAGATAGACCTGGCTTGATCAATGCTATACATAGGTGCGTGGCCCTTAAGGCTCCCCTCCCCCTACTCCCTCTGGCAGATGACACATGGCTTAGAGAGTTCCCTGAAGTTTGGATTAAGGATGAGGCAGAATGTGACACTGTGCGCAATGCTTGTGTGCGCATTGAGGGCAAAGACCCCCCACCTCAGAAACAATACAAGTACCCAGCTGAGGCTGAGGCAGGCATAGCTAAAAGCATTGCAGGACTCTTGGATTGGGATGTTATACTCCCCATATAATCCATCTGCAATGCCCCGTTATGGCCAGTTCTCAAAGCAGATGGGGTAACATGGAGAATGATCGTGAATTTTCGCATCCTCAATGCAGTGGCTCCTCCTGTGGCCCCTGTAGTCGCCAAGTATAATGAAATCCTGGTGATCATTGCAGCTGGGTCCTGGTTCTACAGTGTCATTTATTTAGCCAATGTCTTCCATTTGATTCATTTCCACAAATCGTGCTGGTATAAATTCGCATTCAATTTCTGAGGCCAACAATATGCCTTCAAAAGAACCCCACAGGGCTTCCACTCAAGCCCGAGAATCTGCCATGTCCATGTAGTTCAAATGTGGGACCACCTTCAGCCCACCTCCCGAGACCACATGCTCTCATTTGTGGATGATATTTTGATCCATGCCCCTAACACAGATAAAGTGACTGAAGTCACCCAGGAAGTTCTAAACCTCCTCCAAGAAACTGGCTTCAAAGCGAGCAGGGAAAAAGCCCAATTAGTCCAGACACAAGTAAAATTTCTTGGTCTCACCTTGGGACCCAACGGGAGGATCCCAGACACACAGAGGATGGAAGTTATTGTCAAACTTCCAGCCCCCACTGACATACCTTCACTAAGGGCACTCTTAGGCACCTTTAACTTCTCCAGAGACTTCATAAAGGCTTTTGTGGACAAGGCAGGACCCCTGTATGCTCTTTTAAAGAAAAACACTCCCTGGCAATGGGGCCCTGAGCAGCAGGAGGCATTTGCTGCCCTTAAACAGAGCCTTGCCTCTGCCCCAACCCTCACACACCCAGATGCCAACCAGACATACTACATTCAGCTGGCTACATCAGAGAAGAGCATAGGAGCCATCCTACTGCAGCACCAAGTGGGTGCCCCACGCGTAATTGCCAATGCCTCCCAAAATCTATCCCAGGTAGAAATGAAGTTCAATCCTTATGAAAAGGTCTGCCTAGCTCTAGTCTGGAGCCTGAATCACTGGGAGTTTATAATAGGGGGTGCAAGAGTCATAGTCCAGATGATGCACACCCCTCTCAAATATATTCTATCTGGGAAGATTCAGGATGTCCAGGACTCAAATGCCTGAATTGTGCAATGGAGATTGGCTCTAGTCAATAAGGGAGTAGAATATAAATGGGACCAGAACGAACCCCCTGGTCCCCTACGGCCTCATTGTCACTGGAAACCAACATGAGTGTCCCCTACCCATCGTAGACCACACACCATGGCCCACCACATGGGGAGTGCCATTTGCAGAAGCCTGGCAGAACAGTTTTTGTTGTTATTCACTGGTATTGGTAAGGCTGGCCTAGATGTGTTAAATCTAGTGTCAGAGAGAGTGACAGCTAGTACCAGCATATGACTGCAAAGAGGCTGGCTATAACCAGTCTGAGGCAGTCCAGCCTGACACTGAGCATTGCACCTGGATTGCATCAGCTGTGTGCTGATTGGCCAGAGGCTGTATATATGTACAGAGTGTACAGTGGATTTAGCTCTTCACTTGGATTGATTGCAGCGGAGCACTTTGACACTGAGAACTGTATATAGGTGGTGGCAGAGTGTAAATAAAATTCACTTTGTATTTGCACCTAAGTTCTGGACTCCAGTCTTCTTTGGGTACTCTAACTCCCTTTGGGCACTGACGTGCCAGCCAGTGTTGCACGCGCCACAACAGTTTTGTCTGCTGGTTCTGTGATGGCTACTCGTTCCATGTTGATGGATCCCCAAAACTTGCTTTGGAGCCATCCAAGTACACGATGGCATCTCCTTGCAGGAACCTGTGTGGCCTCACTCCAGTCAAGTGGCTGAAGGGGAGGCGCTTTGTGCAGTCTTACAGTTTGAGCCCTTAGACTGCCCATTGGCCATCTTCACAGACTCAGACTGGATGGCTAAAGCTGCCACAGTCTGGCTCCCACACCGGAGAAAACAGGGATGGTAAAACAGTAAGGGAAAGCCCATTGCCCATTTGCAGGTCTGGCTAATAGTGGTAGACATCCTATATGAACACACAGCCCCCCCACAGATTTCCCATGTAAAGGGTCACCAGAAAAACTCCACTGAATTCGCCTATTGGAATGATCAGGCAGATTTATTAGCTAAAGAGGCAGTCTTAATGGAAATACCCCCTGCTAAATCCCCTCTTCCCCTCCAACCCAGCCCACAATGAGGCCACCATCACCCCTGTGTTTGTAGACCTGGGGAAACTACAGAAGAATGATGCGGATGTGACTAATCTCCTCCAGGAGGGGCGCAACCCATCTGGCAAATACAACATAGAGGAGCATGAAGGGGTAGTTTGGGCTATGGATGCCACTGGCGGGAGGCACTGGGTCATCCCAGTAGAAGTCCAGGCAGATTTGATTCAATTTGTGCACAAACAAGATCCCTGTGGGAAAGACCTGACTCTGGAAAGGGTGAAGGAAGTCGGATGGTGGCCAGGTATGTGCCGCAGAGAAGCGCAATGGGTAGGCAATTGTCTCTCTGGTGCTATGGTGAATGCCGACCCCTCTGAACCAAAAGCACCTATCCAGCATCAACGCATTGAAGGACCTTGAGCTTGCATACAAATTGACTTCATCATCCCCCTTCCCAAAACAGCCCGTGAGAAGAAGTACTGCCTCACAATTATTGATCTGTTCTTGAAATGGGTCGAAGCATTCCCGTGTAGAAATAACTCGGCCGCTACAACAGCTAAACTCCTTTTCAACAACATG
This sequence comes from Gekko gecko, assembly GCA_029375565.1. NCBI lineage: Eukaryota > Metazoa > Chordata > Lepidosauria > Squamata > Gekkonidae > Gekko > Gekko gecko. The sequence continues at coordinate 89,795,951 of JAPDNY010000006.1, forward strand.
TGGACTATATGGGGGGGTCACAAAGGTCATCAACAGTGATCTTGGAAGCCATTTCCTTGGGGAGGTCATCCAAGAGCTCTGTTATGCCCTTGGGATCCAACAATGCTTCCACATAGCTGGGCACCCCCAGTCCTCAGGAACCATTGAAAGGACTAACTGCACTCTAAAGGAAGTTCTCCGGAAGATGGTTAAGTCCACAGGCAGGGACTGGGATGAAAAACTACCCATAGTCCTTATGGACATTAGGGGTACCACCATCATGCACATCTACTCCCTGCATATGGTCATGACCAGCAGGAAAATGAGGCTCCATGAAGCATTCTTGCTAGACACAGACATTCCTTCAGGTTTTGAACCCAAGGTCGCTAACAACCTGTGGGTCCGAGACCTCCTCGGTGAGCTCCAGTGCATCCATGTCCAAGTAGCCCGCATACTGGGCCAGAGTCAATTAGCTGTTGATAAAAAGCTGGGCTGGGTCTGGGACCCAGGACAGCAAGTCCTGTATAGGAAGTTCTCAAGGAAAGCTGCTAGCTGCTAAATGGGAAGGACCAGTTCCCATTGTGGCACACATCAGCCCTGCAGTCTACAAGGTAGTGATCCCACGAAAGCATGGAGAAGTTTGGAACAAGTTTTTCCATTCCTCCCAACTTAAACTTTGGAAGGGTGACCCAGTCCCCACTCCACCCATGGTTCCTCCCGACCCTGTTGGTAACTCCCAGCCAGCCCCAGATACCACAGCTCCTATTAGGTAGATCTCTCTCACAGACCCACTTAAGTTCCCTGCCCTGTTCTCACTCTCAGAAACCTTCATGGCCCTATAAAGATGTTTCAAGATGAAACAAGGGGCTGGTGGTAGAGACAATGGTGGAACAAAGAAAGAGAGAAGAGAAACCAACACCAACATTTTAAAATAGTCTAATAAAAGCTGCTAATGACTAGAAGTGATTAGAACAGTTTCCCGAGTCAAATAGACTTTTTCTTGAATTTGTATCAATTTTTTTTTGTAATTTTTCCTAGGCCCCCTGTATTTTTCCACATTTTTCTGAGTTTTTCCATATTTTTCTGTATTTTTTCTGCATTTTTAACAATTTTCCTATGTTTTCCCATCTTTTTCTACCTAGCAACTAAGGTTGCCTATGGCTAGTTATCTGCCTAGTAACAAACGGTTGCCCAGAGTAGACTATCTGCCTAGAAACAGCACTTGCCTAGGATGGCGGATCTGCCTGACAACAAGGGTTGCTCAGGTCTCATTTTCTACCTGGTAACAGTAGCCGGGAAGACTTTTCCTGTATGGCAACAGTCACTAGGCAGAATTTCTCGACTTAACGTCAGCTGCAACCAATCAGGGTTTATGTGCTTAGTTCTATTTTTATAACCACATTGATGGGGTCCATATAAATGGCCCCCTCCAAAAAATGTTACAATTTTTCCTCTGTGATAATGATGGCTGCTGGGCAGATTGCGCAATCTGCCACCCTAAAAGAAAGGGGGACAAAAGCAGACAGACATTAGTTGGCTAGTAGGGTGAAAAGCCAGGGAGGGTCATGCGTGTTAACACCACTCCCAATCACAAGGAAAAATCACACCTTCTCTTTTAAGGCCAGAGTGCATTAAATTAATCAGATTCCCCTTGGTCCAAAATTAAAATTTGCCCCCAATAAAAAGTTATTTGATTTTAAAAATCGCCCCAGACAACCCAGAAGCCTTTAGGAGACTCTTTTGCCTATGCAAAAGACCCTGCCAGCCCCCTTTGATGAGACCTCGGCCCAAAACAAGGCTCGGAAAACTTTGGAGCCCATTCGGCCCCGTTTAAACTTTTGAACCCTTCGACTTCACCCGAAGAGAAGGACGAAGCCGGCACTACTTAGTTACCAAGAGCCCCATTCACTGTAGTAAGCCCTGTAGCACAGTGGATAGCGCACCTGGCTGGGAACACAGGGGCTCCTGGTTCGAGTCGATGTATTTTAACAAAGCCCACAGAGAGGCTTGTAATTAAAATAGCAGCAGCCTAGAGGTAAAAAAAAGCTTTAAAGCAAATGCTATTTTGCAAGCGTTCACTACCGCTTGTGTGCATAAGTGGAGTTTTAAAGGGAAAGTACCCAAATAAATTTATTCCATTCCATAGAACAGTGGGAAGACATGCTGTGACATTTTGCACATGGGTCAACCACAGCATGAGTAATTAGGCAACCCTACCAATTATCCCCAAATCCTTTACCTTCCAGGAGTTTGCAGAAGAAACAACCAACATTTGGAGCAGGTAAATAAGTTTTGTTTACTATTGATAGAGCTAGTGATGGTATGGCAGGCCAAGCCACTCAACCAACCAACCATAATACCACTCTACACAGGTGGAGGTGTGTGGGAATAATTGCTTTTTAAAAAATAATTATATATAATCCCCCTTTTTAAAGCCTTCGTATTTATGTGGTTCTCCTTGTAGTAGTCTATTTTCCTTACTGGGAACATTCAGATGCACTTGACAATAAAGGTATGATGAGTTTTCATTCCAGTAAACTATTTCCAACATTTCCTTCTGTGAATGATGTGCAATTTCCCACCATGCAGAAGGCATGTCTAGGTGTTTCTACATCATGAATCCCACAGCTGGGCAGACTGAAATGATCATTTTAGTGTCTTGAAAATGGATCCGTAATGTAGAACCATCTGTGGTACAGCAATATCTCATTTCCTTAACACACTGTTATTTTCACATCTAATGGGTCACCAAAAACAGTTCCAGAAATATGTTGGCAATAGTGTAGCAAATATGTGACACCATGGTCTAGTTATAAGATGACAGCTTCAGAACAAACTGAGCAACAGTGAGGATCAGGTGAAAATATATCACAGTATGGAAAAGCTGAATGAACTAGTCCTTAGTCTAAAATTTCAAAGGGAAGACCATACTTATGAATCTTGTATTAGATGCTGAGGTAGCAGGTCTACACACCCTTTCTTTCCAGAAAGTTTGATGTGCTGATCATTCAATTTACACTTAGAGTACTTGCTGTCACTTGGCAAAAAGTATTGTAGTGAAACTTTGGTATATCCTCTGGACTTTCAACATGTGCTCCAGGTGTAAGTACAAACTGAGCACTCAACAACAACGGATGTCCCATATGAATACAGTATTTCTTCAGTATTGGATGGGATGATAATGTGACTAGTGGAATGGAACAGGAACAGTATAAAGTAATGAACTTACCTAAGTATCCCCAGAATTTTGGGAATTAATTTGAAGGGTGGGACCCAGAGCAGATGGTCCAGATCAGCAGTCCCCATTAGATGAAATAAATGTTCTGCCCTGGTTTTTTGGCAGGTGAAACATTCTGCACGAAATACTAGGCTCCTCTGACTCCTCCCTTTACATTTAAGTTAGACATTTGTTAACTCCTGCTGCAAAGTGCAGAAGATGATGTGGATCTTTAACCATATGCCAGGACAGTTTAATAGGGAGGGGAGTGTCATTTAGCTCTGTTTGTCAGATGGCTGATCTATACAATAATTGTTTTATTAATGATTTCAGGGAAACAGCTGCTTTACAAGGTGGATTGACAAACAGAAATACAGAGGATAGTAAAACAGAAACCAGTTTTTCCTCCTGTAATACTAAATGTGCACCTAAAGCCTATTTTTCAGAACTTTCTCTTCAGCATGAGTTCTGCAGTGTTCACTAGGGAGCAATTCCATGTTTCTGAATGTGACTTGCAAGTTGGTTAGATACTTAGGATAGTACTCTGCTTCCTCCAGAGAATCCTTCCATCTGGCAAGCCTTCCTGTTCACATCAAAGTACAATTTAACAAACTGGTTAGTCTCCCTTGAAGTTGCATCAAATCTAGTTTTGGATCTTAAATGAGATTTTCTTGAGGGACCAAGTGGAATTCAGAAACATATAAAAATATTCTGTGTATCTTCCAGAACAACATTGGTACAACTTATTCTAAATAGTCTAAACGTCATCTAATCCAGATCATTTGAATTTATTTAAATTAAGGCCATTCATACTTGCTCATCATGTAGTGCTTATCACTTGATGGAACTGCTTCTTGAAAAATATGTTTTATGCCTGATGACCTCGTACAGACTCAGAGTACACTATGGGTGTTAAATAGTGGGTTCCATGGATGAGCAGACCCCAAGTCTAGTGACTAGTCTAGAACAAGACTGAACTCCAGGACCAAAGCCCTGTTTAAATAGCATGCAATTGCCACACCCAAACTCACTCCACTCCCAATGATAGGCTATTTACATAACATTATTACTTGATTAGTTACTTGCAGAATCCTGGTGGGCTATTTTTCATGGGCTCTAAGCTCAGCCAGTCTCAGGTAGAACAGTCCTAGAGTGTTTCAGTCCCAATACATAACACCCCTCCCCCCTAAGTTCCAAAGCACCTTAACAGACATAGTCTTCAAGGTACGCTGGCTTGCATCGTTCCCTCTGAGAATGCCAGGGCTCCTGTGCAAGTGGAGATGACACTGGAGCTGGGTTTGGTGAGGCAGGAATCGCTCTGGAGTCCTGTAAGGAACAGAGTCCAGAAGGTCCTTAGCAGCCTGTGCAGGGCTTTCCTCTTCCCAGCAATCTGGCTGCATGCTGTTGTGTGTATGGGGGGGGGGGGCATTCTCGATCAATGGGGATTAAATATCTTTGGGTCAATGTTCCCTCTAATTTCCCCCCCCCAAGTGGAGCAGTTCACAGCTTGAACAGAATATAACTGCTGAAATCTTAAAATGGGCAATGGTCAGTGCAAGACCCTGCATGACTCCAGATTGCTGCTGAGTGGGGCTTCCTGTGTTAATGAGCAGCTGCTCATGTGCACAGCTTACAGGGAGCACTGTCTTGGAGGGCACATTCCTGTCAATAATTTATGCCAAACTGTTATAAACAGTGGCGTAGGGTTGATGAGACAGATAGAACAGATTTATCTGATTGATCAGGTTGATCAGGGAAGGCTGGTGTAGTTTGGACATCCGCTGCCTCAGCCAAAAGCCTGGTGGCATAGCCACCCTGCAGAACTGTGATAAAACTGAGAGGGCCCTGATCTCAAACAGAAGCATGTTCCACCAGGCAGGGGCCAGGGCAAGGAGAAGAAAGGCAGATGTCCTTCAGGTCAGGGACTGCCGAACAATGCTGCTCAGAAGAGTGCAAGGCTCTTATGGGCACCCTGGCTTCACAGGGCCTTAAAGGCTAACACCATAACCTTGAATCTGATCTGGTACACAATTGACAACCAATGCAGTTGGCACAGTACTGACTGAATGTGTGTTTGCATCGTGCATTGCTGCATTTTGTACCAGTTGAAGCTTCTGGGTCAGACTGAAGGGCAGACCCATGTAGAGTGAGTTGCAGTAATCTAACCTGGAAATGAACATTACATGGATCACTGTTATAAAGTCCTTGAAGGGAGAGGTAAAGAACCAGTTGCCTGACCAGCTGAAGATGGTAAAAGGCCAATCTAGCAGCATTGGTGACCTGGGCCTCCAACCCTAGACTCCTCATCACCGAGGCTGGCATCAATGGTGCCCCCCCCATAAGGGCTGGGAGTTGGATTCCCAATCCCATCCCCCACAACTCAGGTACAGGACCTCCGTCTTCACTGGATTCAGTTTCAGCTGGCTCTGTTGCAGCCAACCAGCCACATCCTCCAAAGCCCTGGCCAGATTTCCTGGGGTGAGACCAGGTTGGCTATCCATTAACAGATACAGCTGGGTACACAGTACACAGTACACTGATGACAGCCTAGCCCAAACCCCTGGATTAACTGGGTGAGGGGGTGCATATAGATGCTAAATAACATTGGGGAGAGGATCGCTCATTGCGGGATGCCACATACCAGAGGGTACCATGGAGATATCCTCTCCCCAAGTGCCACCGTCTGTCCCTGACCATAGAGAAAAGAGGACAGCCACTATAAAGTGTCATAGTCAGCCATGTCAAACGATGCCATTAAATCAAGTAGCAACAGCAGTACTGGCCCATCTCAGTCCAGGTGCCTCCAAAAGTCATCCTTTAGGGCAACCAGTGCTGTCTCCATACCATGGCCAGGGCAGGAGCTAGAGCTGCTCAGCTACCATCCTCTCAACTGCCTTACTCAGAATGGTAAGTTCGATACTGGGCAGTATTTGGCCAGAACCATAGGGTGCAGAGATGGCTTTTTCAGAAGTGGTCTCACCACTGCCTCTTTCAGACTCTCCAGGAACATCCCTGATGTTAGGGACATGATAATTTCCCCCAGGGAGGTCCAGATCTCATCTCCGCAGGCCTTAACAAGCCAAGTGGTGGGCTTTACAGCTGTCAGGGTCCTGTTGACCTCCTCCTGAGAGAATCAGCTGAATCAGTCCAACACGGGACTGGAAGACGGCCAAGGGGCTTCCAGTTCACTTACTGTTTTAATGGTGGCCAACAAGTGGCGGCGGAGCAACAAGCCTTTGTCCACAAATTACCTCACAAATGCCTCACAGCCAATAGCCAATTCCTTATCATTTTGTTTCCCTTGTGGTAGGGAGATTAAAGATCTAACTGTCCTAAACAATTGGGCTGGGTGAGAGCTAGTGGATGCAATGGAGGCCACATAGGGTGCATTCAGATGCACTGTTTGATCCACTTTCGGCAAGCTTCAGTAATGAATTTTATGTGCATGTTCACACACCCAACATCTGCACACTGTCCCCAGCTGTCGCTTTCCGGATCAAATTCCCTTTAAACTGGAGTATTTTGATACCAGGTCCCCAAGTGGTGTTTTCCTGATTCTCTGGTTCTAGACACACTTTTCTGACATATGATCTCTCTTGCAGTGTCGAGGCACTTCCAGGTGCTTCAACCCCCTCCCTTCTGGAAAGCTGCCATGGAAGCCCGAGGCTTCCACTTTTCGTCCACCATTTTTTTATGCATCAGCGGTGTGCACATAGGCGGAGCTCCGCTCCTAAGTTAATAAAACCAAAGTTTAAATGGTGACTCGTTTTAGCATTTAGACGAGTTTGGGATCTCACGAAGGCCAGTTTCGGGATAAAAGTTTAAAGGGAAGTGTTCATTTAAAGTTTAAAGGGAAGTGTGGAAATCGCTGTTCTGCACATGCATGAAAATTTTAGTTCTACAGAGCCTGTGCACATGCTCAAACTGAGAGGAAAAAAAACAAAACACCGATGCACGCTCCTGCATGTGGACGATGGGGAGCAATGTGGCTGCGCAGCAATCCGGAACAAGGAGGTGAGTGTGATCGCGATTCTCTGGGTTAAAAAAAACACGCATCGAGACTGGAGCAATTTAAACCACTCCCAGCATGCTGTGTGACTGCACCCATAGAATTCCTTTTTAGTGGCTTTCATTGTCATCTCATAGGTTTTCATAAGCATCCTATAAGATGTTCTTGCAGTTTCATCACAAGTATGCTGCCACCTTTGCCCTAGCCATCTCAGCATTGCTTCATCCTCTGCAGCTCCAGGGTGTACCACGGAGCTGATCTGAAGTGAGAGTGAAGCAGGCACTGGGGAGCAATTTTGTGATGGCTTCTGAGAGCAAGCTATGCCAGTCCTTCACCAGCTCATCTAACAAAATGCCAGGGGGCATTGGATCTCGCAGAGCATTTTAGAAACCAGTTGGATCCATTAGGCTCTGTAGGCAAGCATAAATCAGCTTGCCACCTAAACAGGGAGGGATTGGGATGCTTAACTGGGCCTTCAGGGCAAAGTGATCTGACCATGGCACTGCATCTGTGGCTAACAGATTCACATCTGTCCCCATCCCAGCCACACTCTCTCAGCCTAACCTATCTCACAGTGCTGTTGTGAGAATAAAATGAAAGAGAGGAGAATGCTGTAGTTGCTTTGGATCTTCACTTCAGTGGGGAGAAAGGTAGGATATAAATTAAGTAAATATATAACAAATATAGCTGAAGGGGCAGATAAAAGATAGGTAGGTTGGTGGGTAGGAAGGAGAGGTGGAAGCAGGAAAAGGTAAGGATATGGTGGCCGCTAGGATGAGGGAAAGAGGGAATAGTAGGGAGGGGGATACAAGGGCTAGTCAGGTATCAAGTCATTGCAGGTTCACCAGGAATCCAGGCAGAAATCAAGGCAGGAAGCAAATTACTGCAGCTGGAGCCAACAGTGTAGCATGATTGTTCCAGCAAAAGTTGTTGGTAAAATAAGTCCTTCAATTCTTTTCAAGTAGGCAGAGGTACAAGCCCCTCCTCTCCAGGAGCAGACTGCCAGTAGTTAAAGGTTCCATTCCTGGTCATAGTGGTGAGCACTGTGATGGGGCTGAAGTGATAGAAAAGAGCAAGAGTCCAGTAGCACCTTAAAGATGAACAAAATTTCCCCCCTTATTATTTATTTGGATTTTGGAAGTTTTGCTGGGGAGGGTAAGACAAGATAAGGATATAAGGGGACTTACAATTGGAGGTTTTACGTACAAGTATAGGGCTTTTGCGGATGATGTCAAGTTTCTGATTGAAGATCCAGTAATCAATTTACCGTTGTTGATGGAAAAGATTAAAGAATTTGGAGATTTGGCTGGATTTTATGTGAATAAGAATAAAACAAAGGTGCTTTGCAAGAACATGACAAATGAAAAACAACTGGAATTGCAAGAAAAAATTCAGTGTGAAGTGGTGAAAAAAACAAAATATCTAGGAATTGAGCTTACAATGAAAAACATAAATCTTTTTAAGAACAATTATGAAAAGATTTGGTGCAAAATTCAACAGGATATAAAAAAGTGGGATACTTTGAATCTGTCACTATTGGGTAGAATTTCGGTAGTCAAGATGAATATTTTACCTCGTTTGATGTTCTTATTTCAGACGATTCCGATTGTAAAAGACTGTAAAGTACTGAATTTATGGCAGAAGGAGATCTCAAAATTTGTCTGGTCGGGAAGGAAACCGAGGATCAAAATGAAGATTCTATGTGACGCAAAGGAAAGGGGAGGATTTCAACTCCTCAATCTTAGACTGTACCACGATGCGGTGTGTCTGTCTTGGCTTGAACAATGGATTAATTTGGACAATAGAAAAATGTTAGCGTTGGAAGGTCATGACCGTAAGTTTGGATGGCACGCCTATTTATGGTATGAGAAATATTTTTTTAAACACCACTTTATAAGAAGATCACTGTTTATGACTTGGATGAGATATAGAAGATTTCTTTTAAGCAAGACCATTATGGATAGTCCCAGCAGAGGTAATTAAACCACTTTCAAGGCACAAAGGAGAAGATTGGATACCTTATAGAGACATTTTGAAAGTAGAGGGGAGCAGTTTCATGATGAGAGCTAGGGAGGAGCTGGAATTTGAATATGACTGGTTAAATTACAGACAGATTTATGACTTACTTAAGGTGGATAAAATGAGGTATAGCTTCAGGAAGGAAAATAATGAAATTGAAACTGTATGAGCAGAAAAAGGTAAAAAAGTGATTTCAAAAATTTATAAGGTTTTATTAAAATGGTATACGGAGGATGAGACTGTAAAAGAACAGATGGTGAAATGGGCCATAAATATAAATAGAGAAATAGATATGTCATCATGGGAGCGTCTGTGGAAAAAGTCAATTAAAATTTCAACATGTGTTAATGTAAAAGAGAATTGTTATAAAATGATGTATAGATTGTATATGACACCAAAAAAATTGTTAATATGAATGAGAACATGTCTAACAAATGTTGGAAGTGTAAAAAAAAGGAAGGCTCATTTTATCATATGTGGTGGACTTGTGATAAAGCGGCAGCTTATTGGACAGAGATCCATAATGAAATTCAGAAGATCCTGAAGTGTACCTTGAAAAAAGAACCAGAAATGTTACTTTTAGGTCTTAAAATGGAAGAATTTAATGTGACAAAGAGAACATTGTTATGGTATTTGATTACAACCGCAAGAATGACATTTGCTCAATTTTGGAAGCAAGAAAAGATACCGGAAAAATGGGACTGGATAAAGAAGATGCTTTTTATGGTAGAAATGGATAAATTGACAAAGAAGCTTAACGGTAAAGAAGATGAAGAATTTTTAGCGGATTGGAAAGACTTTAAAGACTATTTAGAACTGAACTGGAATGTAAAAAACAAGTTACTCTGCTTTGATAACTATTAAGATTAGAAGACTTGAAAGTAATGAATAGTAGTTAAAATGTTACCTAAGAATGAGACAGGGAAAATGAATATATTAGAAATGAAGAACTGAATATTGGATAAGTTTTTATTGTTAGTGAATATTGATTGAAATGATGGCAGGGTGGAGCATCGCTGGAAGCCAGGTAGGGGGGAGGGAGGGAATATTAGAAAAGGATGTATAAAAAAAATTGGAAATATGGAACGTGTTAATATATCCTATTAATAAAATTCTTTTTTTAAAAAAAAAAGATGAACAAAATTTGTGGCAGGGTATGAGCTTTCATGAGTCACTGTTCACTTCTTCAGATATCTGCCACAAATTTTGTTAGTCTGTAAGGTGCTACTGGATTCTAGCTCTTTTCTGCTGCTACAAACAGTCTACTATGGCTACCCTTCTTGATCTATCTCCATGGGGGACTGAGGTTGTTCAGGTAGGGCTGCCAGGTCCCCCTGGCAACTGGTGAGGGGACTTACTGGCAGCTGGGGGAAGCCTAGCCCAGTGTCACAGTGACGTTGCTGGTGATGTCACTTCTGGAATGCACTGGAAGTGACATTGTTGCATTGCCAGGGGCATGGGCCATTTTTACCATATAGTTTTTGCCCAAATACCAGTGTCCTGTGTCACCAATGGTACAATGATGTCACTTCTTGTGCAAGATGGAAGTGATGTTGTTGCACCATTTGTGATGTTGCTGCGGGGACACAGATATATCCAGCAGGTTTCCAGGATCTCTCCTCTAGCCCATATCCTTTCCAATCCACCAGGTACTGTGATTGTACCCTACAGATTCATGAATCTAGGATATGCTGGATTTCAAATTCTTTTCCTGCCACTTGCACAGGTGGGGGTTGCTGTTGGTACAGAGTACCAGAACCAATCTATGAAAGACTGAGTGTTGGGTAGCAGAAGGTGGCAGCCTACAAGGCTGATGATCTTGATTACAAGAAATGGTCTGAAGACCATACTGAAGATGGGTGTGGTAGAGAAAGGTGGGTAGGCAGGTAGATGGAAAGGAGAAAATGAAGCAGGAAATGAGTATAATCTATGGGGTTTTTCAGGGAAGGGAAATAGTGGGGGATGGAAAAGGAGATGCACTCCTTCAGCGGCTGTTGCTGGAGGTTTGAAACCCTAGGCCTGGTAGCAACCTCTGGGTGACAGCAACCTCTGGGTGACTTGATACCGCCTGACTTGCATGACTCAACTAGGCCTGGTTGCTTACTACTCTTCAACAGCAGCCAGCCTATGAAAGCCAGTGTGGTGTAACAGAGTTTCAGAGTAGGATCTGGGAGACCCAGTTTCAAATCCCATCTTGCTGTGAACAGTCACCAGGTGATTTTGGACCAGTCACATACTTTCAGACTCACCTACCTAACTATGTTGTTGTGTGGATGAAAAGGAGGAAAGGAAAATAATGTAAGCTGCTTTTGTCCCCACTGTGGAGGAAGGTGGGATATAAATTAAGTAAATAAACAATTAATATAACTGAAGATGGAAAGCAGACAAAAATAGGTTGGTGAATGTAAAGTACTGGGTTTCGGGCCTCATGACTCGGACGACGACATAAGAGAAGACGCGTTTATTCGTACTTCACATAAGACAAGAACCCACAGTAACGGCCGGAGGCCAACTATATACAGTCAGGGGGGACGGCCCCATATTCCTATTGGCGGGTTTGAATCGCCCGCCAATGCTGCCATTGGTTCATTACTGGCGAGCTCAGGAACCTAGTCCCTATTGTTCTCAGAGAGCGAAGCTTGGCTGTATTTCGCCAGCTCAGTCCTCTGATCCCAGGACACAACACCCCTCCCCCATAGTTCGTCCCCTATCAGGTGACGTAGTCCTTTAAGTATGCTGGTGGCCTCCTTTCTCTTAGCGAACGTCGGGGGGCTGGTACCGGACTGGCGGGGCCCCTATCGGTTGGTCCGCCAGCGCAAGGAGCTTGGGCCTCTGGAAGTAGCCGAGGTGGTGACGGTGGCGGCTGTAACGGCGGTGACGGTGGCGGCTGTAACGGCGGCGGCAGCGGCGGCGGCGGTTCAGCTGCCACCGGGGCCCCCTCCGGATCCCGTGGACTCTCTGGCGCTGGCTCCGCTGTCGGGGCTTGCGGTCGATCGGATGATGGGGCGGCGGCGGTATTTCCCGGTAACTGGATTTCTGTATCGGGGTCTTGTCGCCTCCGGAGCTGGTCGACGTGTTTACGGAGGACCCGGTCCCCATCGGTTAGGACTTCATATGACACCGGCCCGGTGGGTTTTAGTATGCGCCCTGCCACCCACTGCGGCCCCGCCCCGTAGTTCCGGAAGTAGACAGGGTCTCCTGGTAGGAAGCTTCGGGGCGCCTCCCTGTTCTCGACCAGTTTTCTCTCGGGGGCTCTGTCCGGGTGGAGTCTGTCTAATAAAGTGGTAGGGCGGCGGCCCATTAATAGTTCTGCGGGGCAGTGCCCGGAGATGGGGTTTGGGGTGGTGCGGTATGTGAGAAGGAAGCGGGCCAGCCGGAACTCCCAGTCCCCTCCGTGATGCGGCTCAGGGCCTCTTTGGCGGTGCGTACCGTCCTCTCCGCCTGTCCGTTAGTTGCCGGGTGGAAAGGCGCTGATCGTATGTGTCTGATAAGGTTCCTTTCGAGGAATGCTTGAAACTCAGCAGATGTGAACGCTGCCCCGTTGTCCGACACGATTGTGTCGGGTAACCCGTGCGTTGCGAATATTTTCCGCAGAGCCCTTATTGCCGCCTTGGTAGAGGTGGTGGACACTGGGCTTATTTCCACCCATTTTGAATAAGAGTCTACCGTTACCATGAACTGGAGCCCCTGGAACGGCCCCGCAAAGTCTATGTGCAGGCGTGACCACGGCTTGTGGGTAGACTCCCAGCTTTGGGTTGGCGCTCTCGGTGGATTGGGGCGGACCTCCTGACATCGTGTGCACCCTCGGACCCAGGATTCAATTTCTGCGTCCACCCCGGGCCACCACACGTAGCTCCTTGCCAGAGCTTTCATTCGTACGATGCCCGGGTGGGCCTCGTGCAGCGTTTCTAGCACCCCTTGTCTCATGGGCCCCGGAATGATCACCCTGTCTCCCCATAGTAAACACCCTTTCAATGCGGACAGCTCTTCCCGCCTGGCCTTGTATGCTGTGAACTCTGGCCCTGTCTGTTCCGCTGGCCACCCCCTCACCACCCAGTTTAGGACCCGGGAGAGAATGGGATCTCGGGACGTGCGGGCGGCCACATCTGCAGCCTGAAGGGGGGTTTGGCAGTTCCTCCATCAGCAAGACAGCGGGGGCTGGGGCCGGATCTTCCCCTGTCTGCGGCAGCGGTAGGCGGCTCAAGGCGTCGGCATGACCCAGCGCCTTGCCCGGCCGATGCTCCAGTCGGTATTGGTAACCCGCTAAAAATAAGGACCATCGCAACACCCGGGGCGACAAAACCTGCGGCGTTTGTTTGTCCGCCGCGAACAGTCCCAGGAGCGGCTTATGATCGGTTACGAGCGTGAAGGGCCGCCCGTACACAAAATTGTGGAACTTTTTTACCCCCGCCACCAGTGCCAAGCCCTCCCTGTCGATTTGGGCGTAGTTCCGGCTCCGCGGGGGACAGCGTGCGGGAGTAGTAAGCCACCGGGACCTCCCTCCCATCCGGTAGCTTGTGTGCCAAGACTGCCCCGACCCCATATGGTGATGCGTCGCACGCCAGGATGACCGGGAGCTTTTCATCAAAGTGCGCGAGTACCGCGTTTGAAATCAAGAGGACTTTAACCCCCGAAACGCCGCCTCCTCCCTCGCTCCCCATGCCCAAGGTGTCGCCTTATCCAGCAGCCTGTGTAGGGGTTCGGCTACGGCGGCTTTGTGGGGGAGAAAGGAATGGTAAAAGTTCAGGAGGCCTAAGAACGCCTGGAGCTCGGCCTTGGACTTCGGGGCGGGGGCCTCCACGATGGCCTTCACCTTGTCCCTCGCCGGATGCAGGCCTGATGCGTCTACCCGGTATCCCAAGAACTCCACCTCCGGCACCCCGAGGAGGCACTTTTCCCGCTTCACTTTCAGCCCCGCGGCTTGGAAGCGTTCCAATACAGTCCGGAGGCGGGCGGCGAAGCTTTCCGGGGTGGTCGCGGCGATGAGGACGTCGTCGAAGAACGGCGTCACTCCAGGGATCCCTTTTAACAAATCGTCCATTAGATTTTGGAAGATCCCTGGGGCCACACTGACCCCGAACTGCAGCCGCTTCACCCGGAAGGCTCCCCGGTGGGTCACTATTGTCTGTGCCTCGGCCGTGGCCTCATCTACCGGGAGTTGCTGGTACGCCTGTGCGAGATCCAGCTTTCCAAATATGCGCGCCCCCGCCAGTGTTGCTAGGACATGGCTGACCACGGGTACGGGGTATGCGTGCGCCTGAAGTGCCTGGTTAATAGTGCACTTATAATCCGCGCAGATGCGGATCTCCCCGTTTGGCTTGACTGGTGTAACAATCGGGGTCTCCCATCTAGCGTTCGGGACGGGCTCTAAGACTCCCTGGGCCACCAGCCGGTCTAGTTCGGTCTCTATTTTAGGGCGGAGGGCCAGGGGCACGGTGCGGAAGCGCCGACGGATGGGCGTCACGGTGGGGTCTAAGTGGAGCGACACCGGGGGCCCTTGTAACATCCCAGTTGCCCGTCAAAGACCTCCGGGAATTCCTTGCACACCGCCCCCCAGTCCCGCACCCCACATTTATTTACTCCCCCAATCGATATGCCTAGGGCCTCGAACCACGCCCGCCCCAGGAGACTCGCGAGATTTCCCTCTACCACCACCAAGTCCAAGTTCCCCCCAAAGTCTCGGTACTGCACTCGGAAAGTGCCGACTCCCCGGATGGGGACAGGGTTCTTTTGAAAGTCCACCAAGCTTAGTGGCGATGGACGTAGAGGGGGTCCCCCTAGTGGGCAAAGTCTTTTTAAAGTGTCCAGGGAGATGATGGACGCCGCCGATCCCGAGTCCACTTCCATGCAACAGGGGGACCCCTCGATCCGCACGGTTACTTGGATCTTCGGGGCAGAGGAGAGGTTGGGGTTGGGGAGGCGAAGTACCTGCAGTGGTTGGTCGGTGAGGTGGTACAACTCGGCGACCTCTTCCGTTGTCTCGTGCGCGGTGGACGATGCGCGGTACTGGGGGACCGACGATCTCGAATTCCGGGGGCCCTTGGACCGGCAGACCCGTGCGAGGTGTCCCTGCTTTCCGCACCCGTGACAGACAGCATCCCGGAACTTGCAGGATTTCCGTCCGTGGCCCTCCCCGCAGCTGGCACAGACGGCTCGGTTGCCGGAATACTTGGCTTGCTCCCTGTTGGCCTGCTGGAACGGCGCCGGCCGGCGTTGTTGGGGTTTGAGGGCGAAGACCTCGTCCGTCTCTTCGTTTCCGGGGCTTGGGCTCCTTCCAACCACCTGCGCGGCCGCGACCGGGCGATCCCCGTCTGCGGCCTCGTGGGCAGTGGCGGCGTCGAGGGCCTCGTCCAAGGTGAGCTTCCGGTGTCCCACCAACTTGCGCCGCAGCTTGGAGTCCGCCAGGCCCCACACGAACTGTGTCAGCAGGTTGTCCTCCACCTTCGGAAACCCGCAGTCCACGGCTAGCGCCCTTAGCGCGGCTAGGAAGTTGGCGATGGATTCCCCTCGGGTCTGGACTCGCCTCTGGAATTCCATCCTCTTGGCCAGGAAGGTCGGCCGGGGGCTGAAGTAGCCATTGAGGACGTCCAGGATTTCCCCAAACGAGCTCTCCAAGGCCGTGCGGGGCACCAAGAGGCTCTTGGCGAGGCGGACGGTTTGGGTGCCGCAGGCGTTCAGGAGGATCGCTCGTTTCTGGTCGGGGTGGCGGATTTCGTTGAGCTCCAAGTAGCTGATGAGCTGGTCGACCCATGCGTCCCAGGTTTCTGGCTGCGACTGGTCGAAGTGCTCCAGTGTTACGTGGGAAGCGGCCATGGTTCTGTCGGGAACGGCGTGCGCCGGAGCGAGCGGTGCGGTGCTGCTCTCGGGGTCAGCGATGCGATGCTCGGCGAGCGGTGCGGTGCTGCTCTCGGGGTCAGCGATGCGTTGCTCGGCGGTGTCCGTTTCGTCGTTCATGGAGTCACGGAAGGCGTTGGAATCCCATCCTCGTCGCCACTGTAAAGTACTGGGTTTCGGGCCTCATGACTCGGACGACGACATAAGAGAAGACGCGTTTATTCGTACTTCACATAAGACAAGAACCCACAGTAACGGCCGGAGGCCAACTATATACAGTCAGGGGGGACGGCCCCATATTCCTATTGGCGGGTTTGAATCGCCCGCCAATGCTGCCATTGGTTCATTACTGGCGAGCTCAGGAACCTAGTCCCTATTGTTCTCAGAGAGCGAAGCTTGGCTGTATTTCGCCAGCTCAGTCCTCTGATCCCAGGACACAACAGTGAATGGCTAAGAAGCTGAGAATGAGGCAGGGAAAGGGAAGGGGATATGGGGGCTGACAGACAGAGGGGAAAAGGAAATAGTGTGGGGAAGGGGATACAGGGTGTAATGTACTTGGTCATGACTGCGTGGCACCTAGGGGCTCCACGCGGTCCTGTTAAACCTCGGAGCTTCGCTCCAGCGAACAATGGACTAAGCGGCTCCTAGCCTGTACCAATCAGAGGGCTAGGCTCCTGGCCGAGAGCCCATGGAACTCACAGCCACTGTAAATAGCCTATTATGGTGTAGGAGTGTGTTTTGGGGTGTTGGTTTTCACAGAACATAAGCCGGCTTGTGAGCGGCTAAAGTTGTCTTGTTCTTCACTAAATAAAGTATGAGACCTGAAATCACTTGTCAGTCTTAGTACTTTCAAGGGGAAAGTGAGGTTCCCCCCACAAGTCCTTGAGGGTTCCTTACCATACAAATGGGCCTGGCCCAGTGTCCAGCACCACACAACTGGGCCATAATTTTCCTAGGTAGAGGCTGCTGGGGGGGGGGACTTGGAGACAAAGGGGAAGATAAAGTTAGGTAGGCTAATTTGTGTGGGAAGGGGAGATGGAAGCAGAAAAAGGGGAGAAGCTATGGGGAGTTTCATGAAAGAGAAAGAGCAAGTAGTAGGGGATGGGGAAATTAGATGCCTCCTGCAAATTCTTGCAGGTTTCCACTTGTCTGTATACTAATAGCCAAGTTGGCTAAAAGTTTGGATAATTAAATATGGTGACTGGAATTGTGCACAGACAAGACAGATCTTTCTACAAACCTGAAAAGTTTGCAGAAAAATGTGAAATCTATCGTTGGCAGGGAGCTTAAAAACTTCACAATAATAAAAGGAGCTCCAGTAGCTTTAGAAGAAGAAGAAAAGATTGGATTTATACCCCAGCCTTCACTTGGAGTGGCTTACAAACTCCTTTCCCTTCCCCTCCCCACAACAGACACCCTGTGAGGTAGGTGGGGCTGAGAGAGCTCTTTCCAGAACTGTCCTTGAGAGAACAGCTCTGACAGAACTATGGCTTGCCCAAGATCATCCAGCAGCTGCAAGTGGAGGAGTGGGGAATCAAACCTGGTTCTCCCAGATTAGAATCCGCACACTTAACCACTACACCAAACTGGTGTAACTGATGGATTCCCTCAGTGGATGTTGCTAGGCAACTACAGTATTCCAAGCTGGGCTTCTCTGAGTAAAAAGACAGGGGGAGAGGGCAGGATTCTTTCCAGGCCATTTTTTGACCTTTGAGGGAGGACTCATTGGGCCAGGCCTAGGATTGCCACCTCCAGGTTGGCAAATACCTGGAGATTTGTGGTGGAGTCTGAGAAGGGCAGGGTTTGGGGATGGGAGAGGCCTCAGTTGAATATAATGCTGTAGAGTCCACTCTCCAAAGCAGTCATTTTTTCTAAGGGGACAGATCTCTGTCGTCTGGAGATCAGTTGTAATACTGGGAGATCCCCAGGTCCCACCTGGCAGTTTGCAACCCTAGCCCTGGAAGCAACCTCTGGATGACAATACCACTTGACTTGCATGACTTAACTAGACCTAGCTGCTTGCTGCTGTTCAGCAGTACCCACCTTATGAAAGCCAGTGTGGTACAGCAATTAGAGCTTCAGAGCAGGGTCTGGGAGAGCAAGGTTCAAATCCGCCTCTTGCTGTGGAAACTCAGTGAGTGATTTTGGACAAGTCACATGCTTTCACCGCCACCTACCTCCCAGGACTGTTGTGTGGATAACAAGTAGAAGAGGAGAACAAGCATTTGTCCCTACTGTGGACAAGGGTGGGATATAAATGAAATAAATAAATAAATAAATAAATAAATAAAACAGCTGAAGTTGGGACAGAGATAAAAGGAAGGTTGGCGAATAGCTGAAAAGGATAAAAAGAGGCAGAGAAAGGGGAGAGGTGGGCAGACGATAGAGCTGCCAGTTCTAGATTTGGAAATTCCTAGAGATTTGGGGGAAGAGCCTGGGGAGGGTGGGGTTTGAGGAGGGGAGAGGCCTCAGAGGGGTATAATGCCATAGACCCCACCCTCCAAAGCAGCCATTTGCTCCAGGGAAACTAGGATTGTCAACTTCCAGGTGGGGTTGGAGATCACCCGGGATTACAGCTCCTCTCCAGATGACGGAGATTAGTTTCCTAGAAGAAAATGGCTTCTTTGGAGGGTTGGACTCTGGCCCTTTCTGCACTCATATTTTGCCTCAGTTTCTGAGCATATCCTGTTGTTTTGTTCTGCATTCCCTCCTGCTTTCACTTCCAGTTTGTGTCAGGGCTTTTTCTTTTTTCTGCATTTGTTTTACAGGAATCTGCATTCAGACTGCGTCAAGTACACTGTTGCCTTGCAGATACCAACACTTCTTTTGTTGCAATTCTTTGTTCTCATCCACTTTCAAATCACTAAACCTTTCTAAAGTAGAATTGTTTCTGCTGGTATTTAAGTACTGTCCACTGCGCCCCCCCCCATTTTCACCTCTCTTTTTAAAAATTGTGTTATATACTGAGATCGAGGCAGTGTTTCCAAAACAAGTGATTCATTTATTCAGCTCAGAACACACAACACAACAAGAACCTTCATAGAATGTTGCAATATATACATTTTGAACTAGTGGGGCCACACCCCCTTAGTACCATAATGTCTAATCACAATAGAGAGCTTAGGACTAATGGGATTCATTCCCGCTGTCAGTCGGAGTCTTTCAGGATTGGTGGTCTGTTATACAACAGCGACCAATCCGACTACAGGGTTTAGGATACTTGAGAGTCAATGGAGCTTGTGCCTGAAGCTCTGGTTTAGATAACACATAAGTAAATACATAACAGGTTGACATTCCCTCCCCTTTCTGTTTTCTTTCCCTCTGTCTTCAAAGACAAAACAGGATGTGTTCTCCCACTCAGGCAAACTTTTAAAAAGCCAGAGAGAGCATAAGAAGGAATAAATAATTATAAAGGACTAGGTGATTCCCTGCTCCCAAATGTGTCAGTCTTGCATGTGCGGGCCTGGATTTCCACCTCCCTTTCCTTTCTTTTTGCAGAATCATGGAGGGAGGGGGTTGGGTCTGCAGTTCCGACAGATATTTGTCTTTCTCTTCATCTTATACAAAGCAACCAGTTAGCTAAAAAAATGTGGGTTTTGCTTGTAGATGCAGAATGCATACAGAATACACAAATAAATAAACAGGAGGGGGGAAAACCAGTGTGAGGGAATGCATGAGACTGCAAAGTCAGCCTTTAAAGCTCAACTCCTTGGATTCTCCGGAGAAAGCTGTCAATGCAGAAAGGGCCTCTATGGCATTATATGTTGCTGAGGTTGCTTCCATCCCCAAACCTCTCTCCCCCAAGGTTCCACCTGCAAATCTCCAGGAATTTCCCAACCTGAAGCTGGCAACTCAAAGGAGGAACTGATCTCTGTAGTTGTGAGCTCTGCTGTAATTCCAGGAGATCTCCAGGCCCCACCTGGAGGTTGGCAATCCTAGAAAGAAAGAAGGAAGTAGGAAGAGGGGAGAAGCTATGGGGGTTTTAATGAAAGGGGAAAAGGAAATAGTCAGGGAGAGGGAAATGTGATGCCTCCTGCAAATCCTTGCGAGTTCCCACTTGTACATACATATTAGTCAAGACAGCAAAACCCTCAACAGTGTCTTTGAACTGGTATCAGTGATGTAAAAACTCTGTTTGGGGGGAATGTTGTACATATGCAAATTATTTCTTTATTATTATTATTATTATTGGATTTATTTGGATTTGAAAAACCAAAAATATTACAGAATAATACAAACTAAAACAACCATTCAAGTAGTAAGAGGTAAGTTAGCTCAAGGTAAATAATACATCACCATTACAAAGGGATAGCTATCCACCGACAGATTGCAACCGTTATAAAAGAAAGGAATCATGTTTTACCACAGGTTAAGACTATTAATTATATCAGGTATAACATCCTGATGTACCAAATATTCAAGCAAAGGAAGCCAAATAATAGCAAAATTAACAGAAAATTTACAACAGTTCGCTTCATTAATCCTATCTGTAATTCTAGACATTATATATAGTTTCCATAGCTTGGTGTGCCAATGTTGTCTCTTTGGGCCTACAGCGTTCTTCCAAGAATAAGCCACTGTGTTTTTAGCTGCTGATAACAATAAAGGTATATGCTTAACAGTATCAGAAGACTGAATATTAACTTGCCATCTGTTCAAAAAATGTGTTCAACATTACACTGTACCTCATAACCAGTCATAAGCTTTATTTGTTGCAAGACATCCTTCCAAAAAGTTTGCAGTTTCAGGCACTCCATCTAGCAATGCATATAATGACCGAGATTGCCACACTTCCTTCAACAAAGAGGAGAGGCTGAAGGCGTTATCTGTGCCAGCTTTTGTGGGGTTAAATACCCAAAATTGAGGATTTTAAAAGTCTGCATACTAATTTCTATTATGTTAGTACTAAAGGAAAAAGATTTCCAAATCTGCTGCCATTCCTCCGCATTCAAAGTAATGTTACAGATAGCGTGCCATTTTTTATTGAGAAGAAAGTAGAATAGAGGAGCTGTGGTCCTTTAATAACTTATACAATTTGGCTATAAGATGTTTTCTAGTATCAGTGATGTAAAAACTCTGTTTGGGGGGAATGTTGTACATATACAAGTTATTTCTTAATCCTGTAGTTGCTAAATGATAAAAATGTACAGGTGGACTGAGGAATGGTTAACATATTATGAGGCCAACAGAACACAGTTACTTTGGCATTTCTGATACTGCTTTTTCTCATCCTGGTTCACACAAAAGTTTGTCCACATGAACCCATAGATGGAAGGGCTTGTGTACAAACTAACCTTGCAGTAATGCCTGTACTGCAGAAGTGTGATTAGTATATGCATCCTGTCTTCGGTTGCATCTGGCCACCCTCAAAACAACTGTAACTTCCTGCATTAAGTGATGAACAGAAATCTTGCTTTGCACGTTTTCCATTCAAGTCTGACATACATTATACTAATTGTGTAATGTCTTATTTTTATGTTAGTTGAATTCACACCACATACCACTGGTTCCTGGAACCCCCATATTGATAACGTCATGTGGGTCAGTACATGATGACCAGCTGGAAAACCAAACTGCCATGATTCCAGATTGTGATCAAGTATTGGGTTTTCTATGGCAAGGTGATCACACCGTTCTGATTTAGGGAAACAGATATATGAATTCTGTGTACTTAGTGCCAATGAAATGGGCTGGTTTCCCAAGATTTCCAAGTGGGTAGCATGTTTGTTCAGTAGGAGAAGCTAGATTATGAAGGGTAGCATCATCTTAATCTTTCAGCCATAAATACTCAGATGGTTTGGGATGGATCCCATATGCCATATAATACTAGGGTACTTATTAATCATCATTGAACACTAAGCAGCAACATAAACTATAAAAATTAAATGGCATCCTGAACTGTGCTGAGCTTTGAGGGAAAAGTCTGAGATTGTTCCAGTTTGTAATAAAATTAGTGAAAATGAGGTGTTTTGGCTCCCAAAGAGATATGCAGCTTATTTTTGAAAGGCAGGTAACATATGGAAAACTCATTTAGAAATGTCTAGTACATATTACTACATGTGCTATCCTATGTACACTCACATTTGAGCAAATATGCATATAGCTAGGCTGTAATGTTGCTATCCTGATCTTAACAATATTATTTCAAATGGCAATTTAGTAGTGGTGGAAATAACAGTACCTATTCGGGGTAGCACAGTGCCATCTTGTGTATGAAGAAGAGAAAAGAACATTTGATCTAACATTTAACTTGGCTTATTTTGTTCCAGACTTGTGTGCCCTTGGAACCATAAATCTCATAGCTTCTGACTTCCCTAAATGTTCATGAAGGCCTAGAAAGACAATCTTTTGGCATTCGCCCTATCAATTTAAGCTCTTCTGGCCATATCCTTACCTTTATAGAATGAAGACTACATGCTTCTTCTTTGAGCCATAGGTGATTCCTGAGAATGTATAGAGCAGCTGGGGAAATTGGCCACTGTGGAAACTACAGCTCCACTGGCTGCATTGATGGATAGCTGCATCATTTCAGAATAAACTGGTAGAGATTTTAACATGGGAGCAAGCTTTTCAATTCTTAGATATACCCAAGATTAAATTGTTAGGGGTAAGTGTGTTGCAGCAAACAGAAATCCAGTGACACCTTAAAAACTAACAAAGTTTATTACAGCATAAGATTTCATGAGGCAGACCTCACTTCATCATTCTAATGTTTCTGATGAAGTGAGCTCTATAATAAATTTTGTTAGTCTTTCTTTAAGGAGCTGCCCATTGGACTTTTGTTTGTTCAAGATTAAATTGCAACAAATCTTGAAGCTCCACCATGACCTCTCCATTACTTTTGTCCCCCCTAGTGTGCTGAAGGCTCCATGTCTACATCAAAGTCCTTTTTGGGACCACTTCTACCAACTCTCATCTGCTGATGTTGACAGGATCCTATCAGCTATAACGCCAATAACCTGACCCTTGGATCCCTGCCCCTCATGAAGTGGTCGGAGGCTTCCTGAGAGAGATTGTTGATCTTTCTCTCTCCCAGGCTTGCTTCCCTAGGTCCTTGAAGGCCCCTTCTCAAGAAACCATCCTCAGATCCTGAGGACCTAGCCAATTACAGTCTGAGATCCTTATCATGAGAAGGTAATTGAGAGGGCAATGTCAGAACAGCTTCAGGGGTTCCTGGATGAGACACCAGCAGTTTGGCTGAAGGCCCAGGTTTGGAAGGGCTAGCATGTTTCCTTTCATTCCTCCAGGGACACCACTGGAGCATAGCGGTTGGGCATGCATGTTCCACTGAGCATTTTCTCCAATGTGCGGTTCCACAAGGTGCGATTCTCTTCCCAATATTATTTAATATATGTGTGTGTCCTCTGTCAAAGCTACGAGGTTTGGAGTTGGTTGTCACCTGTATGCAGATGACACCCAGCTCTTTCTCCTGCTGGATAAGCAGCTGGATTAGCAGTGGCAGATTTGGCTTGTTGCCTTGAGGCCATGGTTCATTCATTGAAGCAGAGCTGGTTGACTAGACTACTGTAATGCACTCTACATAGGGCTGCCCTTGCAGGCACTTTGGAAATTACAGGCAGTCCAGAATGCAGTGGCAAGACTGATGATGGGTTCCCCTTGGAGAGATCATATCTTTCCTGTCTTGAAACAGCTGCACTTGCTGACAGTTGAGTTCTGGATCAAATTCAAGGTGTTGGTGATTACCTTTAAAGGCCTAAATACTCTGGGACCTTCACACCTGGCGGACTGCCTCTGCTGACGTGCCCCTTCCCAAAATTTGTGTTCTTCAACTCACAACTGGCTTGTGGTGCTTGGCCCCCTCAACATTTGCATGGCATTCACCAGGATAAGGGCCTTCTTTGTGTTGGTCCCGTCCTGGTGGAACCAGCTCTCAGATGATATGCAGGCCCTGCGGGAATTATCTGAATTCCAGAGGGCCTGCAAAATGGAGCTCTTCCATGTGGCTTTTAGTTAATTGGGCTTGTTATGCGGGCTGTTTTTTAGTTTTATTTGTATTATGTTTTAAACTGAGGGTTTTAATGTTTAGTTGTTAATTGCCTCAAGACCACCTGTTGGTGAGAGATGGCATATAAATTTAATGAATAAATAAATAAGCACAGCAATTTATTCTGAGAACTTTGTTATTGTCACTTTTAATACCTTTAGCATGATTAACTACATTGGCAGAAATGTTGAACTTATTTGTTACAATGTGTCTTTGTTGGGCTGGGCCATGTGCCATAAAACATAATGCCAAGCACCGAAGATATAAACTTTATAAAAGACAGCAACTGGTAAGATCTGAGTTGGTGTGTCTTCACTGCAAGGCCCCATGGGCTGGTGTGTTATGTGCAGAGCAAAACCCACATGGGTGGACTGGAGAGCCAGTGGTGCAGCACTGGGCAGATGCTCCTACGCTGCCTGGAGAAGGGCAAACCCCTTCCCCAGCCTGCTCCCATCACCAGTACTGTATGCCTGGGCCCCAAGGTAAAAACACAAAGGGGCTGGTTGTTGTGAGCTCCCCGTTGTCCCCAAACCACCATGGAAAGGGACTGGGAGGACAAGTTGAACTAAACCCCTGCCTGCAGAAGCAGGGAGGCAGTGGCCCAGGTCAGAAGCGACACACATGGTGGGACCTAAGCCAAGCCTAATAAGCCAAGCCCATGTGGCAGTGGCTACTTCCAACCAAGGCCATCAGGTGATCCACAGCAGGGTGATGTAGTGGTTTGGTGTAGTGGCTAAGTGCACGGATTCTAATCTGGGAGAAACGGGTTTGATTCCCCACTCCTCCACTTGTACCTGCTGGATAACCTTGGGCAAGCCATAGTTCTGATAAGAGTTGTCCTTGAAAAAGAGCAGTTTCTGTCAGAGCTCTCTCAGCCCCACCTACCTCACAGGGTGTCTGTTGTGGGGATGGGAAGGGAAAAGGAGTTTGTAAGCCACTCTGAGACTCCTTTGGGTAGTGAAGGGTGGGGTATAAATCCAACCCTATTTACACAGTGGTGGAAAACTGATGCTGTCAGCGGTATGCCACTCTTCCAAGATCTAATACCTTATCCCTCCCAACCTACTTGCAAGTAAACCTTCCCTGGATCCGGCTGCAAGGCTTTTCCCTGCTCTGGCGGATCAGAAGCTCTCACTGTCTTTGGCAATTCAGAGGCTTCTTCCCCTCCACACCTCAGTGGAAGAGACTTTCTTCTTTTAGGCCCCCCTCCTTGCTCGGCCCCTCTAGCAAACAACTTTGCCTCTTTAACCCTTTTAGTGCGAGACAACAATTAGAATGCTTCCCATCCTGTTTACAGCTCCCAGACAGGTAGACTGGACTTCAGCCAGGCTGCTGCCAGGGATGCTGTCTGCTGCTCAGTGGGGCTGCTTGGGAGTAATTCCACACAGGACTGTGCTCCCGGAGTACCCCTCCCACACTGCTCAGTCATTCTCAGAAAACATTACGGGGGGGAGGGATGAAAGTTAAGGCAAACAAAAAAAGAAAGGTCATCCAAAGCAATCAGAAACAACTTGCAAAGGCCAGCTAGGGGGGAGGGGGATTAGCTGAGGTGGCAGGCAGGGCTCGAGTTACAGTGCTTGGCTGACTTGCCAGGGCGGGGGGGGGGAGCTCAGCTGGGCAACTACAGAATGAAGTCACGCATAGAGGGTGCCAGAGACCTGCGATGCCGCTAGGGGGGAAAGGCCAGGGGGGCACCCCAGAGAAGCAGCTATGGTAACTTTTTGGCCTGGTGGCAAGGGAGGGGTTTGTGGCACCCCTTTGAGGTCTGTACCCCAGGCGGCAGCCTAGGTTGGCCTAATGGTAAATCTGGCCCTGCTGCCATGCTGAAGCCACAAATGGAGTGGTTCTGCCCACTCATCCCCCCAAGCAGCCTCCTGTTTCCCCCCATGTACCAGTTGCTCGTAGGCCAGATAGACCCTCTGGACAGGCCAGTTCAGGCCCCTGAACTACAGTGTCATCCCACTGTTTATTTTAAAAATGATACTTTTGAGATTTGTGAGAGGGACCCCTTCCCACACACTGCAACCATCCTTAAACACTTCCAACAGTAAGCCTGTGAAATGCATATTTGGCTCAACATGGAAACTAGTTTCCCAATTGGAAGATGTAATCTGTGAAGCAGCCTTAAAAATAAAAGGATTCAGGATCAAACTAATTGTGACAAAAATTATGCATATTTATATTCATGCTCAAATTCAATGTAGGTAGCTCTATAACCTTCCTTTATGCCTTACCTTACAATGCTTGATGGCTTTCAACATTTTACTTTCTGTTTGATTTGCATAAAGTAAGCCAGGCAGGAAGTAAAGCACTGAAAACAATTGAATGCAGGAAGGTAATATTCTAGACAAGGCAAGTAGTCGCTCCCATCATTGTCCATTCTGTTGTTAAAAATAGACCCCCCCCCATCTGCCTTTTGGATGTGAATGGAGGAACACATGTAACACATGTATATCCCTCCCCATCACCTGTAGCTGGGCTCTTAGAGTACTTGACCGGTTTCCATATCTTTTCTGTGGCAACCAGCTGATCTCCCTGATCCATACTAGAGTTTTGTCTCCAGTTTTCTGCTTTAGCCCAGATCCAGAAATCAAAGAAAGGGATTATATGCTGGGGATTTCCCATAGCAATTCTGCTTTCTCCCTGCTTTATACAGTTTATACAAAACAAGTCACCCCTTCCTTTGTACAGATTGCAAGGTGAACGTGCCTGACATGGTTTACCTGAAGCTTCAATGAGATAATAAATGCTGAGAAAATACAGTGATTCTTACACGTCAATATTCCAGTCATAAATCTAACAGGAGAAACAATGGAGTTCTTCCCATTTTTATATTGCACATAATCTTACAAATTTGTTTCAGTGTTCCATAAAATAGATGTTAAGTTCAAACATACAAAAGGCAACATACACTAAATAGCTCTCTCTTCCTAGTGGACCACTTTAAACCCTGTCTAGGATAATTTGGCTTTTTGTGAGGACAATACAATACCTGGAGCCTCTGTTCCATTTCCTCTTGCCTTTTCTTTTCTCAGGTTCATCTCAGACTAACTTAGACACTCCTCCTTAGAATTCTGTGCTGCATTTAGAGCACACCTCCCTCCCACTCTCACTAGTATTAGATCACTAGAAGCCCAATCTCGATGACATTTGCTTTGGCTTGGATTATTTGCATACAAGATCCTATTTCTATTCAAAGGTGCACATCCAGAAAAACTGCTTATGGTGCCAATCAGCCACACTCCACCCAAAAGTCCTACATTTGTCTGGCTGCAGTTTCTCACATACTGCCTAGCTCAATGTCTGTAAGACCAACTATGAATTTACTTCCTGGAGATGATTATGTCCTTCCTGTGCCTTTAGAAATGACCAAGTATTGTGAATGATGTCCATCTTGGAGACACAGAACCTGAAGTGGAACATAAAGCATTATTGTGCTAAAAAGAAGTGCAAATCCATGATGGGTTATAATTGCCTCTAGTCCCCATTCATAAAGCTGTGTAGGTAAATGAATTGTAATCCCAATATTTTGGAAGCAATCATTTAGGAATTCTGAGAAAACATCCTCAGCTTCTTGTTACAGCATTGGTTTAAAGTAATGGGGAATCTGTATGTCCTTTACATATATGAATTACTGGAGTCCCTTCCCCATTCTCTAAGGAACTCATAGGAATGGTGTAATTTCTCACTCACACAGTGAAGTAAATCACACCATGATAAGAGCTGAGTGTCATTTGCATATTGGTGACCATTCAGCCCAAATCTCTGGATGACCTCACCCAGTAGTTTTATGTAGATATTAAAAAATGTGGGAGATAAGGTGGAACCCCTTGGGACTTCACAGACCAAAGGCTAAGGAGCCAAGCAGCATTCACCCAGCACTACCTTCCAGGGCCAATTCCAGGTATTGGGGACTCCTGTGCAGATAGTGCTCAGGGGCCCCATTTGCCCACCACCAAGCCCCCTCACACCTCTAGCACTAAACACACAACAGATCTCCAGATGATTCTCCTATACTTGCCCTTAGGCTTGCCAAGCCCCCACTGGGGGCGGGGGAACCCCCGATTTTGACCCCCCTTACCCGCTTTTTTGAAATCTGGTACCGGGGGACAAAATGGTGGTCAGAAGAGTGACGCTCTGGCATTTTAGTCCTCCAAGTCTCTATGGCTATGAAAGCCATAGAGACGAGGGCTAGAGAGTCAGTTCCACTTCCCTCTAGTGTGCGCTGCTGAGTGAGTTTCATCCTTCCAGTCCCACCCCTGTTGTTTGCAACAGGAGCAGCCTGAGCAGTTCTCAGAGCCCAGAAGAGTCAAGGGTCCAGGAAAGTAAGGTTTGGGCTGGCCCAGGGCTCTGCCTCATGGTCTTGTTGGGTTTTCCTTCCATTTTTCCTCCAGCGCAGGCAGTCATTTCAGAGCTCCGTCCCCCACCCCACCCGCCTAAAAGTGGGAAGGAGCGAAAGGAGGCTTGCAGTGGCTGCCTGCTCTTTACAGCCAGCAGCCCAGCAGCACAGGTCCCCCTGCTCCTTTTAAAAGCGCAGGCAGTCATTTCAGAGCTCTGTCCCCCCCCCAAAAAAAGTGGGAAGGATCGAAGGGAGGCTTGCAGTGGCTGCCTGCTCTTTACAGCCAGCAGTCCGGCAGTCCAGGTCAACCTTTCAGCTGCTCATTTTAAAAGCACAGGTAGTCATTTCAGAGCTCCAGTTTTGCCCCCCCCCCAAAGCAGGAAGGAGCCAAAGGGAGGCTTCTAATTGCTTTTTTGTGTCTTCCTTCCTATCATTTTTCTGCCTGCCTGTCTTTCTATCTTTCTTCTTTCCTTCCTTTCCTTTTTATTTCTCTCTTTCACTCCTCTCTTCCCATCTTTTTTCTACCTCTCCCTTCCTTTCTCTCTCTCTCTGTTTTTCTGTCTTCCTTTCTTTTTCTTACTTTGTCTTTTTTCTCTTTCTCTCTCTTTCTGTGTTTGCTTTCTCTCTCTCTCTCTATCTTTCTCTCTCAGTCCATTTTTTTTCTTTTGATGCAAAATGCCTTCAGCTCACACACAGAATGCCACTTCTGTCACCTCTTCCAGATGATTCCTTAAAGTCCATCTTTTCTATGAATTGTTTGGAACAACTGCCTGATCCCCATTTTCTGCTGAAATTGATCATTGCTACTGAAGACTAAACTGCCTATTTATCCTCTCCAACTTTGTCTGGTTTCTTTCTTAAGGGAAGAGAGATTATATTTGAATAGTTTCTATAATTAATTTTAAAAAAACAAAGTCTGTCTGCTCACAATTTTAAAACTAGTTCCATAGCCAACACATGGTAACCCTGTAGGGTTTTCAAGGAAAGAGACATTCAAAGGTGGTTTACCATTGCCTGCCTCTGTATAGAAACTCTGGGCTTCCTTTATGGTTCCCATCCAACTACAAACCAGAGCTGACCCTGATTAGCTTCCAAAATCTGATGAGATCAGACTAACCTGAACTATCTGAGTCCATGACATGGTGTTATGTAGGCAGGGCTGCTGTGTGGGTGCCTCCCAGGTTATCATCTCTAACCTGTTCTTGGGAGCCACAATCATTAGGGAAGAGCCATGTGACAGAAGTGTAGTTTGGTGCAGTGTGCTGAAAGTGAACATCATCAGAAAGGGTGGAGCTTGAGAAGTGACATTACCTGCCATTTGATCTGGAAGTGACATCACAGGAAGTGACATCACAAAAGTCTCCCAGCTCCGCCCCCAAAGTCTCCTGGCTCCACCCCCAAAGTCCTCAGATATTTCCGAAGTTGCACTTGGCAACCCTACTTGCCCTCCAGGTTTGGTGAGGATTGGACTTCGGGAGTCTGAGTTACAGCCCCTCAAAGAAAGTGTCCCAGGAAAGTGCTTTTTGGGGAAATAACAGGTACAGGTTCAGGAGTATAGAACATACACTGTGCAAGCTAGAGACATTAAACTCACAGAGGATCTTCCCATGATGGGTTATAATTGCTTTCCAAGTTATCTGCAGATTGAACTTAGGGGGTCTAAGTTAAGGCCCCCCCCCCAACGAAGATGCCCCCAGGAAAAGTGCTTTTTGGTGAGATGTCAGGTACAAGTTCACCCTGCAAGCTACACGCACAACCTGCCACTCCTCACAATCTCTCTAAGTTGGGAGAGGATTACATTTCTAGCATCCAAGTTGCAGAACCCCCCAAAGGTCTCCCCAGTTCTCTCTCTGGAAAAGACTGCTGAAGTTACAGGCATCTATGGAATGGTTCAGGAATAAACCAGTGACACCAAACTCACAGGGAAACCACAGCCAGGCATTGGAAGCAATGAAAGCATCCGCCTGTGTTCATAGCCCCCCCCTCCAAGTCTCCAAAGGCAGGTTCCAAAAGACAGAAAGGGGCCCAGCTGCAGTGCAGAGGCCAATGCCCTTACCAGCACTTGAATCAGGGGGATGACTTGCCCCAGGCTAGCCATATGGGCGCACAGCACTTCAGTGGTGTCTTGGAAGGGCTTGGTGACATGCACCTTTTGAGAGAAAGTCAGCCAGTTGTTGGAGCTGATGCTGAGCTCCTCTTCCCCATGCATGATGGCCATGGAGAAGATGACATCCTGCACCAGGCTCTTCTGCTCCACCAACTGTGCTATCATGGTGTAGCTGGAGTTCCAGTAGGTGTGTAGGTCCTAGATGAGCCAGTGTTCAGGCTCATCACTTTTCTCTTGTCTCTTGTGCAGCACAAGTGCAAACTTGATGCTGCACAAGAAGGGCACCCAGGCACTGGTAGTTCTCAAGCAGGGAACGCCACCACTTCTTGCAGCAGTGAATTCCACTTGTTAATTACTCTTTAGGTCAGGGGTCCTCAAACTTTTTAAACAGGGGGCCAGTTCACTGTCCCTCAGACCGTTGGAGGGCCGCCGCATTCGCCCCTCCCCCCACCAGCCTGCTCGCCCCGCCACCGCGTTCGCCCCCTCCCCCCATGATCAGCCTGCTCGCCCCGCCACCGCATTCGCCCCCTCCCCCCACCAGCCTGCTCGCCCCGCCGCCACGTTGGCTCCCTCCCCCCACCAGCCTGCTTGCCCCGCCGCCGCGTTCGCTCCCTCCCCCCACCAGCCTGCTCGCCCCGCCGCCGCGTTCGCCCCTGCCCCCCACCAGCCCGCTTGCCCCGCCGCCGCATTCACCCCCTCCCCCACGACTAGTCTGCTCACCCCTTCCTCCTCCTCAGCTCCTGGGCGCTCTTGCCGCCCAGGGCTGCTGGAGGAAGAAAGAGACCGCGGGGGCGCTGCTGCTGCGCTCCTCGAGGAGGAGGCGGCTCCAGGCGGGGGGGGCATAAACACTCGGTGGGCCGCATAAATGTCCTCGGCGGGCCACATGTGGCCCGCGGGCCGTAGTTTGAGGACCCCTGCTTTAGGTGAAGTACTTCCTTTTATCTGTTCTAAGCTTACTGCTTATTAATTTCATTGAGTGCCCATGAGTTCTTGTATTGTGAGAAAAGGAGAAAAGTATTTCTTTCTTTATCTGCTCTATCCCATGCATAATTCTGTAAACCACTGTCATGTCACCCCTCAGTTGTCATTTCTCCAAACTAAAGTGCCCCAAGCACTTTAACCTTTCTTCACAGGGAAAGTGTTGCATCCCCTTAACCATTTTAGTTGCCCTTTTCTGCACTTTTTCCAGTGTTATTTTTTTGAGGTGTGGTAACCAGATCTGTACACTATTCCAAATGAGGCTGCACTATAGATTTATATAGGGGCATTATGAGACTGGTTGATTTGTTTTCAATCCCCAGCATAGCATTTGGCTTTTTTTATTGCTGTTGCACACCGAGTCAAAATTTTCAGTGATTTCTCTCCTGGTCAGTCTCCACCAGGCCGGATCCCATCAACTTATATTTGTAAGTGTTGGGTGTTTGTGCCCCACCGGACATGGCTGTGGCACACTTGGCACTCTTTGTTTCCCCTTCTCCAGGCAGGGTTTTCTAAGAGGCTGATTCTTAGGGCAGGTTGCTCGTGAGCCCTCCTCCCCCCTTCATGCCCCAAACTGTTCTGCGGAGGATGCCGGGACGGATGCAACGTCTCCCTCCGTTCACTGGTTCAGACCCAGGATAGCCCCTTTGACTCGCTTGGGAGGGGCGCTGGCAAAGAAGCCACCCTTGCCCTGCTGGAACAAGCCCCCCCCCCGGAAACGGTGGTGGTACAACAGCTGGGCGGGGGTGGGGTACCGGCGGCAGCCACTTCCCATCCGACAGGCTTCAGGTCTCTGCCCCAGCTCACACTTTTTGCTGGGAAAGGAGTTTGTTCCTGGCTGGAGAAGGCAGAGAAGGGAGAGGGCGTTGAAGCACGTGTGAACGCGCTCTCTTTCCAGGCGCCACACTCTGGGGGCCAAGAAGAAGGACAGGCAGGCAGGAGCGGAGCCTCCTCTCTCTCTTCTCCTGCCCCTGCCCACACAGTTTACACCCCCATTCTTCCCTCCTCGTCTCTTCTCTGAGCCCGAGGGGGGAGGGGGGAGGGTGGGCAAGCTCCGCCGCTGCCTCCTGCACCCCACCAGGGCGCTCTTCACTGATGGCGGCGGTGGAGAGGTGGCGGGGGGGCTTTTCACAGGGGGGGCGCAGTTTGGTGCCCCTCCGGCCAGCGCACTCTAGGCGAGTGCCTAGCTCACCTAGTGGGCAAGCCGGCCATGGTTAGAGTTCTCTCAGCCCCATCTACCTCACAGAGTGTCTGTTGTGGGGAGGGGAAGGGAAAGGAGTTTGTAAGCCACTCTGAGACTCCTTTGGGTAGTGAAGGGTGGGGTATAAATCCAATCTCTTCTTCTTCTTCTTAACCTTTCTCCATAGGGAAAATGTTCCAAGCCTTTTATCATTCTAGTTGCCCTTTTCTGCACTAGAATTATGTAAGTAGAAAGCAATGAATCTGCTCTGCTTTTAACAAGCTCCATGCCTCTCTCTTACCAGCCAACAGAGGAAAGGGTGGGAGCTGAGCTAACTGAATATATAGCATTCTGAGCCTATAGAGCACAATGAGAACTCTATGATTGGTGACTAGCAGTGCCTGTTAAACTTTGGAGGACTTCTATTGGTGTTTCCAAGGCTGGAGAATTCACATACACGCTTTGCCTTGGAGTTTTGCAAGCAGTTTAATTGAGTGGCACCATCTGTCTGGAAAATGTATCCATTCATGAACTGCCACAAATTGCTACAAATAGCACTTAAAGTTACCATAGTTTCCATAGTTTGTTATTATTACGGCCCATGTCCAGCATAGATCAAACCAAACTAGTTTACATAAAATACAGAAGTGCACAACCATTTGATGGGAATATTATAGTAAAATGTACAAAGACTTAAGAAAGCAGTGTTTAAAAGAAGAAGGGAACTTATAATATCCTTGGGGGGGGGAATGCAAAACCTAGGGGACATTTATATCACTCCTTTATGTAATCTTTGCAGATTCTAGAGGCTGTAGCCAAAAATCTGGAGCAAGCAAGCGTAACTTGAGGGTTAGAATCTGCCAAAAGTATATTCCTTAAATCAGAGTCCGGGAGGCCCATAAATATCACCAGTATAGGTTGAATAAATTTGGCTCGTATTTCTTTGTAGAGACTACACCCAAGCAAAGTATGTTTGATCGTTTCTGCTTTGCAGAGCTGCCACGAACTAAGTTCACAAACCACAAATTGGACAAAATTCATAGTTCATGAGCAAGTTCGTGCCCATCCCTAATAAAGGATGTAGCTATGGCTGAGCTCTCAGGATGCAGCAGGGAGAATATGGCTCATATGCCTGGAGAGGAAATGATACTTCACAGTGGCCACTACTTCTCTGGTCCTTGATAGGGGTATTGGAAGCAGCAATAGTTAGCTGCCTACCCCACCAGAGGAGCAGAGGGTAATGGGCAAACCTCTCCCATTGCAAGACAAGCTACATACTATGATGCATCATTTATTTATTTATATGCTGCCTCATTAGAGCTTGAAGTGGCTCACAAAGTAAAAAATACGAGATCTTAAAACAACTATAAAAGCAACAAAACAAGACATAAAACAATATTAAGTAGGCTAAAATGATCTCTATAGAACTTGGAAATAACCATAAAACAGAACTAAGAATACTGGAATCCACTGGATAAAAGCTCAGGTAAAGAGAAATGTTTTGATCTGGTATTTAAAGAACAGCAAAGCAAGTGCTAGACAAGCCTCACTGGAGAGGGCATTCCAAAGGTGATATAGCATTACTAAAAAAGAAAAAAGACAAAAAACCCTGTTTCTGCTGCCATCCACCTTACCTCTGTGGGTAGGGGCACAGAGATAAGGGCTTGGGCGGAGGATCTTAACTGGTGGGCTGGACAGCACAGGAGGAAGCTGTCCTTCAGGAACTGTATCCCAAGTCTCAGGGGCTCTCTTAGTGACTCTGGGGCCCTGGGCAAAACTCAAGGATGGAGCACCAGAATCACTGGAGGAGTCATGCCCCCCACCATTGCAGAGCTGAAACAACTGCCAGGGGGGCTGACTGCTGAGGGGCTGCTTTCTCTCCCCCCCCAGGCCCCCAACTAGCCCAGCTGCAGAGGGAAACCAACTCACTGGCTCTGTCCCCATTCTGTGCTGCATCTCCACTGCCTCATGACACTAGAGTTGGTTGAGGTCTGGCAAAGAGGTGGAGTTAAGACTGCACCCTTGAGTGGCAGCTTCCTCTTTCCCTCAAAGGCCCTGAGCATTGGTCAGGCTCCAGTATCACAGCCCCCACCCAGCTATGCACTTGCTCCTTCAGTGGAAATCCAGCTCCTTTCTAGGACACTTTACCTCTTCAGAATTTGAAGACTATTTACATGGTGGGAACCCAGTATTCAATAGTGACATCTGAATCAGCAAAGATGCATACCTATGAGTAGGGGGAGTTGCACCAACCAAAGATCTAATTTGACTTGCCTTATGATACCTTCTTGCCTTGTTTGTCTTGGCTATGATGAAGTAAGAGCACTGACTACATGCCCAGAGCCCAGATATTAAGACCCCCCCATAGTAAGACCTCCCTGAGCCCAGGGAGGGCAAGACTCAGATCAATGTATCTGTTTTCCCCACCCCTAATTATTGACTAGTGTTTGCTGTATATTTTTATTGTTCACTGCTCTGTCCATTTGTTAATGGAAAGATGGGATATAAATTAATCAATAATGAGACCTCTATTACCAGCTCTCCAACAAGGGTAAGCTTGAGAGAGGGAGGCCCAGCAGAATCTGGTGGTGCAGAACCAAGCCCATAATGATATGGACCCAAATTTTTGGGAGGTGGCAGGGGGAAGCTGAGCTTTATTCAGATGGGGCTCAAGGGGGAGCTGTGGATACATTTGTTTTCCAAACTCCCCCTTTCTGAGTTTTGGCAACATCACTAATCTCAGGGAAAATAACCTACCATTTACTATAATTTGGTTCCAACTGCTGAGAATTATGATTGTATGATGAATCTCAGATACAATCTAACAAATTACAATTCCCTCAAACTGAATTAGCCCTGACTTGCTTAAAACAAAACTATGAAGAGTTGGGAGAGAAACTTGGCAAATTGCTAGCCTTCAGGCTCAAACATATATGTACTTGTAATTATATCGTCACTAAGACAATCGATGTTGGGTGTATGTCACACCAAAAGTGATTAACAAGCAATTTAAACTATTTTATTTAGCTCTTTGCCCCCCAGCATAGGGTGTTCCAACTGCAGAAATGATTTCAGCCTTTTGGGGCAAGGTAGAAATCTCAGTTGTAGACAAGCACCAACACAAAATTTTGACAGAACCCTTCCAGCATCTGAAATAGGATTAGCAATTAATACAGTAAAAATGATGAGAGTCCGGTCCTATCTGAAGAGTGATGCTCTCTAAAGCCAACACTTGTCTTGGCCTACACTGCAGAGGCAATGCAGCAAAATAATATTCTGCCAGAATTAATGTACAATGCATCCGTCTCAGTTACTAACATTGGAAAGGGCTTGGTGTTCTGCTCCAATTACAGAACTCTCAGTGCAATCCTATGTGGATTGATATCCTTTTAAGTCTACTGAAGTCAATGGACTTTAAAAAGCAAAACTCTGCTTAGCATTGCACTTATACACAATTTTTTAAAAAATATGCCATAGCCTTGACAACAGCCTCAGTCTCATGTTATCAATAATGGCCTATCCAATCACCTGTCTCCTGAAGACAGGAGACTGCATTTACAGCATCTAACTGACATTATGACAGCAATCTTAAGCATGTGTTGCCATAACCCTACTCACATCTACTCAATGGGGTTATGCCCAGGAAAACATTCTTAAGATTGCATGATATAGCCTCCACAGTGCTTAGATATGATCCATGGAGAAGGTTTTTAATAGACTGTATTGGGAATTTCTGCATGGTAAAACATAAACCTTTGGCATTCTACCAGAATAAAATGCACTTATACCTTCAGATGATTGTATTGTATAGTTTGGCAGATTACATACTGAGTTTGTGCCAAATATGAAAATCTGACCTTACTGGAATCTACTTCTTTGACTAGCTCTTTCTTTTAATTTTGTCTTTATATCTTATGTCCTTTGTAAGTCAGGCTATCTTGTTTGTTTTCCCCAACTAATGCTGATGGGCTAGATCAGTGGTTCTCAAATTTTAGGAACTGAAGGACCTCCATTTTGATTAATAGAGTGTGGCCTATTGTGCACACCAGTTGTGATCTTGGTAGTTTTTAAAAGCCTCTCCTGTGCCTATTGCACTCTTTCCTCCAAGTGGATCGATCTCAAGTGAGTTTGTCGGTTTGCAGAAGGCCCATGTGGCCCAGCTGCCATTTTACTGTTCAGTTTCTGGGGATTGCTAAAATGTCCCCCCCCCAAACTCTGTTCACTAAAGCTAAAAGGAAAAATGTTTTCAAAGCTTTAGTTGTCCCATCCCAGTCTCTCTCTCTGTTTACATCTCATGTCAGTTTCATTCCATGCTGTTTACATCTCATGTCAATTTCATTCCCCTTTATTTTGTTTGTGTGCAGCACTGAAATCCCCCCCCCCGTTTTGCACTGGGGATGCTGCCATTTGCCTCCTCTTCAGTCCCCCTTTCAAGTCAATACCAGCAGGGAACTAAACTTCACACACCTCCTTTTAAACTCCCCCCTGGTTTTAAATTTTTAATTCAGCAATCAGAGACTAGTGATAGCCTCATATTGCTAGACTCATGCTGCTTGTTAAAAAAATTAAAACAACAAGGGAAAAATAATCAGTGTAGCTTGTACACCCATGAAGGGGGAGGATGGCATAAGGTGCAGAGTGGGAGGAATAACCTCGATGTGGGTAGGGGAGCGACCTTTGAGGGGCAGCAAAAGGGCAGGGGGAAATCCAAGGAAATCTGTACACTTTTGAATTACCCTCAGCTTGGAAGCTAAACAAGGGGGAAATTGTCACAAAAGCACTCTCAGAAAACTCAGGTTAACAGTTACCAGAAAGTGAACTGAGTACGGAAGGGAGGAAAATCAATGCAGAACAAAAAAAGAAAACCTGACAGACATGCGCGGTAAAAGCAATGAAAAACACCCATGTGTAATAGGCCTGTGTGTGGCAATGGGCAGCTGGAGCTTTTTGTGTCATGGAAGTAAGTAAATAATAGCCCTCTAAGCCTCTATTAAAAGGACAGAACATTTTTTTCTTTAGGCAGTTGGCCATCCTAATTACACTAGAAGTAACTATAGTGACTATGTTTCCTTGGTGTAACAGTCAGAGTATCTTAGGCTGAGTTACTGGTTCCTAGCAACCAATCAGGGTATTTTTGATGTAGCGCTGAGATGGTCTCAAAGCTCAGTGACTCTGAGGGATGACAGCTCTATCCTTAGAAGGAGAGGGAAACTCATTCTATCTGCTTGAGGTGGAGAGTTCCTCCCCCATTCCTAGAAAGTGAACTCCATTTTCACCTTAACCAGATGGCATAAGAAAGGTTCTACATCTGTCCTTATGGACTCGCAACCACTCCCACTCCCTGACCACAGTTTAAGATACATTGGGCTAGGAATTCCATTTAAACTCCTTGCTTTACTCAACTAGTTGGGGGGGGGGTCTTGTCCTTTTAATGAGTGGGAATGAGCAGCTGAGGTGGCATGCTGGTAAATAACATCACAGGATAATTGCTTGCAGATCAAATTGATATTAAATGGAAAGGGACAGCTAGAGAGACCAGTTTAAAAGTTGGTAACTCTGTCTCTGAGGAGCCTTCTCTGAGGTGAAAGGCCTTTTCTGAAGCAAGAGATTGCAGTTCCAATCCAAGTTGCCTTGTGCTGTGGCCACTGTTTAAATATGTTTAAAGAGAAGGGAGATCAGTCAGGGATGTCCATCTTATCAAAATGAACCCTGAAACTTACATTGCCTATCTACGTGAATGTTTCATTCTTCTTAATATAAATGGGAAAGCGTGTGTGTGGGGGGGAGACATTTGTAATGTGAAAGGCATTCTGGCTAATTTAGATTGTATATTTGCATTACAAAACAGGTTGAATCAAGAAGCTCTTTGAGTTTCATGTGTAAAAAAGTGTTTATAATGAGATGGTTTTTTAAAAAAACACAAAACAAAATCTTGGCAATCAATGTCAGTCACAATGAAATCCATGTTGATACTAGAAATATATTGTTAATATGATGACCCTTCCAAGAGATGCAGGATTCCACTGACAGCAGTCCTGTTGATTGGCTCTTTGAAGTTTGTGAGTATAAGAAAAACACTTGATGAGGACACCTTGGCAGGGTTTAAGGTCAGGCTGTGTTCTGTCACTCACACAGAGACTGCTGTTCTGTTAGCTTGATTAAGTGAATGCACTGAGGGCTCAATAACAGAGCAATCAGAATAATTTTTTAAATGAAATTCCCCAAAGCTAATCAGTTTCCAGCTTACTCTGGGGTATGAGAACTTCTTTTTTAAGATTTCAAACCAGTTCATATATTAAAAACTCCAAATACATTTGATAAGAATAACACTGACATTTTAATTCAACGGGTATCTCCCCTTTAGGCTCAGTGAACAATTGTCACTTACTATGGCCCATGTAAAGAAGGTCCCTGACCAGTGCAGATATATACTACAAAAATATATACCAAAGAAATTCAGGTAAGGTACTTGGGAAACACCTGAAAGTCTGGGTTCTGGCAGTCATGTGATTCACTTTACATGTCAGTGAATATAGATGAATACATGAAGCTAGAGTTGCCTGCAACCTAAAAGAAATATGTCTTGTTCTTCTTACCTATGCAGTGCACAAGCAAGTA
Organism: Gekko gecko; assembly: GCA_029375565.1. Lineage (NCBI taxonomy): Eukaryota > Metazoa > Chordata > Lepidosauria > Squamata > Gekkonidae > Gekko > Gekko gecko. The sequence goes on from JAPDNY010000006.1 coordinate 89,835,236, forward strand.
GGAACTGGATCTGCAAATGAAGGCCTGTAAAATAGAGTGCATAAGCTAGGCGAGCCAAATGTTTCTGCAGGTTTTTCTCACCTCCCTCAATTGATTTCAGCAATTTTCTCCCATACTAGCTGACAGCTAGTATTGGAACCTGACCAGGAGAAATGATTCAGCCACCAAAGTAAGGTGTGGAAGGATGCAGGACTGCCCACAAGATTAACCTTTGTTTAAAAATAGTCTCTCCTGATCCTTTGCTCTTTACATGTTGTGATGGATTGCACAGAAAAGCAGGCTTTTTAAAATGTTGTTTGTGTCAGAGAGTCAGGGAGTTCATGAATTAATTATCCCTGGAGAGAAGAGCTTATGTGATTGGCTGCTCTACTCGCTGTTAGAGTCCCAAGTAATTCAAGCTCAACAACAGTCCTTCAGAGAAGTTCAGTTTTATTGAGATAGGTACTTAGGTCATCATTGGACACACTCTGTGTCAGAAATGGGGGTCAGGTGGGCAACTGGACAATTATACACAATTCATACAAGACCCCCTGATGTGGGGGAACCAATAAGGAGGGCACCTGTGCGCACCCAAGGGAAAATGGCTTACGGGAAAAAGTGACGCAGTGGAGTTTAGCTGAGCTGAGCTCCAAGGACACAGGGAGAGATAAGGGATGCACTAGGCGCACATACCAAGACATCTGGGAGGGGGAAGGCAATTCAAGAGCAAGCAGGAGGGGGACGGGAAAGAGCGCAAAACCCATGACGGCGTTAGCCGACACTTGCTCTCTGACTGGCCAACATCCGCTGAGAGAGGAAATAAAACAGCTGATCTGGAGGGGAAGGAGTCTTTCACCTTTTGGTCTTTGTTTGAAATCTAATGTCTGTATCAGTAGCCAAAGGGTTTGGGTTTTGAGGGAAGAGACATTTGGGAGTCAGTGTTTTCCGACAGCCACTAGTCAGAAAAGTACTTCTACAGAGAAAAGAAGAGAAACCTCATTGTCTAAATATATTAAAACTGCTCTGAGGGAGAATTTAAATTCTCAGTCAGGAAAGCTACAGAACAGTCTTATACAGACAAAGGATACTGGAGAAGCATTTGGCAGAAGGTCTGGGTAGTTAGAGTGAATTCCCATACAAGCCAAATAGTAAAAGGAGTTATTGCTTCTTAGGGACAGTGAAAGAAATTGGGAAGAGAATCCTGGTCTGTGATAAAGGGGAGAAGCTTAGACACCTCAGGAATTAGTGAAAAGCTGTAATATCTAAAGCACTACAGTCAGGGAATCAAAATTGATTGGCCCTCCCAGGCCCTAAGGACGCCAGGCTGGCTGTAACTAGGGCCAGGGCTTTTTCAGTGGTGGCTCCATACTGATGGGATGAGCTCCCAGAGGAGATCAGGGCCCCGTGGGATCTTTTACAGTTTCGCAGGGCCTGCAAGACAGAGCTCTTCCACCAGCCTTTCAATTAGGAGCCACCAGAGGTCATTTTGTAGAAAAAGAGGTGCAGGAGCTCATTAGCATAACTCATTAGCATAACTTATTTGCATATGCCACACCCCCTGACATCACTGGAAGCTACCCTACAACAAGCATGAAAATACAGATCAAAAATATTTATTTTTGTGATAGTTGCTATACAAAGCCTCCTGGGTTCAGCTTTTTAAAGTCCAGTTTCCTTAGAAGGGCAAATTAGCAGCAATCTTTACTATACATGAGTGGGGTTGGTTTGTTTTGTAAAAGGAAGTTATGTTCTTATCACACCAATGTACCTATATAGTTACATGAAATTTAAATTATTGCAAAAAACCTGTTCAAATAAATGGTCTACTTGTATGAGCAGTGTGACATTAGAGAATGGGACTTGTGCAAGATCACAACTTTTTTTATATGCTCAGCAAAAACTTTTAATAATAATGGAAGAAAAGCCACAATCTCATGCAAGTTTCTCTTTCAGACACTTGCAAACACTCCAGCAAGTGGTACACATTCTGCATGCTTCATGTTTCACAGGGCTAGCAGATCTACTATCTGGAAAAGACATCCTCCCTTCTCTAGTATATTATAAATAACCTGACCCCTTAAGAGAGAAGTGTGCCTAAAACAGAGTTACACACATGACACATATAATAACATTAAATACCAAGTTGCCTTCTTCAAGTGAATGCAAGCTAAGATTTGCCTGTTGCTGTGAGCAAGACAATTCCTAGGGCTTTTTTTCTGTGGGAACATGCCAGAACAGAGTTCTGGAACCTCTTTCACAAAATTCTTTTTAAAGGACCCATTGAAGACATCATTAACCTGACCCCCTTTGAAATGCAGTGATCATCCCAATTAACTGGTACTTAAAGTGCCAGCATTCTGTTGTTGCCCTGGCCTGGATGGCCATGGCTAGCCCAATCTTGTCAGACCCTCTGAAGCTAAGCAAGGTCAGCCCTGGTTAGTACTTGGATGGGAAAACACCAAGGAAGCCCAGGGTTGTGACACAGAGGAAGTCAATGGCAAACCACCTCTGAACATCTTAAAAATCACTACGAGGTTGCCATTGGTCAGCTGCGACTTGATGGCACTTTCCACCAACAATTTTGTTGTTGTGTAAGAAAAAGGCCCTTGGGGCTGTGCACTTGTACCTCTCTGGAACCTTAAGTCATGTTGCCCTCATTCAGCCTCATCTAGAGACAACAACCACATGGCCCCAGCCACAGAAAGTCACTTAAATCCACACAAAAAGTTCTGCATTTTACCATTGTTCAAATATTTCACACCAAGGGAAGGCAGAAGGAGAAAATAATACTGTCTGCCTGTCTTGTCTAACAAAGATTGAGTCCACTGGCACAGAGACAGAGAGAGAGACACAGGGGGCAGAGAGAGAAACACACACACACACACAGAGGGACTGAGAGAGAGAGGGTCAGAGAGAGACAGAGGAGCAGAGAGAGACACACAGACAAACAGAGGGTCAGAGAGAGAGAGAGCAGGAGAGAGGCAGAGAGACAGACAGAGACACACACACACACACACAGAGGGACAGAGAGAGACAGAGAGGGGCAGAGACAGACACACACACAGAGGCAGAGAGAGAGAGAGAGAGAGAGAGAAACAGAGAGAGAGAGACACACACGCAGAGGGACAGAGAGAAACACAGCGGAACAGAGGGGCAGAGAGAGACACAAAAACAAAGAGACACACACAGAGAGACAGAGGGACAGAGAGAGACGTGGAGAACACAGAGACAGACATGCACACAAACACTCCCCACCCGAAGCAAGCCCCCCCATCGAAGCAGCCAAGCCACCCACGGCCTAGGTGCCCTTGGCCCACCCCATCATCAAGCCCCCACTACCACCCCCACTCCAGTCAGGCCGCAGGCACCCTGGGCGCCCTAGTCCCACCCTGATCAAGCCCCTTCCACCACCACCCTGCTTTGGTGGGAGGCACGGGGGCATTTAAATGCCTCCCTGCTTCTTGGATGGCTTTCCCCGGCCTGCCTGCTTAGGCGGGTGGGCCAAGAAAGGCTGGGGGGGCCTCAGCAGGCCTACCCCCATCCACCCGCTGGCGGGGGAAGGCACTGGGAGGCATTTAAATGCCTCTCCGCTCCTCATGACCCAACTGAGGGCTGCTGGGGGCAGGGCTTGCTGGGCTCCTTACTGCCGGAGTGCCATTCTGGTGTGCTCTGGCAGTAAATGACCCCTGGGAGCTGTCACCATCACTAGTTACCATAAGAACATAACAGAAGCCAATGTTGGCTCAGGCCAACCAGTCCAACATTCTGTCACACAGTGGCCAAAAATACCAGGTGCCATTAGGAGGTCCAGCAGTGGGGCCAGAACATTAGAAGTCCTCCCACTGTTGATCCCCCCAAGCACCAAGAATACAGAGCATCACCTGCCCCAGAGTCCCTATCTATACCTTGTGGCTAATAGCCACCAAGGATCTCTGCTCCATATGCTTATCTAATTCCCTCTTGAAGCCATCCATGCTTGTAGCCACCACCACCTCCTGTGGCACTGAATTCCAAGTGTTAATCACACTTTGGGTGAAGTTGTACTTCCTTTTGTCCGTTCTAACCCGACCACTCAGCAATTTCATTGAGTGCCCATGAGTTCTTGTATTGTGAGAAAGGGAGAAAAGTACCTTCTCTATCCAATGCGTTATCTTATAAACCTCGATCATGTCACCCCTCAGCCGTCATTTCTCCATGCTAAAGATCCCCAAGCACCTCAACCTTTCCTCATAGGGAAAGTTCTCTAACCCTTTTATCATTCTAGTTGCCTTTTTCTGCACTTTTTCCAATGCTATAATATCCTTTTTGAGGTGTGCTGACCAGAACTGTACACAGTACTCCAAATGAGGTCGCACCTATGATTTACATAGGGGCATTATGATACTGGCTGATCTGTTTTCAATACCCTTCCTAATAATCCCCAGCATAGCATTGGCCTTTTTTATTGCAGTCACACACTGCCTCGACATTTTCAGTGAGTTATCTACTATGACTCCAAGATCTCTTTCTTGGTCAGTCTCTGCCAGTTCAGACCCCATCAACGTGTGTTTATAGTTATGATTTTTGGCTCCAATGTGCATCACCTTGCACTTGGCTACATTGAACCTCATTTGCCACGTTGATGCCCACTCGGCCATCCTTGACAGATCCCTTTGGAGTGCCTCACAATCCTCTCTGGTTTTCACCACCCTGAACATCTTCGTATCATCTGCAAATTTAGCCACTTCACTGCTTTCTCCCAACTCCAAATTATTAATGAACAAGTTAAAAAGCATTGATCCCTGCGGTACCCCACTGCTTACCATCTTCCACTGAAAAAATTGCCTGTTTATACTCACTCTCTGTTTCCTATTAATTGGCCAGTTTTTGATCCACAAAAGGACTTGTCCTTTTATCCCATGATTTTTGAGCTTGCTTAGGAGCCTTTGATGAGGAATTTTATCAAAAGCTTTCTGGAAGTCAAGGTAAACAATATCTATTGGGTCCCCCTTCCCACATGTTTGTTCACCCCCTATAACACTAATGGGTTACTGAGACAAGATCTTCCCTTACAGAACCCATGCTGAGTCTGCCTCAATAGTTTTTGTTCATCAATGTGTTACTAATTCTTTCCTTAATAACACTTTCCACCAACTTACCCGGAATTGACATCAGACTGACTGGCCTGTAATTTCCCAGATCTCCTCTGGAACCCTTTTTAAAGATGGGGGTGACATTAGCTACCTTCCATTCCTCAGGAATGGAGGAAAATTTTAATGAAATATTACATAATTTTGTAAGGAGATCCACAAGTTCACATTCGAATTCTTTCAGAACTCTTGGGTGTATGTCATCCAGGCCTGGTGATTTACCAGTTTTTAAGTTATCTATCAGTCATAGTACTTCCTCTATCATCACCTCAATCTGACTCAGGTCTTTCAACACCCCTCTCGAAACCAGAGGTTCTGGAGTGGGCAAGCACTTCTTATCTTCCACAGTGAAGATAAATGCACAAAAAATGCATTCAGCTTCTCAGCCATTTCCCTATCATCCTTCACTACTCCTTTTACCCCTTGGTCATCCAAGGGCCCCACTGCCTCCCTAGCTGGTTTCCTGCTTCTAATGTATTTGAAGAAAGTTTTATTGTTGGTCTTTATGTTTTTCGCTACCATTACTAGTAACTATCACTAGTAACAACTGGTTCCTAGTGAATTATCAACAGCCTGTGCATGTCGAGTAAGTGTTGGAAATGAAGACCACATGGTATACACTCATGCATCAACACCATTGTTGTGATATTGGAATAACATTGCTAGCGCTTAATATGTAATATTGTATTGTTTTAACAAACTGTTTTAATGGTTTTAGTGATTTGACTGTTGATCTGTGTTTTATTTGCGTGAGCCACCCTGAGCCTGCTCTGGAGGGGTAAGTAAAGTAAAGATAAAGGTTCCCTTGCTTGAAAGCCAGTCAAATCTGACTCTAGGGTTGCGGTGCTCATCTCCGTTTCAAAGCCAAAGAGCCAGCGCTGTTCAAAGACGTTTCTGTGGTCATGTGGCTGGCATGACTAAACACTGAAGTGGTACCTATTTATCTACTTGCAATTTCTTGCTTTCGAACTGCTAGGTTGGCAGTACAGGGCAGGATATAAATCAGAATATAAATAAATAAAACCTAGAATGCTGAAGAAATCTCAAAACTTTAAGCAAACATTCTCAAGAAGAAACATTAAAAAGAACTCTGTGTCAGGGTTCCCAGTCTAGACACTCAACAATGTTCTTTCAGAAGTTTCAGTTTATTGAGAGCTAGTACTCAGGACATCATGAACTCTTGTGTCAGGAATGGCAGAATAAAACATAGGAGCCCCAGATATACCCCCTTCATACACGACCCCCTGATACATTGAAGCCAACAGGCAGGCACCTGGAGACATGGGCAAAAAGGCAACGGTTACTTTCTCAGTGGTAAACTAGGAGCAGTCAGAGCTTGGCTTCAAGGGCACTAGACAGCTAACAGTATACAGCAAAGACAATGTGGGGGGAAAGGAGGAGGGAGACAAGTAACACCCCATTTGTTCCAAACCATGCCAGCCTAGCTGACATTCTGCCCCCCAAGGGCCCCCTCCACCCAGCTTCTCAGGGAACCTGGAATGGAACTCCCAGATGAGCCATGGAGCCTGAACATCATTAACTTCCACCCACTCCCATTGCACTACTCCAAAATCCACCCAACTCAATAAAATAAAACAGGCGACCCCTCTTCATCTTCAAGTCCAGGATACGTGTGACTTCAAAATTTTGTTTGCCATTCACCATCAAGGGAGGCAGCTGGGGGCATTGTGGCCGCCAAATGTTTGGCCTCAGATCCTTTTTTAACAGGCTGTGATGGAAAACAGGATGCACATGTTTTAGACTCTTGGGGTCACATCATTGATTTTCCAGGCAACAGTAAATGGACCCACATATTTCCATCCCAGTTTACAGTTGGGCTGCAAGCCCATAATGTTCTTAGTAGACACATAGACAGTGTCCCCAGGCTGCAACTCGCATCCCTGAGTGCGTCTCTTGTCAGCCTGCGTTTTATAAGCAGCCTTCGTCTTTTCCTGGGTCTCCCCACCAGGGGCCAGACTTTGTGTATGCCCTCACACCAGTCTGCCACCTCCCCCCCCACCGAGCCGTGCGCACTAGTCAGAAAGGTAAAGGATCCCCCTCATATCCATAAACAGCTTTGAATGGAGAGACACCTGTGGAGGAGTGGAGGGTATTATTGTAACAGTATTCCACAAAGGGTAACAAGTCCACCCTGTTGGTAATTTGTAAAACATCTCAAAAATTGCTTCAGGGTCTGATTCACCCTCTCCATTTGAGGTGATAGGTGCTGCTGAGGGCACGTTCCACCCCCAGAACTTTCAGGAGTTCACCCAGAACCTAGCGACGAATTGGGACCTGCAGTCCGAAATTATCTTATGGGGGGGAATGGAGTTTGATGATGTGTTGTAGAAAAGCTTTGGCCAGGGTGCGAGCCGTGGGCACCTTGCTGAATGGGACAAAATGTGCCTGTTTGGAGAACAAGTCTGTCACAACCCAAATGGCAGTCTTCCTCTTGCTGAGGTAAAATACATTCCTCCTTAGTGTCTGTTGGGGGAAATCATTGTTGCCAATCTACAGATGAGGGCTGAAGATGACTCAGAATTACAACTGTTTTCCAGATGGAAGAGATCAGTTCCCCTGGAGAAAATGGTGGACTCTGTGTCATTATACCCTGCTGAGGCCACCACGGTAAATTGACACTGAGTGCACAGGACTGGGGCACCTGCCCAGAGCCTCTTTCTAGAACTCGTTGTATTTATTTCCACAATGGGCCTTATTCCTAGTTTCCAAATAATGCTAATTGTCCTGGTCAGATAAGTTACAATGAGCATCATCTGCTCACTGGGTTTAGAAAGAATGTATATTAATTATTTATTTAATTCATTGATACCCTGCCTTTTTCCCCAATGGGTACCCAAAGCAGCTTATGTCAGTCTCCTCTCTTCCATTTTATCCACACAACAACTGTATAGGGTAGGTTAAACTGCAAGAGTGTGACTGGCCCAAGGTCACCCAGTGAACTTCCATGGCATAAGTGGGGATTTGAACCTGGGCCTCCCAGATCCCAGTCCTACAGTCTTAACCACTACACCATATCCTCTTAAACTCTCTGTGTTATCCTACGATGTAATGTCGGCATTGTTTAATATGTTATGTTCATGCTTTTCCTTTGTTTCAGGTTCGCTTCAGATTTCTGCTTATGGGTTGTCCCACCCTGTTGATTGCATTGACTTACACTGTGTTATCCACCTTTAGTGTCAGTGAGAAAGGTGGACTATAAATAATGTAAACAAGGAATAAAATCAATTTGAAGACATTTAGACAGAATGAAGCTGTGTACTTTTAGATTTAATAAGTGCAGGAGATTTCACATTAATCTTCCTTTTGGGAAAAAAGATGACTTTTCAAAGTTTACAAGTAACAGCTGTTAAAATTTTACCTGGTTATTAAGGACAGCCTTATTAGCAATGTTACATGTCTTGGTATACTGCCACAATAACCCCCTTTTCTGTGCTATTATCCCTCCAGATGGCTATTCTGGGAAAATTTACTTTCTGTACCCAGTCTTTCTCTGAAATGATTTAACCTATATTGTAGTAACAGGCTCCACTTTCAGTATCCATCAGTGATTATCAAGTGTTCAACCTTCCTAGCCAATTAACTTTGCCAAAAACTGATGAAGGAACATAGAATTATTTAATTGATTCTGCACAAAGATCTTTGATCTATAATCGTGAGACCACACACTGTTCCTTTTTCACATCAAGGTCTTCTCTAAACCTCAAACTTAAGTGCATTGAAGAAGCCTTTATTCTTCTTGCCTTTTGTGGCTCCCTGCTAACAAACATTATTTTGTTATGAGATACTTTCTTTACAAAAGGGGACTATGCTTTCTTAAAATCCATTATCCAATAGCTCAGATTTAGAAAAACCAAGAAAAGTCAGGGAATGAAACTCCACCCCCTGCCACATATGCAATGAGAATCAGAAACCACAGTAAAGCAGAAAATATCCCCCTGCCCCAGTTACTGAACATATTTTCCTGTTCACACTCTTGTTCAAGAGAAACTGCCAGCAACTGCCTGAATTGGCAGTGAATTGAGAAATCTTGAATTCCCATCTGGAATGAGGCCAAATACTTGATTTGTGTACATGTCTGAACATGTATGTTTGACAACAGTAACTCAGAGGTATCAAATTCATTTGTTACGAGGGCCAGATATGACATAAATGTCACTTTGTTGGGCCGGGCCATGTGTGCAATAAAATGTAATACCAGGTGCCAGACATATAAAGTTTATAAAGGACACAGGCAAACCCAACTAACAATATTATTTTTAACTTAAAATACAAACAAAAGCAATTGATTCTTAGCAGTGAAAGCAACTGACATATTGGGGAACCCACAAAAGCCCCAATAAATGTATTTAATCACATGCAAGACTAGGTTTCCCCCCAAGGAATACCATAAAAGGGGGAGTACCTTACATTTCCATACATACCAGTTGCTTGCAGGCCGGGTAAGAGCTCTGGATGCACCTGTTCCGGCCACCGGGCCTTATGTTTGACATCTCTGATCTGACTGTCCCCTCCCTCAAAACTGTCAACTGCCTGGAGGGAGAAAAATGGCCCTTTAATAGAGGTTTAGGTAAAGGTAAAGGTTTCCTTTGCTTGAAAGCTAGTCAAATTTGACTCTAAGGGGCAGTGCTCATCTCCATTTCCAAGCTGAAGAGCCAGTGCTGTCCAAAGATGTTTCTGTGGTCATGTGGCTTGCATAACAAGATGTTATTTACCAGGTGGTGCTGTTTACCTTCATGCTATGAAAAGCATTAGTCACCTATTTTCACACATTCTAATAGGATAGGACTTTTTTCCAGTTTGGTGTAGTGGCTAAGTGCATGGACTCTAATCTGGGAGAATTGGGTTAGATTCCCCACTCCTCCACTTGCACCTGCTGGATGACCTTGGGCAAGCCATCGTTCTGGCACAGCTGTTCTTGAAAAAGAGCAGTTTCTGTCAGAGCTCTCTCAGCCCCACCTACCTCACAGGGTGTCTGTTGTGTGGAGGGGAAGGGAAAAGAGTTTGTAAGCCACTCTGGGACTCCTGAGTGAGGTGGGGTATAAATCCAATCTCCTCTTCTCTTCTTCTTCCCTCCAGTCCTGTTGAAAACCACCTCCTGTACTAGAGTCCCTCCACTGATATCCATTCATATATATATATATATATATATATATATATATATATATATAATTTTAAGTTTCTGACAAAAAAGGCAAAACAAAACAAATTACAAATGCAAACATAAACAGGTTTCCATCCCACATTCCATCAGCTTATTGAGATTTTCTTCTCTTTTTACTTTGCACTTAACGTTGTTACAAAAAGTTTTCCTATTGTGTCATTTATAATCAAGATTTAACATAGTTCTCTATCCATCTGTAGATGTCTTGACCAGACATCTTTCACTGATATCCATTCCTTATAAATTGACTAGTTACTCCTTGGCAAATGTTTTCATGGTAAATGTGAACTCAGTCTTTCCTCTAATATTCAACATGCAATCTTTGTTTCACATCATGATCGCAGTTGCTATCAATGGCTTTGATGTTACTGTTTCTGGGATAAGAACTGTTGGTTTGTTTTATATACCACCCTTCCTGTGGGTGGGCTTAGGGTGCTTTACAACAATTTTACTATAATAACCAGGGCTCATTTCCTGCAGGAGCGCACAGGAGCAAAGCTCCAGCAGTAAGGAGCCCAGGGAGCGGGCACATGCAGCAAGTCTTGACCCCTGCTCCCAGCAGCTCCCCTTGCCTTTCCCGGCCTGCTGGCCAACCCAGCGGAGCGCTGCTGCAAGCTGGCCCTGAGCTGCTCTGCCACTGCCTGGGACATGGCACCCAGCCCACCCAGGCTCTGTCCGTCCTCATACTGGCCCTGGTGCAGCGCCTCGGCAAGATGGGTCCCGGCTACTCCCATGAGGCCTGCGAGGAGCTCTGCCCTGGCCTCCTGCATCTACTCAGCCTCCTCCTGCACCTCTGCCCTACCACCACCCTGGCCCCCTACATGCTCAAGGCCATATGCATCCTCCGCGTCGCCCTCCTTGACCCACAAGCAGCCATGTACTTTCCTGCACTTGCTGGCCAACCAAAAGAGTCCAGTGGCACCTTTAAGACCAAGGTTTATTCAGGTACAAGCTCATCCTCCTCTGTGAGGGCAGATCTGCGCATTCCCTCCCCATAGCTAGCAATCCAAAACAGTCTAGTGGAGCCTAAGCGGTGGCCGTTGCATTCTGACACACTTCCAGTGATGTCAGGGGGTGTAGCATATGCAAATAAGTTATGCTAATGAATTATGCTAATGAGCTCCTGGATCTCTTTTTCTACGAAATGACCCCTGAAAATAACATTACAACAATAATTAAAAACAGGGGTCTTTTCATAGAAAAAGAGCTGCAGGAGCTCATTAGCATATGGTATGCTAATGAGCTATTAGGCTATTAGCATATGCCATGCCCACTGACTGGAAGTGATGTCAGAAGGGGAAGCAAAAGGAGGGGAGGCATCTTCAAAAGCTGGCCAGGGTGGGGGAGCTAAGAGAGAAGGGATTTAAAGTTTAAACTCCTTCTCACTAGAGTTGGGCCACAAGAGGAGGAAAGAGGGAAGGAAAGAGAGAGAGTAGAAGGAAGGAAAGAGGGAAGGAAAGAGAGAGAGTAGAAGGAAGGAAAGAGGGAAAGAAAGAGAAGGAAAGGAGGGAAAGAAAGAGAGGGAAGAAGGAGGGAAACAGGGAAAGGAGGAAAAAAGAGAAGAGAAGAAGGTGGCAAAGAAATAAAGAGAGACGAAGGTGGGAAAGAAAGAAAGAGAGAAGAGAAGAAGGAGGGAAAGAGGAAAAGGAGAGAAGGAAAATGAGGGAATGAAAGAAATTTGGCAGCAATTCGGCCCATTATATCCTATGGGCCATTGAAGTCAATGGTGAAAACATAGGGTATATTCTGGGGGCTGGAGGGGAGGGGTTTGAGGAAGAGGCTCCAGACTCACAAGGTAGCTGATGGAGCCTCTTCCCAAGATACCCACTAAGTTTTGAGAACATTGGGATAGGGGGTCCAATTCTATGGGCCCCCAAACAGGTTGCCCTCATTCCCTCCATTGTTTTCTATGGTGGGGAAAAGTAACTTTTTCCCACCATAGAGAACAATGGAGGGATTGGGGGCAACCTGTTTTGGGGCCCATAGAATTGGACCCCCTGGTCCAATGTTCTTGAAACTTGGTGGGTATCTTGGGGAGAGGCTCCATCAGCTACCCTGTGAGTTTGGAGCCTCCCCCTCAAACCCCCTCCCTCCAGCCTCCAGAATATACCCTATGTTTTCACCATTGACTTCAATGGCCCATAGGATATAATGGAGCTGAAATTGACATGCGGCTGCCTGAAAGATTCCTGGGATGCCGGCTGGGGGTGGGGCTTAGCTCCTGAGCTCCGGTGCGCTCCCCCCCCAAAGACCCCTGATTAAAAATGCTTTAAAACAATAGAACCCTAAAATACTGTGCAGCAGTTAGCTCTGATGTCAATCAGCTTATTTAAAATTCAGCAGTGCCCCAATACTGGGGTCCAGGCCACTGGAGGGGAGATAGCCAGGAGGGAAGAGGGATGTCCGCCACCTCAACCAAAGGCCCAGTGGAAGAGCTCCATCTTGCAGGCCCTGTGGAACTGTAGTAGATCGTGCAGGGCCCAGATTTCAACTGGGAGCTCATTCCACCAGGTAGGGGCCAGGACCAAAAAAGCCCTGGCCCTGTTCGAGGTTAGTTGGATGTCCCTGGGGCTGGGGATTGCTAAGAGATGTTAATTTGTGAACCTCAGTGACCTCTGGAGCTCATATGGGGAGAGGTGGTTTCTAAGGTATGCTGGCCCCTGGCCATATAGGGCTTTAAAGGTAAGCACCAGCACCTTGAAACAGATCTGGAATTCGATAGGCAGCCAGTGCAGTTCATGCAGCACTGGGTGGATGTGAGCCCGCACAGGTGTTGCCATCAGCACCCATGCTGCCACGTTCTGCACCAGCTGCAACTCCCAGAGCAGAGTCAAGGGCAGCCCCACTTAGATAGAGTTACAATAATCCAGTCTGGAAGTGACCATTGCATGGGTCACTGTAGCCAGGTCCCAGGGGGTGAGATATGGGGCCAACTGCCTGATCTGCCTCAGATGAAAAAAGGCCAACCTAGCAATGGCAGTGACCTGGGCCTCCACAGAAAGAGAGGCATCCAGGAACACCCCTAGACTCTTCACCCTTGAAGTTGGCACCAATGGAGCCCCATCGAAGGTTGGGAGCCTGATTCCCTGACTCAATCTCCCAGGACTCAGGTACAGAACCTCCATCTTAGATGGATTTAACTTCAGTCAGCTCTGTTGTAGCTATCCAGCCACAACTGATATGAGACCGAGTATTTCTCTCCTTTTTATGCTGTGTCAAAACAAATAATTTTTTTAAAAAATCCACCTTGGCAGAAGCACTGAAAGGTCAGGAAGCAATTTTCTTCTCTTTCCCCTTTCCTTCATTCTCAACATGGAGTGGTGCTTGTCAGTTTTGCCAGAAGATGGCGATAAAGTTTCATTAAGTACATTTTAGTCAACTAGGCCGAATATTTTGCCTTTTCACATTGCAGTTAGCAAAATGTCCTAGTAAGTCACTCTGAGGCATTTCCTTATACAACACAGTGAGCCTTTTTTTCAATAGCTGAAGAGAACATTTATGGGCCTGCCTCTCTCTTTTCAAACACTAGAGGCTGTGTGGGAGGAAGAGGAACATGTCATCTGGGAGAAATTGCAAGGGGTGACGCAGGTGCAGCTTGCTAGGAGACAATCTAAGTAAAGAACCCCATACTTCTTGCATGCATGAACTGGACCAACAAAACAGGAAGGAAGAATGTTGGTTAGCCATACTCAGGAGTCAGGGGGAATGTTCTGATTGTTCAGCTGCAGCCAAACGCTCACAAGGAAGGTCTTCTAGTACCAAAGTCTTCTTTCCAGAAACAAAGAACTCTCCCCTGCCCCATAATGTCACTTGCCCAAACACCCCATAATGTCACTTGACCAAACACATCTTGATTGGCCTTTTTAAAAAAGTAATGTTTTGTTGATTAGCTATCTTGAACATGGAATGAACTTAAACTGAATATTTACAAACGCAAAACTCAGGAGAGCTGTATTGTGGCACAGAAGTGCTGACAGTACAGGGATAAGAAAAGTAATACTTGTTGAAATTCTATCATACTGTTGTCCTTCCATTTTTACAAGGAATTCTGAATGGCACAAAGTGTTAACTCCTCCCTCACAACAATCATGTGAAGTAGATTAGGCTGAGAGAGTAAGTGCCCCAAAGTCATTGCTGAGCAGTGACTTGAATCTGAGTCTCCAAGATTCTAGTCCAACTATATAACTCTTACACCACACTTTCTGCTGACTACCAGCAAAGAGATGAAGCTGTGCTTTCCCTTGCAGCTGGTTGCCCTTTGAAACTTTTAAATTTTCACTAGTCATCCAGTTGTTTCTACTCAGGCAGCCAATGTAGTGTAATGGTTAGTGTTGAAGAAGGTCTGAGCAGCCCATGTATAAATCCCCACACAAGGGGACATGTACTGAATAGGCTTGAGCCAGTTACTTTTTTGGCCTAACCTGCCTCAGAGCATTGTTGTGAGATAAAATAGAGGAGAGAGGAACCAAGTACACCACCCTGAGCATCTTGGAAGAAAGGCAAAATGAAAACATAATAGTTGTTGAAGGCACAAGGGCACGATCAGGAAGAAAGGTAGCAATAACTTGCCACTCCTCTTCACATTCTCCTCAACTGCTTGCAGGCCTGACCTCATGACTTCCATTTCTTTAATGGATGACTGTGGACTAAACTAAAAAGACAGCACAAAAGGTGCAATTCCTTATTTGGGGTAGCTGGATGACCTCAGTAGCCTCTCTGCAATAAGAACAGCTGCATGTGGTTTGGTGACCCACAGATGATCCAGTGAAGTGAAACTTTGTAGCAGCCTTGAGTCTGAAGATCTGAAGGCTGCTGTCATGTTATCCATATAAGAGCACAAAGCTTTTCAGTCATTATGGTTCTGAGGGGTTTCTTAGCAAACAGCCTTGAAATTTTATCTTTAATTTTCCTAGTATTTTTGAGAATCATTAATTGGGAGGATGGAATTCAATGGAGAAACAGCAAATCATCTGAAAAACTCAGTCTTGTGGTATCAGAGAGAGCCAGCCCAGATTGCAACAGACATCCATCTCTTATCTATGTGTAGCTATCCCTTATACTTTTGAGTGCTTTGATCTGCTGAAACTCTATAATCCAAACTTTTCTGAGCAAGCATTGTTGGATAGTCTGTGTGCTTGGCCAACAGTGGCCTTTTCTGTACCAGATCTTTTCCATGAACTCTTTGGAAATTCTACAGATTATTTTAGGAAAAGCTAAGGAAAAGCTATCTTCCTACACCAGTTTGGTGTAGCGATTAAGAGTGGTGGACTCTAATCTGGAGAACTAGTTTTGATTCCCCATTCCTCCTCATGAAGCCAGCTGGGTGACCTTGGGTCAGTCACAATTCTCTCAGAACTCTCAGCCCCACCTATCTGACAGGTTGTTGTGGGGAGCAGAAGGGAAGGTGATCGTAGGCTGCTCTGAGACTTCGAGTGAAGGGTGGGGTATAAAACCAACTCTTTATCTTCCTAATGCCATCGCTTCTAATAAACTTATTAATAGTAGGAACATTCTTCTAGATTTGTGCTCCTCAGTAGCTGTGTATCTAATTTTTACTTAATATGGGAATCATACTCTAACAGTGCCATTCTAAACAGGTCTACTCAGAATTATACTGAGGTCTATTGAATAAGGTTTACTCCTGGGATAGTGTTCATAGGACTGTGCACAAGATATATGTATGGAATAAGAGAAAACATTGTTTTGGCATTAGGGAATGGGGTTTCAGGCAAGCAACTTATTTATGCAGATTTTTTTCTTCATTAAAGTCAGGCTAAATTGCTCAGGCAACTGTTGGAAAGACTGCCAGAACTTAACACAGAGTGCACATGTTTGTCTACTAAAATTTACTAGCTTGTGGTTTCCCAAAACAGACACTTTTCCAGTGGATTCAAAGAACCTGATAGTTATTGTAATAAGTTAAGGTTCAATCATATCAGTGACACACTAAAGTAAATGTAAGGGTTTATTGTTAAACAAACACTGTATTCTCCTGGTTTCCCTGAATGCTTTCTATATCCTACTCCCTACAGGGATCCTTGGTAAACTCCCACCCTCCATGTCCCTGAAAAGGATGTATCTTTAAATTACAGTGATCATGACGTTCAACTTAGTGCAGTCACTTGAACTGAAACAAGAGAGTCACCAGTTGTAAAGATGGTCAGAGATTCTATTTCCTCAACAATTGTGCAGAAGAGGGAGTTTAAAGAGTTGCATCTTTTGCCACTTTGTATGACACAGTTTGAAAGCAAGAAATTGCAAGTAGATAAATAGGGTCGCGAAGAGTCGGACTCGACTGTGCGACTGAACAACAAATAGGTACCACTTCGGTGGGAAGTAACAGCATTCCGTGCGCCTTGGTGTTTAGTCAAGCTGGCCACATGACCACAGAAACGTCTTTGGACAGTGCTGGCTCTTCAGCTTTTTTTTTTTAAACAAGATTTTTATTGGAATATGTTCAACATTTTTAAACATAATTTCCAATTCAAGTTATAGATTATATCCCTTCCCCCTTCCCCCTAATAGGCTTCCAACACTGCTATTGCCAATAACAAAAAACAATAAAAGTAATCAAGTTTAAACTTATAACAATCCATAAACCAGGTAACTTATATTTTATATACAAAAATCTAACTTAATCTAACGTAACTTCATTTTCAATAAGAATCAAGGCTATACATTTTCCCTTTCATTTTATGTTCAGTTTCCATATAGATTTTCAAGTCTTCCCATTCTTTTAAATATTGTTCTGCCATTTGTCCATTTAGTTTTTTAGTCATTTTGTCAATTTCAGCTAAAAATAGCAGTTTCCTTAACCAGTCCTGTACATCCGGTACTTTATCCGCTTTCCACTGTTATGCAAAGGCCATTCTCGCCGACGTGATCATATACCATAATACTGTTCTCTTTTCTTGCTTAATTTTTTCCATTGTCAAACCTAAGAGAAGAAGTTCCGGACTTTTTCTAATAGGGATTTTCAATATTTTCTGCATCTCACAATGAACATTTGACCAGTATACTTTTGCTTTCTCACATGTCTACCACATATGATAAAAAGAACCCTCTATTTTTTTACATTTCCAACATTTGTTACTCAAGTTCTTATCCATACTTATATTGGCAATCTTTTTTGGTGTCATGTACCACCTATAAAGCATCTTAAAACAATTTTCTTTTACGTTAACACAAGTTGATATTTTTAGAGCTTTTCTCCACAAAAATTCCCAAGAATCCATTGAAATTTCCTTATTCATGTTTATGGCCCACTTTATCATTTGCTCTTTAACAGTTTCATCCAAAGTATATACAGTTAACAATATTTTATACAACTTAGAAATCACTTTTCTCCCTTTTCCCAACCAAATATCTTCAAACTCATCATTTTTAGCTCTAAAACCCACCTCTTTACAATCTTTTTTATAAATGTCTCGTATTTGTCCATATTGTAACCAACCATATTCAAATGTCAATTCATTATTTGGTTTTAAAACAAATTTCTTCCCTTCTTTTTGAAGCAGCTTTTGGTACGTTAACCAATCATTACCTTTATATTCTGAAAAAGGATGAATAACTGCAGCAGGAACGATCCATAGAGGTCTTTCATCGGGAATTGTATTCCTGTATCTGGTCCATGCTTCAAACAACGTTCTCCTTATATAATGATGCTTAAACATTGAATCCACCTTGTTTTTCCCATACCAAAGGTAGGCATACCAGCCAAATCTGCAATCGTGGCCCTCAAGGGCCAAGTGCTGGCTCTTCAGCTTTGAAATGGAGATGAGCACCACAACCCTAGAGTCGGATTTGACTGCCTTTCGAGCAAGGGAACTTTTATCTTTTATGACACAACTGTATCTGTTCACCATTTCTGCTAATACACAGCTATTAAAATGAACACTAGCCATGTTCCTTTGTTGTATCTTACCATCAATGGTTTTAATTGTTAATTCCAGCATCTAGATTATGCTATGATGTATGCAGCAAGCAAAAAAGCAAAGTGCTACTCCTGGGGGTGTGGAAATCAAACTATAAACATGTCTGAAATAAGCATTTGCTTGCTTATGTGTTGTTACAATGTTTGTGCATGCTGCACAGAGATGGCTCTGCGGTAGAGTGGAGAGCTATGAATTTTCTTAAGAAGTACAAGATGGACATTGTTAGAAGCTTCCTTCCTTGGGCTTCTTGTTTTCTCCTACAGCCTAAGAACTCCTTCAGTTTGGGGGGAGGGTATTCTACAAAAGGAGTATTTCCAAAGGAACAGTTTTGTCTCCAATCATCAACTGCCTAACCTATGAGAGTCTGTGTGTATGTGTGCAGGGGGTGGGGCTTTAAGACCAGAGCCTCTGACTATTTGTTAGCTATATCTTCATCCTAATTTTTAGTCAAAAACTGAATCCCAAACTTTCTAACAGGAATCCAGTTTATGTTCAAATGCAATTAAAGTGCCATACAAAGTATTACTCGGTGAGAGAACTTTCAGCTAGTGAAGGATATAGGCATAAGACAGGGGTGCCTTGCAACTATCTCCCTCAAACAGTGATTTCTTGATCACAGAGAGGCTCATATGGATATAGGAGGTCCTTCAAGTGCCCTGGTCCCAAGTTGTTTGAGGCTCTCTAGGTCAACACTAGCATTTAGAATTGTGCTTTGGAACAAAATAATTATATTTTAACATCCGTGAAATGTGATCAGTTCAGTAACCTGTCAAAGAACTTAAGTGCCATGTTTGGAACTGGCTTAAATTTTCAAACAGTATAACAATAATCTAACACAGAGCATGGATAATCATGGACCAGGGCATTTGAAGGACTTCCAACATCCATAAGAGCCTACGTCCAAGAAAGTGCTGGAGCTGTTGTACCATTTTCTGTCTGAATTTCCACTATTTAATTGAATGGAAAAGGAGTGAAAAGGAGAAAGAAAGTTGAGGCATCCCAAGGCACCCCAATTCCCTGAGTGAACTTCTTTCATATTAGGAGATGATGGAACTTTGTAGAATTCTATAGCATAAATGCCATGAAACACAGTTGAAGTCTCCTAGGACCAGCTTTTGGAATCAGCTTGTGAGGGGTAAGTGGAACAATCTCCCATTCATAATCCAGATGTGATTTACTGAATTTTCAGAAGCTAGCACTTGTTATTTGAAAGGACATCTGTCTGAGCCTCTAAAAACTTTGTGACAGTAAATATGAATAATCCTGGGACAAATTTCATCATTGTTAACCCCCCCCCAACCCTACTTTCTCAAAGTCACTCACTGGAGGAATAGTTCAGCTTCCCCAAGCAAGTTAAAAATGATTGGGGGAACTCTTGTACCATCCATGTTCACAAGTTTACAAGCTGGGCTAGCCTCTCTCCATCTGTGTCTGTTGGGGGGGCAGCAGTGAGTCATAGATGCCACGAAGAACTCTGCCTTGGTTTTGTTTTTTTCCTGTATGAGGTTGCAATGAACTGAAAGGGCTGTCTCTTCTCAGGCTGATTCTTTTTGAAAGCAAGCCACATAGCACTGGGCCTGTGTTTATTTTCCCCTCAAATTAAGGCAGCCTGATTTTAATTGTGAGATCTACTATACTAAGTCGTGTTTGTGCAGCTGTCATCAGAAGTCTGCAGAACTCTGTTTGGGTATTTGCTCAAGCCCTAGAAACATCCCCACAAAAGGGATTTTTATTCACACAAGAACTCTCTTTATTTTACTAACTTGTCATACCAAGAAATGCCCTTGTTCGACATGTGTTTATACATGCACACTGCTGCTGTGCACTGTGAGGTTGAGTTGTATCATTTGGAAGGTGTAGATTTATATGTAGTGTTCATGGTGTACAATGCTCAGTGCGTCACAGCAAAAGACTTTTAGGAAATCTATCATGTTACTGAGCTTTTAGAAATGAATTCATTAGAAGGTTGATGGCTCCTAGAAATGATTTTGATTTTGTGAATCATTACATTTTGCAAACAAACTGTTTTTTCCTTTTTGTTATTAACACTGGCATTTTGGCTTTATAAAATTATACATTTTGCCTTGCAACAAGAGTATATAGATAAAACCAAATAGTCACAGTCCAAATTATGGCTGTGATGAAATGCATTTTCTACTGGAAGGATGGCAAGCAGCAAAACTCCACTTGGTTTTTTTAAAAAAAAATTCTCTGGAAAGCAGGAAGTCCATCAGTGGTTTTCCAGGCTCATCTTCATACAAATGCTAATGGAACTAGCAGGAAAGACAATGGGATGACCAAGCCTCCCCCTTCTTCCCCCCCTCCAGACAGAGAACAGAGTTTGGAGGACTGGGGACTAGAACTACTCCAGGAAGGGGCTGAAGGAAACACTTCTCTGACCCAGCCAGACCTGGTCAAGTGGGAGGGGAGACAGAGATGATAAAATCTAAATGCAACAGGAAATAGCTCTTTGTTTGGCATGCTCAGGCTATGAGAGGACACAAGACTCTTAAATCCTGAGGCAGCATATTGACCATGTGCTCGCCTGGCAGACTGGGAGCAAGCTTCAAGGTAATGGCAACTGTGTAGAGACCTGTAAAATGCTAAGCTAAAATAGCCTGTCCTATTTTACCATCTGTTAGGGCATGTATAGCGAGAGGGACAGAGGTTTTGCATTTTACCAATTTCTTTTTTTTTCCTTTCTCAGATCTGATGCTGTGCTAAAAGTATGCTTGTAAACATTTTGTTTTTAATAAACACTTTAAACCTTTGATACTGGGAGTGGTTCTCTGTACCACATAGACCTCCACCATTTCAGACATGCTATTTGAAAAGGGGCTTCAGGGAGGTTGGCAAGTGGCTATTCTTCCAGGAATGCCCAAGACATTAATCTGTTCCCACAATGGCCAGATGCTGGGTGGCAAGAGACACAGATGCAAGGCCTCAGAGCTGAGAAGGGGAGCTGGAAGACCTGATCCTCCCAGTGGGAAATCCCTACAATGATCAGGTGGTGGCAGCAAGCTACCCAAGAGTGGAAGAAAAGCCCCTCCAGGGAGTTGGGAACCCCTTGGAGGGCAGGGCAGAAATGGGGCCTGCAGGCCAGAGTAGGGATGTTCTGCTACAATGGCACTGAAAATAAAGTTTTATAGAATTATCTTGGTCACCCACCAATCCAGTCCAATAAACAGTGATAGATCCTAATCAAATGTGGCATTGACGAATCTTTCTTGACAGAGGTAGGAGATGGGCAAATTATGCACGTTCTATTTTCCAACATAGCCTCTGCTTATCTCCACTTATTGTTCTGACAATAGGTGTCTCAACAGGCTCTTCAGAGCAAGCATTACAACTATAAGACCTTTGCATGTTTGCATGTAACTGTATGAGAATTCAGGATCTCTCACTGCAGCATTAACTTGGGTAGCAGTCCCAGTGCTAGTGAGCTTGCTTAGAATACACTGGATTTTTAAAATGTCTACTGTTGTGATAGTATCACTTCTGACCAAAGAATGTCAGCCAGCAAGTTTCAAACAAGAGTGAGTGGGGAGGCATGATAAGACCGAAACATCTAGAGCAGTTAATAGTGTAAATGGTTGTTTTTAACTTGTTTATGTATAGGCATATGCCCTATTTGTAAGCCTCCCTGAGCCCGCTTGTGGGGAGGGAGGGCTATAAATCAAAATAATAAATAATAAATAAATATTTTTACTCCTTCTATCAAACAATTTTGTTGAAACACAAAGGAGAATTCAGGATGCATATTCCTTCACCCCACCCCATCAAAAGCATCTAATAGCAGTAGAGCATGGCTTAGTGAGCTTCTCTCTCTCTCACTTTCTCCCCCCCCCAAAAAAAAAAAATGGAATGGAAAAGACTGAATTTGGGTTTTCATTACAAGAGGGTAGAAACAAGAGGAGAAATGTGGCGAGCTTGATACCTCTTTAAGGTACATTTGGTGCAAAGAGCAGGTATGAAGAGGAGCGGGGCCTGGAGTCACCATTGCCTGGCTTAAGGAGGAGGAGAAATCACAAGCTGCCCTACTCCCGAGCATTGTTCTGAGTTAAAGTGGCCTGTGGTGCTGCTGTAAACCAACAAGCAAGGGTAAAGTTGGGAGTGTTTTCTCCTTCTCTGAACAAGAGTGTGGAGCAAAACTCAAGAGCTTCTTGAAGTGAAGATTCAGAGCTGATAATCTTGCTATACATCATGTGATCAGAGAGCAAACAAATGCATTATGAATACTACAGGCAAGACCAGTACAGGCATTAGACATCCTCACAAGAACAAATTTAGAGTCTAGTGGCACCTTTAAGACCAACAAAGTTTTATTCAAGTTATGAGATTTCGTGTACATGCACACTTTTTAAAATACATTGGAAAATACAACTGGACAAGGATGTTTCTGCCACCTCCTGTGCAGGTTTTTTTGGAACAGGAAGTATATGTAACTATCAGTTTTGGACAGGCCCATAATATTCCCAATTATCACAAGATAATCTGCAGTTTTTCTCATGAATCCAAAATCATTTTGTATTGGCCCTTAACTAGCTCTCTATTTTTTCATAGTCTTAAAGCTCCCCTGGATGAGGCTTCTACAGATACCCCTTTTTTGCAACTTGAAGTAAGAAAAGGCTTGTTGTAGAGATGACACCAAACCTCCTTTGAGATTTACACAACCCTTTATATATAAAGATATATCTAATATTCAAGACTGAGACTATTAGTTGGTACTGCGCTTCTTTAGTTCTAGATCTTCAAGAGCACATTGGGCTATGTAAAGTTTGATTAGCACAGAGGAATGCCTGAAGTTTGATGAGACACTGTTCACCCCCATCCTGTCAAGTATTTTGAACCCAATCCATGCAACATCATACAAGAGGAGGAACACTATATGCCAAGTATGGCAAGTTTATTAATTTATTCCAAAGACTAAGGGCAAATTCTCACAAACAATGCTCTAGTTTCTGGAGTGTATCACTCAGGCTAATGTTGGGGTTCACCTGACTGAATGTTCCTCCATATAAAAATTATTCCTGAACACAGAAAACTAGCATGTCAGAGAGAAAGTTGGATTAGAATATATATAAAAGGTAAAGGTTTCCTTCCTTGAAAGCTAGTAGAATCCGTTTCTAGGCCAAAGAGCCAGTGCCAAGGTACATGGAACACTGTTACCTTCCCACCAAAGCAGTACCTATTTATCTACTTGCAGTTTCTTGCTTTGGAACTGCTAGGTTGGGAGAAGCTGGGGTCAGAGACAGGAGCTCATTCTGTCAATTGGCACTCAAGTCTTTTTTTTTTTTGGCTCCTTGAAAGGGATTTTTTAATTGCATTTTCTAAATATCTACAGAAAAGGGGAAGGGTACTAACATAAACAACTACAAGAAAGGGATGATAGGAAAGAAAATCCAAGGTGTAGTGATCATATACAATGCTTACAAATATGGCATTAACAACAACAAAAAACCCTCTTTCAGTTGTAAACCCTGAAGGTGACAGTTGAATACATCGCTTATAGGAGCTTTAGCTCATACTGACTGTTTGGAGTATACTTCTAAAATACACTTAAATTTCTTTTATGCAAATATCAGGCATCCTCATCATCTGGTTACAATAATTTCTGCCTATCTGGCTATTGCTTTCTGCTCACCTGACTATTTAAAAAATGTTAACCAACCATTACCTGCAATCCAAAACTATTTAAGTAAGGTTATTAAATACATCCAAATTAGGCTTGAATATGCATCTCCTGAAGGCTCTCCATTCACCCTCTTATTAAGAAAGTGAAAAGACAGAAAAGAAAGAACCTAAGTAGGCATCAGATAACATCCCCTTCCCCTTTTCCTTTTATGATACTAGTCAAAGTTAATAAGATGCATTTAAATTTCATTTGAGCACTCATCCTCAAACATCCATCTTTTCTGTGAAAACCCTTCCCCCTATTTTATCCCAACATCCCCCCTCAGCCAAAAGTCTTATCTCCAAAAAGGATCTTCACTGGAGAATCTTCTCCCCTCGATCTTCTTCAGCTCACAGTCCATATTGTTAATATCTTCTGGAACTCTGCTATCTCCTGAACCTTTAATCCACCTAGTCATCTTTTACCCAACATTTCATTAGCTATGTCCCCCCATCAATATATATAGTAACTTTATTTTTAGGAGGAGAGTTTCCCCTCCCCCCACTCGTCGTAGGAGAACATAGCTGCTTTACTACCTCACCAATCTTTCTCAGTGGAATTTATTGTTCAGTTAAACTTTCGACTTCCTGAAGAAGACTCAGTTTCTTTCGATGCAACAGGGCCATTTCCAGAGGTGCCATTTCCAACGCCAGGGGTCTGTTTATCTTCTTTTTGTTGCCAGATTGCCGGGGTCCCATAAATCCATCAAATCGTTCTGCCACCTCCAATGATTCTCTAGGTCTATCCATCTTATTTCCAGTTAATTCCAAAGTATTTTATTTTTAAAAGGTGGGACTCCCCCCCCCCCCATTCAACACTTCACAGCCACCACTCACAGAGATGTTTAGAGTCTCTTTAAGAAGAAAAAGAACACTTTCCCGTGCCTAAAAAGGTTATTTTCAAATGTTTACACAGTCACTTTGTCTTTCAAGAGGGGAGATTTCTCACCCTCTGTCTGCTAAAGGAAGGTTCTGCAGCGTTTCCAGCCAATATTCAGGAAGCACTTCAACTCTCGTAAGTTTTCCCATTCAATACTTTCTCTCTTTTCTGGCATTCTCTTCGCCCTGCCTACCCCCTAAGAGTTTTATTTTTGTATTGTTATATGGGGGGAAGGCCACCAAATGAGAAGGGAGCATTCACTGGAGAAGACCCTGATGCTGGGAAAGATTGAAGGTCAAAGAAGAAGGGGACGGCAAAGGATGAGATGGTTAGACAGTGTCATCGATGCAATGAACATGAAATTGAGCAAACTTCAGCAGACAGCGGAAGACAGGAGGGCCTGGCGTAAACTGGTCCATGGGGTCGCGAAGAGTCGGACTCGACTGTGCGACTGAACAACAACAACAAAATGGGGGAAGGAGTTCCCTTTCCCCCCAGCTTCTTTTTTTTAGGGGGGGTAGACTTTGCTCCACTCTGTCTCTTACTGTGGTGTTAACAGTCTTTAAAAGAGAAAGTTCTGATTCTTCCTTCTAGCCATTTCTAGCTAGCCATATAGTGCATTTTCAGATGCTGTTTTTAAAGTCCCAAATGCTTGCTTATTTGTTCTTAGATCTCAGCATTCCTCCATCACAGTCCCTTCAAGCTCCATTTATCCAATAGTAATTTTCTTTATCTAATCATCCAGGGGGGGTCTGCAATTACCTCCCCCCCATGCTTGCAGGGATAAACTCTTCCCTCTAATGCTTCATTAACTTGTCCTCACACTTCTTCAGTTACTTCCATCAATTCAGCCAGTCGCTTAATTAAAGCTTGATCACCGCCCACTTGGTTTTCTGGTACGCAAAGCCTCAACCAGTACTGGAACACAGCAGAGAGGCCATCAGGGCAAAAGGACGCCCCCACCCCCAGGCTAGAAGCCAGGGTGGTGGTGAACCTCAGTGCCCCCTGACTCAGGTCTCATCCCTTGAGCCCTGGGGAGATGCATACAATCGCACCCCCTCTCTATCCGCTGGTTTGCAGTCTGTGTCCCCAGGAGCCGGGAGAAATGGTTGCCATCAGCCTGCCAACCTGGAAGCACCTCCCGGCACTTGAGTCTTGAACTGTGGAACTACAGACCTGCTGGTCTACAGCTCAGCATCTTAACCTCTGAGCCACTGCAGCCCTTATAATTTTTAAATGTGAATGGAATGTTTATATTCAGTCATGTAAATTCGTCACCTGATGTCTAAAGCATCATAGTCTAGAAATACAGTTTTCCATTTACTCTGTTAATTGTGTAAACTAGGCCATATGATACTGGAAGCCTAGTGAAAGTGAGGCCAAGATTTTGGCAAGAGGGACCAGTGCACCCATCCCTGTAATGCACCATTTATTTTTTTGGAGATTTATATCCCACCCTTCTCTGCAGCATGGGATTTGGGGTGGCTCACAACATTTTCTCCTTCGATAAAGCATTCCATCAGGATAGGGCCATGATGGAAAAAGCTCTCACCCTGGTGGAAGCAACACAGGCTTCCCAAGGACTAGGCACTGTCACAAAATTGTGTGATGATGAGCTCAAGCACTGTGGGGGGTTATATTGGGGGGTTATATCAGGAGAAGCAGTCCTTCAGGTATGCCAGTTCAGATCATTTAGGGGTTTAAAGATTATAACCAGCACCTTGAACCTAATCTGAAAACAAATTGGCAACCACTGCAGCTGCCTCAAGATTGGCTGTATATGAGTAGACCAAGATGAACTAGTCAGCACCCTGACAGTCACATTCTGGATCACCTAAAGTTTCTGAAGTATCCCCAGTGGCAGCCCTGCATAGGGTGCATTGCAGTAGTCCAGTTTGGAGGTGATCATGGCATTAATCACTGTGTCAAGATCAGGCTGGGCCAAATAGAAGGCCTGTTGAAAACCTGTTTGTACTACGGAAGTGAGGCATAAAGCCATACATCCAGGCACTTTACTGAGTCCACTGAACAGGCCTCCATCAAGAACCTGTGACTGCAATCCTGCCAGAGACCTGGCCTTCCCCAGCCACATGACTTCTATCTTTGATGGATTTAGTTTCAGCCAGCTCTCTCTCAGCCAACCAACCACTGCATCCAGACACTGACTTGAGGCCCAGAGGGCTGCATCTGACTGCTTATCCAGAAGGAAAAAAGTTGGGTGTCATCAACACTCAAAACCAAATCACCTGACAATTTCAGCTAGAGGGCGCATACACACACACACACATCACCAGATACAGGACTGAACCCTGCAGAACACCATAATCTAGTGCACAGAAGGAGGAAACCTGGTCCCCAATAGCTGTAATCTGGGAAAATCCCTGAAGGAACAAGGCAATTCAAGGCAATACCATGTACCCCCAGCAAGGCCAGGTGGTTGACCAGGACCAAATGGTCAACTGTATCAAATACTGCTGAGAGATCTAATAAAATCAGCACCACCAAAGTGTCTCAATCTAATTGTTGGGGGAGGTCATCTACCAGAGCTAAAAGTGCAGTCAGTCCCAAAATCAGGGCTGAAGTCGGATTGGAAAGGGTCAAGTGCAGAGGTTTCATCCAGGAAAACCTGAAGCTGTTCAGCCACTGCTCTCTAAACTGCCTCTCCCGGGAATGGTAAATTTGACACTGGGTGGTAATTAGCTAGGTCCTTGTAATGTATCCACTGGAGAACATGGGCTCTGGACAGCCATGTGCTTGGACTGGTTCTAACCGGTCCACCATGTGGCCAGGCGAAGGGCCTGAGCTTCGCCCCGAAGGACAATGGACTAGTGGATCCTGACTCCCCTCCAATGGAGGAGCAGGAGTTAATCCAATCAATGTAAATAGCGAATCACCGGGTGTGTGTGTGTTTGGGGTGTGGGTCACTTGGGGATAAAAGCCGGCCTGCGAACCGGCTCAGTTGTCTTGTTCTTCAACTAATAAAGTATGTGAGAGCTGAAATCACTAGTAAGTCTCCGTACTTTTCACTGGTGACGCAGGTGGGATGCCAACTCCCTCCATGAACAACGACCACGAGATGAGCACCGCTGACCGCCCCAACGTCGAAAGCACCGAACGCCGCCGCCGAGCTTCGTGTCCGCCTCTTCGGTTCCTGGGCACCGCACCGCTCCCTAGCACCGCTGACCCCGAGAGCAGCCTCGCTTCCAACGCCGCCAACTCTACGCCTGAACCGCTACCTCCACGGGTGAGCACCATGGCCGCTAGCAACGAGAGCTTCCCAGCCTTCGACATCTCTCGTCCCGCACACTGGGAGACCTGGATCGAGACGCTGGAACGTCACTTCGAGATCCATGGCATCACGGATGCGGGTACGAAGAAGGCCTATCTCCTGCGCTACTGCAGCATCGAGGCACACCTCCTCCTGAAGGACCTGGTGAACCCCCTCCTGCCGAAAGACACGGCCGCCACCTACGACATGCTGGTCAAGGCGTTTACCAACCACTTGGCCCCAAAGCCCACCAAGTTCGCGGAACGAATGGAGTTCTTCGTGAGAACGCAGGGCCCCGACGAAACGTCTCCGGAATTCCTGGCCGGACTACGCCGCGCAGCCACAAGGTGTGCCTTCCCCAACCTCGCAGATACCCTCCTAAACCAGTTCTTGGTGGGGCTGAAGGAGTCGAAGCTGCGCCGCAGGCTCATCAGCCGGGACGACTTCACTCTGGAGGCCGCCATCCAAGAAGCGGCTGCCTGCGAGAAGTCCCACGCGGATCGCCGGCCAAAGACGGTCCATCGCCTCCAGGACTCCGGCCCCTCTGATGACTCGAACGATGAGGAGGTCCTACAGGTGAACCGCCGATCACAGCCACGCACCCAATGCCACAAGGGATTCCCCGCAACACCAACCCAGCCCAACGCACCTGCCTGTGCCAGCTGTGGCGATGCTCACGAGCGCCGGACCTGCCGTTTCCGGGACGCCGTCTGCAGGACCTGCAACAAGGCCGGACACCTCGCCCGAGTCTGCCACTCCAAGGGCAAGCGCCTGGGATCCACTGCCCAGCTGGATGCCACAAGCCTACACACCGTGACGACCCAGCGCCGGCAGACGGTATGTAACTTGCCCCCTGAGAGCCCGGACAAGGTGCATGTGACTGTCCAAATAGAGGGGTCCCCCTACCAAATGGAAATAGACTCAGGGTCCTCGTTCTCTATAATCTCCGCTGAGACACTTAAAACGCTATGCCCAAAGGGGGGACCCCGACTGCACAAGCCATGGGGTTTGAAACTGACGGACTTTAACAAGAACCCAGTGGCAGTCCGTGGCTGGGGCAAGTTTCAAGTCCGATTTAAAGGGTTCTCGGGCTTGCTGGACCTGCTGGTTGTGGAGGGGCGCCTCTCGAGCCTCTTGGGGCTGTCGTGGTTTGGGCCTTTGGGACTCCAAATAGCGGGTGTAAACCACCTCGGGACCACAGACTGGGAGGCGGTTTGCCGGGAGTTCCCCAAAGTATTCGACAGGACCCTGGGAAGGTACAATGGGACCCCGATTTCGCTAGACCTGGACCCTAACGTACGACCCATCCGCATAAAGGCACGGCCCCCTCCCATAGCCATGCGGGAAAAAATAGAGGCCGAGCTCGACCGCTTGGTCGCCCAAGGAGTGCTGGAACCGGTCACGTCAGCGCGCTGGGAAACCCCCATTGTCACGCCTATTAAACCGAATGGGGCTATACGCATTTGTGCAGATTACAAATGCACCATAAATAAGGCCCTGCAGGACCACGCTTATCCGGTCCCGGTAGTGAGCCATGTCCTGGCCTCCCTGACGGGGGCCAAAGTTTTCAGTAAATTGGACTTGGCGCAGGCTTACCAGCAGCTGCCAGTAGACACGGCCGCTGCGGAAGCGCAAACCATCACCACCCACAAGGGGGCTTTCCGGGTCAATAGACTGCAGTTTGGGGTTTCAGTGGCGCCAGGGATTTTTCAATCTTTCATGGATTCCCTCCTGAAAGGAATTCCAGGGGTCCAGCCCTTTTTAGATGACGTCATCATCACGGCACCGGACTCCACCGCCTTCGCCGAACGACTGCGTCGGGTCCTGCAGAGGTTCAACGATGCCGGCCTCAAGGTGAAGAAGGAGAAATGCCTCCTGGGGGTGCCCCGCATCGAATTCCTGGGGTTCGCAGTCGATGCACAAGGCATCCACCCCACAGACGAAAAAATTAGAGCGATCACACAAGCCCCGGTCCCCACGTCCAAACCGGAACTCCAGGCCTTCCTGGGCCTCTTGAATTTTTACCACGCGTTTCTGCCCCAAAAGGCAACGGTGGCTGAACCCCTCCACCGGCTGCTGGACAAGGAGGCGCTGTGGGCCTGGAAGCCGGAGCATGCGGCAGCTTTCCAGGCGGTAAAAGACTTGTTGGTCTCCAACGGGGTGCTGCACCACTTCTGCGAGGCTTTACCTGTGGTTCTGGCGTGTGATGCGTCGCCCTACGGGGTGGGGGCGGTGTTGGGGCATCAGTTGCCAGATGGCCGGGAGGTTCTGGTCGCCTACTATTCTCGGACCCTGTCTTCTGCGGAGCGTCATTACGCGCAGATAGACAAGGAGGCACTAGCGATAGTGGCGGGGGTTAAAAAATTCCACCATTATCTCTATGGCCGCCCGTTCGAGATCCTTACAGACCACAAGCCTCTCCTGGTCCTCCTTGCGCCCGATCAACAGACGGCGCAGATGGTCTCGCCCAGGGTTCTCCGCTGGTCCATATTCCTGGCGGGGTACTCTTACACCCTCACCCACCGCCCAGGGAAGGCCATGGGTCATGCGGACGCACTCAGCCGCCTCCCACTGCCCGCGACGGACCCAGACCCGGCCCCCGCCCACGTCATCGCACTCCTAGAATCGCTGCCCGATCGCCCAGTATATGTCAAGGAGGTGGCCTGCCTCACGGGCCGCGACAGGGTTCTCTGTCGGGTTTTGAACTGGGTGGGGAGGGGATGGCCGACAGCTAGACAAGACCCGGAGTTTGCGCCTTTTGTCACAAGGCGCGATGAGCTGTCGACCTATAAGGGGTGCCTAATGTGGGGAGGCAGGGTGGTCATTCCGAAACCACTACAGGAACGGGTACTGAGGGACCTTCATGAGCACCACCCTGGGGTAGTCAGGATGAAGGCTCTGGCGCGGGGGTATGTCTGGTGGCCAGGGTTAGACCAGGATATTGAGGACATTGTAAAAAGGTGTCAACCCTGCCAGGCCTCCCGACCCGCACCCCCGACGGCCCCAGACAGGGCCTGGGAATCCTCTCACCGCCCCTGGTCGCGCCTGCACCTCGACTTTGCGGGCCCGTTCCAGGGGCAGCTGTTTTTTATACTTGTAGATGCCTACAGTAAGTGGCTAGAAGTAGAGCCTGTACCATCCACCTCCTCCCGGGCGGCCATCCGAGCGATGTGGTGGATTTTCAGCTCGCACGGACTCCCCGACACCCTGGTCACCGACAACGGGACGGCCTTCACGTCCGGGGAGTTCCAGGAGTTCACCCGCCAGCACGGGATTCGCCACATCAGGTCGGCCCCGTTCCACCCCGCCACCAATGGCCAAGCCGAACGCATGGTGCGGACGGCCAAAGAGGCGCTCCGTCGGACCGAAGGAACGGACTGGGACTTCAGGCTGGCGCACTTCCTGTTCAGCCAGAGAACGACGCCCCATGCGACAACCGGCCGGAGCCCGGTGGAACTACTGATGGGCCGACGCCTCACTACCAGGCTGGACCGGTTACATCCCGATCAAGCGCCCGAGCGGGAGCCCTCCACGGAAATGCCAGCGGCGGCACGAGGGTTCTTCCCAGAGGACCCGGTGTACACACGGAACTACGCGAAAGGGCCCCCGTGGATTCCCGCCCGAGTAGTCCGGGTCTGTGGCCCCCGGTCCTACGAAGTCTCGGTAGAAGATGGCCAGATCCTGCATCGCCACATCGATCAGCTACGTCGCTGGGTGCTACCCCTGGAGCCGGATGAGGGGGAGGAGTGGGACGAGCCAGCTCAAGCAGACGCGGGGGCGGACGCACCAGAAGAAATCCCGGGGGACTTCAACTCCGGACTGACAGCCACCGCAAATGACACACCGGCCGAGATGGTGAGCTCAGCCCCGCCAACACCAGAGCGGCCACCAGTCCCCACAGCTGCCCGGGAGGCTGTCAGTTCCCCCATGCCAGAGCCCCGTCGCTCCACGCGAGAGCGGCGCCCCCCAGCTATTTGAAAGACTATGTGTGCGGGTGTTTATCGGACCAAGGGGGGAGGGGTGTAATGTATCCACTGGAGAACATGGGCTCTGGACAGCCATGTGCTTGGACTGGTTCTAACCGGTCCACCATGTGGCCAGGCGAAGGGCCTGAGCTTCGCCCCGAAGGACAATGGACTAGTGGATCCTGACTCCCTCCAATGGAGGAGCAGGAGTTAATCCAATCAATGTAAATAGCGAATCACCGGGTGTGTGTGTTTGGGGTGTGGGTCACTTGGGGATAAAAGCCGGCCTGCGAGCCGGCTCAGTTGTCTTGTTCTTCAACTAATAAAGTATGTGAGAGCTGAAATCACTAGTAAGTCTCCGTACTTTTCAGTCCTTTTTCTCTAGAGATGGTTTCTTAAGGAAGGGCCTAACAATGGCCTCCTTCAAGGACCCAGGGGTCTTTTTTGGGGGGAGCAGCTTCGGAAGGCAGAAAGGCTCCCACATGTCAATTTCGGGAGTCTTTCGGCCAGCCGAATGTCAATTTCAGCCCCATTATATCCTATGGGCCATTGAAGTCAATGGTGAAAACATAGGGTATATTCTGGGGGCTGGAGAGGAGGGGGTTTGAGGAAGAGGCTTCAAACTCACAGGGTAGCCATTGGAGCCTCTCTCCAAGATACCCACCAGGTTTCAAGAACATTGGACCAGGGGGTCCAATTCTATGGGCCCCCAAACAGGTTGCCCCCATTCCCTCCATTATTCTCTATGGTGGGAAAAAAGTTACTTTTTTCCCATGGTGCTGTTAGTAGCTCTGGGGGGCAGGCAGCCACCCAACAGTCAATATTCTTTTTGAGGTGTGTGTGGTGTGAGTGGTCTAATGAGCTTGCACCATCAATTTATACATGTATAAATGTTGTTCCTTTTGGTCTTTTGGGGTTTCTGTGTGGCACTGTGGCATGCTTACACTGCCACAGTGCCACTTGTTCTCGAGTGTACCACTTGTTCTCATGGCAAATAAGCACCTCCCAAGACATTTCACTTTCCCTGAGATTCTCTGGGAGAGTCTGACTGCTGGGTGGCTGCCTGCTTGCCTGCCTTAAGTGCTGCTGGCTGGGTTTCCCCATTGGAAACAATGGAGGTAATGGGGCTAACTTGTTTGGGTGCCCATAGAATTAGGCCCATTGGTCCAATTGCTTTGAGACGTGGGGGTGTATGTGGGGAGAGGCTTCCAAAGCTACCCTGAAAATGTGGAGCCTTTCCCTCAAACCCCCTCCCCCCAGAGCTACTAACAGCACCCTGGGAAAAAAGTAACTTTTTCCCCCACCATAGAGAACAATGGCGGGAATGGGGGTAACCGGTTTGGAGGCCCATAGAATTGGACCCCCTGGTTCAATGTTCTTGAAACTTGGTGAGTATTTTGGGAAGAGGCTCCAACAGCTACCCTGTGAGTTTGGAGCCTCTTCCTCAAACTCCCTCCTCTACAGTCCCCAGAATATACCCTATGTTTTCGCCATTGACTTCAATGGCCCATAGGATATAATGGGGCCAAATTGCCGCCGAATTTCTTTCATTCCCTCCTTTCCTTCTCTCCTTTTCCTCTTTCCCGTCCTCTTCTCTTTTTTCCTCCTTTTTTGGTTTCTCTCCTTCTTCCCTTCTCTCTCTTTCTTTCCCTCCTTCTTTCCTTCTCCTTCCTCCCTTCTCTTTTTTCTCCTGTTTCCTTCCTTCTACTCTCTCTCTTTCCTTCCCTCTTTCCTCCTTCTGTGGCCCAACTCTAGTGAGAAGGGGTTTAAACTTTAAACCCCTTCTCTCCTCACTCCCCCACTCAGGCCAGCTGGGAAAGGGAAGGGGAGGCTTTCGAAGACTCCTCCCCCCCCTTTTGCATCCCCTTCTGACATCACTTCTGGTGATGTCAGGGGGCATGGCATATGCTAATAGCCTAGTAGCTCATTAGCATACCATATGCTAATGAGCCCCTGCAGCTCTTTTTCTATGAAAAGACCCCTGGAAGGACCTAAGGAAGGAACCTTGAGACAGATTAATAATCTCCCTCAGGGGGCCTCTTATAACCTCTTGGCTGGTTTTCACCAGCTAAGAGGAGCAAGGATCCAAGGATTAGGTTGCAGCCTTCACAGTCATCAGAGAAGGGGCACAAGAGAAACTTGTTTACCGATGCACAAACCAAAGAACATGATTTACCTCAAGTTAAGCATTTCATTGTTTTCAATGAGGCTAATTTTATGTTTCACTTGAAATCAATGGGATGAAAAAGTGCTGGCTTGTGCCCATAGTATGCACGATGGTATGTATTTATGCACAATATAGGTATTCACTTGGGGACTTCTAACCTCACATTGTTGCATAAAGACTAGTGGATTTTTAAAATGAGAAGTTAGCCCTTCAAAATTCCAGAGGGAATAGAACTGCAGATAAAATTTGTTTCTGAATCATAAGAGATATTGCAGACCCTTAAGGAGATATTCCACATGAAATTTCTGAGCCATTTGTTCATATCTTCTCCTTTGCACTGCTATTACTCATGCTTAACCTTTATTCCAAAGGTAAACTGGGGGAGGCTACTGTGGTGTTTCAGGAGCATCATTGAGATACCAATGCACTCTCTACAAAATAAAGATATGTCCTTTGCATACTGATATCTGAAAGATGAATTAATAATCGAAATAGCTCAAGCAATAGGTCAGACTTGCCTAAATATAAAACAGATGTTCAGCTGTAACAGGGGATGGATACATTAATGGACAAAAACCTGTCATCAGAAGCTCACAAGCACTTTTAGGCCTTCACATAGGGATTATTTATTGTCGAGGATGGGCTGTCAGTTCCAATGTGCTATAAGAACTCACTCCTTCGCTGTAACCCTGATGTATCTTTCACTTGCCTGGTAACACTAAGAACTTGTCCAGTCTGATTTAGGTTGATTATAAACCCAGATTAAGAAAATCCTAAAGCTGTTTATGCAGCCTTCAAATGTACCCATTCATTAAACCCCATACTAATTTTCTTCACCAGTTGTTCTAGTTCATAATGTGTACCTAATTTGTATCCTCAACCAAAGTGTGTATTGTTCATTTCCAGAATAAATTTGAGAAAATAAATTCCCAAGTGTTCTAAGAATGGATTTAATTTTATATAACATTCAGAAATACAGATTTCTCTGGATTTTGTAGATTGAAAGATGATTGTGAAAAGCAGAGGTTTGTTACGAGGGCCAGATCTGACATAAATATCACTTTGTTGGGCTTGGCTATGTGTGTCATAAAATGTAACACAAGGTACCGGAGATGTAAACTTTATAAAGATGATTTCAGATGCTGAATGGCAATAGCAGGTATGATTGGATTAGGTGTGATATGCAGATGGGTGGAGATATCAGCATTGGAGTGATATACAGAGGCGTGGAGATATCAGCATTGTTAATGAGACAGGAAACCTAGGTCTCAATTTGGTACAGGAGGATTCAATCCAGGAAGATGCAAAGAATAAATGGAAGTAAGTCTGAAGAAGTGAGCAGTGACTCTCAAAAGCACATACTGTACCACGATTTTGGTAGTCTTTAAAGGTGCTACTAGACTCTTACTCTTTCTACCACTATTAAAAACTACAACATTCAAAAACCAGTGGGGAAACATTTTAACCTTCCAGGCCATTCAGTTGCTGACCTAAGAGTTCTCTTACAAATAAATTTCAAGGGGAGATTAAAAAGAGAGACTGCAGAATTGCAACTGGTCATGAAACTCAAGACTATGCAAACTCCCGGACTGAATTGAGGCCTGCTATTGTCTTTTGGCATCTGAAACCACTTCACTCTCCGAGATATAAGGACAGATGGACTCACATTCCAGCAGTATCTGAAGAAGTGAGCAGTGATTCATGAAAGCTCATGCCCTGCCACCAATTTTGTTAGTCATTAAGGTGCTGCTGTACACTTGCTCCCTTTCACTAATAAGGAATGCAAACTGTGCTGTTAGGCTTCTCCCCCCATTTGTTAGAAATGGAAAGGGGGATCTCTTGTAGCGGGGAGAGGAGAGCCTTCATCCAGTCAGTGAAACCACACCAAGTCAATCAGAGGAGGATATTTATTATAGCGCTAGGCCAGCCAGCTTTAATAAGCAACAGGGCTGACCTCTTTCAGATGTATTCAGCTTTCTAATATACCTTACAATGAGCGTGTCAGAAGCAAGACAATGGAATTTTCCTTTACACCATTTCTCTCTTCCTGTTGAAGAGAACATTTCATTCCGGAAGCACCATCTCTTATTTTGCATTACAAGCTAGCTTTAAGATCTAAGCATCTTTTGCACCTGGGCACCTTTGAAGCTTAACCACAAGCTCCCTTCCAACCACATTCAATAACAGTTTTTTGCTAAGCAGAAATGTCATATCTTTTTCTATGAAACTTGTGGGAGGGGGAAATTCAGGGTGGTAATGGAAAGTTTGAGGCCTGAGATGAATTTAGGCCAATTTGTCCTTTTAATTTCTTTAATTCAATTTTATTGCTATAATTCCCTCCTCTTCGACCACCTCGATTATTTACTGAGAGGTTGGTCGACCAAGGCTACTATATATTGAGGGATCTCTGCCTTTCATGGTCATATAGGGGTTATAGTCACTTTCAGCCGGCCTGTATAAGGTACTACGTGAAAAGGTCCGAGCATGAGACAACCGTCTTTCTCTGTGATTAGCAGCCAGATGCAGAAGCTTGGGAGTGTCACGAATCATTACAGAGTTAACAGTTAGTAAGATTAAACTTTCCACAGACGCCTCCTTCTGATGCTAGGAGAAAATCTAAAGCCAAGCGATTCTGATAGATAGCGGTGCGTATTTGAGTATTTGTTTTGGCAAGCAAGGACAACGCTTGGGAAGTTTCATTAGTTATGATTTCTAGAACCGCTTGCAGCCTGATAAGACGGTTCAGCATATATATAGGGGTCCTATAGCCATACATGCCATCTGCAGCCCATGTAGCAGGCCCATACACTTGAATAATACGCTCTGGGGGCCACTCATTATTTTGCCATGTATGAATTCGCAGAGAGCGCTTTGCACGGCCTAGTTCATCGTACACTGGGACCCCTAGATGTTCACCAGTTTCCAAGGGCAAAAGGAAGAAACTGGGTCTTATAGTCCCCAAAACACAAGCTCCACTCCAGCCTGGGGGTAGTGTAGCATAGGCCGCTGTGCCACAGATCCAATATAGTGAATCAGGGGCTACCCACTTCCGTGAGGCATTGCATGGATCATCCCAGAGGACCTGCAAGTGTCCCATGTTCACATATTGTGGAATCTGTGTGTTATCTGGGTTAGTAAAATCAACAAAAGTTTTGGGTTTAGTTCCATTACAGATCCACCCTCCTTCACATTCTAACATCCCCACTGGTTCTGAAAAGAAAAGGATGGCCTTGTCGTATAAAGCAGGTAAAGCCGACTAGCTTATTTCTCAGGATCCATTTGTCAGGGCGTTCGGCCTCCCTCCAAGATATATTGTAAACCTTAGTGAGGTTGTTATATTAGAAGCCACAAGAAATAGGGCGGGAGGATTCCTGCCTTTTTGTAATTGGCATAAACATTAACATGGGCATGAACAGCATGGGATTGGGGCCGAAAACATGTACTGTGTCCCTTCTCATTACAGACACTATATGTGGTGGACTGATGCTGACACTGAGTGATTGTGGATGATGCACAGTCATAGCTAGTTTGATAAATCAAGGTTTGGGAGGTTTGACCCTGGCGATAGGTGGTAGTAATGCATGGGGTACAAGCAGGGAGAGGGGGTGGGGAAGCCTGACTATGGACCCAATAGAACAGAAAAACACATTGCAACAGAAGGAAACACATCCTTTGGCCCGTATGTTGGTTAGTTAACGTCTGGAATTACTAAATGCAAGACCTGAGGTTCCAACGGAGATCAATTCTTCACCTGTGCGTAGAAAAAGCCGTTCCGGTAGGCTTTTAGCAGAGGTTCACGAGCAGGCTTATTCGGCTGTGTCCCTCAGGGGTACGGACCCAGAGGGAGCAGAGCTAGCCGGCGCTGTCCCAGGAGGCAGACGAGAGATCTTAACACAGGTAGGCGTAGACCCAGGCTGGGAGGTCCATCTAGGGTGAGCTACCTTGAGATGGGACCAGTGGATCCACGGTTTACGCTCAGCAACCTTCACTGCTGTTGGGGAACTAAGAAGAACAGTAAAAGGCCCATCCCAACGAGGCCCAAGTGGGGCTGGCCTCCAGTTTTTAACCCACACAGAATCCCCTGGACCAACTGGACAGACAGGGTCAAAAACAGTAAAGGGGAGACAGGCAGAGTAATGTGCCCTTATTTTTTCTACTTGTTTCCCTAACAGCCTCAATTCGGCCTGGGTGATCAACTGTCCAAATTGGTAGGCATCAGCGTGGATTCCTAATGTTAAGGGCGGCGGTCGTGCAAAAAGAGCTTCATACGGCGAAATATTAGTCCTCTTGGAAGGGAGACAATGTAGACGAAACAGGACAATAGGAAGCAATTTGACCCATGGGAGTTCAGTCTCTTGGGTAAATTTGCGCAGGCATGCCTTTAAAGTTCTATTTGCTCTTTCCGCAGCGCCGGAACTTTGGGGTCTGTATGCGCAGTGCAGCTTCCACACAATTCCTAGGGCTTTGGCCACATGTTGGGTGGTCTCTGATACAAAGCCTGGTCCATTATCTGATGAAAGGATCATTGGCAAACCAAAGTGAGGAATAATGTCTCTCAATAAGGCTCTAGCTACTTCAGTGGCCTTTTCAGTTGCAGTGGGGAAAGCCTCAATCCAGCCTGTGTAGCTACAGACAAAAACCAATAGATAGCGGTGGCGACCAACTTTAGGCATCTCAGTGAAATCCACTACTAAATGGGTCATGGGAGCTGGACCGATGATCTGAGTGCCTGGTGGCTGGCGGGGACCTTCTCTGGGGTTGTTACGAGCGCAAACGACACACTGCCTGCAGACCTCCTCGGCTAGAGCCCATTTGCGATCCAGGTAGGCCCAGCGGTTTATTGCCTTGACCATGGCTGCGGCTCCTGCATGGGTGTTTTCATGGAGTTGTCGCATTACAGCCAGTCCCAGGGCAGCAGGAACAAATATTTTCCCTGTAGGCATTCGCCACCACCCCTCCTTATTCTTTTCTGCTCCCTGTAAGTCACACCAGGCTTCTTCTTCTGGTGAATACCTGGGGGTCCAGGCTGCAACAGGGGTTGGAAACACAGGACAGAGTGTTGCGCTGGGGGGCCTGATGCTTCAAGGGCTATTTCTTTTGCTGCCTTATCAGCCCGAGCATTTCCTCGAGATACAGAGTCTACAATCTTCTGGTGGCCCCTGCAGTGAATGATGGCTACTTTTTCTGGGAGATTTACAGCTTCCATTAATAACCGTAGGTTAGGGCCATACTTAATGTCTTTGCCTGCAGCTGTGATGAAGCCTCTGTTCTGCCAGAGGATACCATGAGCATGAGCAGACTTAAAGGCAAACATTGAGTCAGTATATATGTTGACACTTCAGCCTCTTGCCAATGTTAGCGCAGCAGTGAGAGCGATGATTTCTGCAAGCTGGGCTGAAGTCCCTGCCCATAAGGGCTCTGCTTGCACCACCTTTTCATCATCAACAACAGCATAGCCAGCCCTGCGTTGCCCTGTATCATCTAGGAAACTGCTGCCATTGCAGTAAAGGGTCATCTCTGGGCTGGGTAAGGGCTGGTCTTGGAGATCCAGTCTTGAAGCAAACACCTGATCCACTGTAACTAGGCAGTCGTGGTCTGGTGCCTCTTCAGGTACTGGAAGCAGGGTGGCAGGGTTAACAGTCACTGCTGGTGCTAAGGCTACTCCAGGATTTTCAAGGAGGATGGCCTGATAACGAGCCATCCGAGAAACAGTGAGATATTTATGGCCCCTTGCCTCTAAAATAGTCCTGACCCCGTGAGATACATACACAGTGAGCGTGGCGCCCCAGGTGAATTTGTTGGCTGATTCAATGAGGCGACAACAGGCAGCTACTGCTCGAAGGCAGGGGGCAGACCTTGTTCTACAGTGTCGAGGCCCTGGCTGAGATAAGCAACAGGTCTTTTGTAGGGGCCAAGCTTCTGCATAAGGACGCCCTGAGCCACTCCCTCCTTTTCATCAACGCAGAGAAAGAAAGGCTTTTCTGGATTGGGCAGTCCTAAGGCTGGTGCCTCGATGAGGCGCTGCTTCAAGGTTTGAAATGCTATCTCCTGTTCAGGACCCCACAGGAAGGGATCGTTGGGCCCTCCTCTTGTAGCTTCATATAGGGGTTTGGCTATGAGGGCAAAACCTGGAATCCACAGCCGACAGTAGCCTGCTGCCCCTAAAAATCCGCGAAGTTCCTTGCGGGTGTAAGGCTCAGGGATCTGACACACAGCTTCCTTTCTTTCTGGGCCTAAAGAATGCTGGCTTTGTGAGATATCAAAGCCCAAAAAGCGGACAGTTTGCTGACACAGCTGAGCTTTCTTCCAGGAGGCTTTATACCCACACTCATCTAATAGCATAAGGAGTTCAACTGTCCCCTTCTCACAATAGGGTCTGCTTCGGGAAACCTCTCTCCCACCCAAGTTGCTTCTACTTGGCCCGCAGGTACCCTGGCCACAAGGGATTGTTTGGCGGCTGCCAGTACCTGCCGTTTTTCTTCTGATGTTAGCAAGGCAGACAGCAGCTGCGAGCAATCCCTCCAGGTTGGTGCATGAGTGGTCATTATGGTGGTAAACAGATCAGTCATAGGCTTTGGGTCTTCACTATAAGGCACGGTCTGGGTCTTCCAATTACAAAGGTCTACTGTGCTGAAGGGACTATAAACATAGACCATATTGCCTGCTGCCCCTGCAGGGGTTTGCCTCAAGGGACACACCATAGGAGTTGGGGATGTCCTGTCAGATGGTTTCAGAGCTGTGGATTGCTCAACCTGTCCAGAACTGCCTTGTGTCCAGAGGCCTGTACAGGTATCATGTTTCGGATGGACTGAGGGGGTTAAGGGTGGGGCTGAAGGTTCCTCACTCTCTCTTCCTAGGAACAATTCCCTTAAGTCGGGGTATATCTGTTCGGGGTCTACTGGAGGGTTGCAGGACTTTTTTTCAGCTCTGTCCTTCTTTTTCCAGGCTCCCCCTGAGCCCTGTTCATTGGAGGGGATGTCTACCAGATTCTCATCAGAACGTAGAAGGTTCACCTCTCTCAACCTATTTTCTTCCCTCCTCTTCCTTCCCTCTTCCTCACGGGCACGGGCCATGGCTCGGGTCTCAGGTGGGCTGGGTGGAGGGGTTCTGTCAGGGGTTCTGGCTGGTCCTGCAGAGTAGGGGGTGGCCAGTCTTCTTCCTGATCTGTTTGAACTCGAACTTGAGGGGCCCCAACAGGAGACCTAGCTGGCTGGCTTGTGGTGGTAGCAAGACAAACCCGTGGAATACGGGAGCGAAGCCGCCGGGTCGCAGGGAATTTCTTTTCTAAGAATGGATGGAACCTGACCCACTCATCCCATAAGTCAATGTAGGGGAATTGATCTGGATGGTCACAGCTTGGGTCTGTAACTGCTGCAAAAACTCTTTTAATTAATTCCTGATTCATGGACCCCTCTGGGGGCCATCCGACATCAAAGGCTGGCCAGTCTATTGTGCAGAAAGTTTGTAAGCGGCCAGGGCTGAGGGGCACATCTCCTCCATAATCTCCAGTAAAAATATCTTTGAAATTTCGCAGCATGTATTCTAAGGGCGTGATGGGCTTTGCCTGACTCCCCCCATGAAGACAAACAAAGACAGACAGCTGGGTATACAAAGGGTTAAGAAACGGAGAGTGCAGTGAGGGGTCTGCCACTCTTAAGACACAAAAGGGATTCCTTGACCACAGATGCTTCCTTCTTTAAGTGGCCGATTCGAGCTCGCGCTGATCGGAAACGCACGTATCAGAAGACAACTCTCAGTTTGGTTTTGTCCCGTAGGA
The DNA here is from genome assembly GCA_029375565.1 of Gekko gecko. NCBI lineage: Eukaryota > Metazoa > Chordata > Lepidosauria > Squamata > Gekkonidae > Gekko > Gekko gecko. Next base: position 89,877,190 of record JAPDNY010000006.1, read on the forward strand.
CTCTGCCTTTCACAAGCACACATCAATCATACACTTCAACACGTATCCCACCCTGATCACAGAGAAGTCACTGCTTCCCTGACCTGCCTGTCAGAAAGCTAACCCAGATTCCACTGATAAGAGAGGTGATCAAGCTCCCTTTTCCCCCTTCTCTACTGGAAGGGGATACCTCAGATACCTCAGACTGACTATACTGACCTGTCCGTCGACTCGAGTCGTCCCTGGGCTCGTCCTCTCAGACCTGGGTTCTTCAAAGCGAGCGGCACCGGCAGAGAGTCACAACAGAACGGAGAGAAAACCAACCTTCCAAAGAGGGAAGTGGCGCCTGTCGGAAATCAGTCACGGGCTGCCCGGCTCTCCGACGGCCCGTGGCTCAAGAGGGCAATAACCCGGTCTCGTTGCCAGAGTCAGCTCTCCATTTTCCCGGCCCAATGCACCAGGAAATGTAGCGGGGAGAGGAGAGCCTTCATCCAGTCAGTGAAACCACACCAAGTCAATCAGAGGAGGATATTTATTATAGCGCTAGGCCAGCCAGCTTTAATAAGCAACAGGGCTGACCTCTTTCAGATGTATTCAGCTTTCTAATATACCTTACAATGAGCGTGTCAGAAGCAAGACAATGGAATTTTCCTTTACACCATTTCTCTCTTCCTGTTGAAGAGAACATTTCATTCCGGAAGCACCATCTCTTATTTTGCATTACAAGCTAGCTTTAAGATCTAAGCATCTTTTGCACCTGGGCACCTTTGAAGCTTAACCACAAGCTCCCTTCCAACCACATTCAATAACAGTTTTTTGCTAAACAGAAATGTCATATCTTTTTCTATGAAACTTGTGGGAGGGGGAAATTCAGGGTGGTAATGGAAAGTTTGAGGCCTGAGATGAATTTAGGCCAATTTGTCCTTTTAATTTCTTTAATTCAATTTTATTGCTATACTCTCTCTCTCTCTCTCTCTCTCTCTCTCTCTCTCTCTCTCTCTCTCTCTCTCTCTCTCAAATACAGGACTCTTCACCCCCTCATACCTGGAATAAAACTTTTTTGGGTCTTAAACAGGACTGTTCCCCCACTCATACCTGGAATAAAACATTTTTTGGTCTAAACACAGGACTCTCTCTTTTTCTGGCATGCTCCCTCTGGCTGACTAGCTGGCTGGCTGGCTTGATGGCTCCCTCCTTCCCTCTCTCTGAAGGAAAAGTGTGCTTTACCTGGAATGAAATATTGCTGGTCTTCTGAAAAGTCTCATGAGATGCCATTTCCCCCCTCTCTCAGGCCGTTTCCCTTCCCCTCCCTCCCAGAGGAGGAGGGAGAGGAGCCCTCAGCCAATCGAGGGAAGGCTTTTTTCTCTCCTCTGAACCAGGAACTAGGAGAGACTGGCCAGAAGGAGCTGCAATATTACAACGAGGAAGCAGGAAGCAGCAGAGAGTCAGTTGGTCTTGAGCCGGATTGCAGCCCTGCATGGGCTGGATCCAGTATTACCGGTATTTGCTAAGTTAATACTTCAAATTGTGGGCAACAATGTGGCAAATGAAGTTCAATGCTGCTAAGTGTGAGACGATGCACATTGGGACAAAAAATCCCAATTTAAAATATAGTCTAATGGGGTCTGAACTTGCTGAGACTATGAGGGGAAAAGATCTTGGGGTCCTAGTGAATAGTTCAATGAAAGTTTCAACCCAATGTGCTACAGCAGTGGAAAGGGGCATTTAAGAATTATTAAGAAAGGGACTGAGAATAAAACAGCCAATACTGTAATGCCCCTGTATAGATCTATGGTGGGGCCTCATTTGGAATACTGTGTACAGTTCTGGTCACCGTATCTCCAAAAGGGTATTGCAGAACTGGAAAAAGTACAGAGGAGGGCAACCAAGATGACTGGGGGTCAGAACAGCTTTCCTATGAGGAAAGGCTGAAGAGTCTGGGACTTTTCAGTTTAGAAAAGAGACAACTAAGGGGAGACATGATAGAGGTTTATATAATTATGCATGGGGTAGAAAAAGTTGAAAAAGGGAATTTTTTCTTTCTCTCCCCAAATGCTAGAAACTGAGGGCATCCAGTGAAGCTGATGGGAATCTGGTTCAAAACAGACAGAAGGAACTACTACTTTACACAGAGGGTGATTAGAATGGGGAATTCCCTGCCAGGAAATGTAGCGATGGTCACAGGAATAAACATCTTTAAAAGGTGATTAAATGGATTCATGGAGGATAAGTCTATCAATGGCTAGTAGCCATGGTGACTAAGGGGAACCTCCACATTCAGAGGCACTAATCCTTTGAATCCCAGAGCCAGGAGACAACATCAGGGGAAGGCCTTGGCCTCTATGCCCTGTTGTTGGCTGTCCAGAGGAACTGGTTAGCCACTCTTTGAGGCAGGATGCTGGATCAGATGGACCATTGGTCTGATCCAGCAGGGCTCTTCTTGTGTTCTTAGTGTTTCCTTAAATGTTTACTAACAGATGTTATCATGTATGCTTTTCCTTTCCTTTATTAACAATAAGCTCCTTTAACCAGAGATCTTGAACCATACAATAAAATCATATTTCAAATATCAATAACAGAGTGATTGGTAAAAGAAAATTATGCTTCTAGTAAAATAACAAGATTAATACTTAGCAGGAAAATATCTCAAAGATATTATAATAGACATGAATTTGGCCACAGATCATGTAACTGCAGGACTAATGTCAGCCAACAAAAGGAAATTATCTGAGGTTCAATGGCAATTTGGTACCTGCTCAAAGTGGGGAAAATCCAGAGTTCTCACAATGAAGACCATTGGTCACAAAATAACCAAACATGATCAATGGTCTCAATCATGCCAGAGGCAGAACAACAGAGGTGTCTTGAGAACTGAGCATTAGTAAACTGCCCCTTCAATTCAGATGTAAGCAAAGCATTCAGTCTACCTAGCATAAACAGGCAGCGGTTACTAGGAACACTAAGATAATTTAAATCTGGAGGGAGACGGGGGGGGGAGATTCCAAAGGCTAGGGCGGAGCATACATGGCGAGCTCAAAATGCTGCAGTAATTATATCAAGTTTGATTAATCTTTTTTTGATCTCTCTCAATGCTTCGTAATAGCCCATATTTTGGATCATTGTAAGACACTTGAATTTGCTATCTACTAACTTCACACAGGCACTTTTGTAAGTATCTTCCCTCAAAAGATGTAAAAGACTTCCATAGGAGTTTAATACTGGAAAAGGGACTTCAGCCTTAGATTAAAAGCACAAAGCCAAACACTAGATTCCAGTGAGTGTTGAGCAAATTCCATTCTTAGTGCAGTTTCTATAACACAAGACGGTGCTCCAGCTATTTGACATAGATACAGTCTGAGTGGATAATCAATAGAATCAGAGACACTATTTATTCAAATACCTGCACCATATAAAATTTGTGTAACTACCTTTACATTAAAAGCCTCAAAGGCTGCAGGTATGTATTGCCCCCCTTCATAGTAGAAAAAAGACAAGAATATTTATATCTATTCTGGGAATTTTTGAGCTAAAGAAATGTGTAATTTCCATGCCAAATTGTAACTGAATATAATACCCAATTATTTGAAGAGGGGCACTTTCTCTGTTCTTCTCCCATTTATGGGATTTATGGACCAAATCTTGCAATTCATTCTTCTGCTTTTTGAAAACACCATTATTTTAGGGTTTTTATAATTAATTGACACACCCTGCCCAGCTACAATAATTAACAGTTTCCGAAGTCTAGCTTCTAGTCTTGATAATAACAAAGTATCATCGATATAAAGCAGAACAGGGATATCATGTACATTTCTGAAATTTCAAATACATATATTAGCAACTGAATTTATGCCACATTTCAAGCATATATATAAAATATTTTAAACAAAAATATATAAACATACAAAAATATAAACAAATATATACATAAAAAAATGAACAGGGAGCACTATTAAGTGTTAGTGAGGGAACACAAAACAAAAAGGCACTCAAATATGTGCTGAGTATGCACCAAAAGCAGCTAGGTATCCAGTATAAGAAATGATTAATTATGCTGACAGGGCAAGTGCAGAAGTAGCACATAAACTTGACATACAGCCTATTTTAAACTGAGAAAATATTATAATATCAAAATATAGGTAATCTCCTTTTTAAAAACTCCAAACATTATGATCAGGAGAAGTTCATATTATAGCACAGCAGATTGGAAGTGTAATCCTAAACAGAGTTGCACCCTTCTAATCTCACTGACTTCAATGCAATTAAAAAGACATAACTCTGTTTAGCATGACACTGTTAGAGACGCACTAAAGAAAAAAAAAGGAAGAAAGAAAGAGAACTTAGTCACACAAGTAAGTGTTCTTCTCCGGAAGGATATGAATGCTAAATGCTTATCAACCATAATGAACAGAGTAAGCGCTGATAATGGACAAAATTGGGGCATGAAGGACCTTGAGGAGGGAAGCAAGTAGGTTTTTGTTACTAGAGTGGCTCTCTCTGTCTCCCTGCTTTATGACGTCCAGATAAGTTTGACTGCTGAGAGCCATAGTTCTTTCATTTGCTAAGAAAGCAGAACAATGGCAGGTGAGTTGAAAGGGGAAAACATTACTAAAGGCCAAGTATAATATCAGAGTCTGTCATCCTCAGATAGCTCTCAGTGAAATCACTAGTTTTGCTCTCAACTGAAAACCTTAAGAAGTGATGTTCTCTGTCAAATAATCATAGCACTGAAAGACACCATTGTGGTAATCTAGCCCAACTCTTCTGAAAGAAGTGCAGAACCTTTGAATGCAAGGTCAAATTGTACCCTCCCCCTTGTTGTTGTTCAGTCGCACAATCGAGTCCGACTCTTCGCGACCCCATGGACCAGTTTACGCCAGACCCTCCTGTCTTCCGCTGTCTTCGAAACCCAGCTTGTACTTCTGGCAGTTCTCTATCCACGTACTGTTGGAGCCTAGCTTGTAGGATTTTGAGCATGACCTTGCTAGCGTGTGAAATGAGTGCAATTGTGCGATAGTTTGAACACTCCTTGACATTGCCCTTCTTTGGGATTGGAATGTACACTGACCTTTTCCAATCCTGTGGCCACTGTTGTGTTTTCCAAATTTGTTGGCAAATTGAGTGCAGCACTTTAACAGCATCTTCTTTTAAGACTTTGAATAACTCAGCTGGGATGCCATCACCTCCACTAGCTTTGTTGTTAGTAATGCTTTCCAAGGCCCATTTAACTTCGCTTTCCAGGATGTCTGGCTCGAGGTCAGTGATTATACCATCGTGGTTGTCAAGGACATCGAGGTCCTTCTTGTATAGTTCTTCTGTGTATTCTTGCCATCTTTTCCTAATCTCTTCTGCTTCTGTTAGGTCCCTACCGTTTTTGTCCTTTATCATGGCCAGCTTTGCATGGAACGTTCCCTTGATTTCTCCAATTTTCTTGAAGAGATCTCTAGTCCTTCCCAATCTATTGTTTTCCTCTATTACTTTGCATTGTTCATTCAGGAAAGCCTCCTTATCTCTCCTTGCTGTTCTCTGGAAATCTGCATTCAGTTGGGCAAATCTTTCCTTTTCACCATTGCCTTTAGCTTTCCTTCTTTCCTCTGCTATGTGTAAAGCCTCATCAGACAGCCACTTGGCTTTTTTGCATTTCTTTTTCTTTGGGATGGCGGTGATTGCTGCCTCCTTTACAATGTCATGGACCTCTGTCCATAGTTCTTCAGGCACTCTGTCTATCAAATCTAGTCCCTTAAACCTATTCTTCACCTCTACTGTATATTCATCGGGGATGCGATCTAGGTCAAATCTGAATGGCCTTGTGTTTTTCCCAACCTTCTTCAATTTAAGTCTGAATTTTGCAATGAGTAGCTCATGATCTGAGCCACAGTCAGCTCCAGGTCTTGTTTTTACTGACTGGATAGAGCTTCTCCATCTTTGACTGCAAATTATATAATCAATCTGATTTCGGTGTTGCCCATCTGGTGATGTCCATGTGTAGAGACGCCTCTTAGGTTGTTGGAAAAGGGTGTTCGCTATGACCAGCGTGTTCTCTTGACAAAACTCTGTTAGCCTTTGCCCTGCTTCATTTTGTTCTCCAAGGCCAAACTTGTCGGTTATTCTGGTTACCTTTTGATTTCCTACTTTAGCATTCCAGTCCCCTATGATGATGAGGACATCATTTTTTGGTGTTAGTTCTATGAGCTGTTGTAGGTCTTCATAGAACTGGTCCACTTCAGCCTCTTCTGCAGCAGTGGTTGGGGCATAGACTTGGATTACTGTGATATTGAATGGTTTGCCTTGGATTCGGACCGAGATCATTCTGTCATTTTTGAGATTGTATCCCAATACTGCCTTTCTCACTCTCTTATTGACTATAAAGGCCACACCATTTTTTCTACGGGATTCCTGGCCACAGTAGTAGATATAATGGTCTTCTGAGTTAAATTCACCCATTCCTGTCCACTTTAGTTCACTGATTCCCAAGATGTCAATGTTCATTCTTGCCATCTCATTTTTGACCACGTCCAGCTTACCTTGATTCATAGATCTTACATTCCAGGTTCCTATGCAGTATTGTTCTTTGCAGCATTGGACTTTCCTTTCACCGTCAGACACATCCACAACTGAGCGTCCTTTCGGCTTTGGCCCAGCCGCTTCACTCTTTCTGGGGTTACTCGTACTTGCCCTCTGCTCTTCCCCAGTAGCATATTGGACACCTTCCGACCTGAGGGGCTCATCTTCTGGCGTCATATCTTTTAGCCTTTTGTTACTGTCCATGGGGTTTTCTTGGCAAAGATACTGGAGTGGGTTGCCATTTCCTTCTCCAGGGGATCACATTTTGTTTGAGTTCTCCACTGTGGCCTGTCCGTCCTGGGTGGCCCTCCATGGCATAGCCCACAGCCTCATCGAACCACGCAAGCCCCCTCACCACGACAAGGCAGTGATCCATGAGGGAGACCCTCCCCCTAGGTTTATAGAAAAATTTGAAAACAAGGAAGAAATTGAGAGGGCCATACTCCAAAACAGAGGATTGGTGTCTCTGTGTGTGCAGACAACCCTTTTCTGTTGGAGCTGCTGTGAGGTGGAGGCACTGTAGGCAGGTGACTAGGCCATCATCACCACATTACTTGGCTTTGACAACGACACCCCAAAGCCTGGCACTCTTCTTGTCATTGCCGCAAGAGCCCCCAGGCCCAATGCTGCTCTCAGTGTTGCTCAGCATTGTGGCAGCCTTAGTGCTGAGCTCAGCTCATGCTGCCAGCCATGCCACATCCAGGAGAAGCCCAGCAGCAGCCAGAGGCATACAAAGAGGCTGACCCATCCTCCTCTGAGATGGGGGAGAGGTGGCCAGGCAGAAGATGGGGGGGGGGGAGACAGCCAGAACACTGACAGGGGTGGGGGTAAGAATGGTGGGAGAAGAACAGCAGAGATGGGATGCAAAAATCTGTTCTGTGGGAGACGGGAGAAAGGAGGAACAAAGTGAGATGGAGCCAAGGATGGGGAGGTTGGTTAGGCAGAGCAGTGAGAGAGTAGAGCAGCAAGGGTGGAGTGTGGTAAGGGAGAGGGGAGGAAGAAGAGTTAAGGGGAGGCAGCACCAAGGATGAGTGGATGGGCATGTAGATAGAGCAGTGAGGATGGAGTGGGAGAGGGGAGGATGGAAAGATGGGGGAAATGAGGTGGCTTCTACCTAAGAAAGAGTATCTAAGGTTTGATGTACCACAATGAAGAAAACAGGTTAGAAAGGTAAGAACATTGTAGTAAAGAAAGGGAGGTGATATCACAGAATCATAAGAGTTGGAAGGGGTCCTACAGGCCACCTACTCAAACCCCCTGCTCAATGCAGGATCAGCCTAAAAGATCCCTGACTAGTGTTTATCCAGCTGAAGTTTGAAGACTGCTAGTGAGAGGGAGCTCACCACCTCCCTAGGCAGCCAATTCCATTGCTGAACTACTTTTACCACGGCCATACAGCCCAGAAAATCTATAACAACCATCTACTCTTACTGTAATAACATTTTCCTAATATCTAGCCAGTATCTTTACAGCCATAATTTAAACCCATTATTGCAAATCCTATCCTCTGCTGCCAACAGGAACAGCTCCCTGCCCTCCTCTAAGTGACAGCCTTTCAAATATTTAAAGTCATGTCCCCCCTCAACCTCCTCTTCTCCAGAATGAGCATTCCCAAGTCCCTCAGCCTTTCCTCATAGGGCTTGGTCTCCAGGCCCCGATAATCTTAGTCACTCTCTTCTGTACCCACTCCATTTGGTCCACATCCTTTTTGAAGTGAGGCCTCCAGAACTTCACATAGTACTCTAGATGCAGCCTGACCAACGCAGTTACTGGCAGATAGCATCTGCTGCTGAAAGACTAATTTGGTTAGGATTTAAGTTAGTTGGTCTGAGGCCCATAGCTGGTTGCAGCTGGGAAAGACCAGCAGGTGAAATGACAATTGGGCTAGCAATTCCAGTGTTCCAGGGGTGGGGGAAGTATAGCAGTGGGTCCCCTTCCAGCCTGTGTTCCATCCTAAAGGTAGTAGATAGTGGGGCTAGGAGGATTGACCCCACCCCATGACATTGGTTTTGCGTAATGCCAGGTCTATAAACAATAAAACCACAGTCCTTCGGGACTTTCTGCAAGAGCAGAATGTAGACCTGGCATGTGTGACCGAGACCTGTAAATCAGAGCTCTTCTGCCGGGCTTTTGGAGCCACTGCCACAACTAACAACTAGGATAGGAGGCTGTGTTGACTCTGGAATTTATACTAACAGCCTATGCCAGCCTCCTGAAAGACATCTGCAGAAGACCTACGAGCCAGTTATGGGAAGAGAGAACTGATATGGTAGCCATCATTGATTCAATCACAACAAAACTAGCACTTATTATGTTATTGTTAATTGGTTTTAATACTGTTTTAAATTGTTCAATTGTTTTATTGTAATTGCATGTTGATTTTATGTAAGCCACCCTGAGCCAGCTTCAGCTGGGAGGGCAGGGTAGAAATTTGAGGAATACATAAATAAAATAATATAAATTCCTTTCTTTTTTAAAAAAAAAACCTTTTTAAATTTATATATATATATATATATATATAAATTACAATTAACAGGAAGAGATTTATATACATACTAAGAATAAAGTCTGTTGTGGAAATAAGCACAACAAGCTCTAGAAAGAGGCTCTGGGAGAATGCCCTGGCCTTGGGCACTCAGCATCAATTCGCTGTGGCGACCTCACCAGGGTATAATGACACAGAGTCCACCATTTCCTCCAGGGGAACTGATCTCTGCCATCTGAAGAGCAGTTGTAATTCTGAGTGATCTCCAGTCCTCACCTGGAGATTGGCAACAATGGTTCCCCAAGAGGGAATGGCTGGTTTGGAGGGTGGAGTCTATGGCATTATACCTGTCTGAGGTCTCACCCTCTCCAGGCTCCCCCCCGCAAATCTCCAGGATTTTCCCAACCTGGAGTTGGCAACCCTATCTCCCTCCCAGTCAACCATCAACCTACCATTATCTGCCCCCTGGCTTCAGCTTTCCATCTCCTCTCCCCTCCCTCCTAGAGAGCAGTTGTAATTCTGAGTGATCTCCAGTCCCCACCTGGAGACTGGCAACAATGGTTCCCCATGAGGAACTGACTGATTTGGAGGGTGGAGTCTATGGCATTGTACCTGTCTGAGGTCCTACCCCTCCTAAAGCCTCACTTTCTCCAGGCTCCATCCCTCAAATCTCCAGGAATTTCCCACCTGGAGTTGGCAACCATATCAGGACTGGCCCTGATGAGTTTTCTACCAAAGGCCAACACAGGTGTGGAAAGAGCCTTTTACTGACAGAGGAGAAAGTACAGTTGCCAGCTCTGATTAGGGAAATAGCTGGAGATTTGGGGGGTGGATCCTGTGGAGGGCAGCACTTGGGGTGGGGATGGAAGGACTCAGCAGGGTATAATGCCATAGGGTCTACCCTCCAAAGTAGCCATTTTCTCCAGGGGAACTGACCTCTGTCATCTGGAGATCAATTGTAACAGCGGGAGATCACTAGGTCCCATGTGGAGATTGGCAACCCTAGGGGAAAGTCAGCCACACAGCAGGGGGTTGAAGAGAATGGTTTGATGGTTACTGGCCCACCTCATTAGCCAGCCAGCCATGGTGGAGCCAAACAGGACAGAGAGTCATTATCAGCTTATTCTGACAGGAAAGTGGCCAAGCTGGCAGTGGGTGGGGGAAGGGGTTATGCTGAAATCCTTTGTTTTTTTACTGAAAGAAGCAAGCTTGGTTGCATACCAACAGCCACTGAGGGGAGAGTTAGTCCCACACAGGAGTCAAGAGAAGTGTCTTCCTCAGGAGAGAGAGCTGTCTGCCAGTAAATCTGACAGGGGAACAGTGGCTGAAGTGAAAGTGGGTGTCAGGATCGAACCCTTGCCATGAGTGAGATTTATCTCTGTACCATAATTTATGACCGTGCATTGATGCTCTGTGTTATTAAAGCCTATCTTCACTTCTGTAACCCCTGCTTGTTTTGCCCACTGCCAGTTCTGCCTGGTACCTTATCTGTCCTCCCTGACATTCCTATGGGGGGTGGGAAGTGTGTGAATGTGTGAAGTGAGGTAGAGGTGCTGCTTGTAACTTTCTCAAACTTACCCCCACACAGTTCACAGGCCCCAGATAGGTCTGCGGCCTTGGGAGACAAGAGCCTTATGATACAGCTAATGGGGTTGTATATACTTTCATGACCTGTAGTAGCCTGGGTGTGTGTGATGTATGCCTGGTGGGTGGATCCCCTGCCCTACATCCCGCATTTGTCATATTGTCAGTTCTGGCAAAGGTATTCACCTGTCCAGAAGCCACATTCTACCAATAAAGCTGATCAAGGACTATTGAGTACAGAGTGGTTACTGCAGGACCTGACAGTAGGCAGGGAAGAGGAGCAGACCCAACACCTGACCAATAGCACATGAGTACTCTTGAGTGGCATCTGACAGCCCAGTGGCTGATGGAACCACATTGCACAGCCAATGGGAGAGCTGGAAACAGCCAATACACCAAGAGAATTATATATATTAGATTATATGTCAAAGTTGAAAGATAAATCAAGATAACGAGATTAATACTAACACTAAATTTAGTGCATCTTGGTAAAACTAATATCTTATCATCTAACTATAAACACACATTGCAGTTCTCAATGATTGAAAATATGATCTAGAAAAATAAAACATTGATTGCCAGTTTAGTATGATAGGGTAGCTGTGTGGTTGCTAAGTTAGAGTGGAGTGGTGCACTTGGGACACTTTGGTTTAGATCACTAGACTCTACACCTGTGGAAATGAGGAGGGGGAAGAAACAGAAATAATAAGTAAACGAATAAAGACTTTTTAAAAAGGATGGCAGGAGTTAAAGATGGTAAAGAGAACCAGTTTAAAGCGAAAGCATTTGTCGGTATTTTGAGTTAGGAGGCAGTAGGTCTTGCATGAGTATATATTCAAAAAAGGGGAACCGTTTCTCTTCGAATGATGTTCTCCTAGGATAGAGATCTGATTGAAGTCGCTTATCAGTGATTTTCTCCATCATCAGATGATCCCAAATCTTTGAAAACCATATGTTTATAGATGGTGGTGAAGGTGATTTCCAATATGATGCTAACACCGTCTTGGCAGCTGTCAGTAAGCTTTGGATGTGGTCCCATCTGATTCTGGGAATCGAAGGATCTTGAACGTGTTGTAAAAAGATCAATTCCAGGAGTAAAGGAAGTGAGTATCCTGTAATTTGTTTGATATGTGTGAGGATGTTACTCCAGAAGGTTCTTATATTTGGGCATTGCCACCAACAGTTGGTGTAAATGCCAGTGCCACCACAGCCTTTCCAACAGAGTGCTGAGTTGAAGGAAGAGATCAAGGCCAGCTTCTGAGGCGTGATGGACCCCCTGGATCAAATTTTATAAAGATTGTTGTCTAACTTGTGCAGATGATGAGGATGCTATAGAGGCCTGCCAGACATTAGATCATAGACCAAGCCAGTTGATAGGGCAAAGGTTTAACAGATTTACATTGAAGTAGGATATGATATAGTTTCTTAATAAGACCTCGAGAGTTAGTGGTGTCAGAGTTCAGTATGTCTTCAAAGCTGGTGAGCAACGAGTGCAGGATGTTAGACAATCATATAGTGGTGGCCATATGCCACAATTGTAGATAAATGAACCATGGAATTTTTTTGTTGAAGTTTTTTCTCTAAAAAGAGTTTTGGTGCAAGGTCATGGTTTAGAGCTTGGTCTTTCACCCGTGTAAGTTTGGCTTTTCTCCATAATGAGGTGATTTGTAGATAAGCTCCCAGTGGAAACCAAGTTTGGAATAAGAAAGAAGAAAATCTTGAGTGCTTTGGAATTTGCCTTTGTTTGTAGGTGTCTCATAGTTTGAGAAGAGTTGTAAGAAAGATGTTATTACGAAGTCCTTGAGGATGTGCTGAGGATTCTGTCCAGATGGCATCTTGCAGAGTGAGAAGATGCAGGATGGGATCCAGTGTTAAGGTCCAGCATGCTTGTTCTTTAGAATTTAAGATTTTTGCAATGTTTGATAGTAGAATTACCTTATAATATGTGGTGACATCAGGGTAGTTGAGGCCTCCTTCCATCGTCCTCAGTATCAGTGTCTTGAAACTAATTCACAGATGGTTGTTTTTCCAAAGGAAGTTGGGTTTTGGGGGGAGTTGCAAACAATTTTTATTATTTTCAGACAAACACACATAAATGAGTTTATACTTATACACCTGTTGAAAATACCTCATACATATATATCTGATTGCCTACCTATCTACCATTCAATCTAATCTAATCTAAGTCTTGCAATTCAGCAGTTTAAAGATATACCTTTACTACTATTTAAATGTTATTTAAACAATTTCAAAAATCCCTAAATTTATATAAAATTCTCTTATCCTTTCTAATCTTATATTTTGATTATATCAATATAAAGTTTTAAAATAGTTTTCCCTTTATATTCATTCAATATACATCATTGCTTTTCCATAATCAGTCTTGATGTAATACAGAAGTACAGAAAGTCTCTTTCATTTTAAATGTATACAATTTGTTATATAATTTTCAATATCATCCTATCTCCACACATCCCCTTTTAAATTGTAATCCCTTATACAAATCTAATTGCCACTATCAATTTATAAACATCCTGTCCTTATTAATATTTGAATTTTGGTTTCGCAACATTCTATGGTTGCCATAATTGATTGGGCACAAGAACTGGCAGTCAAAAGATGCTGGCTGGGGCTGACTGGCTGCTTGGCGAAGTCCTGCCCACATCAGCCCCGCCCAGTGTCTTTGGATCAGTCTGCTCCGGTCCTCTGACAGGAGAGGATCGTCTGCAGAGTGAGCGCAGGGACAGGCCCTCAAGTCTGAGGCAGGTGAGAGAAGCCCATTCTGCCCCCCCATCCTTTGGGCCTTCTCAGAGCCCAGTAGGCCCAGAGAAGCCCATTCTTCCCCCCCACACCATCCTCTGGGTCTTCTCAGAGCCCAGTAGGCCCAGAGAAGCCTGTTCCGCCCCCCATCCTCTGGGCCATCTCAGAGCCCACTAGGCCCAGAGAAGCCCATTCCACCCCCACACACACACCAACCTCTGGGCCTTCTCAGAGCCCAGTGGGCCCAGAGAAGCCCATTCCTCCCCCCACACCATCCTCTGGGCCTTTTCAGAGCCCAGTAGGCCCAGAGAAGCCCGTTCCGCCCCCCATCCTCTAGGCCTTCTCAGAGCCCAGTAGGCCCAGAGAAGCCCATTCCGGCCCCCCACCATCTTCTTGACCTTCTATGAGCCCAGTAGGCCCAGAGAAGCCCGTTCCGCCCCTCTTCACTTCTTTCCCCCCTTTCCTTTCTTCCTCTCTCCTTCTTTCTTCCACTCTCCCTCCTCTTCCTTCCTTCCTTCCTTCCACCCTCCCTCCCTCCCTTCCTTTCTAGGGCCCATTGTCTTCCTCCACAAGGGGCTTTGCTTCCTAGTCAAATATAAACTTAAATGTTACATAGCCAAAATTAACACATACAGAGCTTTAACCAGTCATAGCCAGTAATGCAAACCAGAAGGTTCCTGTACCCATTCTTATTTAATAAAATGTAAATCCTTTTTTTTTTCTTCTGGATCCTTCTCTTCAGTATAATCTTAATTCTATGTTGTACATTCCTACAAATGAAGAGATTTCCCCTTAAATCTCGCTTTCCATATTCCATCCTTGAAGTGGTTATTTTTTTTTGTATAAATATTATTATTAATATTATTGTTACACTTCCAGTTATATACTTTCCTATTCCATTGTGCTTTTACAGTTTCCCCCCATCCTCCCTCTCTCCCTCCAGTCTGTTGTTTTTAGTCCTTTTCTCTCAGCCAAGAGCATAATGTTTGGAGCTTCCACTGAACGTCGTCTCTTTGTTCTTCCATCCATCTCCAGTATATGGTCCATTTCTCTTTGATTGTTGCTGTTTTGTCTTCCCATGGCATGTCTTGGTTAATTACGGAGATTATATCTGATTGAATAATTTCGAACAGATAGTTATGCCAATTTCTCTCTTTCCATTTACTTGCATCTTTCCAACCTGCCACTATAACCGCTTTACCTGCTAGAACCATTGCTTTCAGTAATTCTTGGTGCTTTCTCTCTACATAAGAACATAAGAGAAGCCAATGTTGAATCAGGCCAATGGCTCATCCAGTCCAACACTCTGTCACACAGCGGCCAAAATATACCAGGTGCCATCAGGAGGTCCAGCAGTGGGGCCAGGACACTAGAAGCCCTCCCACTGCTGCCCTCTCCAGCACCAAGAATAGAGTGCATCACCTGCCCCAGACTGAGAGTTCCCATCTATACCCTGTGGCTAATAGCCACTGATGGACTTCTGCTCCATATGTTTATCTAATTCCCTCTTGAAACTGTCCATGCTTGTAGCTGCCACCACCTCCTGTGGCAGTGAATTCCATATGTTAATCACTCTTTAGGTGAAGAAGTACTTCCTTTTATCTGTTCTAACCCGACTGCTCAGCAATTTCATGGAGTGCCCACGAGTTCTTGTATTGTGAGAAAGGGAGAAAAGTACTTCTTTCTCAATCTGCTCAGTCACAAATAGGTTTTCTTAAATTAGATGTATACAAAATATTTGACACATTATCTCATGAATTCCTCTGGAACATAATGTCGAAATATGGCATTGGCCAGGGATTTATAAAAACCATACAGGAAATATATAGAGAAGGCTTAGCTGTAGTTTGAATAAATGGTGAACTCACTGCACAATTCTCAATTACAAGGGGAGTAAGACAAGGATGCCTACTTTCGCCCTTTTTGTTCATAATGGCGATTGAACAATTAGAAAGAATTAGGAATTCAGGAAGGATAGAAGGTAGTAAAATAGGCAAAGAAGAGATGAAGATTCTCAGCCTAACCTACCTCACAGGGTTATTGTGAGTATAAAATAGAGGAGAGGAAAACAATGTAAGTGGTTTTGAGTTCCCATGGGGGGAAAGCCTGGCTATAAATGAAGTAGATAAACAAATGATAAGGAGAAAGCTCATATTTTGTTTATGTAGGGTGTATGTGTTCATATGTCAATGAGTCCTTTGTGTCTTGATTTGTGCAGAAATGACTCAGAAAGCAATGCCAATGTTGTTGGCCCCTCAGTAAAAAAAAATGGTCCCTGTACTAACAAGTTGCTAACTAGGTGGTGTTCTGATAATCACCCATGATAGCCCAAAGCAGTTCACACTATGGTAGATGGAGCTAATTTTACTCCTATTAGAAGGCATATGGTAAGTTCACATACCGGTCCACAGCTGTGGTATACCCCATTGAGAAGCCTGCCTCACCCAGGCTTGCCAAGAACTTACTGTATGCCGGCGGGGGACGGATATGTCCTGGCAGGACCATCCCTGGGGGAAGGAAAGACGCGCGCATGATGCCGTCGCCAGGAAGTGACACCGGGTGACACTCTGGCAGTGGGGATGGAAACTCATTGGTACCATCGAGTTTCCAGCCCCATTGCCAGAGTGTCACCTGGCGTCACTTCCTGGTGATGGCATCGTGCGGTGTGAGTGTTGCCCAGGGGAATGTTCTGGCTGGGGACTGTGCGTCCCCCGCCAAAGTATGGTAAGTACTTGGGAACCCTAGTCTCACCTAAGTTAAGAAGCATTGCTTCCCTCTGTCACTCCTGGTTTCCACATTGCTAGCTTTGTTCTGAATGGCAGTGACTGCACTGTAAGTATCCACTTCTGATCAGCAGGCTCCTAGCATTGATATGTCTCCATGCACACACACACACACAAACATCCAAATATGTGTGTCATGAACCAGCCAAGCCCAGCAGAGCAAAAAGATGCTGAAGACTCTTCTGAGGAAGAGGCAGTCAGTAGACCTGACCCCAACGCACAGCCAGCAGCTCCTCCAGTGACCTGCAGGAGCAGGAAATCTCTCAGGGGCCAGACATAGACGCTCAGCCAGGAACCAGTACATGGGCTCCCCAGCCCTCTCAGCCCTGAGTTGGCTACAGAGAGTTGGCTGCTGGTCAATTCAACCCCCCCCATCACTAGAGCCTCAGGAATGTTGTAGGAAGAAGATCAGGAGAAACCTTCAAGACAGAAGGCTGGTGTGGTTAGTCCAGTCACCTTTAGTTAACAGAGTGCTTAAATAAAGCTACAGATGCAGGAGCATCACTTTACAAGGTTACTCAGCTTACAAAGCTACACAGAGCCACGTTGCAAATTTAGAAGAGAAATACTTCTCTCTTTATCTGAGAAGTACACTTTGGATAGGAAAGAGCAGAGATGGGATAGAGTACTAACTTAGTAGCTAAAGGATGGAAGGAGATGGTGAAAGGCCCATCTGCCTCATGGTGCCAAGAGAAGACTGCCTATTTCTCTCTCGGTGCAAGCATGAAGAGAGTTTGTCTTCATCTGAATGAGAGAAGAAGGAAGGGGAAATGGTCCCGACGAGAACTCAATCTGCATTTCAAAGGGAACAGTAGCAGAAGAGTAAAGACAGGAAGAAAGGTCAGTGTGCTTATCTAGCTCTCTAGCCTCTCTTGCCACACAGTCTGGAGGTCTGAGACAGGGGATGTCACATCTGGAACTTCCAACAAGGTTCAGTGCCCACCTGGCAGTACAGCAGTGGTCAAGCACCAACACTGAGGATGAGTGCTTGCAGGAGCAGGACTGAGGCAGCTGGCCTGTGCATAATGCAGTACAGTCTGCTGAGCAGCGTGGTGCTTAAGAGCAACAGAGAAGGGAGTGGCTGTGTGGAAGCAACTTGTCCAATAGTTACTGACCTTGCTGCCACTGCTCTGGATTGTCCTCTTTGTTTCTGACCCTGGCCTGTACCTTCATAGGCTTGTTCTTGGATCACCCTTTGGACTTGAAGCTGTGAGTGTTACATGAACATTGGAACTGTATTTTCACACCTGGCCCTGGAATTGCTTTACAAACTCTGATGCCTAGAAACTGCATCTGTGGGCCTGCCTGGCAGGCACCAACCGTCAGGACAATGTACTGAAATATATACAGAGAGCCATTGTGATAAAGTGGTTGATGTGCTGGTTAGACCTAGGTTCAAATACATTATCATAGCCATGAAACTCACTGGGTGACCTTGGGACAGTCATTTTTTTCTCAGGATAACATGCTTCATGGAGTTGTTTTAATGATAAAATATTGCAGGGGAGAAAACATACATCACCTTGAGATCCCTGCAGGAAAGGTAGGATAATATTCTAGATATATACCACATATGGTATTAAAATGCTTTCCTTCCAATCATGCCAGCAAATTCTCTTCCAAACTGAATTTCTCAACAGGATTTTTCATTTGGATGAGTTGAAAGCTGTGATGAAGTGCTATGTTACAACTTGTAGAAATGTGAGACAAATATAATGACCACATTTTACAATTACCTAATATGCCCTTAAAAGCAAAAAGAGCTGAATCATTTGGTATGAAGCAGATAATATCATACTGTTTAAATGGAGGAGTCAAATTAAACATTGTCTAAGCCTTAACCATGTAAACATTGGTCTTAATCAAAATACAGATTTTAATTATGCATGTTGACAAAAGAAGTCTAGTCAAACATAATGACTAAAGAAATCTTGCTACAGAAGCAGCAGTGATAATTATAGGGGTTAAATAAACAAAGCCACAGCAGTCTTGTCTCTTTCCTTTGTCAATCTTTATCAGTTACTTTCAAGGCAGAGATTTACTCAGGAATTCTAAGTCTTCCCTACTATGGACTTTCTTGAGAGCAGGTCCCATTGATTTCAATATTTACTTTTGAGTAAATATACCTAGGTCTGCAACATGACTTCTCCCTTGGAGTCCCCCCCCCTCCATCTGCACAATTTTTATATGTTTGACATGGCACATGTTCTTGTTCTTACTATTCATATCACTTACAGATGGCAATGGTCAGAGCAATCTCATGAGTTAAATTTGTAAGGTAGATATTTCATATAAAAATGTGGAGGAATTGAAACATTTGCCAGAGAATGTAATATGTGGTTCCTCCTGGAGGACTAACATTCTTTAGAAAACACTCTGGAATAGAAAGCTGAATGGTTGATGTTACAAAGCCCCATGAAAAGTGTAAGGGAAACATTAGCATCTGTATGCTTTCTATTAGAACAAGAATGGAAAGAGATTACATAAAAAATATTATGACTGATTGAAATAGCTCTGAGGTGAAAAGAACTGTGATTCTTGCTCAACTATTGATTAATCTTAGAGAGCAATCCTAAGCAGGTCTACTCAGAATCCTATTCAGGAGGCTTACTCTAAGAAAAATAGTCTTAGGATTGCACTATTAATGTCCCAGGCTAAACTATTGTCTCCAAACTTTAGTTCATTACCTGTAAAATAAACAAAACAGAAACAAGAAATTTGCTCACACAGTGGAAGGCCTTTCAATGGTCAACGATCGAATTATGACCATCTGAATTCATGCCAAGTGACTCAACATTACAGATGTCCAAGTCTATGCCCCAACAATTGATGCAATGGAACTTGACATAGAGGGTTACTATACCATCATCGATGAAACTCTGAAAACAGTGCCCCAAAAAGACATTGTTTGCATATTGGGAGATTTCAGTGCAAAAGTTGGCACCCCAGCTGAGACAGGGATCTTGGGTAGATTTGGACTTGGGGAAAGGGGTGATGCAGGTGAACATTTGGTACATTTTGCCAAAAAAACTGCTTCCAAATCATGAATACTTGGTTCAAACAGCACAAATGTCACTTATATACTTGGACCTCTCCAAACAAACTACACCGTAATCAGATTGGCTATATTCTATGCAATCATAGATGGACCAGTTCAGTACTCACTGCCAAGACATATCCAGGCATCAACTGTGGCTCAGACTATGAATTGTTGGTGGCTAAAATCAGAGTCAAACTATGCAACATCAAAAGGACAGCACCACCAGAGCTCTTTTTGTAGCAGGAACTCTTTTGCATATTAGGCGACACACCCCTAATGTAGCCAATCCTCCAAGAGCTTACAGTAGCCCCTGTAAGAATCAAGCTATGCAACTAAAGAGTCAAACTATGCAACATCAAAAGGACAGCACCAAAATCCCCCCCCCCTTACACAATTGAGGTAAAAAATAGGCTTAAGCAGCTGGACACCACTGAGAAAACGCCTGACAAACTGTGGCAGGAAATCCATTCAATGATTGTCAAAATTGCAGCTGAAGAGATACCATACAAGAAGCCACAGAAAAAGTGCAAGTGGCTCTCAAATGGTACCATAAAAATAGTAGAGTGAAGAAAAGCAGCCAAAGCAGCAGGAAAATGGGGAGAAGCAAGAAGACTGAATGTGGCTTTCCAAAAGGCAGCAAGGAGAGACAATGAAGTTCACTGGGATGAATGTTGCAAACAGCTAGAAGAGGACTTCATAAAGGGCCACACCAAGCTTACAGTTATGCAAGTCAAAAATATTCGGATAGCATTTACTGCCCGTAAAGGCATTATCAAAAGAACTGTCCAACCAACAAGATGCAAAAACAGATGGTGAGAATACACAGAAGAGCTGTACACTAGTAGCAAAGAAGCCCAGCCTCAGGATATCAAGGGAAGAGAAGTTGAGAAAGAACCAGCCATCCTTGAGGAAGAGATCATGTGGGCAATGAGCCAACTACCAAACAAGGCTCCAGGTGTTGACATCATCTCCGCAGAATTGCTGAGACCTATACCACCTGCAATCATCAGAGCTCTGTGTCAGAAAATTTGGGAAACCAAGACATGGCCAAAGGATTGGAGACTCCAAAGATTGCTCCAGTTATCATGCAATCATTCTCTTCCCTCACATTAGCAAGATTCTGCTTAAAATTATACAATAACACCTGGCACCAACCATTGAAAGGGAATTACCAGCTGTCAAAGCTGGCTTCTGAAGGGGGCATGACACTTGCCACCATATAGCAAATCTGCATTGGATCATGGAGAAATCTCATTAGTATCAAAAGATTATCTACTTATGCTTCATCAATTACAAGAAAGCCTTTGACTGTGTTGATCATGACAAATTGCAGAGAGCCCTACAAGACCTGGGGGTGCCAGCACATCTGGTCAAGTTGATACCATCATTGTACACAAACCAGGAAGCCACTGTGTGAACACCATATGGAGATACTGATTGGTTCAAGATGGAGAAAGGAGCATGACAAGGTTGCATTCTTTCACCTTTTCTATTCAACTTGCAAGCTGAAACAATCATGAGGAAGTTAGAGCTGGAAGAGTAAAAATTGAGGTAAAGATTGGAGGAAGGAATATCAACAATCTTCAATCTACTGACAACACAACCCTCCTCTAGGAAACTAAAGAAGGCCTGGAACACCTGATCAAGAAAATCAAAGAGGAAATGAGAAGTTTGGCCTCTTCCTAAACATCAAAAAGACCAAGTTTATGACCACCGAGAAGAAGAGAAATGCCAAAATGACAGTTGACAATTAAGAGATTGAATGTGTGGAAGAATTCACTTTCTTAGGATCACAGATCAACCAAATGTGGTGCTGGAAGAGGCTTCTGCGCATTCCTTGGACAGCAACAGTGACAAACAAGCAAGTATTGGAGTGCATAAATCCAGATGTGTCATTGAAAGGAAAAAAAATAATAAAATCATGACTGACTTATTTCGGCCATGTCATGCGGAAGAACTCACTAGAAAAAGTAATTATGCTTAGATTGATTCGCGGCAAAAGGAAACCAGGCCGCCAAAGAAACTGGTGACTAGACACTATAAAAGTCAACGCCAGCCTGAGCATGGAATGACTCAAAGAAACAGTGCAAGATCAGAAAATGTGGAGAAAGCTGGCCCATAGAATCACCAAGAGACAGACATGACTGAATGGCTAACAAGAACAACAGGATGACAATAGATATATTTGGTAGACTATGGGGTACATAATTGGTTTTGTTGATATTGCTGGAATTTGGAGGATGTATATTTATTTATTCACAAGTGCAAGGACATACAAGGACTTATAGGAGGCATCTCATTTTCTCCTATATACCCCCCACGATGACCTCACTCTCTTCCCTCCCTCAGACGCAGGATTTTTCCTCCATTTTTCTCTTCCTTTCTGACTGAGCAGCCCCTTTATTTTTTTCTTTCCTGAGACTGTCCTACCCTGTCAAGTTATTGTATTTTTAGGCTGGCTCAGCCCAGGAATGTGAGGGAAGAGACAAAATCACCCTATTAAATTTCTGAAATGGCACACAGGAGGCTTTGTAACATTCAAAAATAAACAAAATATTTTAGTCAATGTAGAGGGGGACAGGTCAGATTAAATCAGGGGTAAAATGTCTGAGGTAGATCAGTAACTGAGGTAACTTAACATTTTTCACAAACTACAGTTCATATATTTCCAGCAATTGAGAGTTTTAAACTTTTCACAAGGTCTTAGAAACTTTGCAATGAGAGGCTTTTGTTTCAGTGTTTCCTAAACACTCCAGTATCCTTTCTTGAGTTTAACTGACTCTTCAGGTTTCAGAAGGTACACTACCAAGCACCCAAATGCTTTCTCTGCACACACGAGGGATCACTCCACTCTTTAGAGCTATCTCCCTTTCAGCTGGGCAGAGAATCTCTTCTCTAACAGAAGATATATCCCTTTTCCTGGCCCAAATGTGGGTCTTCACTGATCCACCCACTCCTCCTTGCCAGCCTTTCCAGTTCTCAGTCAGTGCTAAACTCTCCTCAGTCAGGATAAAAGTTGAATAAAATAAATAAATAAATAAATAAATAGGTTTTAAAGTATGGTAAATTGGGTCATGATGCAGACCAAAAAAACTGGACAATACAGCACCCACTTGTACTGAACAAGTTACGATTATTAGAACTGGCATGCTCTATAAGGGTTCTGAATAGACTTTGAGGCCTATGAAGGTGGCAAGAAAGCTTTGTCATATTTACTACAAGCAGGCTGAAAGTCAATCTCTATCAGCAGATGAAAATATTTATTTTCAATTGAATTCCAATATATGCAAGCAGAACCCAATGGATCACCTGTTTCAAATATGTGAACAAAACAGCACAATACCCACAAATTGCAAGCTTGCTTTCTGTGCAGAGCACAAGAATCTTTACAAAAAGGAGAGATGTTGACCTTAACCCTGGTACGCCTTTCAGTTTCATTGTCTAGATCCCATGATCTAAGTGGCTTGGCAGGAGGGTCTATATTCTATAATTTCTCTCATACATACACATATAACTTTAACTTTTAATTAGACATTGTAAAGGTCTGGGTACATTGTAAAGAGGATTAACCACAAACACATCTTTTTCCCATTGTTCTCAGAGGCTGAGGCATATTTTGTCCATTTTAAGGGAAAGGGAGAATGTTCTTAAAATTATATGTTTTGTTGGTATTGTAGGATTTGGCTGCCTGTTGGTTGTGTTGATCTAGCTGAGCAGTTGTCCCCTCCCCATAGCAGAGTTTCTGGATTACTCTGTGTAGGCCATTCAGTAGGGATGTCGCTAGAGTTCTTTTTTTTTTTTTAATTCAATTTATTATTGGATATATCACATGTTCATACAATTTAAACAAACCAATACATATCCATTTTTCTTTCTCCCTCTCCCCCCAAACAAGGCTTCCCGCACTGCTCCAACCCCCTTGATATTTCTCTTATACAATTACATTTACTACTAAACATATTTCTTTTACTAATGGTAACAATTCAAAGATCTGAGTCTCTTTCCACTTCTCCTCAATAGCTGTCAAACAAATCAAACCACGTTTTACATCCCAATTCTTCAACAAGTATTCTTGAAAGTCTTTCCAGTCTCCGAAAAAGGTTTCGTCTTCTTCATTGTTTAGTTTTCTTGTTAATTTGTCCATTTCTGCCATAAACAACGTCTTTTTAATCCATTCCCATGTTTCAGGTACTTTATCTTGTTTCCAACATTGAGCAAAAGTCAGTCTAGCTGCTGTAATCAAGTACCATAGTAGTGTTCTCTTGGCTACATTTATTTCTTCCATTTTAAGACCTAACAATAACATCTGTGGGTCTTTCTTAAAAGTACATTTCAAAATTTTTTGTATCTCATTGTGGATCTCAGTCCAATACTTTACTGCTTTATCACATGTCCACCACATATGGTAGAAAGACCCTTCATGTTTCTTACATTTCCAACATTTGTTAGACATACTTTCATTTATAATAGCAATTTTTTTAGGCGTCATATACCATCTGTACATCATTTTATAACAATTCTCTTTAACATTTACACAAGTTGAAATTTTCATTGACTTTTCCCACAAATATTCCCAAGATGTCATTAATATCTCATTATTAATATTTACCGCCCATTTTATCATTTGCTCTTTTACAATTTCGTCCTCGGTATACCATTTCAATAAAACCTTGTACAGTTTAGAAATCATTTTTTTACCTTTCTCAAGCCATACAGTTTCAATTTCAGTGCTATTTTCTCTAAAACCATATTCTCTTTTATCGGTCTTAAATAAGTCATAAATCTGTCTATACTTCAACCAATCATATTCAAATTCCACATCAAATCTGTCTTTTAACACAAAGTTTTTCCCTTCTAATTTTAAAAGACTTTTATAAGGTAGCCAATATAACCCTTGATTTCTTGAATATGGATTAATCACTTCTGCTGGTACTATCCAAAGTGGTCTTTCTTCTGAGAAGAATTTTCTATATCTCATCCAAGTCTCGAACAGTGATCGTCTTATGAAGTGGTGTTTGAAAAATTTATCTATTTTTACTTTTCCATACCATAAATATGCATGCCATCCAAACTTGTTATCATGCCCTTCTAGAGCCAATAACTTTTTATTTTCTAAATTAATCCACTGTTCCAACCATGTTAAACAGACGGCATCATAATACAGTCTTAAATTTGGTAGTTGTAGACCTCCTCTTTCCTTTGCATCACATAAAATTTTCATTTTAATCCTTGGCTTTCTTCCTGCCCATACAAATTTCGATAGTTCTTTCTGCCACGTATCCAGTATTTTCCTTTGTTTTAATATTGGAATAGCTTGAAATAAAAACATCAAACGCGGCAAAACATTCATTTTTACAGTTGCAATTCTTCCCAATAACGATAGATTCAAGGTATCCCATTTCTTCATGTCTTGTTGAATCCTGTGCCATACCTTTTCATAGTTATTTTTGAACAAATCAATGTTTTTCATGGTCAATTCAATTCCTAAATATTTAGTCTTTGTAACTACTTCACATTGAATTTTCTCTTGAAGTTCTGTTTGTCTTTGTTTCGTCATATTTTTGCACATCACTTTGGTTTTACTTTTATTAACGTAGAATCCCGCAACTGATCCAAATTCTTCAATTTTTTCCATCAATTGTGGTATTTTGTCGATTGGATCTTGAATCATAAACATTACATCTTCTGCAAATGCCCTGTATTTATATGCAAAACCTTTCACTGTGAGTCCTTCAATGCTGTTATCTTTTCTTATTGCTGTCAATAATATTTCCAATATCCAAATAAACAACAACGGGGATAACGGGCAGCCTTGACGTGTTCCCTTTTGAACTTGGAAGAAATCTGTTCTTTCTTTATTTATATTCAAAGCTGCTCTCTGTTCTGAGTAAATTGCCACAATCATGTTTAGAAAAGACTGTCCTATATCCATTTTTTCAATAACTTGCAGCATAAACTCCCAATTTAAATTGTCAAAAGCTTTTTCCGCATCTAAAAAGAGGAATCCAACTTCTTTTTCTGGATGTTTGTCATAGTATTCAATTGCATCAATCACCACTCTTAAATTGTCTCTAATCTGTCTATTTGGTAAAAAACCAGCTTGTTCTTCCGCTATAGTATCTTTCAAATATTTTTTCAGTCTTTCCGAAATAATTTTCGCAAATAATTTGTAATCATTATTTAATAGCGATATTGGTCTATAATTCTTTACTTCAGTTAAATCCAAACCTTCTTTGGGTATCAATGAAATATTTGCTTCTTTCCATGAATCTGGGATCCGTTTAGTCTTTCTTATCTCGTTCGACAGAAGTACTAAGATAGGGGTTAGCTCCTCCTTAAATTTCTTATAAAACTTTGCTGTAAAGCCATCTGGACCTGGAGCTTTGCCCAACTTTGCGTCTTCTATTGCCATTGTCACCTCTTCCTTTGTTACTAAACCATTTAATAACTCTTTAATTTGTTTTCCCAGCTCTGGAACTTCAATAGTCTCCAAATATTTCTTAATTTTCTGTTGGTCAATTCCTTTCTTTTTGAACAGTTTGGCGTAGTATTTGAAGAAGACTCTTTTTATACCTTTCAAATTCATAACATCCTTTCCGTCTTCAGTAATTTTACTTATAAAATTCCTTTCTTTTCTATTTTTCAATTGCCACGCTAAAAATTTTCCTGGTTTATTTGCACCCTCAAATGCTTTTTGCTGTAATTTCTTCAGATTCCAATATAATTCTCTATTTAGTAGAACATTCAATTGATCCTGCAGAAAGTGGATCTCTTTAATAATCTTTTTCTTCCCTGGCCTTTTCTTTAATTCCTTTTCTTTTTGTCTATTTTTTTCATGAAGGTCGTTTTGTTGTTGCATCCTTTGTTTTTTATCTTTAGAATTCAAAGAGATAAGCAAACCTCTCATTACTGCTTTGTACGTGTCCCATACGACTTGTCTATCAGTACCTTTATTTAAATTCAGTTCAAAAAAACTTTTCATTTCTTTTTTTAAAGTTTCATTAATTAATTTTTGGTCCAATAAGTCCTCATTAATTCTCCAATATAATTGTTTAGGTTTTTCTTTAGATATCCAAAGTAAAGGGTTGTGATCTGAGTTGGTTTTCGGTAAAATTTCTATTTTGTAGGTTTTTTGCGCCATCTCCTCTGACATCCAAATCATATCGATTCTAGAAAAGGAGTTATGTCTGTTAGAATAAAATGTATAATCCTTTGTCTTAGGGTTCCACTTCCTCCAAACGTCTTCTAGTTTCTCTTGCTTCATTTTGGCAGCTTTCCAACCGCCTCTCCACTTGCTTTGGACTTTCTGTCCAATACATTGTTCACTGTGCCATTGAAGTCTCCGGCAAGGACTATTTGATCATAATTTAAACAGTCCAACTCTTTAGTCAAATCATTAAAAAAGTCTCTTTTGCCCCATTGGGTGCATATATATTTACAAGCAATGTCTTTTTTCTATTCATCATTAATTCCACGCCAACATATCTTCCTTCTTTGTCTGAGAAGATTTGTTTAGGTTCCAATTCTTTGGTAATGTATATCACTGTTCCTTTTTTCTTATTAACTGCTGATGAATGAAATTCTTCTCCCAATTTTTTATTAATCAAATATTTATTATCTTGTTTTCTGATATGTGTTTCTTGCAAACAAATTATGTTACATTTTTGTTTCTCTAGCCAATGATTCACTAATCTTCTTTTGTTTGGTGAATTTAGTCCATTTACGTTCCAACATAAAAATTTGTAATCCATAGTTGTTTTGAATTAAATATCTTTGAAATCATCAAAGTTGTTCTCTTTGAATCTGTAGATGTCTCCTTCCGTTTTAAGAGTAAATCTCACCGAATTGTATGTAAATGATAATCCATATGGAATCTCCCATCTAAACCTGATACTCATTTCTTTTAACCTATCTGTTAGTTTCTTGAATTTCTTTCTGTCTTGTAAGATCGATCTCGGAATTTCTCTCAAAATTATTATTTTTTTTCCATTAATTTCCAACGGTTGTGTAAATTGCTTCTTGAAAACGTCTTCCTTCATTTTAGTAATCACAAATTGAACAATCACATCTCTGGGTAATTGCTTTCTCTTGGCATACGTTGAATTTACTCTGTAAATCAGGTCAAAGTCTGGATCCAAGTCTCCAACATCTTCCCCTATGTAAGTTGTCAATGTGTTAATTACTAGGGCCCGTAAATCTTGATCTTCCTCCTCTTCGATTCCTCTCAATCTCAAGTGGTTCTGAGTGGCCCTATATTCCATCATGGACTCCAGTCTTGTATTTTCTGACAGGGTTCTTTTAACTTTCTGTTCCATTTCTTCTGATTTTGTCACCAGACTTTTAACCTCTTTTTTAACTTCTTCTGTATCTTTTTTTATCCCTGCCACTTCTGTTAGTACCAGTTCTTTTAACTCTTCCATATTTTTTTTCTGTACTTGGACTTGTACTTGTTCTATTTGCTCCAGTTGTATTTGCAGCTGTTGTTGCAACTGTTGTTGCAGCTGTGATTCTATTTGCTTTCCCAAACTCTGCACCACTTCAGTCATCCGTTTCTCCATCGCTTCCATGGCAGCCTGCCACTCTTTTTTTCCTTTGCAGTCATTCTTGGACTAGGTGATGAGGCAGCCCTTGGTCTTGACCTCAAATCCGTCTTGAAAGCGAGTTCAGGGCTAATCGATCTTTATATTAGCAATCCTCAAGCCAAATCGCCACCTTTATAGCTTCTTCCAGTGCTTTTTCAGCTTAAAAATAACTTTTTAAAATTTAGTCCTCCTCAAAATGGCGAGCGCAATTTCTCTATGATTTTCTGGCTAGAGTAGGCTCCTTCAGAACTTCCTGTTTATCTGTCCGTCATTGTAATCCAACTTCCGGTGCCACACTCTAAAACGTCCGTCTACTTCCGGCACAGCAACATCGAAAACATCCACTCTAGCCTACCTCCTGTATCATAGAATCACAGTCAGTTTTGTTTCTGCTACGCAAAGTTTAGTCTTAGCTGACCACAGGAATGCAAAACAAAGTTACTTTTCAGCCGTTTTCTCTAAAGGAAAGCTTTCTTTTTTACTTTTAAATCAAGCGGATTAGTTCATTGAAGCTTTTTACACTTATCCGAACGTTTAGATTTTGCCTTCTTCTTTAAACCGGTAAGCAATTGTTCATTTGTTACCTTGCTTGTAATCTCGGGGTTTCGCAGTGCTTCTTCTGTAACCGATGTTAATCTTGATGTTGAAGAGGCCGGTAGATGACGGATTTATGCTGAATTCTCAGCCCAGCTGGTATCTGTAGTGCTGATTTGCAACTGCCCTCTTCACGGAGGGAGATCAAGGTGTAAACAAGCCTCCTCCGAGGCTTATCCACACCGATCTCAACCCCCTCTCCGGCTTGGCTGCGTGCTTGCCACTCCCCCGCCTGGGGAGTGCTGCGTTGGGCCAGGTAAAGCCCAAACTGTCGCCAGATACTGCTGTCCACTCTGCTCAAATCGCAAAGTGTGTCAATTCGCCATTTTAACTCCGGCCGGAAGCCTCTAGCTCAGGTTCTGAGGTGATTCAAACTGGGGAAGTCACTTCATGAGAAACAATGGATCAAACTTTAAACACTAATGGCATCAACATGAATTGGGGTCAAAAATGGATGGATAGCAGATGCAGTTTTTTCAGCACAGATATGATATGATGATATTTGCCCCAAAGAGCACTTCGGTCTGAATCGCAACATTGCCTGGCGGTTCCTGGCCCTAAGGAGGCCAGGCTGGCGGCCACGAGGGCTAGATCATTCTCAGTGGCGGCTCCTACCTGGTGGAATGAGCTCCCGGAGGAGATCAGGGCCCTGCGGGACCTTTTGCAGTTCCGCAGGGCCTGTAAGACGGAGCTTTTCCGCCAGGCATTCAAGTAGGAGCCGCCGCTTTCCTTTCCCCCCCTCTTTGGCCGCCGCCTCACCCCCCCACACACTGCTAACTTTACCAACTGTGTGGTGGAGGAAGGGGATAGCTGAGTCAAGTCCTTGGGGCCTGCCACGACCAACACTGCTGGGTCGAACACTGCTGTGTCTAATGATCATCTGAAGCCATCGGGTTGAGACAAGAGCACTTTATGATGTGGGTATGTTTTAGTAATTTTGTATGTTTATATGTCTATGTTTTAACTTGTTTTTCTTGGCACTGGTTGCCCTTTTGTAAGCCACCCTGAGCCCGTTTGCGGGGAGGGCGGGGTAGAAATGGAATGTATAAATAAATAAATAAATAAATATTTGTTGGTCCCTGTTTTATTGGTACCAATTTGTTGTTCAGTCGCACAGTCGAGTCCGACTCTTTGCGACCCCATGGACCAGATCACGCCAGGCCCTTCTGTCCTCTGCTGTCCGCCGAAGTTTGCTCAATTTCATGTTCGTTGCATCGATGACACTGTCTAACCATCTCATCCTTTGCCGTCCCCTTCTTCGTTGACCTTCAATCTTTCCCAGCATCAGGGTCTTCTCCAGTGAATGCTCCCTTCTCATTTGGTGGCCAAAGTATTTGAGCTTCAGCTTCAGGATCTGGCCTTCCAGGGAACAGTCAGGGTTGATTTCTTTTAGGATTGACTGATTTGATCTCCTTGCAGTCCAAGGGACTCTCAAGAGTCTTCTCCAGCACCATAGTTCAAAAGAATCTATTCTTCGGCGCTCGGCCTTCCTTATAGTCCAACTCTCGCAGCCATACATTACTACGGGGAATACCATTGCTTTGACCATGCGGACTTTTGTTGGCAGGGTGATGTCTCTGCTTTTTATCATGCTGTTTAGGTTTGCCATCGCTTTCCTCCCAAGGAGCAGGCGTCTTTTAATTTCATGGCTGCAGTCACCATCTGCAGTGATCTGGGATCCTAGGAACGTGAAGTCTGTCACTACTTCTACGACTTCCCCTTCTATTTGCCAAGGAGTGATGGGGCCAGATGCCATGATCTTAGTTTTTTTGATGTTGAGCTTCAAGCCCACTTTTGCGCTCTCCTCTTTCACCCTGAGCAAGAGGCTCTTTAGGTCCTCTTCACTTTCTGCCATCAGAGTGGTATCGTCTGCATATCTGAGGTTATTGATCTTTTCCCCAGCAATCTTAACTCCTGCTTGTGATTCATCCAGGCCAGCATTTCGCATGATGTACTCTGCATATAAATTAAATAAGCAAGGTGACAATATACATCCTTGTCGTACTCCTTTTCCTATGCTAAACCAATCAGTTGTTCCATATCCGGTTCTAACTGTTGCTTCTTGACCCTTATACAGGTTTCTCAGGAGACATGTCAGGTGGTCCGGTACTCCCATCTCTTTAAGAACCTGCCATAATTTATTGTGATCCACACAATCAAAGGCTTTAGCATAGTCAATGAAGCAGAAGTAGATGTTTTTCTGGTACTCTCTTGCTTTCTCCATAATCCAGCAAATGTTGGCAATTTGATCTCTAGTTCCTCTACCTCTTCGAAACCCAGCTTGTACTTCTGGCAGTTCTCTATCCACGTACTGTTGGAGCCTAGCTTGCAGGATTTTGAGCATGACCTTGCTAGCATGTGAAATGAGTGCAATTGTGCGATAGTTTGAACACTCCTTGACATTGCCCTTCTTTGGGATTGGAATATACACTGACCTTTTCCAATCCTGTGGCCACTGTTGTGTTTTCCAAATTTGTTGGCAAATTGAGTGCAGCACTTTAACAGCATCTTCTTTTAAGACTTTGAATAACTCAGCTGGGATATCATCACCTCCACTAGCTTTGTTGTTAGTAATGCTTTCTAAGGCCCATTTAACTTCGCTTTCCAGGATGTCTGGCTCGAGGTCAGTGATTATACCATCGTGGTGGTCAAGGACATTGAGGTCCTTCTTGTATAGTTCTTCTCTGTATTCTTGCCATCTTTTCCTAATCTCTTCTGCTTCTGTTAGGTCCCTACCGTTTTTGTCCTTTATCATGGCCAGCTTTGCATGGAACGTTCCCTTGATTTCTCCAATTTTCTTGAAGAGATCTCTAGTCCTTCCCAATCTATTGTTTTCCTCTATTACTTTGCATTGTTCATTCAGGAAAGCTTCCTTATCTCTCCTTGCTGTTCTCTGGAAATCTGCATTCAGTTGGGCAAATCTTTCCTTTTCACCGTTGCCTTTAGCTTTCCTTCTTTCCTCTGCTATGTGTAAAGCCTCATCAGACAGCCACTTTGCTTTTTTGCATTTCTTTTTCTTTGGGATGGCGGTGATTGCTGCCTCCTTTACAATGTCACGGACCTCTGTCCATAGTTCTTCAGGCACTCTGTCTATCAAATCTAGTCCCTTAAACCTATTCTTCACCTCTACTGTATATTCATCAGGGATGCGATCTAGGTCAAATCTGAATGGCCTTGTGGTTTTCCCAACTTTCTTCAATTTAAGTCTGAATTTTGCAATGAGTAGCTCATGATCTGAGTCACAGTCAGCTCCAGGTCTTGTTTTTACTGACTGGATAGAGCTTCTCCATCTTTGACTGCAAATTATATAGTCAATCTGATTTCGGTGTTGCCCATCTGGTGATGTCCATGTGTAGAGACGCCTCTTAGGTTGTTGGAAAAGGGTGTTCGCTATGACCAGCGTGTTCTCTTGACAAAACTCTGTTAGCCTTTGCCCTGCTTCATTTTGTTCTCCAAGGCCAAACTTGTCTGTTATTCCGGTTACCTTTTGATTTCCTACTTTAGCATTCCAGTCCCCTATGATGATGAGAACATCATTTTTTGGTGTTAGTTCTATGAGCTGTTGTAGGTCTTCATAGAACTGGTCCACTTCAGCCTCTTCTGCAGCAGTGGTTGGGGCATAGACTTGGATTACTGTGATATTGAATGGTTTGCCTTGGATTCGGACCGAGATCATTCTGTCATTTTTGAGATTGTATCCCAATACTGCCTTTCTCACTCTCTTGTTGACTATAAAGGCCACACCATTTTTTCTACGGGATTCCTGGCCACAGTAGTAGATATAATGGTCTTCTGAGTTAAATTCGCCCATTCCTGTCCACTTTAGTTCACTGATTCCCAAGATGTCGATGTTCATTCTTGCCATCTCATTTTTGACCACGTCAAGCTTACCTTGATTCATAGACCTTACATTCCAGGTTCCTATGCAGTATTGTTCTTTGCAGCATTGAACTTTCCTTTCACCGTCAGACACATCCACAACTGAGCGTCCTTTCGGCTTTGGCCCAGCCGCTTCACTCTTTCTGGGGTTACTCGTACTTGCCCTCTGCTCTTCCTCAGTAGCATATTGGACACCTTCTGACCTGAGGGGCTCATCTTCCGGCGTCATATCTTTTAGCCTTTTGTTACTGTCCATGGGGTTTTCTTGGCAAAGATACTGGAGTGGGTTGCCATTTCCTTCTCCAGGGGATCACGCTTGGTCTGAGTTCTCTGCTGTGGCCTGTCCGTCCTGGGTGGCCCTCCACGGCATAGCCCACAGCCTTATCGAACCACGCAAGCCCCCTCGCCACGACAAGGCAGTGATCCATGAGGGAGATTGGTACCAATAGTAGTATCTAAACTACATTCATGGGATTTCCTACATTACAGTAGTAAGCTAGGGATATTTCATGTATTGATAAATCAGCATTATTTACCCAGCCCCTCAGTGTAATAAAACAGCTCTTTCCCTCTCAAAACAACAATTAACCCCCAGGTGCTGTCACCTTGATGGCGAACATTCTTGAACAGGAAAAAGAAGGCAAGTAAGGAAGATTTGTGGATATTTATAGTGACTGAAAGCACTAATTTTCACATTTACATTGTTTGCATGCAAATATTCAAAGTCAACTTAGTTTTAATTGACCATGTACTTAAGGTACCATGGGTTCTGGATAAATAAGGTCTTTCTAATGGAATCAAACTGAAAACTATTTTGCTGACAAAATATTTTAAAGCAACATATACAGTTTTTATATAAAAAAGAGGGAGAAAGGCAGTTGGCAAGTGCCAGATCACATAAGCAAACCTCTGGAGATGCATGATCAACCATTGTGCAGTTATAGAAGTTTGTCAATGGAATCTTCCTGGTATCATGAATAAGTCATGCAGTATTTTCCTCTGATTAATTGGCATGTTAACTGGTTACATCACAGTTAATGGAGAAACAAATTGGTTGACGGGCCTAATAATTTCATGTCAAAGGCCATGAAAGAAAAACATAGATTGGCACTTCCCATTAACAGGATTTTCCCCTTCAGACAACTTGTGTTTAGAAGAGATCTTAGTGCTTCACAGGCTCAGAACTACTGCAAGGACAAACTACTGCCCCATCCCTCCCTTTCTCCCACATAGGAGGGAGGAAGGCTTGACTTCAGATATTCATTTATGTAAAAATGACATGAGAAGCACAAGGTCCCAGCTGATTCATTTCTTTGAATGAGATAATCCCCTCCCCATACAAGGGCACTGACACCAATTGCAAGGTGAATGGAACTTGATCCCAGGGTCCACCAGTGTATTTTCCAGCTCAGAATCTTAACATGAATTCAGAGATAGGATCCTGTCCATTTCTCACTTGGGCCAGATGTAGATGCTAAAAAAATGTACTCACCAGAATAAAAGGCATGTTTCTTCTGGTGAATTGAGAAGTGCATTTGTAGACTGCTGCCCAAGAGATACTTCAGTTGGGTTATAAGGGATCTCAAGTAACATGTCAGGGGAAGATTTCATCACTTGTGTTGAACTTTGGAAGTACCCTAAAACAGTGAAACTTCTTGAGGCTTCAAAGTGTTTCAAAGCTGCAGCCATGCTGGGGTAGGGTGATACCAATTTGTTTACAGCAAGTACCAGTACTTCCCTATTTTCCTTTAAAAAAACAACAACAACCAATTTTATTATTTTTAGACAAACAAACATGAGAGAATTCATATAATCTCTGTAACTATTAATAGAATTCTAATTATCTATCTTTCTACTATTTAGCCAACTATATTTCTTGCAGATCAGTTTTAACAATATGCAATCACTTCTATTTAAGCGTTGTTTAAGCAGTTCTACTAAGTTCTTCTATAGGTTAAATATGTATTAAGCTTTCAAAAGCGCATAAACTAAAATGCCAGTTCTCTAATCTTTTCTTAATGATTCCAAGTTTAAGTTTATTGTCTTAGCCATTGGCCATAACAACACAAAATAAAACAAAATACAACAGACATTGTACATCAAAGTGGGGAAGACCCTTCAATAACTTGCAATAAGTCCTAAACTCATTCTTATCTTTTTTGCCGCCAGAGCAAACAAAGCCATTCTGCTGGTAACATGTGCATCTGTATCAGAGAGCAAAAAAACCACCAGATCCTGATCTGAGGTTCCATTATGTAGAGGTACAATAGGATAAATAAACCTTTGCCTAAGTGATTCGTTCCATACACATCTCAAAATATAATGCTCGACATCGTCTACCTCATCCACACCACATTGGCGTATTCTAGAGGCGGCAGGGGTACTCAAAAAGCGGCCAATGCAAACCATTGAAGGTATGGCATGGAATCTTAGGGCAGTAAAAGCCCTTCTTATCTCTAGAGTAGTTAGCTTCTCAAGATATCCTGTCCTACAATGGTCTCTCTTAAAGTTCTTATACAAGGGGGCTGTATGGCAACTTACCACCGCCTGGCGGTTCAAGAGCCCATCCTTACTAAATACCCATTCCTTCAATTTGGACTTTTGATTTTCACTGTCCAGAAAGTCATCGGGGATGGAGTATTTCAATAAAATAGAGTTCAAATGTTCATCTAGTCTTTTTGAGGATTTCAACAGCAACCCGAAACTTTGAACATCTAGGATATCCTGAGGTAGTTCTAAACATTTCCTCCAATAGGAGAGGATTCTTACATTTGCCCTGGCTTTCAGAGATACCGTACCCAGTTCGGCCCTCATCAATGCCGCAGGGGAACCTTTGGGTAAAACCAAAATCCACCTCATAAAGTAATTTTGCATGGTTTCAATCAGGGACAGCAACGATTCGTCCCAACCCCAAATCTCTACCCCATACAACATTGCTGAGAGGATCTTACTCATGTATAGTTTAACAACCGGGTCAATCATACCTCCACCCCCCGAGAAGTAAAACTTCAATAGGGCCCCTAAATTGTTCATGGCAGCGATCTTCAATTGTGTGATACGGGGACGCCAAGATAGGGTTTCTGAAAAAATAATACCCAGATATCTATATGTGCTACATTGCTCAATTGGTGTACCAAGAATGCTCCAAACAGATTTCTTGGGTCTTTTCCTAAAAACTAGAACTTTAGATTTGGCGTAGTTTATTTGTAGGGCTTCGGTCTTGCAGTACTCGCCCAATCTATTAAGTAACCTCCTCAAACCAATCTTGGTTACAGATAGAAGGACCATGTCGTCTGCATACAAAAGAATTGGAACTTTGTATTGCCCTATAGCGGGTGGCATAAATTCACTACCTTCCAAACTGGTAATTAAATCGTTCAAATACAAGTTAAACAGGGTGGGAGCTAGCACACAGCCCTGTTTCACTCCCTTCTGCACGAGTATATCTTCAGTAAGCTGGCCCTCCCTTCCTACCTTGACCTTGACAGTGGTGTTATTATACATCAAGCCAATTAATTTAACTAACCGGGGATCAATATTTATGTTCCGGAGTTTCTCCATAGCCTGCCTCTGTCTAGAGAATCAAAGGCTGCAGCTAGATCGATAAAGGCAGCATAAAGGGTCTTTGTGGGGCCCCTAACCGCCAAGGAGGCCAGGGTGTATAAGGTTTGGCAGTGTTCAATAGTTGAGTGCTCTTTTTTAAAACCAATTTGAAGGGGATGAATTAAATTATTTTCTGTAACTTGATCTTCAAGTTTATTTTTTAGATGACTACTATATAGTTTAGAAGCAACTGGCAGTAAGCTGATTGGCCTATAATTACACGGATCACGTTCTTCACCCTTCTTATAAATTGGGACAATAATACTTGTAGTCCAACCCTTAAGGAGTCTGCCAGTTCTATCGATCACGGTAAAAAGCTTAGCTAGCATTGGGGCCCACTGATCAATAAATGATTTAAAACACTCAATTGGGATTAGGTCCTCGCCAGGGGATTTGCCACTGGGTGTGGATTCAATCAATGATCTCACCTCACGCTCTGTTACCTCAGGCCAATGTGGTAGTATGGGAAGAGCGGGGTTTGCCTGGTTATTCTCACAATCACAGCTAAAAACCTTAGCAAAATGGGCAAACCAGGTCTCGGCTTGGCTATTAGAACCCCTCCTCACTGATTTACCATTGAAGCCAGCTGAGATTAGGCGCCAAAAGCTACCTTCATTCCTACTCCTAACTGCCTCTTGGAGCTCTGCCCATAGGCGGGCAGTGCATGCTAACTTCTTTTCCTTTAAAAGATCTTTATATTGTCTTCTAGCTGTACCTACTAACCTATAGGATTCCAGGTCCCTATCTCTTCTAGCTGACCTAATACATTTCAGCAGATATCTCGTCTTAATGATTCATAATCTGTTATAAAGCTTTGCCTAAACATTTTAAAATTATTCTTCCCTTAAATACCTTCTGTATAGGTTATAATTTTTCCATATGGCTCTCTAACCAATCTTAATCAATTCCAGGCCTCGTTTCAGACTAGAGTGGGGCGGAGCGACGCTCCGGCAGTAAACAGGCCTGGCCTTGTTTGGCCTATCCCCTTCCAGTGAGGCCTCCTGCCTTGCTATGGGACTGGCTCCCATGGCTGCCGGCATCCTTTTCGCCTGCTCACCCTCTGGCCCCACCTCCCTGGCTCCCACACCCACCTCCTCCTCCTCACCGTACCAGTGGGGGGGTGCAGAAGTGCTGCGAGAGCTGGCACACCAAGGGTGAGAGGCTGTGCAGGGCTTGGCTGCCCGATGGTGGAGGAGGAGAAAGATCTGGGGGAGAGGAGGAGAAGGTGGAGGCGGCGAGCTTGGTGATGTTGTGGGAGATATGAGCAAAGTGGCGCAGCTGGGCGATCGCTGCCTGTTGGGCTCCAGAGGTGGCTGGTGTTGCTGTGCCCCAGCACTGGGGGCGGGCAGTGCACTGTTGAGCTGTCCAAGCCAGTGCTTAAGCCCTTAAAGGAGACACTGTGGGGGTGGGGGCTTCTCCCCTCAGCCTCCCCCTCCGCTATGGTGCGGCAGCCCCCCACTCAGTACAGTCCCTCTCCTCACCCTCACCCTCTAGAGGGTCCCTGGTGTGGTGCCTGCAGCCATCCACAACTTTGCCCCATAGCTACTGACCAAAAATTTATAAAAAGAATCTATACCATCTTACTCAATGATATGATGTTAGAGGAAACAGTAAAAGTAAATATGATTCAATAGGCTCAAAATATAGCTCGTAATATAGACTTAGAACAATGGGATCAAATGTGGAAGAAAAATATAAAAATTATAAAAGCTACAGCCTACAAGGAAATTGTATATAAAATGTTTTATAGATGGTATGTAATGCCAGAGAGACTAGTGAAATATAACAGTAAATGTTCAAATAAGTGTTGGAAATGTGAAAAGAAGGTGGGCTCATTTAATCATATGTGGTGGTATTGTGAAATAAGTAAAAAATACTAGATATGGATTCATCAATGACCCAAAAGGTGTTAGGTACAGCCATACCATTCATACTGGAAGTATTACTTTTGAACATTTTACCAAAAAAATTTAACAAAGACGATGGCTATCTTATTGTATATTTGACTACCGCACCAAGAATTTTATATGCTAAATATTGGAAGATGCCTGAGACACCCATGAAGCAAGAATATTTAAATAAAGTTCTAGAAGCAGCTGAAATGGACAAATTGACTCTATTGATGAAAGGTCTCTTGTACTCTATATTTCAGAATACATGGGCACAATTTTATAACTGGTATAACAATTATGTTTAGGCAGATCTAACTGAAAGATGATTTACAAGATAAAGTATATTCATATAACCCAATAAGAGAGAAATGAAATGAGATATACTCACTTAGGGTAAAACTAGTAAATATTGAGTAATTTTAGGCATAGCTAAGATATTAATTATGAGATTTTACTACCCCCATTTGTGTTATATGTGTTTTATTATATGTTTGTTAAGTTTTGTATTGTGTTGTATTGTGTTAAAAATTTAACAAAATTCTGTCCTTAGGGACAGCAGGCAAGAAAGAGGGCCACTCACCTCATTGGTGAGATGATCACTCTAGACAGGCACCTCTTCTCCATAGTCAAAGACATCGGCTTCTGCAGACTACTCCAGGTACACAGTCCCTGCCCTGTTCGGTGTTCTTTCTTGCCTGCTGTCCCCCGTCCCCCAGACACCCTAGTGCCAACATCAAACATCTCCATCCCTTGCCTACAGGATACCATTTGGACAGAGCTCTGGAGGTGGTCACAGGATGACTGGATGAGCACCACAGAAGCCTTTCTCACCCCCTGAAGAAGCATTGCCTGATGGTGCTTCTTCAGATATCCCAGTGTCTGGTAATGGAGAGATGAGCCAGATCTCTCCCTTGATTGATCTGGGCTATACACAGCTGGCAGTGTGTAAACCAGGGTTCCCCGGTCTGCTGGATGTTCTTCCTGCTGACAGAGTTGTGGGGGCACCCATGCCAACAAGCAGCTGTAGTCACCCCAGAGCCACTTCCTGCAAGGAGCTTGGGGCAGACATGCTGTGTCTAAGGGGGACAGAAAGAGAAGCCTGAGGAAGGAATCAGGATCTGAAGCTCAACAGCAGAGTAACTCTCATAGGCATCAGAGCAATTGGAGTCCAGGCTCAGAGAACAGCAGCTGAAGTCAAAATCAGAACTGCACACTCACCAAACCTCTCTCTGAAATGGAGTCTAGCTCAGCCAGGGCCTGCTGTTATGCTCTTTACCCATAACTCAGAAGAATTTTTTTGGGGGGTGGGGGGAACAGCCATGAAACAATTCCTGTGATTGGGCAAAGAGCACTGCTCTCCCTAACATGCAATCCTGTTTGCCACTGCTTCCTTCCCATCTCCCTGGGAAACTTTTTTTTTTTTTAACTGTCCCTAAGGACAGAATTCTGGGATGTTTGCCTTGCCAAATAAATTTCAAAACTAGCTGGTCCAAATCTTTAAAAAAAAAAATTGATTTTGCAAAATAGGAATTGTCTGAAATAGAAATATCCATCTGGGAAGAAGATTCATTTTAATTAGTGCAATTCATCCCATTAAGGATATTTGTAAGCTTTTCCATTTTTCTAAATCTTGTTTAGTTGTCTTCAAAAGTTCTTTATAATTGTTTTCTTGTAAGGCACTACATTTGTTTGTCATCATGATTCCCAGATATTTTACTTTTTCTTGTATCTGGAAGCTTGAAATAGCCTGTAATTTTTCCTTCTGTTTTATATCCATATTCTTAGTCAAAATCTTTGTTTAATTAATGTTTACTCACAGCCCTGCTACTTGTCCATAATCTTGAAGTTCCTCCTTCAGTTTAATTACCGAGTTAAATACTAGATCATCCGCAAATGCCAATAGTTTATACTCTTCTCCTCTCATCCTAAATCCAGTAATCTGATTTCCATTTCTAATTGTATCATTGAGAATTTCCAGAGCAAAAATAAATAAAAGTGGTGAAAGAAGGCAGTCTTGTCTCGTCCCTTTTTGAATTTCAAAGTTTTGGGTCCAATCCCCATTAATCATAACAGTGGTATTTTGTCTAGTATAAATGGCTTGGATCATTTTGACAAACTCCGTTCCCGCCTCTGCCATTTTTAAAGCTTCCAACACAAAGTCCCAGTTAACATTATTGAAGGCCTTCTCTGCATCTAAAAAGACTAAAGCCAGTTGCTTTTCTGGATGTACTTCATAGTATTCTATGTCTATAATACATCTTAAATTGTTCTTTATTTGTCTTTTAGGTAAGAATCCTGCTTGATCTGTATGTATTGTTTTTGACAATATTTTTTAAAATCTTTCAGCTATTATTGAAGCAAACATTTTGTAATCCACATTTAATGGTGAGATCAGTCTATAGTTTTTAATTTCTTTTTGGTCAGAGTTTTGTTTATGTATTAGAGAAATTATTGCTTCCTTCCATGAATCCAGTATTTCTTCATTCTCCATAACATTGTTATAGATATCTTTTAAATGAGGCAGTAATTGTTCCTCAAATATAAGGTAAAATTTTATTGGGAGACCATCCAGCCCTGGTGCTTTACCTTTATTTTGCCATCTCAATGCCTCAGCCAGTTCCATCATCGCAATTGGCTGATTGAGTATTTTTCTTTGGTCTTCTGTAAATTTCTTTGGCTGATGTGTTTCTAAGTAGCCCTTTATTTCTTCTATATTTGTATCTACCTTCCTATAAAGATTTTTATAAAAGTTTTCTACTATAGTTTTCATCTCTTAATTTGTTTCTGTTCCATCTTGCTTATTTAAAACTTCTATATATGATTTCTCTTTTTGTTGTCAAATTTTGTAGGCAAGCCACTGTGTTGGTTTATTTGCATTCTTGATGTAGTTTTGCTTAGCAAATACCAGTTTTTTTGGCTAAATCAAGAGTAAGTACACACTTCATCTTGTGTTGTAAAAGTTTAAGTTTGGATTTCATATCTGGAGAGTTTAAATTCGCCATCATTTTCCCTTCTTGAATTTGAATTTCTTTTTTAAGATTAATGTATTCCTGTTTCCTTTGTTTATTTATTTGAGCAGAGTCTTTTATCAATTGTCCTCTGGAGAATGCCTTAAAGGCATCCCATGCCACTTTTATGGGCATATTAGGCTGTATGTTTTCTTTAAAAAAGAACAGAAGGTCTTCTTTAATTTTTTTTAACAAATTTGTCATTTTTCAAAAGAGAAATATTCAGTGTCCATCTACTTTTAGGTCTCATTTCTTGTAGTTCTAAGGTGATGGGTTTGTGATCTGCATAGGCTCCAGCTTCAATCTCTGCTTCCAAAAGGTATTTGATGGCTGTACTTGAAATCCAGCACATATCAAGTCTAGACCATGAATCATGTCTAGCTGAAAACTATGTATATTGTTTATTAGGGTTTCTTACTCTCCAAGCATCCACTAATTTCAGTTCTTCCATAAGTTGACACAAGACAGGTGGGATTTCATTACCTCCTCTCTTCTTCCCCTGCGTATTTGTTTTCCTGTCTTCCTTATTATCAAAAAAAACTGTATTATAGTCCCCTATAATACAGATCTCTTGAAAATCCTGTTGGGTAATCAGGTTTTGTAATCTTCTGTAAAAATTTTCTTGATGTTGATTTGGGGCATAGATATTTACAATAAGCATTCTTTTCATTTGTCTTTGTATTGCAACATTAAAATTCTTCCATCTTGTGATACATGTATTTGTTCAGGCTGTAAATGATCTCTTACAAGTGTAGCTACTCCTCTTTTCTTTTTCTCCTTGTCTGATGTTATAAAAATCTTTCCAAGTCCTTTTACTTGTAAATGTTTTTCATCCCCTTTTTTAATGTGTGTCTCATGAAAACATATTATATCCAGCTTTTGTTTTCTAAGCCGGTGGAATAGTCTCCTCCTTTTTTGTGGTCCATTTAAGTCATTTACATTCACTGATATAATTTTTATTTTGCCTCTATCCATCCTGATTATGATTCTGTTGTTCCTGTTTCTCCTTTATCTGTTGTCTTGTGTTAACTGGTGATTTCCTTGTTGTTCCAGGTCTTCTTTTTCTCTGTTGTTTTACACCAGTTGCTGTCGCACCATGTAAAGTTTCTTCCTCTTCTTCTCCCTCTTCCTCTCCCTCTTCCTTCTCTTCTTGTTCTATTAAGAGCTCATTTCCATGAGTTTTCAGGAAGTCTTCTGTTTTAAAAATTGATGTTATTCTATATTTTTTACCTTTCTCAACAGTGTTGTCAAATTGGAGTATTCTTTCCTCTTTTCTCTAAGTCTCCATGGAATATCTTTCAGAACGTTTATTTCCATTTTTTTCATCATCAATGGTGAGGCATTCACTTCTCTTAGTATCTTATCTCTGACCACCCTCTTGTGGAAACAGATTTGCACTTCTCTTAGTAATTGAAGTCGTCTTGTGTAAGCTGAATTCATTCTGAAAGCTACATCAATTTCCTGAATAATCTTGTCTGCATCTTCCATGTTCAAATGTTCTACTAAAAGTTTGGCCATTTTAATGATAAGATCTCCATTTCTTTCCTCGGGTACATTTTGGAATCTTAATATAAATGTTGCCCTTTCCACCTGTAATCTTGTGACATCTTGCTCTAGCGTAGTCTGTTTTTTATCTGCTTCCTTAATCTTAGTCTCCATTTCTTTTGTCATAGTTTCTACTTTTTCTGTTGTAGTGTTCAATTCAGTAATCTTCTGGGTGTTATCTGTTATTTGTTTTTGAAATGCTTGCAAGCTGAAAGAGAACTGTTCAGTTATTTCTTTCATCACATTTTTAATGGGATCTACTGCTTCAGTGATAGAATTTCAAATCTCCTCCATAGTTGATTTGATTGGCTCAACTGCCTTACTTATCAAATTTTGGATAGTCACCTGGACCAGGGCATGCATCTCTTTTTGTGCTGGGGCTGAAAATGTAGAGGTGGCCACACTAGAGATTCCTGGTGAAGAGGATGGTGCTTTATTTTTAGCTTGACTACCTTGGCCTGCCATCTTAAATGTAGTGTGACGTTAGTTAAATTTGCCCAATTTTGGCGGAATGCCCAAGATTTTCCATCCACTTTAACTCAAATAATTGTTTTCTTCTCTACGGTTTTTTTTGAAACATTCAAAAGCCATTGGCTGACTGCCCAGATCCTGTTTTTAATTGCCCAGCCAGTTGTTTAGATTTTCTCAAGTACTGTGTTTTTGAAGTGTAAACCACAGATACGCACTTCAAGGTCAGATTTTCACCTCTCCCCTTCAGCCACTTTCTAAAGGAAAATATCGGGGGGGGGCAGTTTTTAAAGCAATCAATTTTTACTTCCCAGATGTTGAGTCTTTAATAATAACAGTTCTCCGTTTTACTTTGTTTCAATCACTTTGCTTATTTTTATTTCCCTGGAGCCCCAAAAATTAATAAAGGGTTTCCTAAGTATTCCAAACCCTGCCCCTGTTGGGGTAAAAATTGAGGTCATTGCAAAGGGGTCTCCACAAACTCCACCCTGCCCCATGGGGTAAAAATTGAGATCATTGCAAAGGGGTCTCTACAAACTCCACAAATCCTCAAAAGGTAAAGTTAGCCAACAATTTTGCTTGTTTCTATTTCCCTGGGACCCCAACAAATTTACAAAGGGTTTCCTAATGCTCCATACCCTGCCCCTATTGGGATAAAAATTGAGGTTGTAGCAAAGGGGTCTCTGCAAACTCCGCATTCAATCAAATGGTGAAACTGAATGGTTAGTTAGGCTAGTTCCTCTTCAACCATCGCCCTATGAATCATTGCAAATGAAAGTAAAGTTGTCTCCGTCTATCTCTGTTCACTGGCCACTATGCCTTGGGAGGGAAATCACCCACCTTAGCTTCTTCCTCTTTTAGGGTAAAGCTTTGACAGTTCTGTCTCTGTAAGCTCAAAATATAATTTTTACTCATGGAAGCGCTTGTTTGGCAGTGTTTTCTAACCCCCCCTCAGTGCAGGAGTGACAGCTTTGCCCATGGGAATGGGCTCTTCTTTGGATTAGCGTTGGAGGAGATCCCTGGTTCTCCCTGTGAGTAGCCATGACACAGGGTACTGGATCAAGCCTCTAGCAGGGGGTGGGAGGTCCCTGATATATCATAAGATCCTTTAAATGAACCTGGAAGTGGCTGGTGCACACAGGTGCGATCGTCTCACCACGCTGCAGCTTGCTTCTCTCCTCCCTGGGAAACCTAATGTCTGGGAGGAACAGAGTTGTTGGATCCTACATTTGAAGCCAAACAACCCTGAAAAACAACTGCTGTGATTGGACAAACACTACAGTTTCCCCTAAGGCACTATTCTATTTTCTTCTGAGAAACCAGTGTAAAGGGTGGGAAAGGGGCATAGGGCACCTCTGCAGCCCTATAACTGTTGCTATTCACCATCCTGAATATTTCTGAAAATCCCAAATATTTTCAGTTTTTAGGGGATCAGGAATATTGGCTAGCAAGTCAGATTCTCTAATATGTATTCAGCTAAAAAAAACACACCCAAAATACCAATAAGGGATTTTGGGGGGTATTTTTTTTTAGATTGGATACACCTGAATGCACACCCTATGCAGAATTCAATAGTTTTAGGCTGGAGTAACTCTTCATACAGTTGCACTACTAACTTCTACAGCATGGAACCACTTTTGTTCCCTCTTTTTGCCTGTGTAGTTTGGATGCATCCTTTATATCTATGGTTTTAATGTTTTCCCTCACCTTGGGTCACAGGTAATTGGAGAAATCTGGGTTAATAATGTTGACCAATATTGGCTTGGTTGCATTGCTGGCTTTTAGCAGCTGCACAGTCAAGAGCATCTGTCTGAGAAATGATTGCAAGAATTGATTAGAAGTTTACCTATGATCATAGATAGAATCCTAAGGCATAAAGAGATACATACACATTATGTCTCAGCCTCCCCCAAACATGATTATTTTTCTTTTTAAGTTTGCCTTGGTGGCATTGGAAGAGGCAGATCAGTGGGAAGGGACTTCTGCAAGAAAATCAAATAGTGTGAGGAACTGTATAATTGTATAAATTGTGCACAAATGTTGCTAATTGAGATAAACTGGTTTTACACAATTCGATAGTTATCTCACACTATTAGATTTTCTTGTAGATTGTAAAAATAAAAACAACTATGTTTAAGGATTTTTTGAA
The DNA here is from genome assembly GCA_029375565.1 of Gekko gecko. Classification (NCBI taxonomy): domain Eukaryota; kingdom Metazoa; phylum Chordata; class Lepidosauria; order Squamata; family Gekkonidae; genus Gekko; species Gekko gecko. The sequence continues at coordinate 89,922,102 of JAPDNY010000006.1, forward strand.
AGTTGAGACTTAGTGTGTATGTGTCTCTATATGCCTTAGGATTCTGTCTGTAATTAAAGGTAAACTTGTAATCATTTCTTGCAATATTTTCTGATATGATCTAACTCATAATTTCTCAAATAGATGCTATTGACTGATCCAAATCAATGCCATGGGGACCAAGAGATACATTAAGTAAGAGTAATCAGGTAAAATCACCCATACTTTCTTCTGCCACCAGTGGAGTTTCTGAAGGGAATGTCCATGAGGCACTCCTGATTCCCAGAACCAGCTTTTAGGGAGTCAAGTGGAAGGCAGAAAATTTAGAAAAAGGAGTAGAAGAAGAGATTGGATTTATACCCCGCTCTTCACTTGGAGTCTCAGAGTGGCTTACAAACTCCCTTCCCCTCCCCACAACAGACACCCTGTGAGGTAGGTGGGGCTGAGAGAGCTCTTTCAAGAACTGCTCTTTCAAGGACAGCTCTGACAGAACTATGGCTTGCCCAAGGTCATGAAGCAGCTGCAAGTGGAGGTGTGGGGAATCAAACCCAGTTCTTCCAGATTACAGTCCACACACATAACCACTACACCAAACTGGTCTGAGTGTCTTCTGCTTCATAGGAACAAGGAAGAAAGAAGTTGATGTGGTAGCTCAACTTGTCCACCCCTGATAACCAAACCCCAAAGTGCAAACAGCCCCAACCAGGGCTGAAATATGCAACCAGTTCCTGAAAGAGAGACATAAAGGCAGGCACCCCATGACTTTCAATGGGGGCTCCCCAATGTACCCTAATGGCAGCGGGGAGGCTGTAATGAATGTGGGTACTCAGCCAAGCAGGGCCAGTGCCGGGTTTTTTTGTACACTAGGCGAGGCTACCTTCTGGCACCCCCCCCCCCATGTGCCTACCAATTTTCAAACATAAATGCATTTTAGGAAGAATGAAAAAAACACAATTTGAAATTGCTAATTTCTTTTTTTAAAAATTCTGAGAACAAGTAATACAATCTCTGATTTTTTCTCTCAAACAGAAAAACACAAATCACAAAGCATTTTGAAAAATCCTGTTAACTGTGATGTTGAAATTTAAGTCTCTTTAATGTTTCCATTTCAGGCACATGTGTATGTATGTATGCACGCACACACACACACACACTACCGTCCATTAAAATTAATTTCCTCTATAGGCAATGAATAATTCAGGAATTTGCTATACTGCATTGAGTGTGTAGTGTTAAGCTGATTGCTCTGAATTATTAATTACTATGGGGAATTTGAGATATTAAAAAATAGCAACAGGTAATGTGGGAGCAAACACCTGTTTATATAGAGGTCCCACTTCCTCCAGAAGTGCCAGAGATAGGCAAGAAGACTGGTTTCCAATATAAAATGGTTCTTTTACTGTAGATTCTTCACAATCAAACAACACACACACATACATACACTTGTACAGAACTAAGAAAATTAGAGAGACGTGGATAGCAGATTCGCATTAGCAGGAAATTGTTGGTGGGTGATACATTACTTGGTCAACTGTGTGAAGAAGCGATCCTTTGGAAGAATAGGGAGATTACTAGGGAAATAGGATCGTGTCCTGGCCTGCAGTGACATGTGGGAATTCTGGCTGCACAAACCGAGAGTTGTGAGGATGGGATGGGTACAGGACAGAGAGGAGAGAGAGCTAGAGAGGGCTCTATGAACCCAGTGCGTACCTTCTTTTATAAGGGGGTCCTGGTGGGGTGGGCTAGGCTGAAAACACTCCTTGTTACACCCCCTTCTAGTCCATCCCCAAAAACATACTGATTGGTGCTGGGTTCAAGGAAGAAGGGTCTAGGGGAGTGGGTAATATTGAATTCTAGTAACTCTGGGTAAGGAGGTGACACCTGATGGGATTATGACTCATGCGGCCAGAGCCATTATCATGGATGGTCCTCTATTGTCTTCGGACTGCAGTTCTGTGAGGTGAGTCAATCTGGGGGAGGGAAAGTGCGTTGCCGACGTGTGCAGGAAGAAACGCCTCATGGAGTTTAAGTCTTTGTTCTCCTGCCTTGACATGGCATCTGCCTAGTTTTCAGAGCTTCGAGCATCTAGGGAACTGGTCCATCTTACAACAGGTAAGTGGGCAGGTAACCTCAGGAACCGTGGTTTTTTATCAAGTTGTTTTTATGATTTTATGAGTTTTAATGGTTTATATATTTGTATGGCATTATGCCTCCTTGTACATCAACCAGAGCCCTGCATAATCTGGGATAGGGTGATTAATAAATCATCAACAACAACAACAATAATAGCAGCACCAGGGGAGAGGTATTTGAATAAACCATTGACTGTGTAATTACATAGGCTACACTGTAGTATGATAGATAAATAATGGGCTGCTCTCCACCATGCTAAAGTGCCCACTTAACAAAAAGATTGCCCCCCTAACAAAAAAATTCTGGTTACGGGCCTGCTCCCAAGGCTCCATCCCCACATCTTCAGGAGTTTCCCAACTTGGTGCTGGCTAATCTAAGGAAGCAGGAAAAGGGGAAAGCTGATGGGTGCTTTCAGGGAAAGAGAAAATAGGCAAGAAGGGAGAAATGAGATGCCTCCCACAAGTCCTTGTGGGTTCCCACATGCATATTTTAATAACAAAGTTGATCAGATCTGAGGCTACTTAAATTCAGTGAGTGGAGCCATGAATGGACATAACAGATCTTTCTACAAACCTGAAAAATGCCCCAGATCTTCAGAAAAATCTGAAATCTAAAAATCACATGTGGGGGGTTAAAAAAACCCCAAAAGATAAAAGGAGCACCTGTAGCTTTAAGAAGTGGAGGCCCTTAGTGGCTGTTTCTAGCCAATCACAATATTCTAGACTTGGTTTCTGTCGGTAAAAGGCAGGGAGCGGTGGCAGGGCCCTTTCCAGGGCTGTTTTGGCCTTTGAAGGAGCAGTCATTGGGGCTGGCTGACTTGATACCACCCAACTTGCATGACTGACCTAGGCCTGGCTGTTTCTTACTGTTCAATAGCAGCCACCCTACAAAAACCAGTGTGGTATAGTGGTTAGTGCTATGTCCTATGAAACTGAACCTATTATTTTCCATTCTAAGCTTGATGCAAGGAATGGATTGTAAGCTGTAATATTTCTATTGGTCCTATGGAACTGTTTAAAGGAACCAATCACTGCTGTAAATATGCTTGTGGAGGGAACAGACCTCATTGGTCTTTAACTCTGTTATTCTATTGGTTGTTAACTTTTATATGGGCGTGGCTTTGACAGCCCGGATTATTTAAAAAGGGAGCTGTGCTCCACTTGTTGTTGTATGTTGTCGTTGTTATCTGATCGTCTAGTTGCTGTTACAAATAAAGTTGAATCACTTTGCTGAAATCACTGCCTATTGTGTTTTTTTTTTCTTTTTGGCCCCCTGTTAGGAGATGTACTTTGAAAATGCTTTTATTTGTTATTTTCTGACCTGCACACACACCTGAATGGTGCTTGCAAGTGTCTTTGGTCTGGGAGAACTGTGTGCTTTGTTTGATGTGACCACATGCACTAGAAAGCTGCCCTGCAGTCGGTACTTTCATGCTAATGAAGTCACACACACTCACATATGCACATACATCTACCCATCAGGCACTGGGAACAAGAAAGCATCTCCATTATGGTCTGCCAGAAGGATGTTATAAACAACAACCTGTCTACCATCGAGGAATCTGAATTCCACACGTAACCCACAGGATGCTTGGCACTTTGCATGTGTTAAGACTGTTTCCTGTTTGTGACTTGGACCAAGCCAGAGTCATCTGCATTCTTAAGGTTTCCATGATAACCCATCTTCGCACCTTGGACCAAAAGGTTCTCTTTAGTAAAGGTGTAGATTTTCAATATTGCCCCACCTTAGTAGGAGGGTACCCCACATCCTATAGCCAATAATATAGGGATGGGACGGACTGGAAGACCCCAAAGCCAGCCCCCAAGATACCTGATAAAAGTAAGGTTCACCTTTTGTTAAGCGCCCCTTCGCGCCTCCTTTCGCCTAACATCTTTTGGTGTACACCTACCTAGCTAGCAAGTCATTTATTCCTCACACGTGTTGGCAGGTTCCAACTGTGTGCAGTTAAAGTATCCTTAGTTAGAAACAATTCTTGTATTCTTCACTGAGAAGGTCGAGCTTCAGGAAACAGATTAAGTATTACGTGTATTCCTTTCCTAAATACCTTTAGTTTAAAACCCCAATATGGTTTTCCATTACTATTGTATCTAAAGGAACTTGTGTGTATGTGTGAGTGCATCAGTATTGTTTGCCTGTGAAACAAGGATATTATTCAGTAAAGAGAATATTTGATTTTACTAAAGAAACCTTGTCAAGCGTTCTCTTTTGGGAAACTGGGTCTCTGGGTGAAACCACTTTCTCTTTATACATAGACCAGAACTCAATATAAGTTTAGTCCGGTAAATGCATAAATAAACATTTCGGCTAACACCCCCGAAGGGGATTTTTTAATTGTTTTTCTAAATACTACAAAAGAAGTACAAAAAACTACAAGAAACAAGAGGGGGAAGGGGAAACACCTCTAATCTACAGGTAAAAAAGTGATAGTCCCAAAACTACATTAGAAACCCCAAGTATGAGCGATTATTCTTAAGCTTAACATATAGTTATACAATTTAACATCTTTAGATCTAGCATCTTCTGTGGCTGGTGGTTCTGTTCATCTAATGCTGCAAAAGAAAATAAACAAGTTAATTATTGCTCTCTTAAAGACACACCAGGTATTCAAATGCTATAATAGTAGGCACTTCATTCAAATCCTTCAGCCTCTATTTTGCTTTATCTTTCTCTTTCCTAACTCTCAGATCATAAGTAGTTTGGTACTGCCACTCCTAGCTCCAACCCCAAATCCCCCTCTGTGGACCCTGAGTCCTCTTCGCCACTCGATTTGTCTGTCTGGTCCCGCTTTCCGCCTCCCGTGTTTTTCCAGGAATTCTTGCGCCTTAAAAATTGAATCAATCTTTTCTTTTCTATCCTCAACGTTGTTTTCAATATCTGATCTCTGGCACTTCATTTGGTGAATTTCACCACTACCTCCCCAGGTAGATTGTTTTTTTTTGTGTGTGTATGTAGAGTGGACCCTATATGCCAGGTCCATATCGCTTATAATTGTTTCCATTTTACAATCCACCACGGAGGCCAATGCTTGCCCCAGTGTAAGCCTGAGATCTTCTCTATCAGTCTACGGGACATCCTGAAAACGAAGAACCATATTGGCCTTTTCCATCTGAAATTGAATCAGTTTTTCCTCTTGCAGCTCTTGTAGTTTCTCAATTTTTTGGACTTTTTTCTTAATTTGCTTATTAAAAGTGTCTGTTTCTAAACACTTTGCAGCCATTTGTTCCATTTTTTTTATGTTTCTGTCAGCTGTGTCTGTTGCACAGCCAATGCCTGGTTAATATTCCCAAGATGTTGATTTATAACAGTCACCTGCTCCAGCAGAGGGCGCATCTGCTCTGTGAGCAGCTTAGTGACGTCAGAGACTTCCTCAGAGTGGGGGCTGGGAGGGACTACTTGCTTCTTCCCTGCTTTCTCCCACTTCTTGCTTGGTCCCTACATGTTGGAAAGATTGTTTACATTAACAGAGTTCGTGCCAAAGGGTCTGAATTTCGACCTAGCACTTTTCCAAACCTGGTTAGTCCCAAGAGACCACTTTTACTGCTGGGTTTTTTGTTCACCCCCCTCTTCTCGCTTATCTTAATAGTTCCCAAGTAGGGGGGAAACTCTCCTTCCTCCCACCACTTCTGTTGGGGGGGAAACGCCTGGAGAGATTTATTTCTTGTTCCACCAAACTCACAGTTTTGCCAATCGCTTTATTTTTATTTTGTTTTCTCTTTCAATGCTTCATCGCTCCGCTCATTCTGGCTAGCACCTCTGTGGTAGATTCACATCAGCCTCACAGTACATCAGGACCATCAGGATGGCTCAGAGCCTCAATTCTCCCTCTGCACGTAGGAGGAGAGGCTACCAGGCAAAAGTCCCCTGGCCCGGAGTCCATCCCAAGGACTCCTTGGAGGATTACGCTTGTGCGAATCCTCTCCTGGCGCCTGTGCACGGTACGTGTCCTGGGAGAGTTCGGGAAAACACGTCTGCTAGTCAAGTCACCATGACTGGAAATCCATCACTGCCTCTGGTTGAGTTGCCTACTTAACAGTTAGAGCTTCAGAATAGAAGACCCAGGTCCAAATCACTAGTATGCCATGGGAGCTCACTAGGTGATTTTGTGCCAGTCACATACTTTCAGCATAACTTACTGTTGGAAAAAAAATGGGAAAAATACTTCAATATTCAGAGTTTGCAGTGATCTTTGCTTCACTGGAGAGGAGGCATTTCTTTCTGTATAAAAATATTTCTAAGGAAAGGGTACACAGGAAAATCTACAAAATAACGAAGACCTAAGGCTACATCCCTACAGCTACAAAACAGACTGACCACACAGTCTCACAACAACAACTGTAAGAACAACAATGGAGATTCTTCTTCTTGATCCCTAGAAGGAAATCACCTGAATGCATTAACCAATGGTTAGTAAATAGCTAGATTTCCCTTCCAGGTCAGTCTAAACAATAGCACACAAGGTAAACAGATTAACCCTATAATGACTGAATTAGACCTTGCAACACACACTTATTTCCAACACCTACCTCACATAGTTGCTGTAAGGACAAAAAAAGAATAGAAGAATAATGTAAGTTGCTTTGGTCCCCACTGTGGAGAAAGATGAGGCATAGATGATGTAAATACATTTAAATGAAATAAATAATAAATGAAGTAAATAACTAATAAATATGGCTGAAGATGGGAGGCAGGTAACAGGTAGGATGGTATAATGGCTGAGGAGGACAGAATGAAGCAGGGAGAAAGAAAATGAAGAGGATATGGGGGTTGCCAGGAGGAGGGAAAGAGGGAATAATGCTGGGAGGAGGATACAGGGGAAAGTAAGGTGCCACCCCACAAGTCCTTTAGGGCTCCCTGCCATGCAAGTAGGCCTGTCCCTGTACCTGGCACCACACAAATGGGCCATAGTTTTCCCATGCTGGGTGAGGAGAGGGAATGCTGAAGATAGAGGAGCAGATAAATGTACGTTAGCTGTTGGGTGGGATGGAGAGAAGGAAGCAGGAAAAGGGGAAAAGCTCTGGGGGCTTTCAGGAAAGTGAAAAGGGAAATATTGGGGAAGGAGGAAATGAAATACCCCCTGGAGGTCCTTGTGGGTTCTACTTGTTCATGACTATTTGCAGGACTTAACTGAAACAGATAGCCACTCGTCTTGGTGGCAAGATAGTTCAGTTGCCTGAATATTTACAATGCTTTGTGGGAAATGCAGTGATGACAAATTCTGAGAGAGAATTCCAGTTTGTATGGTGGAGTCCCAGGAATAGAAAACAAATTACTGCAATAATGGATAGACATACTATATTATTTGCAAAGGGAACACCAACATTATAGTACTATTGATGGAATAAATTCTGTGGGCACATGTAGCCTGTTGCAAATACATTTCACTGAATTTACTTCAGGGTCTAAAGCCTTGGCTGCCACTGGAATCCCTGTCTAATTTATCCATCAGAGCTGTTGCTACCAGCAATGAAACCTCTATGAGGTAGTGTCTCCCCAACATTCAAACATGTTTTGTTTCATTAAACAGATTTTAATTTACAGCAAGGGCACTTTATTTTTAGTTCTTAATACTGGCCTCGTTTGGTTTTTGAAAGCAACTAAAACTGTGTGTCTAGCACAGGTCCAACACACTCAATAAATCCTTAAATCTGAAGGGGAGGGGGAAGTTACACAGAACAGCACCATGTCTGTCTTTGTAGAAGTGAAACAAAATTCAAAATTGTGGACACTACAAGACAACTGTAGAACTGAGGTGGGTTTATCATTAACATTTTTTTCAACAATGGCTATAGGTCAAACTTTAATTCTTTTGTTCAAGTTGTTTCTCTGACATGTCATTTTATATCTAGATCTCTGTCCCACATGAGCTCTGCTCTTATTCAGTAAACTGCCATGTTCACTTGGGCCAAAGATCTTTCACAGCAGGCTGCAAAGCTGCCGCGAGAATATGGGCATTCCCTTTTCAGAAGTTTTAGACCTCCCACCTTGATCTGGGAAGAGTCATTGTACTCACTCTTTGTGGACTGTCACATTTTTTTATTTTATGGCCATGACACAGCAGATGCTTGAATGTGTGTATAAACTGCCAACAAGTTGCAGGTTACTTATAGTGACCTCATAGAGTTTTCCAGGTAAGAGACAAACAGAAGTGGTTTGCCATTGCAAGGGTGAATAGCTTCTGTTAAAATTTAATGAAGCTATGTGTACAACTTTGGTAGATGTGCACACAGTGGAGATATCTTTGATTGTTCCACATAGCCACCTGCCCAAGTAAAGAAGCAAAGTGCTTCTCTGAAGTTTACACATGAGATGACGTCAGGGCTCTAAACCACAATTTAGAAAGCACAATCTGAAATTAAAGTGTTGTGGCATTCTTGAGTTACTTTCTAGTCTTTTATTTGATGGGAATTCTCTGTACTCTATTCATATCTGCTTGAACAAGGGACATTCTTAGGGCTGTTATATATGTTGAACACATGAAGCTGCCTCTTGCTGAGTCAAAACTTTTGTCCAACTACTATTTAGTCTGATAACTGCAGTTCTCCAGGTTCTTAGAAAGTGAAAGATCTACCTGCTACATGAGATCCTGCAAAGATGAACTCAACAATCACCTAAAGCCCTGGTGGCGAACCTATGGCACGGGTGCCAGAGGTGGCACTTGGAGCCCTCTCTGTGGGCACGGGCGAGGAGGCAGCTGAGACTGCTTACTGTGCTGCTGCAGCAGCCAGCCCTAGGCCAAACCCCGGGCCCTGGTTCGAAAGCAAATACCGCACATGAGAGGAAAAGATGTGCAAACCCCCGGTGCAGGCGCCCTGCTTGTTGACATGGGGGAGGGAGAAGAGGGGAATCACTGACCCCGCCCCCTGAACCCGGGAAAGTGTGGCAACTCCCCTTCCTTTGCAAATGCGCACTCCAATCCACACCCTTTCTGCCCCAAAGAAGTGAGGCTGAGCATTCCCACTCAGGCTCATTGCCAAAAGTTGCATCTGCGTGAGTGTGCCACTTCAGTTTCCAAACCTGCCTTCTTTGGGGAGGTGTGCTATTCCTCCTCCCCCTCCTCCCTCTTTGGCTCTCTGCCTGGTTCTCGCTGCACCCTCCAGCATCCTGTGCTGTAACCTGGAGTCTGAAAAACTTTAGTACCCACCCCCTTTGCTTCCTTTCGGGGCTGCCCCGCTGCTTTGGGTGGCATGTCTTGTGCGCCTGCTCAAAGGCTGTGATTAGAGGGGCTGTTCAAGGAGTTGCACATGGAGACTGTTTTGGAGCTGGTGCTGCAGGAGGGGGTGGCAGCCAGTGCTGTGGTGAAGTGGCTCAAGGTGAGCCAGAGCTCCCGCCCTGTGGAGGTATGGCACATCACCCCTCCCCCATAATTATAGCTTCCTGAGAGCTTCCAGGGAATCACACATAGGGCACCCCCCCCCCTCGTGATGAAAGACTGTCCCTGAACTTCAGAGCTCCCGACTCTCCAGCGATGAGCTGGGGTGGAGGGACGAGGCAGAAATGAATAGCCGCTTCGAAAGCAGTACCCAGTCTTGTGCATACTTATTCAAAATTAAGCACCACTGAGACAACTGAACTTGCTTTCAAGTATGAGGGCAAAGGATTGCGCCTTTAGTCAGATTGTAAACTTGCTCTGGCTTTTCGCACTCATGGGAATAACTAAAATGCCGTTTGGAGGAACCATGTAGGAGGGCGGATGTATGGGATGTACTAAAAGGAAGGACAGGATTGCCCATTGGAAACAATGGGAAACACTTGAAGGCCCACTGGAAATAATGGGAGACAGGAATGCCAATTGACTTGCATGGGCTTCATTAAAATACATTACAGTACAAGTAGAGTTCCAATAAAAATGAGAAATTGATTTTCCATTAGGGTCTCTGGGCCCAAATACACTACTCTGGGAATGGAATGAGAGACCATGGAGTGGAATGACAGTCCCAGGCTATAGCAGGGTGATCAAGAACTGGAATGACAGGTCCCAGAGTGGAATGACAGCCCCAGGGTGGAGCAGGAATGTTCAGGGACTGGGATGAGAGACCACAGAGTGGAATGACAGCCCCAGGATGGAGCAGGAGTGTTCAGGGACTGGAATGAGAGACCACGGAGTGGAATGATGGCCCCAGGGTGTAGCAGGAGTGTTCTGTGACTGGAATGAGAGACCATGGAGTGGAATGACAGCCCTGGGGGTAGCAGAAGTGTTCTGCTACACCCAGGGGCTGTCATTCCACTCTGGGGCCTCTCATTCCAATTCCAGAACACTCCTGCTACTCCCAGGGGCTGTCATTCCACTCCGTGGTCTCTCATTCCATGCAGCCTTGATATGCTTTGGGGTTGGGTCACCTGGTTGAAGTGCTCAAGCTGAAGTGCTTTATTTGTTCATTGGTCAAGATTTGCAGGATCAAAATTTAATTTACTTCGAATCAGTCTAGAAGTGGCAGATTCCACTGAGTGTGCTGTTCTTCTGTCTCTTTCCCATGGAAGGGGGAAGAGGGCTGTCACTTTAGGTGTGATAATGTGTAAGATCATGTTGAGAAAGACAGACCAGGTAAACAGGAAGGGTCCTATCTTGTACTAACTGGAAGGAGTTTGTGTGTATGACGTCAAATGCAAACTTCATGCCAAATGCAAACTTTTACCTTTCAATAAAAAGCTGTTTGTATCATTAAAAGCTCTGTTATTGTGCTTTTCTTTTAAGACAAAAGATGTTAATGAATTGTTTTTTCTAAACTAAAACCTCAGTATTCAGGTTAAATTGTCGTGTTGGCACTTTGCAATAAATAAGTGGGATTTGGATTGCAGTTTGGGCACTCGGTCTCTAAAAGGTTCGCCATCACTGACCTAAAGACTTAATTTGATGAGAGATCCATGACAGTTTTAAAGATGAGATAGCATCCTTTGTAAGACCTTGCTTCACATTCTGAGAAGACCCTGAGAAGATGCTGTTGGAACACATCTTAACCTTATAAAACCCATTCTGCAAAACCTAACATTTAAAAATCACAATACAGAAATTTCACATTCCAACCAATACCTCAAAATTTCAGTTTCTAGTGGAATTTTACAGCAAACTTTGGAATGAAAAATATTGATATAACTTTTGGGAATCAATTCAGAACTCTAGGTTCTCACAAATATCTCCTTTGGCTCTACTAATTAATTTCCCCTTCTAAGGAATTAGGAAAAGATCATTCTCCTCCTCATACTCAAGTACATTGAGAGTAAAAAAAGTGTTCCCATTTGTATCCTGAGAAATGGAGTCAGCACTGTACAATTATGGTTGCTGCTAACCTGACCCCGATCTTGTCCTGAATTCATCACTTATGTTTGCCAGCCCCAAGGGGGGCCTGGAGATATCCTGCTTTTACAATTGATCTCTAGCTGACAGAGATCAGCTCCCCTGGAGAAAATGGCTGCTTTGAAGGGTGGACCCTGTGGCATTGTACCATCCTGAGGTCCCTCCCCTCCCCTCCCTTCCCCAAACCCCACCCTCTCCTGGATCCACCCCAAAGTCTCCAGGTATTTTCCAACCCAGACTTGGCAACCCTATTACCACTACATGCCTCGAACAGAAAAACTTACTTGACAAAGTGCTATTTCATCAACAACACCATTTATCATGGAGATGAAGTGAGCAAAATTGAAAGGAAAAGCAAATATTTGTTTTATTTTTTTAAAAAACACAAAAGGCAGGGGTCTTTTTTTGGGGGGAGCACACCAGAGCGCAGCTCCGGGAGCTCAGGAGCCAAGCCCTGCCCCCAGCCGGTGTCCCAGGGAAGTCTTTCAGGCAGCCAAATGTCAATTTCAGCTCCATTATATCCTATGGGTCATTGAAGTCAAAAGTGAAAACATAGGGTATATTCTGGGGGCTGGAGGGGAGGGGATTTGAGGGAGAGGCTCCAAACTCACAGGGTAGGTGATGGAGCCTCTCCCCGAGATACCCACCAAGTTTCAAGAACAGTGGACCAGGGGGTCCAATTCTATGGGCCCCCAAACAGGTTGCCCCCATGCCCTCCATTGTTCTCTATGGTGGGAAAAAAGTAATTTTTTTCCCACCACAGAGAACAATGGAAGGAATAGGGGCAACCTGTTTGGGGGCCCATAGAATTGGACCCCCTGGTCCAATGTTCTTGAAACTTGGTGGGTATCTTGGGGAGAGGCTCCATAAGCTACCCTGTGAGTTTGGAGCCTCTCCCTCAAATCCCCCCCTCTAGCCTCTAGAATATACCCTATGTTTTCACCATTGACTTCAAAGGCCCATAGGATATAATGGGGCCAAATTGCCGCCAAATTTCCTTCATTCCCTCCTTTCCTTCTCTCCTTTTCCTCTTTCCCACCTTCTTCTCTTCTCTTTTTTTCCTCCTTTCCCTGTTTCCCTCCTTCTTCCCTCTCTTTCTTTCCCTCCTTCTTTCCTTCTCTTTCTTTCCCTCTTTCCTTCCTTCTTTCTACTCTCTCTTTCCTTCCCTCTTTCCTCCTTCTGTGGCCACTTTAAACCCCTTCTCTCTTAGCTCCCCCACCCAGGCCAGCTGGGGAAGGGAAGGGGAGGCTTTTGAAGATGCCTCCCCCCCTTTTGCTTCCCCTTCTGACATCACTTCCGGTGATGTCAGGGGGCATGGCATATGCTAATAGCCTAATAGCTCATTAGCATACCATATGTTAATGAGCTCCTGCAGCTGTTTTTCTACGAAAAGACCCCTGACAAAAGGTTTATAGTAAAGTTGAGAGAGGTCACATGTGACCTGCTTAGTGTTTGGAAGGGATAATTTTAGATAAAAAGTGAAAAAAATGTCCTATGAAGTAAAGTTATACCTCCCTTAATGAGGAATAAAAACAGGGAGGGAAATGATTGGATTTCTCATGACCTGAGGTTCAACTTCCTACTTCATCAAATTTGTACATGAGTTGCTAAGGAAAGGATAGCTTGACCAAATGGATTCAAGGGTACCATTTTTCATCTTACTGAGGTACAAGTCCTCCGAGAACTTTCAAGCAGCAATCTGCAGCTGGTTGTTCAGGAACAGGAGCAAAGATTATATCTTTCCAGAGCTCTCCATTTAGTTGGCTTTTTGGAAGTCAAATACAAAAATATGCAATGTTGCGGCAGCTAAATAGAGAAGGATGCATAGTATTACTTACAGGTGCGTTGGGTACACTCATGGCTGTCAATCCCACACACATAAGACAAAAAAGTCCTTGGAACTGGATCTTGGAGACCCTTGGTCAAATCTCATGTAGAATTTGGATAGTATGTTTGATTTCAGGTGAGCAAATTTTCACAAGAAAAAATTAAATAACTGTAATAAAATTATTTCTAATTATTTCTTTATGTGAAATTTTATGCTGAGCTTCTCAGACAACAGCTTATCAGGTGGTTAACAACAGTGATTAAATTGATATAACCAAAGTCCACTTAAATTCTGAGTGAACAAAAAGACTTCAGTCTGGTGAAGCCTATCTAAGTAGCAGGTGAGCAGAAGTTCTACAAGTGAGGTGGCACAGTGGAAGAGGTCCTTTGGTAGTGAATATTACTCCAGATAACTGCAGTATACCATTATTTGTGAAAAATATGAGAAGTAGCCAATGGGAAAAGTGTTATGGTTATAAAACCAAATGAAACAGCCTGTCATTAGGGATGTAAACTTGGGGAAAAAATTATTTTAAATTCAGGTTTCTGGAAGTGCATAAACACTGCCTTTGATGGTATTTGGGTTCCCCAGTACTGTTTTGGATTCAAGGTCATATTTTTTCCCTCAGGATACTATTGTTGTGTGTTATTCTTTGTTTTGTGATGTTTTCTTTGTTGTTTTTTGCTTTATTTCTGAAACTAATAAAATTCTCTATTAAAAAAGAAGAAGCAGTGCTTGAGTTGCTGTTTTTCAACCAAATGACATCAAAATGGTAAGAGAGCTAGTGTTTCTATCCGTTGCAGACCAGGCAAATTTCAAACAAATTGGACCAAGGGGTCCAGCTCTACAGTCCCTTAAATAAGGTGCCCCCGGCCATCCTACTTGCTGACTGGGAGTGCAAATGGCCATGGAAAAGAGCCCCCAGAAAGGAGAGAGAAAGGAGGGAGAAGAAATGGAAGGAACCAGCCAGACCTACAGTTCTAACAGGCCTTGCACCTGGCTTGTGCTGACCAGGACCTGCCTTTCTCAGGCCAGGCCAGATGCCTGTTAGGAGCCATCTTCTCATTGCCCAGAACACCTGTTAAAAGGACAAAAACCAGGCTTGGGATCCTTAAAATGCCAGTCCCAGATATTCCCAGAATTTCTACTTCCCAAGTTATGAATGGACCATCATTATGCTTTATTGGTTTCAGTCCCTATAACAAACTAGAAACGGGTGGTTTTTTAAAATTATTATGATCAGATTTATACCCTGCCCTCCCAGCCGAGGCCAGCTCAGGGCGGCTTACATAAGAGAATAAAAAACACACAAATAAGCAATTTAAAGTCCTAAAATCATATAAAACATTCCAACATTAAAAGGTGCTAACATTAATGACACTACTAGGTTATTAAATGATGGCAGTCAATCTTTGGTATTCTATCCTAGTGGTCAGCCCATAGATCTAACCTTTGTGCTGCTAGCACAGGCTGTTCTGGTGGCTTCAGGGAACAGGGTTCTCTATCGGGGGCAGCTCCTAATTGAAGGCCTGGTGGAAGAACTTTGTCTTGCAGGCCCTTTGTAAATTAATGGGTCTTAAAGGGATACCAAAGGATATTTTTGCAAACTAAGTGTCCTCTTTCCACCCAGAACTAATGTCTCCATATCATTCCTCTTTCTTTTTAAAACAAATCAACTCATTTTTGAGCACCAAGTTTTTTAACTGAATGAAGCAGCATGAATAAGTTAATCAATAGAACTTAACTTTGATTTAATCAAGAGTTACATGCACGTTTCCTTTCCCATCATTTCTTCCAAACTCCCAATTGGTCATACCCTCTAATCAATCAAGGATATTTGCAAAATCATCAAAAGACAATTTCTGTACATCAACCAACTATTCTGAGTCATCATTAGCCTTACAAAAAGCTATGATCAGACAACATTTACAGTAATACCATAACAGATTGCAATGGAACACCTGGTATGAGCACCTGAGGAAGCACACTCAGCAGTGGACCATAATACTATCCCAATTCACAAAAGAAACAGAACAAAACAAAAAGAGAAGAAATGTAAAAAGAGAGAAAGAAAAACAACCAGACAACAGAGAAACCGTACAGAGTAGAATAGAATTATGATGAAACTTCAATGAACAATCAAAGGAGTCCACTGGTAGCTTTTTCTGTATGGTAAGCTAAAAAAAAAAAAAGCTTTGGTTCCAGATGTACAAATGAACCTACAAATTTCATTTGTCCTGCCTCCCTATTATTTTGCAGATCATTCCTGGAATATTTACTCAGAAGTTAATCCAACTGAGTTCAGTGGAATGTACTGTGCAATTATAAACAGAATTATACCCTTCTATGCCCATTGACTTCAACTAATTTAAAACAGTCAAATTCTTCTATGGATTGCATTGTTTACTCTCCCATAAATGTGTTCAGGATTGTAGCTTTAAGTTCTAGTCATAATCCCAGCCTTTTTTGAGGATGCATATACTGAGTTCAAAAATTCTCTTTCCCCCAGGCAGGTTAATATAAATGAGGGTGTTAAATGTTCTGCTGGTTATTTATTATTTCTTCAAGTAGCAGCCTTTACACAGCTCCATAACTCTTTGGCCTTGAATATTATTTCACATAATTTATGTAGACACTTGTATAAGCACAGTTGGAAGGGAAAGGGGAAATATATGGATATATGGCAAAGGCCTATCATGGTATATCACACTTTAGTTCCACCCCCCACCCCCCACACACACAATCCAGCCTGCAACTGGAATAGCCATGAGACCTCTGTAGTGATTTATTACTTCAGGACCAACAAAGTTAATTTTCTTTCTTCATAAAAGTAATTGCTACTATGTTTATATTTATAGTCCATAGATTTACAGTCTTTGTGATAAATATTTCTAATTGAATTTTTTTGTTTGGGTATTTATGGGAAAATAATAAAGCTTGTCCAGTGTAAACAACAGGGACAAAGGTATAGAATAGCTAATTTTTTCCATTCTGACCATCCCTCTATAAACATGACAGGGGTGTTCTTGCTGCCTTGGTCATACATTATTATTAGATGACTCTAGCTGAGATCACGTTATGGGTAAACTGTTTTTCTCCCAGGAAATATGTCATTTCTTCCTGAAAGTATACAAATTTCTCAATCCTATCCATTGCCTTTGTTTAAAAAAACCCCCTACTATTGGGAGAGGGCAGGAGAAAAAAAAGAGAGGCCTTTTCTGCAGTCTCCTTTTAATCCATGTTCACCACAGTGTCAAACAGCCATGTCTTTGCTCCATCTTTTTTCTCCATTTCTACATATATCATGTTAAACTGGATTGAAACCTGTTTGCAAATTCCATATTCTTGTTTTGAATGCATTTTAAAGCTCTTTAATCTCCCATTACTCACATTGCTATGTTTTAACAGTAGATGGTATCAAATGGGAATGAAATGAAAATAGAATGGATATTTCTCACCAACAATCGTGGCTTGGAGTGCGCCCCGCTTCCCCTACAGGTTTGATGCATGTTCTGGAACTGGAATGACAGGCCCCAGAGAGGAATGACTGCAATTGGAATGACAGGCCCCAGAGTGGAATAAGAAACTGTACTCCAGAAAGGCCCAAACAATCTCAAAGCCCGGGCCGTAATGGCCCAAAAACTGGTGCCTGGTCAGCAGAGTTCCATCCGCATGCTTAAAGTGCATGAAATGCACATGAAGTGCAACAGCACCCCAGGTTGCTTGTGACCCTTTTATCACTGCCGGGGAAGTGGGTTGCCTCAGGTCCTCTAGAGCCCCCTTTACCAAGACATTCATAGAATGCTTTAGAAATCCCACTACATTTTCACAGCAGTGTTTGCATGTGCACAGTCATTTTGATTTGCAGGGCACTGCACAATGGTCATAGGGCTTATTTTAGCACTGATCAAGTGAAGTAATTACTGATATTCCTGGGTAGCTATCCAGCTATCCAGTGATGCTATTCACCCCCACGCCCTGAAAAACTACAGCTGAGCATTTCCCCACATTAAGACTCTATTAAACAGACAAGCCTTTTCTCCTCGGATCTTTTGCTAACCCTACACCCTGAATAGGAAATTGAGGCCTAGAATTGTCATTGGCTAAAGTCTATATCAGAAGAGAGTGTCTCTGATCCAGTATACCAATAGGAAAGCTGGATCATTCTCTACGTGCCTTGGAGCTCCTTAATTAATTTTCCATCATTTACAAGCAGATCTGAACAGGGAGGCATCCATTATTTTAAAAGTCAAGTGACTGCCCCAATAAGGCATTTTGAAATACTTTTTGATATTTAATGTTCTCTAGTTCATTAATAATTACTAATACCCATCACAGCAAGAGGTTAGTTTGGCTTTAAAGACATGATATTGCCAATCCATATTATATATATATATATATATATGAATGATATTGCCAATCCACAATATATATATATATATATATATATATATATATGTGTGTGTGTGTATCCTAAAGAACAAGGACAAGCGCACAGTCAAAGTGCACTGGCTTCTTTTTACAAACAGGTGAATACACATACATGCAGGCTGGAACCTATTCACATATACTGGATTGCTAAGTCTGAATTGCTAAGTCTGAAAGTAGCTTCTTTCCTGGCCAAGTGAAGAGGCAGACCAGCAGTCTGACCCCCTGGACACCAAAGCCTGCTGGTCCTCAGCTGGGTCTCATTCTTTCTGGTGTTTGGTGGGGAACTTATAAGTAAAGAATTCTGCAATTTTTTTAATAAAAAAGCTTTTAAATTACATGGCTTAAGTGGTGACCAGTTGAATGCTAAGTCAAAGGACAATCACAGAGAGATGGGTTTCCTGCTCTTGCAAAATTAGCATTTCTAAGCTAACTGTTGAATTGTATTGGTAAAACATGCAGGAAACAGGCCACAGGGTGTAACCACAAGGTAACCCCACAATATGCATCGGGCTAGGAGTGGGGAGGGGGGAGGCTTCTTTCCTCAATTTAGTTTTGTGCATGTATCGATTTAAATAAAAAAAAATTAAAAATTAAAAAAAATAGTTTTGTGGTGGTTTTTGCTTGCCAAGTAACACTGGGTGTTGAACTGATTAATTAAAATTATCTCTATTTAAAACATTATCATAGTGTTCTTGGAAGCACATTTACCTACTAGGAATCTAAATACTGGCACAGAATATGGCTGCATCAATAAGAAGATTTACTCATGATAGAATTTCTTTTATTATTCCAGTGCAGACAATATCCTAAAGAATAGATGACTTTAGAAAAAGACTTGGGCGAGCGGGGGAGGGGGGAACAATGACTTCAGCATTGAAATAATAATGGAGACCTGTTGATGGAAGAGCAGGGCTAGAAGCCTGTCACCACATTTTGAAATTGCATTGGCGATTTCAACCTTAATGTACAGTTCATTGCAAATGGTGGTTTATTAGTAGAATATTTTTGAAGGACAAGCAGGTTTGCGGTCTGCCCCTCCCCTCCCATGCATAAGAACTGTGGGGGCAGTCAGAACAATTAGCTTTCCATTGCCTCAGGTTGGCTGGGGACAGGGATGCCAACTCCAGGTTGGGAAATTCCTGCATATTTGAGGGGTGGTGCCTGGAGATGGTGGGGATTGAGGCAAGGAGGGACTTCAGACATATATAATACAATACACTCCACCCACCAAAGCAGTTATTTACTCCAGGGAACTAATGTTGCCAGCCTCCAGGTGAAGGATGGAGGGAAGAGAATGAGAGAGAAAGAGACAGAGTAAGAACAGTGGTGGCAGGAAGGAGAATAATGTAAACTGCTCATCCTCAGTCTCTCACTAGCAGAATGAGGGCCTTGCCTTAAGTGATGCTAGCAGAATGCCAGCTCGTCTTGCGGGGAGTCTGGGATTGGAGTGTGGTTCTCTCCCCAGTCCAACAGCTGCATCCCTTGCTGCTGGGGGGTGTGATGCCTGGCAGGCCCAGCAGCTATGAGGAAGAAGCCACCCCACCCTCAAAAGCATCCCATGCCCAGAACAGCCGTTACAGAGCTTGCAAGGAAAATGAGGGGGGAGGGAAGACTTAGTGGGGGGCCGACAGAGAGAAAGAGAGAATGATGAGGTGGGGTGGTAGAAAGAGGATGGAAAAAGGGATGGCAGGTGCCAGAACTACCACACGCATGCCCATGTTGAGAGTTACTCATCCAGGAGCAATGCTTGGATCACCTGTAAAGATGTGGTGTAAGTGTTGGAAGCAGGCACACTGAGAATAAAAGGAAGAAAGGGAAGAAAGCAAGGAAGACAAGAGAGCCCACCTTATGCCCCGCCCAGAAAAAGTTGATTGGCTGAAATGATGCTGGTGGGCGGATTGTCTGAAACATGATGCTGGTGAGCTCCATCTCCTGCCTGAAAGAGATACCAAGGGAGATAGGGGAGGGGAAATGGACGATGATTCTACATGTGCATGCTCAAACCGGTTTAGATGAAAAAATCCATTGCAAAAGAAGTCTCATAAAATGCAGAGCAATTGTGTAATGAAACTGGTTTCGTGAAGGAATCATGAAAAACACATATAGAATAAAAAATTTAATGTAGGGCAAAAGTGGAGTGAAAGTGGAGACTGATGTGGAATGCAAAACCTCTAAGTGCTCTGAATGCAGAGCAAAATGCCAATGAAAAAAAGGCCATAGTTCCATTTGTCTGTGTATGAGTATATGGTTTCAGAGGTATATTAATTCCAGTATTGCTAAAAAGATAGCCCATTAGACAAATCAACTGGAACTATATATACAATTAATATATGTTACTTTCCCCCAACATCCTTCCCTTTAATGCCAGTCACTGAAGCTGTCAAAGATTGCAGTCTGCATTGATTAAAGATGTCTACACAAAAACTGTCCTGTACTCTACAGGCAGGTCTCCTCATGTGGCACCAGAACATTAGCCCTGGGACTGGCTAGGCTTGGGGAGCAAGAGCTGGAAACACTAGGCTTGATCCAGCAAGCTTACCTTCCCAGCCCAAATCATAAACAGGCTAAGAGGGAAGACACTCCAGCAGCTCTGGAAGCAGCATCTGGGTCTAAGTTTATCCAGGCTTAACTGGGTCAGAATCCTCTCAAAGTTTACATCTGCTAGGACCATGATCTGGCCCAAGAGGTTGGGCATGGGCAGCCAGCCTACAACTACATCTTCAATGGTCTATCTCGGCACAAGCCTGCTACTTCTGCTGCTCGTGGTGGGTGGAAGCTAAGGTTGATCATGAAACAGAAAAATACAGTTCAATTTGTGGTTCATGGCTGAACCATGAACAGTCGCTTTAAATGGGGTTTGCAGAAAGCCTGAAAACAGCTGGTTCAGGCTGTCTTGTGCAGTCCCTTTAAATTAAATAGCTGCATGGTGGGGAGGCACTCCCTGCAGTGCAATAGGGGTGTGCATTCTCCCCAAGCCAAAAATATACCAGAAAAATACCATATCAGTATTTTTCAGGTATATTTCAGGATCTCAAAAGTATTTGGGATTTCTTGGGAAACCCCCCCAAAAAAAATTCCAGATATTTTTGTGAACCAGGAAGATCGGCAAAAACAGCTCAGCTGTTTCTCCTGATTTCTTCTGCAGGCTGGTTTAAAGTCACTGCAAAAGAATGGAAGGGAAGAGCTGAGATGTGAGAAGCAGTCTCCCCATGTCTGAGCTGTTTCCCCACTTTCTTTTGCAGTCCCTTTAAATAAGCCTGGTTTAAAGGGACTGCAAAAGAAAGCACAGGGGACAGGGGATTGCTGAGATGCAAGGAGCATTGTCCCCATGTCTCAGCTTTTTCCCAGCTTTTTTTGCAGTCCTTTAAAAGGCATCCCAACACCAGGTGTGCACTCCCCTCACTCCCAAAAGTGCATTTACTACAGAAAAATCTCTTTAGAGAAATCCCTCAGCATCATTAACCCCTTCCAGCTTAGTGTCATCTAGGCACACAGGGAGAAATTTGTGGCTCATCACTATTGCCTCAAAATTATAACTGCCTTTCACAATGTTCCACTACAGAGGAGCAGTCTCCCTGTGTCTCGTGTCTTTTCCCACTTTCTTTTGCAGTCCCTTTAAACCGGGCTGGTTTAAAGAGATTACAAAACAAAGCTGGGGAAGGAGCTGATATGTGAGGAGCAGTTTCCCCATATTTCAACTATTTTTCCATCTTCTTTTGCAGTCCCTTTAAACTGGCCTGATTTAAAGACACTGCAAAAGAAAGCGGAGGAGGGAAGAGCTGAGATGCAAGGAATAGTCTTGCCATTATCTGAGCTGTTTCCCTACTTTCTTTTGCACTCCATTTAAACCAGCCTTGTTTAAAAAGACTACAAAAGAAAGCCAGGGGAAAGAGGTGAGACATGAGGAACATTCTCCCCCTGTCTCCATTGTTTCCTCCATTTCTTTTGCAGTCCTTTTAAATCAGGCTTGTTTAAAAGTACCAGAGAGACACTGTTTCTGGTTTTAAGGGACTGCAAAAGAAAATGGATGGGGAAGAACTGAGACATGAGGAACAGTCTCCCCATGTCTCAAGCTGTTCCCCAGTTTCTTTTGAGGTCCTTTTAAACTAGGCTGGTTTAAAAGGACTGCAAAAGAGTGAGGGAGAACAGCTGAGACACACTGTTTCCACGCTTTTTCTGTGGGGAGACAACTGAGACACAGTTTCCCTGCTTTCTTTTCATGTCCCTTAAACCAGCCTGGTTTAAGGAGGAGCAGTCTCTGCCTGTCTCAACAATTTCCCAGAGTTCTTTTGCAGTCCCTTTAAACCAGACAGGAGGAGCAGTTTCCCTGTGTCTCATCTATTTCTCCACTTTCTTTTGTAGTCTCTTTAAACAAGGCTGGTTTAAAGGGACTGTGAAAGAAATGAGGGGGGAGTTGAGACACTAGGAGCAGTCTTTCCATGTCTCATCTATTTCCCCACTTTCTTTTGTAGTCCCTTTAAACGAAACTGATTTAGAGGGGCTGGGGGGGAAAGCAGGGGGAGCTCAGACACGAGGAGCTGTCTCTCCACAACTCAGTTATTTCCTTGTGTTCTTTTGCAGTCCATTTAAACCAGCCTGATTTAAAAGGACTGCAAAAGAAAACAGGGGGAGAAGAGCTGAGAGGTGAGGAACAGTTTCGCCCTGTCTCAGCTGGTTTTCTGCTTTCTTTTGCAGTCCCTTTAAACCAGATTGCAAAAAACAGTGGGGAGGGATGAGCTGGGGTGTGAGAAAGAGTCTCCCCGTATCTTAGCTATTTCCCCACTTTCTTTTGCAGAACCTTTAAAGAAGCCAGGTTTAAAGAGATTACAAAAGAAAGCAGGGGAGGAAGAACTGAGACACAAGGAACAGATTTGCCCTGTCTCAGCTGTTGCTCCACTTTCTTTTACAGTGCCTTTAAAACATCCTGGTTTAAAGTGACTCCAAAATAAAATGAGGTGGGGGAAGAACAGAGACATGAGGAGCAGTCTACCCATGTCTCAGCTCTTTCCCCACTTTCTTTTGCAGTCCTTTTAAACCAGGATGGGTTAAAGGGACTGCAAAGAAAGGGAGGAGCTGAGATATGAGGAGCAGTCTAGCAGTGTCTCAGCTCTTTCCCTGCTCTCTTTTGCAGTACATTTAAACCAACTTTTTCATTGAAGCTGCTGCTGGGGCACCACCTGCAACAGTGCCAATAAGTGCTGGCACTGGACAGGGGTCTGCTGCTCAGGTAGCACCTCCTTTAGCTGTTGTTGATGCTGAAGCTCAGAAGCAGGAGATGCTGCCTGAGCTGTCTTTTGGGGTGAGCTTTGGGGATGAAAATGTTCTGGCTCTGGAGCTTACTCCAGGGAGCCAGAGGTTTCTGGATGAGCTAGAGGAGAGGCTGGATTCCCCTGCTTCAGTTCCTCCAAAGTCCAGCAGGCTTTCAGTGGATGAACAGGAGGGGAGGACAGAGGTGGCACAAGAGGAAGAGCTGGAGGTATCTCTTCCTGTCCCCCCAAGACACAGTGTGTCTGCCCAAGCTCCTCACAGGAGATGGCTCCAGTGGTGCCTGCAGCTGCTGGTCAGTGTGGATGCCCTTACACCTCCAAAGTCTGGAAGCACGTCCAACTGACCAAGGATCCCCGCTTGCACAGTGCCAGCTGTGTAGGGCCTGAATCAATAATGGGAGAGACCTCAACTATCTCACAACTACCAGTTTACGGATCCATCTGAAGAAGCACCACCATGTGGTGCTTCTTCGGGGGGCGGGGATAGACTGCTGCTGAGGTGCCCAAGTGGCCACCACCAGCCAGCCAGGAGGTGAGTCATCCTGCAATCACCTCCAGCTCTGCCCCTGAACATTCCACAGTAGAGAAAGGATACCAAGCTTCTCTGACAGAAATGCTTGGTGAAGCTGGCAGTAGGGTTCCTATATGTGGAAAACTTCAGGCAAGTAAGAGGGTCACTTGCTGTAGATGGCCACCCCTTCTCTGTGGTGAAAGATACTGCTTTCCAGACGCTGCTCCAGAATGCCTATCCCTGGTATATGCCCCCTGCTTGCACCATGCTGAGCAGGACTGTGTTGCCCCCATTGTACAGGGCTCTCAGGGACCACATAAAGGCACAGTTGTCCTGCACTCACAGGAGAACTGTGCACTTCATGTCTGACATCTGGATCTCATCTCAGGAGCACAACATGTATCTGTCACTGACTGCATACCAGTGATGTTGCGGCTTGGGGTGTGGAAACTAGTGTTAGGCAGGGTCAGGACCACCAGGCTGGCTATTGCCAGGCTCTGCTCCATGCCAAGGTACTTGAAAGGGCATACACGATGGACAACATCTCAGCCACCATAGAAAAACAGTTAGTGCCATGGATAGGAAGGGATCTCTCCATGGGCTTCATAGTGACTGATGGTGGCATGAACACGAGGGTAGCAACACAGCCATTGGGCCTCAGGTGCATTTACTGCATAGCTCACTTTCTCCACCTGGTGGTTAAGAATGTCTTAGGGCTTGGTTCTGCAGAGAATCCCAGATTGGATACTGAGACCCATGAGTTCAGGCATCGTCTCCAGAAATGCTGGTACAGCACAGGTCCCTTATCCTGCAGTGTAAAGGATACCCATCTGCTGAACGAAAAGCAGACACTGACAGGCATGCCAGTGTACCACCTGATCAGTGATATGAGCACTTTGGAACTCCACCTGTGCCATGCTTGAGTGCTTGGTGGAGCAGAAGAGAGCCCTGACTGCCCTGATCTTTGAGACCGGGGTCATTCAGGAAGAGGGACAGCTCACCCATGCATACATATCTAGTAGCTTTCCAAACTGAATATGCTATCCTTCATTCCACAATGTTTCTCCAAATATTCTTTGAAGTCATTCCAATCTACAAAAAAAGTTTCTGCTTCTAGATTGTTAAGTTTTCTTGTCCATTTATCCATTTCTGCCATGAATAGCAGTTTTCTTAACCAGACCCAGAGTTCAGGAATTTTTTTCATTTTTCCAACTTTGAGCATAAATCATTCTGGCGGTTGTTATCATGTACCACATTAATGTTCTTTTACCCACATTTATTTCTTCCAGTTTAAGACCTAAAAGAAACATTTCAGGTTCTTTCTTGAAGGTACATTTCAATTTTTTTCCATCTCTGTATGTATTGCAGTCCAGAATATTTTTGCTTTATCACAAGTCCACCACATATAATAAAAGGAACCTTCGGCATGTTTACATTTCCAACATTAGTTAGATAGATTTTTACCTATATTAGCTATCTTTTTAGGTGTCATATACCATCTGTACATCATTTTAAAACAATTTTCTTTAAGGTTGGTTTTTCCATAAGAATTCCCAAGATGACATAGATATTTCCTTATTCATATTAATTGCCCATTTAATCATTTGCTCTTTAACTACTTCATCTTCTGTATACCATTTTAACAAATTTTTATACATTTTCGATATCATTTTCTTCCCTCCCTCCAGCCGTAAATTTTCAATTTCATTATAGTTTCCCCTAAACCCAACCATTTTTAATCGGTTTTATATGTCATAAATATGTCTATAACGCAACCAATCATATTTAAAATCTAATTGGCTTTCTTCTTTTATCATATACGATTTCCCTTCCAGTCTCAACAATTCATTATATTTCAACCAGTCCTGTCCCTTGTATTCTGAGAAGGGTTTTATTACTTCTGCTGGTACAATCCACATTGGTTTTTCTTCAGGAATTTTTTTTTTGTACTTAATCCATGAATCAAAAAGTGTTTTTCTGATATGCTTAAACAAGTTATCCATTTTCGACTTACCATAGTAAAGATATGCATGCCAGCCAAACCTGCAATCATGTCCTTCTAATGCCAACAATTTTCTATTTTCAAGAGTGATCCACTGCTCTAACCATGTCAGACAGTCCACATCATGATATAATCTCAAGTTTGGTAGTTGAAAACCTCCTCTTTCCTTTGCATCACACAATATTTTCATTTTGATTCTCGCTTTTTTCCCTGTCCACACAAATTTTGAAATATCCTTTTGCCAAGAGTTAAATGCTTTTGAGTCTTTTACAATGGGAATCATCTGAAATAGAAACATTAAACGTGGCAAAATATTCATTTTGACCACTGAAATTCTGCCCAACAAAGATAGATTTAATGTATTCCATTTTTTAATGTCGTTTAGGACTTATGACCATAATTTTTCATAATTGTTTTTAAAAAGGTCAATATTCTTCATTGTCAAATCTATACCTAGATATCTGTTTTTTTTCACTACTTCGCAACTTATAGACTTCTGCAGCTCCATTTGTTTAGACCTTGTCATATTTTTACACATCACCTTAGATTTCTGTCTGTTCACATAGAAGCCTGCCAAATCTCCAAATTCTTTTATTTTATGTAGTAGGAGTGGTAGAGTCTGTCATTCGTTCCTCTGCTAAAAACATAACGTCATCAGCAAAGGCTCTGTATTTATATGTAAATCCCTTAATTGTCAACCCTTTAATTTCCTTGTCTTCTTTAATATTCTAAAGTAAAACCTCTAAGATCCATATAAACAATAATGGAGAAAGCGGGCAGCCTTGTCTTGTTCCTTTTTGTACTTTGAAGTGTTCTGTTGTTTCATTGTTGATCACTATTGTTGCTTTTTGTTCCGAGTAAATTGCTTTAATTGTATTTAAAAAAGGTTTTCCAATATCCATTTTTTCAATAACTTTAAACATAAATTCCCAATTCAAATTGTCAAAAGCTTTTTCTGCATCAACAAAGAAAAAGCTGACCTCCTTTTCTGGATGCTTGTCATAATATTCAATTGCATCTACTACCATCCTGATATTATCCTTTATTTGTCTGTCTGGCAAAAATCTGGCTTGTTCTTCTTCAATTAAGTCTTTCAAATATATTTTTAGTCTCTTGGCTATTATTTTGGTAAATAACTTGTAGTCATTATTTAAGAGCGAAATTGGCCTACAATTTTTCACATTTGTTAAGTCTTGTGCTTCTTTTGGGATAAGAGAAATGGTAGCTTCTTTCCAAGAGTCTGGTATTTTCCTAGTATCTCTGATCTCATTTGTCAAAACTTCAAAAGTCGGGGTTAGCTCCTCTTTTAGTTTTTTATAGAATTTTGTTGAGAAGCCATCTGGACCTGGAGCTTTCCCCAATTTTGCGTCATCAATAACTTTATAAATCTCCTCTGTGGTAATAAGGGCTGTTAAGCATATCTTTTATTTTTCCTGTAGTACTTGACATTTTTAAGTTCTGCAAATATTTTTGACCTTTTACTTGATCCATTGGATTTTCCTGGAAAAGCTTTGCATAATATTTTAAAAATTCTCTCTTTATCCCTTTACAGTCCACAATTTCTTTATCTCCTGCCACGATTTTATTACCTTATTCTCCCTTCTTTTCTTAAGTTGCCATGCCAGATATCTTCCTGGTTTCTTAGCTCCTTCGAAAGACTTTTGTTGAAGTTTCTTTAAATTCCAATAAATTTCTTGATTTAATATAACATTCAGTTGATCTTGTAGAATTTGTATCTCTTTCAGTATTTTCTTTTTCCCTTGTATTTTCTTTAATTCTTTCTCTTTTGTTCTAATCTTTTCCATGTGGTGACTCTGTTGTTCCCTTCTTTCTTTTATTTCTTTGTTATTTAGCGAAATTAATATTCCTCTCATCACTGCTTTATAGGCATCCCATACCATTTGGATCTGTACATCTTGATTCAAATTTGCCTGGAAAAAAAGCTTCGTTTCTTTACACAGATTTTCAACTATAGTCTGTTTATCCAGTAAATCTTCATTTAACCTCCATCTGAATTATTTTTTCCCTTGTTTAGATATCCACATTCGTGGATTATGGTCACAGTTTATTTTTGGAATTATTTCAATTTTATGGGTTTTAAATGCTAAATCTCCTGTCATCCATATCGTATCTATTCTGGAGAATGAATCATGCCTGTTGAAATAAAAAGTAAAGTCTTTACATGTAGGATTCCATTTCCTCCATACATCTTCCAAATTTTCCTGTTTGGCTAATTCAAAAAAGGCCTTTGGTAACTTCCCTACTTTCTCGTCAAATCTTTTTGATTTCTGGTCTAATTTGTTACTGATCGTCCCATTAAAATCTCCCATCAAAATGATTTGATCATAAGTCACTTGGTCTAACTCAGATATTAAGTCTTTGAAAAAATTTTCTTTTGTTCCATTTGGTGCGTAAATATTAACAACCAATGTTTTCTTCTCGTGTAAGACAATTTCTACCACAATATATCTTCCTTCTTTATCCTTAAAAATTTCTTTAGGTTCCAATTCTTTTTTAATATATATTACTACTCCTTTCTTTTTATTGACTGCCAAGGAAAAAAATTCTTCACCCAATTTTTTGTTAATTAAAAAATTATAAACTTGCTTTTTAATGTGAACTTCCTATAAACAAATTAGGTTGCATTTTTGTTTTTCCAGCCAATGTCTTATTATTTTTCTTTTGTTGGGTGAATTTAGTCCATTTACATTTCAAGAAATAAATTTGTAATCCATAGTGGTATGTAATTATTTGTCTCCAAAATCTTTATCATTGTCCAATATAAATGTCAACATCTGCTCTTGGTCTTTAAAGGTATGTCTCGCACCTTGGAAGTTGAAGCTCAAACCTTCCCATCTGAATCTCATATTCTTTTGTTTCAGCTTGACAGTTATCTTTCTTGGATAATTGCCCTTGGAAGTTCTTTCATAATTATTATCTGTTTCCCACCTATTTCCAATGCTTCCTTAAATTGTTTTCTAAAGGTCTCTTCCTTGATTCTCTTGGTCATGAACTGAAATATCACATCCCTTGGTAAATTTTTCTTGTGGGCATAAACTGAATTAACTCTATAAATCAGATCAATGTTGTATTTTATTTCTTGTTCTTCCATTTTCAGATAATCTGTCAGTGCTTCAATGATCACTTTATAGATATCCTCATGCAAATTTTCTTCAATGCCTCTTAGTCTAAGGTGTGTCTGCATTCCCCTGAATTCCATCATTGTGTCAATTCTGTGGGTTTCTTTTGTCACTGTTTGGACATTCTTCTCCATTTCTTGCATCTTGTTCTCCATATCAGTAGATTTTTGTGTAAGATTCTGTAGTTCCTTTGTGATTGCTGAAATCTCATTTTTAAGTTCAGCAGCCACTTTGTTTAAATTCGAGGTCTGGACTTCTTCCGTCTTCTCCATTTGTTTCCCCAATCCTTGTATCACTTCCATCATTCTTTTTTTCATCGCCTCCATTGCTATTTGCCAATCTTTGTCTTTTTTCTGTGAAATCCTTGGTCTTAAATCCATTTTTAGTATTTCAATTGAGCAGTTTGACAAGCCTTGTTTACTGTAGTTTTAATCAAATATTAAGGCTTGAGAAACTTAACTTCAATGTCCTTGTTCTTTAATTCTTTATGCGTTTGTCCAAATCACCTGCTCTTCGCATCACCAAACTTACAGATTACTTGGCAATTTTAAATTAAAGTTTAAAAATTTGACCTTCTCAAAATGGCGGGCGTCTTTTCTCTATGGTATAAGGTCAGAGTCCACCACTTCCTGTTGCTTCTTCCTGTCCATCTGCTTCTCTTGTCCTCCTTACATTTCTGGGTTGTCCCTTCCTCTCCGGGTTGTCCCTTCTGGCTCACCCATGTAGAGTGGTTGATCATCTCTCAGACAGTGGAAGTTATTATGCCCTCTAAGAGCTACACAGAGATGCTCTTGTCTGACATGGCAAGTCTGGCTCTGGTCATCCTATGATCCAAATGGCTTGTGAAGACTTGGCCTCCTTTCTGGAGCTAGCTGCAGGATGTGCAGACATGGTTCCAGCAGTGCACATGGTGGTGAAAAGGCTGCAAGATGTACTTGAGGCCTGCATTGAGCCTCTTACACAGCAGAAGGTCTTTATGCTGGTGATGATGTATGACCTATACATCAAGGGCATGATCACCGAGTGGGCCAACAAATTCATTTGCTGGAGAGAGGAACTCTCCCAGAGAATTGAGTGCATGCAGGCCAAGAGGGACATGTTGGCACGACCTGAGGAAGGGGAGGAAGAAATCACCTCCACTGCTGTTCATCCTGCATCCTCCACTTCCCCTGCTAAGGATCACCCCCCCCGCCATGGCTACTGCCATCATGACCTGTGAGATGGCACTCATCAGGCAGATACTCAGCCCCTCTGGGAGCAGTAGGCTCATGAAACAGGACATGTGGGCTGCAATGGCGAGGGAGTACCTTGGGGAGCCCTACAAGTTACAGGGCACCAGTCTGCTGAGCTACTGGGACATGAAGGAGGAAGTCTTGCTGGACCTCTCTGCCATGGTCCAGAGGGTCCTCTCATGCCCTCTGATAAACATGCAGAGTTAAGTGAGTTTATTCCCATGTGGGAGACATTATAAGCTCACATCACTCATGCCTGCTCCTCTGGACAGTTGAGCAGTTGGTCTTCCTGAAGATCAACTTGCCACTGTTTGACTGCCTGGCCCTGGACATTGAGGGTGACTGAAGTACTTGTGCCTGCATCCTCTCTCAGTCAGTGCTGGGAAGCTGGGGTGAAACGCTCTTCCCAAATTTAATATGGGACTAGAAAGAAGTAGCATGACCATTAACCAGTTGGATTGGCACAGAAATGTCTCACCAATTTTCCCACTGCCATTCTGAACCCACCTGCACCAAAATACCTCTACAGAACCCTGGTAGGTATGTTCAAGTTCACTCACCAAGTCACCAGCCACCCCAACCAAAACTAAAACAGCATCGGCACAAAAACTGTTGTTCATCTTGATGGAGATGAAAGGGTATAGTAGGATAGTGAGACATTTGCAAACAGAAACCAGCAGAACACACAGGAGCACCATAAACAATTAAGCAAACATTCTTCTTTGCAGAGGTGGGACCTTTCATCATGGGAGGTGGGAAAGGGAGAGCCTGTGATAAAGGAAGGGCAACTGCAGCACCAAGGCTAAGGCTCCTCCACTGAGTCAGTGATGATTGATGTGTACTGCTCCTGCTGAGAGAGGATGATCAGGGTGGACACAACCCCTCACTCTCACTTTCTGTGGCCTTCCCTGGGGAAATGGAGCCTAGGGTTTCTCTAAGTTTGCCCTTGGATTTGGAGGAAGACAAAACATTACTGGGCTTCTGTGTATTGGGCTGGCCTTGGTTCAGGTGGGCAAGTGAAAGTTCCCACCCTGCACTTTGAGTGTTCTTCTGGTCTTCTACTGCCCTCGCTTCTTAAAAACTCCTGCTAGGTTTCTCTAGTGTGACATTGGTTAGTTCTGTTGGGTTTGTTTGCACTGCTGCCACATTGGCAATGGGTTGTACTACTGGACACTATTGCACTTGTTCTACTATCCTTGCAGCCCCCCTCCCCCTCATTTGTGATTCTGTGGTTGACATCAGTCCTGTTGAGCTGGCATTTGCCACAATGGCATTGGGTTCTGCTGCTGGGCACCAGTGCATTGCACTGATTCTGTTCCCCTTGCAGAAATGCCCCCTCAGTTTCTACTTCAAAGGTTCTCAGATTTGACCTTAATCATTTTGGGTTTTGGCAGTGCCACAGTGGCACTGGTTCTGCTGGGCACATTGCACTGGTTGTGCTGCTGGCCTTGCAAAAATGCCCCCCTGCACACACTTGACATTCTACTGCTGAGATTCTCTGGGACATTCTGCTGGGCTTGTATTGCCTTTCTATCCCCCCCACTGGAAACAATAGAATTGGACCTCCTGGTCTAATCTCTTTGAAAATCAGGGGTTCTTTTGAGGAGAGCCTCCAGCAGCTAGGCAGCAAATTTGGTGTCTCTACCTCAGTTCCCCCCCCCATCACTGAATATGCCCCAGGAGATTTGTCATTGACTTCAGTGATCCCTTACATAGTATAATGGACCTGAATAAATTCTGGTTTCCGAATATTTACCAAAAAAAAAACCAAAAACAAATACCATACTCATATTGGGATTCAGGAATATCAGAAAATACTAATATTTTCAGGTACAATATACCTGAATCCTGGAAAAAACAATTTTTTTTCTTGCACACTCCTAGTTATTATAAATTGGACTCTCTGTCCTTCCTCAGGAGGTCTGCCTGGTGCTTTCACTGCTGGCATTTAGATCAGCTCCTTTTCACATGCCTTTGGAAGTTTTCTCCATTTTTTCTGTCCCCTACTGTTCTACTTATTTGTTGATTGCAACTGTGTCCCCCCCCCGCATTTGTATTTTAAAGTTTTATTGTTGTATTTTATTTTCTCTAAATAAAAAAAATTATATAAGAAGGAGGATTAATTAATTAATTAATAATAAACAATTGTCCATGTTGAACATGTGATTGCCAACTCCGTCACTTTAAGGAACTGAATTATTTATTTATTTACTTACATTTATTTATAGCCTGCCTCTCTCACTGAGACTCAAGGCAGATTACAGAGTGAGTCAGCAC
Organism: Gekko gecko; assembly: GCA_029375565.1. Taxonomy (NCBI): domain Eukaryota; kingdom Metazoa; phylum Chordata; class Lepidosauria; order Squamata; family Gekkonidae; genus Gekko; species Gekko gecko. The sequence continues at coordinate 89,954,215 of JAPDNY010000006.1, forward strand.
AATCAACAGGATGGGACATTCAATAAACAATGCAATAGGATTAGGGTTGAAGAACCAACCAGAAATCTAAAAAACAGAATTGAAGCAACGTGTAAGTATTAACATAACAAGATTATGCAAAAATTGCATAGTAGGATCCAATTTTCAGCAAACTATACACAGTAGTATAGACCACAAGCCTTAATAATTTGTACAAGTAATCATGGGATTACTTGAATCATGTTGCACAGTGCTACCCAATTTCATGAATAGAAAAACCCTCTTTAACAACTTATTTTTGCATGGTTTGTGGAAAGCCAGGAGAGTGGGAGCCTTCCTGGGTTCCTCAGGCAGGCCGTTCCACAAGGTAAGGGTCACAGTGGAGAAGACGTGTATACTGAACATCAGGTAAAAAAAGATACTGTCAACAGGATCCAGCAAATGATCTTATCTCAGTCATGCCAGGGAAGATGAAATAGCTTCTCAGATCCTTGTGGAAAAATTCTTTTTCAACCACAAGTACAACTATCAGTTAGAACTTAAACGTGAAACTATCACCTGAACTTTCCCAAGAGATAAGAAAGATCCAGAGAATTCATATGTTGCCTAGTGCTGCCATGGATGCTGGTTGCTTCTTCTCCTCCACCCCCACCCATCTTGCACCTCTCAGCTTTCCACCCTCCTGTTGGTCTTGGAATGTGCTCCTAGCTCATCTTTATCTCGCAACTGAGCTTGGAGTCCAGCTTCCTCGTGCCGCTTTTTCCCACTGGGAGCCACAAGCTATTTTCCTTTGAATGCGCTCAGGTGCCCTCCTTATTGGTCCTTTGCCATCAGGGGGCTCAGTATGAACTGTGTATAATTGTTTGGTTTCCCGCTTTCCCCCCATTCCTGACACAGAGTGTGTCGAACAATGACCTAAGTACCTATCTCAAATAAAACTGAACTTCTTGTTGTTGAGCTTGAATTACTTGGGACTCTTGACATCATATTTGGTTAAACAATTTCCAGGTATGTCTAGTGGCTGAAATGTATCTAGTTTTTCTTCCCTTACACCTTTAAAAGCATCCAGCATAATACAGTCAAGATTCATTTTGCATGACACTGCAGCAAACAGCAAATAAATCCCTGCCTTGGCTGCTGGGCTTCTGTGCTCTGTGTAGAGCCCATGCTTTGACATGTGATGAGAAAGGCCATTGGCAGTTTCTAAATCCCTTCTCATGCTGACAGCATCTGTTTGTGCCAGACTGGTCCCGACTCCCTATGCCATCTTCACAACAGCTGAAAAAGGCTCTGCAATAGGATAGATGCTCCTCTCTCTTTGATATATGCTTCCTGTTCCTCCTTCAGCTACCTTTAGGGTTCTCAATAGCCTTTAGGGTCCTCCTAACACAGGCAACCCAACACCTCACCAACAAAAGACTTCCTAGAAGCATTTCAGCAAAAAGTTCTTTCTTACATCTTATCCAATCTTTAAGGTTTCCCCCTCTGCTTTCTGTTCACTATTAATTATGCTGTGTCAGAAATCCTCAGTAGACCTCTTCTGTTTATTTCACTGTGGGAATATCCAGATAGAGAAACGTGTGTGCATGTGCACACACATGTACTCCCTCAAGAGAGATTAGTGAAAGATGGAAGCACAGATGAACCACTAAAGAAAGTGAGGGGGGGATCAGAATGCTGAAAGAGAATTTTTTTAAAAAATATGTAGAAAGCATCTCCCCCTCCCAGTTGAAAGTCTCAAAGATTTTCTCCCACCCCCTTTGCCTTGTATATAGGAAGGCTGAATAATTTTCACTGAATTGCTTGGGTGCTTGATGATCTGACAAAATGTTCCTGCAATAACAAGTTCTCTGGTTTCCAACCATGATTACCTAGATGTTTAGAGGTGAAGCCACAGAATATGACACCTTTGATCAGGCCTACTTGTTATTGGCAGGTTTCTCCCAGTCAAGCCTGTAATGGCACTTAACTGATGTAACTAGAGAGATCCCGTTTCTCTCACACATCACTTTTTATAATGCACTCTATTTGGATGGCTCTGGTGAGGCTTTAGGGGACATAAACTTTAGGAAGCAATTAGGGCTGACTTAATGGTTAAGTGTTCCCCACTTCCATTTCTTTTGGATTAGAGATCATGACCAGTGGTCTTTTGGGGGGGAGTGCACCGGAGCACAGCTCTGGCAGCTTCGGAGGGCAGAAAGGCTCCCACATGTCAGTTTTGGCAGTACAAGCCATTTCGGGAGTCTTTAGGCCAGTCGAATGTCAATTTCAGCCCCATTATATCCTATTATAACCTGTTTGGGTGCCCATAGAATTAGGCCCATTGGTCCAATTGCTTTGAGACATGGGGGTGTATGTGGGGAGAGGCTCCCAAAGCTACCCTGAAAATCTGGACCCTCTCCCTCAAACCCCCTCCCCCAGAGCTACTAACAGCATCGTGGGGAAAATGTAACTTTTTCCCCACCATAGAGAACAATGGAGGGGATGGGGGCAACCTGTTTGGAGGCCCATAGAATTGGACCCCCTGGGAACAGTTAGTTAGGGATGGGCACAAATTGGCTCATGAACTAAAGTTCACAATGAATTTTGGCCAGTTCATGTTTTGCAAAGTCAAGTTCATGATTCGAACTTTCTGCAAACTTTCAAGTTGTTTGTGGAGGTTCATTGTGATTCGTGAATATTTCCAGACAGACTGCCTCAGCTCAAACAAAATGTTTATCAAACTTCAAAGCAAAAGGGGAGGGGAAAGTTTCCCTGTGAGTTTGGGGTCACTGGCTTGTTCCTGAACTGTTCCATAGACTCCTGTAACTGCAGTAATGCAAGCAAAAAAAGACTAACATAAAACCACAGAATCCTTACAATACGAACTGAAGGGGGGACATTTTTTCAAGCCCAGAACAACCAGTTCAGTGTACAGAATACCCAGCAGAATCCAGTACCACTGTGGCAATACAAGCTTAAAAGGACTGATCAATCTCAAAGCACATTGTCACAAGAAACCCAAATGGGGAGGGATTTTGCAAGCTCAGTACAACCAGTTCAGTGTACAGAATGCACAGCAGAATCCAATAGCACTGTGGCAATGCAAGCTTAAAAGGACTGATTGATCTCAAAGCACATTGTCACTAGAAACCCAAGGGGGGGGGTAGGATTTTGGAAGTCCAGCACAACCAGTTCAGTGTACAGAAAGCCCAGCAGAATCCAGTACTACCATGGCAATGCAAGCTTAAAAGGACTGATCAATCTCAAAACACAGTGTCACACAGACAAAAAAAATCCAAGTTGGGTTTTTTTTTTAGAAGCACCATGCAAGAAAATGGGAACACAAAGGAATGCCAGCAAGGGCGGGGGGGCTCTTGAAACTGACACAAGAGTCATTCAAAACTGATAAGAGCAGTGGAGAAACCCCAAGATGGGGGTGGGGGGAGAACCTTCTGAATCTGTGTCTTTCATTTCCCTACAAAGCACTTTGCTGGGTGCACCTTCTTGAGGGGCATAAATTGGATTCCATAAATCCAATCTTTTTTTTTTTTGGCCCCCCGTAGGGGAATTTTTTTAATTTGCATTTTCTATAAACTACAACAAAAATATAGGAAGGGGAATTTCTACAAACTACAGGTGAAAGAAAAGAAAACCTAACTAAAAACCCAAGTGATGGAAGTTATACAATGCTTATAAAATTGCTTATTACTCTTACACAACTTTTCTGAGATGAGGAGTATTCAATAATAATCGTTTCTGAATCAATATCAGCTTATCTGGCCCAACAAAGAATATTTCCATCCCTATATCATGATTACACCCTTATGCGCTTGCCACCCCCTTCAGATATTTTTAATTTGAAACCCTATCTTTTGGATAATTATTAAACCGTTGTCTTCCTTCCTCTGTAGTTCTCAATTCTTTTTGTTGTTGTTGTTGGCTAGCCTGATTATTTCCTTTTTCCAGCTGTCTAAAGTCAAAAGAGTCCTTGCTTCTTTTGTTTCATCTTGCACTTATTCACGCCACAGACCGCATCCTTTACAGGCTGATTATATTCTCCAGATTAGTCCAAGTCCAATCCTCCGCTTAAACAAACCGCTTTTCAGTCAGCCTGCCCATTCAACTGTGCTCCTAAATCTCTTTTGGACAATCCATAAAGTCGCCACTTCTCCATTGGTAACAGCATCCTTTTTAAAGTTATAGCCACATTGTATGATAATATCCTTCAATGCATCCTGGAGACCAACAGAGGGCAGATAGCTTCCACCCAACAAAACAGGAAGAGTCTATAATTTTTGCATAATCACATGATCTAGTCCAGCTAGGTCACATGATCAAAGCCTATCAACCTCTTCCTGAAGAAAGAATGGGTCCTGCTTCCTCCTGCACCATAATCGCCATCTTTGGAGGGTGTATACATTTGCCGATAAAATGCCAGAGTCCCGAAGGTCTGTTAAAACACTTATAAAATTTTGGAAAACTCTCTGTTGTAGTCCATTATCTCTATTTGCTCAGTCTCCCCCACCACAGTTCCACTTCGTTAAATCGCTTGGGGAGGTAGGGCGTGCTCTCCCCCCTCCCTCTTGTGCTGGGGAGACTTTGCATTAAAGAATTTGATGTCTCACTTCAACTTTAAAAGCTCACTCATCAATCTTCAAGACGATCCATCAGGTCTCCCTGGGATCTTGCTAAGCAGAGTTAAATCACTGCACTTCCAAGCGCTTGTCTGAGTAGTTGCTTTGAATCCAATTCTGGGAATCAGGGCAGGACCTTCGGGGCAGGGAGTAGCCCTCCTTCGCTGGCCGTGTGCCAGGGAAAGTGCTCTCCTAAAAGCCCTCTGGCTAGGAGCCCATCAGCAAGGGCTCTGTGGGGAGTGCGGACAATTACGCTCCCTCCTATCCACTGATTCATGGCACACGTCTCTCTCTCTTTTTTTTTTGGCCCCCCGAAGGGGATTTTTTATTTATTTGCATTTTATATAGACTACAAACTAAAGAAAAAAGGAGGGGGAACTAACACTAAGGGAGAAAGAAAAGCAAACCCACACTAAACTAAAAACCCAAGAGTAGGAGATCTTCCACCTCGTTAGCATCTATGTTAGTACTACACAGTTAGAATACATGAATACCGCGAGTTCCTGTCTAACTTTCCCTATTTCAGAATTAGCTGATTAGTTGTTATGAGAGTATTCCAGAGCATCTCCTCGCTTCATAAAGGCCAATTTCAGAGTTCTTCTGCCTTTAATTAAGTTTCCTGTCCCTAAGTGCATAAGTTGGTCTTCGGGCATCAACACCTTCTTCTGCCGCCAGGTCCTCGTCCGTCTCGGAGGGAACAGAGCCACTCGAACCAGTTTTGCCATCTTCTTTAGTCCCCAGGTGACGTTTAAGAAATTCCTTGGCTTTAAACACGGACTCAATCTTCTCTCTCTTATCATTCATCTTAAAGACCACTCCTTCTGGGACCACCCATTTATATCCAATTTGGTTGGTTTGGAGAAAGAGTATCAAGCCCTTGTAACTTTTCCGCTTCTGACGAATCTCGAATGGTATGTCCTTTAAAACCTTAATACTGTTATTCCCCATTTTCAATGGAGCTGCTGAGGTTGCTCATAGAATTGCATCCCTAGTTTGTCTTCTTGAAAATCTGACTGATATTTCAACAGGTAGGCTATTCTTTTTGGTGTAATTTGAATATACCCTATACGCTGTTTCAGTGTTGTGCATAATTTCTTCTGCTTTTAAGCCTACAACTGGTGCGAGAAGATCAATAAGGAGCTTCTTTAAATCTTCTTTTGAAGACTCTGGCACCCCTTGAAATCTGAGGATCATATTAGCTTTTTCCATTTGCAAGGACAAAAGCCTATGTTCTTGATGATTTTGCTTATTCACCACTTGATCCACTCTTTTCTTCAACTTTCTGTGTTCGGAGTGCATCTTCTTCACTTCTGCAATCATCTGCTCTGTTTGTTTAACCGTTTCTGCCACTTGGAGCTGCTGCGCTGCCATCGACTGGTTTAAGACGGCTAACTGCTGTTTAATACCAGCGAGTTGATCCATGACTGGCTTGAGCGTATCCGCTAGTAGTCTTATGACGTCTGGCCCCTCCTCTTCCAGCTTAGGACTCTGACCACCCGGAGGTTTCGGTTTCGCCACCCTCTTCCCGACGCCCGACATCTTGGATTATTGTTTACAGAAACCAACCGCTCCTTCACCACCTCTGAAATTCACTTATGCGTAAAATCCGCTCTGGTAAGTCTCTCAAAACCAAACAGCTTTTCTATTTTCCCTGCACTCACCCTTTTTCTTCTATTTGCCATTCATGTGTGGGGGGGAGCTCCCGCCAAACCGATAAGACAAAGGGGCAGGGAATTCACCGTTTCTTCATAAAATCGTTTGCATTGAACTCACGTTCATCCTCGGCTGCCTGCAGCCTCGCCTCAGTTGTCGCATCTCGCTTGATCTCCTTTGCTTGCCCCGGTCAGCCTAGCTAAAGCCATTCGGCCACCAGCTGTAGGACCATTAGGGCGAAGGAGCACCTCAATTCCATGGCATTCCGCCACTGAAGAGGCAACTCCTTAAAAGCCCTCTGGCTAGGAACCCACTTCTGTAGCCCCCCTCCAGACTGCTGATGTGCTAGCCACTCTCCCGTGCCTCGGGAGCAGTGGCCGCCATTGCCACGCTGTCAACTGGAAAATCCATGGCACACATCTCTCGACATTGCAAGAAGCCACGGCCATCGTTAAAGCATCGAAACCCCCCCCATAAATCCAATCTTCACCAAACTTGGAGGACAGGTAGAAGAGAGTCAGCTGGAGATCTTCTGAGAGTTTGGTGTCTCTAGCATGCCAGGGGGCCATTCTACCAGGTCACAACCCTCATGAACTAAACCAGATCATTTAATGCCGAAACGTTTATGACGGCCATGGTTTGCAAACTGGGCACACCATGAACCTGGAACTGAACCACATTTTCCCAGTTCATGCCCAATCCTACAGTTAGTTTAGGATTCTTATGGGATTGTCATGATTTCCAACCACTCCAACATATTAGTTATGCCACAGTTTATTTATGGACTGGGATTCTACAAGATCCTCCAACTTGTGCCAATTAACAGCCAAAAGAAAGAGTTTCACTGAGAGTTATAGAAGTAAGCAGCAGCAGAAGTTCTCTATAATATGGCTGCTTTAAGCATAATTGAGTTAAAAGCAGACACTGGAGAGCAAACAGCTTTGTAGATAATTGCAGTTTTCTAGAAGCAATTTAATTTGCTAGGAATCTAATCCTAGGAACACCTGTGTACCACTGACTTAATGTTACAAATATTTCATTTTCTTGTATCATATTGAAACTGCAAAAACTGGAAATGAGATCTTTTATTGAGCTATTTTGTTTGAAAGCATCTAGATTTTTAATTACCTTTACCAAATTGGATCAATAACAGAAATCTCTATTCAAGGCAGTTTTTGTGTAACTATGATAGTTTGCAATCTGTCCATGCCCCTGTATTTCCCATCAGACATTCTGAGGTGTTACCTCTGAACACTTAGAAGCTCAGGGCACTACATTGTACAAAGGCACGAGCCTAAGAGCCTGCCAGCATTTCGTGAGGAAATAAAATCAAAATAAATGCTAGTTTCACAGTGAGATAATGTGGGTCCTTAGAGAAATTATGCAAACCAGCATAGAGACTTGTCCTTGTGACTCTCATGAGATCAGCCTCTGAATATGGAATCATAGGGTGGTTGGTGCTTGTTAAATATCAGCAAACATCCTGAGGAGACTTAGCACATCTCCAAAATAATGCCCATTCCTCAGACAGAGGAATCAAGAAGTTTTCTTGACTGAACTTCTAAAGATAGGACCATCTTTTCCTAAATTTGTGCAGTCTGCAGGATAGTTCCTGGTGAGGTAATTTTTCATTGTTAGGTTCAGCTTCACTAACTTTAAGCTGCCCTCTACCACCTTGACAGTACAACTGTGATTGTTCTTCAGAACACTTGATTTATCTATATATCTAATTCTCAACAATCCCTTCTGCATGCACATACTTATATCCGCAGATAGGGGGCACACTCTCCCCCAACAGGTTTTTCTGCAGACTCAGGGGACTCTGTGGGTCTGCAGAAAAATGCAAAAAGTTTTTAAAAAACCTTTGGGAGGTTTGAATTCCCCCCAATACCTTTTGAAATGGCATCTACAGGGATCTACTCCAGGACCCACCACATCAACAGTGAGAGCTAGACCGATGAATAGCCAGATGGGGGGGGGAGCAAAAAGCAGAACTGGAGCTCAGTTTGGGGATGATTCCCTCTGCAGTATGAATGGCTAAAAAGCAGGGGGTTGGAGCCAGGCCTGGAACTAGGATTGCTCACTCCAGATTGGGAAATTCTTGGAGATTCTGTGGTGAAGTCTGAGGACTGCAGAGTTTGTGGGAAGGGCAAGGTTTCAGCTGGATATAATGTCACAGAGGCCACCCGTTTTCTCCAGGGGACAGATCTCTGTTGTCTGAAATTTAGTCATAATTCTGGGGGATCTCCAGGTCCCATCTGGAGGCTGGCAAATCTAGGCCTAGCAGCACCCTCTGGGTGACTTGATACCACCTGACTTGCATGATTCAAACTAGACCATGATTCAACAGCAGCCACCCTATGAAAGCCAGTGTAATATAATGGTCAGAGCTTCAGAGTAGGGCTTACAAGACCCAGGTTTAGATCCCCATCTTGCTGTGGGAGTTCACTGGGTGATTTTGGACCAGTCACATACTTTCAGCCTAACCTATCCCATAGGGTTGTTGTGTGGATAAAAAGGAGGAGAGAATAATGTAGTCCCCTCTGTGGAGAAAGACCATAGTTTTCCTCAGTAGAAGTTCAAGGGGGGAGGGAGGGCGACAGGCATGGACGTGTGAGAGAGAGAGAGAGTAAGAAAAGGGGTGGCAGGAAGGAGAAAGAGTGTGAGAGAAGTAGGGGGAGAGAAGAAGAAGAAGCAGAGATGGGAGGAATGGGATAGCTGCTCCCGCAAGTTTCTTGCAGGTTCCCACCTGTGATTTCCTAATCTCCTCTCCTATTCCTCCATGTCCAGCAGCCCCTCTAAGACAGCTGTCTTTCTCCCACTAGTTCCCTCCCGTTGCTCTCTCATCAGTCCTTGTCCCCCTCAGCCACAATTTCCTTCCTTCCCAGAATCTACCAGCCAGCTCCACTGCTGCAGACACCCTTTCCTCCTCCTTTTCCAATTGCTGGTCCTCCCACATCCTTTGCCTGACTTGCTCTCACTCTTCATCTCCACAATCCTTGTTTCTTTGGGGACCACTCACTGATGTATTTCACCAGAACTGGCTGCAGATCTATCTAGGTGTCATAACTGCTTATTAAATCCATTTTGAATATGCCTGTCTTTTCTTGCTTTTGCTTTCTCTTTTATAGTCAATAAAGTCAACCTCTACCTAGAAACATTTCCTCTTCTAAAATATCGGCCCAGGATTTGCCTATGTATGCATAGGCTCGGAAGATCCTGGCATGAGGGCTAAGAGGGAGGTATGTCTGATCGGCAGGTATCCCCCCCCCGTTTCCTGGATAATAGAAACAGCATGACAATAGCAAGGGGTGCTTCATGGTGGACAGTGCCTCCAGGATTGTCTTGGAAGCTCATCTAGACAGCAGCAGGGAGGAATAAAATCTGATGAGTCTGGAGGAAAATGTATTAACAGTTTGATGTGGTCAATATAATTGAATTTCCAAAAAGCTTTCAAGAAAAGCTCTTCAGTGAACTTATTTGACATGACATAAAATGATGGGTCATTTTGTGGTCTGTTAACTGGTTAAAGAAACAGAAGAGACATCAAGGGTGAAATGACCAATATTGCAAATGGCAGAATGGCAACCAACAAATATCTCCAAAAGGATCTCTTCAATCAGGCAAATGGACAATGAATTCAATGTAAGTAAATGTAAAGTGATGACCGCTGTGGCAGAAATACTAACTTCACATACCCATCAATGGGAATGCCCTTAGCTATGAGGTGTGCCTGGTGCCTACCTTACTTTATTTTAGGCTCCAGCTTAAAATATTCCTTTTTATCTAGGTTTTAAACTGAAAGGTCCCATCTCTTCAACATTTAATTGTCTGCTTATGTTCTAGGCTGCTCAATGTGTATTTTATGCTATAATGCCTTCCTGTTTTAATAACATGGCCTTGTTTTAGTGGTTTCTTTATTGGATCTTTTTTAATGATTGTGTTTTACCAATTTTGCTTTATAGTCTTAGTTGTAAGGACTAAGGACTCTGGAAAGGTGGCATATAAATTTTCTAAACAACTAAACAAAACAGTATCAGTATCATCCTGCCTGTGTTTAAATCTATGTTGTAGCTGTATTTTTGTGTTTGTCAGGCTGGAGAAAGTGGATACAAAAATCCTCTTTGTATTTCTCTTTCATTCGAAATGGAGACTTGTGGCCACTTGAAGGCTAATAGATTTACTGAAGAGTAATATTTGTGTACTAGAGCTTCCTTTGTCAGATGCATAATTAAGGGACATCCAATGAAACAGGGATAGTAGATTCAGGTTAAATCAAAGAAATTAAGTTTTCATTTTGTGTGTGTGCGTGCGTGTATCTACCTACCTACCTACCTACCTACCTATGTATATATATATTTCTGACAAGAAAGCAAAAGTAAACAATCAATGGTTAATTTTGGATTCTTGCTTTGTATTTCTACAATAGGAAATGGAAACTACCTGGATTTATTCCCAGTGAAATTCCAAGGACTGCATGGAAGCTATGCCAGGGAAGAAGTTGACCCAAGACATGGACATTCTCTGTGGTGGTTTCTTCTTCCTGCCAACTCAGCTTTCTGAGTTTCATGCATCAAGCTGCCAACACCTTCATTTCATATTCAATACCAGACATACAATCCAAATGGAAAGAGAAATACAGGATTCTTGGCCTGTCTATGCACTTTGCTTGTCTGGAGTGTAGGAAAATCCTTCTGAACAATATTGGTACGATTTAAAAAAATATTTTACAGATCTATTGGAAATAGAGCGGAAGCCCATAGCAGATAGCTTCCTCCCCCGTATCTTTTATACTCTGTGTATTTTAAACATGATGCTGAAGGGAGGGAAGAATGTGTAATTAAGAACACAAATGGCAAGGACCCTTTCCCACCTGCATAAATAGACCTTTCCAGAATAACAGCCTTCAGGATTGCAGCAGTGTTGTCTTTGCAGAAACATATCAATCCAGCTGTTATCCAAGCCATTGTTTTCTTTGCTGTTTGGGTTGAATAGTGTGCTCTCCCCAGAGTGATTTAAACTGGCACCTGAATGAATATCATGTGTGGGGGAATGGTGGTCAGCATCCACATCTCAGAGATTAATGATGCTAAAGGAGGAGGGTTGTCAGAAGAGAAACAAGATCTTTCAATAAATAAATTTACTGCTGAACCTCAGCTTTGTCTGCCAAAGATGTGAAAAGGAAATTCTTGACTCTTCTTTCAGTCAGTAACTTAAGTGTAAATTGTTGTCATTGGGACAGTGAATTTCATATTTTATTAAATACTATAGCACATCATTTATCACCAAACTGCTGTGTTGACAGTTCAACTACAAGGCAAAATCTTCAGTTTCCAGCCAGAACATTTTCCATTCAAACCCTCTCGCATTTTCCTCATCATACTTCCTCTTCATGTAAAATGAGATTGCTTCTGTTCTAAAGCCTACCCTGAACATGAGCTCACTTTCCAAAAAATTTTGTGGGTCATCAAAAGTATTGGAATTTTATCTCAGCAGGAAAAACCACATTCATCTTGAATTTCATTATAGGTGTAGCAACTTAAGGATATGTAAACTTCCTCTACAATTTTCATTAGCCTTTCAATGCTTGCAACCAATGGCTTCCAGTGGTGCTGGTGCTTACTAGCTTCACACAGGATGAACACCACTGATTCATCACATCGTCTCCCACCCACCTTTAATGGGATAAGGATCACCCCTCCCTTGGAGCCAGGGTGGCACCAATGGACAAGGGGGGACCTCGCTTCAGCAGCACATATACTAAAATTGGAATGATACAGAAGATTAGCATTTCCCAGTAGTCTCAGTGGCTAATCCGCCCTAGATTTGGTTGATGATGCTCAGTACCAAGAGCATTCCCTCCCAACTCACCATATAATGAAGGATGGACTTACAGGAATTGCATGATGCCTCAGGATGCTCACCAACTTAATCTACCTAGCATGAGCCACTGGTGCTGTACCTGCCACCTAATCAATCCAAAGATCCCATATTTATCCCATTTGTCCTGTGTAGCATGAAATATTCAAGAAACAGACTAGTTAAATGCAAATCATAGGTGACCCCAAAACTCCTGCTTTGCTCCAAAGCATCCAAGTAGTCCCATGTTGCCCCTTCAACGGAATGTAGCATATACCTTCATGCTTGGTGTAATGGTTAAGTATGTGGACTCTAATCTGGGAGAACTGGGGTTTGATTCCCCACTCCTTCACTTGCACCTGCTGGATGACCTTGGACAAGCCATAGTTCTGTTTCAACCACCTTGAAAGAGCAGTTTCTGTCATAGCTCTCTCAGCCCCACCTACCTCACAGGGTGGGAAGAGGTGCGGAAAGGAGTTTGTAAACCATTCTGAGACTCCAAGTGAGGGGTGGGATATAAATCCAATCTTTTCTTCTCTTCTTCTTCTTCTTTTTCATGGGTGTTGTATACTAACATAAACCACGCACGTGGTTGGGGTTTACATGTGGCCATGCAAACAGGTGTAGCTTCACGTGGGGGGAAAATGCCAAGCACAGATCCTAGAATGGACCAATAGGATGACTCGGATTCAGGAAAGGACCTATGGGATTTGGGTGTATAATAATAGACCTATCACTGGGAGCGGGGTGTGGTTTTGTTGGGAGATTTGAGCCAGTCTTCGGACTGGCTATTTTGTCTTTAGTTCATGCTTTCTAATAAACCTTATGAGCTGATTTCACTACAATGTGTCTCGAACCCAGTACTTTACACTGGTGATGAGAATGGGATCCCGATAAGTGATTCTGCCTCCGACTCTGACGCTAGCACCGCACCGTGCACTGGCCTCCAGGACCTCGTGCCCCACATCAGTCCAGCACCCCGAGTCATGGCAACAACTCTGGGACAGATCTCCATCTTCAACCCTGAGCTGTGGAAGGCCTGGGTTGAACAACTCACTTACTTCTTCTGGGTCCAGGGAACAACCGGGCCCAGGGAACAACTAAAGAAATCATGCCTACTCAGGACGTGCAGAGTCTCCACAATCCACCTGGTGCAGGGCCTCATCACACCCAAGAAGTTGGATGCTGTGACCTTCGAGGAACTGGTAAAGGCCCTCACTGATCGTTTCGCACCAAAGCCATCCAAGATGGCCATGCACATGGACCTTTTTGTGCAAACCCAAAGACCCAGTGAATTGGTCGCCAACTTCATGGCCAAGATTCGCAGACTAGCCATCGACTGTGAATTTCCAGCCATTGAGGACGCCATCTTGAACCAGTTTGTTTGGGGTGTCCGGGAGCCAAAACTCTGCAGAAAGCTTGTTGGCCTAGAGGACATCAAACTGGACAAAGCTCTACGACCAGCCACAGCATTCAAGAAATCCCAGAAAGACCGACAGGCTTCGGCAACCCACCACGCTTCCACCAACCCCGTCTCAGATGCCTCAGATGAGGAGGACGTCCTTCAGGTATGCTATCCAGACCGCCAGGGGCCACGGCCACCAATGGGTTCCACTCTGCACTCAACGTGAACAAACACTCAACCGATGTGCACAAGCTGCAGGGATCCGCATGAACACCGCTCCTGCCAATTTCAGGATGCAACATTCCGGTCCTGTGACAAGATGGGACACATCGCATGAGCCTGATGTTCCCATGGAAGCAGATGACAACAGACAACGTACCAGGAATTGATGAACCTACACACCCCAACAGCCAACCACCAACACCAGGTACTGAATTTGCCCCGGGACACCCCTAACAAAATCCGTGTGACTGTGTTGATAGAGGGGTCCCCCTGTGAGATGGAGTTAGATACAGGGTCCTCATTCTCCATAATCTTGGCCGAGACTCTAAGGAGGCTCTGTCCACGGGGGGGACCACTCCTGGAGAAGCCGGTTGGCCTCACATTGTGGGACTTTCAGAAGAACCTGGTGGCCATCAAGGGGTGGGGCAAATTCAGGGTGAACTATAAGGACTTTAATGGACTCTTGGACCTGTTGGTGGTGGAGGGACAGCTCACTAGCTTGCTAGGACTATCATGGTTTGGGCCCCTGTGGTTCAGGGTGAACAGGGTGAACCATGTCCAGGCGCAGGACTTTAATGCTGTTTGCAAGGAATTTCCAGCTGTTTTCGATGGCATGCTTGGCTGCTACACCGCCCCCCCCCGATTTTCCTTGACCATGATCCTACGGTTCGTCCCATCCGCATGAAGGCCAGGTGGCCCCTGTTTGCACTATGGCCCAAAATTGAGTTGGAATTGGGTCGCCTGGTGGAGCAGGGTTTTTTGGAACCAGTACTGCGTGCTCCATGGGAGAACCCCATAGTCACCCCCGTAAAGCCCAACGGGGACATGCGTATATGTGCTGACTATAAGTGCACAATCAATATGGCACTCCAGGACCATGCTTACCCACTACTGGTGGTCAGCCATGTTTTAGCCTCCCTGGCAGGCACAAGGATCTTTGGGAAGTTGGACTTAGCTCAAGCCTATCAGCAGTTGCCTGTGGATGATGCCATGGCTGAGGCTCAAAGAATTGTTACACACAGGGGGGCTTTCAGGGAGCACCGGCTGCAGTTTGGGGTGAGTGTGGCACTGGGGATTTTCCAAAATCTCATGGACTGTCTTCTTAAATGTATCCCCGGGGTTCAACCATTCTTTGACGACATTTTAATCACGTCTCTGGATGCCAAGGCCTTCGCAGCCTGCTTGCGGCTTGTGCTGAAGTGCTTCAATGATGCTGGCCTTAAAGTAAAAAGGGAGAAGTGCTTGTTGGGGGTACCATTGGTAGAATTCCTGGGGTTCACAGTCGATGCTCAGGGAATCCACCTCACACTGGAGAAGATACGTACCATCGTCCAAGCGCCTATCCCCTCCTCTAAGGCCGAACTACAGGCTTTCCTTGGACTTTAAAATTTTTATCACTCTTTCCTGTCCCACAAGGCTGCTGTCGCGGAACCCCTCCACCACCTCCTCAACAAAAATGCTCCATGGGTCTGGGGACCCAAACTTGCTGTGGCCTTCCAGGCGGCTAAAGAACTGCTCTCCTCCAATATGGTCTTTGCCCATTTTGATGAGTCCCTGCTGGTGGTGCTGGCATGTGATGCTTCTCCCTATGGGGTGGGGGTGGTCCTGGGCCACTGTCTGGCTGATGGCCATGAGGTCCCCGTAGCTTACTATTCCCGGACCCTATCTGCAGCGGAACACAACTACGCGCAGATTGATAAGGAAGCCCTGGCAATCATGGCCAGCGTAAAAAAGTTTCATGATTACTTATACAACCGGCCCTTCACTATTGCTACAGACCACAAGCCCCTCTTGGGCCTGCTCACCCTGGACTGCCAGTCCCCTCAGATGTTGTCGCCCCAGGTACTTCGCTGGTCCATCTTTCTGGCAGGGTACCAGTATGCGCTTGTCCACCACGTGGACGCTCTCAGCCAGCTGCTGCTACCATCTTGCAACATGGCCCCAGCCCTGGCTCATCAGGCCATCCTGCTTGAGGACCTGCCCGACCACCCAGTACAGGTAGCTGAGGTGTCCTGCCACACCTCCAAGGACCACGTCCTCTCCTGGGTCTCGGACTGGGTGGGGAAGGGATGGCCCACCAGTCTGGTGGGCCCAGAATTTGCTGCTTTCTCGTCCAGAAGGGATGAGCTTTCATCGCATAAGGGCTGCATACTCTGGGGCGGAAGAGTAATTATACCAGCACCAATGCACCAGAGGGTCCTAACAGCACTACACGAAATGCACCTGGGCATAGTGTGAATGAAAGCACTGGCGCGGAGCTACGTATGGTGGCCAGGATTAGACAGAGAAATTGAAGATCAGGTTAAGTGCTGCCAGGCATGTCAAGAATTGTGGCCCAACCCCCCAAAGGCCCCGATGAGTCCCTGGGAGTCCTCCCATAAACCCTGGGCCAGGTGTCATCTGGATTTTGTGGGTCCCTTCCAGGGCCAAATCTTTTTTATCTTAGTAGACTCTTACACCAAGTGGTTGGAGGTGGTCCCGGTGCCCTCCACCTCATCCAAGGCCACTATCTGGGCAATGTGGTGGATCTTTAGCACACACGGCATCCCCAACTTGCTGGTAATGGACAATGGGACAGCATTCACCTTGGCAGAGTTCCATAAGTTTGTGGGATACTACAGCATCCGGCACATCCATTCCGTACCATTCTACCCAGCAACCAATGGCCAGGCCGAGCGCATGGTCAGAACGACCAAGGAGGCTCTACGCCACATGGATCAGGGAGACTGGGACTACTGACTGGCCATCTTCCTCTTTGGACAGTGCACGACACCCCACACATCTACAGGCCATAGCCTGGCAGAACTCCTGATGGGTTGGTGCCTCCCGACCCACCTGGACCGCTTGTATCCTGATCGGGCCCCAGAACACAGTGCAACCATGGAAGACTGGGAAGCACCAAGAGGCTTCTTCCCAGGTGACCCAGTCTATACCAAGAATTACAGTCGGGGTCCAGCATGGCTCCCAGCTAGGGTGGTCAGGGTCATGGGACCCTGGTCCTATGAGGTCTCCACAGATGATGGCCAGCTGCTGCAGAGACACATAGATCAGCTTCACTGCTGAATCACGCCAGGAAACCCGGAGGGTCCAGAGGACAGCAAAGACGAGGGAATGTGACCGGAGACTGAAGGCTACAACGAGCCCGAGGAACCAGGGCAAGCACAACAACGGCCTAATGCACTGCCAGCCAGCCACAACAGTGCACTGCCAGCCACCAGAGAAAGAAGCCCTGTCGAGCCAACAGAAGCCTCAGGGCCTAGCAGCACAACAGTCCCAGCCCAACCACTGAGACTCTCCACAGACCCAATCAGCCCAGTCCCCAAGGCAGCACCTCCGGCCCCAGAAGTGCACTGATCGACCCGAGTGTGGCGGAAGCCAGAATACTTAAGGGACTATGTTTGCTAGGGGGGTCTGAACCATGGGGGGAGGGGTGTTGTATACAAACATGGACCACTCATGTGGTTGGGGTATACATGTGGCCATACAAACGGTTGTAGCTTCGCATTGGAGAACAATGCCGAGCATGGATCCTAGAATGGACCAATAGGACGGCTCGGATTCAGGAAAGGACCTATGGGATTTGGGTATATAATAATAGACCTATCACTGGGAGCACAGAGATGTGTCCCAAGCCCCGCAACTCACTTCCTTTAAATCTCTTGGAACCTGTTCATTTAATTTATCAGAATAATTTTGTGGATTTTTTACCTTTTAATCTACTACCCCCCCCACGTAAACAATGTTATCATCAAACACCTCCTGTTTATATATTTTTTAAAAACTATAATTTTTTTTGTTTTATTTTATTTGTTTGATTTGTATCCTGCCCTCCCCACCAAGGCGGGCTCAGGGTGGCTTACAGGCATGTATACAAATATAGTAAAACATAAAATATTTTAACACAGATAAAACAGTTAAAACCCTCACAATTTCAAAGTGCTAGCAAATAAAGGTGATAGGTGATGGCGGCGTTCTTTCAGCATCCAGATATGCTGACTTTTCCAATGACCACAGCAACCTAAGATGACTTGCAAAAAAACCACAGCATCCTGCCAACAACAAAAAATTAAGCTAGAAAAAGACAAACCAGTTATAAAACACTCTCTCAAAATAACACACTCTTGCAAAATTAAGTGCCCACCTGAAAAGAATGGCCTTCCATTTTTCAAGAAAGGAAGTTTTATAGGAACTTTCTGCACTTGGAGGGGGTATTCTATAGTATAGGGACTAGCTCCAAAAAGAGTGCTTGTGCCCTTGCCAAATATGATTGATCAAAGGGAGGGAAAAACCAGAAGGAGATCTTGGGAGGATCCAAGGTCACAAACAGACCCATAGCAACCAAACAAGGAAAAAAACCCTAACAAGACATACAATAAGTACTCCAGCCAAGGTATGGTTGCCAGCTGATTGCTTTGTGGAGTGTGGATCAATGTCAAATGATGTTGTGACATCACATCTGTTTTGAACTCAGAAGTGATGTCATGACACTCTAGGAATTTGTTTGTCTATGATTTTTACTATAGAGATGCACAAATTTCTGAAGTATCATGACATCATTTCTAGATATAAACCAGAATTGTCACAGCATCACAGCCACTTGCTCCCAGGGCAGTGAAGAGGCCCAGTGGAGGCTGCAGTCCAGGGACTGGAGCAACCCCCAAATAACACAACACAAATATAGATGTGTGTGTGTGTATAGTGCCTGGTAGCTATCAGCCAAATCCTTAGTTTAGATTCCTATTTGTTTAGATTTCTATTTATTGAATGCCACTTAGAGCCTGTGAAACAAATCTAGAATATGGGATTTTATTTTCAGTGCCAGATGAACAGTATATCTTTCTCTTTGATTACTATTGGAGCCCATTGTAATTATAAAGAAGGGGTTGCCTAAAATCCTAAATCTTGAATGCCTCCTGAAGTTTTGAATGACTTCAAGATTTGTAGATTTCTCTTGGGGGGGATAGCCCCCCCTTAAGAGTCATTGAAAAGGTCAATGTGTAGATAGGAGTATCAAATTCTCACACATTTCCCTGCTCCAACACGCCCTGAAGTGATTCAGTTCTTCTCCACAGAAGGTCTAGACAGAACAGGGTCAACACGTTGGAGTCATGCTGCCAGGCATGATCTGGAATTTCCCCCATCCATTATCTATCTCTTGTTTGGCTAGCCGAAATACACTTACCTTACTCAGCCTAGAACTGCTGCGGTGCCTTGCAGTTTTGACTAGCATGTTTAATACACCCTGTATTCATTCTTTATATAATTTATTTCCCACTGAAGGATTTTTTAAATCAGAAAGCAATTATTTAAAACACCTTAACCATGTGATTAAGACTATAATTACCACTTGAATCCAATCAACCATTACCACAGAACAACTGACCTAGTTTACCACTCCCCCCCCCGCATTCTAAATATCTGCATCATGAGTCTTAGATGTCCCTTTGGGAGGTATTTCTATAATTAGAACACCACAGAAAAAAAGCCTTTGGTTCTCAGTATTTATTTATTTGCTTACCACATGTTGTAGTCCACATTTATCAACTAAGACTAAGGCAGATCACAAAGGTATTTAAAACCAGTTCATAACAATAAAAATAAGATATGTTTAAATAATTATAAAGCTAAAATTATTATATAACAATAAAACATCTATAAAACAAGATTAATATCAGGCAGTATTTAATAAAGTTCATCTTACGACATTTGCCCCCCAAGCCAGAATAATGAGACAGAAAAACATATTGGGTATTAATGGGCCACTTTATTAAACTTAACAACATGCAAACACGGCAAGGGCATAAACAGTTGCAGCAGGGGTTTCCAAGACCCCTCCCTTGCCATATGAACTAGAGTGAGACACTCAGCCCTGAACGACAGCCAAAGGATGTGGCTAACATCCGGCCAGCATGGCAGGCGGATAATTGCCAAGGAAATCGAAACCCCGAGCCGCAGGGTTCAAAGGGAGGATTTTCCTCGGCAATGCCATAGGCAGTCTGCTTTCCCCGCCCTGGACTGCAGGGCCCAATGGCTGTACTGGCAAGACCCCTATGCCCCAAGAGAGGCTATCAACCAATGCTCACCGTGCCACAATCTGTCTTGAATGACATCCTGCCACCACAAAGGGTCAAGCCTCTGCTTAGACCCTAGAACCCATCAAAAGGCGTAAAGCCCCACTAAGCCCTTGCCAAAGATCATCCAAAAAGAGATCCAAACCTACTTCTGACAAATGTATGCCATCCCTTCTGTACTGTTCTGCCAAAAGCTGCAGTGATGCCAGGGTGTGGCAAATACATACCCAGGCTGCCTTCCAGCACCTTCCGAATCTCTCGATTCACCTTCCGGCAGGCCTTATCAATTGCCAAAGGGTTTCAGGTCCCACACCAGATCAAACACGGCACCAAGTATGGTCCCAGGCAGTGTTCCCTCTAAGCTGAGTTAGTGTGAGCTAACTCACAGTTTTTTAGACTCTGGCTCACACATTTTTGTCTTAGCTCAGGAAGGATGGCTCCAGAGAGCACTAATTTATGCAGTAGCCAAATCACGTGCTCACAACTTTAATGCCAGTAGCTCACAGAATAGAATTTTTGCTCTCAAGACTCCACAGCTTAGAGAGAACATTGGTCCCAGGCCACCACCACTTAATGATATGAAAATCAGACAGGGCTTGAAGGATCAGGGCTTTACCCTTGATCAAGCCCAGGATCAAGCCCAGGATGTATCAACAAAACATGTGGAGGGGGACCAACCCTTTGGTCAAACAGCAAGTACAACAGGCCAGGCCACTGCAAACACTCGCACCCAAGCCATTCGACTGCGGCCAATGGGCATCCGTTTAGCTTGGTGCACCGCCCCAAAGAAAAAACTATGCCTGCAGATTAGGATCCATTTTCGCTCCAACGGGCCAACAGGGCCTGCAACGAGTAAACCATAAGCAATGAAACAAAACACAACAACTAAGTGAAGGACCCTCCTAATGGCCAACTACAGGGCACATATAAGATTTGTACGTAGAAGACTGCCTCCGGCCCAAATGTTGTATATCTCAAGGGGGATATCCCGTGGCAGCGGCAGTAGATGCCATACCAATCCGGAACGAATGAGTGCAGAAGCCAGCCCCAGCCTATTCAAAGCTGTGGAGGTAACAACCCCAAACTGGTGCCTGGTTAGCAGGCTGCCATCCTGATGTTGGAGCAACACCCCCCTCCCCAACCCCTCTCAGCAAGGTAAGCAGCCAAGGCTGACACTAGGCACAACTCTTTCTTGTCACACAGGCCGACGGTGACCGCCATCCCCCGCCTTTGCTGGTCAGTCTTTGAATGCTGCAGAGTAAGCTAAACCCTGTCACTAAACAGGCAGACATCCCGCACCTCCAAAAGCATACCCAGATCGATCCGTCTTAGATTGCGCCACAAGCTCGCTTATACGGAGGGCACCAAAAAATGGCACTAGTGTTGCAGCGTGAAAGAGGCATGCCTAGTATGGGGATGCACAAGTCTTCCCCCAAATGGCCTGCATACCTCTCAAAACGGCTGGAGAGATGGGTTGTCTGGTGCCCCCATGGGCTCCTGCCTCCCGCGACCAGTGTTCCAACATTCTCCTAATTTGAAAATCACTGGTTGCATCTGCAGACCCCTGGGCCTTACTGGCATAGGCTAAGGCCAAGAGCAACCTCTTAATGGAACCAACAGCTAGCCCCTTACCCCTCGTTGCTACTCAGAAGTGTAAGATATGGTCCACAGGCACTGGCCAGAAATCAGGATACCCTACCTTGGTTCTAAAGACAGAAAACTGGCAGACTGCATGGTCATATGCCCACTTTGTGCCTGGCACAATGGCCAGGCCAATTGCCCTGTGAACCTCTGCCTTCCAACTTCCCATAGCTCCTGCAGCATTCATGCCGGCTGCAGGTTGGCATCTGGAGCCAGCTGACGAAACCTTTGTATCTGTTTGCAAGAGACAGCGTCAACTACCCCATTGTCAACCCCAGGCACATGTCTGGCAAGAAACAATATGTTGCACCAAAGGCAGTGAAGTGTGAATGCCCACACTAACGCCATGACCCGGGGCGATCTGTAGGTGAGGGAATTGATAATCTGCACTACTGCCATGTTATCACACCAAAAATGCATGGTGTGATTGGCCATGGTGACCCCCCCACAGCCAGACTGCCACCAGGATGAGAAAAAATTCCAGGAAAGTGAGATCACACATCAAGCCCTCACATGCCCATTCATCTGGCCAGTCCTTGGCACACCAATGCCACTGGAAATACACTTCAAAGCCCATCGATTCCACAGCATCTGAGTGAATCTGCAGGCTGGTCGTCAGCTGCAGCTCATTTCTCCAGAATGAGTTTCCATTGAAGGAGCCCAGGAACCGCCTTGCAGGCAAAGTTGAGGTGCCCCACCAACTGCTGGAACTCCTGCAAGGAGGCCCATCTGTGCATCATAAATTCAGCCACCTTACCCCACAGCTCCAATAATCTAGCCTGGGGGAGATGCGACGCTTGTGTGATGGTGTCCAATTCCACCCCCAGGAAGGTCAGCCTCTGGGAAGGGCCCTCCATCTTCTTGTGCACCAAAGGCACTCCCAATTCCTCCACCAAATCCACAAATCCCCTGAGAAGAACTTCACACTGCCTGGAACCACCTGGAGTCACAAATAAGAAGTTATCCAAGTAGTGAGCTACCGTGGGGATTCCCGTGCGGTGCTGAATGGCCCATTCCAGGAACGAGCTAAAGTGCTCAAAGGCTGAACAAGATATGGAGCAGCCCATGGGCAAAGCCCGATCCATATAGAACTGGCCCTCAAAGGAAAACCCCAGGAGCTCAAAGTCACTAGAGTGCAAGGGAAGAAGCCAAAAAACAGACTTAATGTCCCATTTGGCCATCTCCACACCAATCCCACAGTGGCGCACCACCCATACTACCTGGTCAAAGGATGTGTACTTCACAAAGCATAAGGAGTCTGGAATGGCATCATTAACTGATGCCTCATGAGGGTAAGAAAGATGGTGAATCTCCCTGGGCCTTCTTGGGAATAATGCCCAAAGGGGAAACCCGCAGATTGGCAACCGGTGGGGTGGAGAAGGGTCCCAAGACTCTGCCCTCAGCCCTCACTTTCTAAATCTTCTGCTGCACTATGCACTCCATGCCCCTAATGGATGCTAAGTTGGAGGACATAAATAGGGACCTAGGGCCCTGACAAGGAATATGAAACCCCAACTTAAAACCTTGCAACAAATACAAACAATCTTCAACTTGGGATATTTACACAACCACCTCTCAAGCCCTCTTATTTTTATGGGACTGGGTCCCTTTTCCAGCAGCAGATCCCAATCCACTGGTCTTGGATCATTTATGACCCTTGCAAAGCTTGCCCCGGAAACATGCTGAGAAAGGGTGTGGGCCGCTACACAATGGGCATTCATGTCAAAACTGGCAGACCTTCCTGCTACAGACTCCTTGGGACCTGAACTCCCAGCAAAACTGGCGGGGTTGACCCACCTGCCCCACAGCACTATGGGGGCTGGAAGATGGTGACAGGCGCTGGACAAAGTGTCCACTATGTGACTGATCGCCCATATTGGGGTGAGCAGGGGACATAATCTGGAGCCACAGGTGAGGGCATACCTGGTCCCAGCGCATTGCAGGGTTCATGGCTGCTCACATCTGAAATTCTTCATCGTACTGCAGCTAGCCCAGGCCCGTGGAACCTATATAGCCCTTATAAATAATGTCAAAATATTGAAACAATGACACAGCCCACTAGGGCTGCACCTTTGCCAGTACCCTAGCATAAAGCAAGAACCCTGCCACCCAACTGGCCCAAATCCGATCCACTCTCATCTTCCTAATCTTCTCCTTGTCCTTCGCATCCATATCATCTTTATCCTTCTTTTCCAATTCCTGGAAAAGAAAAGTCATCAATGTAGTCACCCCTGCAAATCTTCTCCCTGGTAGCAGGCAACAAGTGGTCGCCCAAAGGCAATGCCACATCTCAAAACGGAAGCGCAGAAGCTGGGGTAGCAGTGTAAGATGCACCCCAAGGGGATGGGAAGTTCCACCATGGACTTGGCCCCATGGGAGATTGCCCATACCACCTGCCTGGATGCCCTGGCAGGGTGGACTGAGCTGGTGGCAAACCCCATTGCTGCCCCCTCCTTGTGTGTAAGCTGTAAAGGCTGTACCTGAAGGTGAGGTGTCTGGAGCCCTGCAGGGGCCCCAAGGCCATGAGGCTATGGCCTGTGACCCAAGCCCAGGCTTACCCACCATGTCAGTTGCCCGAACTGTGGCCGAACCGGGATCAGCAGCTCCTTGGGAAGGTGCAGCTCCTGACGGGCCAGGCTCAATGTCCTCCTGCCGACCTGCCCTCGTGCCACTGGTCCCTGCATCTGCTGAAACCTTGCTCTCAACCAAAGACAGATGGGTAGAACTTCAGCCTGGAAGCGTTTGTTAGAAAAAGAGCACATCTACTTCCTCCCCAACTGTCCCTGAGCTGGCGTGGGGCGAGGGGTGGCAACCCCAGAAGCCTGCTCAACCACCAACAATTGTGTCATAATAACCTGCTGAACCTCATCCCTGCCTTCATCCTGTGAAGAAGAGCGAGTAAGAGCTGGCCTTTTTGGCAGGGCCTTTGGAGCTGGCTGTTTTCGTTTGGAACATCCCGTGCCTTTTTTAGGTGCCATCCTCCAACTGGAAAGGGCACTGCCCCCATTAAGGCACCCCAAACCTCCCAGTAAGATCACCACTGTTGGAAATCTTGGGCCCACAAACTTACAAAATGGCTGCCTCGGCCCAAGCAGGCCAGCCAAACTACAAAATGGCTGCTGCCAACCCTGCAAAATGGCCACTGCTGACTCACCCCCCAATGTCTGCCCAGGTCCCTGGTTGACTGCCCAAACCTAAAATGGCTGCCCGATTGTCCCACAGCCAGGCTGAGGCAAACAAAGAAAAACAGGAGAGGACCCAGGCCTAATACCCCTGAGAAAATTTCCCCCCTGGGCCAAAGCACAGCTGGAGAAACAAGGAAAGGTAAGGAGAAAACTGTGCTGAGGGTGAAGGCAGGACCTGGTCACATCTGAGCTAAACCATCCCCTTTGCTTAGAACCAAAGCCCATGGTCCCCCAGAGCCCAGCGCTGAGCATACACCGCGCCTGGAAGCAGGAGGCAGCTAGGAGTAGCCCACTGCCTTCCTGAGCTGGCACTCCTCCTGTCCCGGTCCCCAGCCCTGCTACCACCAAAACACCAACTGGCATCAAAGAAGCCAGTCCTCAGAGGCCGTGCCACGCCACCGTTGCCAATCCGCTCCATCAGCCATGCCACCTGGGCCACCATGATACTTGGCATGAAGAGCTTGAAAGAGCTCCCTCCAGTTGAGCGACAAGGCGCAGACTGAAGAAGGGAAACAGGGACCGGCCAAAGAGAGCTCCGCCCCGCCCCCACCCCCTCAAAGTACCGGTATGCAGCTTTTGCCATGTCAGGGCTGTCTCCTCCTTGCAGGGAGGCAAAGGTGGCTGCAAGGGCTGGCAGCTGGGGAGCCGAATTTTTCTTACATAGTCTGCAGAAGGAGAAGAGCATGGAGGCTTTCCTGACTTCATCTGGTAAATTGTTCCACCAAGGAGGTGTTATAACCAAGAAGATCCAGGTAAAGACTGTGACAGGTAGAATTTGTCTGCTGGAAGTGATCTTTCAGGGACCCTACACAGATGACTGGAGCTGATGCAGCGGAGTATAAAGAGAGAGGCAATCCTGTAGATTTGTGGGTCACCTTGAATTAACCATCACCTTGAATTAAAACCAGAAACTAATCAGCAGCCAATTAACTGATTGTGAAATTGGTGTAATATGGATTCAGGTTCATAGCCATGTTGGTCTGAAGCAACAGAACAAAGTCTGAGTCCCGTTGCATCTGTAAAACCAACAAAATTTAATTCTGGGTATAAGCTTTCATGCACAGGCACACTTTTGGTCTTACAGGTGCCACTGGACTCAGGCTTTGTTCTATTGGTGCAATATGATCACTCTGTCTTCCTCCTAATCATAATCAGCCAGTGAAAATTGAATGGAATCTGGACCATAGCCTTGCCTGAAAATGTTACTGGAAACACTTTATAACTGCTTCATAGTTGGATACATAAAGATGAAATCAGGACCCAGAAAGCATATAGTAGTATTCCTAAGGCTTTTTCTCTTTCCTGGCTTCTCCAGCACACCCCTTCCTATTTCCTCCACTCATTCAGTCTCTCATGATGGTACACTTGGTTGATTCTGATCTAGCATATCTGAAACAATTCCTCATTCCCTATAAAGATACTTCAGTTATTATTTTTTGTGTGTTCCAAACCCTCTAAATTTATATGTGTCTTTATATGTCATTGTGACTTAAACAGAGCACAGAGGTCCAGCTATGACCTAAGTGGTGACAAACAGCATGACACTATTAAGTCAAGTATTTCACAAATGATTCTTTCATTAATGCAGTGCAACAAAGTATTTGTAAATCATGTTAGGTCCACTTGAAATTAGGTATAAGAATCTGACACAGGGATGAGGCAGCCATGCTATGTAATGAAACTGATCCTGAACAAAGAAACTTTGGATGATGGAACACTTTGAAATCCAGTGCTGGGCTGGTCCTATTTTTAGTGATTGGCTCATTGATACAAACATATTAATACTGCCAGCTGTATGCACACATATGCACACACCCTAAAAAGAAAAAAGAGAGGCATAAATCTTCAAAAAAACACCACACGCACAACAATTTAGTGCAGCCAGATGTAAGTAGGCTCTTTGCTTTAACTTGACAATCAAGCAAGTTTCAGTATTTAAAACAGACTTTTACACTACATGAAAGGGCAGCTACAAAGTTTAATTACTTGAAATGGTGCATAGAACAGGTTCTTTAATTGGAAGCTCTTTTGGCAAGTTGTTATATGTTCAAATGTTTGATTACATGCCAGTGTTGGACCCCTTGAAGTCCCAGGCTTCATTGAGCACTATGGATGTTAAACATCTTTCACGTCACATAATCTGCATGTTTTTGAACTGAAATGTTCTGAAAATTTATACTAGTAAAAAATGTTGGGTTTGACCATCTGTTTTCATTTGAAAAAAGAGTAGGGGCTGGCAATACAGTTTTCTGAGACCTGTAAACATAAAAATGATTCAAATCTTAGCTTGCAATAAATTCCAGCACTTCTAGGTAATGTGATAACATTACATCCTAAATAACTACCATTTTAAATACATACTGTTTGTAAATAACTACTCACTTGGTTGCTTATGACACATTATAATTCTTTCCCAAAGCCCAGCACAGTTTTTTTTATTCAAAGGACAATTGTTTCTGTTTTTCATGCAGGCATGAACCACAAGCTACTAACCTGGATTTATCAGGGCTAGTGGAGTAATTTTTCTCATTTGTAAAGCCATAATTAAATATTAATCTACAGTTTTTTAGAACATGACTACTGTGTATAATCCTCCCTTACTGTTCAGCCTATTGCTACATCTCCTGGCATTTATTATTTAACATAACATGGGAAGGTATATGCCAGTACAAGCTTGAGCAGTGTTATGTCCTTCGGGGTGGGCATGGGCTGCCAGCAAAACCCTGTGCCATGGGCTGTAACCAGTGTTGGGCTGAAATTCCCCTATGGGCTACAAGACAGGAGATACATATTTGCCAGATGGACTGTAGGTTGCCAGTCGTTGTCATATGGCCCAAGCCCAAATTCACTATGCTTCATTACCACAAATTCTAATCCTGTATTCTAATTTTTATTTATTGAGTTAAAGGCTCTGGTCACACTGCAACTGACATGCGCTTTGTTCCCGGTTTATTTAAATCAGGAACATTTTTATTTGCATTGGGCTGTCTATATGCAGCCAGCCCCTCTTTCCCAGCACCCGCTTGCCTACTGCTGCGCCGTCCTTCCAGGCAATCCTGCCGGCCACGGGGGGGTGGGTGCTGCCACCGCCGCTGCCACCATTGACCCATGAAAATAGGCTCTGCTGTCTCTGCCATCCTCCTTGCTGGCCCCATCTAGGCTGCCGTAGCCCGCACCTCTCGTTCCCGCCTCCAGGGCTGTTGTTGTGCGTTTTGTTTTTTTAAAAGCTTCTGGTTTGAGCGCTTGACTAAACATGCACTTAATAAATCCATTATTAAACTTTAAATGGATTTATTAAGTGCATGTTTGCTCAAGCGCTTAAACCGGAAGCTTTTTTTTTAAAAAAACCCAAGAACGTTCAGACGGCCCTAATCTCAATCCTTGCGAGAGAGGGGCTATCCACATAGGCGAAATTGCGCAATCAAAGCGGAAGTGCCAGGAAAACACTAGTTTCTCCAGGGGTCAGGAAAACCCGGAAGCATTGCGCGAGTAAGCACGCTTCGCGGCGGGAGGCAGATTGGCGCGTGTGAACATGAAACTGACATGCGCAAGTAAACAGCAGCGAATCCTGATCAAAACGGCAGTGTGACCGCACCCAAAGTCTCCTCCATACATACTGAAAATCATATTGAATCCATCAATTGAGTTTGCTGCTGTTAGAGTAAGAAAATGATAATCATACTATATTAATTATATGCAGAGGTGGATTGGCCATTAAAGCCATAGGGAACAGTCCCAGTGGGCCTATGGATTGGGGGGCATCCTTCTCACTAGGGCTATCCTAGCCTAGGACCCACCTCCTGCCAGGGCACGAGCCAGAGGCATGGAGAAGGAAGGTTCACTGTGACCAGGGACATGCCTATATGACCTACCCTTGCCTAGCCCCACTGTGGGATAGAATGTGGCCACTTGGCTTGGCCTTGCTGTGGTGAGGGATAGGATGTGCCTGTCCAGCCTGGCTTACCACAATGGGGGATGGGATGTGCCTGACAGCCCAGCTTTGCCCCTGCAAGGGATGGGACACACTGACCCAGCCTTACCATGGTAAAGGACAGGATGCACTAGCCTGGCCTCGCCATAGCAAGGAATGGGATGTACCTCCCCAGCCTCACCTCAGCAAGCAAGAGATGGGCCCACCCAGCTGCCCAGCTTGGCTGGGTAACTCCTGCTTGGAATTGGCTAGGTAGGCTTTTCCTCCCTTTTTTGTGGTGGCAGGACTGGAGCTGGGCCAAGGTGAGTGGGGATGGGGAACTTTTCCAGGGCTGTTTCCCCACCAATCTGCCCCTGGTAAGACGTCTCTAAAATATACCAAAGGTGGGCAAAAAATAGTTGCAGCTGCATTCAGTTCTTTTGACATTTTAAAGTCTGAACTGAAGTTGATCTGGATGGAAAAGATTCTTCAAGTACCAAAATATATCAAGGTACAATGGGAATAGAAACAGGATGGCTCCCCCTCATCTATTTTATTTTAAAATTGATCCTTCCTGCTACATGGATGAATAGGCAAATGTCATACCTGCAGTGTTTCTAAATACAGTAATGGTTTCTGAGAGATCCCAGATGCTGAATCAGTGCAGTGATGATCCAATCTTTAATAATCAAAGATCTCTTTGTATGTGTCTTTAATAGGGGGAGCTTTGTATTTCTGCTTCTGTCCCTACAGTTACAAGACAGATGGGCTGGTCAAGGCAAAATCTAGGGCCTGGTTCTCTTGTTGCCCTGCATGAGCCTTACATAGTATCTATACGGCTATGGACTGTAACTGTAAGCTGGACTGTATAATAAGTGTGCCAGGGACTGGACTGTGCAGTAGCCCGATAATGATGCCAACCACCTGGACTGTAGACACAGCCAAGGGAAGCTTCACCCTGAAGCAGTGTGCCAGCCAGACGTGGACCCATGGACATACCCTATGCCTTTTACCCCTGCATCCCTGCAGGAGGCAAACCAACCTCCCTGACACCAGAAGCATGCAGCAGCCAGCAGCAGTTCCCTATGAAGAAGCCATGCTTTACACAAGAAGACTGAGTGTTCCTGCAAGGGCTCCATAGAAGGACTTCTTCTCCAGCACGCAGGGACCTCCCCCACCTTTGCAGATGCTGCACGTTCTTTCCATCCCCCACCCATTCTGATAATGCAGCTGCAGATCGCTGTGCCATTATGACTAACGACCATCCATGGAGCCAGAACGTTACATGTCTTTCCTTTCCTTTGTCTTTCTAAAGGTGTCGCCATTAGTTGAATGTCTTTGCAATTCCCCAACCATTAATCCTATTCTCCTGGTCATCTCCTAACCATTAGTAACTGGATTTTTCTAGAAATCCTGGGGACTACGTGACTTGGTAGCACATGCCCCAAGTCACTTCTAGGGTATATAAGAGCGTCTGCCCATTGCGCTCTCTCTCTCTTTCCTACCTACCTGACCCCCCCTGCCTTGCTGACTCCATTCCTAGTGCTATTTGGAGTCTGCTGCTGGTCAACAGATGACACCTTCCCTAGTATTTTCCCTATTTTCACTGCAGGATTGCCTCGTCATGACGGATAGGTAAAGTATCACTCCAGTCAATGATACATTCCTGCTAATGCAACTGTACTTTTCTATCTAATTTCTTAGTTCTGTATCACTTGATTGTTTTATTTTATATTGTAAGTGTCTGAGAATTATTAGTAAAAGAAATCATTCTATTTAAGATCTAGCCTCTGCATCTATTTCTGGGGATCTGGATAAATTGAACTCTGGTATACACAAGTTATTGCTCCCTTTATTTAAGCCACTGCCATTTAATTTTCAAATTCCCCCATCATTATTAAAGAAATAAGGCAATTTGGCTATCACTCTATTCCTTCCATCCAATCTCTGAAGCCCGGGATTCCTCGCAGCATGGGCAAGTAAAGCCTCTGCCTCTTTCTTCTGCTTCAAGCTGCCTATTATGGGGGCAAGGGAACAAATATAGCCTGCAGTCAAGCCTCTACCTCTGACCTGTTTTACCTTACATTACATATAGGCAAATTATTATTTGCTATTTTGCAAAGCCTTGGAGGTAACAAAATAGCTTACAGTAATGACAGTTAGGATAAGCCTATTTGGCAGGAACAAATGCTAACAACTCTGGTTGGATAATATCCATGCCATGCACAGATCAGCTAAGTAAATGTTTCCCTTTGGTGTCCTTGATATGCCCTATGCCCCAGGAAAATCAAACCAGGTAGCATAGTACCAGAGCAAACTGTCACATTTATTTATTTATATTTATTATCTAATTTATACTCCGCCCTCCCCGCTTTATAGCAGGTTCGGGGCGACTTACAGTAATAAATACGATACAGTTAAAATCACATAAAATCATCTAAAAACAATTCAACAGTAAACAATAATAATTTATAAAGTGCTGCCTAATAAATAGTTAGCCTGTTATAAGATGGCGTTCTTAAGAGTGTACACAGATCTCACCATCATTTTGCTCATGTTCTTCCTAACACACAGGCTAGGTGTCAAGAACCAAGGGCCAGGGTCATAATTACAGCTGTTAACATGGTGGCGGCTCCTAATTGAAGGCCTGGTGGAAGAGCTCCATCTTGCAGGCCCTGCAGAAGTGTAGAAGATTCTGCAGGGCCCTGATCTCATTGATGGCTGCCGAGAGTCAGCCATGCCAATCCTTGACTAGCGCATGTAATGAGCTGCCAGGGGGTAATGGATCTCCAAGAGCCATCTGAAGCCGCACAGGGTCCATTTGGCTCTGTAGGCAAGCTTAAATATACTTGCTACCCAAACAGGGTTGGGGTGTCATGTTCACCTGGGCCTTCAGGACATGGTGGTCTGACCATGGTACTGCCATCACAGTAATCTGTCCCACTGGAAAACCCTGCCGCAAAGATCAAATCAAGCGTGTGACTGGCTCAGTGAATGGGGGCCGTTACATATTGGGAGAGTCCCAGTGCCATCATGGACGACACCAAGTCCCTCACCTGTGAGGAAGCTACATCGTTGGCATGGACTATCAGCCTAGGGTGCTCCAATGCCCAGCCCGACATGGCCTTCACCAGGGATGACAGGCTATCAGGTGGTGCGTTGGGCAGTCGGTGCACCAATCAAACAGCCAAACTCTCCCTGGCATCCCACACAAAGCTGGCACACTCTACACTTGTGATCCTCGGAGCTGGGAGCGCCCTGAAGGAGTAAGCCTCCCAAACGAACAGACCCACTCCTCCCCCGCCCCATAGTCTGTGATTGGTGAAGGACTGAGAACCCAGGAGGAGCCAGCTGGGAGAGAGCAACTGTCTCCCCTTCTTGTACCCAGGTCTTGGTCACACAGACAAAGGATTGTAAAGGTTGTAAAAAATCACAATTTCCCAGATACTCATTTTCTTTTAATGTGGGTAGAAGAGTCATCATGTTATCTTTTACTTCCAAATTGCAAAATCCACAGCCTTTTAATCTAGGCTCTCAAAGGGGTTGTGCAGCTAAGAAAGCATCCATCTTGCTTCCAAAAGTCCTTTTCTTTTTTTTTTCTGTGAACCAGATGGTCCTCAGTTCTTTAAGATTATAATTCCTTTAATAATAACTTTTTTCAAGAGCAGAAAGAACAGAGAGAAGATTTCGGTAAGATCTTTAGCCTCTGTATATATTTAAGAACATAAGAACATAAGAGAAGCCAATATTGAATCAGGCCAATGGCCCATCTAGTCCAACACTCTGTCACACAGTGGCCAAAAATACCACGTGCTATCAGGAGGTCCAGCAGTGGGGCCAGGACACTAGAAGCCCTCCCACTGCTGCCCCCTCCAGCACCAAGAATAGAGTGCATCACCTGCCCCAGACTGAGAATTCCCATCTATACCCCGTGGCTAATAGCCACTGATGGACTTCTGCTCCATATGTTTATCTAATTCTCTCTTGAAACTGTCCATGCTTGTAGCTGCCACCACCTCCTGTGGCAGTGAATTCCATATGTTTTTTTTAAATAATCTTTTTATTAATTTTCAAAAAACAAAGACCATGCAATTATTATCTGATTTCTACAAGTAACAACTGTGATCAAAGATATGATGGACATGTCATAACAATACATCAGTGCCAGCAAACTAAAGTGTAACATAAATGAATTAGAAGATGACCGGGACATAATAAATTTTCTACCTGACTTGTTTGAGCAGAGATTAATGCATGATGAGAACATGTCAAAGAGAGGACTATAAGTGTGCAGATAACATGAGCAGCTTCTGCAGGGACCAAATGCAATATAGCATGAGTTATGCGATGCAGGAATTGTGTGTTAGGAATTCAGTATTTGTAAGTATGTGTGGTTACGTGGTTGACAGTTGGAGTGTGCTATGTACTCTAGGAATGGGTTATTTTTCTATACAATTTGATGATTTGGGATATAATTCTGACAGACGTATATGATGGGTTATTTTTTCCATGATGAAGTGGTCCCAAACCTTGCTGAACCAACAAGAACGAGTAGGAGCTGAAGATGATTTCCAGGTGGAAGCAAGAGCATTCTTCGCTGCCACTAGAAGACTAGAGATTAGATATTTTCTAATGTTTGGGATGTCCGTAATTGGCCAGATGTCAAGGAATATCAGTTCTGGAGAAAGTGGAATCATATACCCTGTAATGAGATGTATCTGTTTTTTTTTTTTTTATTTTTTTTATTTTTTTTTTATAAATATATTTATTGGAGTTTTAACATTATATACAATAAACTTATACATTCACATTCTTATATTTTGAGTCCTTATTACATTATATTACATTTTATCCATTTTTTTACTCCTGACCACCTTTTAAACACGGTTTTATCATCGATACCATTTATTTCAGCATGTATCCTATCCATTTCTACTGCTTCCATAAGTTTTAAGGCAATTTCCTTTCTAGTGGGTACTTTGTCTGACTTCCAATATTTAGCAAACAAAATCCTTGAGATAGTTAAGATATACAACAAAGTATAAGTTTCTTGACGCGTTTGTCGCTCTTCTGACAACATATTTAACAAATAGATCTCCGGCTTAAGTTCCACCATTAAACCTAATGTTTCTTCTATTATCTTTTGAACCATTTTCCAATATTTTTGTGCTCTTTGGCATCTCCACCACATATGGAAAAAAGTGCCCACGTTCGATTTACATTTCCAGCAAATTTTAGAGTTGTTTTTCTGACATTTTGCAATTTTATCGGGTGACCAATACCACCGATGGTGTAATTTATAGACGTTTTCTTTATATGGTACTGCCCTTAGAAGTTTCATCTTATTCCAAACCTTATACCATTCTTCAAGCTCTATTGTATGTCCCATATCCTGCATCCATGCCACCATGGATGATCTTACTACTTCATCCCTCATATATTCGTCCAATAACCAATTATAAATCTTCTGTATCAACTTATCGCTTGAGGACAGCCATATCTTATCCAATTCATTTTTGTTTCTCTCAAACCCCTCTTTCATATCTTTAGCATACCTAGATCTCAACTGGGTATATTCCCACCATGATAGATTGATGTTGTGTTTCCCTTCTAGAACCTCTTTTGGTTTTAATTTTTCCCTTTTATCTAGCAAATTTTCATATTTTTCTCTATGTATCTCTGTAACAAGAGTAGGCTTCACAAATGCTTCTAATGGTGATACCCATAATGGCGTTTTCTTATAATGGCGCCTTCTTATATTATCCCAAACTTTAAACAGCGCATCCCTTAGATAATGATGTTTAAAATTGGTATGTACTTTATCTTTACCATACCAGATATAAGCATGCCATCCCATGTAGAGATCAAAACCTTCTAATGCTAAACATCTAGTATTTTCCAGGACTATCCATTCTCGTATCCAATTTAATGCTGCCGCTTCATAATAAAGCCTCCAATTTGGAACTCCTAACCCACCCCTTTCTTTTTTATCTTGCATAACCTTCCATTTTATCCTTGCCTTTTTAGGTGCCCAAACAAATCTTCTAGTAATTTTATCTAATTCTTCAAAATAGTTCATCCTCTTAAGTATTGGTATGTTCTGTGCTAAAAACAAAAACCTAGGTAAGATATTCATTTTCAACGTTGCGATCCTTCCCAACATGGAAATATGTAGATCTTTCCATTTATTCAAATCCTTTCTAATATCTTCCAGCAATTTGTTATAATTATCTTCCATAAGCGTAGAACACTTATTGGAGAAAGTTATACCCAGATATTTAACTTTTTTAACTATTTCCATGTTCGTTAGCTCTTGCAACTTTGATGCTATTTCTGCTGAACAATTCTTAGTCAACATTTTCGTTTTCTTATTATTAATCTTAAGCCCCGCCTTTTGACCATATCCTCTAATATCTTGTAATAGTTCTGTCATAGATTCTAAGGGATTTTCTATAATAAATAAAAGGTCATCTGCGAATGCCTGTATTTTATATTCCTCCCCTTGTACTCTTAGCCCTTGTATGGCTCTATTTCTCCTTATTACATCATTCAGTGTCTCCAGAGCGTATATATATAACAGAGGCGACAAAGGATGTGTTGACGGATATGGTTTGAAGGATGTCTTTCCAGTACTCTTCTATAAATTTGCATTTCCACCAACAGTGTGCAAATGAACCTTGCTCCCCACATTTCTTCCAGCATTGTGGGGAATGTGAAGCTGATATGGCTGCTAGCTTCTCAGGAGTTATGTACCATCTGATGAGTATTTTATAAGATTGAATTTTTGTAGCTATTACAGGGGAAGTAAGTAATTTTGAAGACTAGATATGATGCCATTGCTCTTCTGTAAATGATGAGTTGCAGTCTTGCTGCCATTTTTGCTGGTATTTTAAGGGGTTTTTTCCATCTAGCTGGATTAAAATGTCATATATTTTGGAGATAAGGCCTCTATAATCTTGAGTTGTAGAATCCAGAAGTTTTTCAAAGAGAGTGGGTTGAGAACTAAAAACAAAAGTAAGATTAAGCTTTTGAACTGCATGACCTAGCTGGAGATATAGATACCACGGGATAGGGCTACCTAATTTTTGTTCCAGAAGTAATTTCGGATGCAAGCCTGATTTGGATGCAATGTCCACTAGTTTGGTCATATTCGCTTGTCTCCAGGTGTTGGCAAGCATGATGTCCATTCCAGGAGGAAACCATGATTGATGTAGGAATGAGGAATAGCGAGAGATTTTAGGTGTAATCTTAAATCTAAGATCATCCCAGTTCTTTAAAATCGCTGTGAGGAAATTGTTGTGTTGTATCTTGTCAGGACGTGCCTTTGAATCATTCCAAATAACCTCCTGGATGCTTACAGGGTGAATGAAGGGTTTAAAAGAATTGATCCAGTCAGCCTGGTCGCCTTTTTTCAACATTTTGGTTAAAGATGCCAGTAATGTCATTTTTTGATATGTTATCAGGTTGGGAAAATTTAGACCGCCTTGGTGATTGCGTCTACATATAGTTTGAAAGCTTATTCTCCTCTTTTTATGTTGCCATAAGAATGAATTGAGAGTGGATTGCCATTTTTGGAGAGTTTTGGGGGGTATTTCAATAGGTATAGTGTGAAAAAGAAATCTCATTTTAGAGAGAGCAAACAATTTGACAAGATGAAATCTGTCAGTCAAAGAGAGATTGAGTTTGTCCCATTTGTTGAGATTGGCCGTGATGTCTTGGAATTTTCTTATATGATTGATCTTCAAAATATCTTGTAGCTTGTTGGGAATCTGAATTCCAAGATAAGTCAAGGATTTGTCTGTCCAGAGAAAGTTGAAGTGTTGACGGATATGGTTTGTGGTCTCTACAGTTAAATTTAATGGCATTAAGTAAGATTTGGCTTGGCTGACCTTGAGACCAGAAATTTTACTAAAGGATATGAGTAGCTCTTGAAGCTGAGAAAGAGATTCTTCAGGACGAGTTATATAGAGAAGCATATCGTCTGCAAACATGCTCAATTTGAAAGTGTGAGGATGTAAATGGATGCCATGCATTTTGGGATCTTGTCGTATTGACTCTGCTAATGGTTCAAGGGCCAAAGCAAACAGGACTGGAGATAAGGGGCAGCCTTGCCTGGTTCCTCTGTTTAGCATGAAGTCTTTGGAAGTAACCCCATTGACTTTGATCCGTGCAGTTGGTTTGTTGTAGATTGCCGTAATTGCTCAGAGAAAGGAGGACCCAAAACCCATATGTTGAAGAAGAGCAAGTAAATAGGAAGTTTCAAGAGAGTCAAATGTCTTCTCAATGTCGAGTGATAGAAGGAGTGCTCTCGAATGTGACTTTTCACAAGCAGAGAGGATATTTAATGTTTTGTACACATTGTCCATCAGGTCCCTCCCTGGCATAAATCCAGACTGGTCTTGGTGAATGTAATCCAGTATGAAGGTGTTAAGTCACTTGGCTAGGATCACTGTGAATATCTTATAATCTTGGTTAAGGAGCGAGATAGGCCGATAGGAGGCTGGATTGGATGGGTCTTTCCCTTGTTTTGGAATTACTATGATTGAGGCTGAACTCCAAGAGGGTGGTAAAACACCAGACTGCAGAATTCCATTGCATGCCAAAGTCAGTGGTTTAGCAAGGTCAGTAGCAAATTTTTTGAAGAATTCTGGTGGGAATCCATCTGGACCAGCAGACTTATTGTTTTTTAAAAGTGTAATGATGTCTAGTACTTCTTGCATGTTGATTGGTTTTTCAAGTGCCTCTCGATGAATTTCTTTGAGTTTCTTAATATGAAAGTTTTTAGATAGGTAATCCTTAATGGCATCCATGGATGGATTTGTTGAGGAGTAGAGTGAGCGATAAAAATCCATGAAAAGACGATTTATGGTGTTAGAGTTAGTGTGGAGTTTTCCAGTCTTGTCATGTGTAGCTTTGACGAATTGAGACATTTGTTTATCTTTCACTCTCCAGGAAAGTAGTTTTAAGGATTTTGATGAGTTGATCCAGTATTTTTTGTTTTAAAAATAAAAGATATTTCTGAATTTGAGAACTCTCCAACATTTCAAATGATTTGCGTTCCGCAATAAGTTGACGGTAATTTTTTTTGCTACCCCTTTCTTTATGCAGTTTCTCTAGACGTGATATGTTGTTGCTTAACTCCAATTTAAGGGCTTCTTTTTCTTTTCTTAGATGTGATGTCATAGAGATTAACTGACCTCTTACTACAGCCTTCAGAGCATCCCATACCATGGCTGGAGAGGTTTCCCCATTGATGTTGTGTTTCAGATAATCTTGTATAAGAAGTCCAATTTTATCAATGCAGTGTTTATCATATAAAATTGATTTATTCAGAGACCAATATCTTGCTGATACAGAGGGAGGAGATGTTGAGATGGAACAGCTCACCGGGGCGTGATCAGACCAGAGAGTAGGGCCAATGTCAGATGTAAGTAGGTGAGTTTCCTGGAGCAGTATGATGTCAGCTTTAGATTTGGAGAGATTAGAGAGCACATGTTTACGTCTGATTGGGCTGTTAAGCCCATGCACGTTCAGTGACAGCACATTCCAACTTGAGGTCATTATGAGTTATGAGGTGAAGAACAGGATGCCTTATGAAGTGTGGTTGAGCAGTACGATGCCTATTTTACAATCAGCACACTTGTGAAGTATGGAACTATTAGTAATAGGTGGTTAGGAGTCTAGTGTCACAAGAGAGCCCGTTTGGAGAGGGTAGGATATAAATTAAATAAATAAATAAATAAATAAATAAACTGTAGCGTGTTCTGTCTAAACTGGAAGCAGGTATTAAAGGCACAGTGGGTAATTCAGGTGTTAGACTGAATATGTTAAAAATATGGATGGAGTGTAAGGTCTTCTGGTAACTGTTGCTTTGTTTGTGTGTATGGTTAGATATCTTGTATGTTGTATGTGTATGTATTAGTTTATTCTTGTACGTGCAGTGTGATGTCTGTTAAAATATAGTGCAATGTATTGGTAAGAAGTACAAGTACAGGTAGATAAGGAAGCTTAATCACAGTGATACATTCAGAATTGATTAAATATTATAAGATGTAAATCAAATATGCACATTAATTGGCAGAGTTAAGAAATGGCTTAAAAAGTTTTAAAGTAGTATTATTAAAACAGATCTAAAAATGCAAGTTGAGTTGGTAAAAAAAATTGATTGATGCTAGCAAGTTTATAATAGCTTGATGCTTAAGTACTAAATAAAATGCAGTAAGGATTTTAAAAATTATCAGTACTTGTAGAGTTAAAAATCAATTAATTAGATAATAAGATCACTTAAAAAGATTGATTTAAGTATAACAATGTGAATGTTAATATGTTGAACAGAAAGTAACAGTCCCACTTAACCCTGCTAGAAGAGAATCTAGCACAGGCTAATAGAGTGGACTCCAACTAATAAAGACTGTTTCAGTAAATGGAAGCAGACTAGAGAGCGCTTCCCGTCTCCCTCCCCCTCCCAAATCTCTGATGTAAAGAACAGCAAAAATTACAACGTTAAACTTAAGCCTATAATGAACTAGCAATATAAATGCAAACAAGGTTGTGGTTGAAGCTGTTTTCCTTTCCTTTCTTTTCCTTTCTTTTCCTTTCCTTTCCTTTTTTTCCTTTCGTTATATGGTAAGTATACAGTTAGGTATGCCTAGCAGAAATCTTACTATCCTTAGAAGGCGAAGTTGGCCATTTCCTCTTCTGAGAAAGCTTGGTAGAGTCCAGCACAGATGAGCTGCGAAGCTGTTGCAAGATCTTGGTGCCACTTTCAATGTCCTCTGCATAAAGAAAGCCATGGTTGTAAGAGATTTGCAGCTTTGTTAAGTTGATCCATCTGTAGCGAAAACGTGCTTGCCTAAGGGCTTCAGTAAGTGGCTTGAGATCACGGCGTTTAGAGAGCACTTCATGAGGCAAGTCTGGGAAGACCAGTATCGGGTCGTTGTTAAATTTAAAGGAGCCTCGTGCTCTAGCCTGCTCCAAGATTTTCTTCCTGGTTCTCTGGTCTGGGATGGTTGCAATTATGTCCCTGGGGCCTCGGTGATTAGCTCTGTCAGAGGAGCCACGTCTGTAGGCAGAAGAGATCAGGGGAGCAATACCTTCTTCTAGCTGCAATTCATGCGCAAGCCAGTCAGCAAGGAATAACGGGAGGTCAGTAGTGATATTAAGTTGTTCAGCAAACCCACGAAATTTAAGGTTGTTATGGCAGGAAGACGCTTCTAGGGTGAGAACTCGATTGTGGAGATCTCCATTTTCTGACCGGAGGGATCTTACCTCTTCTTGCAGATTGTTGCTGAGATCTCTCTCAAGTTTGGCTGTCTGGTGCACTTTTTGTAGAGAGAGCTTGAGGTCAGCAAATTGTTCTGTCAGAGGCAGGAAGAGAGCTGATATGCTAGATAAAATCTTTGCCTCCATGTTTGAGATTAGGGTTGTTAGTGTGCTGTCTGGCTGAAGAGAAATGGGTAGGATAGATGCGTTCTCATCTGTCGCCATTTTGTCAGCGTCTTCTGGGCCCTCGGCTTGGATTTTAGTGTGAGAAGGCTTGAGAAAAAAGGCTTGGATATCTTTTTTTAGTGAAGAGGAAGTCAAAGATTTGTCCACCTCAGGTTTGCTCATGTTTTGAGAGAATTGTAATTTGAT
The DNA here is from genome assembly GCA_029375565.1 of Gekko gecko. Taxonomy (NCBI): domain Eukaryota; kingdom Metazoa; phylum Chordata; class Lepidosauria; order Squamata; family Gekkonidae; genus Gekko; species Gekko gecko. Next base: position 89,994,390 of record JAPDNY010000006.1, read on the forward strand.
TTTTAGTTGATTTGAGAGGCTTAGAGATGAGGGGAGGTGCGGAGCTGAGACTCTAAGCGTCCATCACCAATGGCGCTGATGCCACGCCCCGTGAATTCCATATGTTAATCACTCTTTGGGTGAAGAAGTATTTCCTTTTATCTGTTCTAACCCGACTGCTCAGCAATTTCATAGAGTGCCCACGAGTTCTTGTATTGTGAGAAAGGGAGAAAAGTACTTCTTTCTCAACCTGCTCAATCCCTTTCATAATCTTATAAACCTCGATCATGTCACCCCTCAGCCGTGGTTTCTCCAAGCTGAAGAGCCCCAAGCGTTTTAACCTTTCTTCATAGGGAAGGTGTTCCAACCCTTTTATCAGTCTAGTTGCCCTTCTCTGCACTTTTTCCAATGCTATAATATCCTTTTTGAGATGTGGTGACCAGACCTGTACACAGTATTCCAAATGAGGTCGCACCAATGATTTATACAGGGGCATTATGATACTGGCTGATTTGTTTTCAATTCCCTTTCTAATAATCCCCAGCATAGCGTTGGCCTTCTTTATTGCAGCTACACACTGTCTAGACATTTTCATTGAGTTACCCACTATGACTCCAAGAGCTCTCTCTTGGTCCGTCTCTGCCAGTTCAGACCCCATCAACATGTATTTATATTTAGGATTTTTGGCTCCAATGTGCATCACTTTGAACTTGGCCACATTGAACCCCATTTGCCACGTTGACGCCCACTCATCCATCCTTGACAGAACCCTTTGGAGTGCCTCACAATCCTCCCTGATTTTCACCACCCTGAACAACTTTGTGTCATCTGCAAATTTAGCCACTTCACTGCTTACTCCCAATTCCAAATCATTAATAAACAAGTTAAAAAGCATTGGACCGAGTACTGATCCCTGTGGTACCCCACTGCTTACCGCTCTCCACTGAGAAAGTTTCCCATTTATACTCACTCTCTGTTTCCTGTTTATAAGCCAGTTTTTGATCCACAAGAGGACTTGTCCTTTTATCCCATGACTATTCAGCTTACTTAGGAGCCTTTGATGAGGAACTGTATCAAAAGTTTTCCTGAAGTCAAGGTAAATAATATCTATTGGGTCCCCCTTGTCCACATGTTTGTTCACTCCCTCAAAAAACACTAACAGGTTAGTGAGACAAGATCTTCCCTTACAGAACCCATGCTGAGTCTGCCTCAATAGTTTTTGTTCATCAATGTGCCTACTAATTCTTTCCTTAATAACAGTTTCCACCAACTTACCCGGTATCGATGTCAGACTGACTGGCCTGTAATTTCCCGGATCTCCCCTGGAGCCCTTTTTAAAGATGGGAGTGACATTAGCTACCTTCCAGTCCTCTGGAATGGAGGGAGATTTTAAAGAAAGATTACATATTTTTGTCAGGAGATCCACAAGTTCACTTTTGAGATCTTTCAGAACTCTCAGATGAATGCCATCCGGGCCTGGTGATTTATTAGTTTTTAAATTGTCCATCAGTCGGAGGACTTCCTCTCTTGTCACCTCAATCTGATTCAGGTCTTTCAAACCCCCTCCCGAAATTGGTGCTTCTGGAGTGGGCAAGCACTTCTCCTCTTCCACAGTGAAGACAGAGGCAAAAAATGCATTCAGCTTCTCAGCCATTTCCCTATCATCCTTCACTACTCCTTTTACCCCTTGGTCATCCAAGGGCCCCACTGCCTCCCTGGCTGGCTTCCTACTTCTAATGTATTTGAAGAAAGTTTTATTGTTGGCCTTTATGTTTTTTTGCGATATGCTCCTCGTATTCCCTTTTTGCTTGCCTGATCACAGACTTGCATTTTATTTGCCATAATCTGTGTTCCCTTTTATCAACCTCAGTAAGACTAGCTTTCCACCGCTTAAAGGAATCCTTCTTACCTTTTACAGCTTCCATTACTTTATTTGTTAACCATGCAGGCTTTTTTCTATACCTATTTGTACCTTTCCTAACCTGCGGTATATATTTTTTCTGAGCTTCTAGGATTGTCTTTTTAAATAGTCTCCAAGCTTCCCCAATGGTTTTGACCTTCTCCACTCTTCCTTTCAATTTTTTCCTCACATGTCCCCTCATACCAGAGAAGTTACCCCTTTTAAGTTAAAAATGGTTGCGTCAGTCTTTTTGGGCAACTCCCTATCTGCACAAATGTTAAACTCAATTACATTATGGTCACTGTTCCCAAGTGGTGCAATCACTTTTACATCTCTCACCAGGTCTTGGGTGTTACTTAGGACCAAATTTCTAGTGCCTTAGCTTCCCAGTCATTTCATAGCCAAAGGGAGGGGGGAAATTCCACTCCGCATTCCTTAGCTTCTGGGGAATATTTAAGGGGGCGAGTTGAAAGTTCTTTTTTAAGCTTGAAAGTTGCAAAAGGAAGACAAGTACATACTTATCAGTTTATTCATCGCCGGTGTTATGGCAAGGTTCAAAGCTCTCTTATAGGGGGGGTTCACAACTTGGCGGCCATGACTAATCACAGCCGCTCAGCTTGGTGCTTCTGCTTCAGGACAATCTGACTCCTCCCCTGCTCGTTGCAGCTCATGGGGGGCTCGGATCAAGTCCTCTGCAACCAGCTCTCCTCCAGAAATGCTGGTGGGACCTCAGGAAACCCAGACGGTCCCCTAAAAAGCACTGAGCTCCTGAGAAATCAACCGGTTGCTGTGCTGTAGCCCCTGGAAGTCTTCAACCTTATGTTTCTGAGCCTACACAAAGTCATATACACATATACAAACATATATTGCTATAATCCAAAGTTTTGCTATTACCCCACCTGCTTTTTAGTCATTCAAGTATCAACTCTGCCTTTTTTCTGGCTGATCAACATCATTTTAATTGTTCTACAGATTCTGACATATCTATAGAGATATGTCAATGAAAGTTTATTGTGAGGCTCTGCTCGCTCCCCCTGAGGTGGCCTTCAGTCTGCTGACTTGCATGTATTCTGGAGGAAGCTTCCCACAGGCCTCAGAATGAGAGGCAATGGGGTTGCACCATCTGGTTCCTATTTCTCCCAGTTGGACTCAACCCCTCTGCAGCCTGGGGTCACCAACTGCAACCACCTCCTTGGCCTGCTCCTGGAACCTCCTTTGAACCTCCTTCTAAGTCCTCAGTCTCCTCCCACCCCACTCCCGCCTATACCCAGTCTTTCCCTTCCTCACTGGGAGTCAGCCTCTGAGCAGCCCACATGCCTCTAAATCAGGCTGTCTTCTCATTGGTTCCCTTTTGTCTGTGCCATTTCTGTCCTTCTCTCCATCTCTCTCTCGCCTAGCCTATACCCACCAGGGCTGCCAGTGAGGTCCCAGTCAGGTGGGGTGGTGGTTACCAGCTGCCATCTGGGAGTCAGGCATTTGGGAGGTCAGCCAGGGCTCCAGGGGCCTTCTCTCAGCCTGTGCTGCTGCAGCAGCACTGGCTGGTGATGCTGCTGGATCCTCTCTGCCCTGCTGCTGCCGTGTCTGCTCATGAGTTGGTGTTCCCTATTCTTCTGCTAAACTTGTCATCTCCTTGCTTTCTACAAGTTCTAGTTTCTGTAGGTGAGTTGCAGTTGGCCTTGGAGCTGCCTGGGGGTGGGTTGGGAGCTGTCCAATGCAGGACAGCCTGGACTTGATACAGAGATTTCAGAAGGTCTGGGGCTCAGTACTGACTTTGGACAGCTTGTTTGTTTGACTGGTAGATTAAATTATATATATCCTGCCTTTTCTTGTGGCTCAAGATAGCCTCTGAATCACTAGCCTTCTAAGTTCCATTGATTTCAGTGAGGGAGCACTTATTTATGGTAACTTTGCCACTGTAGCCAATGACACTTAAAAGTGCACAGCTTTGGAGTGGTTGTGCCGTATAAAAATATGGAAAATTATACAGAAAATTATACAATATCATACAACAATTCATACATAAGTAAGGGAATCACAATATTGATATATAAAATTCATTTCTTAACGAAGCCTCCAGATTGTATCTTCATTTCGATCCTGGACTTCCTCAGAAGTAAATTCTCTCACATTTTTTTTTTGTAAATACAATTTATTATTATTGGATATATTTTCCACGTTCATACAACTTAAACAAGTAAATACATATCCATTTCCTTTCACCCTCTCCCCCCCAAACAAGGCTTCCCGCAGTGCTCCAACCCCATTGATATCTCTCTTATTCAGTTACATTTACTACTAAACTTACTTTCTCTTACTAATGGTAACAATTTAAAAATCTAGTCCCTTTCAATTTCTCCTTAATAGCTGTCAAAACAAATCAAACCACGTTTAACATCCCAATTTTTCAACAAATATTCTTGAAAGTCTTTCCAGTCTTCAAAAAATTTTTCATCTTCTTCGTTGTTTAATTTTCTTGTTAATTTGTCCATTTCTGCCATAAACAACATCTTCTTAATCCATTCCCATGTTTCAGGTGTTTTTTCTTGCTTCCAACATTGTGCAAAAGTCATTCTGGCTGCTGTAACCAAATACCATAATAGTGTTCTCTTGGTTACATTTATCTCTTCCATTTTAAGACCTAACAATAACATCTGTGGGTCTTTCTTAAAAGTACATTTCAAAATTTTTTGTATCTCATTATGAATCTCAGTCCAGTAACTTACTGCCTTATCGCAAGTCCACCACATATGGTAAAAAGACCCTTCTTTTTTCTTACATTTCCAACATTTGTTAGACATGCTATCATTTATAATAGCAATTTTTTTAGGAGTCATATACCATCTGTACATCATTTTATAGCAATTCTCTTTGACATTTATACAAGTTGAAAAATTCTCTCACATTTGATACATTCAGTTGATACATTCAAATTCATATCTTTTTACATTTAGCGAGTGCTGTCTCTCCCATTATCCTATGTCTCTCCTCGTTTTTCACAGTTTACATTTCAAATAGGAAACAAGTACTTTGTAACAGGCTCCAGTCAAGTTTCCTGCGTGCTTGCAAGTGCTAGAATGCATTCTACTTCTGAGGAAGTCCAGGAGCAAAACCAAGATACAATCTAGAGGCTTCATTAAGAAAAGAATTTTATATATCAATATTTTGATTCCCTTACTTATGTATAAAAATATGGGTCACCTCTAGCATGTACTTGATGTGCAAGTTAAGTGAAATTTCAACCATGTCATAATAACAGGAAGTTGGGTATATAGGAAAACTGTCAGACTCCTCCTATCTTTGAAAAATATTGACTATCCTCACTTCAGCAAAAAACATCATTTTGCATTCATTAAAATGGATAGGTGGAAAGCTGACATTTGTTTAGACTAGTGGCACTTCTGGAAAACGTGCCTAACATAGATGAAAACCACCATGTCTGATATGTATGTTATTTCCATCTCGGTCATTAGCAAATACTTCAACATTAGAAAACTGCCAAACCTGACTGAAACATTCAATATGGGCACCAAGCATATTTTCTTGCATCTGTTGTATTCCTAAACATACTGCTAGGACCTCATATGCAGTCCAGTACTTAATGAAATGAAGAAACACCTAGATGCACACATATTGTTCATCTGTGCTCACCAGGCATGAGGCATATATTACTGAAATCTGGGGGGGGGGTATGTCACTATGCCAATTGGGTCATGGGCAGAGCAATCTTGAGCCGCACCAGTTGTGGCACCACCAATTGCCTCCCTAAGGGAATATTTATGCAGTGGCCAAATGGGAAAAAGGTGCTGCAACAGTGTTGCCATCTGCTGCTGCAGCGGCATCCATGTTCCGGCATTGTTGGGAGGTGGGGGCAGCATGATAGACAGGGCAGGCAGAGCCAATGGGACCCATGAGTCAAGGAGGCAGAGCCAAGCATCTGTCACTGGCAGGGGGCAGAGGGGCAGGCCAGAGGAACAACATTCCTTCTCTGCCAGATACCCCCCTTAAGGAGATGAGCTCCCATCACAAGCCCCAGCCACCTGTCAGTGGGGAGGAAAGCATCACCCATCAGCCCCACTGCCCCCCCAGTGGTGCTCTGCACACACAAAGCACCAGAGGTTGATGAGGGACAAGAACATGGATGTCTGGGAGCTCTCCATTCACCACCATCTGCAGCAGCCAGACACCTACCCATGACACCAAGGGTATCCCTATGACAACCTGCATGCCACCTCCACTGCAGGCACAGCAGGAGGAGAGGTGGGGGGTGCCGGCGGGGGTTTACAGACTCAGAGTGGTCCCCAGGAGCCTCTCAATGTGTTTCTGTCCCTCACCAACATCCCACGCTATGGCAAGAAGCCCCTCCAGGTGCCCAGAGCCATTGTTACAGATACAACCAGCCCCTTCATCCATTACTGGACCCTGCCAAAGGCTTCCAACCACTCGTGATGGCTCTCCTGCCACTCCCGCTTGATTGCCACCCACATGGAGGAAAGGAGGGCAGGCTGAGCTGTACCAAACATGGGGAATGACAGAGCCATTAGTGGTCCATCCATGACAGGCAAACCCCACCATGGGGCTTTTGGGATGTCTCCAGTCTTGTATGGCCTTCCCTGCCCCCACAAGAGTTGCCCCTCCAGTGCATGGCACCATTTGGAAGTCATCAGAATTGACAGGTTGGCCTACTTGCCACACTGAAGTGAACACAACAGAGCCCCTGGGCTCAACCAGCCAGGATCAGGATTCCACCAGGTCCGTGTCGAACTACTGAAGGCATGGTGGCCTCAGGCATTCAGAGGGATAGGTGAGTTCACTGCCATGGGAGCCATTCATACCCATCCCACCCCCCTCAGCTATTCTGTTTTTCACATTGCTTTGGATGCCCTAAACATGGGAAGGAATGACAGTGACTACAAAGTTAGGAATTTCCACCTGGTAGGACCATAAAGATACAAGAGTTTTGCAAACACAAAGGAGGGGGAGTTTGTGGAAGGGTACAAACATCCATGTGGATGACTGATCCCTCCATGGTGCAGGCCCCAAGCATCTACCCAACAGCAGGTGGATGCTTCTAGCTCTGTGGGCACTGGGCCGCTGGATACTAGTGCATATGTGAAACCTACTTCCCTTCGGCCATCAATGCCATTTACCCTCATGGTTGTCCTCCAGCTGGGGGGCCAACTGAAATGGCGATGTGCATATTGTTGGCAGTGCCCACTGCTTGTGCTATCAGCAGTTGATATTGCCCAGCAACCGCTGCTGTTTGCTGTTTGTGTCCCTCATTTGCATACCCAAACTATTGCTGGGATGGCTGAAGTGCAGGTTGCCCTGTGAGGCTCTGCCCTCTCAAATTCACCAGCTCCACCTTGGTAGATAGGATGGGCGGAATGGGCTGTGCTGGATGAGGACCCCATGGCTGGAGACCCAGCAAGTGGCCAGAGTCCTACCCTTCTCCACAGCACTAGGAATTGCATTCCCTGGTGACCAGGTACAGGGCTTGAGTGGGACTACCGTTGCATTCCTGTGGCCTATCTGCAGCAGCCCTCAGAGTTTCTGGGTTCCAAAGTGAGTGTTGATGGTGCAGGGATGTTTCCACACCACACTATGCCCCTCGGTGACCCATGGCTGTGGTAATGGGAAGCCTCCCTTGTCACCCAATCTGTTTTTCACAATGGTTTGGTCCCCTGAAAAGGGGAAGTGACAACAGTGACTACAGAGCTAGGAATTTCCAAGTGAGATGGTCGTGCCATGTATAATTTGCACCCCAGGCTGGAGGCTGAGGTGTAATTTCCATAGGCACTTTGGACCAAGGGGGGGTTCATGGAAGGGACTGCACATCCACATGGATGGCCAATCCTTTCATGGTGCAAGCCCCCGACATCCACCCGAAGGCAGGCAGATGCTCCTAGTGCTGTAGGCACTGAGCCCCAGGATGGTTTCTGGTGTCTGGGACCTATCTTGACACACATAGTGATGGTATTAACTCTCATGATAGCCATCAGGCAAGGAAACCATCAGATAGGCTGACACACATATCAACCATGGCGCCCTTCATTTTTGCCACTGGTGACTGCAATTGCCCAGTAGATGCTGCTATGTGCCCTCTAAGCCCCACATTTGCATAGGCTGGGATCCTATGGGTGAAACAGGTCTCCATAGGGGACTGCCCTGTGAAACTGGACTTCTCCTCTCAGCTGTACCTCAACGAGGTGGTGGCTCTTTAAGATAACAGCATCATTTGCACAGCGGTTCCTGCATACGTAATCAGCCCGTGCTAGCCCCATGGGCCCAGGGACCACTGCCAAGATGGATCCATTAGTGTGCACCCATGGCATTTGTGTCTGCAACTCACTGCTGACAGTACATCTCCCCCCTGGGGGTACCCCCACAACTGCTTTGAGATGGTTTGTGGGGTAACCTTGCAGCATTTGGGTGTGCTGTCTGTGCTCTTGGCTAGGGGGATGGCAGCCTGTTGCATTGCCTTTCTGTCCCACCCATCTGGGTCCACTGCTGTCGCAGCATTATTGTCAGGATGAGCCCTCCCTGCTTAAGTTTTGTCTGCAAGGATCGTGTGGCTTGTGAGACACAATGGATGAGCTTAATTGGAGAGAACCTGGGACAACAAAGTGATAAGGCTGGGATTGCGGCATTGACGTCCAGATACTGACTCAGTCCTTTGGTGCTAGGGGTTCCTCCCTGATGGGTGTGGGTAGGGAAGGGCCAGGAGGCTTCTGGTGTAGGGAGGGTATGTGGTGGGGTTTCGGCTCCATGGATAGGGTGACAGCTTTACCTGTTGGATTGGCACCTGTAGAAAAGACACTGACATTCCTCATTGACAGCTTGTGAGGCATTTGGCAGTCTCTGGCATGCCAATGCCACTAGGGGGACCCGATGGATTGTGGAATCCAGGTCATCCACACTTGATCCAGCATTCTGTCAGTTTTAAGTATTGACAGGCAGTGAACATTGCTCAGCTCTGAACTGCTCTGATAAGAGCAGCACCCAAACTTATACCATTCCAATATTGAACTATGTACAATGTTGCTATTTTCCTGAGGTTTGATTGGACCTAAGCGGAGTCTCCTGATAGGCTCAGGACCACTAGAAGGTCTTTATTAGACAGCCAATCACAATAAAGGAAACTAGGATACCATAGTACAACCCATAACTAAACAGCATAGAATAAACTCGGAACGTAACAGTTAGAACTAGGGATGCTATGTCCTGAGCTTGGATTTCATCCCCATTGACAGGCTGGTATCCAGAATGGCAATGCCTGATTGGCTACTCTGTGTAGCAGGCCAATCAGGAGACAAGGATTGTGCTGGAGGGAAGCAAACTGATTGGACTTTATCTCTGTAATGCTATTGGTTGTTACCATGAATATGGGCGTGGCTATGCTAGCCCGCACTGTTTAAATAAGAGCCTGTTGCTCTATGTTGTGTTGTCTGTTCTGAGTTGTTCTGAGCTGTTGAATCACTACCATTAAAGCTGAATCACTTTGTTGGAACACTGCCCTAAGTGTCATACATATTAAGGGATGTGCATTCGGTTCCTCCGAACCGAATGCAACCACAAAAATGGCCCATTCAGGCCCCTTTCAGTCTGCTGCAGGCTGATTCAGATTGCTGCTGAATTGCCGCCGAAATTCGGTGGCAATTCAGCCCCATTATATCCCATGGGCCATTGAAGTCAATGGCAAAAACATAGGGTATATTCTGGGGGCTGGAGAGAAGGGGGTTTGAGGGAGAGCCTCCAAACTTGCAGGATAGCTGCTGGAACCTCTCCTCAAGATACCCGCCAAGTTTCAAGAACATTGGACCAGGGGATCCAATTCTGTGGGCCCCCAAAGAGGTTGCCCCATCCCCTCCATTGTTCTCTATGGTGGGGGGGAAAGTTACTTTTCCCCACAGTGCTGTTAGTGGATCTGTGGGGGAGGGGGTTTGAGGGAGAGGCTCCAAGTTTTCAGGGTAGCTTCGGGAGTCTCTTCCCACATAAACCCCCATGTCCCAAAGCAATTGGACTAGTGGGCTCAATTCTATGGGCACCCAAACAGGTTACCCCCATTATCTCCATTATTTCCAATGGGCAAACCCAGCCAGCAGCACTAAAGGCAGGCAAGCAGGCAGTACCCAGCAGTCAGACTCTCCCAGACAATCTCAGGGAAAGTGAACTGTCATGGGAGGTGTTTGTTTGCCATGAGAACAAGTGGCACTGTGGCAGTGCAAGCATGCCACAGTGCCACACAGAAACCCCAAAAGACCAATAGGAAAAAGGGCAACTACAATGATTAACACTAGTGGCTAGTGGCTATAGATAAGAAGGAACACTTGGTCTCTGGGGCAAGTGATGCTCTGGCGCTGGGGGGGGGCAACCTCCTCACCTCTTTTGATAGGACTGGATTACTTATAGTTTTTTTAAAAAAACAACTCCTGAACACCAGCCACTGATGAACCACTGCTCTGCTCCAGCCTCCTGTGGCAGTGAATTCCATGTGTTAATCACTGTTTGGGTGAAGAAGTACTTCCTTTCATCTGTTCTAACTTCTAACCTGACTGCTCAGCAATTTCATTGAATGCCCACGAGTTCTTGCCTTGTGAGAAAAGGTGAAAAGTACTTCTTTCTCTACCTGCTCTATCCCATACATAGCCTTGTAAATCTCTTATCATGTCATCCCTCAGTCACTGTTTTCAAAGCCAAGATCCCCAAGTGCCTTAACCTTTATTCATATGGAAAGTGTCCTCCTCTTATTATTGTAGTTGCCCCTTTCTGCATTTTTTTCCAGTGATATAAATATTCTTTTCTAGGTGTGTGTGGTGTGAGTAGGGAGGGCCTGTATAAATGTTGTTCCTGTTGGTCTTTTGGGGTTTCTGTGTGGCACTGTGGCATGCTCTATGTTCTGGAGTGTGCCACTTGTTCTCATGGCAAACAAGCACCTCCCAAGACTGCAGGAGAAGCGAGCCCAGCCAAACTCTCCTGTGTCACATGGAACACATTGCTCCATGCCAGTATTGGAATCCGGGATTTTTTGGAAATCCCAATTTTTTTTCCAGGTCAAATAGACCCAAACGAAAAAAAAAAAATCAGTTTAAAAAAATATTGCACACCCCTATATCTCTCTAGAAAGCTCATCAGCTGAGTCTCTCAGTGGCTGGGCTAGAGCAGTGGTGCATCAAGTGGCTGATGCTTTTCCAGCGGCTGAAATCCGACAGACTTTGCCCTCATGTCTTACTGCACTCTAGATCCATGATAGCCTTTAATATTCAATTGCCATTATTTGGTCTTTGGTTTCTAATTAGTACTAGTAAGTAAGTTTATTGTATATGGCCATTGGCTGTTACAATATAAAATACAAAATATAAATTTAGGGTTCAAAAGTACTGTTCTAAAAACAAAGCCTTCAGAATAAGACTATATAGCATTTGAACAAATAAACAATCAAAGTTTTAAAATCATAAAAACTATGCTACCAGTTTTGTAGCTCTAGGAAACAGCCTTGGATCTAACTTTTCTGGCTGCAAGTGCAAAAAGCATTGCCTTGCAAGTAACCAGGGGATACATATCCAACAAGAGGAAAACCAACTTTTCACTGTCAGGTAAGTTGCAAAGTTGGCTTAAAATTCAAGATAGAAATCTGCTTCTTAGGTCTGAATATAAAGGACAAACCATAATATAGTGGAATAGATCTTCCACTGCAGTACCATAAAAGCATACACATTGTTCCTGTGGTTCATTGGTGTACCTTCCAAGCAGCACTTCAGTGAGCATGGATTGAAAGTGAAGGGCGGTAAATGCTGCTCTTAAACTGTGGACTGCAATGTCTGACAAGTAGGCAGTTCTTAAATGATTTTTTTAAATCCTATGATACTATGGTGCAGATTTTGACTGGAGTATTAACCTTTTGTCTAAAAGAGCATCCTCATTAAACACCCATTGGCACAAGTCCCAGGTATTTACAAAAGATCTGGATAAGTCGTCTGGCACAGAGTACCATGAAATGATGTTATTATAAAATTCGATGTGAGTTTTATCATTACTTAGTAAATCTAAGTAGCTGATTTTGCTAAATGCTTCCTCTGTTTCTGCCCTAATTAATGCCGCAGGTGAACCCTTGGGCAGTGCCAATAACCCCCTCAGGAAAAGATTTCGCACTGGTTTCTAATTAACATTCAGATGATGTCTTGTTCAACTTATAATATTTCAATATTTTCTGTGCTGTTTTTCTGACTTTTTAGGCCCTTCTGTGGCCATTTTTTCTACTTAACATGTATTTATAGTACCAGTTTATCACATCAGGATGCCCAAAGCGCTACTGAGGTTCCCATGGGGCTACTGAGTCTTTTATTTATTTATATTTATTGGATTTATACCGCCCCCCCTCCGCTGAAGCAAGCTCAGAGTGGCTTACATAAAAGTGTTAAAACAGTTTAAAAACACATAAAATCTAAAGTGCAGCGCATACATATATTCCTGTAAAAAAATAGTACCTTTCTTCTACTTCCATCCTTTCCTGTGTTATTGGCACTTGCTGTCTGGTTATCTGCTACCACTCATGAATATATGCTTGATTATTTATGTATGTAGCCAACCAATGTTTATGTATTGTCCCCCAACCTGACAATTCAGTTCCTTTACTCTTTTCCCCTTTTGCCATTAGTACTAAATTACCTTCGTCATGGTAAGGTTTTAACATATTCACATGGAACAATTTACACTGTTCAACATTGTCATTTATGGTTACCAAATAGTTCACGTTGGAGACCTTATGGGCGATGATATAAGGTCCCTCCCAGGCCACATCCAGTTTGTTCCTCCTCATGGGTTTCAGAACTAGAACTTGGTCCTCAGGGTTAAATATTCTGTCTCTGGCCTTTGAGTCATACCAAAGTTTCTGCCATCATTGTGCTCATGCTATGTTGTCTGCAGCAGCTGTTCTCACCTCCTGCAGATGTTGTTGGAGCTCTTGTAGATAGATGATGACATCTGTCTCCTGGATGTCCTCATGCTTGGAGCATGCCTCTTTTAGAACATCAAGGGGTCCTCTGGCTTGCCTCCCGTAGAGGAGTTCGAATGGGCTGAACCCAGAACTTTCTTGGGGTACCTCCCTGTACCCGAAGAACAGGTGTTGTAAGAGTTGTTCCCAAGAGTTGGGATGTTTCCCTTTGAAGGCCACTTGCTGTTGTCTTTGGTCATCACTTTTAAACTAGTAAGGATTTTCTATTGTGATTGTTGGTTCACTTAATTCAGCCGTCTGCATCAGTTCTTGCAGGCTGTCATCCTGTTGCTGTTCAGTTAGGAACTCTGCTGCATGTACACTCTGCAACAATGTCTCCTCTTCCTCTGGTTGCTGCTCAGCCTGGTCACATGGTTGTGCTGGCATGCTTCTTGTAACAATCTTGACTGAGACATCTGGCTGCTTGTTTACTTGAGATGCCAAATAATTTCCCAACAGAATGGGTATTTCAATATCAGTGATAACTCCCATTATCCAGGTGCCTTGGAATTCTCTATACTTGACAGGAATCTCAGCTAGGGCTACTTCAAATGCAGGTCCTCTAATGCCTTTAATCGTTTAGGATTTTCCAGGCAAATACTGATGTTTCTGCACAGACTCTGGCTGGATCAGAGAAACCTATGCCCCAGTATCTCTGTAAGCTTCTACTTCCTTGTCATTTTCTGTCACAGTCTCTATATAGTCTTCATTCAACCCTTCTTGCACTCGCCATACTTGCAAAACACTAGTAGGTCTTTCTAGTGGTGCGTTCTCTCTTTGTGAAGGAGTTTCAACTGTCTCTGCCTCAGGGTTTAAACATTTCACTACTTTAACAGTTTTTGGTGATAGTATCTGTTTCCCTTTTTCTATATTAGTGCAGAATCTTTTATAATGTCCTTCCTCTCCACATTGGAAACAGATAACCTCCCCCTTTCTATGTTGAGGAGGACTGGCCCTCCTGGTAGGGTTGTTGTTAACACACCCAAACTTGTCTGAAGGCTCCCAAACTCTGGGTTTTTTTCATAGGAGCAGCCCACATAGACTTTCTTAAGTCTCCTTCTAGCTCATCCAGTATAATAGCTGCTGCTTCCACAGTCTTTAATTTCTTATCTCTCAAAAATTCATCTATAGTGGGAAGGGACTTGATTATAAAACTTCTCTAATCCAATGAGATTTTGCAAATCTTCTACAGTGGTAACTCTGCTCCCCTCAATCCACCTGTTAAGGACTCTATCTAAATGACATCCTAATTGAGGATATGTTTCCCTAGGCTTTCTTTTAATTTCTCTGAATGTTTTACTGCTTTGTTCAGCAGTAAAGCCATACCGGAGTCTAACTCTTTCTTTAGATAGCTGGTAGTTAGAGGTCTCTTTATCTCTTAGTTCAGAGTAGATTTCACTTAACCCCCCACAAATCTGTGGTCTTAAATAAATCATCCTGTCCTCATTAGCTATATTTAAATCCTGACAGGTCCTTTCAAAACTGAACAGAAAAGCTTCAACGTCATCTTCTTTCTGGTATCTGAGGAACTTTTTCTGTTCCACTGAAGGGTAGTGTTCATTTCTATTGTCACTATGAAGCTCTGCCTTTAACTGAATTTCATGGAGCTTCAAATTATAACATTCTTTCCTCATGCTCTCTTTCTGCCTCTCTCTGTCTTTCTCTGTCTTCTAGTCTAAGCCTCTCAAGCTCTTTTTCTTCTGTCATTTTAAGTCTTTCAAGTTCTCTGTCTCTTTCCTCCTTTTCTTTTTCTATTTCTGCCTGCCTTTGTTTTTCCTATGCCTGTATCCTGGCCATTTACTCTTTCTGCCTCTCTTTGTTCTTTTTCTTTTCCTCTTTCCGTCTGCAGTCTAGCCATTCGAATCTCTTTCTCTGGTTCAATTCTGGCTAGCTCTAATTGTAATTTCATGGCCTCGATGTTTTGACTAGGATTCCCCTCCCTGAGCTTGCCCATCTCCAGTGGTTTTAACTGTTTTCTGTGGGGGTGCCATTTCTTATGGGAATTTCCTTTCAAACTGTCTCACTTTTTATACTGCAGTGTCCTTTTATTAGTTTTGTGCCTGTATGTCACTTATTTTTGGGGTTTTATTTGAAATCCCAATGCTGACACCAATTATAGCAGGAGCCAAGACTGAGCCATCGCGTCAGTGCCTGTGTAGGCTTATAGATGTACTGGAATTAAATTATTTTCATTTATGATGTGCCTTATCAGTTCTCACTATACCGTATCTGATCAGGTCACTATAAAATGTTAGTCTCTTCAGTGCCTGACTTTATGGTGAAAGAATTATACTGGGCAGTGGTCCTCCATACATCCATAGGTATATATATGGATGTATGGAGGACCACTGCCCAGTATGATTCTTTCACCATAAAGTCAGGCACCAGTATTTGTAAAAGTCAAACAGCACACTTCTTTATTTCTCAGCAAGCCCAACAGGGGAATGGGATATAATTACATAGGATATTTTGTTTCCTTGTAGAATATAACTTTCTACTTTGCCTTCACATATACTGTAGGCTTATCACTCTCAGTTTTACACAGATGTTCTTCAGTACACTAAACACACTTATGATCCCACTCTCCAGTAACAGTTTTGTGACTGTCCTTTGGATGTTATCTGTCTGGACCCTTTGAGTCTAACTGGGCACCTTTACGGCTTTCCAGACTCCTCCAGACCCTTAGACCTTTCTCTAGCCACCTCCACTGTTCCCTCTAAGCCGAGTCAGTGTGAGCTAGCTCACAGTTTTTTAGCCTCCGGCTCACACATTTTTGTCTTAGCTCAGGAAGGAAGGCTCCAGAACAAACTAATCTATGCAGTAGCCAAATCGCTCACTAGAATTTTTGCTCACAAGACTCTGCAGCTTAGAGGGAACATTGGCCACCTCTACAAGTTCTTTTGGAGCAATGTATCTGGTGTCTGTGACCACTGAGGTCTCATACTGTTCACTCTCTGTTCACTCTCCTCTTTCCTTTAGAGGGTATCAGTGCAGAGTTTATTTCAGCCCCAGTTTTCTACTCAAACTGATATGAGTAGTTTCCACAGAGCCACAGAGGTTTTGTTCCATCTCAGAGCTATACAGTTAGCTGACCACTCTCTGCTAACTTCTCTTCCCACTCTTTTTTTCAACTGTCAGCTCCCAGCTGTCAGTTGTCTACCATTATCTGTCACTCTCTAAGAATTCTGCACCAAATGGCCCCCTCCCTTCTCAGTCAGGTGACTCAGCAGCTTCTTTGTTTACCTGCTGCTGTCCACAAATCTGTAATTCCATCACAGCTGGCTACTGAGGTGAGCTATTGGCTGTCAAACCATTCTCTCCTCCTCCTGCTGTGGGGCTAACTTTTACCTCAATGGCTGTTGGTTCTGTCAGTAAAAAGGCGGGGGGAGGAGGCCCTTTCCAAGCCTACTTTGGCCTTTATGGGGAACTCATTGGGGCCAGTCTTGAGTAGGGCTGCCAGCTCTAGGTTGGGAAATTCCTGGAGATTTTGTGGTGGACTCTATGGAAGACAGAGTTTGGGAAAGAGGGAGGCCTCAGCTGAATAGAATGCTATAGAGTTCACCCTCTAAAGCAGTTATTTTCTCCAGAGGGCGAGATAGATCTGTTGTCTGGAGTTCAGTTTTGATACCAGGCAATAGCACTTCCAATGTGGCATAGCAGTTAGCACTTCAGAGCAGGGTGTGCCAGTCCCAGGTTCTTGCTGTAGAAGCTGAATGGGTGATTTTGGATCAGTCACAGACTTTCAGCCTCAGCTACCTCACAGGGTTGTTGTGCAGTTCAAAAGGGGGAAAGGAGAAGGTTGTGAGCTGCTTTGGTCCTCAATGTGGAGAAAGACTGTACCTTTCCTCCTGGGGAACCATTGTTGCCAGTCTCCAGGTGAGGGATGGAGATCACTCAGAATTATTACTGCTCTTCAAATGGCAGAGATCAGTTTCCCCTGGAGAAAATGGTGGACTCTGTGTCCTTATACCCTGCTGAGGTCACCACAGCATATTGATGCTAAGAGCCCAAGGCCAGGGTGCCTGCGCAGAGCCTCTTTCTAGATCTCATTGTATTTATTTCCACAACGGGCCTTATTCCTAGTGAAATATAATGTTCTATTTGTATCAGCTGTACTTTATAAAGGACTTTGAAATCCTTTCCAGTACAGATTCCAGTATCAAACTCCACAATTATCTTGGTGCTTTTTGTTGTTCTTTCTTTCTTTCTTTCTTTCTTTCTTTCTTTCTTTCTTTCTTTCTTTCTTTCTTTCTTTCTTTCTTTCTTTCTTTCTTTCTTTCTTTCTTTCTTTCTTTCTTTCTTGGCCAGTACTTTCAGAGCCATTTGGTGAACAAATCTGAAATGGCCTAGTCTTTCCTTCTAGTTTCTTCCTGCACCTACTAAAAGGAACATAGAGACATCCATTATTCCTCTCAAGCAGACTAGGTGTTCTCTATATTTCTTTTATGCTACTTACTAGAGATAGGGGGAGAAGGGGGAAATGAATTGACTTGGCCAAGAAAGGCACAGGTAAGGTAAAGGTAAAGGTTCCCTTGCTCGAAAGCCAGTCGAATCTGACTCTAGGGTTGCGGTGCTCATCTCCGTTTCAAAGCCGAAGAGCCAGCGCTGTCTGAAGACATTTCCGTGGTCATGTGGCCGGCATGACTAAACACCAAGGCACACGGAACACTGTTACCTTCCCACCGAAGTGGTCCCTATTTATCTACTTGCAATTTCTTGCTTTTGAACTGCTAGGTTGGCAGGAGCTGGAACTAGAGACGGGAGCTCACCCCGTCATGCGGCACTCACGGGTCTTGAACTGCTGAACTACTGACCTTCCACAGCCTGCAGTTCAGCGTCTTAACCACTTGAGCCACCGCAGCTCCAAGGCACAGGTACAGGGAAGCATATAGATTCTTTTCAGGTCCAGTGAAGCACTATGTGAAAACATTCAAATGCTGCTGACACTCTTGGCAGAATAAAATGTGAAGGGGCTAGCTGGTTCATAATTGACATTTCTTCCCACTCTTTTTTCCAAAATAATAAAATTAAATAAATCCATCATATGCCAGATTAATTAATCTGTTCTGATGGATCTATGATGAATCAGACCATGTTTTGGGGAGGGTGCTCCTGTCCTTGCTACTTCCCAGGCTTCCTGCTCCTTCCATTCCCTGTTCTCATTCCACCATTCTGTGTGTGGTTCAATTCTTTACTGTCAATCCTGTGCTCCACCTTGCCAACTGCTGAATGATAGCCTACAGAGGAGGTGCAGTGGTGATGGGGTCTGAGAGGCAGGGGCGGGCTGTTCTTTTATTTCCTGCTTTTTGCAACTTATTGCTTTTTCTCTCCTTGCCTCAACACTATTAGTTGTTTCTTTTTTATCACATTTGCTGCTGACTCCTTCCAGTCTACTCGGTCTTCACGTTCCTTGCCAAAACCAATATTCATGCAGCTGCCAGAGGCAGCTTTGACTGGCACTTCATTAAAGGCAGTGAGGATCATGGCTCCAAAATCAAATAAACTCAGTCATTTAAGATCTTTCTGACAACGTTACTGACTTCATGATGTCATTCCACAGCCCACTGTTGCCACTCTGCCCTGTTTCATTCCAAGCATGGGAAACGGGTGAATCTCTAGCCACTAACAAAAAATAGGTAGAATCTCAGATACACCATCAAAGATGTCAAAACTCTAGAGTCCTTTACGATATTTCCTTTCTTGAATCAGGAGGTTGTCAGGGGAAATCAGTATAGCAACTATTTCCAGTACAGTGTTCTTAGATTACATAGATGTCTATAGCAGCATAACATGGAACTACTGGTAGCTGTTAGGGTCAGTACAGATATGGCTAATTAGTTCTTTTGTCAGTAACAGTTAAATAATTATGAAGCTTCTTTCCTAGATCTAGTGCAGAAGTCTCTCCACTTAATCTATTTCACAGGGTTGTTCTGGTGATAAACTGGAGGGTGGGAGGCCCATATACACTGCCCTGAATTCCTTACAGAAACGGTGGTATAAAAGGTAATACACTGTGGATGATATGTGTCTTGCCAAGCAGGCCTGTAAACAGTTGTATGAAAAAGGTGTCCTACATCTGTCCATGCACATCTGTTATGCAACTGTTTTGTTATGGGATTTGCCTCCTTGTTTCAATCCCAGGAAACAACCATCTCACTCTCGTCTCCCTCCTGCCACCCCTTTTCTTACTGTCTCTCTCCTCTGTGCCTGTCATTTCCTCTCTTTCTGCTCCCAACCAACAATCTTCCTTTGGTTTTCTGCCTCACCACCTTATTACTCCTTCTTTCTCTTTCTGACCCCCCACCTCATCACTATTTCTCTCTCTTTCTTCCTGCACCACTCTCCTCACCTCCTGCCTCCTTCCTCTCCCCCACAACAGCAGGGGCAGCAGCAGCTCTCCAAGAATCACTATTTCTCTCTCTTTCTTCCTGCACCACTCTCCTCACCTCCTGCCTCCTTCCTCTCCCCCACAGCAGCAGGGGCAGCAGCAGCTCTCCAGGAATAACAACACATCTCCCAACTACAGAGATTAATTTCCCATTAGGGTTGCCAGCTCCAGGTTGGGAAATTCCTGGGGATTTGTGAATGGAGCCTTGGGACAGTGAGGTTCAGGGAGGGCAGCAAACACAGCAGGGTATAATGCCATAGACTCTATCCTCCAAAGCATCCATTTTCTCCAGGGGAAATGATCTCTGACATTAGGAGAGCAGTTATAACTCCAGGTGAGCTCCAGGTGACAATGGTATTTTCCATCGATGAAATGGCTGCTCTGGAGCATGAAGCCTATGGCATTATACCTGTCTGATGTCTCTCTCCTCCTCAAATTCCACCCTCCCCAGGCACCACCCCTCAAATTTCTAGGAATTTCCCAGCCTGGAGTTGGCAACCCTACCTTCTTCCTACCCAACAGCCAACTTACCTTTATCTGCCCCTCTGTCTTTAGTTTTCCATATCCATTCCTCTCCCTGTCCTCGACCTGCCCATGCCATGCTGAGGCACGGCACCCTGGGAGAGGCCCACCCCCCTGTCCTCAGCCTGCCCACCCCATCCTTTGCCTTCCCGTGCCATACCAAGGCACGGCACCCTGGGAGAGGCCAACCTGCCCTGTCCTCAGCCTGCCCACCCTGTCCTCAGCCTTCCCGTGCCATGCCGATGCTCGGCGCCCTGGGAGAGGCTTGCCCACCCTGTCCTCAACCTGCCCACCCCATCCTCAGCCTGCCCGTGCCGTGTTGAGAGTTGGTGCCCCAGCAGAGGCCCACTCACCCCATCCTCGGCCTGCCCGTGCTGCATCAAGGCATGGCACCCTGGCAGAGGCCTGCCCAGTCCGTCCTCAGCCTCTGTGAGATTTATCCATTCACCTGCAAAGTAGTTGGGCACTCATATGCACAAAGCTTTTTTTTCCTGGGTAAAAACACAGAAAGGAGGCACAGGACTTGTTAGCCAGGAAGGGTTATTCTTAAAGGAGCAAGAAAAAGAGGGTTCTTCTTATGCACATATTGTAGACCACATTGGCAATGAAATAAGAATCACACTGATTAAGAAGATTATTGATTCCAAGAGTAAAATTTCATTGCTGCTTGATGAATCTACTACTGTGAGTCAGAAATCTGTACTGATAGTATATATTTGCACCTACATTGAAGAGATGCACATGGAGGACCCTTTGAATTACTTTATTGGCTTGACAGAGCTGGACGACATGACAGCAAATGGAATATTCAAAAGTTTGATGTCTACCCTTGAGTCACTAAGGATCACTGAGGAAGTCTTAAAGGAAAGTTTGGTTTTGTTAACTTGTGATGGGGCTGCAGTCATGATAGGATCCTGTGGAGGAGACACAAAACTTTTCAAAGACAGATTCCCTTCCATTATTGTATGGCACTGTGCTAGCCATAGGCTGGAATTATCAATCCACAATGTTGTGAAAGAGGTGTGTGGCATCAATAGATTTAAGAGTTTTATGGACAACCCTCCTCTAAAAGTCTTCAATCTAACAAAGTTTGTAAAGACATGGTTGTTTCAAGGTCATCATTCAGCTTCAAACACCAAAAGCAAGACCCGAAAGAGAACAGAGGAGGAGTCTGATAACAGGATTAAACTTTGGAAAGCCCTGTGCTGCTGAGGTTAGTCGTTCTCTATGTGCACTCTGTTCTAGAGCAAAGTATGCTGTCTTTCCCTTTTTGTAATGATTGTTGGATCTCCTTTAACAGATTGTGGAACCATCTTTAACAGAGCTGCAAAAAGGTGAAAAGTGTGCAGAGATGTTGCTGCTTCAAGTCGATTGTTCATTGCTGGATGCCCAAGACCCCAAGAACGATAGAGGAAGTTGGTGATATCTACAAAGTCTGGCACCTCCAGCTCCTTCAAAGTTGAGTAAAAGTTTGAAGCCAAAATTCACTATGTGAACTTTTAACTAGAATTTGTATTATGTATTACTAGGAATAAGGCCCGTTGTGGAAATAAATACAACAGGCTCTAGAAAGAGGCTCTGGGAGAGTGCCCTGGCTTTGGGCACTCATTGACAATTTGCTATAGCAATCTCAGCAGGGTATAATGACAGAGTCCACTATTTTCTCCAAAGGAACTGATCTTTGCTACCTGAAGAGCAGTAGTAATTTTGAGTGGTCTCCAACCCACCCCCAAGACTGGTAACAATGATTCCCCAGGAGGGAGTGGCTGGTTTGGAGGGTGGAGTCTATGGCATTGTACCTGTCTGAGGTCCCGCCTCTCCTCAACACTCACCCTCTCCAGGTTCGACCCCTCAAATCTCCAGGAATTTTCCAACCTGGAGTTGATAACCCTATCTCCCTCCCAGCCAACCATCAACCTACCTTTAGTTTTCCATCTCCTTCCCCCTCCCTCCTAGAGAGCAGTTGTAATTTTGAGTGATCTCCAGCCCCACCTGGAGATTGGCAACAATGGTTCCCCATCAGAGAATGGCTGGATTGGAGGGTGGAGTCTATGGCATCATACCTGTCTGAGGTGCCACCCCTCTTCAAACCTCACCTTCTCCAGGCTCCATCCCTCAAATCTCCAGGAATTGCCCACCTGGAGTTGGCAACCTGATCAGGACTGGGCCCAATGAGTTTTCTCCCAAAGGCCAACATAGGTGTGGAAAGGGCCTTTTACTGACAGAGGAGAAAGTACAGGTGCCAACTCTGATTAGGGAAATACCTGGAGATTTGGGGGGGTGGATCCTGTAGAGGGCTGCATTTGGGGTGTGTGTGGAAGGACTCATCAGGGTATAATGCCATAGAGTCTACCCTCCAAAGCAACCATTTTCTCCCAGGGAACTGATCTCTGTCATCTGGAGGTCAATTGTAACATTGGGAGATCTCCAGGTCCCACCTGGAGATTGGCAACCCTATGGGAAAGTCAGCCACACAGCAGGGAGTTGAAGAAAATGGTTTGATGGTCGCTGGCCCGCCTCGTTAACCAGCCAGCCATGCTGAAGCTAAGCAGGAGAAAGAGCCTTTTTCCATTTATTCTGACAGGAAAGTGGCCATTGGGGAGGAGGTTATGCTGAAAGTCCTTTGTTTTTTTACTCACAGAACCAAGCTTGGTTGTCTACCAACAGCCATTGAGGGGACAGTCCCTCAAAGGAGTCAAGAGAACTGTCTTCCTCAGGAGAGAGAGCTGTCTGCCAGTAAATCTGAGATGCAAATCTGTCTGAAGGGGGAGTGGGTGGGGAAGAGGAGCAGACCCAGCACCCGGCCAATGGCACGTGAATACTCTTGAATGGCGGCTGATGGGCCAATGGCTGAGGGAGGGCATTTTACAACCAACGGGAGTGCATGGAATCTTATGAAAGCAAAAGATAATTATTATAAGGAGAAATTATATATTTTTATTTATTTATTTAACATTTGAGACTTTCTTATCATTCTTCTTGCCAATGGATGCTGTTGCAAAAACATTAGGAGTGCAGACCCCAGTCTAGGAGAACCAGGTTTGATTCCCCACTCCTCATGCAGCTGCTGGTGTGACCGTGGGTCAGTCATCAGTTCTCAGAGCTGTTCTTTCAAGGGCAGTTCTGGAAAGAGCTCTCTCAGTTCCACCTATGCCACAGGGTGTCTGTTGTGGGGAGAGGAAGGGAAAGGAGATTGTAAGCCACTCTGAGACTCCTTCAAGTAGTGAAGGGTGGAGTATAAATCCAATCTCTTCTCCAGGATCCTGAGAGAACCAGGATCCTGTGAGCTGCAAGGATGTGATATCAGAGTCATGTGACAGGGAGGGGGGGAGTTGGACAGTAACCAATATAAATGCCCCAAAAGACTGACACAACCACTTTTAATTTTAAAAGGGGTAACTTCTCTGATATGAGGGGACATGTCAGGAGGAACCTGAAAAGAAAAGTAGAAAGGGTCAAAACCATTGGGGAAGCTTGGAGACTATTTACAACTACAGTCCTACAAACTCAGAAAAAAATATATACCACAGGTTAGGAAAGGCACAAATAGGTATAGAAAAAAGCCTGCATGGTTAACAAAGTAATGGAAGCTGTAAAAGGTAAGAAGGATTCCTTTAAGCGGTGGAAAGCTAGTCTCAGTGAGGCTGATAAAAGGGAACACAGGATGTGGCAAATAAAATGGAAGTCTGTGATCAGGCAAACAAAAAAGGAATATGAGGAGCATATAGCAAAAAACATAAAGACCAACAATAAAACTTTCTTCAAATACATTAGAAGCAGGAAACCAGCCAGAGAGGCAGTGGGGCCCTTGGATGACCAAGGGGTAAAAGGAGTACTGAAGGATGATAGGGAAATGGTTGAGAAGCTGAATGCACTTTTTGCCTCTGTCTTCACTGTGGAAGAGGAGAAGTGCTTGCCCACTCCAGAACCACTGATTTTGGGAGGGGGTTTGAAAGACCTGAGTCAGATTGAGGTGATGAGAGAGGAGGTCCTACGACTGATAGGCAACTTAAAAACTGATAAATCTCCAGGCCCAGATGGCATACATCTCAGAGTTCTGAAAGAACTCAACTGTGAACAAAAATATGCAATCTTGCATTAAAATCTGCCTCCTTTCCTGAGGACTAGTAGGTAGCTAATGTCACTCCCATCTTTAAAAAGGGTTCCAGAGCAGATCTGGGAAATTACAGGCCAGTCAGTCTGATGTTGATACTGGGTTAATTGGTGGAAACTGTTATTAAGGAAAGAATTAGTAGGCACATCGATGAACAAAAACTATTGAGGCAGACTCAGCATGGGTTCTGTAAGGGAAGATCTTGTCTCATTAACCTGTTATTGTTTTTTGAGGGAGTGAACAAACATGTGGACAAGGGAGACCCAATAGATGTTGTTTACCTTGATTTCCGAAAAGCTTTTCATAAAGTTCCTCATCAAAGGCTCCTAAGTAAGCTCAATAGTCATGGGATAAAAGAACAAGTCCTCCTGTGGATCAAAAACTGGCTAATTAATAGGAAACAGAGAGTGAGTATAAATGGGAAATTTTCTCAGTGGACGGTGGTAAGCAGTGGGGTACTTGTTTATTAATGATTTGGAGTTGGGAGTAAGCAGTGAAGTGGCTAAATTTGCAGATGACACGAAGTTGTTCAGGGTGGTGAGAACCAGGGAGGATTGTGAGACGCTCCACAGGGATCTGTCGAGGATGGGCAAGTGGGCGTCAACGTGGCAAATGGGGTTCAATGTGGCCAAGTGCAAAGTGATGCACATTGGAGCAAAAAATCATAAATATAAATACACATTGATGGGGTCCGAACTGGCAGAAACTAACCAAGAGAAAGATCTTGGAGTCATAGTAGATAACTCAATGAAAATATCTAGTGTGCCGCTGCAAACTGCAGCGGCCCCGTTGCGGGCTGTCTCAATGTCTCATCAGGCGAGATTGGGCAGCGAGAGAGGGCTTTGGGAAGCGGCAGCACCTCGTGTCCCCAACTCATTGCCAACAGCTGCCCCAACCCCACACCCACGGAGCCCGGCCGCCCTGACAACTGACCAGCCAGCTTGGCCTTTGAGCAGGCAAGGGCCATCCAGAATGATGGAATGTGGGCATGCTGTCTTGAGACGGACCTGCAAGTGATGGCCAGCTGACCGCACCGCCACTGGAGAATGGCCCACTTCGAGCAGCCCTGAAGCCAGGGGCTCAGAGGTGGGAACAGGCTGGGTGGTTGGAAGACCGGACAGGAGCTCCAGAGGCGACGATGGATCCCAGCCCTCCTCAACAGTGGTAGCTCCATCTCCATTGTGGGCTGAATATGGCACTGCCCAGACATGCTCAGTGGCAACCCTGTGGACAACGTTCCAAACCCTGATGGCAAAGCTTGACTCACCTCGCTCCAGTAAGGTGGAAGAGACGCCGAGGGGGAAAACGGAGCCACTGCCCGCAGGCTCCACAGAGAAGCTGGCAGGGCTCCCTAAGCATCACAGGGGGCAGGGCTTCCCCCCCTGAACCTAAAGGAGGGAAGGCATTGGCCAATGGGAGGGAGAGCCCAGGGAGACAAGTAGGCAAGGCAGCCTGTGGGGAGCAGAAACGGGTTGGAAGGATCTGCCAGGTGTTGGTGGAAGGGAATAAAAGAGGGGTGGAGGCCAGAACCTGGGAGGAGACGAAAGAGATGAGAGGAGGTGGCCTAACTGCTGAGAGAGAAAATTGGAAGGCACCCCTTGGAATGTGCTCCTGGTGGAGAGTCGGCAGCCAGTGGTGACGTAACCCTGGGCCCTCTCCTTTATCTGAGGTTCCTGGCTATACCTCTCTGGAAGTCCCTTCGACCATCTGGGCCTGGGCAAAACTCGGTCCACTTCCCCAGGCTGGACACAGGGCATGACATCTAGACAGTCTGCAACTGCAATAAAAAGGCCAACACTATGCTCAGGAATTGAAAACAAATCAGCCAGTATCATAATGCCCCTGTATAAATCAATGGTGCAACCTCATTTGGAGTACTGTGTGCAGTTCTGGTCACCACACCTCAAAAATGATATTATAGCATTGGGAAAAGTGCAGAAAAGGGCAACAAGAATGATAAAAGATTTGGAACACTTTCCCTGTGAAGAAAGGTTAAAATGCTTAGGACTCTTTGGCTTGGAGAAACAACAGCTGAGGGGTGACATGATCAAGGTTTATAAGGTTATGCATGAGATAGAGCAGGTAGAGAAAGAAGTACTTTTCTCCCTTTCTCACAATACAAGAACTCATGGGCACTCAATGAAATTGCTGAGCAGTCAGGTTAGAACAGATAAAAGGAAGTACTTCTTCACCCAAAGAGTGATTAACACATGGAATTCACTGCCACAGGAGGTGATGATGAACTTTTTTTCTCACCATAGAGAACAATGGAGGGAATAGGGGCAACCTGTTTAGGGGCCCATAGAATTGGACCCCTGGTCCAATGTTCTTGAAACTTGGTGGGTATCTTGGGGAGAGGCTCCATCAACTACCCTGTGAGTTTGGAGCCTCTCCCTCAAACCCCCTCCCCTCCAGCCCCCAGAATATACCCTATGTTTTCACCATTGACTTCAATGGCCCATAGGATATAATGGGGCTGAATTGCCGCCAAATTTCTTTCATTCCCTCCTTTCCTTCTCTCTTTTTCCTCTTTCCCTCCTTCTTCTCTTCTCTCTTCCTTTCCCACCTTCTTCTCTTCCCTTTTTTCCTCCTTTCCCTGTTTCCTTCCTTCTTCCCTCTCTTTCTTTCCCTCCCCTTTCCTTCTCTTTCTTTCCCTCTTTCCTTCCTTCTTTCCTTCTCTCTACTCTCTCTCTTTCCTTCCCTCTTTCCTCCTTCTGTGGCCCAACTCTCATGAGAAGGAGTTTAAACTTTAAACCCCTTCTCTTAGCTCCCTAACCCAGACCAGCTTGGGAATGGAAGGGGAGGCTTTTGAAGATGCCTCCCTCCGTTTTGCTTCCCCTTCTGACATCACTTCCAGTGATGTCAGGGGGCATGGCATATGCTAATAGCCTAATAGCTCATTAGCATACCATGTTCTAATGAGCTCTTGCAGCTGTTTTTCTACAAAAGACCCCTGCTTATGTTCTTATTCCCCCCCATCCAATTTCTCATTTTTCTGCAAACTTGGGGCCCTTTTCAGGTTTGTAGAAAGATCTGTCTTGACCATTCACACCTCCAGTCACTGGATTTAAATATCCAAAGAGATCCCAACTTCACTATTAGAAGATAAGACAAATGGAGACCCACAGGAAAGGTGCATCCCATCTCCCCCTTTACTTTCCCCTTCTTGAACACTCTTCCCCCTTTTTCTCACCCCCTTCACTTCTGTTAATTTTCTCTTTCTTTCTCCCAATCTCAGTCTCCCCACCCCCTGCCACTCGGCTCTCCACCTCTAAGACTTCCCTCATTTCACTTCCCTCATGAACGGTGCAGCACCCAATCTCCAAGGCTTCTCCACAAGCACACACATAATGCACAGGCCTCAGAAGTGGAGGGTCACTCAGCTCCCTGCTTCCAATCCTTCTCTCATGACACTGGCCTTGGAGCTCAAGACCCATGTGGCTCCTGGGCTCCAAGGCTTCTCCCCACATATACACGCTGACCTTCCCTGATGACACTGGCACTGGAGATTGAAAACTGTGTGGCTCCTGATTTTTGAGGCTTCTCCCCACACAGACACACTGGCCTTGGAGACAGAGAGCTGTGTAGCTCCTGAACTCCAAGACTTCTCCACACACACATGCATAGACACACACTTTTTCAGTCACACAGTCAAGTCTGACTCTTTGCAACCCCATGGACCACATCACACCCGGCCCTCCTGTCTTCCACCATCCTCTGGAGTCTGCTTAATATCATGTCCATTGCATCAATAACACCATCTAACCATCTCATCCTTTGCTGTCCCCTTCTTCTTTTACCTTCAATCTTTCCCATCATCAGGGTTTTCTCCAGTGAGTGCTGCCTTCTCATTTGGTGAGACACAGACACACATGCATGCACAGGCCACAGAGATCAAGAGCTGTATAGTTCCTGATCTCCAATGCTTCCCACCCCCTACACACACACATTGGCCTCGGAGATCAAGAGCTATGCAGCTCCTGATCTCTAAAGTTTCTCCCCACCCCCCCATAAACAAACACTGGCCCCAGAAACTGAACACTGTGCAGCTCCTGATCTCCAAGACTTCTCTACACACATGCATTCACACACAGAGGCCTCGGAGGTTGAGAGCCACTCAGCTTCCAATTTCCAAGCCTTTCCTCCCAACATTGGCCTCAGACATCAATAGCTGCATGATTCCAAATCTCCAAGTCTTCTTCACACACACACCCACACACACACTGGCCTTAGAGGTTGAGAGCTGCTCAACTCCCAACCTCCAAGCCACTGTCCCTCCAAACACTGGCTTCCCTGAGCTAGGCACTGCTTCAGGCTTCTAGACCCAGCTGCAGCATCTGGAAGCTGCTCTAGGACTGGAGAGCCTCCCAGTCACCACTGCCACTGCAGCCAAGCCCAGAGAGCCACAAGGATGCCAGTGCAGCCAACAGTTTTAAAGGGAAAGGTAAGTGTGTTCATTTTGGGAGAAAATTTAAATCCCCCAGTATTTTTTTCAATTTACCAGATTTTTCTGCAATCCGGGGGTCACCGAAGTTTGCAGAAAAGTATGTTTGGGGTAAGTGTGCCCCCATCTGTGGATTTAGGTATCTGCAGATAGGGGGCACAGTAGGGAATTGGATATATAGATATATTAACAATGTAAAAAAGTGAAATTACATAGGTAGATAACAATGCAGTGGAAGCAAGATACCAATATGGCTATAATCAGTGTTCTCTCTAAGCTGAGTCAGTGTGAGCTAGCTCACAGTTTTTTAGTTTCTGGCTCACAGTTTTTTGTCTTAGCTCAAGAAGGATGGCTCCAGAGCAAACTAATTTATGCAGTAGCCAAATTGCTTGTTCACAACTTTAATACCAGTAGCTCACAAAGTAGAATTTTTGCTCACAAGACTCCACAGTTTAGAGGAAGCTTTTGTTATAATAATATGCTAAACACAGTAGTGTAACCCACAATCCCATTCCCTTTTTTAAATTATATAAAAGTCCTCCGTAATCTGGAACAGTTCAGTTGAATGTATTCCTGCCTTCTCACTGGATCCTACCCAATGTACACATAATGATGTGTAGGGTTGTCAGGTGACAGTCTCCTTGTCGTTCTGGTGGGAGTATTTGGAGGCATTCCAGGATGTCCCCAATGTGATGACATCTCCCCGAAGTGACATCATCATGCTAGGGATGTCACATGGGGACACCCTGGTTTAAGAGCAAAACTCTGTGGTAAAACCAGCTTAAAACCATAGAGGTTTGCCCTTAAACTAGAGCATCCCCGAGCAATGTCCCCAGCGTGAGGACATCACTTCCAGGTGACATCATCATGTTGGGGAAGTCATGCAGGGAAGTGGCTGTTTGGGGTTGGGGAGAAGCCCTGAAAACTGGGGGAACCCCCCACCCTGACCTGAGGACTTGAAAGCCTATTTACAAGGCATGGGGAATATGGTATATTGTGACAAACTCGTATCCCTGCCCTTTAATCTGAACCTTGCCTCTCATCTCAGCAGATATGAACTAGGCCTGTGTACGCTCTTTTCTCTCATTCAGTCCAATCTCCATAATGCACACCATTTCAGATTGCTTCTCCCCAATTGCTGTGATCAAAAATCAAAAGATAGAAGACATTTTAGAGCATCTAATGCTGCCACTTCCAGCTTTTACCAGAAGAGATGTCAGTGTGCTGGCATGATGCTGGAGCACAAGCCCCCTACCATTTCTCCCAGGAGTTGCATGCCCCTTAATGGTCTCAGTTTCCTTCTTTCTCCATTCCATTTTCTCTGACCAATGTATCTAGGAATGCCAGAACCCAGCCTTATTGCCTGCAGCACTTGAGGTGCTGGCAGGAGGAATTGGGAGGGGGGATCATGAGTCAGCATCACACTGGGGCATTTATATAACTTCTGGTAAAAAATGGAAGTGACATGATGGATGCTCTAGCATTTTATATAAATGCTAGAGCATTTTTGTAAATGCTAGAACATCTAAAGATGTCACAGGAAGTCATTTCAGCATGCTGGTGTGATACCAGCATGCCAGGACCTGTCCCTTAATTCCTTTCAGTGGTTGCCAGCTGCAGCCAGGGTCACCTTAAGTGTATCTTGCTTTCCCTAAAAAGGCACAGCAACTGTGGGCACAAATAGATGATATATTCTGCTTCCATTTCAGCCTGGTTATAAAGTTAAGAAAGTGCTGGTGTTGCTGCTGGATAATCTGTGTCTAGAAGCTGTCAAAAGAAATCCTTTTCTGAATATTTTGAACTCATGGAAACTTTTGATACAAGAACACAAACCACATGATACCTTTTTATGAGTACCAAACAAATGACACATAATAAGGTGTCATCTTTTGAGTTCTCTAGAACTCGTCTTCAAGTTGGATGTTATAAAAATGAATAAAGGAGGATGGTGTTCAGGAACAGGAACATGATATTAAATTCTGTTCAAGTCTGCATTATGTATTAGATAGAGAGCAGATTCAAATGCTTGTTTCAAGCTATGCCTTTTCCTTCTCCTCACAAAAGGTAATAAATCCATTGTAGTCCACAGGAAAAGCAAAGGCCAGCAAATGTCTCCAATGTAATATCTTTCTAAACCAACAAGATGCAAACTCCGTTTTTGGAAGAGGAACAGAAATCACTTGGAAGATGCACAAGAACTTTTGGTATAGTCAGACACATAATTTGGTTAATTACACTAGCAGGGTGACAGATCTGGGCCTTGACCAGTTCTGTTCTTATTTAGCAGAACACAACTGGAGTCATCACTGGTGATGCATACTTAGCTCTCTGGAAACTGACTCATGGGCTCTGGTCCCACTGCAAAGGTAATTGCGCTTTGTTCCCGCTTTCTTTAAATCGGGAACATTTTTCTTTGCATTGGGCTGACTAGATGCAGCCAGCCCCTCTCTTACAGCACCCGCTCACCTGCTGTTGCGCTGCCCTTCCAGGTGATCCTGCTGGTCACGGGGGAGGCTTGGGCAGCTGCTGCTTCTGCCGACACTTGGGGGGGGGTGCTGCCACCCCTGCCATTGCCCCACGAAAACAGGCTCCGCCGTGTCCGCCATCTCTTCCATCCTCCTTGCTGGCCCCATCCAGGCTGCCGGAGCCCCCGCCTCTCATTCCCGCCTCCAGGGATGTCTTTTGTGGGTTTTTTTGTTTTTTAAAGCTTCTGGTTTGGGCGCTTGACTAAACATGTGCTTAATAAATCCATTATTAAACATTAAATGGATTTATTAAGCGCATGTTTGTTCAAGCGCTCAAACCGGAAGCTTTAAAAAAAAAAAAAGCACAAAGAGCGTTCAGACAGCCCTAATCACAATCATTGCGAAAGATGGGCTGTCTAGAT
The DNA here is from genome assembly GCA_029375565.1 of Gekko gecko. Taxonomy (NCBI): domain Eukaryota; kingdom Metazoa; phylum Chordata; class Lepidosauria; order Squamata; family Gekkonidae; genus Gekko; species Gekko gecko. Next base: position 90,025,614 of record JAPDNY010000006.1, read on the forward strand.
AGGCGAAATCACGCATTCAAAGCGGAAGTGCCAGGAAAACACTTGATTTTCCAGGGGTCAGGAAAACTCAGCATCATTGCGCGAGTGAGCCTGCTTCGGGGCGGGAGGCGGATTGGTGCGTGTGAACGTGAAACTGACATGCGCAAGGAAACAGCAGCGAATCCCGATCAAAACGGCAGTGTGACTGGACCCATGGTGTTCCAAACAGGAATGGGTTGGTTTCCTCCATTCCATTCATTTATTGTTCCAGAATATCATTCTGTGCTGCATTCTACTCTTTAATTTTGATTTAACTAGAATTGCTAAAATTGATTACATAATTGTAAGCATATGTGCATTGATAAAATACTCAACTACCCACATATGTGGGTGTGATTATACATATGATTGAATCAAGATTGTTACATGATGCTTTACTGATGTGCACATATGCTCTTGAATGCCAGTAAACACCACACAAAAAGAAGGCAGCTATTTAGGCTATTTGTATACCTCTCCTTTATTCTGATATAGTCAAGATCTGAAGTGGGTGGCAGCAATAAATAAAGTATACATAGAATAGGCCAGTGTTTTTCAACCACTGTGCCGCGGCACACTAGTGAGCCGTGAGATATTGTCTGGTGTGCCGTGGGAAAAATTTCAATTTCATCCGTAACATGCGGCTTCGGCTCACAGAGTTAATTTTTTTAAACATTTTCTAATGGTGGTGTGCCTCGTGATTTTTTTCATGACAAAAGTGTGCCTTTGCACAAAAAAGGTTGAAAAACACTGGAATAGGCAATTAAAATTCACTTAATTAGATTATTGGAACTGTTAATTAAAACAGTTAACCCTGTCCTTATTCAAGGGAACAGACTGAAAACTACAGCAACTTCAATATGCCATCAACATTTTGGGCTTCCTGAATCATCTCTCTAGCATCAAGCAAATCTGAATTCAGATTTGACCAAGATCTTCTCTCTTGGCAAATGTTTCAGCTACAGTGGGTGCGTTTAGACAGCGTGCTGGAGCGGTTTAAACTGCTCCGGCACGATGCGTTTTTTTTTAAAACTGGAGAATCGCGATCACACTCACCTCCTCCTTCCGAGCGCCCCGCCGTCCTCCTGCAGGTGGGGGGGGTTTCCCCCTCTCCTTTGAGCATGCACACAGGCAGCCCTCTCCCGAACAGGAAGTTTGGCCGGTGCGAAGAAGAGCGAGCTCAACAGGTCCCTTTAAAGTTTAAAGGAAGAGTCCTTTTAAAAATGGCCTCCCCGAGATCCCGGACTCCTCTAAATGCCTAAACTAGGCACCAGTAAACCTTTTCTTTTTTAACCTAAGTGCGGAGCTCCGCTCAAGCGCACACCGGTAAGGGGAAATAAAAAATGGAGGACTAAAACCGGAAGCTGGAGGCAGCTTCCCAGAGGGGGGGTTGAAGCACCCGGAAGTGGCTGGATGGAGCGATCAGACAGGGAAAAGTGCGGCTTGAAACGGAGAATCATGGAAAACACCGCTTGGGTAAGTGGTGCCAAAATACTCCGTTTCAAAGGGGTTTGCTCCAGAAAGCGACGGCTGGGGACGGTGGGCAGATGTTGGGCGTGTGAACGCGCAGGGAAAAGCCGTTTCTGAGCCGTGCTGAAAACGGCTCAAACGGCGCGTCTGAACGCACCCAGTGTGTCCCATATGCCTCTCTTTGTAGATCACTGTTAAGGAAAAGTAAACAAACCCAAACCAACAACTTCCAACTTCTAAAGAGTTTCATCTGCTCACTTCTTCACATACTCCGCATGAGCAATTTAAATTATGATCAAGGAGACAGCACTTGTGAACTCTAGATATTATTCAGTAAAGAGCTTTGAATCCCTTGTAGAGGATTTTTTTAACCTTCAAAAACAACAGTCCATTGAATAATATGGAGCTCCCATCACAAAAGCATTAATTAGTAAGAGAATCTCCTCAAGTGGCGCACTTGTCTTTTGTTCTGCTGTTAGCCAAATTGCTCTATTTTAAATATAGCAATTGGTATTATTATTATTATTATTATTATTATTATTATTATTATTATTATTATTATTATTATTATTATTATTATTATTATTATTATTATTATTATTATTATTATTATTATTATGGGTTCTCGCCTGTATATACAGAGAAAGCTGCTGTTTTGTAATGGTTCCCGGTAAAAGACACAGAGACCAGGTATAATTAATAAAATATTATTTTACTGAATGTAATCCTTATTTATCCCTTCACAAACACACAAACAGTATTCCAACATTCACACACATAAAATAGAACTAAGAAAGCAGAGGGGATTGATGGCTTATGGAGAGGTGATACTACCTGTCAGATGTGCAGAAGTCCATGAAGAAGGATTGTGGCCTAAACCCAGAGGGTTCAGGGGTGGACTGCCATTTTGGCTCATGGCAGAGACACACACTCTAAGGCCATCTGTGTGCTGGGATATACCCACTGTAAGACAATGCAGCCCAATGGGTGGCCCAGGGGGCTGCTCTCAGGTGAGAACAAAAGATTTCCTGGACCAATGATGAGTCCCAGGGGTGTGTGATGTCAGTAGAGGCAGACCTTAGGTATGACCAATCAGGTTCCAGAGAGGCAGGGTCTGGATTAAACAATAGAAGCCAGGTGTTGGGTAGCCAGTTAAATGGATTATAGGACTTGCTGGCCAGGTAAACAAAAGGTGGGAGACTTCCCTGATTGTCCCTGATTAGCATCAGGAAGGGTCGTTAACAATTTGAATGCTTAATTGGGTAATAATCCCTTCATGCAAATGACTGGCAGAGGGAAAGTCCTTTGTCTGCTGTATGGCCCTTAATCCGTGTAGGTGACATGCGGCAGGTATGCAATGGAGTCCCTCAGAGTAAAAAAGACAGCTTTTTCCTTTCTCTATGGGCTTCTACCTTGGCATCCATTTTACAGTCTAGCAAGAACACAAACCATGTGGCAACAGCAAACAGTCCATAGCAAGGCCCCATAATGGCGTCGGGGCTAACACTGCCCACTGTGCCTCATTATTGCAATGTTCATCGTCACATACGAGTACCAGAAAAGCAGTTAGACTATCACAGGTATGAGGAGGGAACAATGAATGATATATCAGCTGAATTAAAGACATGAACTCTGGGAAGATATAGGGTTGCCAATTCTGGGTTGCAAAATTCCTGGAGATTTGGAGATGGATCCTAGGCAGGGCAGGATCTGAGGAGAGGAGGGACTTCAGCAGGGTATAATAGCATACAGTCCATCCTCCAAAGCAGTCACTTTCCCCAGATCAATTTATCTCTGTCATCTGGAGATCAGTTTTAATTTCAGGGTCCACCTGGTTGTTGGCAAGTCTAGGCAAGAAACAGCTTTGTGAGCATCAAAACAGCATCATAGCTAGATCAGAAAGGAATATAGTAACCACTTTGGGGATAAAAGAAACCCATATCAACACTTCATGAAACATCCCCCATGCAGAGAGTTTGTGATAGCATGGGCAAAATTGTCTAAGCCATACACAGAGCAATTCTAAGCAGTTACATACTTCTAAGACCTCTGACCTCATGAACTTGCCTCCACACATTTGTGTTTTCAAACTGAACAAACATATGAACAGGGCTTGAAAGGCCATGCAAAATATAAACCAGGGGTGTGTACATGCTTAGAAGAGAGCCATATGGAGCAGCTGTAAACTCTCTGAGACATAACATCTGCAAAAATATAGTATATGACAAACATGCAGACCAATGAGGTCACTAGATTTTTGATTCAAAACTAATATATTTAATGAGAAAAATTAAGTAATTGGAGATGGCTTCAAGTGCAGTTTATGAATGTGAATTTTCCCCAGGGATCCTTGTTATTTGAATCTTGGGCATTGGTGTGACTTATTGTAAAAAGCAAAACCAGACAGGCAGTGTGGGTTCAATTCAACTCCAGTTTTCAGTGTCTCGATGTGTTCGTATCTGAGATTTTGGCTGGGGTTCATATCTCTATATAACCTGTCCATCCACCAAAGCACTTTTACTATCTTGCAGGGAGCTCTGCAGACAGACTGCAGCCTTTAATGACACAGATGTTTGATTTATATTTCCACAGTTCGTAAAATCTGCAAAGTGCTTTACATGTAGTTGTGGCATTGGGGACTTGTGTAATGGAGAGGTGCAGGCATTAAAGGTGGTTGACCACACATTTACAGAAAGAACTGAAGCCTAAAACAAACAGTAGTTTGAGTATCAAGGTAATGCAAACAATTGTATATGGACATAAACAGTGCAGGGGGGAGGGGTTCCTACTTGAAAAGAATAAGGATGAGACAAAATTCTACACCTTTTAATTCAAATCTTTCTTCAGGATGACTATGAATGCCTTGTCAATAAAGGTATCAAACTTACCACCACCTTGAAATTTTACAGGTATGTACAATAGATATTTGAGAACATCCAGGCTGCAACAGTACTTTCGCTATGGTAAGTAGAATATCAACTTTCCCAGAGGTTTATCTGCACAAAGCCTACACTGTTTAGTTTTTTCCTTTGGATATTCACTCTCAGATTGGTCTCAGTTTTATAATATCTTGATTTTGAATCTGTCAGATAAATTTAACACCACCACTCTTCCCTGCTGTCCTTACAGTGAGACAAGAACCTTCTTCAGATGATCATGTGCACATGCTTGAGAGCAGGACTGCGCATCTGGCCTTCCTTCTGATGTCCATGTGCTCAGTCAAACATCTGCAGCTTGCACCATACATTTATTTGACTGAACATATAGATATAGGGAACAGGGGTAGATGACATAATCTCAGTCTCTTTTTTGATGAATGGATGGAGGGCTTACAGTAACTAGAAAAGTAGGATTTTGGTTTTAAAAAATGGGTTTAAAGAAAGCCTTCCCAAAGACTCCCACAAAAATCTAGGTCATTGCCTCCAATTCTTCATGTTCAAATACACTGTACCAGAAGGTAGAACATACAGACAGGGCCGGCTCACTCACTAGGTGAACTAATTACATGTCCTTTCCAATTCTGGAACTGGGAGTAGATTCACCATCCAACCATATAATCAGTTCGCCTAGAGCACGCTGGCCCTTAGGGGCACCAAAAGGCCCCCTCCCCCCACCAAAAGCCCCGCCAAACCCCCCACCTCTTCCCCTGGCTTGCCGGCACGCCCTGGCAGCGGGCGAGAGGGGGAAGGAGGAGGAGGAGAGGAGCCCTTCCTTGCCCTGGGGAGCCCCGGCGGTGGAGGGGGGGCAGCAGAAGGTAGCCCCGCCTAGGGCACCAAAAAACCTCGGGCCGGCCCTGCATACAGATCAGAAAGTATGAAAAATGGAACTGTAGCTCTTACCTGGGATAGCCAAGGCTAGCTGATCGCATCAGATTTCAGAAACTAAACAGGGTTAGCCTCAGTCAGAATTTGGATGGGAATACAGAGGCTTGCAACGGCAAACCACCTCTGAATGTCTCTGGTCATGAAAACCCCACGGGGTCACCATAAGTCAGCTGTCACTTGATGACAAAAAAAGAAGACTTTAGGCATGGTGAGTTCCCATCGAAGCCAGTCAATAAGCAATTATTTCCCTAAACAGAAGAGTACCTAACCAACTGAAACCCTTATAAACTATCTCAACAGTTTAATATAAAGTTCCCTAGTACCTCTAGCAGTCCACTTTTATTTCTTTTCTAAATTTTCAAGTAACTTTTGACAATATATCATGACTGTAAGTTCCAAAATAAATAAATAAATAAAATAGAGATGGGATGATGCTAATTACATGTCCTTTCCAATTCTGGAACTGGGAGTAGATTCACCATCCAACCATATAATCAGACCAACAACAATAATTGCACCCCTTTAAACAGCAGGGTGCCCTGCTTGTGAACTTCCCAGAAGCATTTGGCTAGCCACTTTTAGAAACCAGATACTGGCTTGGCCTGTCCCAGCTGGGCAATAATCTGGCACACCCATGTTTACATTTTTAGCAGGTAGCCTGAAACATCCAGATCATGCTTTAAATCAGTTAAGAGGAAGAAGAACAGCTAACTCCAACCTCTGTTCCCTCCCAATCATCAGTGCTGCACACAACTTTTCAAAGGGGCTTTATGATCAGCCCAAGTAACTGGATCACAATGAGAAACATATGAACCTGCATCACATTGAGTCAGATCATTGGTCTATCCTAGTCAGTGCTGTTGACTATGACTGACAGTGCCTCTGCAGAGACTCAGGGTATTTCATATCTCTTCTTGTTGTTGTTGTTACATATCGGAGGCTGAATCTGGGAACTTCTGCATGCAAAACAGAGGATCTACTACTGAGCTATAAGAAGAAGTGTGCATGCATGTTAAAGCTTATACCTTGAATACAACTTTGTGATCCTAAAGGTGCCACTGGACTCAGACTTTGTTCTCCCACTCCCAATTGTTGGTGTGTGTACAATACGTGTTGGTACATGCAGATCCTCATACAGCTGGGGATGCATGTGTTGAAGCCTCCATTTATACAATGAGTTCCCTGAACTGCATCAGAATGATGGACTAGTATCCAATGAATTATGCCATGGTGTTTCTCTACAAAAATGGGCTCGATAACACTATCGGACCAATTAAATCCCACTGGTTCCTAATAGGTTTTCAGTGGCATGTGTATAACTACCATGTTCTGTGCTTACCATTACCATTAATATTGTCAGAAGTATAGAATCATAGAATCATAGAATGTTAGAGTTGGAAGGGACCTTGCAGGCCATCTAGTCCAACCCCCTGCACTCTGCAGGAACACAGCCGAAACCCTTACATACCTACAACATACCCAAAAGATGGTTGTCCAGTCTCCTCTTGAAAACGTCCAGCGAAGGAGCATCCACCACCTCCCGAGGCAGTCTGTTCCACTGCTCAACCACTCTTACAGTCAGGAAGTTTCTCCTGATATTAAGCCGGTAACGACTCCCTTGTAATTTCCACCCATTAGATCTAGTCTTGCAATCCAGAGCAAGAGAGAATAGATCCACTCCATCTTCTACATGACAGCCCTTCAAATACTTGAAGACTGCAATCATGTCCCCTCTAAACCTTCTCTTCCCCAGGCTAAACATACCCAACTCTCTCAGCCTTTCCTCATAAGACTTGGACTCCAACCCTCTCACCATCCTGGTCGCCCTCCTCTGGACCCGCTCGAGTTTGTCAACATCCTTCCGAAAATGTGGTGCCCACAGTACTCCAGGTGGGGCCTGACCATAGCAGAATACAGCGGAACTACCACCTCCCGTGATCTGGACACAATGCTTCTGCTAATGCATCCTAAGATCCTAAGTATATGTATCTCCTCCTTATATATAATTCTGTTTTGGTCATGAACTCTCATGAACATTCCACATGGCGCCCACAGCCTTTGGCTGTGTGATCTGTCACTCAGAAGCTGTGCCTATCCACTGGCTGCATTGCCTGAGTCTCGCCTCCAGTATTCTAAACAGTTTGCTTTTCCTCTCCCCCCAAAAGCCAGTCGGAACACAGAAGTCACTTGCATATGCGGCCTGATTGGTCTTTGCCTTTAACATTCTAAATGGTTTGCTGTGGCTGTTGGGGAGTCACGGAATGTGTCCTGAGGTAAAGTACATTTTCCCTTAAATGGTCACTGGAATTGCCAATCTCCCTGTGGGGCCTGGAGATCTCCCAGAAATCACCATGTTCCCCAGCCACGGCACATCATTTCCCCTACAGAAAATTTCCCAGCTATTATAATGGCTGCTTTGGGCAGGAGATTCTATAGCATTATACCCTGCTGAAGTCCCTCCGCACCCCAAACCCTGCCTCCCCAGGCTCTACCCCTCAAATCTACAGGTCTGGCCCTCCCCTTAGTATTGCCAGCCTCCAGACAGCACCTGGAGATCTCCAAGATCAGTTCTTCTGGAGAAAATGGCTGCTTCGGGCAAGGGACTCTATGGAATTATACCCTGCTGAGGTCCCTCTGCACCCCAAACCCTGTCCTCCCCAGGCTCTATCCCTCAAATCTACAGGTATTTCCCAACCCAGAGTTGGCAACCCTGTAACTGGCTATGGAACCACTTTCCAGACCCTTGGAATCCAGAAGACATGGCATAGGAGGAGGTGCTTTTCTACCTTAGCTGCCACTGCATAACCCCAAATTAATATAAGTCAGGGATGGAGGGAACCATACCTGTTACCATGAGGCTGTCCTCCCATACTACATAGTTGGGGCAGCAAAATGACTTGAGACAGCCCTGCCTTATAGCTAAACAGGAGGAAATAAACATGGCTTGCCTCTTTCTATTTTCCCCTTTCCTTTGCTGCCCCACCAGCCACAGCCAGGACACTCACCTGGAGCTTCCTTCTAGAGCTCGTTGTATTTCTTCTCACAATGGGCCTTACTCTTAGTGTGTGTGTGTGTGTATATATATATATATGTATATCCTGTCCTTATATATATTTGAATTCTGGTTCCACCGCATTCTATGCTTGCCATAATTGATTCGGCTCAAGAACTGGCAGTCAGAAGACACAGGCCAGGGCTGACTGGCTGCTTTGCAAAGTCCCGCCCATGTCAGCCTCGATCAGTGTTTTCAGCTCAGTCTGCTCCAGTCCTCCGACAGGAGAGGACCATCTGGAGTGTTAGTGCAGGGACAGGCCCTCAAGGCTGAGGCAAGTGAGAGAAGCCCTTTTCCACCCCCCCTACACCATCCCCTGGGCCTTCTATGAGGGGACTAGGCCCAGAGAAGGCCTTTTCCGTCCCCCACACCCCATCCCCTGGGCCTTCTATGGGGCACTAGGCCCAGACAAGGCCTTTTCCGTCCCCCACACACCATCCCCTGGGCCTTCTATGAGGGGACTAGGCCCAGAGAAGGCCTTTTCCGCCTCCCCATATGCCATCCCCTGGGCCTTCTATGGGGCACTAGGCCCAGAGAAGCCCTTTTCCACCCCCCACACGCCATCCCCTGGGCCTTCTATGGGGCACTAGGCCCAGAGAAGCCCTTTTCCACCCCCCCACATGCCATCCCCTGAGCCTTCTATGGGGCACTAGGCCCAGAGAAGCCCTTTTCCGCCCCCCACATGCCATCCCCTGAGCCTTCTATGGGGCACAAGGCCCAGAGAAGCCCTTTTCCGCCCCCACACGCCATCCCCTGAGCCTTCTATGGGGCACTAGGCCCAGAGAAGGCCTTTTCCGCCCCCACACACCATCCCCTGGGCCTTCTATGGGGCACTAGGCCCAGGGAAGCCCCTTTCTGCCCCCCACACGCCATCCCCTAGGCCTTCTATGGGGCACTAGGCCCAGAGAAGCCCCTTTCCGCCTCCCACATGCCACCCCCTGAACCTTCTATGGGGCACTAGGCCCAGAGAGGGCCTTTTCCGCCCCCCACATGCCATCCCCTGAGCCTTCTATGGGGCACTAGGCCCAGAGAAGCCCTTTTCCGCCCACCCACACGCCATCCCCTGAGCCTTCTATGGGGCACTAGGCCCAGGGAAGGCCTTTTCCGTCCCCCACATGCCATCCCCTGGGCCTTCTATGGGGCACTAGGCCCAGGGAAGGCCTTTTCCGTCCCCCACACTCCCTTCCTTTCCCCCTTTCCTTTTTTCCTCTCTCCTTTTTTTTCACTCTTCCCCCTCTTCCTTCCTTCCTTCCTTCCTTCCTTCCTTCCTTCCTTCCTTCCTTCCTTCCTTCCTTCCTTCCTCCAACCCTCTCTCCCTTCCAACTCCCCCTCTTCCTTTCTAGGGCCCGTTGTCTTCCACCACAATGGGCTTTGCTCCCTAGTATGTATGTATGTATGTATATATATATATATATATATATATATATATATATATATATATATATATTAGCACTGCTAATAAGCTGGGTATGTGTGACAAATTGTATTCTGGAGCATATATATATCCCTAGACAAATCAACCCTGACTGTTCCCTGGAAGGCCAGATACTGAAGCTGAAGCTCAAATACTTTGGCCACCAAATGAGAAGGGAGCACTCCCTGGAGAAGACCCTGATGCTGGGAAAGATTGAAGGTCAAAGAAGAAGGGGACGGCAAAGGATGAGATGGTTAGACAGTGTCATCGATGCAACGAACATGAAATTGAGCAAACTTCAGCAGACAGCGGAAGACAGGAGGGCCTGGCGTAAACTGGTCCATGGGGTCGCAAAGAGTCGGACTCGACTGTGCGACTGAACAACAACAACAACAACAACAGACAAATACCAGTGTATTTTGGGGTAGAATAATATCCCATCCCCAAAAAAGTCTGTCTTGTTGGTATTGGCTGAAGATATTGTTTGACAATACCCAAAGCCTGAAAACACATATTCACATGAGGCAAAAACAACTCACATTAATAACTGTAATTCACTGTTTATATCTGGGATATTTTTCTACTCCAAGGGTGTATCTCTTTGTGGCAAGGGTCCTCAACCATTTTGATCCTGTGGGCATCTTAAGAATTCTGACACAGAGTGGAGGGCACAACCACAAAATGGCAACTGTGGTAGGTGGAGCCAACCACAAAAATGGCCACTGCAGGAGGTAGAGAGACACACAGACACAGAAAGCCCAAATGTAGGAGACAAGAAGGGTTGTTTTTTTAAACGCACTGGGAAAGAGGAGAGAGAGAGAATAGAACAAACACTATGGTGGCAGCTTGTGCTGAAACGATGTTATTTTAATCTGCACAGCCAATCAGATCCCCAGTACTAACTAGAAGCCCTGCTGGAAAGTAGCCCCACCTGGCCATTCCCACTTTCTGAAAAACACTGGGCAGGAGCCAGAAAAGATGCCAGCAAGCATCATGTTGGGAACCCTTGCTATGTGATAAAGTACATCTTTTCCAGGTTATGAAGAGGGGTTGTGTCACTCTGTAATGCTTCAAAATGCTTCCCAGGATCAGTCTTTGCACAACAGTGTTTCTGGCAGCAGAGGTCACAAAGCACCCCAATGGCAAAATCAATAATTTTGCAGTTTGTTTTATACCTCAAGTTTTATTTTTGGTTTGCTTTGTTTATAGAAAGAAAAATGTAATTAACAAGTGGCTGTACTTTGGAGACATTTTGTTATTAACATGAAGATGACAATATCCTAAGAGAAAGAAGTTCTAGAGCTACTTGACTATGTATTCTTCAAAAACAGTGCAACTAGGGTGGAAATTTACCCCCAACCAATGTTCCCTCTAAGCTATGGAGTCTTGTGAGCAAAAATTCTACTTTGCGAGCTGCTGGCATTAAAGTTGTGAGCCAGTGATTTGGCTACTGCATAAATTAGCTTGCTCTGGAACCATCCTCCCTGAGCTAAGACCAAAATCTGTGAGCTGGAGGCTAAAAATCTGTGAGCTAGCTCACACTAACTCGGCTTAGAGGGAACACTGCCCCCAATCACATTACCAGGCTTTAGCAGACATGATTTGGCCAAGTTCTTTCCAGTTCTATAGAGCATCATGTTGATTCAAACCACCACCTGAAGCAGAGTTAAACCCTTCTAAGGCCATTGAAGTTAATTGTATAGGCCGGGTGTAACTCAGTTTAGTATTGCTGATTTAGATAAGTAATACCATGATTCTGCAGAAGCTAAAGATCTCGGCCTTATGTGCCTCCAACTTCATTGTACAAGGAGCAATAACATCTCCTAACAGAACCTTTCCATATTTATTTGGCAAATCTTCAGCATCTACATAGAATCCTGCTCCTTGACTTTTCATAATTTGGGTGAATTGAAAAAAAGTATCTTGTTTGCTGAGCTAGATATTTCCAAAGTCCTACTATTTTCAACCCAAACCTTTCTAGTCAACCTACCTTTAAAAAGCATTAAGACATCTTCCTCAACATGGTGTTTTTTTTCCTTTTAAGATATTCTTGTTTTAATTAGACATGGGGAAGTTTTATGAATTACTGTAACTATACAGGTAGTATAAATAGAACAGTTCAGTGGCAGCAAACAGTCTGACGAGAAGAAGAGTTGGATTTATACTCCACCCTTCACTCAGAGTCTCAGAGTGGCTTACAATCTCCTTCCCTTCCTCTCCCCACAACAGACACCCTGTGAGGTAGGTGGAGTTGAAAGAACTCTGTGAGAACTGCTCTTGAAAGAACAGCTCTAAGAGAAATGTGACTGACTCAAGATCACCCAGCTGGCTGCATGTGGAGGAGTGGGGAATCAAACTCGGTTCTCCATGTTAGACTCCTAACCACTACACCAAACCAGCTCTCAAGACAAACATCTAAAATCTGAATTAAATATAATGTTTTGCTCATATGGGATTACACAACAAAATTTTTGCCCCCCAAGCCAGAAATAATGAGGCAGACACTAATGTTGGGTTTAACTATAGGGCCACTTTATTAACTGACAACTTAAACTGGAACTAACGGCAAGGGCAACACAGCTTGCAGTATAATCAAGGCCAGAGGTCGAGGACCCCCCCACCTCTTCAATAGGGCGAGCCACCCTGCCCCAGGTGGGAGCCCACCCATTGCAGGACAACCCTATAGCCCCATCCCCCAAGCTGCAAAGTTCAAAGAGAGGATCTAAACAGGGCAGTCCATTTTCCCCGCCCCATGCCGCAAGGCACAAAGACTGTACTCACAGGACCCCTTCAACCCCAAATGATGGGTGTCTGCTTAGGCCTCTGTGCCCACTGGGAGGCCCAAGGCCCCCCAAAAGCCCTTGCCATAAGTCTTCCAGAAAGATATCCATGCCCAAACTCAACAGATGTAAACCATCCTGTCGGGAGAGCTCAGCCTGTCCATCCTGAAGCTCGGGTGTGGCAAAAAGACACCCTAACCACCCTCAGAACTCACTGCAGCTTTCCATTCACCTGGCAACAAGCCTTGTCATGGGAGATGGTTCCCAACCCCCCACCAAACCTGGCGGGTATCATGGCCGACCAGATCAACAAAGTCCCAGGCCACTGCGTGCGAATAACTGGAATTCAGCCCGGGCTTGAGAGACTAATGCCTTGCCCTTGATCAGGCCTAAAATGTGGCCTCCGAAATAAATAATGAAAACCTAAGGTGGAGGGCTAACCCTCCCCTGGATAACAACTGCAGCAGGCCTGGCCACTGTAGGCCCTGGCACCCCTGCCATTCTGCCATGGCCCACTGGCAAAGGCCTGGCTGAGAGCCTACTGGTGTCCTCTTGGTGCAATGAGCAGCCCAGAAACGAAGCTGTGCTCAGAGAGTAACACGTTCTTCCTCTCCTGCCGGCAAATCAACCTGTAATGAAAACCAGTGAGCAAAGTAACAAGTTCACCTCCCCCGCGAGGCAACCTCAGCATTCCTTCACGTCCTGACAAGGGCACACGTAAGATTCAAGCGCCAGGAAACTCCATCTTCCTAACCTGAATCACCTGGGCTCAGTCCCCCAGGGCCTCCACTGGAAGCCACTCCCATATGTAAAGAGTGGGTGCAAAACACATACCTGCCAATCCCAGCTTTGTCAACATCCCAGGTGACCACCCAAAATTGATGTTCTGATAGGGAGTGCCATCCTGGTGCTGAAAGGCAAGTCAGTCCCCACAACCCCAACTGCCAGTAGGTGGCAAAGCTGCCACAGGGCACAACTGCTCCTCCTTTCTTCGACATCAAAGCTTTCTGCAATCTCCTCATATTGAGTCTGCATGCTCTGTGCCTATACTGCATGGTCTCCCAGTACGGACCACATTCTCCATATAGCCTATGCATCCTTACGGGATGAGCAGAGTTCAAAGATTCAGAGACATCCTGGAAGGCAGATTTTTAGGAATGGTGCGTGGGTCCAGCCCTCCAAAGGCTCCCCGCCCCATGGAATGCCACTGCACATAATAATCCATTATTCCAGCTTGCATAACTCCCCTGGGTCTGCACGGGTGGGTTTTTGCACAGCACTTGACTGAAAGTCAAGGGTAAAATTGTCCCTGAACACGTTCTCTGAAACCTATGTAGGACTCCCTTAAGATTGCAGAAATCAGGTTTCACTACAAGTTATCAGGGTAGAGGCTGGTTATCATGCCGCCTGATTCTAAGCTCTTTGACAGCGGAAGGGACTGGCTATCCTGCTCGCCAATTTTTCTATTTAGACTACCTTTCCCACTGTAGTTTTCACTGTTACACAGGTAGAACTAACGGTGACCAGAAAAAAGCCCACAGGAAAAAAGCCCACGGAAAAAAACCCACGGACATAAATGCTCACAGGAAAAAAGGACACATGGAAAAATGCCCACATGGAAATAAGCCCACATGGAAAAAACCCACATGGAAAAAAGCCCATAGACATAAAAGCCCACATGGAAAAAAGGCCACACAGAAAAAAGGCCACACGGAAAAAAGGCCACATGGAAAAATATCATGTAAAGAGCCATAGCAACAATTTGTGTAGTGAGTTTATCAAGTATAATTTTTTTTTTGTATATATATATATATATATATATAATTGTCTTACACGTTGGCCTTTTCCACCTCTCCCATTGGCTGAAGGAAACACTTTCCAGGCCATTGTGAGGAACTCATAGGGGCCAGGTCTGACGAGGGTTGCCAGCTCCAGGTTGGAAAATTCCTGGATATTTTGTGATGGAGTATACAGAAGCCAGAGGCTTCAGCTGAATAGAATACTATAGAGCCCACCCTGCAAAGCAGTTATTTTCTCCAGGGGGGGAGAGATCTGTTGTCTGGAATTCAGTTGTGATACCTGGTGATCTTCAGGCTCCACCTGTAGGTTGGCTACCCTGGGCATGGCAGTTAGCACTTCAGAGCAGGGTCTGCTAGACCCAGGTTCTTGCTGTAGAAATTGAGAAGGTGATTTTGGTCCAGTCACAGACTTTCAGCCTAACCTACCTCACAGGGTTGTTGTGCAGATCAAAAGGGGGAGAGGAGAATGATGTAATCTGCTTTGGTCTCTACCGTGGAGAAAGACTGTACTTTTCCACCTGGGGAATCACTGCTGCCAATCTCCAGGTGAGGGCTGGAGATCACACAGAATTAAAACTGTTCTCCAGATGTAGAGATCAGAGACAGATAAAGGTAGGTTGATGGTTGACTCGGAAGGAGATAAGGTTGCCAACTCCAGGTTGGAAAATTCATGGAGATTTGAGGGGTGGAGCCTGGAGAGGGTGAGGTTTGAGGAGGGGTGGGACCTCAGACAGGTACAATGCCATAGACTCCACCTTCCAAACCAGGCATTCCCTCATGGGGAACCATTGTTGCCAATCTCCAGGGGAGAGATGAAGATCACGCAGAATTACAACTGCTCTTCAGATGGCAGAGATAAGTTCCCCTGGAGAAAATGGTGGACTCTGTGTCATTATACCCTGCTGAGGTCGCCACAGCAAATTGACGCTGAGTGCCCAAGGTCAGGGCACTCTCCCAGAGCCTCTTTCTAGATCTCGTTGTATTGATTTCCACAATGGGCCTTATGCCTAGTTAAATAATAATTTTGCTATGTTATTAGTAAATTACTTCATTACTATATAAAAGTGGCCTTATGAAGAGGGCTTTAATGTTCTTGAGTGTAAAGGCCGGGAAAGGAAAATACAGGAAATAAAAGTGACCATTTTGTTATCAACAAACTTTATTAAGAAGAAAGAACAATAACAACAGAAATGTAAATTAAATGCTATATAGAAATATTTTTAAATAAAATTAAATACTTTACATTTATTAATTTACCATTCATCAACCTTTGTAATGTTGGGATGAAGTAATTTCTAAAGTAAAGACAGAAAGGCATTAAATTAAATTATGTATAGACTGTCTAGTATACATCGCTTTTGAACAACTATATGGCTTAAATTCTTTAAACGATTAATATTATTTACTTATTTTGTTATTAAAACCATAACATAAAACCATAAGATAACATTGTCCCTATTGCATTGCCTTTCCCTCCTTTTCCACATGTGTTTTGCTCCCTCTGGGACTACTAGAGACAGCAAAGCACATGGGGGGGATCCTAAAGCAATAGGGACAAACAAATGACAAAAATGACAGTGTGGAAGTGGCCCCTCTGACTCATTGGCCTTGTCATGTTCTCACACAAAGCTTTAAAAGCAGCATCAGAACCAGTAATGTCAATTTTCTGTTTCTTACAGGGTGGTGTGAAATGAGGCCCCTTCTGTTTCCATTTACAGTCATTTTGGTGTGTGTGTGTTCTTTTGAATTTACCACATGGGATGGGTGGGTTTGATGATCCTGTAATACAGGTCTGTTGCATGGCTTTACAGACAGATTCAAAGGCAGATGGGGTGGGCTTTTCAGATTGGTGGCACAAACAGGGGCCTTGCAGTACCCAGCTCTGGTTTGAGGCTCTTTGCAGAGAGTTGTGCTCTGTTAGTAGAGAAAAATTAAATTAAATTCCTTGGAAATGTAATTGTTAACACACACACACACACAAAACTGTGAAAACACCACAAAACTCCCTGTAAATTCAAATATTTTTACCAATATGAGTGCGTTTCTATCTAATAGCTTCCCATAAACTTTGAAGAGTTGCCTTTCCTCCTTTAGATTTGTGACACTGAGGCTTGGGAGTATCCAGTTTATCACCACCATTTTGGGTGCTGCCACCCTGACTTAAATAGGAAGACAGCCATCAGCAGAAACTTCTTATTTTTTCTAAATAGGTAGTCAGTTTAAAAATAAAGACCCACCACCCATAAACAAAGAGTGAAATAGCAATCTGTTTTTAAAATAATGACAGCATTGGCTAACACTGAGTTTGGGGGGAAATCCCCCACAAAAATGTGATCTATAGCAAATTCACCAGCTATTTCCTTATTGAAAGCATTGCCTAAAAAAGGCAAAAAAGGTAGGAAAATACATGGTATTTTCTCCTGTGGGCTTTTTTCCATGTGGGCTTTTATGTCTGGGCTTTTTCTGTGTAGGCTTTTCTGAGTGGGCTTTTTTCTGAGTGGGCATTTTTCCGTGTGGGTATTTTTCCATGTGGGCATTTTTTCCTGTGAGCATTTATGTCAGTGGGGTTTTTTTCCTGTGGGCTTTTCCCCCTAGAACTGAACTAACTACCCTCCTGCTGTTCACCTATTCAGCATGTTGGGCTTGACTACCCTCCCTGGTTTCCTTTCACGGTAAATATCGCCACCCAGGGTGCCCTCCATGCAGTATACTCTACTCAAACCTAAAACGAGGTTGCCTCCTGCCAACAAAAGACTATGCATACACTCAGGGAAAATGGGGAGACAAAGAGATGAACAAGAGCAAGTGGATCCCTCCGGTAGCATTTTCCAAGCCCACAAAAATTTACACACCCATCAAGGGTGTGTCAGGGACTTTTTTCTATGTCTGTAATTTGAGTCCCACGTGCCGTCTCACAGCTCCCTGAAATAAGGGTAACTGCCCGCATCTTTTGTCCCCCAAGTCTGTTACCCTAAGAGAGCTTATTAAATAAACCACCTGTCATTGCTTTGATTGAGGAATTAGCTGCTCAGGCAGAGCTGGAAAGGGGCTGGTATAGCGTGGCTCTGCCATCTGGTTTAAGGAGGTGGTTCTCCTTAAGACCCATAGGTTATGCAATAACCAGTCTAAACTGTAACAGAAATGGGATTGATATAACTAACACTAATAATCAAAATATGTGCTTTCAGATCAGAGCTGCAGGCATACCATAAAATATAGAAAATGGTTGCAGACAATTAGAAGGGGTAGGGGAATGTCAGAGTAGTACTACCTGTTTGGAAGAGATGACGGGCTCCAAGGTAAGATGAGAGGATATGTGTGGACAGACTAGCAAGACCACAGAGGACCTGAGTTGTGCTCGGGGATGTTAGCTTTGTGTGCGCCCTGCCAAAGCCACACTGGGCATGTGCAGGACTGGGTATAGTTATACCTCAAGATGTAACCAGAAGGAATATACAGTGTGGTCGCCAGTTTCGCAATGTGAGACAATAGGGCAATCTGACGTTTTCCCCGGTACCAAGCAGAGGAGAAAAATCCTTTCCCTAATGTGGGGCAGTATAACCTAAATGGCCTACAATTCCACAGCAATGATTACCGTGATGGGTACAGCCCGGGAGAGAGAGATGCAGATACCTTAGACAAACAAGTAATTGTAAAATGTCAGAATTACCCAGAGGTGTTTCCCAAGTTTTTGAGGTGTGAAAGAGAATCAAAAAACCTGTAACACAGATACATTCATGACAGAGACGAGTGACCAGTGGCTCACTGTCTTACGCCTGCCCAGGCACCCAATGGATAAAAGACCAGCCACCTGGGCAGCAGAAGATGCCCTACACAAAAGAAGAGACCTGCCCATCCCCATTCCCTCTAGACTGATCAGAGAAGGGGGGGCACACATGAGGGATGCTGACCATAGGCGTCATCTTCAGGGGGCTGGGGAGCTCAGGCCTCCCCCGAAAGTACTGAGCCCCCCCGGAGGCAACTGGTGTCAGCCAGAGCCTTGCTACCCCCCTCCCGTCCCCCACCCCATTTTGAAAGCGGAGGGTTTTCCCTCCGCTTTCTGAGTCTGTTTGGCTGGGCTAGGAATGGGACGGAAGTCAAGGGGGTGGGGGCTTGCTTCCTCCTGGAAGCTAAGCTCCACCCACAGTTCCCAGCAGCTCGCCTGGAGAGCAGCACGTGGAGGCTGGCTTCGAGGCAGCACATGCTGCCTCTGCTTGCTGCAGCCACCAGCCTGAAGGGTAAGTAGGTGGGGGATTGTTTCAGGTGGGGTGGGGTGGGGTGGGGTGGGTTGGGTGGGAGCCCAGGGCTGCAGCCACCCAGCCATCCTGCAAGTCCAAGCAGGGGAGCTGGGCAAGAATGGAGGGAGGGGGAAGGTGGAGGGAGCCTTCTGTGGCCTCTGGTTGCCCCTGCCATCAGTGAGTGGCTTGCTTTCTCCTGCAGTCCAGTTTAAACTAGGCTGCAGGAGAAAACAAAACCCAGGAACCCTTGTGCTGCACGGAGCACATTGCTCCAGGATACAGAAAATCCTGGGCTCACTTTCTCCTGTAATGGGGGGAAGGGGGGCTGCGCTTTCTGTCCCTCTCTCTCTTTCTGTTTCTCTTTCCCTTTCCCTTGAGATGTGTGAGAGCTGGAAACGTTGGTGAGCTCCCCCACCCCCACTCAAGGCTGCTTCCCTTGCAGTCTGACTTTCTTCCCTTCCCTCTGTCTTTCACTTCTCTCTCCCAATCTATATGTTTTTCCCCCCAGCTTCCCCCTCTCCCTTGCTAAAATAGCCCCAGTTAGGATTGCCAGGTACCCCCTGGCCACCTCTGGGGGATGAGGGGAGGGTGGCCCAATCCAGGTTAGGAAACTCCTGGAGATTTGGGAATGGAGTCTGGGGAGGACAGGGACCTCAGTGGGGCACAGTGCCATAGAGTCCACCCTCCAGAACATCATTTCCCCCCCAGGGAAACTGATCTCTTTAGACTGGCAATGAGCTGTAATTCCAGGGGATCCCCAGGTCCCACCTGGAGGCTGGCATCCCTAGCTCCAGTGCTGAAATTGGAAGCTCTGGTTCTGCTGTGTGACTTGGTGCATGCAAACCTCTGGCATTGGCTTACATGTGCCAAACCACCCAGGTGGAGGAGGGGGGGTGTCATTCTACCAAAAATGAGAGTGTTTGGGTTTCTCTGTGAGTTTGAGGACTGGAACTGGCACTGGGGTGAGATTGGAAAAGTGTGTGTGGCTTTCTGAGAACCCTTGTGTTACCGTAATAATTATGCTACAATACAGTTTGTTTGTCCTAAAGGTGCTACTGAGTGTTTTACTATTTTGTATGCTATGGCAGTGATATGAGAGCCAATTGAGCTGTGGGTCCATCTCATGCTACTGACAGTAGTTATACATTACACCTTGCCCAAATGGTTCTGGGCATTAAAGCGCACTTACCCTGGTGTGATGTAAAATGCTAGCAAGTCATAGCCAACTCATGGTAACCCTGTAGGATTTTCAAGGCAACAGACATTCAAAGATGATTTGCCATTGCCTGACTGTGCATCATGTCCCTGGTATTCCTTGGAGATCTCCCATCCAAATACTAGTCAGAGCTGACTCTGCTTAGCTTCCAAAATCTGATGAGATCAGGCTAACCTGAGCCATCTGGGTCCATGGCATGGTGCTGTGTGGGGGCTTCCCAGGCAATCATCTTCAACCTATTCTTGGGAGCCACAATCATTAGGAAAGAGCCATGTGATAGAAGTGTAATAATAATTTACTCATAGTTGCAAGAGCCAATAAGATTTGAGTTTGATGGGGGATTGGGCAAATTGATCTAAGGAACTGAAAGAAGAGAAAGTATTAGCAAGCTCAGTGGTTAAGGATTTGAGTAGAGCTCTTTATAGTCCAATCCTGGGAGGAAGCCCCCTTGGATAGACCTCAGTAGGATGCCTCTGTTAGACTGATGAGGAATTGTTATAGGAAGGGGATAAGCAATTAAAATATATGAGAAAGAATGTCTGAAAATGTCATACAGGTTTCTGTGGACCTTGCAATAGCATTGTAGCTAACCCCAACTAAGAAACTTCCATGCTGTTTCTATAATTTCTCAAATGTACTTCACACCAACTGTGCATCTCCAATCCTTTCTAATTCCTCTCAACTATGTACAGCTTTTTGTGTTGTGCTTCATTTGGACTGCTTTGCTTTCTCAGTTCCTAGCCCCCTTCTTTTCTATAACCATGGATCTACATCCCCTTCCTCAAGCCTTGCTGCTTGTCCCAACACTCTAAAGTCAGACCAGTTTGGCCAGTGGCAACCGAAAATACATCTGTCTGTCCAGGAAGTTCAACTAAATGCCACTAGAGGTTTTGTCACCACTACTACATCACTTAATGCATTACAATATAGGTTCATGTTCAGGCTATAATTTATGATGTTTTAGTTTGGGAAGATCTGTGTTCTTGGTCACATCAGTTGGTGCTATTTTTTTCCTGTAAACTCCTCTTCCATCCCAATGGACTCTGCTGCTCACATGTTGTCTGTCAATCCCCTCTTTATTCCACCCTTCCTCCAGTCTCCCTTCCCTTATATTGACCTCACAACAATGGCAATATCACCCAGCCTGATGAAGGGGCTTTGACTCTTGGAAGCTTATTCCCTGAAACTCTTGTTGGTCTCTAAGCTGCTCCTGGACTCAAATCTAACTGTCCCAGTATCACCGAGTAAGTATCATGCAAAATGTAGATCTGAACATGGGTCTCTTCAATCCACACTGGTCTTCATGCCATTGGTCCATCTACTTCAGCATGGTCTGCTCTGATGCAGGTGAGCTCTACAGGCTCAGACAGAGAAAGATCCTTTCCAACAGCTGTTCTCTTTGACCTCCTCGGTTTAAACCTTTATCCTTTGGCACGCTAAGCATGGTCTCTCTACCATCAGTGTCATCATTGTCTGCTCAGACTGGCAGTGGTTCTCCAGGGTTCTTTGCAGAGGATTTTGCCCATGCCGTGCTTTGTTTCTGAGCCATTGGGGCGGGGGGGGGAGGATGCAGGCGGGCTGCTTTTATTTGTAACACAAAAGTATATTACCTCTTTCTAACAATGTATGTCCATGCAAGATGTACATATGTTCACTGTAATATGTAAACAGGGCTTTTGTTTCCCTGAGTGGTGAGCAGGAAGAGAGGGAAATGGCAACAGATATGTTCTTGGTATGTACACCATCCAGGGAGAACACTTAACTCATGTTTATGCCACACATCATTATCCTTGATTGGCATGCAGATCAGAGGCCTTTTAAAATTTCCTTTTGCCCTGTGTGCAGTCCAGAAGGAACATTGGCAAGGAATGTACACTCTATATGTGTGGTACAGTTTCAAAGGGACAACTAACTGGGATGTATAAAAGAAATGACAGGATTGCCCATTACAAACAATGGGAGAGACTTGAAGGCCCACTGGAGATAATAGGAGCCAGGAATGCCACATGGCTCCGCCTCCATAAATAGTGACAATGGCCTGTGATGTCACTGGCTCCTCCCTATGATGTCACTGGGCCTGGGTTCTTTTAAGGACCTAGCACAGCAATGCCTCTGGCCCAGCCCCAGCCCCCCTGGGAAATTGGAAAGTCTACGCCCTTGATGCTGACCATGCAGCAGGTCTGGTACTGGGCTTAAGCCCTCCAACCAAATTGTTGCTCTCCTAGCCTCCAGCAAAAGTCACTGCTTGTGGAGAGTCAGAGGCTGTCCTGAGGGTTTATCTCTTGGTATTGTCACCGTGGCCAGGCCCACATGGGAAGTCTGAGGCTCGCAGCCCCCGACCCATGCTCCCAACCACAACTTCTTTGCCTCAGCCCCTTTCCTTCCAATCCCTGAGTAAGGAAGACCTGCTGCCCCAGAGGGCCGGCTGGGGCATCTGATCTGCTGGCGATCTGAAGGCTTTGATGCAGTGGTTGTACAAGGGTCCAGATCCACGGATGCCCCGTCCTTACTTGCCGCCTGTGTAGCCGACCGCCCTTCAACAAGAGACAAATGGGTTATAATCTCTGCTTGAACACACTTATTGGCAGATGCAGTCCCTTATCGGCCCCTAGCTCACCCACCCAGACTTAATCCCTGAGTTGATAATCCTGTGGCTTGTGCAACAGCATTCAATTGTTCCAGCATCGCCTGCCGCACTTCACATCATCCTCATCAGTAAAAGACAAGGTAGGAGTGGGCCATTTTGGAAGCAGCTCAGTGGCCGGCTGTTTACCCCTCGGAGCGTTGCCCAGGTCTGGGTTGGAAACTACCTGGAGACTTTGGGGTGGAGCCTTGAGAGGGGATAATAATTGTCTGCCACCAAGTAGCAGCCTACTCAGGGTGACCCCAACCAGTGCTATGTGGCTTTCAAGGCAAGAAACTTTCAGGGGTGGCTTACATTGCATGCCCCTGTGTAGCAACCCTGAACTTCCTTGGGAGTCTCCCATCCAAATACCAACTAAAGCCAACCCCGCTTAGCTTCTAAACTTAGACACCATTGGGCCACCTTGGACTGTTCAGGCCACTCAGTTTGGGGAGGGGAGGGGCCTCAGCATAATACACTGCCTAGAGTCTACCCCCCAAAGCAGCATTTTTATTTTTATTTTATTTTTTTATTTTTAATGGGAAGCTGATCCCTGTCAGCTGGAGCCAACAACAACAGCAGGAAATCCCCCCAGCCCCACCAGGAAGCTGGCAACCCTAGCCCCCAGAGCAGCCGGAGCCTGTCTTAGGCGCCATGCCACCACGCTCTGCTGACAGTCAAGCAGGGTGAAGAAAATTCCCCACAGGCCGGCTGCTAGAGCCCAGCTGTGCCCAGGGACTGGCACGAACTAAGGGGATAGGGAGTCCCAAGTCGCAGCACAAAAGGCTGCCATGAGGCTCTGTGCAAAATGGCTGACTGGGTCAACTTACAAAATGGCCAACTGTTAGCCAAATTGCTCTATTATTTAATAAAGATGGGGAATTATAATTATTAATATCCAATTGGCTTATCTATAGGATCTGACCTGTGTATACCAGAGTTAGAATTCCCAAGCACCCAGGGACAGACACAGAAACTGGGTGGCTAAAATAATGATTTCTTTACTAAATATTCTCACACATACACACAATATTCACATAGCATAGTACTAAGGAAGCAGAGGTGATTGATGAGTTATAGAGGGGTGATACAACCTGTCCAGATGTGCAGAGGTCCATGGATTCTGGCCTAAACTCAGAGAGTTTCTGGCCTGCCATTTTGGATCATGGCAGAAAACACATGGTCTAAGGCCATGTGTGTGCTGGGATATAGGCACTGGCAAAGAATGCAGACCAATGGGCAGCCCTGGGGGCTGGTCTCAGGTGAGAACAATAGTTTACCTGGACCAATGATGAGTCCCAGGGGTGTGTGATGCCAGTAGGGGCAGACCTTAGGTATGACCAATGTGCTTCCAGAGAGGCAGGGTCTGAATTTAGCAATAGAAGCCAGGTCTTGGGTAGCTAGTTAAATGGATTATCTGACTCACCAATGGTCCTGGCCCAGGGTGGACAAAAGGTAGGAGACGTCCCTGATTAGCTTCAGGAAGGACTGCTAAACATTTGAATGATTGATTGGTTTATTGCGGTATCTTGAGGGACAGAGGCAGGAAAGACAAAGAATTTACACATAGGACACAAAGGGCTGGGTGAGGTACTGGAGAGTGCCAGGTGGCTTCTAAAGACTTTACCTCTGGAACTCATTGTTATTCCATAAGCATAATCTCTGCTGGGTGGAGGGGGAAGACTGGAGGCTTGCTCTGAGGTCACCTTATGAAACCTGAATATGAAATCCCTTTTTGTAGACCACTTGCAGCCTGACTCTGTGGTTCAAGCTGAGAGTGCCAGGCTTTTGTGGACCTTGGTTCAGGTTAGAAAGTAGGGCATCCCTGTTTTGGGGCTACCCAAGAGTAAAAGGCAGTGCCTCTGGCAACACACCCTACACCTGACACAAAATGGCCGCTGAAGGAAAAGAATATGAACACTGAGAGCTGCTGTATATGAAGTCAGATCCTTGAGAAAGCAAGGTCAGTATCATCTACTCAGCCAGCAGTGGCTGTCCAGAGACCAGAACCCATCACCAGCTACCCGATCCTCGCAACTGGGGATGCTGGGGACTGAACATAAGAACATAAGAGAAGCCAATGTTGAATCAGGCCAATGGCCCATCTAGTCCAACACTCTGTCATACAGTGGCCAAAAATACCAGGTGCCATCAGGAGATCCAGCAGTGGGGCCAGAACACTAGAAGCCCTCCCACTGCTGCCCCCCCAGCACCAAGAATAGAGTGCATCACCAGCCCCAGACTGAGAATTCCTATCTATACCTTGTGGCTAATAGCCACTGATGGACTTCTGCTCCATATGTTTATCTAATTCCCTCTTGAAACTGTCCATGTTTGTAGCTGCCACCACCTCCTGTGGCAGTGAATTCCATGTGTTAACCACTCTTTGGGTGAAGAAATACTTCCTTTTATCTCTTCTAACCTGACTGCTCAGCAATTTCATTGAGTGTCCACGAGTTCTTGTATTGTGAGAAAGGGAGAAAAGTAGTTCTTTCTCAACCTGCTCTATCCCATGCATAATCTTATAAACCTCGATCATGTCACCCCTCAGCCGTTGTTTCTCCAAGCTAAAGAGCCCGAAGCGTATTAACCTTTCTTCATAGGGAAAGTGTTCCAACCCTTTTATCATTCTAGTTGCCCTTCTCTGCACTTTTCCCAATGCTATAATATCCTTTTTGAGCTCTGGCAACCAGAACTGTAAACAGTAATCCAAATGAGGTTGCACCAATGATTTATACAGGGGCATTATGATACTGGCTGATTTGTTTTCAATTCCCTTCCTAATAATCCCCAGCATAGCATTGGCCTTCTTTATTGCAATTACACATTGTCTAGACATTTTCATTGAGTTATCTACTACGACTCAAAGATCTCTCTCTTGGTCAGTCTCTGCCTGTTCAGACCCCATCAATGTGTATTTATATTTAGGATTTTTGGCTCCAATGTGCATCACTTTGTACTTGGCCATATTGAACCCCATTTGCCATGTTGACGCCCACTCACCCATCCTTGACAGATCCCTTTGGAGTGCCTCACAATCCTCCCTGGTTTTCACCACCCTGAACAACTTCATGTCATCTGCAAATTTAGTCACTTCACTGCTTACTCCCAATTCCAAATCATTAATAAACAAGTTAAAAAGCATCGGACTGAGTACTGATCCCTGTGGTACCCCACTGATTACCACCCTCCACTGAGAAAGTTTCCCATTTATACACACTCTCTGTTATACTCACCCATGCCCTAGCAATGCCAGGCAGATGCCCATCTACTGAGCTAGGGCCCCATGATTAACAAGGAGGTGTGAGGGGACCCACGTAACCATGGGTGGGATCCCAGCAAACAATAACCAGCTCCAAGAGCATACAAGAGCAATGAGGGAGGGAATGGAGGGAGAGGCGCGGCATATGGTTCCCAGGTCCTGCCGTTTTTACAAGGCAGCCGGTCGCACACAGGCCGCCTGGCCCCAAGCTACTGGACCTTATGGCCTGCCCCCTTCCCCAGCAGAGGACGTGGTCTGTGACTCCCCTACAGATTTTTTTGGGGGGGGCCTCTGAAGGGGATTTTTCATTGCTTTTTTAATAATTGACAACTAATAACTACAACGAAAAAAGGAAGGGGACTACATCTAGGGAGAAAGTAAAGAAAACCCATACTAAACTAAAAACCCAAGAGAGGGAAATCTTTACCCCAGTTAAAGTCTATGTTAATACTAAATTGTTAGTAAGCGATGCATATTGTGAGTTACCACCTATCTCTGCCATATAATTAGTTAATTACTTGTTATGGGAGACTTTCAGAGCATCTCCCAAGCTCACTTCATAAAGGCCATTTTCAGAGTTCTTCTGCCTTTACTTAGGCTTTCTATCTCTAAAAGCATAAGTTGGTCTGTGGGCTACAGCGCCTTCTTCCGTGGCCAAGTCTTCATCCGTCTCCGAGGGTGTGGAGCTGCTTGAACCAGTTTCACTGTCCTCTTTGACTCTCAGTTTCAAAAATTCTTTAGCCTTGTGCACAGAGTCAATCTTCTCTCTCTTGTTGTGTAGCTTAAAGATGACCCCTTCTGGAAATGCCCATTTGTACGCGATTTGGTTGGTTTGGAGAAAAAGGGTTAGATCCTTATAATTCTTCCATTTTTGTTGAATTTCAAAGGGAATGTCTTTTAGAATCTTGATTGTAGCATTCCCAAGCTTCAATGGAGTTGCTGATGTAGCTTTTAAAATTGCATCTCTGATTTGCCTTCTTGAAAATTTAACTGAAATTTCCCCAGGTAGGCTATTCTTTTGGGTGTAGTTTGAGTACACCCTATACGCTGATTCTATATCATGCAGTATTTCTTCCGCTTTTAAGCCTACGACTGGTGTGATGAGATCACTAAGGAGCTTCTTCAAATCTTCTTTCGACGATTCAGGAACTCCCTGGAACCTGAGAACCATGTTTGCTTTCTCCATTTGTAGAAACAAGAGTCTACTTTCTTGTTGATTTTGCTTGTTTATTATTTGTTCCACCTTTTTCTTCAAAGTCTTATTTTCGATGTACATCTCTTTCACCATCTCTATTGATTGCTCCGTCTCTTTAACATTTTCTGCCAGCTGGAGCTGTTGCGTTGCAATCATCTGGTTTAAGACGGTCAACTGCTGGTTAATACCAGTGAGCTGCTCCATAACCGGCTTGAGCGTCTCCGCTAGAAGTCTTGCGACATCCATTCCCTCCTCTTCCGGTCTTGGACTTTGCCCACCCGGAGGTTTCAGTTTCAGTCCTTTCTTCCCTACACCCGACATTTTGTTTGATTGTTTACAAAAGCCAACCGACTTTCCACCTCCTCTGAAAATCGCTTATGCTTTAAATCCGCTCTGGTAAGTCTCACCAAACAAGCCAAATACTTCAATTTTCCCTTTCCCCCACTCTTTTTCTGTAACTTCTTTTGCTCACGAATGCGGGGGAGGTGTCCCTCCATTCTCCAGTTCCCGATGTAGGGGGGTAAGGGATCATTTGGTTATCTTCACATTCGCTAAATCCAACTTACGTTCATTGCCAGTCACTCCGACCTCGCTTGCATTCGCAAATCGCTGGATCTCCGGCGCTTGTTTTGGCTGGCCCAGCTTGTGCCATGCGGCCACACAGCGGTAGGACCGTCAGGGTGGAGGAGCGCCTCAATTCTCCGGCACTACGCCGTCGAAGAGGCTGCCCCTCAGAAAGCCCTATGGCTTGGAACCCTCACCAAGGGTTCCATGGGAGAGCCACATCAGTAGCTCCCCTCCAAACCGCTGGTGTGCAAATCGATCCCCCAAGCCTCGGGGAGAGCAACTGCCCTCACTACACCATTAACTGGAAGTCCGACTGCCCTACAGATTGAGACCCCTCCCCAAAGAAGATGTCACCCTGGAGCCACCCTACTGATCAGAACACACTGGCCAGCTGTCCAAAAGCACAGAGCTGCACCACAACCCAGCACTACGGGTGCATGCAGCCGTGAGCCACCACCTCAGATTGCCCCTGAAATCGTTGTCCAGATGTGGCATGTCCACCGCCGCCACCGCGCTCCTGCACCGATCTCCAGCCCCGAGGCCAGGCTGGCCCCATGCCACTGCTGCAGCATCCACCGCCACATCTGGCGCTGCCTGACATCCCCGGGGCATCACGCGTCCCACCACCAATCTAGTTAATCCCCCCTCAGCTCTTTCCCCCCAGTCACTGACCTGAAGAGGAGCTCCACTGCATGGCCCAAGCACAGGCAGGCCCCAGCAACACAGCTGCACTGTAGAGCTCCCCTCAAGCCGACAACCGTGCGGCACTGCTGAGGAGGAGAGGAGGGGCCGGGCTTTTAAGCCTTCTCGGCCCCTCCCCCTCCCAAGGCCTGTATATAGTAGTTTCAGCGCCTAAACCCAGCCTGCCTCTTCCAGCTGGGAGGCAAAGGCGCTTCTCCAGCCCAACGGCCAGAACAGCTGTGGGCTGTTGGAACCGCCATTTCAGTATTTCTTTTATACCCCTCTTTTGCCACTGTGGTGTTTAATTATTTTTGAGAGTTATTTAATTATTAGAATGAACTGTGTTTCTTCTTGGAGTAATATGGCCAAATTAAAAGTGAAATGGCTTGACATGCTTACTTAAGATTTTGCCAGCATGTCAATTTAAATTACCTCAGATCACTGGGAAAGCATTACATAACCTACAAAGACCAAGCAAGAGTCCCCAGGATGGAGCTGTGTAGAAAGGAGTAGACCCAGTTCTTAATTGTTAGAATCTTCCAAAGCAGAACACAATTTTACCTCCCTTCCAAAGTGCACCCCTTGACTCCCTCCTGGTGTATTTGCCATTCAGACCTGTGATGATAAGAAAACTGGCACAACTGGGGATACAGCTGTGGTGATGGGAAAACCTTCACTCCCTCTGTGATCATGAGTGGCCAGGCCTTACTGAAAGATGATGTATCTTTGTTGTGAAGAATACACAGAGAGAATCTGCATTCCTAGGGCTTTTTGCAGTATGAATGCCTTTCCCACCATCACACACATACACACTTCAATTATCATAATGATGACAGGCACTTGAAAAGCTACCATTAATTCCTTTTTAATTTTTTTTTATTCCTTTATTCGTACAAATACTACACAGGGAAAGGGAAATGGTGGATACTAAAACACTAACCAATAAAACATTAGCTACAGCAAGGATCATAATACCTACAAATTTCTTAATAGTCATTTCTACATTTATCGATGCAAAAAGAAAAATGAATACGGAATGATACTGGCTGCCTTTTTTCAATATTACTAAAGCTAAATCTAGTTCATTTAGCCAAATTGGGTACATCATAGTTTCAAACAAAAAATAACTTTTCAGACTTTCATTACATTACATTAATTATTTCCTGTGCTTTTTCTTATCAAATTTCAATTGGACTTTAAGAGTTTCAGGAGCTGCTGCTCCTTTTTTGGAATCAGAGTCTTCTGAGGAGCTGTCATGCTGTCTCCTGACTCATGATTGCTCTTTTCATCTGTTTGTGTATTGCCCTCTGTTTTTCCTTTGCCATTGGATGCTGTTTGTTGCTGTTCCAAGAATATCTTTGCTTTTTTGGCAGAATCAATCTTCTTTTTACCATTATAGCTGAATATAAGACCTTCTGGAAATGTCCATCTGAAGGGAATAGAATGATTATGTAGAAAAGAGATTAGTTTTTTATATTGTTATCTCCCTTGCATATTTCAAATGGAATGTCCTTTAAGATTGTCACTTCGTCGCCTTTGATTTTCAGGGATTTCCATTAGTTGCTTTCAGAATTAGATCTCTGGTTGATCTTTTGGAGAATTTAACAAATACTTCACCAGGCAGTTTATTTTTTCTTGATAAAATCCAGTTAAGTTCGATAAACCATATCCATATCACTTTGTAAAGAGTCCACTTTAAGATCTGTCACTGGTGCCAATGCTTCGCTTAGTAACTCCTTTAAATTCTCCCCTTTCTGTTCTGGGATGCCCTGGAATCGCAGGACATATAGTGATTTCTCCATCTGAAGTTGTAACAGTTGCTCTTTATGGGAGATCCGCTATTTTCCCACAGCCTCCAATCTCTGTTTAATACGGTTTGCCTTAAGATCAATTTGTTTCACTGCTTTGTCAGTTTCATCTGCCCTTTTAACTGTATCCATCAATTGCTTCTGGAAACAATTAAGCTTGCTGTTGATATTGGTCTTCTGGTCCAACAGAGGGTGCAACACTGTAGCCATCATGTTTGGGAAGTCAGCAACTGCTTCCAATTTAACAGCTGAGGTCACTGAACTGGCAGTTCCTGGAGAAGCTCTTTTTTTAAGTGCCATTTTGTTTCCTCTCATCAACATTGTTTACACAAGGTAAAGTCCATTTAAACAACCTGAAAGTCTGTTTTGTTTCGCTTTAGACTATTTTGCACCCCATTTGGCTAGTTTGAAAATTTTCTAGTCAGAACTGTCTCTTGCCACCTAGTTTCGCTTAAGAACTGCTATTTTTTTCTCGGGGGGGTTCCCCAAACCCTCCCTCCAAATCTGCTAGGGGCTTTGGATCAGTTTCTCCACTTCACTACTTGTTTAGTTTATGGGGATTTGCAAACACTCATAGTTCATTCTGGCAGTTTTTCAAGAGGTAGAAAGGACAGTATACTTGCCTGTATTGTTTGGCATGCATTTCTGTTCTCCACATTGGACTCACAGTGGCGGGACCTATTGGAGGACAGAAGAGCCTCAATTCCTCAGCCGTCACCTTGGAAGAGGCATCTCTCACACTCCAGGCTAAGACACTCCTATAAGGTCTCTAGGGGGCTTGGAATTGTCTGAGTCCCTTCCATCCACCATGATTCTGGGCCGCTCAAGAGCTCGATGGAGTGCACCCATCCAGGGAGTCACTGAAATTGGAAGCTCCAAAAGCTACCATTCATTCCTGTGGGAACACTTGGGAATGTTGCTGTAGTGATAGAACTGATGCTGGGTGACCCATCCCTTATATACAAATCCTGTACTTCATCAGTCATAATGATATGCATTTTATTATCTGTTGTTTTAATATTTATTTGTTTACCAAATTGTATTTTAAGTGTCCTGAGATGTGTGGGAGATAGGCAGTGATCTCTCCTATATAATAATCCTGTTTTAGGGTGGCAAGATTCCAAGCTTGCCATCAGCCATTGGCCTGTCAGCCGCCACTCAAGAGTACTCGTGTGCCATTGGCCAAGTGCTAGGTCTGCTCCTCTTCCTCGCCCACTCCCCCTTCAGCTACTGTGCCCTGTCAGAATTACTGGCAAATGGCTTTCTCTTGATGAAGATGCTTTTCCTGTGTGGGACTAACTTTCCCCTCAATGGCTGTTGGTAGGTGTCATGAAATGGCAGTTACCTGTGTTTGTAAGATGGCTGTGATTACTTGTTTAAAATGTTCCCCCAGAAGGCTTAATTGAGCTGTAGTTTCAGAGAGGGGCCTGCAGGTGTATCACTCACTGAGTTGAATGGGGCTTCCTCATCTGCTGGCTTACAGTTCCCAGCTGCCCAAGGCCAAACAGTGTGGGAAAACAGGTACTGTCCCAAGGCAGTCTTCATCCCTGGGAATAGCAGAAATTCAGCCACTCCACAGTCAGCTGGACTGGGGAATGATTAGACGTTTCCCTGCTCTCTTGGGTAAGAGAAAGAGGCTGAAGTATAGGTAAGCCCACAACCTCCAGAGGTAGAGAGTATTATGTAGGGAAAGAGGATTGCGTTTAACCACTGTTGATTTATGCCCTGTTGGTTCATAGTGTGTGCTTACTTCTACAGTGTGTGTGTGCTCCATAACTCTGTAAACAGTTCAATTCTTTAATTTGGGCTAATAATCTGTGTTGTGCTCTGACCACATAGTCTCCCCTGCTCTGCACAATACCAAAGCGAGGGGGTAGCCCAGGAAAGCAAGGAAAGGCCAGACCCTTGGGTTGCCAACTTTCTAGGAATCTCCCAAAGATTGGGGATTCCATCTCCAAATAAGGAGATTTGGCCAGAGGGGTCTCATTGTCCCTCTAAAAAGGCAGTGACAATTCCATGAGTGGTGGCAGTGAACTTTAGGAATGAGATATGCCCACAGGATGAGGGTGGAAGGCAAACAGCTGAGTTGTAAACTGGAGCCCATTTCATCACAGTAGGGAACCAAGCCTGGTTCAGATAAAGGAAGGAAACCCATCACAGGCCTTTGTGAGGAACTCATTGGGGCCAGTCCTGACTAGGGATGCCAGCTCCAGGTAGGGAGATTCCTGGAGATTTTCTTGTAGAGTCTGTGGAAACCAGAGTTTGGGGAGGGGAGAGGCCTCAGCTGAACAGAATGCCATAAAGCCCACTTTCCAAAGCAGTTATTTTCTTGGGGGGGGGAGAGATCTGTTGTCTGGGGTTCAGTTGTGATACCTGGTGATCTTCAGGCTCCACCTGGAGGTTGGCTGCCCTAGGCGTAGCAGTCAGTGCTTCAGAGCAGGTTCTGCTAGATCCAGGTTCTTGCTGTAGAAGCTGAGTGGGTGATTTTGGACAAGCCACAGACTTTCAGCCTACCTCATAGGGTTGTTGTACAAGTCAAAAGGGGGAAGAGGAGAATTATGTCATCTGCTTTGGTCCCCATTACAGAGAAAGACTACTTTTCCTCTTGGGAAACCATTGTTGCCAATCTCCAGATGAGGGCTAGAGATCACTCAGAATTACAATTGCTTTCCAGATGGCAGGGATCAGTTCCCCTAGAGAAAATGGTGGACTCTGTGGCAGTCAGGGCTTCAAAGCACAGAAGAGGCTGCAGATGTGTGTGTGGGGGAATGGAAAGCTCAAGAGAGAGGGGGAAATAAAGGTAGGTTGATTATTGGTTGGGAAGGAGATAGTGTTGCCAACTCCAGGTGGGAAATTCCTGGAGATTTGAGGGATCTAACCTGGAGAGGGTGAGGTTTGAGGAGGGGTGGGACCTCAGACAGGTACAATGCCATAGACTCCACCTTCCCAACCACTTTTGCCAATCTCCAGGTGAGGGCTGGAGATCACTGAAAATTACAACTGCTCTTCAGATAGCAGAGATCAGTTTCTCTGGAGAAAATGGTGGGCTCTGTGTCATTATACCCTGCTGAGGTCACCACAGCACATTGATGCTGAGTGCCCAAAGCCTTGGTACTATCCCAGAGCCTCTTTCTAGAGCTCATTGTATTTATTTTCTTATTCCTAGTATATAAATATTTCAAATAAATAAATGCACAAAAATTCAGCCAATCCAAATATATCAACAACTAGACTACTTACTCAAACACTAAAAAGTAGGGTTTTTAACAACACATAATTTATCTATGACACAGTTATATGACTTGTAACTGGTTTAACTGTCTATTTAAACTGATAGATGCCTGGTACAGTAGTATCACAGCAAGGATGAGGGTTATTAGAACTCAATCAGGCTATGTGAGAATAAGGAGCTGATTGCACTGCACTGTACTGCACTATTTATTATTTATCTTATGGTAGAATTAGACATGAGAAGCATATAATAATATAAAATATGTAACCAAACTGATACAATGGGCATACAGAGAGATTGAAAATCCCACTAAATACTAATAATATAAATTTTCAATCACAGCTGGGGAAAGCTCAAAGAGCTCTGTCACATCTCCCTGGAAAGCACAAGGCTGTAAGAGATGAAAGATAGTTTGGCAGGTTGCACCACAGTCCTGTAAGAGATGAAAGATAGTTTGGCAGGTTGCACCACAGTCACATTCCAGTCCTCCTTTTTTGCCCCATTTAAACAACAGGTCTGCACATCTGCCAAAGCCTGTTCATATTCTATTAGCTGTCTTACATGCTTTACGTGACAAGTCAAACCCTGTGGTCCTCTCATTGGTGTTTATCAAATTATGGGTATCAGATGGAGCTGATTACATCCATATTCATGAGCATTCTTTCCTTAGATTGAAATTTTGTGAATGCAGGATTTGTGCAGATCTTATTGCTGGGTGTCAGGACCTTAGTCTGGATAGGCCTGTGTCAGCCATGACTTTGTGAATGGGCAGCTCTTTGTTTTCAACAATCTTTCTGTATTCATGAACAAGAGAATCTTTTCTTTGGAGATGTGGGGAAGTGATGTGGCACAACATAGGTAGCTAATAGGTTGGAGTAGCTAATGGTTCTCATTGTTGTATTGAGTTGGGGCATCAAGTTTGTGGACATGGAGGGTGTTGAGCCACACTGAAGCACTGTATTCCACAGTACTATATACCAACCCCAAAGCTGAGCATCTAAGTGTTATAGCAGACACACCCCAAGTTGTACCACATTATTTTTGCAGGATGTTGTTTTGCTTGTGTATTTTTGCTGCTACATTAGTAAGATGGTGTTTATAGCACAAGGTCCTGTCCAGAGTAATGCCAAGGTACTTAGGTGTGTGGTTATGTGTAAGTTGGGTGCCATTAAGGTTCACCATTGGCAAGATTGTTATTGAGATGGGAACAGGAGCGTTCTGTTTTTCCTGGACTTGGAATGGGCCATTTATGGTAGTAGTCCACCAAAATGTAAGAGTCCATTGTCAGTATTTCCGCAGTCCTTTCAGTTGATTTTTGCCTTACTACAATTGCCATATCATCGATATAAGCAAACTTCCTGGATATCATCTTGGGGACTTCAGAGATGTATAGATTGCACTGTTAAGAAGTAATACAGTGAAGCAACCCGCTGAACAGCCACACAAAGGTCAACAAATGAGCCAAA
Organism: Gekko gecko; assembly: GCA_029375565.1. NCBI lineage: Eukaryota > Metazoa > Chordata > Lepidosauria > Squamata > Gekkonidae > Gekko > Gekko gecko. The sequence continues at coordinate 90,060,259 of JAPDNY010000006.1, forward strand.
TCAGTGGATGTTTGATCATCCCTACCTGATGCTTCAGGAAGTGAAATATACTGGGTTCAAGACATGTATAGTGATCAGCTCATACTTGTGTCAGCAAGTACAGCAGTGCTGCACAAAACACACCCGGGGATCATGCGAATGAAGTTGCTGGCCCACAGCTATGTATGATGGCCTGGCATGGACAGCAAAATTGAGGACTGTGTAAAACACTGCCAGGCAAGCCAAGAAACTCAATCAGAGCCTCCCAGGGCACCGGTGCAACAGTGGGAATCCACCCACAAACCATGGTCCTGGTTACATCTGGACTTTGCGGGGCCCTTCCAAGGACAAATTTTCTTCATTCTGGTGGTTTCCTACACCAAATGGCTGGAAATGGTGCCAGTCTCCTCCACCTCTTACAAGGCAGCAATTTGGGCCCTCTGGCAGATCTTCTGCACCCACAGCCTACCTGACACCATCGTGACGGACAACACAAGTGAGTTGCAAGAGTTCATGGGCTGCTACTTAATCAGGCACATCCAATCTGCTTCTTTCCACCCAGCCACCAATGGCCAAGCTGAAAGGATGGTGAGGACCACAAAGGAATCCCTCTGGCGGATCATCCATGGAGATTGGGATCACTGGCTCACGGCTTTCCCTTTTGGCCATTGTGTGACCATGAGCACCTCCACTGGCCACAACCCCATGGAACCCAGACCACACTCCGGAACACCACCTGGCCCCCGAGAGCCAAGCAGCACCCCATGGATTCTTCCCGGGTGACCCCATCTATGCCCAGAACTTCTCCAGTAGCCCAGCCTGGATCCCTGCCAGGGTGACCCAAGTTACAGGGCCCCTGTTGTATGAGGTTTCTACGGAGGATGGCCAGGTGCTGTGGAGGCACATTGACCAACTCTGCAGCCATCTACCCCAAGTTGAACCATATCTCCCATCAGCAGCCCCAGCTGCAAGAACCCGCACCCACAAGGGACCTCCTAGCAGGCAATGAATGATCAGGTGGACCAGCAGGAGAAGCCCCAGATCAGGCAACCACAGACAGCCCTGAGGACTCACCGAGCCCACTACTGCCTGTTACCACCCCATCAGCTGCATTGAACCCGAGCCCTGTAATCATGACACCCCTGCCAGAACCGCAACTTTCAACCAGGGAGCAACACAGACCAGGTTACTTAAAAGACTATGTCTGTTAGATGCTTTGGAACTTAGGGGGAGGAGGTGTTATGTATTGGGATTGAATCATCCCTGATTGAATCACCCTAGAGACTGGCTGAGCTTGGAGCACAAGAACAATAGCCGGCCAGGACTCTGGAATAAACCAATCAAGTAGTAATGTTTTATAAATAGCCTATCACAGGGAGTGTGTGTGTGTGTGGTGTTTTGCATGCATAAAAGCAGGGCCCCGGCCCTGCTAGAGTTGTCTTAGAGTTAAGCTGAAATCACTAATAAACTATGGGCTGATCACTATATGCATCTCGAACCCAGTATATTTCATTGGTGATGAAGGTGGGAGCCTGTTGAGTCAGCCCAGTGCCCTCCAGCACTGCACCACATACCAGTGCCAAGCACATCGCATCGCTAGCGGGAACATGGCTGCCGCTCCAGGACACTTCAATGCATTTGATGCCACTACAGAGGACTGGAAGTTTTTCCTCAAGTCCTCCAGGATCAGGGCCATGGTGAAAAAGTGCGCCACTTTCTTCCGAGTTTGTGGCTGCATGACCTTCGAGATCGCCTGATTGCTCATTGCTCTTGCAGAGCTCAGGGACACTGCCTACTGGACAATCCTGGAGCAGCTTAAGGAATACTTCTCCCCTAAGTCATCCATCATCACCGTCTGCCATGCATTCCACATGAGGAACCAGGCTGCCAATGAATCCATCACGGATTTAATCACAGCACTATAACAGATTGGCCGGCACTACAACTTCATAGAGCTTGAGGACGCATTCTGGGACCGACTGGTCTGTGGCCTTAGGGACGAGAGGATCCAGAGGAAACTCCTCACAAAAGGTGACCCCAACTTCAAGAAGTCCATGGAGGTGGCCCTCACTGCAGAAGCCACGGAGCAGTTCACCACTGAGGTCCAGAACGTGAAAAGCTCACCATCATTGCAGAGGCTTACCATAGCTGCCCACCACATGGACACCTCCGAGGATGAAGCTGATGAGATTCTACAGCTCCAACGCCCCATATGCCACTACATGCCTTCTACACTGCAACTCCCGTCTGTACCACCATGCGCAATCAACTCTGCTGTATTGACAATGTGCGCCAGCTGCGGAGAGCTCCATTAGTTAAGGTCCTGCTGGTTCCAGGAACCCACATGCAGGAACGGTGGTAAAGTCAGCCACATCACCCGAGCCTGTCATGCCAAGGGAAGCTGGAGATGACCAGTGGCAACCCCAACATCAATGCACTCCACAGAGCTACACACCACATCCGTCCAGCAGCAGCTGGTACTGAACTTGCCCTGGGACACCCCTGACAAAATTACTGAGACTGTCCTGATTGAAGGGAGCCCCTGCATGATGGAGCTTGACATCGGGTCCTCCATCTCTATAATTTCCGAGGACACGATCAAGAGACTCTGTCCCAAGGGGGGGGCCCTCCCCTGCAGCCTGTTGGCTGTACTCTACAAGACTTTCAAAAAAATGAGGTGTCCATCATAGGGGAGGGCAAGTTCCAAGTGCAGTACAGGAACTTCGATGGACTTTTGGACTTACTAGTGGTGAGAGGCAGTTGCATGAGGCTCATAGGACTTGCTTGGTCTGCAACCTGGGGTTCAGAGTGACTGGGGTGCACGACGTGGCCACCAGAGACTTTCAGGGGGTGTGCAATGAATTCCCCACAGTCTTTGACAGGACGCTCGGTCGCTACACTGGGCTTTCAGTCTCCCTACAACTCAACCCGGAGGTATGGCCCATATGGCTGAAGGCCAGGCACGTCCTGTTCGCCCTAAAGCCTAAGATAGACAGGGAGCTGGATTGGCTAGTGGCCCAAGGGGTTTTGGAGCCAGTACCACATGCCCTATGGGAAACCCCTATCGTGACTCCAGTAAAGCCCAGTGGAGACGTCTGCATCTGCATGGACTACAAATGCATGATATACAAGGCCCTGCAGGGCCACGTCTATCCAGTCCTGGTGGTCAGCCACATCCTGGCATCCCTAGTGGGTGCAAAGATCTTCAGTAAGCTGGACTTAGCTCAGGCTTACCAACAGCTCCCAGTGGATGATGCGACCCCAGAGACCCAGACAACAGTGACACACAGGGGTGTGTCCCAGGTGTGGTGGCTACAATTGGGGTCAGCATAGCCCTGGGAATTTTCCAGAATCTAATGGACTCTCACCTTAAAGGAACTCCCAGGGTACAGCTCTTCTTTGATGATGTTCTGATCGCTGCACCCACAGATGAGGACTTTGCTGAGAGACTGCGCACCGTCCTGCAGCGATTTCAAGTCACTGGTCTCAAAGTAAAGTGGGAGAAATGTCTCCTGGGGGTTCTGTGAGTCAAGTTCTTGGGGTTCTGCATCAATGCTCAGGGCATACATCCTGCTCCCAACAAGGTGAGCACCATCATCAATGACCTGGCTCCCATATCCAAGCTAGAACTCCAAACCTTCTTGGGGCTGTTGAACTTTTATCATTCATTCCTGCCCCACAAAGCTGTGGTCACAGAGCCACTGCATCAACTCCTCGACAAGAAAGCCCCCTGGGTCTGGGGCCAGAACCAAGCCCCAGTGTTCCGAGCCATCAGGGAGCTGCTCACCTCGAATGCCATCCTTGCACACTTCAATGAAACACTGCCCGTTATCCTTACCTGTGATGCTTCACTGTATGGGGTAGGAGCCATCCTCAGACACCAGCTACCCAACGGCAAGGAGGTTCCCATGGCTTACTACTCCCGCACCTTGTCCTCGGCTGAGCACAATTAAGCACAGATAGACAAGGAGGTGCTGGCAATCATAGCGGGGGTCAAGAAGTTCCATGATTACCTCTACAGGTGGCCCTTCACCATCATAGCTGACTACAAGCCCCAGCTGGGCATGCTGGTCTTGGATTGCCAGACACCACAGATGCTATCTCCCAGAGTGCTGTGCTGGTCTATCTTCCTGTCTGGCTACCAGTACTCTCTAATCCACCACCCTGGAAAGGTGATGGTCATGCCAACACCCTCAGCCACCTGCTGCTTCCCTCCTGTGACCCAGACCCTGCTCAGGCACATCAAATCCTGCTCTTCAAAGACCTCCCCAACTGTCCTCTTCAGGTGTCTGACATGTCCTGCCACACCGCCGGGGACCGTGTCCTCTCTGACATTTTAGACTGGGTGGGGAGGGGCTGGCCCACCAGTTGGGTGAGCCCAGAATTTGCAGCATTTTCCTCCCGCCGAGATGAACTTTCAGCACAAGGGTTGCCTGCTGCGGGGGAGCTGGGTAGACATGAGAAGCATATAATAATTCAGTCAGGGTAATTCAATCAACCAGTCCCTAGGGTGATTCAATCAGGGATGATTCAATCCCAATATTTAACAGGAAGAAAGCCTTTACTTTTGTTGACCATTAACAAAAGTCTTCTCCCTCACCCAGTAGATTGAAAGGTTCCTGGAAAAAAGATGTGATCTATAGCTTTTTGCCCACATGGGAAGGTAATATGAACCAAACTTCTGAGTATCAGCAGAGAACAAATTCAGTTCCAAAGCTGTAATTTTCACACAGACACCTGTGTGTGAGCTGTCATTTCCCTACATCTTGCTTGCTGATTGTGCCCAGCTAGCCCAGCATTCTCTTTCCAGCCGGATGCTTCTCAGCAAGGACTAAAAGCAAAAGTTCTCCATTGTCGCCTGTCATAAACATTGGGTATATATCAGTGAAGTAAATAAATAGTTAAATAACTTTCAGATTTATATGTCTTCTCATCATATACATTCCATTTAGCTATCATGGATAAGCTGTACCATTCTGAGACCCTGTTGTTAGTATATGGTTATAACCTGATGCTGAACTCTGTCTGGAGTTATTTCTTATGGATGGATAAAATATATCCTCCAAAGGCAGGACCTTGGGTGTGTGTGTGACTGAGGGGACAAAATTCAGAGGGCCCAAGTCAGCTAGATGGACCCTGAAGCCAGTTTCATGCTGTATCATAGAATGCATAACAAAATATAATGCAGTTCTGACTACAGCTACTAGGGGTGCAGGGAAGGCAGAGCACAGTAAAGAATGTGACCTTTCTGCAAATTTTACTGTGATGCTGAGGGTAACCCTTGCTTTTCAGATCCTGTTAAACCCATCACTCAAGCCAGCACGGGAGCAAGGCAAGACAAGTCAGAACAAGCTCAGTCACTGCCAGGATGCAGCCTCCTAACAAGGTCTATGGTTTCCTTTTTCATTTAGTTCCACCCAGTTCCTGCACAGCCAGATCTCGCAAAGGGGCAGCCCTTGTGGTAGCAAAATAAACAAATAAATAAAAGTTGTTGTCTTTCCCTACATTTCTGTAATTCTTTTCTACACTCTTCTCCTTCATTTTGCTGTCTTTCATGATCTGCCATTTGTCTATCCCCACTTCTAACCCCCCCTTTCAGTCTGAACTCCTCATTCATCCTTGTTGACAACATAGAATATATTTAATAGTTGCATAGCAGCAAACCTTTGTTAGTATAATACCAGAAGGGAGGAGTTAATATTTCCCCATAATCCATCAAAGTAGTAAAAGGATGTGTCCCCCTCTCCAGCCTTAACATACATGATCATTAAATCTTAATCTGTCTCAGTGGTAACAAATGAGGAACAAAAATTAGAATTTATTTACTTACTTTATACTCTGTCTTTCTCCCCAAGCAGGACCCAAAGCAGCTTACATGGTTTTTTCTCTCCTCTATTTTATCCCCACAACAATCTCATGAGGTAGGTTAGGCTGGACTTGCCAAAAGTCACTCAGCAAGTCAGTTTGGTGTAGCAGTTAGGAGCATGGAGTGGGTTTGATTCTCCACTCCTCCACATGTAGCTGCTGGTGTGAACTTGGTTCAGTTACAAGTTCTTCAGAGCTGTGCTCTCATGAGCAGTTCTCAAAAGAGCTCTCTCAACCCCACTGTACTTGCAAAAGGACTTAGCTTAGGGATGCATAACAATGGCTTGCTAGGATCCTAGAATGGACCAGTTGGGATCCTAGAGTAACCCAATTGGGAAACAATGTAGTTTAAATAGCCTATAGTTGGGAGTGGGGTGTGTTTTGGGTGTAACCTTTTTCAGGCATAAATACCCGGCTTTGGCCAGGGGTTTCTCAGTCTTCTTTCTCTTGCTGAATTACTAATAAACTATGAGCTGATCACTTGAATGTGTCTGAACCCAGTATATTTCACAGGCAATGAAGGTGGGATCCTGATGAGCAAGCCGGCTTCAAACAGCACAGTAGTGCACACTGAGCCCCTGAGCATCACACCGCTCCAAAGACAATGGCTGCCACTCCAGGAATCCTGCCAGAATTTGACACACTCACCCAGAAAAGTGGGAATCCTGGGTGGAACACCCAACCTATTTTGTGGAATTCCAAGGCACTGATGACACCATGAAAAAGAAGGCTCTCCTGCTCAGCTCCTGTGGGATTGATACCCTGGAGCTGGCCCAGAGCCTCAGTGCACCAACCACACTAAAGCTTGCCACCTTTGATGGTCTCATCAAGGTGCTCACAGACCACTTCTCACCCAAGCCCACTCACATGACTCGCCGCATGGAATTCTTTGAGAAGAACCAAAGGCCCGGTGAACTGCCCTCGGCTTATGTGGCTGCCTTACGCAACCTGGCCTTCCATTGTGAGTTCACCACTCTTGAGGAAGCACTCCTAGACCATTTCAAGTTTGGCCTCATGGACAAGAAGCTCCACCACAAGCTTGCGAGCCAAGTGGATATAGACCTCCAAAAGGCAATCCAAGCAGCAGCAGCATTTGAGAAGTCCAGGGAGGTCAACCACTAGAAGACTCTCATGAGCGGAGATCCTGCTATTTCAGAGATGCCACATATCAGACCTGCGGGAAGGTCAGTCACATTGCCCATGCATGCTGCTCGAAGGGAAGAGGGAGGCGACCACCGGTTACCCCAACATCAATGCATTCCACGGAGCTACACACCACCTCTGTCCAGCAGCAACAGGTATTGAACTTGCCCTGGGAGACCCCTGACAAAATTATGGTCACCGTCTTACTCGAGGGAAGCCCCTACTCAGTGGAGCTAGATACCGGATCCTCCATTTCAATTATCCTGGAGGACATGTTCCACAGGCTCTGCCTCAATGGGGGTCTTCCTCTGCGGCCTATTGGTTTCACCCTATGGGACTTTCCCAAAAATGAGGTGTCCATCCTGGGGTAGGGAAAGTTCTGAGTGCAGTACAGGCAATTTGATGGACTTTTGGACCTGCTGGTAGTGAGGGGCAGTCATACTAGCCTCATAGGACTTGCATGGTTCATGCCACTAGGGTTCAGGGTAACCGGGGTGCACCAGGTGGCACCAAAGACTTCCAGGCAGTGTGCAACAAGTTCCAGGTGGTATTTGATGGGATGCTTGGCCGTTACACCAGACCCCCAGTCTCTCTACAACTAAAGCCAGCAGTTCAGCCAGGCATGTACCATTCGCTCTTAAACCTAAGATTGATGCAGAGTTGAATAGGCTGGTGGCCCAAGGAGTTTTGGAACCAGTACACCATGCCACATGGGAAACCCCAATTGTAACTCCAATAAAGCCCAACGGGGACATCCACGTCTGCCCAGACTATAAATTTACAATAAACAAGGCTCTACAGACCACGCATATCTGATCCCAGTGGTCAGCCATGCCCTGGCCGCTCTGCGGGTGCCAAGGTCTTAAATAAGCTGGACTTAGCTCAGGCATACCAACAGCTCCCGGTTGATGATACAACGGCGGAAGCGCTGACAATTGTGATGCACAGGGGTGTGTTCTGGGTGTGGAGGCTGCAGTTTGGGGTCAGCGTGGCCCCAGGAATTTTTCAGAATCTAATGGACTCTCTCCTTAAAGGGATTCCTGGGGTACAGCCCTTCTTTGACGATGTTTGAATTGCTGCACTCACAGATGAGGACTTCACCACGAGGCTGCACACAGTCCTGCAATTATGTCAAGCAGCCAGGCTCAAGGTCAAGAGGGAAAAATTGCCTTCTGGGAGTTCTGAGGATCGAGTTCCTGGGGTTCTCCATAGACATGCAAGGCATCCATCCAGCCCCAGACAAGGTGAACACCATCGTCAACATGCCAGCCCCCACATCCAAACCAGAACTTCAGACCTTCTTGGGGCTACTGAACTTTTATCATTCCTTCCTGCCCCACAAAGCTGCGGTTGCAGAGCCACTGCACCAGCTCCTCAACAAAAGAGCCCCTTGGGTCTGGGGCGAGTGACAGGCCAATGCATTCCAGGCCATAAAGGAGCTGCTCACTTCATACACCATCCTGGCGCACTTCAATGACACTTTACCGGTCATCCTCGCTTGCAATGCTTCCCCCTGCAGGGTCAGCATGGTCCTGGGCCACTGGCTTCCTGACAGCAGAGAGGTTCATGGTATTTTTATTTATTTACTTTCAGCTGAGGTGCTTTATCTGAGAAGGTACTGTGTCAGGGACTGTATTTGGGAGTGTGTGGGTGAGTTGTAACAGACTCCTGACTGCTGGAGTTAGGGTGTGAAAGGGTCATTGTTTGCCTGTAATTAAGTGCTTGGGTGAGATTGAATAGCAGACTCCTGGCTGCTGGAGTTGGGGTGTGAAAGGGGCTTTGTTTGACCGTCATTAAGTGCCTTGGGTAATTTTGAGTAGCTGCTGGCCACACCCTCTCCTGGGAGACATTTCCATTTAAGGCAGGAAGTTTGCAAGAGGCACGAGCCTCTGGCACGAGCCTCTGGCACGAACCGAAGGGCGAGAGCAAAAGGGCGAGGCTCTTTGCCTGTGGCTCTTGGCCTAGGGGCTCTGTAAGAAGCCCAGGAAGAGCCAGAAAGCCAGGACCTTGGCTCCTTGGTAAGGTAAGTAGACTCCTACAACAGGAGCCATATAAATACAAAGGGTTTTAAAAGGGGGTTATAGAAAAGTATTTGTTTAAAAACAATTATGAAGCCAGAATGCCAGCAGGGGGTTGGGGGCTATCCAGTGTTTTGCATGGAGTGTCACATGTATGACTATCTGCCCACTGGTCAGAAGTCTTGGGTGTGTGCTCGGTGCAAGGAGCTCCTGGTTCTCAGGGAGCGAGTTTGCTCCCTTGAGGCCAAGGTGGCTGACCTGGAGAAGCAGGGACAGTCAGTTAGGTGCACGGGGAAGACTCTCGGGGACTTGTTAGATATGTCCCACTCTGGATCTGGCAGCCCGGCTGCTGCCAGGGAGCATGAGGGTCAAGGGGAAAAGGGGCACCATGCTGAGGATAAGGGGAATGTGCCCTCAGAAGGGACCTCTTCTTCAGCTGGTGAACGGGTATCCTTTCGTACCAAGGAACCGTCCCTGGGAAGGGTGGGAGGGGGCTCTTGGTAGTTGGTGATTTGATCCTTAGGCAGGTAGACAGCTGGGTGGCGAACCCGCGTACTGACCGTATGGTGACTTGCCTGCCTGGTGCGAAGGTAGCGGACGTTACGCGTGTTTTAGATAGGCTGGTAGATAGTGCTGGGGAGGAGCCAGTGGTCGTGGTGCACGTCGGCACCAACGATGTGGGGAAATGCAGTCGTGAGGTCCTGGAGGAGAAATTTAGGCTGCTGGGCAGGAAACTCAAGGCCAGGACCTCCAAGGTATCCTTCTCGGAAGTGCTACCTGTTCCACGTGCAGGGCCGGAGAGACAGGCACAGATCAGGAGTCTCAATGCGTGGATGAGACGGTGGTGTAGGGGGAAGGGTTCAAGTTTGTTAGGCACTGGGATGCTTTTTGGGACAAGAGGGAGCTGTACAAAAGGGACGGTCTCCACTTGTCCCGAGAAGGAACCAGGCTGCTGGCACTCAAAATCAAAAAGGTGGCAGAGCAGTTTTTAAACTGAATAATGGGGGAAAGCCGACAGGAGATGAAAAGTCTCTGGTTCGGGATGGCTCATCTCAAAGAGATGAAGGGGTAGCTATTACTTTTGTACAAGGAAATGGATTACAATTGTCCACTGAGACTGTGGCTAATGATAGGAACTGCCTGGCAAGGTCTCGAGGCAGCAAGAGGAAGGCTGTGGGCTTAACAAACATGGGAAACTATAAGTGTTTATACACAAATGCTAGAAGTCTCCGAGGTAAAATCGGGGAGTTGGAATGCTTGGTGTTGGGGGGAAATAGACATTGTGGGTATTTCAGAAACTTGGTGGGATGAGGAAAATCAGTGGGATACGGTGATTCCTGGTTATAAATTATATCGGAAGGATAGGGGGAGAAGGGTTGGAGGTGGGGTGGCTCTGTATGTCAGAGAGGGTATACCGTCCAGTAAGATTGAGAGGGTAAGAGAATTGGATTCCCTTCTGGAAATGCTATGGGTTGAAATAGTGGGTCCAAAAGGAGGCTTAACAGTGGGAGTTTGTTATCGCCCACCAGATCAAAAGATAGAGGAGGATTATAAAATGATGAATGAATTAAAGATAGCGGCTAGACGAAATAACTGTGTTGTAATAGGCGACTTTAACTACCCACACATTGATTGGGTCAATATGAGTTCTAGTCGGGAAAAAGAGATTGCGTTCTTAGACACTCTCAATGACTGTGCTGTGGAACAGATGGTCACAGATCCTACCAGGGGAGAGGCGATCCTGGATTTGGTCCTAAGTAACACCCAAGACCTGGTGAGAGATGTAAAAGTGATTGCACCACTTGGAAACAGTTACCATAATGTCATTGAGTTTAACATTTGTACAGATAGGGAGTTGCCCAAAAAGACTGACGCAACCACTTTTAACTTTAAAAGGGGTAACTTCTCTGGTATGAGGGGACATGTGAGGAAGAAATTGAAAGGAAGAGTGGAGAAGGTCAAAACCATTGGGGAAGCTTGGAGACTATTTAAAAAGACAATCCTAGAAGCTCAGCAAAAATATATACTGCAGGTTAGGAAAGGTACAAATAGGTATAGAAAAAAGCCTGCATGGTTAACAAATAAAGTAATGGAAGCTGTAAAAGGTAAGAAGGATTCATTTAAGCGGTGGAAAGCTAGTCTTAGTGAGGTTGATAAAAGGGAACACAGACTATGGCAAATAAAATGCAAGTCTGTGATCAGGCAAGCAAAAAGGGAATATGAGGAGCATATCGCAAAAAACATAAAGACCAACAATAAAACTTTCTTCAAATACATTAGAAGTAGGAAGCCAGCCAGGGAGGCAGTGGGGCCCTTGGATGACCAAGGGGTAAAAGGACTACTGAAGGATGACAGGGAAATGGCTGAGAAGCTGAATGCATTTTTTGCCTCTGTCTTCACTGTGGAAGAGAGAAGTGTTTGCCCACTCCAGAAGCACCGATTTCGGGAGGGGGTTTGAAAGACCTGAATCAGATTGAGGTGACAAGAGAGGAAGTCCTCCGACTGATGGACAATTTAAAAACTAATAAATCACCAGGCCCGGATGGCATTCATCCGAGAGTTCTGAAAGAACTCAAATGTGAACTTGTGGATCTCCTGACAAAAATATGTAATCTTTCTTTAAAATCTGCCTCCATTCCTGAGGACTGGAAGGTAGCTAATGTCACTCCCATCTTTAAAAAGGGCTCCAGGGGAGATCCAGGAAATTACAGGCCAGTCAGTCTGACATCGATACCGGGTAAGTTGGTGGAAACTGTTATTAAGGAAAGAATTAGTAGGCACATTGATGAACAAAAACTATTGAGGCAGACTCAGCATGGGTTCTGTAAGGGAAGATCTTGTCTCACTAACCTGTTAGTGTTTTTTGAGGGAGTGAACAAACATGTGGACAAGGGGGACCCAATAGATATTATTTACCTTGACTTCCGGAAGGCTTTTGATACAGTTCCTCATCAAAGGCTCCTAAGTAAGCTCAATAGTCATGGGATAAAAGGACAGGTCCTCTTGTGGATCAAAAACTGGCTTATAAATAGGAAACAGAGAGTGAGTATAAATGGGAAACTTTCTCAGTGGAGGGTGGTAAGCAGTGGGGTACCACAGGGATCAGTACTCGGTCCGATGCTTTTTAACTTGTTTATTAATGATTTGGAATTGGGAGTAAGCAGTGATGTGGCTAAATTTGCAGATGACACGAAGTTGTTCAGGGTGGTGAAAACCAGGGAGGATTGTGAGGCACTCCAAAGGGATCTGTTGAGGATGGGTGAGTGGGCATCAACGTGGCAAATGGGGTTCAATGTGGCCAAGTGCAAAGTGATGCACATTGGAGCCAAAAATCCTAAATATAAATACACGTTGATGGGGTCTGATCTGGCAGAGACTGACCATGAGAGAGATCTTGGAGTCGTAGTGGATAACTCGCTGAAAATGTCTACACAATGTGTAGCTGCAATAAAGAAGGCCAACGCTATGCTGGGGATTATTAGGAAGGGAATTGATAACAAATCAGCCAGTATCATCATGCCCCTGTATAAATCATTGGTGCGACCTCATTTGGAATACTGTGTACAGTTCTGGTCACCACATCTCAAAAAGGATATTATAGCATTGGAAAAAGTGCAGAGAAGGGCAACTAGAATGATAAAAGGGTTGGAACACCTTCCCTATGAAGAAAGGTTAAAATGCTTGGGGCTCTTTAGCTTGGAGAAACGACGGCTGAGGGGTGACATGATCGAGGTTTATAAGATTATGAATGGGATTGAGCAGGTTGAGAAAGAAGTACTTTTCTCCCTTTCTCACAATACAAGAACTCGTGGGCACTCTATGAAATTGCTGAGCAGTCGGGTTAGAACAGATAAAAGGAAATACTTCTTCACCCAAAGAGTGATTAACATATGGAATTCACTGCCACAGGAGGTCGTGGCAGCTGCAAGCATGGACAGTTTCAAGAGGAAATTAGATAAACATATGGAGCAGAAGTCCACCAGTGGCTATTAGCCACAGGGTATAGAATGAGAACTCTCAGTCTGGGGCAGGTGATGCACTCTATTCTTGGTGCTGGAGGGGGCAGCAGTGGGAGGGCTTCTGGTGCCCTGGCCCCACTGCTGGACCTCCTGATGGCACCTGGTATATTTTGGCCGCTGTGTGACAGAGTGTTGGACTAGATGGGCCATTGGCCTGATTCAACATTGGCTTCTCTTATGTTCCTGTGGTGTATTATTCCCACACCTTGTCCTCGGCAGAGAGGAATTATGCTCAGATCAACAAAGAGGCTCTGGCAATCATGGCGGGCATCAAGAAATTTCACGATTACCTTAACGGGCAGCCATTTCACCACCGTGACCAACCACAAGTCCCGGACTGCCAGACATCACAGATGCTGTCCCCCAGGATGCTGCGCTGGTTGATTTTCCTGTCCAGTTACCAGTACTCACTCGTCTACCACCTCAGGAAGGCCATGGGCACGCAATGAAATTGCTCAGCAGTCGGGTTAGAATAGATAAAAGAAAGTACTTCTTCACCCAAAGAGTGATTAACACATGGAATTCATTGCCATAGGAGGTGGTGGCAGCTACAAGCATGGACAGCTTCAAGAAGGAATTAGATAAGCATATAGAGCAGAGGTCCATCAGTGACTATTAGCCACAAGGTATAGGTAGGAACTCTCAGTCTGGGGTAAGTGATGCTCTGTATTCTTGGTGCTTGGGGGGGAACAGTGGGAGGGCTTTTAGTGTTCTGGCCCCACTGGTGGACCTCCTGATGGCACCTGGTATTTTTGGCCACTGTGTGACAGAGTGTTGGACTGGATGGGCCATTGGCTTATCTTATATTCTTATGTTCTTACATGCTCCTTTGAGTTCATCTGTACACTGGATCTCAAGACAAATCTATATTGGGAAAGAAGAAACTAAAGTCCATAGTTCAGACCTATATTTAATACAAAAATATTCAGACAGTAACACATACAGACATGCTGGCTATTTTAAACATACCAAGGCAGAATTCCTATATCAAGAATTGCAGAACCTTTAATGCTTTCTTTTGCTAAAGGTCCTCTTGGCTGAGATGAAACTTTTCAAAAGTAATAAATAACAGGGCAATTATTTTTAACTTCCTACACAGGAATTCAAATATTTGATTGATGTTGCTCTTTCAGACAGTGCCAAGAAGTCTCAAGTAGCTTTCATTGGCATGCTTGCCAGCACTTTGGAATTCTTGCCAGATATTATCTGTGACCAGGCACAACTTCTCTCCCCCATTTCCCCCCAAGGTGTGGCATGACTAAGAGAAGAAATTAGGCATGACCCATGGAGCAATACAAGTGGGTAAAAAGCTATCTATGAAGTGAAAGACAAAAGAACAGTTTCAGCCACTTCTATTTTTGTGAATCCACCTTGTAGCTTCAATTATTCATAGGGCTGATGAAACAGCAAACATTTAAAATTGCAGTGAACACAAACATCATATATAGAAATAGCTCCACAGAATTCACCACCTATTAGCAATAAAGCAAAGTTCTATACATATTAAAGATCTACAAGAGGAAATTCAAAGGAATCTAATTTCTATGACTGCTTTGGAACAATATGAGGATGTTCTTCCCCATCATAACCATCAATGCTACACTTTTTTGTGCCTTGCTTAATGTGATACTCCTACTCCTAAATCCTAATTTGTTGAATTTATCATTCAGTTCCCTTGCTGGTATCTATGCTATATTGTTGTAGAAGTCTTGGTTTTCTCTCTCCATTGAAATGGTCCTTAAGGGTTAACAACATGGGTAGCTAAAATTACTGCAATCCTTATTTGCAACTCTTTCTTATTCACTATTGGGAACAGATAGATTCCCATAGTCTCCTTGTATCACCTTTATCAGTTCAAGGCAGTGGTGGGGTTTAGGATTGTTTTCCAGGTAGAGCTCCAATTATTTGGATTGTGAGAACTTGTGAGGGAAAACCATGACATCACCCTTTGAGAAGATTTACCTACTCATGTCCTTTTCTAGGCCACAGGAGTATAATTGTAGAGGGCTAGTTGATTTAAAAAGCAAGTGGGCCAGCTGGCTTTAAGGAGCAATATGTAGCATCTTGTACTGTATGCTGGAACCTCACTTTTTTGTCTTTGATTCCTTATATATATTTGTAAGTATCTACCTTGCAACTGAGAAATCTTTAGCTGTTTGCAACTACTTTTGGAATTAGGTGTTGTGTAATTCCAGTACTTTTGTTATTTTTCTCTCCCTGTTGAAATCTGAAAGTTTGTACTATGGGTTTTTTTTTTCTTTTATAACTTTTTTATTTAAATAAATCCTCTTATATTTTAACAGATATGGTTGGCTTATGGTACAATAATATCCTGGAACCTATATGTTTTCTGGCAGGTTTGCCAGGGTTTTGTGGGTGCTTGTATTGTTTACTTGCTTTGAGGGAGTGCAACTACCCAAGGGAGCAGTTAGTTCCCAGAGAATAGCTTGGACTTCAGTGGCTTGGGGTCTACTACAATTATACAATGGGATCCTGGGGTAATGATGATAAAATTCAAGCAGTGATTGACTTCAGCCTGTGAGGTACTTAGAAGGGCCTCTGGTTGCAAGTTCCAGATCTGTACAGAGACCAAATATAGTGGATGCTATTGGCTAAGCTGCTACAATTTTATAGATGAATTATATCAAACAAAGAAACACTATGATAAAAATGACAATAACATTTAATAAATCCTATGAACATCAATTTATATATCAATTAAAACTTTACAATATTGCTAAGGAAATTCTAACATTTTCAAGGAAAAGTCCAGCATCCTCCATGAGCACCCGGTTATACACTCATTTCACCAATCTTCCTCAGGAGTAATAATATTGTGTTGGAAGGTGTCAGCCTTTTGATACAGCTTAACTTCTTTTTTTGCTTCCTTCAAATAGTTACAGCTTAACTTCTTTTTTTACTTTCTTCAAATTATTTCATCTTAACTTCTTTTTTAATTTCCTCAAATTATCCTGGAACAAACTGGGGATTATTAGGAAGGGAATTGAAAACAAATCAGCCAGTATCGTAATGCCCCTGTATAAATCATTGGTGTGGCCTCATTTGGAATACTGTTATAAATAAATAAATCCCTCCTACACCCAGAGTCAATGAGGGCTCGGACCCTGATGTGGGTCATCATCACTGGATTCATTATAACCACAGTCACAAAGAAGAGGGAGGGATAATTGCTCACCGTTTTGGGCACTTCAGGGGTAGGGTCCTGCTGTGCTGCGCCACTAACAAACAGGACCAGTTCGTTTCCCTGCAGCTCGCCCTCTTCTTCTTCCAGGATCATTGAATCCACAGGGTCTGGATTGGCAAAAAGGACTCATGGGTTGCGCGGCTTGGCTGTTCCCTTCCTCGGGGTTGACATCGGCCGCCTCCAAAGCTCCTCTTGGGTTAGGGCTCGGCCAGGGTCCTCCTTGGGGCAAGATGCTGCAAAATGCCCTTTCTCCCCACATCTGAGGCACAAGCCCTGTCTCATGCGTTGATCTCTCACCCCGCTCTGGGTGGATGTGGGCCGGCTTCTGACCTGGGTGGCAGAGGTACTTGGGCGGTTGTTTCCAAGAGATAAATCCAGTTTCATGAGACGCAGTTGGCTTTCAGCTTTCTCGGCTTCTTCCATCCAACCTTGGAGCGTGCGTGGCTCCTTGGAGCTAAGGACATTGTGGCGGACGTCCACCGCTAATCCCATTCGATATTGTTGAGCCAGCACTGGATCAGTCCAGTCCCGGATCTTGGCTGCATGCCTTTGGAATTCTCTCGAGTACTCCCTCATGGTCAGTTTGCCTTGTTTGAAGGTGCCTTCTGGGCTGCCGCCGGGTCTTCAAAGCGATTTCTCAAGGCCCACATGAAGTCATCCACATTTCCCAGCTCCACTGCTTCCAGATCGTGTAGGGCCACGTACCAGCTGGTAGCAATTCCCCGGAATCGTGAGGTGATAAACCCCACCTGTTGCTCCTCGTCCGGGAATACATGGCCCCACCGCTGCACAAATTTTCCGACCTGTAATATGAAGAATGATACCGTCTCAGGGTCCCCGTCAAAAGTAATCTCCAACATGTCTTTGGGACGAATTATTGGTGGGACGGGAACCATGCCTGGAACTGGTGCAGGGAGTGGGAGGGGCGCCGGCGCAGGAGCTGGTGGTGGAAGGATTGGTGGAGGCTGGGCCTGGTTGTCCTGGTACTGGTGCTCCTGGGCCAGGTCCCACTGGGGGTGGTTGGCCAGGAGCTGGTTGACCTGGTACTGGCTGCCCTGGGACTGGTTGGCCAGGAGGGGGTTGTCCCGGCAATACTGGTGGTGCTGGGGCCGGGGCTGGTCGTGGTTGAGTCAACGGGTGGGCTCGGATAGCCTGATCCATCATCTGCGGTAGGGACTGCATCAACTTGCCCATGTCCCTCATTAACCATTGGGTATCGTCTTGGATTGTGTCCATGCAGGCATCAGCATCCGGGCTGGACCCTGGTCTCATTGACCCACGGGGCATCCGCCCCTGAGGCAGCCCAAAGCTTCCTCAGGGATCCAGTAAACTGTCCCGGCTCTGGCTCCCTGGTAGGGACCAGGTCGTCTGGGTCGTATCCAAAAGGTTCTTAGTCCAGTCTCGCGGCTTCCGCTGGGTCACCCACTTGTCCCAGGGTATCGGGGCACTGTGATAGTAGGTTCAGGGTATCACCCCTCCATGGCTCTGGGTCGGCCCTGCCGGGCTGTAGATCTGGAGAGTGTACGATGCTCCCACGGTACTGATCAATGGAGGGGTGACTGGCCCAGCCTGGCAGTACGGGATCAAAGCTGTCGTTACCGGAGTCATAGTCACAGGTGCGACGGTAGCTGGCACGGTCGTAACTGGAACTGTGGTCACTGGGATTGCCACGGTGGTGACCGGAACCGTGGTGACCGGTGTGGTAGTCGCTGAGACTGTCACCGGTGTTCCCCCAGCACCGCTCATCGTGGTGGAAGGCAGTGGCTGGAGGTGGTAGATTAGGATTCCTGACAATTTCTGTCAGGTTCAAAAGCAAGTAGATCCAAACATTCTTAATCAAAAGAAGGGCTTTATTGGAATACAGTGCTAAAACCCACAGTGGAGGATCATTGTCAGGAATGGGGGGGGGGGAAGCGGCGCAAGCGAAGTTATAGTGTGATGCAAAGTGCAACTAGCAAATGAACTGTAAGCGCGCGCACGGGAAACTCCCGGCGGGAGAATTGCTTAATAGGCGGGAGACGACTCCCTCCTCCCCTCATCTTCACAGGACTGGAAAATTCTCATAAGCTCAAGAATAGCCCAAAGCCCACATTCAAGGCCACCGTGATAAGACCAAGCGGCAGGGAAGAAGCTCCCACGTTACTGCCAGCATACCTACGCAAGCGCAAAGCGAGGATGAGATAGGGAACACAGAACAATGGACTCAAAGAAAATCAGCAAACAGACATTTCTGACAACTGTGTACAGTTCTGGTTGCCACACCTCAAATAGGATATTGTAGCATTGGAACAAGTGCAGAAAAGGGCAACTAGAATGATAAAAGGGTTGGAACACTTTCCCTATGAAGAAAGGTTAAAACGCTTGGGGCTCTTTAGCTTGGAGAAACGACGACTGAGGGGTGACATGATCGAGGTTTATAAGATTATGCATGAGATAGAGCAGGTTGAGAAAGAAGTACTTTTCTCCCTTTCTCACAATACAAGAACTCGTGGGTACTCCATGAAATTGCTGAGCAGTCGGGTTAGAACAGATAAAAGGAAGTACTTCTTCACCCAAAGAGTGATTAACACATGGAATTCACTGCCACAGGAGGTGGTGGCAGCTACAAGCATAGACAGTTTCAAGAGGGAATTAGATAAACATATGGAGCAGAGGTCCATCAGTGGTTATTAGCCACAAGGTATAGATAGGAACTCTCAGTCTGGGGCAGGTGATGCACTCTATTCTTGGTGCTGGAGGGGGCAGCAGTGGGATGGCACCTGGTATTTCTGGCTACTGTGTGACAGAGTGTTGGACTAGATGGGCCATTGGCCTGATTCAACATTGGCTTCTCTTATGTTCTTATGTTCTTATGGTTATTTAGAATGGAAAGAAACATGACGCTGAGTGGAATATAGTTTTGTTTAAATTTTTAAATTTTAAAAATTATTAATTTTTAACTTTAACAATTTTAAACTTACTTCCAGTTCCATTTCAAGTGTTTGAATTCTATAGATTCTATAGATGATCAAAACAGATATAAACTCCTTAAAATAAGCAGCAGCAGATCAGGAAAGGATGGTTGAAGTGTTTTGATAATATGAAGGGAAGAGAAGAAAATCAAAAGCTACAGCCTGAAGGCAGAAGGACAACTTCAAGAGACAGTGCACATATGGCCAGGAGATGCATAGGTGCAGAATGCTGAATTTCACAAATTGATTTCCAATAAGCCTCCAAATCTTTAAGTACAGACTTCAAGTAAGATTTGAATAACTCCTATACTAGGTGGTCACAGAAACTATGGGAATTTTAGAAAGCAGTGCCCATCGCAATTTGTGAAAGCACCTCTGGCAAGGACCTATATGTGGTCCAGTTGTTGCATTCTGGGGCAGTAAGATAAAAGTGACAATTTGTGAGCACTGTTGTGTGCAATCTATATTTTCACATTCTTCTTTCCAATAGAGGAGCAGGCCTTTGAAAAAGAACCAACTAAGGAAAGAAGGGTAAGAGATTCTTTCTTTCTTTCTGGACAATGATAACCCTGGGGAGGGAGCTCAGCAGGGATGTGATGCTGTGGAATCTGTCCACCAAAGCAGCCATTTTCTCTAGGAAAGAACTGGAGTTGTTGTAATTCTCAGAGATCTCCAGAGCCTGGAATTCTAGGTCCATCCTATGACTTCAGGATTCTGCCAACTCATTCCCATTCCATTTACTTGCCTGTGTAAACCATCATGTACCAATATCAGTTAACTTTCACTTAAACTATCAGCTTATCTGTTTGAACTTCTGACCTCCCTCATGATCCAGTGTATGTAACTGGAAAGTCTGTTGATTTATGATGGTACTCATGCCAAGTATTTCTAACTTCTCCCTTTTCCCCTTCCACTGAAATTTACACTTGAAAGACTCATGGTGTAATTCACACCACCCTTTCCTATAAAATTTCCCAGAACAATTTTCCTTCACACTTTTTTCTGACTAAGTGGGCTGTGACTCATGTAAACTCATATTGAAACATATGTTGTTAGTCTTTAAGGTGTCACTGGACTTCTGTTACATTTTAAAATGGGAGGGAAAGAAAAGGGCAAGAGCCTTTTCTTCCATTCCTCCCTCCATATCACTGGAAGTCTGGAAGAGCTCACTCAATATACTGTTCCCCATGTAAGCATCCTGAGGAATCTCCTCCACAAGGATTTTTGATATATTTATTTATTTATTTATTATTCACATTTGTACCCACCCTCCCTGCAATGCAACTGTGCAACTGAACAACAACAACAAGAAAAGCATAAGTAAATTGTCCATGGCTCTTAATTGTGTGTATATATCCCTTTCCACTTTTCAAGGTTGCTTACAATTTTTTAAAAAATTACATACAAACATAATTAAATCACAACAATAAAATACTCAAACCAATTAAAAGTACAAAGATGAATACTTGCATTAGTAAAACCAGAAAAAGTTCATTACTATTCAAAGATGATTCTTGTGAGGGGGGTCCAAACCTGGGGTATAGTTCCTTTTTCTGCATATAAATTATCCTTTGGACAAACACGTAAGAAATAGCAGCTAAGGCAATATAAGGGATTCATGAACACAGAAGAGCACAACTGGTCAATAAGGCTATCCTCTTTTTCAAAATGCTGTGTCTCCTCTGATATGACCATTCCTTATTATAGCAACAGAGATGGCCTTGGAATGTGGCAGGAAGGGTCTGTCATGGCATAGTAACCTGATGCCAACAGAAGCAGCCATGACTCAGTGGCCTGTGTGTTACCCAAAATAAGCAGTCTCCACTTAGTTTGGGGAGATTAGCTTGGAGACAGAGGGAGAGGTGGGTAACTGAGATCTCCACCTATGTATACAGAGATTTGTCACTATGAGAACTCTTGGAAATAACCAGGTTGTTATTCATGGGAAATGTTTTTATTGGAACAAACAAAAACAAAACAGAAAAAACAGGATAAAACAAGGGTGCACACAGTAAGCACATACAAGGGCTAACTAGAAAGATCAGGGAGGAAAAGGGAAAATGTTGTAGGTATGGGTGATAATTACCAGACTTGAAGAAATCTGTGGAAACAGCAAGTCAAAGAGGAAATGGCCAACATTTTGGGAAGCAAAAGAGAGAGCCCACACAAAAGTGGGGGTATAAGGGGGATCAAAAAACATACATACATCGCTGGGGCAGCAGTGTGCCATATTCATAGGCCAAAACGTATCCTGAGGCAGGTTGACTCACTACCAGAGGACAATGAACTGATCATTCTACCAGAAGTAGATAAAGGGATGGGAGAGGCTTGGTGGCCCCACAAGCACCGGGCAGGAAGGATGCTGGGAAAGGTGAATAGACTTAAGCATTGCTTGAGTGGTGCTTAATCAAGGATAATGGATGAAGAGGAAGTTGGGCTTGGGTGTTGAAGGGATTATTTCTGAGTGTATCAATAGATCCTGGATGACCTATTGTTTTGAGCTATGCCTGTCTCCAGGGCCAGGAGGGGGACATAGCTAACTAGCTTCTTTACTCATGCCTTGAAACTGATTTTCCAGGCTGCTGCCTGACTGGCATCCATTTTGGCCCAAGCAGAGCCCTATGTTTACTGTTTTAGGTTGATTTACAGAAGGACGCTTTTGCCTTAAGCTGCCCCTCAGTGGGAGAAGGAGTCTGATTGCTAAAGTGTGGCTTGTGGAATATGTGTGCTGTCCATGGCGCATATCTCCCATCCCAGAGACAGGGATCCCAACTTTTTTTTTCTTTTTTGAAATCTAGGTTGTATGTTTCTTGTCTTCTGGACTCCATGGGACTCAGAGGTGTAAGTGATACGCTAAACTGTGGATAAGCATAATTGATGTCAATGTGACATCCATGGTTTCATGAAAACATCATGTATAGATATACTGTATGTCTGTCTATTTGGCTAACTTTTCATCACTATGACACCACTCATGAAAAGTATTATTGAGAGAGCAATCAAAACTCACCTTTCTTAGCCATAAGGTATCTAGGTGAAGACATCACATGGCTAGACAGGATCTTTCTCCTTGACATGGCAGCAATTTCAAGAGACATATCAGGCTTGGCATACTGGGTAGAAATGTAAAACAAATAATAATAAATGGTTTTCTTTGTGTAGGAATTCTCTCCTGGTGTTTGTAAGAAAGCTGAAACATTTAATTTTGTTTATGGAAAAAGGCTTCGTCTTCCAAAGCAAGACCTAATCACTGGGAAACCTGCAAATGCTTTGCATGTTGGTAAAGCAAATCTGAGTCATATCAAATCTCAACAGATAAAGCTAAAAATAAAGGAAGTTTGCTCAAAACTGTTTCCTTGCCACCAAAGTCATTTAATCTTAAGAGCTAATTCTGACCATTATACATCTCGATAGCACTATTGATTTTAGTGTACAGTTCTTGTTATATCCTTTAGTCTAGTATTTCTTTTGGACCCATTCTAAAGGTCTCTCCTTGTCTTGGTGCTTATTTTGTGCTAGCCCATAAAAAAATGTTTTTCTTCCTATTTTGCTAGAAAGGTAGTTTTATTTTTCTGCCACCTGATTTCTACATCTCTGTTCCAGAACTACTATTATACACTGCTACCAAATTTCTTCAGGCAATTCAAAATAGTACTTAACAATTGATTGGATTTTAAACAATTGACATCTAATTGATTGGATTTTAAACAATGTATGATGCCCACAAAGCAGGAACAAGCAGAAAGGTACACAGCAATTGATTGGTTAGGCAGAACAAGCAAGGATAACTGTGAACAATTAATTAAGTTTAAAAATCTGTATAAATTTTATAGGAAGCAATCAGTAACCAATTGATTGAACCAGAACAGTTAAATTGAATTGATAAAAATTACAATAAACAGTTTATAGTTAGTAACAAACTGAAAGAAAAGTAGGAAAAGCTATCTGTAATATAAGCACTTGTTGAAAGAATAAAAACAGAAGCACCAATGAAAACAGACATAGGCTATCAGTACCTAGTGCTCCTGTGGACTACTCAAGTTCACAGGAGGCTGGAGTGTGTATAGAAGTACACCCACTCCAGCACACTGTACCAAGGAGCTGACAGGCACTCTGTGATTAAAAGAGAGGGGAAAAAATTAACCCCCCCGAACCGCCAGTCCTCCCCCCCAGTTGCAACAGTATAAGAATGTATTAGGAGTCAATTAGATGAGAAGCATGCTCAACATATGCATGGCTAGGTCAATATACTTGCCTTTAAACAGGCCTTTAAGAGGCTTCTACAAATGATTTTAAGCTAGCCTGAGAAAGCAGTATTTAGTAACTAAACATTTAGAGCTAGCAAGGTTATAAACCATCCTCCTCCTACAGCTATTTGTTCGAAGCAATACAAGTGAGTTCAAACAGTAATAAAAGTTAAAGGGCAAACTAAAACACATAGTAAATACTCAGAGTACAGAAGCTGGGCACTTCAAGATGCCGCGTCCAGAGTTTCCCGCTCTTCCAAGGTCCAAGGAAGCAGGGGAGGGCGAGCTATTTTTTCTTTTAAATGAAGATCTTGAAAGCTCCATTGGAACAGCAAGGTTCAGTGAGCGTAAGAAAACGAAACCTTGTTCTGGTGACAAGATTCTGTGGGCTTTTCCTTGATGGATGATCTGGAGGACGATTGGTGTGACCAAAGAGTAGCGGATGTTCGCTTCAGAAAGCTGAGACATGATGGGTTTCAATTCTTTCCTCTTAATAAGCACTTCTCTGGGAAGGTCAGGGAAGAGTTCGATTTTAACTCCTAGGTAAGTGAGATAACCTTTTTGTCTAGCAGTGGTAAGAACCAGTTTACTGTAGCGCAGATCAAGGAATAGATTATAACATATCTGGAAGGCACTTTTTTCAGAATACTCACAGAGCCGGCCCGGTAGGCTTTCATAATCATCAGGGAGACATCCCCTTCTGGTTTCACTTCATGGGCCAGCCAAGCCGAAATTATAATATTAAGATCACTTTTAAGTTCGATTTTTTCTTCTAGGCCTCTGATTTTCACATTATTCTGCTGTAGAGTCATGTCTCCTTTAAGGGCTTTCTCAGCCAAGATGTCTTCCATCGTGATGGTAGCATGTAGAGCATTTTCAGTGATGTTTTTAGCTTCAACCATGTTCTTTTGCATTCCCTCAAGTTGATCATAAAGAGTTTTGAAGAGCAGAGATATTTTTCCAAGTATTTGGTTTTCTGTGTTGGCTAGTGCAGCTTTTAAATCTGAGGGAGTGATAGTATTCACGTCTTTGCCGGATCCTTCTGTCCCAGACGCCATCTTGTCAGCAGAGGCAGAGCCTGAAGTTATTTTTTCACTTGAGGATTGTGGTGTACGGAAGGATTGGATCTTCTGGATTTTGGTCAGGTTCGGAGTAGTTTTGTTTTTGTCTCCCCCCCCTCCCATAAAGTAGAACTATAAATTGCTTCTTAGATCGCTAGGAGAGAGATAAGGGGGGGCCATGCAGTCAGACCTCAAGATTTAAGTGGCCATTCCCATTTTTGCACCACTGGAAGTCTGAGAGGGGACCCAAAGGACAAGATTTCAGAGGATATTTGGGGCTGCTGCCTAAGTGGGGGAAGTGGGAAAATCACAGACATCCTTGTGCCAGCAGAAGCATTAGTCTGGATTTAAGACATGGTGTTTTCTCATACTGATATCTGGGAACTGTAGCACAATACCATCTGTTCAAAACACAGACTAGATCCTGAATGTCACTGACTGACTGATGCATACTACCAACTGTGCAGGCACAAAGGTGCATAAACATTAATGGTGTATGACCTGCCTCTGATTATGGCCCTGGGTCATACAAAATTCAAACAAACCTGTATTTGTTAGGATGTGTCAAAAACAGCTATCCATCCAGCTGCCATGCTGCGTGCTGCTACTATGCAGATAAAAAACTGCTCAAATGCTGCTCATTTAAAATTGAGAGCAAATAAATGTTTAACTTCCCAAGAGACAGTCTTTCTGAACAAGTTCAAATGTCTAATGCACTGCTTGCAAAGACCTCAATGCTCCTGATTGTATCTAGATCAATCCCCTTTGGACAGGACGGCAAAGAGCCAACATGGGCTCCCAGAAAAAGATTCCGTCTGCCCCCCCACCAAAAAAAATCACTTAGCTTGCTGTTACTATGCATATATAATAATAAGAGGATCTGCATGTCCATCTGTCTGTCCATTTGTGGCAAGCATAACTCAGAAACTAAAACTAGGAATCTCAAAACTGGCCATGAACTTCAGGATGATCATGGGAGTTCCAGGGCCAGAAATGAAAGGAATTGGAATATGCTGGCCCAGGTTATCTCCAGACCCCCATGCTATTTGCAATGGAATCTGAATATTTGTAGTAGTTAAAATGTCAGACTAATATCCGGGAAACCCAGGTTCAAATCCCCACTATGTCATGAAAGGAGGAGGAAGAAGGAGGAGGAGGAGGAAGAGGAGAAGGAGGAGAAGAAATGGAATTTATACCCCAACTTTCAATACCTGATGGAGTTTCAGAGTGCCTTACAATCTCCTTTCCCTTCCCCTTCCCACAACAGACACCTTGTGAGGTAGGTGGGTGAAATATACTGGGTTGAGACCTGTTCAAGTGATCAGCTCATAGTTTATTAGTGATTCAGCAAGAGAAAGAAGACTGAGAAACCCTTAGCCAAAGCTGGGAATTTATGCCTGAAAAAGATTACACCCAAAACACACCCCACTCCCAACTATAGGCTATTTACACTATATTGTTTCCCAGCTGGGTTACTCTAGGATCCCTGTCACCCTACTGGTCCATTCTAGGATCCTAGCAAGCTATTGATATGCATACCCAAGCTAAGTCCTTTTGCAAATACAGTTCCGGCTCAATACATAACACCCCTCTCCCCAAAGTTCAGAGCCTCTTCAACTGACAAAATCCTTTAAGTAGGTTGGCCTGCATCATTCATGGTTCAAGTGGTGTGATTCCAACGACGGGGTTGAGGTCACTGGGAGAGTCGAATGGTCCCACTGGGGAACTTGTGAGTGGTGGTGGCATAGGTGATTGTCAAGTTCCCCAGATAGTCAGTCAAACACCAGGCTTCATAAGAAGATAGTATTTATTAAAGACCAGTCTTAGAGATGCATGAACTAGCTTTTTGTCAGTTATGCCAGGCACTATGTTACATGGTCAATTATAGCCCATTCGAACTAACCCCCTCCAGCTACAAGCCAATGAATACACGTCACGCGCGCACCCAAAAGTGAAAGAAAATACCTAGACCAGTATATCTCCAGCCGCCAGAGCAGTATGGGACCCAAGGTCAGGCGAAATGATAAGACACACTACAGAGACAGTAAATTACCTAAGCTGGAGACTCTGTGTTCCTCCCACATTCCAGAACTGTGAAAGATGTCTCCTCCCCACCCCCACTTCCAACTATGGCAGTGATATCTTGGGGCTACCTGTGACAGCTGACTCTGGTGTTCCACCTGCACTTTCAGATGGTTGCTCATTGGCTACTGGTTGCTCATTGGCTGTAGGTGGGTCCCTCTTGGCCTCCGGTTCCAGGGGGCTTGGCAGCTCCTCCTCGCTGTCCTCCGGGAGTGTTGCGGGCAGACTTGGTTCCGCTGTAAGGAGCCAGTGGCAGAGCTGGTCAATGTGCCTCCAGAGCAGCTGGTCATCTTCTGTGGACACCTCGTACAATAGGGGCCCTGTTACCCTGATAACCCTAGCAGGAACCCATGCTGGGCCTCTGGCGAAATTCCGGGCAGAGACGGGGTCACTGGGGAAGAATCCATGGGGTGCTGTTTGACTCTCAGGGGCCGAGCTGTGTTCCAGAGTGTGGTCTGGGTGTAGATGGTCTAGCCGGGTTGTGAGGCATTGGCCCATGAGGAGTCCTCCATGAGGATGGGGCTGCGGCTGGTGGTGGCATTCAGGGTTATCTGGCGACTGAAAAGGAAGGCCACTAGTCGGTGGTCCCAGTCTCCTTGGATGATATGGCAAAGAGACTCCTTCATTGTCCTCATCATCCGCTCTGCCTGTCCATTGATTGCAGAGGTGGAAGGGAGCTGAGCAGATGTTCCAGACGGCATAGTAGCCCATGCACTCCTGGAACTCAGCCGAGGTGAAAGCCATCCTATTGTCCATTATGACAGTGTCGGGTATGCCATGGGTGCTAAAGATCTGCAAGAGGTCACAAATGGCAGCCCGGGATGAGGTGGAGGGGACTGGTACCACTTCCAGCTATTTGGTGTATGAATCCACCGCAATGAATAAGATCTGTCCCTGGATGGGCCCTGCAAAGTCGAGATGAAGCCAGGCCCATGGCTTGTGGGAAGACTCCCACTGATGCACCGGGGCCCTGGGGGGATCCGGCTGGGACTCTTGACATGGCTGGCAGTGCTTTACACAGTCTTCAATTTCGCTGTCCATGCCTGGCCACCAGACGTAGCTGTGGGCACAATACCTGGGTATGTTTCATGTAGTGTGACTAGTACTTGCTGGCACAAAAGTGCTGGCACCACCACCCTGATCCCCCACAACAGGCAACCCTTGTAAGCAGACAGCTCATCCTGGTGAGAGGAGAATGCAACGAATTCCGGGCCGGTGGACCATCCCCTCCCCATCCAGTCCAAAATGCAGGAGAGGACACGGTCTCTGGTGGTATGGCTTGCCATGTCAGAGACCAGTGGGGGATGGTTGGGGAGGGCCTCAAGGAGCAGGATGTGATGCGCTGGGGCCGGGTCACAAGTGGGAACTGGCAGCTTGCTTAGGGCGTCATAAGAACATAAGAGAAGCCAATGTTGCATCAGGCCAATGGCCTATCTAGTCCAACACTCTGTCACAAAGTGGCAAAAAATATCAGGTGCAATCAGGAGGTCCACCAGTGGGGCCAGGACAATAGAAGCCCTCTCACTGTTGCCCTCCCAAGCACCAAGAATACAGAGCATCACTTAGCCTGAGATTTTCTATCTATACCTTGTGGCTAATAGCCACTGATGGACTTCTGCTCCATATGCTTATCTAATTCCCTCTTGAAGCTGTCCATGCTTAAAGCCACCACCACCTCCTGTGGCAGTGAATTCCATGTGTTAATCACTCTTTCGGTGAAGAAGTACTTCCTTTTATCCATTCTAACCTGACTGCTTAGCAATTTCATTGAGTGCCCACGAGTTCTTGTATTATGAGAAAGGGAGAAATGTACTTCTTTCTCAACCTGCTCTATCCCATGCATAATCTTATAAACCTCGATCATGTCACCCCTCAACCATCGTTTCTCCAAGCTAAAGAGCCCCAAGTGTTTTAACCTTTCTTCATAGGGAAAGTGTTCCAACCCTTGTATCATTCTAGTTGCCCTTTTCTGCACTTTTTTCCAATCCTATAATATCCTTTTTGAGGTGTGGTGACCAGAATTGCACACAGTATTCCAAATGTGGTTGTACCATCGATTTATACAGGGGCATGATGATACTGGCTGATTTGTTTTGAATTCCCTTCCTAATAATCCCCAGCATAGCATTGGCCTTTTTTTATTGCAGTCGCACACTGTCTTGACATTTTCAGTGAGTTGTTTACTATGACTTCAAGATCTCTCTCTTGGTTAGTTTCTGCCAGTTTAGATCCTATCAATGTGTATTTATAGTTAAGATTTTTGGCCCCAATGTGCATCACTTTGCACTTGGCCACATTGAACCTCATTTGCCACGTTGACACCCACTCACCCATCTTTGACAGATTCCTTTGGAATGCCTCACAATCCTTCCTGCTTTTCACCACTCTGAACAATTTCATGTCATCTGCAAATTTAGTCACTTCACTGCTTACTCCCAACTCCAAATCATTAATGAACAAGTTAAAAAGCATCAGACTGAGTACTGATCCCCACGGTACCCTACTGCTTACCACCATCCACTGAGAAAATTTCCCATTTATACTCACTATCTGTTTCCTATTAATTGGCCAGTTTTTGATCCACAAGAGGACTTGTCCTTTTATCCCATGACTATTGAGCTTACTTAGGAGTCTTTGATGAGGAACTTTATCAAAAGCTTTCTGGAAGTCAAGGTAAACAACATCTATTGGGTGAGAGGAGGCAGGGCATCATGCGGAATGGATGCCTGAGCTTGGAGCTCTCTCCCAACACACCTACAACAAATAGAACATCATGGAGAAGCACTAATAAAAATACTCCACCCTATAGTCTTCAAAGGCCAACAACTCACAGAACACTTTGCTGTAGAAACCCAGCCTGTAGGTTTCTTATTTGAATATAATTTTGAGAGAAACAGCACTGGCATGGGAATCGTGGCAGAAACAAAATGGCGGATGAAGCTATAGAAGAAATTATAGAGGACGCTGAGATACTCACTCCTCTCTCCAAAATGGATCTTATAGAAATGGAGGATAGAATGTTACTAAAATTATCAGCTCTATTGAAACCAGTACAAGATCAGTTGGGGGAAATAAAAAAATCCATATCAGAAACAATGAAGAAAGCAGAGCTTGCACTAACAATTGCATAGACTGTTCAGGAGGAAACAATGAAGTTACAAAAATAAAATGATTCTCTAAATAATAAGATACTAACTGTAGATATGGAACTGTGTAAAAATAATATTAAACTTTGAGGCTTTCCAGAGCAACTTAATACTGATGAAGAACTTAGTGATTTTATGGCAGGATGGCTTGTTGACATGCTACGTCTTGGAGAAGACACAGTGCCAGTCATAGTTAAAGCATATCGTATTGGGTCTCCTAAGAATCCTTATAGAAAAGGCCCGAGAGACATTGTTGTCACAGCTTTAGATTACAGAGTACGCAAACAGATTATGACAATAGCAAGAGAAAAAGGATCACTAGATTTTGAAGGACATAAGATTGAAGTGTTTTGCCACCAGAAGTCATCAGTAAAAGAAGAGAACTGAAAAAATAACCACGTCATTACAGGAAGCCAGAGTGAAATATAAATGGATTGGTGCTGCTACAGTACATCTTATCTACAAAGGAGAAAGGCTTCAAGCAACAAAACTGGAATCTGGTTTTAAAATGCTGCAGAAATTAGGTTTAAATGTACCAGAAGAACCAAACAAGAGACTGTATAAAAGAAAACTGCAATTTAACTCTACAGCTCCAAGAGACAGTAAAATGCCAGTCTCCAATGCACAAAAACATCCTGAACGCTGAGCTGCATAGAGTTGTAACGTGTTTATATGCTGGGTTAAGTTCTATTCTGTATCTACTTGGTTATATAAGAATATTTATAGTCCTGTTAAAAGAGGCTTAAAGATATAATTTTATAAACAGTTGGAGATAGTGAAAAACAAACAAACAAAATATATATAATGGTTTGAGTTTTAAAATAAAGTTGTGGGTGGGAGGGGGGGATAAGTAGGATGAATTTAAACTATTTAAAGGTGCCTTAATTGGAGCCAGGATTTAGTTTTCTGTCATCCCACAAGGTTTGTGGGGTTTTTAGGCACAATAGGATTTTGATTCTTTTCAGGTAGTTAGAAAGGATTAACTTTTTTGGGGGGAGTGTTTTTCTGTTACTAAAAGTTAGTTAGTTAAGTTAGAAATAAGAACCAGTGTCCAGGGAACATTACTGATTTTTATAAAAGGTTAGACAAGAACTAATATACAGGTGATTGTATAGCTTTTAGTTGTAAAATACAAATAAATACTTTTACAATGTCTACTTTAAAAGTCATCACTCATAATGTAAGAGGGATTAATTCTTGTATTAAACGAAAAAGAATCTATAATAATTTGATGAATCTGAAACCAGATATATTACTACTTCAAGAGACTCATAAAAAAAACAAAAAAAAAACAGAAAAAAATATTTTTAATAATATGTGGTTTACGCTTCAGTTACAATCTTGTGGTAATTCAAAATCTAGAGGGGTAGTAATAATGTTTTCTAGAAATGTTAATTTTAAAATCTTGGATGTACTAAAGGATGGGAATGGCAGATTTCTTTTTGTAAAGGGCATTATGGAGGACAAAAAAAATAACAATAGGATACATATATGCACCAAATTAAGGAGCTGCGGTGGCTCAAGTGGTTAAGACGCTGAACTGCAGGCTGTGGAAGGTCAGTAGTTCAGCAGTTCGAGACCCGGGTGCCGCATGACGGGGTGAGCTCCTGTCTCTAGTTCCAGCTCCTGCCAACCTAGCAGTTCGAAAGCAAGAAATTGCAAGTAGATAAATAGGGACCACTTCGGTGGGAAGGTAACAGCGTTCTGTGCACCTTGGTGTTTAGTCATGCTGGCCACATGACCACGGAAACGTCTTCGGACAGCGCTGGCTCTTCGGCTTTGAAACGGAGATGAGCACCGCAACCCTAGAGTCGGATTCGACTGGCTTTCGAGCAAGGGAACCTTTACTTTACCTTTATGCACCAAATTATGATCAAATTAAATTTCTTTCAGATACTTTTCAGAAACTAAAAGAGTTCAAGGAAGGAGAACTCATTTTGGGAGGGGATTTAAATTGCATAGCAAACCAAGAATTAGACAGATCCCATCCAAAAAAACAGATAAATACAGGTAAGGGAACACAATAAAAAAACCCAAGAACTTTATTTAGTGAACACATCTTGTTGAATATATGGAGGTCACAACACCCTTTAGAAAGGGATTTTACTTACTATTCTGCTCAATATAATATTTACACTAGACTAGATTATTTACTAGTGTCATACAATCTACAAAATCAGATTAATACATCTCAAATAGGAGACAAATTATGGACTGACCACACTTGGGTTGAGTGTGTATGGGAGTGGTCTAAACAAAAAGTTAATAATAAAACATGGAAGATGGACAATTCTTTATTAGAAAATCAAATTATAAAAGAACAATTAGAGCAAAGTTTAAAAAATTACTTTCTTGACTATGCGGGTGAGGTTTCTTCCCCCTTAATATTATGGGATGCAATTAAACCTGTCCTGAGAGGAGAAATGGGCCGAGGACAGACTGGCAATTTGCCCCGGTATCGAGTCGGGGCAAAAAAACCCCGGAGTAAACTATACCGGGTTTTCCCGTCCACACAGCGGGGGCCTCTGCCGGAAGAAACGGGACGGAGGCGCGCGGGAGCGTTCAGACTGCCGCGCCGGAGGCGCGCTATATTCGCTGTTTCCCCATTATTTCGGCTGTGGGCGTATGTGCGCATGAGCGCTCATGCGCTCATGCGCATAAGCGCATTTTGGCGATTTTTTTTTTTGCCCTGCAACGCCGGCACCGCATTGGGCAGTGGAGCGGAGCGCAGCCAATCACACCGCTGCTGCCTCATGCCCAACGCGGGTTGCTCCCGGCTTTTCGGCTGCGCGTTCAGACTCCCCGGAAGCGGAGAAACGCGCGACAAACGCAGGCTTTCAAGATTTGTGTCGGCTTTTATCAGGTGTTTTTTTAATCCGGCAGTGAAGCGCGAGAGCACCGCCGGTAGGCTACGGGTGGGGGACGCCAGGCAGATGTGCCTGTGTGAACATTCCATTTAATCCGATATTGAGTCGTTGTCAGCCCGGGTCCCATCCCGTGGCAAATTGCCAGTCTGTCCTCGGCCATGATATCAAAACCAGCCTATAAAAAGAAAAAAAGAAAATAGACAACTAATTAATGATAAAATTTCAGAACTAGAGAAAAAACACAAACTGACTTGTAGCAAAAAAATCTACAAAAAATTATTGGTAGAGAGAAAAAAATTGGACAATTTAGACACTACAAAATACAAAAAGACTTATTATATTTAAAACAAGATACTTGGTATTATAACACTAAGAATTTAAAAATACCCAATAGACGAGTTAATAGGAAAAAACTGAGTAGACAAATACACTTAATAAAAGATAATAAGGGAAAATTACACTCAACAACAGAGCAAATATTAAAGGTATTTGTGGAGTATTATAAGACTTTGTATTCTTCTCAAAAAATTTCTCAATGAGCGATACAGGATTTTTAAAAGAAAAATATGCCACCCGTTCTAAAAATAGAAGATAAATCCTTTCTTGACAAGGATTACTCGAAGCAAGAGATTTTAGATGCCATAAAAAGGCTTAAGTTACACAAATTGCCAGGACCAGACGGTTTTTCTGCTTTATTTTACAAAACTTTTTCTAAGATATTATTAGATCCATTAAGAGATAATTGTAACTATATTTTGAAATCAGGACAATTACCCCCATCTTGGTCTCTTGCAACTATGGTGGTTATTCCTAAGCCTGATAAAGATAACACACTTCCGGCATCATACAGACCCATATCTTTATTAAATATTGACCTAAAATTTTTTACATCTATTTTGGCCCAATGCCTAAATCAGATAATGACTGAATATATAAAGCCAGATCAAGCTGGATTTATTTCAGGAAGGGATTTAATAGACAATACACAAAAAGCTTTTAACATACTTCATCATGCCCAAAAAACAAAAAAAGAAATTATTATGCTTTCTCTTGACATAGAGAAGGCATTTGATTCCGTGGAACTACCTTTCCTAAAAACTTTGTTAGAAACAATGAATTTTGGACACAAATTCCTTCAGGCTATTAAAGCCCTTTATTCAACTCCACAAATATCAGTAAATATAAATAATATGTTATATTAAAATTTTATTTTAGAACGGGGAATGAGACAGGGTTGCCCCCACCCCCTTTATTGTTTGCTTTGGCTGTAGAGCCATTGGCTCAATAGATAAGAAATTCCCAGAATATTTTCGGAATTACAGTTCAAAATACATAAATTATGCTTTTCGCTGGCGATATGTTGCTTTGTTTAATTAACCTAGAAAACTTGTTACAAAATTTACCAAATTTACTGAAGGATTTTGAAGCAATTTCAGGATTAAAGATTAATACATCAAAATCAAATATTCTACCAATAAATATATCCAAACAAAAGCAAGAAATATTACAAACATCTTTTCAATATCAACGGTCAAACAATAAATTAAAATATTTAGGTATACAATTACCAGCTAATCTGGACCTAATAGTTAAATTTAATCATGAAGTGATGATAAAAGATATTAACTTAAAAATAGCAAAATGGGGAAAATACTCACCATCTTTCATTGATAGATATAATTTGATAAAAGCATTTTTCCTTCCAAAATTTATTTTTTTATTTAGGGCAATACCAATGAAAATTGCACCAACCCTTATTGATAAATAGCAAAATATTCTATTGAAATTTTTATGGAACAATAAAAAACCTAGAATTAGTGCCCAAACTTTATACAGGCATAAAAAGACAATTACCAAACTTACAGGACTATTATATAGCGACTCATTTAAATAGAATACTAACTCTTTTACAAGAAACTCCCTCTCCTGATTGGACTTTATTCTTCCTGGAAGACACACTCTCATGCACACCATCCAAAATAATTTGGCAAAAGAAAAGATAGAACTCCAAGAGTTTATCACAACATATTTTTAGGCGCTGTGTTAGATACATGGGATAAATGGAGAGGAAAATTAGTTCCGGAATATTCAAGATATACTACTTTTTAAAGACAAAAATAGTTTATGCCAGGAATGTTAGACAAAGCTTATGAACCATGGAAAATAGCCAAGATTAGTAGAGTTAGTACAGAACTCCAAATTTAGGACAAAGGAAAATTTTGAAAAACACATCGGATCCTTGGTACTGTGGTTTCAGTACCTGCAAGTAAAATATATGAGTGAAAAAATACAACTAGAAAAACTTTGTAAAATATCTCCAACTCCTTTTGAAAAGTTAATAAATATTATATCACAATCTAGGAAAGGAATCCTTTCAAAAATAATTCAATTTTTGGTTCAAGTCAGAGAAAAAACACCCTTAACTTTTCAAAAATGGTGGAATAAGTTAATATCTATTGGAATGGAAAAGGAAATATGGGAAAGAATATGGAATTCATATGACTGTACTTCTCCTATTATTTCAATAAGATTACAATCATTTAAGATTTTATCCTTTTGGTGTCTCACCCCAGTGCAAATAGCACATGCTAAGAAGTTGAGTTCAGATTGTTGGAGTGGTTGTGCAGAAAAAGGATCTTATTTGCATTGTTGGATGTATTACACTAAAATCTGTTTTTTGGGGAAAGGTTTTAAACAGTATATATCAAATTACCCAAGATAAAGTACAATTTAGTCCTAATGATTTATTGTTAAATGACAGAGACAAGTATAAGACTTATAATTTGAATAAAATAAGGATAATGTTGTTATTATATGTAGCTAGACTAATTATAGCCACATACCGGAAATCCAAACATACACTCTCTATACAGGTATGGTATAACAAATTATGGAATCTTTATTTAATGGAGAATTTTTTTGTGTGCAATTAGACCTTATTGTATTAGAAAGAACTGACTTTTTTCTATCTGGTCACCTATTTTAGAACATTTACAAGAACAGGGAGATATTCCCAAAGTGATTGTGGATATGAATCTTGATTACTAAAATCTGTTTACTTAAGTTCATGGTTTTGGAATGTTAGTAAAACTTGTTGAAGAAATGTGTTCTGTTTTCTATTCTGTTATGATATTTGTTATGTATAGTTTTATTCTTGTTTTTGTTATTGTTCTATTATTAAAAATTTAATAAAATACATTAAAGAAAACGTCTATTGGGTCCCCCTTGTCCACATGTTTGTTCACTCCCTCAAAGAACACTAACAGATTAGTGAGACAAGATCTTCTCTTACAGAACCCATGCTGAGTCTGCCTCAATAGTTTTTGTTCATCAATATGTTATGAATTTTTTCCTTAATAACCGTTTCCACCAACTTACCCTGTATCATACTGACTGGCCTGTAATTTCCCGGATCTCCTCTGGAACCCTTTTTAAAGACGGGAGTGACATTAGCTACCTTCCAGTCCTCAGGAATGGAGGCAGATTTTAATGAAAGACTACATATTTTTGTCAGGAGATCCACAAGTTCACATTTGTTCAGAACTCTCAGATGTATGCCATCCAGGCCTGGTGATTTATCAGTTTTTAAGTTGTCTATCAGTCGTAGGACCTCCTCTCTCTTCACCTCAATCTGACTCAGGTCTTTCAACACCTCTCTCAAAACCAGTGGTTCTGGAGTGGGCAAGCACTTGTTGTCTTCCACAGTGAAGACAGAGGCAAAAAAATGCATTCAACTGATTTCCCTATCATCCTTCAGGACTCCTTTTACCCCTTTGTCATCCAAGGGCCCCCCTGCCTCCCTGGCTGGTTCCTGCTTCTAATGTATTTGAAGAAAATTTTATTGTTGGTCTTCATGTTTTTTGAGATATGCTCCTCATATTCCCTTTTTGTCTGCCTGATCATAGATTCCAATTTTATTTGCCACATCCTGTGTTTCCTTTTATCAGCCTCACTGAGACTAGCTTTCCACCACTTAAAGGAATCCTTCTTACCTTTTACAGCTTCCATTACTTTGTTTGTTAACCATGCAGGGTTTTTCTATACCTATTTGTGCCTTTCCTAACCTGCGGTATATATGTTTTTCTGAGCTTCTAGGATTGTAGTTGTATATAATCTGCAAGCTTCCCCAATGGTTTTGACCATTTCCACTTTTCCTTTCAGTTTCCTCCTCACATGTCCCCTCATATCAGAGAAGTTACCCCTTTTAAAGTTAAAAGTGGTTGTGTTGGTCTTTTTGGGCAACTCCTTATTTATACAAATGTTGAACTCAATAACATTATGGTCACTGTTCCCAAGCAATGCAATCATTTTTACATTTTCACCAGGTCTTGGGCATTACTTAGGGCCAAATCCAGAACTGCCTCTTCCTTGGTAGGTTCTTAGACCATCTGCTCCATAGCACAGTCATTGAGAGTGTCTAGAAATTCAACCTCTTTTTCCTGAGAACCAGGAGCTCCTTGCACTAGGCACACACCCAAGACTTCTGTCTAATGGGCAGATAGTCATACATGTGACACTCAGTGCAAAACACTGGATAGCCCCCAAACCCCTACTGGCATTCTAGCTTTATAATTGCTTTTAAAATAATCATACAGGGCAGTTTTCGTAGAAAAAGCCCAGCAGGAACTCATTACCATAATAGGCCACACCCGACAGCAGAAACTCATTAGCATATTAGGCCACACCCCCATGTTACCAGAAGTGTGGTCATCCAGCCACACCCACCATTTGCTTCATATTCTGTTTACCTTGTTTGTTGTCAAAACGGTTTTGACAAAACCAATAAAAACATTTTTTTTAAAAGTTTCCAATTCCTTACTTTTAATAATTAATATTATATCTATTTTAAAAGTAACATTAACAGTAACATAAGCAAACATCTCAATAAACACTCTGGAACTGGGTCGTATAACTAAACCCAACGCGACGCACCAGCCCCAACCCTGGGGGGAACGCCGGATGAGCAGCTGCCAGCGCCGCCGACCCCGACATTGGAAGAAGGAGCGGTGGCCCCTCCCGCGCAGCCACTACTCAACAGGGAAGAAGTCCTGATCCCAGCACCACAGTGGTCCACCAGAGAATGCCGCGCCCCAGCATACTTGAAGGACTACATTCCCTAGGAAAAATACTAACTATGGGGGGAGGGGTGTTGTGTCCACTGACTGCTATAAGCATCAGCGACAAAGCCTGAGCTTGAATCCCAGAGAACAATGGGACTGAGGCTCCTGGCTCCAGCTAAAGGGGACCAATGGGAATGGTGGTGGGAATTCAAACCCGCTAAGGGCACCAGGGGGCGTTCCCCTTAGCTTGTATATAGTTGGCCACCTGGCCAGGTAACTTTGTCTTGCGTT
Source organism: Gekko gecko (assembly GCA_029375565.1). Taxonomy (NCBI): domain Eukaryota; kingdom Metazoa; phylum Chordata; class Lepidosauria; order Squamata; family Gekkonidae; genus Gekko; species Gekko gecko. The sequence goes on from JAPDNY010000006.1 coordinate 90,098,193, forward strand.
GTATAATAGTGAACCATACTGATCGCTACATCATTGTCCATGGTTTCATTATGCGTCTAACCCACTATACAACACTCTCTCCCTCTCTCTCTCTCTTTAAAAATAAATATTTTAAATAAACCAATGGAAATAATTCCTGTTGATAAAAGCCTCACAGGCATTTGTCCCATTAGTTTTAAAGGAAATGAATTAAAATAACCTTAAAACCCACTTGCCCCAGTGGAAAGGAGTTACCATTTCTGGTTGGCTTGCCAGTCTGAGACCACAGTCCACAAACCGCACACTCTATGGTAATCAGGCAAACTGCCCAAGGATGTCTGGGCCCCCTTCTGAAGTTAAGTGGCTCACGGACTGGTTGAGACAGAGTAAAGCTGGAAACACCTTTTCTAATTCTGCCTGGTGATGTGGAGGAACATAAAGCATGACTGAGCTGGGGAATGGCTGCAGGTTATGTTTATTTTTCATAGTAACCTGATCTAGCTGCCATGTGCACATGCTCCGGAATGGCAGCCTTCTCTTGTAATTCCAAACAAAACTGGGATTGGGAAAGGGGAGGGAATGCATGAAACTCTGCCAACCACAGCTCCTGCGCTATTTGTAGAGGGGGAGGGAACCATGATTCTGCCATGCCCTGTTGGGTTATCTTAAGGCGTCATGTGGGCATTTGAAGATGTGCAATGTAAGAGTGAATACTGGTGGTCCAGAGAACGTGCAGTTTGTGTTGCTACCAATAAGGAGCATTTTTGCAAATGACTTGTTTCTTGACTTCTCCACCTCTACTATGGCATTTTTTTTTTAAAAAAAGATTGAAATATATTAGGCATGCACTGGGGACACACATAAGATGTCACCTAAGAATAATCCACTCACCTGGATGCAAATATGAGCAAGATACACAAACACAAGTGGGTAGGTATAAATAGATATAAAAATGCACACACACACAGTGAGAAGTTGTGTGTGTGGGTTTTTGTTTTTTTTTGCTGTTAAGTCACAGCTGACTAATGGCAAGCCCCTCAAGTTTTCAAGGCCAGAGAGATTCAAAGATGTTTTTCTCTTGCTTGCTTCAAGTCTCAGGAGGACGCAGATATTCCTCAGGGGTCTCCCAGCCAAATACTAACCAGGGCTGGCCCTGCTTAGTTTCTGGGATCTGACCTGGTCCGGCTAGGCTTGACTCTCCAGGACAGGGTACAGAAATGTTGACATGCACATATCACACCCAGCCAATTACGATGCACAACCAACCCCCCTGAGTTCCTCCAAAGATCAACTTGTACCAACTTGGTGGGAATGGATTACTTTTCAGCTCCACACACCCATAGCCCCCTCCACCACACCACCCACTTGCTCTTGACCCTGCCCCATCTCACTTCCCAGAGCACACCACGCCACTCTGCCCCTTTGCCTCTCTCTCTTGCTCCTCCCCCACTAGCCCAGTGGCCCCTCTCTGGGCTGAGGGAGGAAAGGGGGCAGAGCAGATGAGCCTGCCACTGCTGCTGCTGTGGTGCACTGTGCAGCTGCCAAAGCACCGAGCAAAAGCAGGCAGCCAGGAGCTGGAGCGAGGCGAGGGAGGGAGGGAGGGAGGGAGGGAGGGAGGAAGGAAGGAAGGAAGGAAGGAAGGAAGGAAGGAAGGAAGGAAGGAAGGAAGGAAGGAGGCAATGGGCTGCTAGCTTGGCTTGCCCTGGCAACAATGATGAGTACAGTGGCAGTGAGTAGGGGTGGTGGCTGCTGGCCAGCCAGCTGGCCGGGGCTCTCTCTCCCCCACCCAGAGTGGGGCCCAGTCAGCTCCCTTCCTCTCCTATAGTCAGGCTAAGGGGCTCTGCAGCTTTCCCTTGGCTCAGGGCCTGAGAGGGATGGAGGACAATCTGGGGGACCACAGAGCTTTCCTCTGGAGCATGCGAGGACAAGAGGATGCTTGCCTGCCTCCCAGCCCACCCCAGAGAAGGAGAGGCAAAAGGCTGGGGAGGGGTGGGAGGAAAAGAGCATGGAGAAGACGTGACGCCTGGCCAGGAAAGGGACTCTGGTGGGAGAGGCAGTAACAGGTTGGAGCTGGGCCAGAGAAGTAGCTGGCCAGCCTGTGTGTGTGCAGTTGGGACTCTTCATGTCCCATGCCCTGCTACTCCTGCCGCCACTGCTATGCCTCTGCTGCCTGGGCTGGAGCTAGCTGGTGCCCGGGCAGGTATGGCAGAAGCACTCAGCTGGCTCTGGGAGAAGCAGCAGCGAAGGAGGAGGCAGGAGCCGGGTGGCAAGGAGGAGTGGGGCAGGCTCAGAAGCCAGCCGGAATGCCATTCCAGGGAATTTTGGCCCCAAAATAGCCCTGATTATATATAATCCCCCTTTTAAAACCCTTCCTATTTATGTGGTTCTCCTTGTAGAAGTCTACTTACCTTACTGGGAACACAAGGAGTTTCAGAGCAGAAATATTAAAAAACAGGTTTTTTAAAATGTTACATACTATAGCCCATAAGAATGCACAAATACATTTTACTTGGCTCACTTTTGTTCCATTCTGTTCTGAAATATTATTTCTTTGCTTTATTACAGTTATATCACTTTCTTAGATACTTCTTCCCCATCCCCAATCTTTATTTTTATTTCTGTGGCTGTTCCTTTTTGTTTTTCCCAAACTATGAAGAAATTCTTAAGGACTGTAGCCTTCATCCATTGGATGCTCCTTTCCAAATTTCAAACAGAACAGGCAAGCTGGCTTGCAGCACAGGTGTGAATTTCTATCTGAATGGTTTTGAACAGGTTCTCTTTTTAAACAAAAAAGAAGAGCACAGCTAAGGTGAGCTAAACCCTTACATCTTACCTCATTTTTCTCTCCATTTCACTCAGCACTTTTTGCCTCTCACCCTAGCTGGTCCCAGTATTGGACTATGATCAGGAGAAAAATGATTTAAGCATAGAATAAGGCATGAGAAAGGGCAGGTTTGTGTACCTTTTCCTGTATGCTGCAGTTTTGTTTTTAAAGTAGACCCACACAACAGTTACTATCAGCAGTGAGAGAGAAAACTAGCAACTAAGCCTGTATCTCTGCCACTCATCCCTGGGGTCTCGTTCTGCCTGCCAGCCAGCAGATAAAAGCAAAATATTCGCACCTTGATTTATCTGGGGGGGGTGGCACTTTATAATCATACATTCACCACCACAGGAGGTGGTGGTGGCTACAAGCATGAAGGGCTTCAAGAGGGAATTAGATAAACATATGGAGCAGAGGCCCATCAGTGGCTATTAGCCACAAGGTATAGATAAGAACTCTCAGTCTGGGGCAAGTGATGCACTGTATACTTGGTTCTTGTGGGGGCCAATAGTGGGAGGGCTTCTAGTGTCCTGCCCCACTGTTGGATCTCCTGATGACAGCTGGTATTTTTGGCCACTGTGTGACAGAGTGTTGGACTGGATGGGCCATTGGCCTGATCCAATGTTGGCTTCTCTTATGTTCTTATTCTTGTAGCATGTACATGATTTGGAAAAATAAAGTTTTTAATTGCAATTCAGAACATATTCAAGGCCACTGAAATAGAATAGCATGGTCCCATTTGAAAAAGTTATGCCTTTCCCTGAATGCAGTACATTTTTGTACAAACCCCTGTCTGCCATTAATCTTCTTGACACATCCAGAGTGCCTTAAGATAGGTTTCTGACAATAGAAGTCAACTTGTTGTAAATCACTTGATTAGAGACAACATTTGTGGTTTTAAAAGAATTGGGGAGGAAGGATATCCAGATCTTGACTGATAGCTTGGCAATTTGATATGAAGTTCATTTAGCCCTCCCTTTTAATTAATTATTACAGTTGCATCCTTTTCTTTTGGAAGGGTCAGAGAGGCTTGCAAGGAGCTTCAACTATGATTTTATTTTTTAAAGCTTAGTTTGCTCAGAAGTATCTCAGGGATTTGTTTAGCTGGCAGGGAGAACCTGAAACCAAGGCTGTCAAAAGCTGAGAAGCAATGTTTTACATTACCTTAGAGAAGAAAGAATTCCTAGAAAATATGATCTTGAAAGAGCCTGGCATTTTTTTCATGGAGAAACTTTCTTAAACTTTAGGGAATGATCTATTTTTGGTGAATGAAAATATGTAACAGTAGCCTAGAAAGCATGGTTATATTAATTTGTGTCTGCATTCATCTCAGGGTCAGAAAGAAATAAGTGTCCCTTTGAAACTGGTACACAGAGGAAATGCAGGGGGATGAATAACACCTCAGCACAGACTAAGCCTTTTCAAGAAACTCCATCTTGTCCACATAGCAAAGAACATTGAGGAGAAGTCCCAGGCATGAGAATGAGCTAGCTGACTTCTGTGCTGCCAGCTGGCAAGTCCTTGACAACCGTGGTCATCCAGCTGTCTGTTGTGCTGCCATGGACCGCACCAATGGGACTCCTGCTTGATGTCTGTGCCTCTTTGCTGAAACAAGCCCCTGATTTAGCAGTTTACTGCCTGGGCTTGCATCATCCTCTCTCCCTGGGCTTCTGGGATAAAATTTGGACTCCTACGGGGGTTAGACTGCCACCAAAGGGGGTCACCACTTTGGGGGAACCATTTCAGTGTGACACAAGGCCCTGTTATCCTTTCAGTAGAAATTTGTGGTAGGAGGAGGGGCTTGTTAGGTGGTTGGGGAAGAAGAATAGCTAGTCTTCAGCTGTGTCCTTACTGAGGGATTGCTGTTGTGTGCATGCCCTGGTGGGGGACTGCCATTCCCCTAGTCCTAAACAGAGGGAGATATGATGGGATGCAGACAGGCTATTCCAGTCCCTCTTCCTTCAAGTCTGTCTCCCAACCAACAAAGACCTGGTTGCAGTGAGGCTGGTCCCCTTCATTTTAAGATCCTAATTCTGAATGCCAGGTCAGTAAATGGAAAAACTTCAGCCATTCACAATTTAATCCTGGGCAGACAGGCTGATCTGGCATCTGTTTCAGAGACCTTGTTGGAGGAGATTGGGGGACTAATCTGACCCAGCTTTTCCCTTCAGGTTTCTCTCTATAGGAACAGGCTAAGCCAGGGAGAACATAAGAACATAAGAGAAGCCAATGTTGAATCAGGTCAATGGCCCATCCAGTCCAACACTCTTTCACACAGCGGCCAAAAATAGAGAAGGGGGTTGTGGTGGGCTATCATGATTTCATCCATCTATCAGGGCATCTCTTCCAACAGTCTGCCAGTTTTGAGTGTATGTTCCTGAAGATGGGTGACCAGGGATTCTGCTGGTGTACTGTCCATTGCACTGCCCATCCATCTCAGTTCCTGAGCTAGCTGACCTGGTATCAGGTGTGCTGGTGAAGACTCCAGGACTGGTGGTCCTGGGTGATGTTAACATCCATGCCAAGGCCAAGCTGTCTGGAGTGGCTCAGGACTTCATGACTTCCATGACAACCATGGGCCTGTCCTGAGTAATTGCTGGCCTACACATTTAGGAAGACACACAGTTGATCTGGTCTATTATGCTGATGGGGAGGGCGATCTGGAGGTGGGGGAGTTAAAGATGACTCCATTGTCATGGACAGATCTTTACCTGATAGAGTTTAGATTTACTGCTTCCTCCTTCTTCTGCAAGGGTGGTGGACCCACTAAGATTGTCTGCTCCAGGTACTTGATGAATCCTGATGGTTTCCTATCAGTGTTTGGGATTTTCCCACCTTGGCTGCTGGCAATTCTGTTGAAACCCTGACCACTCTCTGAAAATTGGGAGGGCAGTTGGCAGAACTGCCCCTAATTGCCTGCCCCCTCGAAGTGCTTTTCTCCTGCTTTGGTTGGTGCATCAACCACATCAGTTCCCCGGTCAGTTAGATCTAGCTACAGTGATCCATACCTTAGTTTCTTCTGAACTACTGCAATGCAGTTTACTTGGGGCAACCCTTGAAGAGTGTTTGGATGCTTCAGCTATTACAGAATGTCATGGCTAAGCTGCTAGTTAGGGCCAACTATCAGGAGCATACGACCCTGATACTACAGCCATTACACTCCTTTCAAAGCTATTTATTCCTGTGGCCATCACTACATCCTCTGGCAGCAAATTCCACATTTTAATCACTCTCTGTGTGAAGTAGTATTTCCTTTTGTCTGTCCTGAACCTACTGCCCATCAGTTTCATGTTATATATGTTGTAAGCCCACTTGAGATCCATTAGGAAGAAAGGAAGCTAATGATTTTTAAATAAATAAGTAATAAAACTGAGGTAATGCTGAATTTTAAACTATTGCCTGCCCTATTCAAACATTGTTTAGATTAAGTACTGAGTGTAGAAAAAGTAGAGTACGTGTTTTTGCCTTTTCTTTGTACCCTGCTCAGCCTGAATACTTGAACAGGGGTCAGTTGGAGCTGGAATGCACGGGAGTGGTGCTCTGGTCATGAGGAGCCGAGGGGGCAGGCACATGACCAAGCCCTGCCCCCTGCAGCCCTCAGTTGGGCCACGAGGAGCCAGAAGAAGCAAGGCAAAGAGATTCCTGGGCCTGCGGAGGCCGGGAGAAAGCCTGCCACCCCCCATGCCATTCCCAGGCCTGCGGAGGCTGGGAGAAAGCCTGCCACCCCCTGCCATTCCCAGGCCTGTGGAGGCCGGGAGAAAGCCTGCCACCCCCCACCCCTTGCATCTGACACACAGCAATTCAAAGCACAGGAGCGCTTTGCCACCCTCTGCAACTGGGGAATTTTAGTTGGCCACTCTCAGAAATGGGCACTCCTCTTTGGAAGGAGAAACAAACCCAAATCCTTTCCCTTTTTTGCACAGCCCAGTGCCGGCTCCCCCTCCCTCCACCCCAGGTGCCTCACATTTCCTGCTGCACCAGCAGCCTCCTGCCTGCCCCCTTGCAATCCTTGCTCCCCTTCACTTCTCCTCCTGTTGCTTCTCCCTCTGTGTCCAGCACACTGGTTCCCCCCGAAAATGCCCCACCAGCTTTCAAAACTCCACTCCACTCCCAGCTCTACTTTGAGCCTTCCTCGCCTGGGCCTTCAACTTCCAACCACTTCCCTCTCCCACTGCCTTTTCCCTCTCCTGCACCCTCATTGCCAGGACAGATCACCAGGACAAAGGGAGGTAGGAACAACTTAGAATGTGCTGCGTTCCTGGCTTTATTGCAGTCAGATGTGAGATCAGGGGGAAGGGAGACAGAGGAGTGGGAGGGAAGCAAGCCTGGAGAAACAGCTGGGTTCTGATTGGGAGGAGTGGACAGTAGAGGCTTCCACCCTTGGCACTGTGCTGAATCCCCTGCTCTCTCTCTCTCTCCTCGTCCCTCGATCGCTACATAAGTGGGGTAAGGTTCATAGAAAGAGGTGGGAGAAGGTGGATGGCTTTCCCCCCAGAAGGTGGGTCCTGATTTTTTCCCTGTGTGCACACACATGTGGGCTGTGAGAATGTGAGCTCCTTTTCCCTGTATGGAACGAGGGGAGAAACTGCCCTGGTGCTGGCAGTGAGTGGGCTGGTGGTGTGTCACCAGGAGCTGTCAGCATCACAAAAAAGTACTCCCAGGGCTCAAGCCCTGGAATTAACTCCTTGTCTCTTCATATGGACTGCCTCTCCCCAAGCCTGCCAAGCCCCTGCATGACAAGTGTGGCCCATGCTGTGTGAGCTATTGCAAGGAGAAGCCTTGTGGGGTATGTGTGGTTCAGTACAGTTCTTGATTTCCTGGAAGCAACACACAGAAGGAAGGGCAGGTTTGTAGGGAGGGGTTAGTCAAGAAGTTCAGGTGCTTGTTTTATAGCTATCAAGATAATATAAGCCTCCTTTAATTTCCTCCCCCCTTTTCTGTATTGTTCCTCTGCTTCAAAGGGGTGGAGCAGGAAAAAATCCATCTTGCTGTTTTTTGAGGATTGAGTAGACACGGGGGAAATCGTGCGAAGCTGTGGGGCAAAATACGGCCACACAGCACTTAGTGTGAAACTGACATGTACCATTGGAGCAAAAGGGAAGAGTGAGTGTGGAGCAACGCTTGTGGGAAATCGGCCCTTGTTTGTTTTTGGCAACCCCAAAGAGTGAGGGAAAGGGGCATTGTTGCCAAATGGAGACTTGGGTGCAACTGTGGGGTTTTCTGACTGGGGGCCAACATGAAGCAACAGGATAGGCTTGCAAGTCTCTTCCTTTACCATTATCATAGCCAAATCATGCATTTCAGGACACAGCAGTAACTAGTGCATTAGGCAAAGCTGATAGAAGATGCTATGTGCAACAGGGGAGATTTGAGCCTCCAACCATAGTCCAGGATCCAGCAGTAACTAAAAGGTATAAACCTGCTTTCTTCGAGGGGGAATGTGAACCTCTCCAAGAGAGGCTAACTCGTTATTCCCTGAGTTGATCTATCATTGACCAACAATACCTCAGTTGGTCAGTTTATTGGCCTTCATCCATCCTATTACCTTATCCAAGTATTTGTTCAGGACCTCCATACACACACCTGAGCCAAATATTAGGGAGAAACAGAGCTAAATATCATCCACATATTGGTGATACCTCTCTCCAAAATCCCATATATCTCTCCAAGCAATTTTATATAGATTTAAAATATTTTTATATAGCAGTTTTATATAGATGTTAAATATTCTATAGCACAAGACTGACACCCGAAACGACTCCTACCATAAATACTAAGGGATTGAACAGCAGTCCTCAACAACAGCTTTTGAAAGCAACCAGCTAGGTTAGGATAGAAACATTGGAGCATGGTTCCCCCTACTCTCAAATCAGCCAACTGCTTCCAAAGAATCCGGCTCCCCAGCAGACCTCAAAGGCATCCTGAAGGGAGCTGACCTTGCCTCCATGAAAGGAGGGAGGAGTTCAGCTGCATGCAGCCAGGTTCTTTAAGGGGGCGCGGCCAGCACCATCTTTATGGCTGGCCCTGCTCTGGATCAGGCAGTCTTCGTCTCATGCTTGTGGGAGAGGAAGGAGCACAAGGCAGTTAGGGAGCCTTTGTAGGCTTGGAGCCTAGGTGGTTGATCTCACCAGCACTGGGATGACCGTGGCAATGGGCATGACCACCTGAAGAGGCTCTTGGTGGTGGCAGCTTATTTGCAGCAGCGGCGTTGGCATTTTTGTCATTAGCAGCAACACTGAGGGAACACGGAGGCACTGCGGTGGGAATGCTGATGGCTGTGGTGCGCTACACATCAGCGGCAGGGGCTGGCTGGGCTGCTTTGGGGCAGTTCCAGCTGTTTTTTGTAAAAAAAAAAAAAAGTGGGAAGAAATGCGCTCCTGTGTTGCGGGGGCGAATTGGGAGAGGCTGTGGGTATGAAGCAGTTGGTGAGGATGCTTGGGCTCCAGTTCTTCCCTTCAATTACCCTTCCCCACTGGTAGCTTTTATAGTGGCCTGTGTGGTGGCTGAATAGCCATAAGGTCCAATTGCTGGCCTAGCCCAACCCCTCTCGCCACTCCACTCTAAGGTGAACAAATGGCCATGGTATTTTGGCAGCCTAGTACCCCTGGTGGTGTAATTTATCCGGTTCTGTTGCTGGGGATGGCTGGTAGTTAGGTGGCCATTTTGGGAAGGTCTGTGATTGGTGGCCATCTTTGGAAGGTCTGGCAGCCATTTTGGGGAGGTCTAATATAGTCGGCCATTTTGGGGAGGTCTAATACCGGTGGCCATTTTGGGGAGGTATAATACAGGTGGCCATTTTGGGGAGGTCTAATGTAGGTGGCTGTTTTGCAGAGTCCTTTATACATCTAGTAGTTATGGCATCCAGTTAGGGGCAGGGCAAATCCCCCCATAACAAACACCTTAAAAGGCAACCTAAGCGTACTCACAGGAGCCTGACAGTGGGTGCTGGGGCATTTGGCGGCTCCCCCCTACCTTAACAGGGCCTGGTGCAGATTGCAGGCAGCTGCTGCACTTGCCAGTAAGGGTGGCAGTGCATTGGCCACCTCCTGCTTGACAGGAGGAGGAGTGCTTGGCAGAGATGTTGAGGCTGCAGATTATCAAACTAGCTATCTGCTTTGGAGTGCAGTGTCATCAAGGAGCCCAGGGGGCAAGTGGGGCACAATTTTATTTGGGGCTTGGGGCCAGGGCCAGCCCCAGCTTATTTTGCATTCTAGGCAAGGGTCCCTTCTGGTGCCCCCTCCCCCCATGCACCACCCCCTGTGTGCTACCCCCCAATGCCAGTAGCTCAGAAAGTAGTATTTTAGCTCACATGACTCCACAGCTTAGAGAACCCCTGGGAAGCCCCCGCATGGCCACAGAAGGGCGCTGCTCCCACAGACAGGCTGGCCAGCGAGTCCCACATGTGCAGGATGCAGGCCCAGGAGGCCCTGATCCCAATGCCTCCTCCGCGGTGGGTGCTCGGCCCAGCCAGTCCCCGACCCTCAGACCAGCCCCCCGTGATCCCTGGAGGGAGGACGGGCCACCAAAAGGCCTCAACTCCCTGCCTGTCTGCCTGCCGCCCTCTGTGTGCCCCCGGGGAGAGACTGCAAGGCACCTTGGAGAGCTGCGGGGCAGCGGAGGAGGAGGAGGAGCGCCCCAGGCTGTAGGCCCACCTTGCTGCTGCCACTCCTCTATCCTCACACACCCGAGGGGGGGTGGAAGCTGCCAGGCTGGAAGGAATGCTGCCCCCATCTCCACCCTGGTGGCCCTGGACAGCCTGGGCCCTCCCGGGTGGTGGGGAAAGGCTCCCTGACTCCCTGCCTGCCTGCCACCCTCTGCATGCCCCAGGGGGGCAGGAGGCTGCGAGGCACCCCAGAGAGCTGCAGGGCAGCGGAGGAGGAGGAGCACTCCAGGCTGCAGGCCCACCTGGCTGCCGCTCCTCTGTCCTCACATGCCCGCAGGGGGGTGGGAGTTGCTGGGCCAGTTCAGGGCTTTTGGTGGGGGTGGAGGGGCTTTTGGTGGGGGTTGGGTGCAATTTGACACCCTAAGGGCCAGCTCGTCCTAGGCGAACGCCTAGTTCGCTTAGTGAGTGAGCCAGCCCTGCTTGGGGCTCTTGTTGCAGGGGGTAAAATACTCCCTTAACTTAATTATATATTATATTTAATGCAGTTTCATTGTATCTTTTTGCCTGAGTTGATGCTTAAAGGGTGGATAATTACCAAATTTACATGCCAGCTCTATCAACCCCCTCCCCTTTCTCTTTCTGCCCCCCTTTTATTTTAAGGAGATTGCCCTGCTGAGCTCACACAATATGTGGGTACCGGATGCTAAATTCTGGTTTTCTAAAAACCAGTGTGGCATAGTCATTCATCATGCAGTCTCTACTCTGGGAGAACTGTATCTGGTTCTGCACTTCTCCACTAGCAGCTGCTGGATGGCCTTGTGTGAGCCACAGTGTTAGCCAAAATGCTCTGATCAATAGTTAATAGAGCACTCAGAACAGCATTTAATATTGGGATTCTTTGGTCTGTGTATACGGAGGATGGGCCACCACGCTATTTCCCAGTAAAGAGGCGAGAGACAGGAGTAAAATAAATCTTTTGTTTACTGTGCAGTAATATCAATCAGAACATACAATCACACACACTGGCATACAAGAAACTAATACAAACAGGAAGGAAATAAATAGCACATTTGCATGAGCAGGTATTGCAGCGATGAGGGGCAATATTTACCTCAGGGATGTGTAGCTCCTAAATCTTCCAGCGGGAGGTTCAGGGTGGGAAGGAATATAGGAAGAAAAATGGGGAACACGTGTACTAGACCTGCTAAGGACATGTGCGCTACTCCAGCTGCAGACTGAAGCCTTAAAGCGAGGTGAGGGTTTGGGTAAAGTAAGCTGGGCGTAAGAGGTAATAGCAGGCAGAGAGAGGTCATTGGTAGGGGGTAGACAAGGCAGAGAACTCTGAGAAGCGTGTGTGAGTGTTTTTTTAAGGCTTCTTGAGTGGTGGGCATGGGAGGCCAGGTGGCTTACACCTGGGGACACTCCCTGCTGGCTAGGGATTGGTTGTTAAGGTCAATTTCAAATGCTAGTGGCTACCTTGACTGTTGGACACCTGGGAGTGGGAAAAGAGGAAGGAAGGAGGCAGATTCTCCATGAGGAACGTGTGAGTTGGCACGTAGGGGCAGCTAATCCCTTTATTATGTGGAGACCAGGAGTCTGGGATATATGCAAGAGTCTTTTGTTCGAGTGTAAACCTGTGAGTGTAAGACGTGGCAAGAGGCAGGCAGGCTATGGGGCACCTCTGGAGTGAATTCAGCCAGCATCTCATCGTCTTAGGCTGGCTTCTGTTTCCTCTCTGGGTTTCTCACCATGGCATCTATCTCACAGTCTCTCGACTGGAACACTATCAGGTTTATATCAGCATAAAAACAGTCCAGAAATAGCACAATAAAGGTGGCTGGGCTAACAACAGTTCTGTCAGAGCTGTTCTCTCACGGACAGTTCTTGGGTGGCCATTTTCTGTTAGATATTCTGGGAGCCATTTTGCATAGCTTTTTTGGTGGCCATTTAAAAGTTCACTTTGGTGGTCATTTGAAGCTGTACTTTTGGCAGTCGTTTCTAGGAGTACTTTAGGCTTGCAATTTGAAATTTTACAATAAGGAATTAAACCACTGACAAAATAAAAACAAAATGAAATCCTCACTCCTACACTTGTAGCTGCTGGATTGATTCTGTCAGAGCTGTTCTCTCAAGGACAGTTTTGGAAAGAGCTCTCTTTGCTCCACCTGCCTCGCAGTATGTCTGCTAGGGGAGGGAAGTTTGTAGGCCACTCTGAGACTCTAGGTGAAGGGTGCGGTATGAATCCATTCTTTTCCTTCCTTCTTTCCTCCATCTATTGTGGCTGGCATGGGTTTTTATGCCAGGGTTTATAAGAGAGCTAATCTCTGTAGTAACTGCCTGGAGGGTGTTTTGGGGGATGTGTCTCAGTCAGAGACCATCTGCTTGGGGTGCAGAAGGTCCCAGGTTAGGTCCCCAGCATCTTTAGTTATGGATTTGGTGGTGAGTGATATGATAGTGAGTGATAAGACCTGGAGAGCATTTGCCAGTCTAAGCAGGCAATACTCATTTTAGCAAGCTTGAAAGCATACAGTGCTATTCCTTGCAAGAATAAAACTTGCAGCAGGGCTTATTTATAGTTGGGACTGGAGATAGAGATTTCTATTCTAATTAACATTTTTACGGGGTTTTTATTCAGAGACAGGCAACGTAACTTGCCAATCTTCAAAGAGACATATTTCCGTAGTAGTGGTTAGGTGCAGTGGACTCTAATCTGGAGAAACAGGTTTGATTACCCATTCTTCTGCACAAGGGCGGTTAGGTGACCTTGGGTCTGTCACAGTTCTCTTAGAGCTGTTCTCTCTGAGCTCTCTCAGCCCCACCTACCTCATGGGGGGGGTCTGTGGGGAGAGGAGAGTAAGGAGATTTGTAAGCCACTCTGGGTGAAGAGCAGGGAATAAATCCGGTCTCTTCTTCTTTTTCTCAGAATACTATAGGAGCCTTTAATGGTATCTAACTGTAAACTACAAATAGGAGCATAATTTGAGGTGTGGGAGTGCAACCAATGGGATTGGCTCATTGAAATTGGGTAGCTTGGTAGGGCACTTAGTGTGTGTCTTGAAATCAAGTGTAATCTGAATGGATGACAACTGAACTTATATGGTTTCTTCCTGGGAAGGAATCCTTGTCAGCAATATGTGAATTTGACAAGCAGAGATAAGGTGTGACTTCCTGCCCGATGCGGTGATCTGTGATCCTAATGGGCATTCTACATGTTAGATAGTGCATTTGTCTTTAATGGAAGGTCCAGTGAGTCACCAAGGCTTGGAAGAGTGGCATTGGTTATGACAGGCTGTGGATGGTGCCGGCTGGAATGTGGCGGTGCAACCATAGTACCAAGAATTGATGCAGATGGCTTCCAAGTAGGTTCTGGTGGGGGCAAGGGTTAAGCAAGACCCATCGTGCAGGGCTTTGGAGGCCAGGAAACCTGACAGCAGTTCTATCCACTCGCTGGCCAGGAAAGAAACTACTTCCATGCTAGGTAGCACAACCTTACTCATGTATATATGTGAACAGGTTCCACTGAAGCCCTGTTCATGAATGGACATGCAGCCTGCATGTAGGTGCATACACCTGTTCATAAGACAGAGCCAGTGTGTATAGTTAATTTCCAAGGCTAAAAGTGCCACAAACACTGTATAAATATTTCTTATTCTGATTGCTTAAAAATTTAGATTTATAACTCTTATAAAACCCTACTGTCATTTTAGCCAGACAATTAATTTATTCAGAGGATGTTGAAAATAAAAAACAGAAATAAATACAAGCAAACTACTGTCAGGTTCTACTGAAGCTTAGTTTAAGAGAGGAACCCAGTTATGGTAAGAAGGGGGAGATGCTGTGCACTCTTCAGGATTAGGTGGCTTTAAAAATAAATAAATAAATAAATATTGCACAGGTTTTAAAGTGACATCACATTCTGGATTGGCAATCTCATGTTTTTAAAGTGAAACCAGCTTTTGCTATGAGGGTTTCCCATGGTTATTGAAAAACTGGAGAAAATTAAATACCAAGAAGTATTTCAAAATGTACTTGACTTTTAAAACAATGGATGCCTGTTCTTCAAAGAGCTCCAAGTCACTGAGAGAATGAACCAGCCTTTCCGGGGTGAAGTTTGGGACCCACTCCTTTTGGATTGGTGCCGCTTCCACTGCGGCCACCATGGGCTACTCTGCAACGGATGCGCAGCACTTGGGACACTGTAGATCTTCTGCATACAAGGGTTACATATGTATTCCATTGCCATGTTGTGATCTGTTTCCTGTTGGGTTCGGTGGTTCACTGTTTTCTCTTTACAGGTGCTGTGTTCTGTGGCAGGAGGAGAAGGATTCTCGTCTGCAGACACAGCTTCATTTTCTGGGCAGCTCACTGAGCAAACGGTGGGCCATCAGCTCTCAGTTGGGCCTTAGTCGATAGGCCACAATGGAATGGAGGGGATGCCGTGGCTTATGATGGGCATGCCTGTTCCATCTTCTGTTTGATAAGAGCGTTGGCTCGCCACCTGAGGTGCTTTTCATCCATTTGGGCACTAATGACTTGGGTTTCTTGAAAGGGAAGGCCCTAGTATTGCAGGCCAGGGATGATTTTGAATTTATTCCGCACCAGTGGCCAAATACAGCTATTGTTTGGTCGGCCATGATCCTGTGTAGGGAATGGCGGGGCACTTTTGATTCTAAGGGCTCGGCACAAGGCAAAGGGGGCACAAGGCAAAAATCCTCAGAGCAACCAAGACCATCTTCTTCCCAGTTCCTGCCCTGATTGGGGATAGAAATGGGTCTACATATTGGCCACCAAGCAGTGGTATTATCTCATTATACCAATACAGGAGGCTTTTTGCACATTTGTGAAGCTGCTGGAAACTATTGAAACCTATCACCAAACCAGGAAATCTGAAATATAGAACTGTAGTGAAATTTAGATAGAATATTTATTCCAGGGAACGTTTTGTGGAGGGTAAATTGTTTTGGCAGATATGGCTATGTTTTCACCTGTGCCTTTTTAAAGAGTGCATTGTTTTAATCTTGTTAACAGACTATTATAATTTGTGTCTTTGCAGCTCTTGCTGCTTTGTTCACATCTTGGGCAGGGTATAAATATTTTAAATAAATAAATAAAACCAGGAGTCTTTTTGTAGAAAAAGACCTGCAGGAGGCTATTAGCATATGTCATGCTCCCTGACATCACCAGAAGTGATGTCAGAAGGGGAAGCAAAAGGGGGGGGCATCTTCAAAAGCCTCCCCTTCCCCAGCTGGCCACAGGAAGAGGAAAGAGGGAAGGAAAGAGGGAGAGTAGAGAGAAGAAAAGAAAGAAGAAAAGAGGGAAAGAAAGAGAAGGAAAGAAGGAGGGAAAGAAAGAGAGAGAAGGGAAGAAGAAGAGAAACAGGGAAAGGAGGAAAAATGAGAACAGAAGAAGGTAGGAAAGAAAGAGAGAAGGAAAGGAGGAAAAGAGAGGAAGGAAGGAAGGGAAAGAGAGAAAGAAAGGAAGAAAAGAGAGGAAGGAAGGAAGAGAAGGGAAAGAGAGAAAGAAAAGGAGGGAAAGAAAAGGAAAGGAGGGAAATATGGCAAAGAGATGGAGGGAGGGAGGCTCTCCCACCAACCCCAATCAAGCCCCCACTACCCCCACCCCTGAGGATCCCTTACTTACTGCTTCGGCGGGGGCCAGGGAAGCCAGCGGCAGGGCTTTCCAGACGTCGCCCAAGCCGCAGTGCTACTGCATGGGCCTGGAGGATGTGGCGGAAGGGCTCTCCATTCTCCCCCCAGCCGCAGCGCTTCTGTGCAGCCCAGGGATGCCAGCGGGGGGGCTGTTCATGTGTCCCCCGGGCCCAGCACTCCTGAGCAGCTGGGGACACCAGCGCGGGGGGGGCTGTTCACACATCCCCCGGGCCCAGCGCTCCTGCACCGCCCAGGGACTCTGTGGGGGGGCTCTTCCTGCATCCCCCAGGCTCAGCGCTCCTGCGCCACCCAGGGACTCTGCGGGGGGCTCTTCCCATGTCCTCCATGCCCAGTGCTCCTGCACCACCCGGGGATGCTGCGGGGGGGGTGTCTTTCCATGCCCCCCAGGACCAGTGCTCCTGCGCTACCCGGGGACACTGCAGGGGGGGGCACTTCAAGCATTCCCCGGGCCCAGCGCTCCTGCACGGCCTGGGGATGCTGTTGGGGGCGGGGCTTGCCACCACCACCATTGTTGTCCCTGTTGAGCTCCCAGAGCGGCGCTCCGGTGCGCTCCCCCCCAAAAGACCCCTGAATAAAACCGCTACCCTTCAAGCAACTTACATGCATTTTTCTAAGTGGCTCCAACCATCTCTGTGATTATGTAAATTCTGCACTGATAGAATCTTGGTTAATTGGTTAGATAATCCTGTGCTGCTGTGCAGACTAGTTTATTAATGAAATTGTTTATAAATTGCTTTATTAGTTGCTACCATTATAGATTAAACAAATTTAGAAAATAATTAATACTGTGTTCAATAAGGATAGCCTCACATGCTGATCAGGATCAGCTATATGTTCTTTAACTATATCTCCAGAAGCAGCTGTCTCAGTCTTGGGCAATACTTTGAAGAAGTTATCATGGGGTTAAGGAAGAACAAGTTGAAAATGAATCCAGAGAAAACAGAGGTAGTGTTGGTTGGCAAAGCTGATGTTCTAGAGAAGACTGTACTGATAATTTTAGATGGAGTATCTTTGTCTTTCACAGATTGTATTAGGAGATTAGGAGTACTCTTGGGCCAGCTCTTCTAATGCAAAAACATATCAGTGTTGTTGCTAAAAGTATCACATCTGGTTTATAAGCTAAATACATTTTTAGATTCTAGCAATGAGGCCACATTGATCTATGCTTTTGTAACCCTCTGGCTAGATAACTACAATGTACTCTGTGTGGAGTTGCACTTGAAGGCACCTTGGGAAGTTGAGTTAGGAGAAAATATAAAAGCTTGTTTGTTGACTTGAATCAGTTGTTTCCATCATCTCACCCGTGTATTAGTAGTGGTGGCACTATATGTTGGTTTGTTCCTGAAATTAATTAAGTGGCTTGTTTTAAACTTTCATAGTGTGGGATCCACCCACTGGAAGGACTGCATCTCCCTGTATGAGCCCATCTACCAACTCAGTTCTTCTCAGGAACTTCAAGAAAGCTGTAAAAAATTCACAGAAATTACTAAGCCTTTTGGATGTGGTTTCTAACACATTATTATCTTAACAAATAGACAGACTGGGCAGAGCAAAATCACAACTGGAAAAGACCAGGCCAGAATCTTTAAACTAGCACTTTATTTTGTATCATTTGGTTTTTGAACATACTAATGAACCTAGATGTTTAATGAATGTGATTTTGTTGATTTATTAGCAGCCTGTGATTTGGCTAACAGAGACCTCCTCAGGAAAGAACTGTCTCACACTAACATCAATCTTAGGTAGAAATGCTGTGAATTTCTATATGAACATGTTTTACTGTTAAACTTACCAATCAGATGTGAGCTGATCACTCAGTCTGTTTGGATTGTGCCAAGCTGCCCCAAATGCCTGCCAAACTGACTTTCATTGGATTTTCTCAAAACTGTGCAAGCACAAAGATGCTGCCAATTCAGACTGATGGGTGGCCGTTAGCTCCATTAAGGACTATGCAGATGAACACAGAAGGGTAGGATTTTATTGAAATTCAGCATTCAATGATGACCGATTTATATCATTCGTTTAATTGATTTGTCTACAGTTGCCTGTTCAGCAGAACATTCACAAAGCACGGGTGGGGGTAACAGAACTCTTATCAGGCTGCATAAGAACAAGCATGAACAAACAGCCAGTTGTGCTGTACTGTACGGTTAGTAAGCAATACAATAAAGCAACCTGCTGAATGCTGATAAACAGATTGACAAACTATCAAATTGATCATCAATCTGGCCTCGATTTGCAACCTGTGAGCAAGATGTAAGCCAAACCAGTGGATGTTCTAACATTTCTAACCTGAAGTTTTTCATAATACTTACTTCATTCTATATAAATACAGACATCACTGTCAGAGTGAATGAATATGACAATTTAACAAACAGAATCTCTGCATTTTGGGAAACATTTGTTAGCACCCTTCTTCTCAAATTCTGATATAAATAGTCTAACTGAAGAACATCAGAGTCCAAACTGTTTTCCATTCTCTGTCCAGAATAATAAGCATCCAGGTGTCATGTAAATGACATTTCTTTCAGTTATGCTGGGCTGCAACATCTGTTAGAGATATTCAATGACTACAGTTGAAAGAATTAAGCAGGAGTTCAATAGCACCTTAAAAACTAACAAAATTTCTTCAAAGATACGCTTTCATGTGTCAGACTCTCCTAGTCAGATACATAGAGAGTCCAAAGAAATTAAAAGCAACAGAAATCTGGAGGGCAGAAAAAAAGTCACAAGGATTTAGCACATTTCTGTTCTGATAAATTATTTTAAATCTTAATTATCTTGGGAGGGGGACAGAAGAAGTCTAAACTGGTCTTTAGTTTCAAAACTGAGCAGGTAGATAAGTCCAAATGTTTGGAATCAGTTTGGTGTAGTGGTTAAGTGTGCGAACTCTAACCTGGGAGAACTGGGTTTGATTCGCCACTCCTCCACTTGCACCTGCTGATGTGACCGTGTGGGCTGGGGGCCACCTTCGCCTCTGGGCGAAGATAGGAGGCAGGCATGATGTGGCGAGGCTACATCTGGGGAAGAGGAGGCGTGGCCAGAGGCTTATTAGCTGGGCTGCGCTTCTCACCCTTTCAGTTTCGCCTAGTGCTCGGCTGAGTGGGAGCTCTTGTGAGCTCCCGGTGTGTCCAAGGCTAGGGGGTGCAGCTTTTGCAGGGAGCGTCAGGCGAGTGGCGCCATGCTTGGTCCAGTGAGTGCAGTCATGAGCAGTGGTCAGCATGGTGGTGTGGTGGAGCCTGTGGCAGGGAGTGGCAGTGTGCGCTGTGGTGGCACATCTTGCTTGGTGGTGGTGCTTATCTGGTGGCAGCAGTTGGCAAAAGGGCAGCTGGAGGGGCAGTGAGCCCATCATGGGGTCAGTTTGATCCCTTCTGGCTGCTGGGAGTCATTGGAGGGGGTTGTCCTTCTTAGGTCCAGGGCTGCAATGGGTGGTGGGTGGCCTGTGGGGACCTGATTAAGTTTCCCCGGCATGATCCTCTGGGGGGATAAGGGCCTTGCCATGGACATGGGCCCAAGGGGGGGATGTTCCTTGCTTGGGCCAGTCTGGTTCCCCCCCTCATATATTCCCTCCTCTCCTATATACTTAGCTGCCTTCTCCTCCCCTTTTGCCAGGGGTATTTGAGCTGGTTGGTTGTCTTGGGTTTCTATCTGGGGCCTTTTTCCTGGGCATGTGTTCTTTGTTAGGTCAGGCTTCCCTTTCTTGTCAGAGTGTGTGCCTTGTTTTACCAGCAGTGCTTAGGTGCGGTCATTTGGACTATACTGTAGTCTTTTTGGCGGCAACAATTTGGGGGGGCATTGGCAGCCATTTTCTGCTTCGGCGGCCATTTTGTATTTTGGTGGGCATTTTCTTTTGCTTATGGCTTCTAAGAAGGGCACAGGGTGAGGCAAGGGAAAACAGCCAGCCCCTAAGGCTCCTCCAAAGCGACCTGCCCCTTCGCTATCTTCTTCTGAGGATGAAGGAGGGGATGAGATACAGCAGGCTATTTTTGACCACTTGATGGCAGTGGAAAAGACCTCTGGGCTCATTACTCCTAGTCCTTCCCCAGCCCAAGAGCAGGCTGGGAGGAAGGGTACCCGGTCAGCATATAATAAGTGGTTCCAGGCTGAGGTTCTAACTCATATTTCTTTGGTGGAGGGAAAACTTTCCACAGGGGCTGGAAGCAACACTAGAGGGGCAGAACCTCAGGATGATTCCAGTGCGGGCCCTTTGGGAGTTGGATCTTCACAAGGAGGTGTTGTGCCAAGTTTCCCTTCAGCTCCTGCAACTGATGCCATAGGTAAGTTGGCCCCTGGTCAGCTGGCTGGGGCTGCATGGCCTTGGGGGTCTTGTGGGGTTCCCACTACCCCAGGGTCCGGGGCAGCTATTGTCTATCCCACTTCAGGTATAGGGAGTTCTGGGGTTCGCCTCATTCTCCAACTTCTATGCAGGTTCCCCGGGAGGATGGTATGGCCATCTGCCGGTTGATCCTAGTCAGGGGTGGGGTTCCCCCTCCTCCTGGGCTGTGTCCTATGCTAATACTCCTGCTTCTAAGCTCCCTTTTGGTGATGTGGCATTACCCTTAGGCGATCATTTATTACCAGCCACTAGGGAGAAGATTCTTAAGGGTGAATATGTTGATGTTCATCTGGTGTGCATGCCGCGGGAGCTGTGGTTGGTTGGGAGGTGGAGGTAAAGAGAGCAATTGGCCTAGCCATTGCACCAGGGACAAAGAGGGCATACAACCATGTGGTCCAACAGTTTTCTAATCTCAGGACCGAGGTAGGGTATGCAGACATTTGGCCGGTGTCCATGGATCAGCTGTTACACTTTTGAGTGGTGTTGCACAGTAAGGGGTTGGCTGTCATTTCCATTAAGGGCCTGCTATCTGCCATTGCTTTTTTCAGTACGGCTCAAGGGCTTGTTGAAGTGACGGGTGATTTTAGGATCTGCAGGATGTTGGAGGGATGGTCTAGGGAAAGTAGAGCCCTCGTGGATGGCAGACAGCCTATTTCCCCTGTGGTTTTGCAAGGCTTGCAGGCATTATGGGAGGACATCTGTTCATCCAACTATGAAGCATGCCTTTTTCATACTGCTGCATTGATCACCTTTTTTGGTGCCTTCCACATCAGTGAGCTGGTCATGCAATCTAAAGCCAATAAGTCAGGGTGTGCTTTGGAGGTGTGGGATGTTCTCTTGTACAGGGATAGTGTTCACCTTACTTTGTGCAGGTCTAAAACTGATCAGCAGAGGCATGGAGTAGTAGTCAATATTGGTGTTTGAGCTGAAAAAGAGCTGTAAGCTGTGCCCTGTTTTAGCCCTGGCAGCATACCTGGATGTCAGGGAGTTGGGGGTTGGAGTATTATTTGACCCAGCTGAGCTCTGAGAAGGAGCAAGGAGTTAGAGCTGCCAGAGGGGTGAGTGTTTTTTTATTATTTAATTTCAGCTGAGGTGATTCAGCTGAGAAGGTACTGTGTGGGGGACTGTATTTAAGAGTGTGTGGGTGAATTGTGAGTTGTTGCAGGGTCCTGGCTGCTCCAGTTAGGGTGTGAAAGGGTCATTGTTTGCCTGTAACTGAGTGCCTGGGTGGATTTGAATAGCTGCTGGCCACACTCTCTCCGGGGGGAAGCTTCTATTTATGGCAGAAAGCATGAAAGAGGCATGAGCCAAAGGGTGAGGCTCTTAGCCTGTGCCTCTCAGTCTAGGGGCTCTGTAAGAAGCCCAGGGAGAGCAATTATGAAGCCAGAATGCCAGCAGGGGGTTGGGGGCTATGCAGTGTTTTGCATGGAGAGTCATATGTATGGCTATCTGCCCACTGGTCAGTAGTCTTGGGTGTGTGCTCGGTGCAAGGAGCTCCTGGTTCTCAGGGAACGAGTTTGCTCCCTTGAGGCCAAGGTGGCTGACCTGGAGAAACAAAGACAGTCAGTTAGGTGCATGGAGAAGACTCTCGGGGACTTGTTAGATATGTCCCACTCTGGATCTGGCAACCCCGCTGCTGCCTGGGAGCATGAGGGTCAAGGGGAAACAGGGCACCATGCTGAGGATAAGGGGAATGTGCCCTCAGAAGGGACCTCTTCTTCAGCTGGTGAATGGGTATCCTTTCGTACCAAGGAACCGTCCCTGCGAATGGTGGGAGGGGGGCTCTTGGTGATTGGTGATTTGATCCTTAGGCAGGTAGACAGTTGGGTGGTGAATGCGCATACTGATCGTATGGTGACTTACCTGCCTGGTGTGAAGGTAGCGGACATTACGCGTGTTTTAGATAGGCTTGTAGATAGTGCTGGGGAGGAGCCAGTGGTCGTGGTGCATGTAGACACCAACGATGTGGGGAAATGCAGTCATGAGATCCTAGAGGAGAAATTTAGGCTGCTAGGCAGGAAACTCAAGGCCAGGACCTCCAAGGTAGCCTTATCAGAAGTGCAGGGCCGGATCAGGAGTCTCAATGCATGGATGAGACAATGGTGTAGGGGGAAAGGGTTCAAGTTTGTTAGGCACTGGGATGCTTTTTGAGAAAAGAGGGAGCTGTACAAAAGAGACAGTCTCCACTTGTCCCGAGAAGAAACCAGGCTGCTGGTGCTCAAAATCAAAAAGGTGGCAGAGCAGTTTTTAAACTGAATATTGGGGGAAAGCTGACAGGAGATTAAAAGTCTCTGGTTCGGGATGGCTCATCTCAAAGAGATGCAGGGATAGCTGTTACTTTTGTACAAGGAAATGGATAACAATTGTCCACTGAGACTGTGGCTAACAATAGGGACTGCCTGGCAAGGTCTCAAGGCAGCAAGAGGAAGGTTGTGGGCTTAACAAGCATTAGAAACTATAGGTGTTTATACACAAATGCTAGAAGTCTCCAAGGTAAAATTGGAGAATTGGAATGCTTGGTTTTGCGGGGGGGGGAATAGACATTGTGGGTATTTCAGAAACTTGGTGGGATGAGGAAAATCAGTGGGATACAGTGATTCCTGGTTATAAATTATATCGGAAGGATAGGGGGGGAAGGGTTGGAGGAGGGGTGGCTCTGTATGTCAGAGAGGGTATACAGTTCAGTAAGACTGAGAGGGTAAGAGAATTGGATTTGCTTCTGGAAATGCTATGGGTAGAAATAGTGGGTCCAAAAGGAGGCTTAACAGTGGGAGTTTATTATCGTCCACCAGTTCAAAAGGTAGAGGAGGATTATAAAATGATGAAAGAATTAAATATAGCGGCTAGACGAAATAACTGTGTCATAATAGGCAACTTTAACTATCCACACATTGATTGGGTCAGTATGAGTTCTAGTCAGGAAAAAGGGATTGAATTTCTAGACACTCTCAATGACTATGCTATGGAACAGATGGTCACAGATCCTACCAGGGGAGAGGTGATTCTGGATTTGGTCCTAAGTAATGCCCAAGATCTGGTGAGAGATGTAAAAGTGATAGCACCAGTTGGGAACAGTGAACATAATGTTATTGAGTTTAACATGTGTATGAATAGGGAGTTGCCCAAAAAGACTGACACATCCACTTTTAACTTTAAAAGGGGTAACTTCTCTGGTATGAGGGGACATGTGAGAAAGAAATTGAAAGGAAAGGTGGAAAAGGTCAAAAACATTGGGGAAGCTTGAAGTATGTTTAAAAATACAATCCTAGAAGCGCAAAAAATATATATACCGCAGGTTAGGAAAGGCACAAATAGGTATAGAAAACATAGGTATAGGCATGGTTAACAAATAAAGTAATGGAAGTTGTAAAAGGTAAGAAGGATTCCTTTAAGCGGTGGAAAGCTAGTCTCAGTGAGGTTGATAAAAAGGAACACAGGCTGTAGCAAATAAAATGCAAGTCTGTGATCAGGCTCCAGGGGAGATCCAGGAAATTACAGGCCAGTCAGTCTGACATCGATACCGGGTAAGTTGGTGGAAACTGTTATTAAGGAAAGAATTAGTAGGCACATTGATGAACAAAAACTATTGAGGCAGACTCAGCATGGGTTCTGTAAGGGAAGATCTTGTCTCACTAACCTGTTAGTGTTTTTTGAGTGAGTGAACAAACATGTCAACAAGGGAGACCCAATAGATGTTGTTTACCTTGACTTCCAGAAAGCTTTTGATACAGTTCCTCATCAAAGGCTCCTAAGTAAGCTCAATAGTCATGGGATAAAAGGATAAGTCTTTTTGTGGATCAAAAACTGGCTTATAAATAGGAAACAGAGAGTGAGTATAAATGGGAAACTTTCTCAGTGGAGGGGGGTAAGCAGTGGGGTACCACAGGGATAAGTATTCAGTCCGATGCTTTTTAACTTGTCTATTAACAATTTGGAATTGGGAGTAAGCAGTGAAGTGGCTAAATTTGCAGATGACACGAAGTTGTTCAGGGTGGTGAAAACCAGGGAGGATTGTGAGGAACTCCAAAGGGATATGTCGAGGATGGGTGAGTGGGCGTCAACGTGGCAAATGGGGTTCAATGTGGCCAAGTGCAAAGCAATGCACAATGGAGCCAAAAATCCTAAATATAAGTACACATTGATGGGGCCTGAACTGGCAGAGACTGACCAAGAGAGAGATCTCGGAGCCGTAGTAGATAACTCAATGAAAATGTCTAGACAGTGTGTAACTGCAGTGATGAAGGCCAACACTATGTTGGGGATTATTAGGAAGGGAATTGAAAACAAATCAGCCAGTATCATAATGCCCCTGTATAAATCATTAGTGTGTCCTCATCTGGAATACTGTGTACAGTTCTGGTCTCCACATCTCAAAAAGGATATTATAGCATTGGAAAAAGTGCAGAGAAGGGCAACTAGAATGATAAAAGGGTTGGAACACTTTCCCTATGAAGAAAGGTTAAAACGCTTGGGGCTGTCTAGCTTGGAGAAACGACAGCTGAGTGGTGACATGATTGAGGTTTATATGATTATGCATGGGATAGAGCAGGTTGAGAAAGAAGTACTTTTCTCCCTTTCTCAATAAAATACAAGGACTCGTGAGCACTCCATGAAATTGCTGAGCAGTCGGGTTAGAACAGATAAAAGGAAGTACTTCTTCACCCAAAGAATGATTAACATATGGAATTCACTGCCACAGGAGGTGGTGGCAGCCACAAGCATGGACAGTTTCAAGAGGGAATTAGATAAACACATTTAGCAGAAAATCCATCAGTGGCTATTAGCCACAAGGTATAGACAGGAATTCTCAGTCTGGGGCAGGTGATGCACTCTATTCTTGGTGCTGGAGGGGGGCAGCAGTAGGAGGGCTTCTAGTGTCCTGGCCCCACTGGTGGACCTCCTGATGGTACCTGGTATTTTTGGCCACTGTGTAATTGAGTGTTGAACTAGATGGGCCATTGGCCTGATTCAACATTGGCTTCTCTTATGTTCTTATTAGGATGGTAGCCTATGGCCATGACTTCCTCAGTTTTGGCTAGGCTGAGATTGGCAGGGGTCCAGTTTTGTACCCATTTGTTTCGCATTGGGGCTGCATCCACATTGGCGGCTATGGGATATCCTGCGAGGAACATACAATGTTTAGGCAGGTGGAGGTCTGAGGCCTATAAGGCTTATGTGCGCCCTGTGGCTGGTTTTTGACCTGCATGTTGGTTTTGCATATGGAATTTTGTTCCGCTGTTTATTGTGTTTTTCATTCCAGGTCCGGTCAGCTTGCTGGAACAGCAGGGAGTTGTCATCTGTGGGCATAGTTATATATTTTGGGTGGCCCATTGTGCAAAGAGGTCTCCTATAGGCTCTCAGTTGGGACTCAGCCAGCGAGCTGTGGTTGAATGGCTCAGGCACCAAGGTCTGCGAGGGCCTGGCCTGTTGCATTTGCTGTTCCAGGAGAGGGTTGTGCCTCCCCCATGTTTTAGTGATTAATTTAGGGGGTAATGATTTAGGGTTAATTAAGGGTAAAGCTTTGATTTTGCAGGCCCAGTCTGATTTGTTTGTTATTAAGCGACAGTGGCCTGGAACTGGTCCACTATGGTCCCACGCTTGGTTTGGCATGGGGCTGGCAACCAGTTGTCCATTGATAAGGCTTGCTGCTATGCCAATCGGGAGATATGGGTTGCACTTGAGAAAGGCCTGGGTCATTACTTGCCTCACCCTGGTATACATACAGGCTTGGCCAACCTGTATCGGGGTGATAGGGTACATTTGTCTGAGAATGGTATGAATCTCTTTCTTGTGGATATTCAGTAAGGTCTGGTAGATGCTTTGGGCATCCAGGTGGGTGCAAAGACCTAAGCAGAGGCTTGACCCTTTGCGATGGCAGGTTTTTTGTTCAATACAGATAGCAGCATGGTGAGCACCGGCTATAAACCCTTTGGGGACATATGGGTCTTGCCGGTACATTCTTTGGACCATGTAGCCCAGGGCAGGGAAAGCAGACTGCCTACAGGATTGCTGGGATTCACCTCCCTTTGAGCCTTGTGGCCAGGGGTGGTGGTTTCCCAGTAATTACCCAATTGCCATGCTGACCGGACAAGAACCATATTTCATTGGCTGTTGTCTGGGGCTGGGTGTCTCGCCCTAGTTCTTATGGCGAGGGAGGGGCCACAAGGCCCCTGGCCTCAGCCATAATGCAACTGTTCCGCCCTTGCCATTTGTGTTTGAATTTTAGTTAAATAAAGTGGCCCGATAATACCCAACTCATTGTCTGTCTTCTTATTCCGGCTCGGGGGGCAAAGAGTGGATGCTAGATTTAATAAAAAAAATAGGAAAATGCAAATTACTATCTAATCTAGGTAAAAACTCATGTCTCTTATGATTTGATTGAAATGATTGAGAAAGTTAAAAGCCAAATTAGCAATGCAACACTAATTAGAATTATATCCTTTACACCCTTATAACACCACTGACTTCAATAGATTTCCAACTGTATGTGTAACAGACTCCAGGCTTGAGATCAGCCTGCAAGAAAAGACACCTGCAGTCACGTGACCAGCAGTGGTGATGTAATTCTGATGCAGAACTTGGGGGGGGGGGATTCTAATGAAAAAACAAACAAACTCTTGACAGTTGGAGTTCGGCAGTTGAGACTGCCAAATGGTGTGTGGTCAGTCGGTACTGTGCCAGGGGACTGACAAGTCTTGTTGAATATCTCTGAGTCTGAAGAGCAAATGAGCCTTCTCTACAGATTCCAATATTAGGGGTGTTAGGAGGTGAACTTTGAAAATGCTTTTATTTGTTATTTTCTGACCTGCATGCACACCAGGAATGGTGCCAGCAAGAGTCTTTGCTTTGGGAGAATGTATGCTTGAGTTAATGTGACTCTCTCTGTAAAATGAGGTACCACACAGCCTGTATCTCCATGCAAATGAGGTCACAGACGCATCTTACACATTTACCCAGCAGCCTTTGGGAGCAAGAAGCATCTCCATTAGCATCTCCATTACGGTCCTTTCCACAGAATGTAAAAACAACAACTTTCCACCATTGAGGAATCTCTACCTCGCATGTACCCACAGGATGCTTGGCATTTGCATGTATGAAGACCCGGCCAGATCCATCTACATACCTAAAGGTTTCCATGCCAACCCATCTTGACACCTGGACCAAAATCCTCCCTTGTAGAAAGGTGTAGATTTTCAGCATTGCCCCACCTTAGGAGGAGGGAACCCCACATCCTTTAGCCAATGGTATAGGGATGGGATGGACCCAGAAACACCCCAAGCCAGCCCCCAGACTAACTGATAAAAGGGGGTGCAACCTTTTGTTGCTGGTTTTTTTGCTTGCTCTGACTTCTGCAGCCGCTGCTCCTTCTTCATATCAACAAGATAGCTAAGGTAACTTATTGTGGTAACTTGGAGTCGCGACCAAGGAACCCTCACACATATAGCTGGCCTATCTGTGTGTAGCAAAAGTAAGGAATCCTTAGTTAGAAACAATCCTTGTTCCTGAGCACTGGAAGAACCAACATCTCCTGAAGCAGATAAGTATACTTGCTTTCCCCCCTCCTGAAGACATACCTTTAGCTTAAATCCCAATATTGTTTTCCATTTCTACTGTATCTAAAAGGAACTTGAATGTATGTGTGTGTGTATCTGCTTTTGTATGACTGTAATGATAAGAACCTTCAGTAAAGAGAATCTTGATTCAAATTAAGAAACCTTTGTCAAGCATCATTCCTTGAAGAAATAGGCTTCTCAGCCGACGGACACCGGTTTCTCTGTATACATTGGCAAAAAGACCTCAAAAGTTAGTCAGCCACTGCGTAGATAAGCAGTTCGGCTAACAGATTTAATTGGTGCCCCCTCTGAGGTTTTGCCCCTTGAGCTCTGAGAACAGGTGACCCGACCCGCCCCTTCTCTGAGCTAAGGACGTGGAGAGACCGCGTCGTGCTGAGAAGTCAGCTAGAGTGTGAAAGGTTTCTGTCTGCGTGTTTGGCCGTTAGAAAGGCAATCTATCGTGGGTTGGAGTTTCCGCATCTTTTCTCTCTGCCCCTTGGAGCAGCCCGCGCCGCGCTCCGCTCTCTTTTGCTCTGGGTGGAACCAAGGCGCGACCACGAAGAGGACCAGACGACGGAGCCCCGATGTTTGCACAAGCACAAACACACACGCTCACACACG
The DNA here is from genome assembly GCA_029375565.1 of Gekko gecko. Taxonomy (NCBI): domain Eukaryota; kingdom Metazoa; phylum Chordata; class Lepidosauria; order Squamata; family Gekkonidae; genus Gekko; species Gekko gecko. Next base: position 90,126,778 of record JAPDNY010000006.1, read on the forward strand.
CACATACATGCAGGCACATATAATCCCCCTCCCCTTTAAAAGCACTTAGGAACGGAAAGGAAGGGAAGTCGAGTTGAGAGGTAAATCTCGTCCCCCTCCTAAGTGGCCAGAGGGTCGCTTTTTGGAAACCTCTTCATTTGGTTCAGTGGGTGACCCAAAGGCGGTAGATCTGATCAATCTGCTTAGCCAAAACCCGCATCCAGGCTGTCTGGGAGCTGGAATGCCCTAGTACAGACCTTGAGACCAGGACGGAAGGGGCCAGGTACTCAGAACTGAGCGGCGCGAGGACCGAGAGGGTACCCGTGGCCAAGCTTTGGTTTCTAGGTAAACCAGAAGTGAGAGGGTAGAGCCCCGCTTCCAAAACCTATAGCTTTCTGGTTAACAGGATCGCCAGTGGGAAGGACGACAGTCCCCACCCCGCAAAAACCTGCATCTTGGTTCCCAGGTCATCCTAGAGAGGGTAGGTAAAGGTAAAGGTTCCCTTGCTCGAAAGCCAGTCGAATCCGACTCTAGGGTTGCGGTGCTCATCTCCAAGCCCTAAAACCTGTAGTCTGGTTTCTAGGTACTCCAGAAGTGAGAGAGGTAGAGCCCCCACTTCCAAAACCTATAGCTTTGGTTATCAGATTAACCACGGAAGGGAGAGATCCTTTCCCAAAAATCTGCCCTCGCCTTTGTGGAGGCAGAACCGCGGACCTGTTACTGATTGCATATAAAGGTCTCCTGCTACAGGAGTGAGCTAAAACAAGCTCTCCCTGAATGTGAGATTCCTTTATAGCAACAGGGGACAGAAGAGGCGTCCTTCTGCACACAAACACACTTTCTTTAAGGTTACCAGGCCCCTCCTCCCAAGCCAGCGTTTGTTTGGGTGAAAACCTGTAGGGAGTTTAAGGGTTATTGAGCTGCAGCTCACCCTTGGCCCCCACCTTTTCTCGGACGGGAACTCCCGCTCCAAAACTAAGACCAGCCGGTCGAGATCAGGATCCGCAGCTAAACTCCGCGGAGCCCCTGTCGCGACCTGTCAGAGCACAGTTGCTCTCAAGCATCATGGAAATGCTGAAGTGGACAATGAATTTCGGTGCATCCACCCTAGATGATATGGGAGGACACTCAAATGTGCAGGATGTAATTTCAGTGGGAAACGTGTTTCTCTGGCATGGACTAGCTGGAGTGGTATGCTTTCTCATAGGATTCATGGCATGCCAGCGCAGAACCGAGAGAATCAGGAGAAATTTAGGGAAGGAACTAGGTGAACTCAAAAAGATTTTAGAACTGCAGACTAGACAGATCACAGAACGTGCGCAAGAAATCGCACAAATGAACCACACGCACAGTGCGGAATTAGCAGTACTGAGAGCAGAACAGACTAAACATCTGGAGTCACTAAAGGAAAACTATAAAAAGAAAAAGGATGCGATTTTGGCAGACGCAGAAAAGCAAAGATCAGGACATGTGCACGAAATCGATTCCCAGAGACAGTATTATGAGATGATATTAGAAAAGAAAAGGGGAGAATTTCAATTAGAGATGGAAGAGCTCCAAAAAGCCTCAGAGGAAGAACTCTTTCGCTTAAAGGCGGACAGGGTGAATTTAGTAATGGAAAAACAGATTTTGGCAGATTCCTTGAAGGAAGCTAGACTCTCTGCCTCAGAAGCACAAGAGAAACTAGCAGAGGCAGAGCTGGCATTAGAAAGCATGACTGATAATTTTGCATCTGCCCAAAAGGCCGCCAAATACCTTGCAGAACAGATGCAGAAACGAAGAGAGCTAGCTTCTCATGATGCCTGTCTTAAAACCATTAATGACCTAAAGGAAAAACTAGGGCTTCAGCAAGCAATCATTTCTACCATACATCCTGAAGGGATGGTGGACTTAGAGGATTGGGAGTCGGGCTCCGACGAGGTCAGGCAACCCACACATGTTGTGGAAACCCCTCGGAACCAGGAGGTCCCTCCCTCTAGCCCTCACAGTTTAGGAATCCCTGCCCCTTTTCCAATGAACCCAGTCAGTACCACCAGACGCACGGTACGTGGGAATGGCCAGACTACCACGACCATCATTGTTGAAAATCGCCTCTGGCACCCTGAGGAGGTGAAAGCTGTTGCAGAGGAGCTAGGGCCGCTTCACAGAGACAATGTGGTACAGTGGATGACCGCAGCGAACACTGCGTATGGAGGTCTCAGTGGGGAGGACTTAATGCAAGTGGCCAGGAAATGTGCCGCTGGCACTCACCTTGCTGCCGTTAATTCTGCAATTGCAGCAAAGGATCTGACAGCTGAGACGAAGTACAATTGGTTTAGACAAGTGCTAGGCTATTTAAATCCTGCAACCACCATAAGCGCCCTTTTTCATTTGGAAAAGCAAGGTCCCAATGAGGATCCAGAGATTTACATGGCTCGCAAACAACTCTTAGGGGTGGTGGCAAACATAATTGATGACTCCACTGACCCCCTTGACTTTAATGTACCCGCCTTTAGGGAATCACTAGTGAAGGGACTCAATGGACAAACTCAATTAGCTCTGCGCACTTCAGATATCGCGCAAGTAACCTGGGACGAGTTAAGAGCAGACATTGCAAGAGTGGCAGCAATCATGAGAAGGTCTGGCGATTTCAAGCCGCCCAAGACAGGGAAAAGAAAAGACAAGGAGGAGGAAGATGCAGCAATTTTTACAGTCACGTATGCCAACAATGGACCTGGTCCACAGAGTCAGAACAACCCCACAGGGGAACCAGGGACTAAAAAGGTTAGGTTTAACCAAGGGTATCAGGGCAAGAGAGGACGCGGTCGCTCGTGGAGAGACAGAGACACTGTGTACCACGGTAAACTGGGAGAGCGCTCAGCTCCAGACGCTGGGTACACAAGACCTCTTCCATCCGCGCCGCCCTCGTCCTATCGAAGCCAACCCCAAGCACAGGGAACCTACCAAAGATCTTCCAACTCTCCCCCTCCCTCTTCTCCCCCTCCTCTTCCCCCTCCCCGATCAGCCTTTCAGACCAGATCACAGTATGACCAAAGAGAAGGAGGCTGTCCACCAACCGTGGATCCTCTTCGCTGGCATGCGTGGATGCGTCTGAAGGACAGGGGACATGACATGACTCATTTTGATGGCCAGCCTAATGACATCCTCTTCCAAGCGCTTGCGGAGGAAGAGAGAGCTGGGAGGAACCAGAACACTCCCATTGCAATGCGCCATCCCTTAGAGGACACAAACCCCTTTAAGGAATCGCCCGAACCCACAGCCTAGAGGTGCCCGAGTCGCATGGACCTCCCTCAGAATGTCGTGGCAAAACTTACGCCGGACAGATGGGGTAGGCCCACGATTGAAGCAGGGATTGGCGATCTCGGGAACAGGACCCCTGCCACTTTGCTAGTTGATACAGGTGCTGCCACAAACATTCTGCAGCCACATTTGGCTAAGAAAGGTGAGCCCACAGGAAAAGACGTTTCACTTTCAGGTTTTGCTGGAGGCAGCCAGAAAGCCCCAATTTGGAAAAATATTCCCCTCACAGTTGGGAAAATTTCCACCAGGATTTCTGCCTGCTCAAGCAAGGATGACAGTGATGGAATTTTGGGCGCCCCGTTTTTGAAAGAGCACTGTTTCACAGTAGACCTAGCCAACGGCTTTTTATGGGAAATTCCGGAAGGACCCAGAGAAATAAACGCCATACACAGATGCTCAGCCATCAAAGTCCCTATGCCACTCTCCCCAATCACTGGAGACCCCTGGGTGGAAGAATTCCCAGAAGTGTGGGTTAAGGACAAGGCAGAGTGTGGGACTGTGAAGGACGCATGTGTTCTCATCACAAGTCAAGACCCAGAACTACAGAAGCAACACAAATTCCCTGCAGACGCAGAGGAAGGAATTGCCAAGACTATTCAGGGACTTTTGAAATGGGATGTCATCACCCCAGTGCAGTCCATCTGCAACACACCCCTCTGGCCCGTCTTAAAAGCAGACAGAGTCACATGGAAGATGACAGTAGATTACCGAGTTCTGAACACCCTCACAGCTCAGGAAGTCACTGACATCACCAGAAAAGTTCTAAATCCAATCAGAGACACCAGCATCAAAGCCAGCTGTCAAAAGGCTCAGCCAATGCAGCCAGCACTAGGACCTGGCGGAGAAGCCCCAGACATACACAGAATGCAGGCAGTCTCATGCCTGACAGCTGCAACTGCCGCACAACCTTTGCGGGCACTGTTGGAAATCTTCAACATCTCAAGGGATTTCATAGAAGCTCTTGCTGACAAGGCAAGCCTGCTCTATGCCTTCCTGAAGAAAAATGCTTCATGGCAGTGGAGTCCTGAGCAGCAGCCAGCGCTTGCTAGAGAAGCAACCAGCCTGGAAATGCTCCCTGACCCACCAGCCACCTCTTCCCTGGCGGAGTGTTCCAATACTCCCCCACAGACAGAGGGCTTTGACCCTCCCCCTCCCTCTCAACTGTCAAATGCAGAGGAACTTCAGCCGGTGCTTGCTGAAATCTCTCACAGCCAAACCATGGCACAGCACACTCGAAGAATCTGGGACCCAGGACGACAGGTGCTGCCTGTGAGCAGAATCAGTCTCACCAGAGCTGATACACATTCTCCCTTTGGAGTACTCAGTAAAACTTTTTTTCTTTCTTGTTCACTTCACCCTTTGAAGCTTTGAGTGAAACTTTTCTCTCTACTATCTTTAATGACACCTTCCTGATATAAAAATCAGAAAGTGTCATAAGGGGGGAGATAAGGCACTCACTGACACAACCACAAGCAAAGGGGGAAGCAGCAGAATTAAATTTTTGAATCTCCCGGAATCTCCCGGAATCTCCAGGTAAGGTACATTGCACACAGGAAATTCCACCCCCTCTTCACTGAGACAGTAATTTTGAACAGCTGACAGCCTAAGAACTCAAGTTTTGCAGCTTGGTTCAAACAGAAGTCCGACAGGCAGCCAGTTACTGTAAGTCTTTGCAAGATCTTTTCTTTAACACAATTGTCGGAATTCCCCTTTAAACACAGGGAATCCCTCCAAAAATTTCAGCAGTATAAGGTTCTGGGACAGTGGAACAGCTGCCGTGCTTAGAAGGCATGCAGGCTGTCCTGACCCCAGCCAAGCCAATGCCATCTCCTGGGCAGGAGAAATGCAAAAGGTGTACTTTCAAGCCATGTGGTCTAGATGCTTGCAGAGTTTGTATTCAAAGAGTGCATCAGCGCCGGGAAAAGGAGAGAGCGCTCACACAAAGTTTTTGTGCTCACTTCAAACTCTAAAGAGACATGTTTTGATAAGCCACCAATCTTTAGATAGCAACATTCAAAGGATTTTGCTGTGAGGAAAAAAAGGAGAGAGGTCCCTTTTTCTCTCTGTGGTTGGGCACAGCAAAGCAAAAGCTCAGGGAACTATGCAAATCCCCCCCCCCCGCTTTTCATTAACTTGACTTCATTTACAGCAACCAGCTGGGAACCAACTCGTTTGTTTTCCCACGCTCAACCGGACCCCCCTTCTTCACTGTGATCAGCACAGGAAGACAAAAGAGAGCCAGATGCCCCTCGAGGTGAGCCCAACTTTGTCTCCGTGCCTGTCAGCGCAGGAATACAGCTTCAAGAGAGAGAGAGAGAGCATTTACTGATCAAGATTTGTCCTTCTAACTAATTACTACTAAAGGTATTAATATGTAGGGAATGTACTAATGATTAATGTGTACTAATTTTCTTCTGACTTTTCTGTCTCAAAATGAAGAGGAAAATGTAAGACTCTCACTCTCCATTTAAAATTCAAATGAACCCGCTGACTTGCCATCTTCCAGGGGAAAACCCAAAGGAGGACTTTGTATTTTAAGTTCTAGCAGTGAGCATTGAACTTAGGGAACTAGAAACTTAGAGATCATTCTTATCTCATTTCTATCTAATCAATCTTTTTGCAAAACAATTATTTTTGTTTTCATTCATTTTTGGGAAAGTTTTCTTTTTAAAACGAAACTTTTATCTTTCCAGAGGGAAGCAGCTTTAGAAACTGCTCTTCTTTTTGTTTTCACTTTTGAAATTGCTTTATTAGAAAAGGCTCAGGTTTGAATTGCCAACTTAAGTCAAGGACATGCAGCCTTTTCCCCTTTCTTTTGGGAAAAGGAACCCTTGATACAGTCAGCAGCCTGGAGTCTGCTTTACTCATTTTCCCAAATTTTTCTGGACAAGGAGAGAGTTCACTTGCCATTTTTTTTTGTAACTCCAATAGCAACCCTTGCGTGGAAGTTCATTTTTTTTTAACAAGACAAACAACAAGTAACATTTATTCTTATTGTAAGTCTGGCTACACAAATCTAGAAGACAATGCGCAGAGTGTGTCTATCTATACGCATATTCTTCCAGAACATGTCTAGCTTTCATCTTAGTACAAACAAGACCTCTTTGGACTATACCATGTGTTACAAGTGTATAGGAAGGTCTACGTTTTGGATTTGTTGTCTAGCTTAACTTTTTCAGAATTTTCTCAGGGTAAAAATCTCTGAAAATGCTGCTAATATTAGTGTGTGAATGCTTGAATGACCACTAATGATTTTTATTATGAGTCTGAATGGATTTATGAATGCAAAATGCTTGAAAAACAGCCAAAATGCTTTGTTTAATTTCATGAAATGCAGTTATTTTTGCTAACTGTACTCCTATGGTACAATGCGTTACAACAATGTGAAGGAAGAAACTGGTTTGCTATGCAAAGACATCCCCCTTCCTTTTGTCATTGAACATGTGCAAGTTCTAGACAGACATGCCATAGTTCAGTAACATTAAGGAATGGAAACTTCTTTTGTAGGAAGAAAAGAAGAAACTTGAAGACTTTTATGGTTTACCTGTTGTGTAAATAACCAACTTGGTTCGCTTTGAGTTGACACAGCTAATGTCAAGACAAGTGATCTGAAGACTTGAAGATGGTGTACTAAACACTGAAGAAACATGATTGTATTTCTTGCATGTTTTTCTTGTTTGTAAATAATTTCAAATGTTTACAACTACCTCCCATAATGAGGACTGCCCTCAGGGATATATGTATCAATGCAGTATAGTTTATGCTACTGATTTTTATAACTAATTTTCTAGTTTTACATGTTTGGTGCAAATAGTAATGAATAATTGTCTACCTCATTAATGCTATTGGTTTAAAGCACATAATTATTACGCCTTACCTTAGCACGTGTTAATGCACATAGCCTATGGAAAAGTCATATGCTTGTTTGCTTCCGGTGTCCGGTATTCACAGTGACAATTTGGCTTTTTGTAGGGCTAGGCATTTTTAATTTTTGGTCCATCCCCAACGAGTAGACTAGATAGATGGTCATAGGTGGAAGGAAACCTTTTCCAACTTGGATCCAGACCAGACGGGACTACATCGCCACAAGCAATGGGTTACCAACGATACTGGACTTTTGAACTTTTGTTGTTGTTTCATCATGGACTATCTGACGTGTTCCTGTTACACACGTCAACCCCACATGTATGGAAGTCATGGCGTTCACACCGTTTCACTCAGTGAAGCCATGAAAGGGGGACTGTTAGGAGGTGAACTTTGAAAATGCTTTTATTTGTTATTTTCTGACCTGCATGCACACCAGGAATGGTGCCAGCAAGAGTCTTTGCTTTGGGAGAATGTATGCTTGAGTTAATGTGACTCTCTCTGTAAAATGAGGTACCACACAGCCTGTATCTCCATGCAAATGAGGTCACAGACGCATCTTACACATTTACCCAGCAGCCTTTGGGAGCAAGAAGCATCTCCATTAGCATCTCCATTACGGTCCTTTCCACAGAATGTAAAAACAACAACTTTCCACCATTGAGGAATCTCTACCTCGCATGTACCCACAGGATGCTTGGCATTTGCATGTATGAAGACCCGGCCAGATCCATCTACATACCTAAAGGTTTCCATGCCAACCCATCTTGACACCTGGACCAAAATCCTCCCTTGTAGAAAGGTGTAGATTTTCAGCATTGCCCCACCTTAGGAGGAGGGAACCCCACATCCTTTAGCCAATGGTATAGGGATGGGATGGACCCAGAAACACCCCAAGCCAGCCCCCAGACTAACTGATAAAAGGGGGTGCAACCTTTTGTTGCTGGTTTTTTTGCTTGCTCTGACTTCTGCAGCCGCTGCTCCTTCTTCATATCAACAAGATAGCTAAGGTAACTTATTGTGGTAACTTGGAGTCGCGACCAAGGAACCCTCACACATATAGCTGGCCTATCTGTGTGTAGCAAAAGTAAGGAATCCTTAGTTAGAAACAATCCTTGTTCCTGAGCACTGGAAGAACCAACATCTCCTGAAGCAGATAAGTATACTTGCTTTCCCCCTCCTGAAGACATACCTTTAGCTTAAATCCCAATATTGTTTTCCATTTCTACTGTATCTAAAAGGAACTTGAATGTATGTGTGTGTGTATCTGCTTTTGTATGACTGTAATGATAAGAACCTTCAGTAAAGAGAATCTTGATTCAAATTAAGAAACCTTTGTCAAGCATCATTCCTTGAAGAAATAGGCTTCTCAGCCGACGGACACCGGTTTCTCTGTATACATTGGCAAAAAGACCTCAAAAGTTAGTCAGCCACTGCGTAGATAAGCAGTTCGGCTAACAGGGGAACCTGAGAAGAGCCAAACGTAGTACTATACTACAGTGAAAACTAAGGAGTCTTAAAAGGAAAATAAACTCCTTGTGGTTAAACAAGAGATTCACATGCCTCTCACTTAGAATTTATACCCTGCTGGACAGAGAGTCTGGTTTAGTGGATTTAGTGCATGCCAGGAGTGTTTATTGGACTAGTGGGTGTCCAAAATCAAAACCAAGGCACAGCAGAGGTATTTCTCTGTGAAGGTGGAGAGTACCTGAGAAATCCACACCAAAACTGGCTGTCTAGAACCGCACAGGGGTTAAGTTTAGAGAGAGATTATTGTGTATTGTGACATCTAAAGGGAACGATTATAAAGGAACTAACCTAAATATGAAATATACCATTTGCAGCTACGTATCCACCTGCATCAGCTTTTCCCTTGTACATATATTCTCTGCCTGTCTTTGTAAATAAAATCTTCAATTGGTTTTATTGTTCCCAGTCACATGTGCCTCAGTGCCTGACAAAGAGAAGCATCTGACAAAGTTAAATCACAAGATTCATCGTAGAAAAAGGGCAGTGTTCATGAAAAGCCACAAAGATTAATATTTATAAAAAAGTCTCATCAATAAATGGCTGGGTGGGTGACAAAAGGATGAACTGGGTGGGTTCCTGGCCAAACAGTGTCAGTGAAAAATAAGACTGCTCCAGCCTGTGAAAGGTTAAAGGAACAAACCCCCTCATACCCTAAAATAAAGGGGTTCGTCACAGTATGGCTCTAACTAGGACTGAACTGTAAAACCACAATTTTCTAATCATGACCCTGAATTGGCTGAGGAAATGTAACCTCACTCGTATTGATCAGTGCTACTGTATTATTAGGTATGATCACATCTTTCAAGCTATAGAATTGAATTTTGTTCATTGAGAAAAGCCTTGAGAATAAACTACTGCTTGCAACTATGACACTAATAAATTTATGCCTCTCTGCATTTATTATCAAGATGGGACATTATCCACTGTGTTCTCTATTGTACTTTTATATAAAAAAGATTTATTTAGGTTCTTGATAGTAAGCATCCTTCTATGTACAATCCTAAAATGTTTTCTTGTGCTATTGCTCATCAGAAAAATTTATCATTATTTACTGAGAAAATAAGGAGCATTCTATATACATGAAAGCCCAAAGTATTGGCACTTTCCAGCTCTCCCATTGGCTGTGTCGTATGCTCCATCAGCTATTGGCTCATGAACTGCCACTCAAGAGTACTCACATGCCATTGGCTGGGTCTGCTCCTCTCCCCCACCCACTGCCAGCCTGGCCACTTCCCTAACAGAATAAATTGCCAAAATGGCTGTCTCTCCTGATAAAGACAATTCCCCTGCTTGGCTCCTGTGGGGCTAACTTTTCCCTCAGTGACTGCTGTTAGGCAATCAAGCTTGGTTCTGTCAATAAAAAGGTAAAGGCAGGAAGCCCATTCCAGGCCTACTTTGGCCTTGGTGGGGAACTCGTTGAGGCCAGTCCTGACTAGGTTTGCCAGCTGCAGGTTGGGAAATTCCTGGAGATTGTGGTGCAGTCTACAGAAGCCAAAGTTTGGGCAGGAGAGAGGCCGCAACTGAATAGAATACCATAAGAGTCCACCCTCCAAAGCAGTTATTTTCTCCTCAGATTGCTGCCAATCTTGAGGTGATGGCTGGAGATCACTCAGAATTAAAACTGCTCTCCAGATGGCAGAGATCAGTTCCCCTGGAGAAAATGGCTGCTTTGCAGGGTGGACTCTGTGTCCCCCGTTGATGAATGAACTGCATTGTTATAGCAGTATTCTGCGTAAGGGAGCAGTTCCACCCTGTCATCTTGTTGGAAATTTGTAAAACAACACAAGTGTTGTTCAAGCGTCTGATTTACACATTCAGTCTGGCCATCAGTTTCTGGGTGGTAGGTGCTGCTTAGACCCCACTTGATGCATGAGTTCACCCCAAAACTTGGCAATGAATTGTGAACCCAGTTAGAGACCAACTTCATAGGGAGTGAATGGAGTTTAACAATATTACGCATAAACAGTTTAGCCAGTTGTTTTGCCGTAGGGAGTTGCTTGAGGGGGAAAAAATGGGCTTGCTTAGAAAACATGTCCATGACTACCCAAATCACTGTTTTCCCTGCGTTCAATGGCAAGTCAGTAATGAAGTCCATGGAAATCACCTCCCAGGGTCTGGCCATGGTGGGAAGCAGTTGCAACAGACCCAGAGGCTTCCCGGGATGGGGTTTGCACATGAGACATGTGGGGCAGGATTGTACAAACAATGAAATGTCTTTTCACTTCCCCACCCACTAAAACTGCCATTGTAAGAGGTGCAATGTCTTTAAATAACCCAGATGCCCCGCAAGCTTTGATCCGTGGGCCACTTCCATGACTAGGCTATGTAGGGAACCTGGAATGAACAGGCGGTGATCCTTGTACCAACACCCATCCTGTCTTTGTTCGAGCCTGCCATCAGCCTCTATCTCTAAGCGGTCAGAATCTGAGAAAGCGGAGGCAAAGTCGGTAGTCCAGTCCCAGCCCCTGGTGTTCATGTCTGCTTTTGCTCTGCTTCATGTCATCACTGCCCCTCCCAGTTGGGTGGGAGTGAACATGGAGTCGACCACTCCTTCTCTTTGGCTGTCATGCTGAGGGAGGCACGAGAGGGCGTCAGCTAGAGAATTTGCTGTCCTGGGGAAATAATGCAGAGCGAATTGAAACTTAGAGAAGAAATCAGCCCACCGGAGTTGTTTTGCGTTAAGGTTATGGGGGGTATGAAGAACCTCAAGATTTTTATGATCAGTCCCCACCTCAAAAGGTACATGCACCCCCTCTAACCAATGTCTCCAGGTGGATAGGGTGAGCTGGATGGCTCCAGCCTCCTTGTCCCAAACAGCCCAATTGTGTTCTGTTGCATTGAATTTTTGGGAAACATAGGCTAACGGGTGCAGTTTACCATCCTCCCCTTCTTGTAGGATGCCCCCTCATAGCCACATACAAAGCTTCAACTTGTTCCACAAATTTATTTTTGTCAGGATGGGCCAACACGAGCTCAGATGTGAACAACGCTTTAAGTTTGTCAAAAGCCGTTTGACATTCAGTAGTCCACACCAATTTTGCACTTAGCTTTGTGCTCTCTTGCCCCTTTCCTTTAGTTTTTTTTTTTTTTTTAATTATATTTATTGGGTTTTATCAACCTATACCATACACAAATACAAGATCATTAACAAAATTACATACATATTGTTTTAAATCCCACTTCTTTTCCTAAACAACACAGAGAAACATAACCCTCCTATCATATCTAATCTGTATTGGTTAAAAGTACATGTTTCTATAGCTTTTAGAATTTATTAATTATCTAACCTGATTTTGACTTGGTAATTATAACTATTTTTCTATCAATATGTACTATTCTTCCTCTTACCTCTTCTCCCATGTCTTGTCAATTCTGTGCATTTGATACAGGGGTTTAAATACATTTGTATCTTCATTATTCTAGTAATGTTTTATTTAGAACCTTTATCTCTATTTCCTCTTTTAAACATAGATTTCCCTTCAATCTTTCATTTATAGATTATCAACTCCGGACCCATCTTAATGTAACCTGAAATAGACCTATATTTCCCATACTTATTACCACTATATTTCCCATACTTATTACATCAAACCTACTTACGGTTCACCCAGACCCTCTAACTCGTGTCCAAAACACTCTTAAATTATGCTTCCTATTCTCTTATTCACATCAACCAAGAATAATAGAAAGCAGGTAAAAAGAAAAAAAAAACCAAGAAAACAACAATAAACATTATATACTTATAAATACATACATAAGTCAAACAATATATCTTTCTATTAACCCTACCTCTTATCCACTCTAACTCACTTGTTCAGAATTTTTCTATTACATTAAACCTTCAATAATTTATCCAATTCATTGTTCTTAACTATGACTAAATTCATTCTCTCTAGCCGCCTTAAATACTTTTAAATAATTCATTTGGTACCAAATCACTAACAACCTTTATAATCATTTTAAATTATAAATTTCTAATACTCCTCATCCACATATTACTTATAGTTATAAACCATCTTAATCCCATATATTTAAACAATTGATCAATCCTCCTGCTCCCCACCAATTGTCCTCCTCAAATCAAAATACCTTAATTCATAGTAAGTAGGTTTGAATACATATACAAATACATTCTAAACCAATTAATTTCAGGTCGATATTCCAATTTATATCCGTAACAAAAGGAACAGAATAACCTTTTCATATCGTTTAAATTTCCTCCTAGACATATACATTTTCTCTTTCCGTTTCAGCATATCCAGATGTCTTCGTTCCTTGCACGTTCGTTGGTCTCCATATCTCTTTCTTCTATCTTTCCCTCCTTCCATTTCCCAAAATCTATTGTCAATTTTAAACTTCCATGCTCGCTGCTTCCTCCGCTTCAGCCTATCCAGATGTCTTCGTTCCTTGAACGTTCGTTGGCCTCCATATCTCTTTCTTCTATCTTTCCCTCCTTCCATTTCCCAAGATCTATTGCCCATTTTAAACTTCCATGCTCGCTGCTTCCTTCTTTTAAGCCTTTTGTCTTTTTCCCGTCCCGCTTTTATACACTGTCTATTTTCTTTCACCAGTCCCACTTTAAGTCCTGACAGTTTTCTCTTGGAATCATTTATTTCGCTCACCCGATCTCTCAATTCCACGCAATCATCCAGAGTGTCTTCCTCCACGCCATCTCTAATGTCTGTCACATCCTCCTCACACGACTCGCTCACAGATATTAATCCCTGCTCTTCCAATCCTCCTGTATCCGGTTGTACGATATACTTCCTCTTTATCTCCATACAGGCTTCATCACACCCTCTCTTTATCGCCTCCTTTATGGCTCTAATAAACTGTTCCATATCTATCTCCCCAACTTCTAGGGTTTCACCCACTTCCTTCTCTTTATTTCCTTTACCGTTCATCTCAGTCTTTTCAAACTCCCGGCACAACATAGAAAAACTGTTCACCCCTCCCTCATTTCTTCGCTTCCTCTCATTATAGTTACAGTTCCGTCCTATATATCTCCCGGCCGCTTTAATACCTCTTCTTGGACGCCGAAATTTGGGAGTATTTCTTTTCAAACATTTCAACTCCTTCCTTTATCCTATCCACATTAGTTTCATTCCTCCGTGTTGCTTTCCATTCGGTTTTGTTATTTAAGGTTAAAAAGAAACCGGGTGGCTGCGTCTCTGCAGAACATGGCGGCCATGTTCTGCTCCGTCGCTCGTTCCTGCTTCGGGGCAGTTTCTGGACACACCCCCGCGTTGCCAGCAGCGGGAGGGGCCAAAAAAAAAGCCCCCTGCTCCAGCTTGCCCTCCAAGCCAGCTGGTCGGGTACCCCCGGCACCCGGGAGTCCCGAAAAGAGTCGAACGCGGTCGGGCGGTTCAGCTCACGCTGAAGCCCACCCATCGTCACGCCATACCGGAACCGGAACTCCCCTTTCCTTTAGTTTTCAACAAGTCAGTGAGGGGGAGGCTTACTTAGGTGAAATTGGTGATGAAATTTCTGTAAAAATTGGAAAATCCGAGGAAGGATTGGAGTTGCCTCCAAGTGCAGGGGGCCTCCCACCTCAAGACATCCCGTACCTTCACAGGGTCCATCTCCAACCCCTGGGGAGAAATACGGCAGCCCCAAAAGTCTATTTCCTTCTTGTGGAATTCACACTTGGATAGCTTGGCAAACGGTTTGTGTTTATACAAGGTCTGGAGTACCTCCCTCACCAATCAGACAGGGGATTCCTCATTGGGGGAGTACAGCAAGAGATCATCTAAATAAACTAGGGCCCCCCTGAACAGATGCTTGTGCAACACTTCATTGATTAGGTTCATGAAAACTCCAAGCACCCCCTGGAGGCCGAACGGCATAACCTTGTATTCAAATTGTCCCAGGGGTGTATTAAAAGCAGTCTTATACTCATCCCCCTCCCTGATGCGCACCAAAAGTATGCATCTCATAAATCCAGTTTAGAAAAGATCTTTCTTTTGGCTGCCTCAGCCAATAGATCTTTTATGAGGGGTAGGGGATACGCATTGGTGGTTGAGACTGCATTAAGTCCTCTGTAATCCATGCAGAGGCAAAGGCCCCTGTCTTTCTTTTTCCTGAACAGCACGGGAGCAGCAAATGGGGAAGAGGCAGGGCGAACAAACCCATGGGCTAGGTTTTTATTAATGAACCTTCATGACTCCTCCTTCTCCGTCAGGCTCATAGCATAAAGCTTACCCCTGGGCAACTAATGTCTGAGTAAAAGTTCAATCAAACAATCTGTATTACAGTGAGGGGGTAATTTGTCTGCCTCCTCCTCAAACACCCAGGCCAGGTCTCTGTAGGCGGGGGGAATGACCTGTAGCTCTTCCATTGCTAGGCATGCCCTTACTGGTTCATTGGGAGGGGTTGATCCCCAATTAGGGTCCCAGCCATGGCTCTGGCACTTAGGGGAGATGAACTGCACCCTCCCTTCATCCCACAATATGTATGGGTCATAGTCATGCAGCCACAGGCTTCCTAGCACCAGCAGAAAACTCGCGGCTGGGGTGATGAAAAAGGGGCGGTGCTCCCAATGTTCTCCCGCTCCCATTCTCAATGGCCTGGTCTGGTATTTACACAGCTCTTTCCATCCATCCATCCATCCGAGTGAACGTTATGGCCTCCAGCAGCTTCTCTACCGGGGATCCCAACCCCATTACTAAGGAGGGGTTTATTAGGTCTCTGGTACACACCAACACAATGAGGGCTTGACCCGTACATGCGTGCCCAAGTCTTGGTTCATTACAGTCACAGTAATGGAAAAAAGGGGAGGGTAACTGCTCATCATGCTTGGCGCAGGGGGGTGTTGGACCTGCTGTTCAGCGCCACTTACAGCAAGTCCCAGCCTTTTCCCACCAGCTCATCCTCCTTGCTACTGGTGGAGCTGGATGGTTCTTCCACCTCCCCAAACTGGAGGGCCCATTGCACCTTGGCTTTGGTGGCCCCCTTTTTGAATGGAGTATCCAGCTTCTTCTTCCCCTGGTCTTTAGCCTCTCCACAATGGGGTGAAATGCTTGGCCTCTCCACAATGGAGGCATAAGCCTTGCTTCATGTGCACCTCCTGAGTGCTGTCTTTCAGCTTTGGGGGCTTTGGTTTTGCACCCATGGATCCTGTTCGAGGTCCCTGGGCAGTCCCGTCTATTTTTATCATCTGCAGAATGGGCCTCGGCATTGGCAGCTTTCCGCACCCATGCATTGAAAGAGATGGGGCACACACTATGCAGGATGGTCTCCCAGATCTCGGGGTGAAGCCCACTCGATACTGCTCAGCTAACACCCCATCTGGCCATCCCTGCACTTTAGTCACGTACCTCTCAAACTCTTCCATGTATTCACGGACTGTGCATCTGCCTTGCTTCAGAGTGCGAAGATGATTCTGCACGCGTTTGCTCTCCAGCAGGTCCCCATATTTCATTCTAAGGGCCCATATCAACATGGCTACCTCTTGCAGCTTAGGCCCCTGCACATTGTGTAGACTCATGTACTAGTCAGCTGCCCCACTTCTAAGCTGTGCTGCTATGTAGTCCACCCTTTTGGCATTGGTAGGGAACAGGTGGCCCCAGATTTGGATGAACTTCTCCACCTGTACTTCAAAGAAGGCCAGCTTTTCAGGGGTGCTTCGCATCTAACAACCCTTTGAGAAGGATTTCCAGCAGCCTGGGAGCTAGGATTGGCCCTGATGGGGCTGGAACCAGGACAGGCACTTTTTGGTCCCCTGGTGGTGGAGGGGGTGGCAGTTGCTGTTGAGCCGGAGGTTGCTGCTATTGCTGCAGGCGTATCTTGGCTTGCACCAACTGTGCCACAGTGCCTGGAATGTCCATCAGGGCATCTTCCACCACCTGGATTATCCACTCTTGGGCTCGTTCAGTTTGGGTGAGGCGTTCCTCCCAACCCTTCTCCTCTTTGTGCCGAGTCCTTGCTCCTGTCTCATGGGACGGTTGGTACTCGTAACAGCTCCCCCTTGCCGAACCCGGAATCACTAACCATGTCTCCTGGGTGCTTGTGTCAAACGTTGACCACTTGAGCCCCTTTGGTGCCTCATGAGGCAGTCTGAAATACCCTCCTTCTGCTCCCAGTCCCAGACTCCAGGGCTGCAGGGGCATGGTTGTCACTGGCACCGTAGTCACCAGCAGAGTTGTGATGACCAGTTTTGTGGTAACTGGAGTGGTGGTTACCTGTACACCTGATCTCATTGGGATCGGCTTTCCCTCTTCTTCAATGCTCATCATTGTGACAATATGGGTAGAGGGGATGCAGGATTCCTGACTCTCTGTCAGGTACTTCAATAACTCAGCTCAATAGCAGGTCCTTAATTAGGAGCAGCTTTATTGATCAGAGAAAGGTGACGTTATCTTGGACATTATTGAGTCAGGAATAGAGAATATAAAATGGCTAGAAGAGTTATACTAGTTTCATCCAGGACCCCCTGACACTTTAGGGCCAATAGGCAATAAATGAAAAATGCGAGGAAGCATGTAACAGTTCAGAGGTGCGCAGGAGACAAGAACAGCTTTGCACCGAAGAAGCCGGGTGCTCAAGGCCAGGGGCAAGATAAGTGAGACAGTTAGAATAACACAGCTGCATAGCAAGACACATTCCATCTTACACAAAATAACCATGGCGAGGCTACCCGACATCCAGATGTCAGAGATAAGTTCGCCTGAAAAAAACAGTGTCATTATACCCTGCTGAGGTCACCACAGAAAATTGATGCTGAGTGCCCAAGGCCAGGGCACCCACCTAGAGCCTCTTTCTAGACCTTGTTGTATTTATTTCCACAATGGGCCTTATTCCTAGTATGTATATATAGATTGCTGAACCTTGCTAGGATAATAATTTGATATGGGAAATGAAACTGAGTTGTTTCTATATTGGAACTTGGTATTAGATTCCCCCCCCACCCACAAACTCATTGGCTGAGTTCAGACTGGCAGTTTGCCCTGAGATAGGCGTGTTTCAGCAACGTTTCACAACCAGATTTAAGGGGCCGTTCATACAGGCACATCTGTCAGGCATTCCCCAGCCATACTCAACCCATCTTGTAACACTTCCCTCCCGAGTTTAAAAGATACCTGGTAAAAGAGGTATCAAACTTTGGAAAGCATGTATATCCCGTGTATATCCTCCACCAACAAAGTGTGAATGCTAAAATCCATGCTTTTGATTGTGTGCTTATGTGCATAAGCGCATATCTCCAGATTAGTAAAAAAGAAAGCCACGCCTTACAACCGTGCCTTCGGGCCAATGGTGTGAACGCTCCCTCATGCCTCCTCCCCGGTATGTTCCAGCATCAGTCTGCGCAGTGTGACCAGGAAAATCCGGAATAGTTTGTTCCAGTGCTTTTTTGCCACGACTCGCTCCTGCTTCAAACTGCCAGTCTGAACTCAGCCATCCTTTGTCTTTTTGTTCATACTTAAGAACATAAGAGAAGCCTATGTTGGATCAGGCCAATGGCCCATCTAGTCCAACACTCTGTCACACAGTGGCCAAAAATACCAGGTGCCATCAGAAGGTCCAGCAGTGGGACCAGGACATTAGAAGCCCTCCCACGGCTGCCCCCCCCAGCACCAAGAATAGAGTGCATCACCTGCCCCAGACTGAGAGTTCCTATCTATACCTTGTGGCTAATAGCCACAGATGGATTTTCTGCTCCATATGTTTATCTAATTCCCTCTTGAAACTGTCTATGCCTGTAGCTGCCACCACCTTCTGTGGCAGTGAATTCCATATGTTAATCACTCTTTGGGTGAAGAAGTATTTCCTTTTATCTGTTCTAACCCGACTGCTCAGCAATTTCATGGAGTGCCCACGAGTTCTTGTATTGTGAGAAAGGGAGAAAGGAACTTCTTTCTCAACCTGCTCAATCCCTTTCATAATCTTATAAAGCCGTCGTTTCTCCAAGCTAAAGGGTCCCAAGCGTTTTAACCTTTCTTCATAGGGAAAGTGTTCCAACCCTTTTATCATTCTAGTTTCCCCTCTCTGCACTTTTTCCAATGCTATAATATCCTTTTTGAGCTCTGGCAACCAGAACTATAAACAGTATTCCAAATGAGGTCGCATCAATGATTTATACAGGGGCATTATGATACTGGCTGATTTGTTTCAATTCCCTTCCTAATAATCCTCAGCATAGCATTGACCTTCATCATTGCAGTTACACACTGTCTAGACATTTTCATTGAGTTATCTACTACAACTCCAAGACCTCTCTCTTGGTCAGTCTCTGCCAGTTCAGACCCCATCAATGTGTACTTATATTTAGGAATTTTGGCTCCAATGAGCACTTGGCCACATTGAACCCCATTTGCCACGTTGACGCCCACTCACCCATCCTCGACAGATCCCTTTGGAGTGCCTCACAATCCTCCCTGGTTTTCACCACCCTGAACAACTTCGTGTCATCTGCAAATTTAGCCACTTCACTGCTTACTCCCAATTCCAAATCGTTAATAAACAAGTTAAAAAGCATCGGACCGAGTACTGATCCCTGTGGTACGCCACTGCTTACCACCCTCCACTGAGAAAGTTTCCCATTTATACTCACTCTCTGTTTCCTATTTATAAGCCAGTGTTTGATCCACAAGCAGGACTTGTCCTTTTATCCCATGACTATTGAGCTTACTTAGGAGCCTTTGATGAGGAACTGTATCAAAAGCTTTCTGGAAGTCAAGGTAAACAACATCTATTGGGTCCCCCTTGTCGACATGTTTGTTCACTCCCTCAAAAAACACTAACAGGTTAGTGAGACAAGATCTTCCCTTACAGAACCCATGCTGAGTCTGCCTCAGTAGTTTTTGTTCATCAATGTGCCTACTAAGTCTTTCCTTAATAACAGTTTCCACCAACTTACCTGGTATCGACGTCAGACTGACCGGCCTGTAATTTCCTGGATCTCCCCTGGAGCCCTTTTTAAAGATGGGAGTGATATTAGCTACCTTCCAGTCCTCAGGAATGGAGGGAGATTTTAAAGAAAGATTACATATTTTTGTCAGGAGATCCACAAGTTCACATTTGAGTTCTTTCAGAACTCTCGGATGAATGCCATCCAGGCCTGGTGATTTATTAGTTTTTAAATGGTCCATCAGTCGGAGGACTTCCTCTCTTGTCACCGCAATCTGATTCAGGTCTTTCAAACCCCCTCCCAAAATCGGTGCTTCTGGAGTGGGCAAACACTTCTCCTCTTCCACAGTGAAGACAGAAGCAAAAAATGCATTCAGCTTCTCAGCCATTTCCCTATCATCCTTCACTACTCCTTTTACCCCTTGGTCATCCAAGGGCCCCACTGCCTCCCTGGCTGGTTTCCTACTTCTAATGTATTTGAAGAAAGTTTTATTGTTGGTCTTTATGTTTTTTGCAATATGCTCCTCATATACCTGATCACGGACTTGCATTTTATTTGCCATAGTCTGTGTTCCCTTTTATCAACCTCACTGAGACTAGCTTTCCACTGCTTAAAGGAATCCTTCTTACCTTTTACAGCTTCCATTACTTTTTTTTTGTTAACCATGCAGGCTTTTTTCTATACCTATTTGTGCCTTTCTAACCTGCGGTATATATTTCTTCTGAGCTTCTAGGATTGTATTTTTAAATAGTCTCCAAGCTTCCCCAATGGTTTTGACCTTTTCCACTTTTCCTTTCAATTTCTTCCTCACATGTCCCCTCATACCAAAGAAGTTACCCCTTTTAAAGTTAGAACTGGTTGCGTCAGTCTTTTTGGGCAACTCCCTATTTGTACATCTTCCCAAGGGAACACCAGTTGCTCTGATGAGATCAGAAACTGGTCTACCTTCCTTAAGGGCGTGGGTGCATCTTGTGGTTCTAAAAGCTTGGAAGAAAATCAGAGTTGCTGGCACCGACTCTTTTAGCCAACTAGCCTTTAACTCAATGCTATCTACAGACTTAGATTGTGCCTGCTTTCTTAATAACTTACTATTGAGATATTCCATTCCTGACGACCTTCTTAGTTCTTCAACAAACAATTCAGAACTTAGAGAATGGGTATTTAAGCAGGATGTTCTGTTAGACAGACAGTTAATTCTAAATTCACAGTCTGCTACCTGGTTTAAATCATTTAAGAATGACCATTTTAGATCACCCTACCTGGTTAATATAGATAATCATAACCTCAGAGCAGCTTTTACATCTCTGCGTTTTGAATCAATGCCTATGGCCGTATTAGCTGGCCGCTATAGTAGAACACCCAAGGAACAGCGTCTATGTATTTGTGGTTCTTCTGTTATTGAGGATCTCCCCCATTATATCCTTGAATGCTCTTTGTATATCCAACCTAGGGTAAAATTTCTCTCTGGTATTTTATCAGTTTTAAGCTTTTTCTCAGTCCCTGAGAAGACTGTATTTTTGTTAGCTGATTCTAATGCTGATATATCCTATAGAATGGCTTTATTTGCCTTGGCTGCAAAGAAGATACGGGCCAACGCTGTTCTTACAGGAACTAGTTAACACTGGTTTTAGTGGGTATGCTGTGTTTCACTTAACTGTTCATATCTTCGGTTTTATACCTTTTAAATATTTTAGACCTTTTAAATATTTTAGACTATACTCAATTTTACACAATTTCCTATGTTTATAGTATTTTTCTCTGTTGTTATTTTTGGATTGTAATGGCCCATGGCTAAATACAATAAAACCTTTCTTCTTCTTCTATTTGTACATATGTTAAACTCAATGACATTATGGTCACTGTTCCCAAATGGTGCAATCACTTATTGTTTAGTGAGTAGAGTTATCTGTTTGGATATTTCCTAAAGTCCTTCAGGGGTTTTGAACTCATTTCTTATGAGGGCCAGATCCAACATAACTGGGACTCTGTTGGGCCAAGCCTTGTGTGTCATAAAATGTAATACCAGGCCCTGACCTAGATAGCTTAGGCAAACCTGATCTTGTCAGATCTTGGAAGCTAAGTGAGATGAGAGGACACCTGATTGCAATTAATAATAATGAAAAGAAACAACAATTGAAAATAGATAAAGAGATTACGGAAGATATTTGGAAAAAAGAAATGGAGCTTAAGAAAAGGCCTGGCAAAAAGAAGATTTTGAGAGAATTGAGGATTTTAAAGGAACAATATGAGGCGAGGTTAAACAAAGAAGTATATTGGAACTTGAAAAAATTGCAACAGAAGTCCTTTGAAGGTGCAAATAAACCTGGTAAATATTTGGCATGGCAATTGAAGAAAAGAAGAGAGAATAAAACAATCACTAAATTGAAAGATGGAAATAAAGAAATTTCAGACCCAGGAGGAATCCGGAGGGAATTTTATAAATATTATGCGACTCTTTTTCAAGCAAAACAAGTGGATCTGCAAAAGATGCAAGACTATTTATCTAAGGTTAATTTGATACAACCAAGCCTAGAAATTAAAGCAATATTAAATGCTGTAATAACTAAAGAAGAAATCAGTAAAGCAATAGGAGAGGCAAAGATTTCCAAAGTTCCAGGTCTGGATGGTTTTTCAGCTAAATTTTACAAAAAACTTCATGAAGACCTGGTTCCGGTGTTAGAGATTCTTTTAAACGAAATTAGGAGAACTGGGAAGATTCCAGATTCCTGGAATGAAGCTGCGATCACCTTAATTCCGAAAGAAACGCAAGATTTAACAAATGTAAAGAATTATCGACCTATCTCACTGTTAAAACAATGATTATAAGATTTTTGCAAAAATATTAGCAGAGCACCTTAAAGGGTTCTTGAAAGATACTATTGCTGAAGATCAAGCCGGATTCTTACCAAATAGACAAATAAAAGACAATATGAGGGTTGTTTTAGATGCAATTGAATATTATGATAAACACCCGGAAAAAGAAGTTGGCTTTTTATTTTTGGATGCAGAAAAGGCATTTGATAATTTGAATTGGGAATTTATGTTTAAAGTGTTTGAGAAATCCCAGATGGGCGCAGAATTTATAAGAATGATTCAATCAATATATAAAGAACAAAAAGCTACGGTGATTGTGAATGCAGAACCAACAGAAGTGTTCCGGGTCAGAAAAGGTACTAGACAGGGTTGCCCCCTGTCACCATTGCTATTTATCTGGATTTTGGAGATTTTGCTGCAAATGGTTAGAGATGATGATAACATAAAAGGTTTGAATGTTAGAGGTTTTTTCATATAAACTACGAGCATTTGCAGATGATATTATGTTTATTGTTGAAGATCCTGTTAATAATATGCCTAAGGTATTTGAAAAAGTAAAAGAGTTTGGCGATCTCGCAGGGTTCTATGTAAATAAGAATAAGTCCAAGATATTGTGTAAAAATATGATAGGTACAAAGCAACAAATGTTACAAAACGTGACAGAATGTGAAGTGGTTAAAAAGGTTAAGTATTTGGGAGTTGAAATTACAATGAAAAATATAGACTTGTTTAAGAATAATTATGAAAAACTGTGGGCTTCGATAAAGAGTGACTTAGAAAAATGGGAAAAACTTAGATTATCTCTTCTTGGAAGAATTGCCGTTGTCAAAATGAATGTACTGCCCAGGTTAATGTTTTTGTTCCAGACAATACCAATTGTGAAAGATGTGAAAGTGTTGGTGAAATGGCAAAGAGAAATCTTTAAATTCATCTGGGCAGGAAAGAAGCCAAGAATTAAAATGAAGATAATGTACGATACTAAAGACAGAGGTGGCTTCCAAGTCCCGAATTTGCGTTTGTATCATGAAGCTGTATGTATGTCTTGGTTATCTGATTGGGTCAATTTGGAAAATAGAAAACTCTTAGCTCTTGAGGAGCACGATTGCAGATTTGGCTGGCATGCCTATCTTTGGTATGGGAAAAATAAAGTTGATTCAATGTTTAAGCATCATTATGTAAGGAGAACATTGTTTGATGCATGGACCAGGTACAAGGATACAGCTTCCGACGAGAGGCCTTTGTGGATTGTTCCAGCAGCAGTTATACATCCTTTTTCAGAACATAAAGGTAATGATTGGTTGAAATACCAAGAACTGTTGCAAAAAGAGGGGAAAAATATGTTTTAAAACCAAATAATGAACTAGAATTTGAGTATGGATGGTTACAATATTGTCAAATAAGGGATATTTACAAAAAAGATTGTAAAGAGGTTGGTTTTAGAGCTAAGAATGATGAGTTTGAAAATATATGGTTGAAAAGAGAGCGAAAAATGATCTCAAAGATGTATAAAACTTTGTTGACTACATATACTTTGGATGAAACTGTTAAAGAGCAAATGATAAAATGGGCCATAAACATGAACAAAGAAATTTCTATGGAAACATGGGAGTTTTTGTGGAAAAGATCCTTTAAAATGTTTACCTGTGTTAATGTAAAAGAAAATTGCTACAAGATGATGTATAGGTGGTATATGACACCAAAAAAGATTGCTAATATTAGTATGGATAAGAACTTGAGTAATAAGTGTTGAAAATGTAAAAAAACAGAGGGTTCTTTTTACCATATGTGGTGGTCATGTGATAAAGCAAAGGTATACTGGTCTAATATACACTGTGTGATGCAGAAAATATTAAAAATCCCAATTGGGAGAAGACCGGAACTTCTTCTCTTAGGTTTGACAATGGAAAGAATTCCACAGGAAAAAAGGACATTATTATGGTACATGATTACGTCGGCGAGAATGGCCTTCACTCAGCAATGGAAAGCGGAGAAGGTGCTGGATATACATGACTGGTTTAGAAAATTGCTGTTTTTAGCGGAAATGGACAAAATGACAAAAAAGCTAAATGGACAAATGGCAGAACAGTATATAAAAGATTGGGAAGGTTTGAAATTGTATTTGGAAACTGAATACAGAATGAAGGGGAAAATGTACAATTTAGATCTGTATGGATACTGAATGAGTAGTGAAATGAATTCTGAATTGTATTATACTGTTATATGAAAATATGTTGAAATTAGTTAGATGTTTTATATATTTGAAATGTGTTACCTGGTTTGTCGATTCATATAAGTCTAAACCTGATTACCGTCTAATATATACTTTTTTTGTTATTAGCAGTGTTGGAAGCCTATTAGGGGGGTGGGGGGGATGGGATGGAAATTTTTTCAAATTGTATTGGTAACGTTGTTGAAAATGTTGAGCGCATCCCAATAAAATTTTGTTTAAAAAAAAAAAAAAAAAGATCTTGGAAGCTAAGCAGGGCCGACCCTGGCAAGTACTTGGAAAGGTGACCTCCAAGGATTTCCAAGGGCAGAATGCAGAGACAGGTAATATAAAGTCATCTCTCTGAAACTTTCTAGTCCCACTAGGGGTCACCAGAAGTCACCATGATTTCCAGACACGCAAACACACACAAAGACACACAAAATGCTCATCAAAGTAAATAAATGAATAAATAAAATGTAATGCCAGGTAGTGAAGAGACAAACTTTATAAAGGACACAAACAAACACAATTAAATATATTATTTTTTACTTAAAATACATACATGCTTAAAACATTAACACTCTTGCAATATTTATTTAACAGTCTTTGAGAACTGACACCTCTTGCTCTGAATTATTGCATGAAAATCGGGAGACAATGTCTGTGCTGTTGTAGTCTTGAGTATGCTGTTCAGGTGTGTATCTGTAAGCCATGAATGTACTTTTCATTTATGAACATTCATTACAGAAGAGAGCTGTTCACAGACATACATTGTCGCAAACATAGACAAAATTTTAGAAGCAAAGGACTTAAGTTGGGGGTAATTAGGACCCAGAAACTGGAAAAAGTTGCTAATGCCAACTTCAGAAAGCTTATCTTTCAGTACAGCATTACACTGAAGATCAATTATTTCCATCTGGAGCTCCTCTGGAATCTCATGAACATCCACACAAAATGGATCACAGAAAATTCCAAAATATCTGTTTAATTTTTAGAAGTCAGGAAATCTTTCTTTGAATTCATTTCTGAGTTCAGAATTTGTTTCTCCTGTACTTCTCTGTGGTAATATGATCACTGGACAGAGATTTCATGATGGAAAAGTGTGCCAAATTATATTTTTGAAGCTGCTTTTCTCAAAGCTGAAGGTTTATCTCAAAGGCACAAATTCTGTTGTAAAATTCTGTCACAACTTTGTTTTGATGCTGCATCTTTGTGTTGAGACAGTTCAGGTGTTCTGTAATATCTACCATAAAAGAAAGTTCTTGAAGTCATTCATTATCTTTAATTGAGGGGCAGCCTTCCCTTCTTAAATATCTGTATTTCACTTCATAGTTCATAGAAGCATTTCAGTACAGTTTGACGATTTAACCATCACACTTCAATGTTATATGGTACCCTATGACTGATCAAGCTTTCCTCCAGAAGACTGTTAAATTGCTTATGGCTGAGACCTCTGGCTCAAATAAAATTAACAGTTTTTATGGCCACACTCATAACATTATCCATTTTCAATGTTTTGCTGCACAGAGTTTCCTGATACAAAATACAATGGAAATTGAAAAACAGATGTTGTGGTTTTGCAGCTACCAATTTTTCTTTGAGTTTTACAGCAACTCCAGCTTCCACCCCAACATCTGTGGTACTCCATCTGTAGCCAGACTCACCACTTTTGTCCAGTCGGCACCAATTTTATCGAGAGCTCCTACTAAGTTCTTAAAGGTGTCATCACCTGTGGTTGTTGGGCAGTCAGTCCGACTCTACCCCAGATGACCTGGATTGGGCGCTCCAGAACATGGTGGGCTGGCTTAGACTGAGCTGACTGAAATTGAATCTGACAAAGACGAATCTGACTGAAATTGAATCTGACGAATGAGTCAGAGTGGGTTGGGGGTAGGGATCCCACTACCAGCCTTCGATGGGGTGCTGTTGTTGCCAGTGCTGAAGGTCAGGAGTTTGGGAGTGCTCTAGGATGCCATCTTAACAATGGAGGCCCAGGTAGCAGCCACTGCCAAGACAGCCTTTTACCATCTACGACTGATTAGGCAGTTGGCTCCCTTCCTCGAATGCAATGACCTGGCAACAGTGATCCATGGTATGGTCACCTCAAGCTTGGACTACTGAAATGCTCTCGACATGGGGCTGCCCTTGTCCCAAATCCAGAAGCTGCAGCTAGTGCAAAATGCAGCAGCCAGGCTGCTGATGGGTCTCTCTATATGAAAGCACATCCAGCCTGTGCTGAAGGCATTGCACTGGCTGCCAACAGCATACCAGATTCGCTTCAGGGTGCTGGTTTTGACCTTTAAAGCCCTATATGGTCAGGGGCCTGCCTACCTGAGGGACCGCCTTTCCCCACATGTCCCCCAAAGAGCACAGAGGTCAGGGTTGCAAAATCGCCTGATTCTGCCTGGTCTGAAAGATGCCAGATTGGCTGCTACCAGAGCTAGGGCCTTCTCAGTGGCAGCTCCACACTGGTGAAACCAACTCCCAGAAGACATCAGGGCCCTGCAGAACCTCTTACAGTTCTGCAGGGTCTGTAAAATGGAGCTCTTCCAACAGGCCTTCGATTAGGAGCCACCACTGAGGAATGAGCTATTAAAAACTGAACTGCTACAGCCCTCATGTTATTGGCTCTAAGAACAACTATGGATACTGGTTTAGCTATATTGGACCACCATGCAGCAATCGCCATCTGCATTTAATTGCACTTTGTATGTATATTGTTGTTACGTGAATTTTATAGTATTGCACTTATGCATTGTGTTTTATTGTATTTAACCTGTTGCACGCCGCCTTGAGCCTGCCTGTGCAGGAAAGGCGGGTTATAAATAGAAAATAATAAATAAATAAATTTCATAGGAATAATTTCTACAAATTCTTCAGTAACATGTATCTCTGTCATCTCTATGAATAAAGATTGCAGGCTGTGCTACATCAGTAACATCTGTGCTTTCAACTACTGCAATTGAAAATGCAATAAAGGACGTCGCTTTTTCTGTCAGTTTTCTGTGAAGATTATCAGATAAATCACAAATTCTCTCCGTAACTGTGTTTCTTGAGAGACTTATATTTGCAAAAACCTACTGCTGATCTGGACAGACTACGTCTGCAGACATGAGCATACACTTTTTAACAAATACCCCTTCTGAAAAGGGTTTTAATGATACAGCTAGCTCATGTTCGATCATATAACTTGCATTGACATCAGGTTCAGTCACTTGATGCAACTTTTTGTAAAGCAATTGCTGCTTCTTCAATGACTGCTCCAATTCAAAAACTTTCCCTCTTATTCTTTTCCATTGTATTTATTGTACTTCCAAGCACGATGAGTTTCATAGTGCTGCCAAATGTTCTATTCTTTGCTGTTATTGTTGTTTTGTTGTTGTTCAGTCGCACAGTCGAGTCTGACTCTTTGCAACCCCATGGACCACATCACGCCAGGCCCTCCTGTCTTCCATCATCCTCCGGAGTTTGCTTAATTTCATGTTAGTTGCATCGATAACACTGTCTAACCATCTCATTCTTTGCTGTCCTCTTCTTCTTTTACCTTCAATCTTTCCCAGCATCAGGGTCTTCTCCAGTGAGTGCTCCCTTCTCATTTGGTGGCCAAAGTATTTAAGCTTCAGCTTCAGTTAGGGTTGATTTCTTTTAGGAGTCCAGGGGACTCTCAAGAGTCTTTAACAGCACCATAATCCAAAAGCATCTATTCTTTGGCACTCGGCATTCCTTATGGTCCAACTCTTGCAGTCATACATTACTACTGAGAATACCATCACTTTGACCAAATGGACTTTTGTTGGCAGGATGATGTTCTACATTTTATTAGAGTCTAGGTTTACCATAGCTTTCCTCCCAAAGAGCAGGCATCTTTTAATTTCATGGCTGAAGTCACCATGTGCAGTGATCTTGGATCCCAGGAACATGGGGGAAAAAAAGGGGAATTGATAACAAATCAGCCAGTATCATCATGCCCCTGTATAAATCATTGGTGCAACCTCATTTGGAATACTGTGTACAGTTCTGGTCACCACATCTCAAAAAGGATACTATAGCATTGGAAAAAGTGCAGAGAAGGGCAACTAGAATGATAAAAGGGTTGGACCACCTTCCCTATGAAGAAAGGTTAAAATGCTTGGGGCTCTTTAGCTTGGAGAAACGACGGCTGAGAGGTGACATGATCGAGGTTTATAAGATTATGAATGGGATTGAGCAGGTTGAGAAAGAAGTACTTTTCTCCCTTTCTCACAATACAAGAACTCGTGGGCACTCTATGAAATTGCTGAGCAGTCGGGTTAGAACAGATAAAAGGAAATACTTCTTCACCCAAAGAGTGATTAACATATGGAATTCACTGCCACAGGAGGTGGTGGTAGCTGCAAGCATGGACAGTTTCAAGAGGGAATTAGATAAACATATGGAGCAGAAGTCCATCAGTGGCTATTAGCCACAGGGTATAGATGGGAACTCTCAGTCTGGGGCAGGTGATGCACTCTATTCTTGGTGCTGGAGGGGGCAGCAGTGGGAGGGCTTCTGGTGCCCTGGCCCCACTGCTGGACCTCCTGATGGCACCTGGTATATTTTGGCCGCTGTGTGCCAGAGTGTTGGACTAGATGGGCCATTGGCCTGATTCAACATTGGCTTCTCTTATGTTCTTATGTTCTTAAGTCTGTCACTGCTTCCATGACTTCCCCTTCTATTTGCCAGGAAGTGATGGGGCCAGATGCCATGATCTTATTTTTTATGTTGAGTTTCAAGCCAAGTTTTGCACTCTCCTCTTTCATCCTTCATAGCAAGAGGCTCTTTAGGTCCTCTTCACTTTCTGCCATTAGAGTGGTATTGTCGGCATATGTGAGGCTGTTGCTGTTTTCCCTGACAATCTCAATTTCAGCTTGTGATTCATCCAGCCTGGCATTTTGCATGATGTACTCTGCATATAAATTAAATAAGCAGGATGACCATATACATCCTTTTCGTACTCCTTTTCCTATTCTAAACCAATCAGTTGTTCCATATCAGGTTCTGTTGCTTCTTGACCCTTATACAAGTTTCTCAGGAGACATGTGAGGTGGTCTGCTACTCCCATCTCTTTAAGGACTTGTCACAATTTGTTGTGATCCACACAATCAAAAACTTTAGTGTAGTCAATGAAGCAGAAATAGATTTTTTTCTGGTATTCTCTTGCTTTCTCCATAATCCAGTGAATGCTGGCAATTTGATCTCTAGTTCCTCTACCTCTTCAAAACCCAGCTTGTATGTCTGGCAGTTCTGTATCAACATACTGCTGAAACCTAGCTTGTAGGATCTTGAGTATGAGCTTGCTAGCATGTGAAATGAGTGCAATTGTGCGATAGCTTGAACATTCCTTGGCATTGCCTTTCTTTGTGATTGGAATGTAAACTGACCTTTTCCAATCCTGTGGCCACTGTTGCTTTTTCCAAATTTGCTGGCATATGAAGTGCAGGACATTAACAGCATCATCTTTTAAGACTTTGAATAGCTCAGCTGGGATACCATCACCTGTACTAGCTTTGTTGTTAGTAATGCTTTCTAAGGACCATTTAACTTCACTTTCCAGGATGTCCAACTCGAGGTCAGTGATCATACCATCATGGTTGTGAAGGACACTGAGGTCCTTCTTGTATAGTTCTTCTGTGTATTCTTGCCATCATTCCCTAATCTTTTCTGCTTTTGTTAGGTCCCTACTGTTTTTGTCCTTTATCATGGCCAGCTTTGCACAGAATGTTCCCTTGATTTCTCCAGTTTTCTGGAAGAGATCTCTAGTCCTTCCCATTCTATTGTTTTTCTCTATTACTTTGCATTGTTCATTCAGGAAGGCCTCCTTATCTGTCCTTGCTGTTCTCTGGAAATCTGCATTAAGTTGGGTAAACTTTTCCTTTTCACCTTTGCCTTTCACTTTCCTTCTTTCCTCTGTTATTTGTAAAGCCTCATCAGACAGCCACTTTGCTTTCTTGCATTTCTTTTTCTTTGGGATGGTGGTGATTGCTGCCTCCTGTACAATGTCACGAACCTCCATCCATAGTTCTTCAGGCACTCTATCTATCAAATCTAGTCCCTTAAACCTATTCTTTGCATCCATTGTATATTCATAAGGGATGTGATCTAGGTCAAACCTGAATGGCTTAGTGGTTTTCCCAACTTTCTTCAGTTTAAGCTTGAATTTTGCAATGAGTAGCCCATGATCTGAGCCACAGTCACCTCCAGGTCTTGTTTTTACTGACTGTATAGAGCGCCTCCATCTTTGACTACAAATGACATAATTGATCTGATTTCAATGTTGTCTATCTGGTGATATCCATGTGTGGAGTTGCCTCTTAGGTTGTTGGAAGAGGTTGTTCACTATGACTAGTGTGTTCTCTTGACAAAACTCTGTTAGCCTTTGCCCGGCTTCATTTTGTTCTCTAAGTCCAAACTTGTCTATTATTCTGGTTACCTTTTGATTTCCTATTTTGGCATTACAGTCCCCTATGATGAGGAGGACATCTTTTTTGGTGTTAGTTCTAGGAGGTCCACTTCAGCCTCTTCTGTGTCAGTGGTTGGGGCATAGAGTTGGATTACTGTGA
This sequence comes from Gekko gecko, assembly GCA_029375565.1. NCBI lineage: Eukaryota > Metazoa > Chordata > Lepidosauria > Squamata > Gekkonidae > Gekko > Gekko gecko. The sequence goes on from JAPDNY010000006.1 coordinate 90,157,898, forward strand.
TGTTGAATGGTTTGCCTTGGATCAAGACCGAGATCATTCTGTCGTTTTTGAGATCATATCCCATTACTGCCTTTCTTGTTGACTATAAAGGCCACACTATTTTTTCTACGGGATTCCTGGCCACAGTAGTAGATATAATGGTCTCCTGAGGCTGATTCTGCATTGGCTTTTCCCTCCGTTTTTTTATAAAACCCATGTTGCAACAGAAATTCCCCTCTGCATTGTATGCTGCTTTCACTTCCTTTGATTATCCGGTTTTATGGTAGCTTCTGCATAGATTTATGACTGGTTTATGGCCATTCAGGGGTGACTTTGCAGTCAGTATGACATTGCCCCAAAGTATTTGAATGTGGTTTTGAGCTGCACTTTTCCCTCCCAGTTGAGAAAATGTGGAGCAAATGCTAGATGCAGACTCGCCCTGAGCTAAATTCACTCACTCCCATCCACTTTAGTTCACTGATTCCCAAGATGTTCAGTCTTGCCATTTCATTTTTTTTTACATTTTATTTGTAATTTTATGGAACGACAAACAATACAATTGTAATCAATGCAGCATATATAACAGCAAAGGCGATTAGAACAAGCAATATAACATATCTAAGTCAGCAACGTATTCATAGGAGTGGAATTGAAAAAAATACAGAAAATAAGCCAAATCTTATAACAGTTAACCTTATATGGGAAGAAGTAGAGAAATAAGCTCTAATGATGAACAGCACTGTAATATATATTTTAGTTACATATGACTTTGCAACTAAACCTTGTGAAGACTGTGGTTAGTGTGAGGGGGGCAGAATCAAGAAAGGTGTGCATGTTAGAGGTAAAGCAGGTTTTGGTATGTGGGGTTATTTGGTTGGCAATCAGTCTGTGCAACATACTCTAGGAACGGGAGCCATTTCTCCATAATATTAGATGTTTTGGGGTAAATTTCAGAGAGTTGTATGCGATCAGTGATCTTCTCCATGATGAAATGATCCCAAACTTTGTTGAACCAGTAAGTGTGAGCTGGAGCCAAAGGCAATTTCCAGTTGGAAGCAATTACACTCTTAGCTGCCACCAGAAGGCTGGTGATTAAGTCACGTCTAATGGCCAGGATGTCTGTATCATGCCAAATATCAAGAAATATCAGAGTGGGATTGTATAGCCAATGATAAGATTTATTTGTAGAAAAATTTCATGCCAAAATTCTTCTATATTTTGCATTGCCACCAACAGTGTGCAAAGGAACCGGGCTCCCCACATTTTTTATAACACAATGGAGAATGAGATGATGATATGATGGCTAATTTTTCAGGAGTTAAATACCATCTGGTAAGTAGCTTATATGATTGAAGTTTAGTGCCAATGACCAGAGAGGCTAGTAGTCTTGAAGACCAGATCCAATTCCATTGAGCATCTGTGAAAGTAACATTGCAGTCTTGCTGTCATTTATTTTGATATTTTTGATGTCTGTCTCCATCTAGGTGAATTAAGATGTTGTAAGTCTTAGAAATAAGGCCCTTATTGGTTTGGTCTGCAGGATTTATGAGTTTTTCAAAGTCCATTGGCAGGGTACTCATGATTTGTGGAATGTTGAACTGTTTCACCACGGTATAGGAGTAGCTACTTTTTGTTCCAGTGTTTGTTTTGCCAGTAAGCCAAGGTTGGATGCAATATCTACTAGTTGAGTTATGTTGGCCTGTCTCCAGACATTGGTAAGTGTGGTATTGTTGCCTGGGGAAGGAGGGAGGAGGAAAGTAGATAAATGGGTACCTGCCTGTAGAGAGGCGGGGGGCACCCTCCCTTCCGGGGGGGTGTAGCAGCAGCAGCATCGGTGGCGGACATCGGCGGCAGACATCAGCAGCGGCGAAGGAGGGCGAAGCAGACGGCCGAACCTGGCAGTGGACGGAGCCGTGGGCGGAGCCGAGATGTGCGGGTGGCGTGACGGAGTGGCACGGTGGAGCCAGCTGGACGCAGACCGGGAGCCGAGGCCGACGCGGGCCTGCATGTCGGGAAGAAAGCCGGCCGTGGAAGGCTCCTGGCCCAGAAAAAAGGAAGATCCTCGCCGGGGGCTTGAAGTTCTACGCCTGGAGCCCCGCCAGAAAAAGAAAGAACAGGAAGCCCTGCCCTGCACAGGGTGCCAGTAGGATGTCCCTCCCCCTGTTGATTGTGGCCCTAGTTAGGGAAAGGACCATACCATGTAAACCGCTCTGAGACCCCTCGGGGTCTGAGCAGTATATAAGCTGAAACAATAAATAAATAAATAAATAAATCGAGGTATCTGTGGGGACAGTTTAAGTTTGAGGCTATCCCAATTTTTCAAAATTGCTGTAATAAAGGCATTGTGTTTTACTGTGGTAGGGCAAGTAGCAGATTCATTCCATATGACTTCTTGAATGGTTTTGGGTTGTATGAGGGGCCTAAGTGTTCTCCATTTCTTAGCATTTTGACAAAATCATTAATGGTGTCATTCTGTGATACGTTGTTAAATCAGGGTAATTCAAACCACCTTGAGAGTTGCACCTTTGGATGATTTGAAAACTTATGTGTGGTTTTTTATGTTGCCACAGGAAAGAGTTGAAAGTGGATTGCCACTTTAAAAGAGTTTTGGTAAGTATTCCAATCGGTATGGTGCAGAATAGGAACAGTAATTTGGGGAAAGGATTTGATAAGGTGTAGTCTGTCTAATAAAGAGACATTTTGTTTATCCCATTTATTGAGGTCAGACTTGATGTCCAGGAATTTGCTCATGTGATTGATCTTCAATATATCTTCCAACTTATTGGGAATGTAAATCCCAATATAAGTCAAGGATTTGTCAGCCCATTGGAAATTAAATTTTTGGCAGATGTGAAGTAAGGTCTCATTAGGTAGGTTTAGAGCCATTATGCAGTATTTAGACTGGTTAACTTTAAGACCTGAGATTTGATTGAAAGTCCGAAGTACTGTTTGGAGTCAGTGTAGAGATTCTCTTGGGTGAATTTTATATATAATAGCATATCATCCATGAACATGCTTAACTTGAAAGTGTGAAGTTTCAGTTCAATACCATGTATTTTGGGATCTTGATGTATCAACTCTGCTAGTGGTTCCAAAGCCAGAGCGAATAGGACTGGTGACAGAGGACAACCTTGTCTAGTTCCCCTGCTTAGTGTAAATTTTTTGGAAGTGACACCATTGACTTTAATTTGTGCAATCAGTTTCATATATATTGCTTTAAGTGCTTGAAGAAAGGATTCCCCAAAGCCCATATGTCAAAGGAGAGTGATTAGGTAAGTGATTTCAAGAGAACCAAAAGCCTTCTCGACATCTAACGAAAGGAGAAGTGCTTCTGAGTGTGTTGCTTCACAAGAAGAAAGAATATTTAAAGTTTTGTATACATTACCTGTTAGATCTCTGCCCAGCATAAATCCAGTCTGATCTTGATGAATATAGCCTGGTATAAAGGAGTTTAGTCACTTAGCAAGGATTGCTGTAAATATTTTATAGTCCTAATTCAGTAGTGAAATAGGATAGAAAGACACCAGGTTCATTAGATTTCTCCCTTGTTTTGGGCTCACAATGATCGAGGCTGAGCTCCATGAGGGTGGTGATGCACCAGACCTTAGTATTTCGTTGCAAGCCATAAGCAATGGTAGAGTGAGGACAGTAACATTTTTTTTTGTAGAACTCAGGTGGATATCCATCTGGGCCAGCAGATTTGTTGTTTTTCAAAAGTCTGATAATATCAAGAACATCCTGAGGTTCAATTGGACTTTCAAAGGTTTTGCAATGGATGTTCTCAAGTTTCTTGATGTGAATGTTTCAGGAAAGTTAGGCTTGGATATCATCCAGGGATGGATTTGTTGGAGAGTAAAGGAACTGATAATATTCCACAAAAAGGCAATTTCTAGAAGCAGAGTTACTGTGTGGTTTTCCTGTAGGATCACGTGTTGTCTTGACAAATCTGGACAATATCTTCTCCTTTACTCTCCAGGACAGCAACTTTAAGGATTGGGATGTTTTGATCCAATAGTTCTGTTTTAGAAACAGAAGATGCTTCTGTAGTTGTGAACTTTCTAATGTTTCCAGTAATTTGCATTCTGCATTGCTTTCCTGTCTTTATGAAGTTTTTTTCTAGTTGTCAATATTCTGGTAGTACCTGTCTTATTTCTCAGGTGAGATGTCATCAAAATAAGATGGCCTATAAGTACGACTTTGAGTGCATCCCACACCATGGCTGGAGAAGTCTCACCATTGTTGTTGTTTTTCAGGTATTGTTGCATGTAGAGTTCAATTTTGTACAGTCTTTATTATAAAGAACTGATTTGTTTAGTATCCAATGCTTTGTAGTGCAAGAACAGGAGGTCGAGATCGAGCAGCTTACTGGCGCATGGTCAGATCGAATAAGGGGGCCAATTTCAGTCAATCATTTTACTGACAAGAGAATCTGAGAGGAGGATGAAATCAATTAACATGTATACATTGTGTCATGAAGAAAAATATGTATAGTCTCTATCTGTTGGATGTAAATGTCTCCAAACATCCAATAAATGTAATTGTTCAAAGAGAGTAGTCAGCTTTGTATTTCACTGATTGATCTTATTTCTCATTTGCATTGATGTGAATGGCTAAGGGCACTATTCGCTGTGCAATTGAAGTCACCTCCCAAGATCACTTCCCCGTCTTGGAAGGATTGCAGTAAAGTGAAGACTTCTGCTGCAAACTGCTATTGATTGTTGTTAGGTGCATATATAGTTGTGCTTGTGACTATTTGTTCATCAAGAAGGCCTTTGATAAATATGAATCACCCATGAGGGTTAAGTTGCATCACTTGTTATTGAAAGCAGATGTTCCTAGAGATTAGAATTGCCACGCCACATGATTTCAAACTGCCCTTTACATGGAATTGGTATTGAATCCATCAGGTCTTTAAAAGAGGATGTGAAGAATAGTGCAAGTGAGTGTCTTGACATCTGCCTTTGATTTGGTGAGATTTGATAACACACGCTTCCTCTTGATTGGGTGGTTAAGCCCCCGTACATTCAGTGAATTCCAGCTGGGATTCATTATGAGAAGTTAAGTGAGTATTTGAGAGGAAAAACTGTGTAGAAGGTCAGCACAGTTCCTGTCTATTGAACACCACACGTGTGGAAGGTTGTATTGCTATAAGTAATTAAGCAAATTACAAAAGCTCACAAAGAACTAAGCAATATAGTTAAGGCTAATGTGAGTGCAAGGCTGTGAGTGCACAAAGCAAGCTAAATAAGAAAACAAGAAAATCACTAGCTCTAACAATATTCAATAGTGGAACAGTTCCCCTTCCCTTTATATTTTTGCCTTGTATATATCTATTTTTACAATAGGAACTTCAATAAAATTCATTCAACAAAAATACAATCACTAACAGGAAGAAGATAAATTTCAACAAAAAGTGCAGGATTAATTAAGCGCTAAGAATGGATGAATAAATATAAGAGTTGATTAGTAGGGCTAAAAGATTTACTAACAAGTTTTAAATGCAATGATATATTTTGCCAAAATCTAATGAATTATTGTAGATGCAAAATATTACTTTAGAAAAGCACTATAGTTAGTTAATGTAAACAGCCAATATACAACAATACTATTGAGTTTAAAAAAGCAATTAGTTTTTGTTCAATTCTCTTTATGTTAATTAATTGTAGCAAAAAATTTTTTAATAAAGCCTGAGAGCTAGATAGTAACAGTCCACTTAACCCTGCTAGGCAGAAACCTCACGTAGGTTATTGGAGTATATTCCAACACTAAGGGACTGATATAACACAAGGAAGCAAATTAGAGAAAAAAATCCTCCCCCACCCAATCCTCTATTGTGTTATAGCCATAAGTATTACAGAGAAAAAGGAACAAAGATAAAAACACAACTGCCAATGAATCAATGTTACATGTGACTTGCTTGAAAACAAGAGGCTGATGTAAGTTCAAAGTGATGAACGATAACTCAAGTATGTCTGATAGCCATCTTTCTGTCCTTAATGGGTGACAACTGCATCTTCCTTTTCTGTGTTTGTTTGTTTGTTTATTTATTGGATTTCTACCCTGCCCTCCTAGCCAAGGCTGGCACAGGGCAACTTACATAAAACCAATACATAAGTTACAATAAAACATTAATATCGATTTACTAGTATCTGCCAAGGGTGAGATGTGAAGAGACTGCAAGATCTTGTTACCACTTTCAATGTCTTCAGCATACGAGAGCCTGTCTTTATAAGAAATTTGAAGTTTAGTTAGATTGAACCTATAGCATAGATGGGCTTGCCTGAGGGCTTCAGTTATTGGTCACAGTTCTCAGCACTTCTAAGGGTAAGTCAGGAAATACAAGGATCTGTTTGTTTTTAAATGTAAGAGAGCCTTGAGTCCTGGCTATATCTAGCATTTTCCGTCTAGTTCACTGGTCCAGTATAGTTGCAATGATATCTCTAGTGTTGGGAAATTAGTAAAAATAGTTAAATATTTAGAGTTTGCAATGGATCTCTGTTCACTGGAGAGGAGGCTTTTTCTTTCTATGTAAAAATCTTTATTTCTAAAGGGAAGGGTACACAGGAAAATCTACAAAACAACTAACATTTAAAACTACATGCTTGAAACAATAGACAGACACAGATAATAATGGAGATTCTTCCTACTGGTATTGTCCATTTTTAATTCTAGTGTACAGACAAGGTTCAGCTTTCCCTTGCTCAAAGCCTTGCTTCTTCAATAGTCCTGTAATTTTGTTATACCAAGCCTTTGCTCCTTGTTTTGGTCCATAGAGTCCTTTGCTGAGTCTGTAAATGTAATTTTCTTGTCCTTTTACTTTGAAACCCTCAGGTTGTTCCATAAATTGTTGGATGTTTTTATGATGTTTTTAAGATGTTACCTGCCCTGAGCCCACTTGCAGGATGGGTGGGCTATAAATTCAAATAATTAATAAATAAATAAATATTTCCTCAGAAAGTTCTCCATTGAAAAATGCTCTCTTTATATCCAGGTGCTCTACAATCATGTCTCTTGATGCTGCAACACTAAGAAGTGTTCTGACTGTTGCATGATTGATAACTGGAACAAAAGTCTCAAAGTAGTCAGTCCCATATTGTTGTGAATAACCTTTGGCTACTAGGCGTATTTTGTATAATTCTACAGTCCCATCACCTTTATACTTGATTTTGAATACCCATTTGAATCCAACAGGCTTTCTGCCTGGAAGTAACTTTGTAAGACTCCATTCTTCTTTCTCATATATGGATAGTATTTCCTGTTCCATTGCTTCAATCCACATGTCTCTTTCATTCACAGGCAGGTTGCATACTTTTTCCAGTTCTTAGGTTCTTTTGCAGATTGTATAGTTTCACAAAATCCATATTTCTGTGGTGGTTGTCCTTTAGTGCTTCTTTCTCATCGTCTCACAACGGTTGTGAGTTCTGACATGGGTTCTGCTGCCTCCTCTGGTGCAGTTCCTGCTTCCCCTTCTGTTCTGGTAGTTCCTTCAGAAGGTGGATCTGCCAGTTCCCCAGTGGTCACCACAGGTAATCATGCAATCAACTCTTCAGGAGCAGTCTCAGAACTCTTTGGATCAGTTGCATTGGAAGCATGTGGCAAATTGCTTTCATCTACATGCACAACATTACATTCCCCAACTGTGTGATTTTGGGGGTTGTATATCCTGTATCCTTTTCCACCAACAGGATACCCAACTACAAGTCCAATTTCAGCTCTGAGGTCAAATTTTCCCCTTTTCTCTTTTGGTATGTGAGCATACCCTTTGGAACCAAAAGCTTTGATATCCAGGCTTCTTTCCAAACCAAGCCTCAAATGGAGTGGTTCTTGTTACTTTTGAGGGTACTCTATTGTGCAAATACATTGCTGTATTGATAGCCTCATCCCATAGGGTATTTGGTAAACCAGAATGTATTAGCATAGCCCTACATATGTTCTGAATTGTTCTGTTCAGCTTTTCAGAAGAGCCATTTTGTTGATGCGAGTGTGGGATAGACACTTTGTGTTCAATCCCTTCAAGTTCTAGAAATCTTTTAAACTCTGCATTGCAGTATTCTCCACCCCATCATTGTGCAGGCTTTGGGGTACCTGGCCAAACTTGTTTTTAATTGTGGCCACATAGCATTTGAATTTATTGAGCATCTCATCCTTGCTCTTCATCATATGCACAAAAGTATATTTTGTTTTGCTTTCAGTAAAAGTCACAAAGTATTTGTTCCCACCACAGGATGGCACTAATGGGCCAACAAGGTCACTGTACACAGTCTCTAGGAAATTCTCATCATGAGTAGTGGATTTGCCAGAGTACTTTGGAGCAGTTCCCTATGCACTGAGACATGTCACATCTCTCCTTTGTCTTGTCACAACTTACAGCAGAAATTCCACATTCCTTTAGCAACTTTTCAACACTCTGCATCCCACAATGTGCAAACTTCAAATGCCATGCATATAAGCAACTCTGATGACTACAAGAACCATTGCTAGTTTTTTAAACTTGTCTCTCATCAGCATCAACAACTTCTGAGTTTCCACTAACATCCACAAGATAATGAAATCCATCTCTCCTCCACTTCAAATTCAATTCCAGACATTTCACCAACAATCTTACTTCCTTTCCTTCTCTTAAGGAACACATTATGATTATTCTCCATAACCTTTTTGGTTGAAATCAAATTATCAGCTGCTTTAGGAATCAGAGCCACATTCTTTAACACCCATCACTTCTCCAGTTGTAGTGAGGAGACTGATTGTGTCCCAACACCCTCTATATTAAGAGGTTCCTTATTAGCTTGATAAACCTTAGATGTATTGTCAGTATCAATTTCACAAAACAAGTCCTGATATTTGCAAATGTGTGTACAGGATCCACAGTACTCTCTTATTTTCTTCTTCTTCTTCTTTTTCTTCATCATCACCACTATCACAGATTATAACAGCATAACCACTATTTCCATTCCTCTGAGCATTTCTCTCAAGATTCCTGGCTGCATCGAAGTTTTCCTTTGTCTGAGGTCTAAAACTCCTGTGGTTGCTATGATTTCCTCTTCCACCAGATGGCGCTCTTTCAGTGAGACCATGTGAACCAGTAGGCTTTTGTCTGCCATCATTTTTAAATTCACAATTTTTGGCAAAATGATTTTTACCACATATAAAACATTCAATTTTCTTTTCCCTTTTAAATCTGCACATATGTTTCAAACTCAAAACAGACATCTCATTAGACAAAACATCCTGACTAGTTCTGGAGTCATCTTCCTCCTTTAAAATCATCAACAAATCATCAAGCCTAGATTCTTTTGGTGTCTTAAAGTTATTGCTAACCCTCTGTAATTTATAGGGAGTCCATTTAGTATAGCTGCAATCATATCTACTTGGTCAGGAGTCTTCCCAAGTTCTTTCAATTGATTGTAAGTCCCCATTAGCTTCTTTAATTGAGCAGACAAAGAGACACTTTCCTGTACTTTAAAGTCAAAAATCTTAGCCTTCAAGTAATAAATCTTACTGGTTGTCTCCCCTCCATACCTCTCTTTCAGGTGTTCAATCATTAACTTGGAAGTTTCTAAGGTATGCAGGCTGGGGACATCATGGCAATTAACTGAACCCATAATCAAGGACTTGGCAAAGCTAGTCTTCTGAAGGCACTTTTGTCTGGCTCAATTGTAGGGACAGCTTTTGTTAAAATATCTTCAGCCCCATACATTTGCAGTCTATTCTTTAGGGAGCTCAGCCACCAATTAAAATTATACTGGGTCAACTTTGTCAAGATATTGCCCTTTAAGAGCTGTGAGTCTCTGCAGAAGCTAGTCAGCTAATGTGTTCTGCCAAGAGAAGTTAGCATGACAGCACAGTCAGCACAACACCTGGTATCAATTACCGGCTAGGAAGAACTATTGCAGCTGGAAACTGTCAAAGAGTCACAATGACTCAGCTAAATTTTGACAGGAGACCATCTAAGCTTGCCATGTTCTTGCACTGATGATGTAGTAATTGAATGACAGCTTGTTAGCTACTTAGTGCGAAGGGTGGCTAGGCTAAAGAGACTGGCTCAGACTGTCTTGGAATAGAGAGAGAGCCAGGGAAACGATGCTCGTGTGCTCACATTGCTGGAGGCTCATTGGAACAGATGCATGGTGACTTCATTACAAGGCTGTGACTGCTGGAGGAAGGTCTGCAATTCCTGGCACCAGACCAGCTTCTCAACCAAGCTGCTTCGGACATTTGCCCCAAGGTTAAGTAATTAGTATAGATAGCTAGGCTTCTGTTTGTTTGTACCTCATCCACTTATTTCTCCCCTACTTGTATGTTTTTATATGTTTTTTTCTTTTTTGTAATAAAAGTATAGCTTTTAATTGGAGTGAGTAACTGACCTTTGTATTTGGCTTAAGATACTCATTAAGGTTGAGGGAGTTTCTAAATAAACTTCCCTCACCCTCTCTCTTTGTGTGCTGGTTGAAATGACCCCGAGTTAAGGAAAATAATATCCCTGTAGTCTCTGGGAGTAGCCTGGTTAAGGGCAATAATACAGAGGTGGAAGGATGGGGCCATGACAAACTTGAGTGGATCCCCCGGGTTGAGATCTCTGGCTTGGAACATACTCACATCTGTGGCTGATTCAGAAGATGTAGAAATTGAAGCTGGATTACTCATCTTGACTTGTAGACACTCACGGAGTTAATCCTCTCTTCATAGCAGGGATGCAAGAGCTGGCTGTAAGTAATCGGCTCCTCCTGTTCTCCTCCATAGCTGGGATTCCAAAATGTGCAAAAGGCTTCAAAATAATAGTTCTCAGCTGCTATAGCAGAACATAGTTAGTATAGATGAGATTTCTTAAATCAAACGTGAATTTAAGTTGTCACCTTTCACAGCTGCAGTATGTCTGGCAGAGAGAGTTAAAAAAACATGCAGAGCAAGAAAAAACAAGTCATTTTAAAAATCAAGCCTCAGAGCCTTCTAACTAACTAGCCTCTCTCTCAATCCAGTGAACATTTAAAAACTTCCTTTTACCTAAGCATATCAGGCAAGACAAGGCAACCGTCCTCTGCTGCCAGAATATGTTGGAAAATTGATAAAAATAGTTAAATATTCAGAATTTGCAATAGATCTTTGTTCACTGGAGAGGAGGCATCTTCTTTCTATGTAAAAATCTTTATTTCTAAAGGGAAGGGTACACAAGAAAATCTACAAAACAAATGCTTACAAATGCTTAAGACTACATGCTTACAACAACAGACAGATGCAGATAGTAATGGAGATTCTTCCTTTCTTCTGGACCCCTAGAAGGAAATCACCTGAATGCATTAACCAATGATTGTTAGTAAACAGGTGCTAGTTTCCTGGGCTTTCTTCCCATTGGCTTTCTACCAGGTTCCCTTCAGGGTCAGTCTAAACAATAGCACACAAGATAAGCACATTAACCCTATAATGACTGAATTTAGACCTTGCAACATAGATTTTTTGAACATCTAGGACCCTGGGTTGTCAGGCAGGCCTCGGCGGTATGTGGCAGTAATCAGAGGGTCAATGCCATCTTCCAAATGGAGTTCACTTGAAAGCCAGTCAGCAAGGAAGATAAGTAAGTCTGTGGTAACCTGGAGTTGCTTGCCAAAACCCCTAAATTTTAGATTATTGTGGCGAGAGGAAGTTTCTAAAATGGTAAGATGATTTCAGAGACTGCCATTTTCAATTTGGTGGGATCTCACTTTTCTTGAAGAGTAGTACTGGATCTTTCATGCATTCTGCTGTTTGGGTCACTTTTTGTAAAGATAACTCAAAATCAGCGAATTACTCTGCCAGAGGATTAATAACAGCTGACATACTAGCTAGGATTTTATTCTCCAGGCTGAAAAGCATAGACACTAGCATGGTGTCTGTCTGAGGAGAAGATGAGGGTGCCGTATTTTCTTCCATTACCATTTTGTCTATGTTGTCTGAGCTGTCTTCAAGATTATTGTTGTGATTAGGCTTGGAAAAGAAATCTTGGATGCCTTTAGAAGTAGCAGATGATGTCAACGCCTTATCTACCTCTTGTTTACCCATAGTTTAAGTGTGGTGGTAGATGATATAATGAAGATCTGTGAGGTTTAAGAGTGTGGGGGGGAGCGGAGCAGAGCCTCTAAGCATCCATCACCATGTATGCTGATGCCATGCCCCCTTGCCATCTCATTTTTGACCACATCCAACTTACTTAGGTTCATTGATCTTACATTCCAGGTTCCTATGCAGTATTGTTCTTTGCAGCATTGGACTTTCCTTTCACCATCAGACACATCCACAGCTGAGCATCCTTTCAGCTTTAGCCCAGCCACTTCACTCTTTCTGGGGTTACTTGTACTTGCCCTCTGCTCTTCCCCAGTAGCATATTGGACACCTTCTGACCTGAGGGGCTTATCTTCCAATGTTATATTTTTAGCCTTTTGTTACTGAACATATATTAGCGGTGAACAAATCAGGCATGTTGGTTTTCCATTTGATTCCACAGAAAAATAAAGATTTCTCCATTTTTCTTGAACAACACGACACTCTGCATCTAGTTTTCTCTACTTGACAAATGCCATGATTGCCAACATCTTTCCAAACCACATATGTGCAAAAACAATGCTGCAAGGGAAAGGGTGATAGTTTGCTTTGTCCTTATCTTCAGTTACATAGGGCATGTTAGCATTTCGGAGAGGCTGCCCCTTCCAAAGGCTTGGAAGGGAAAGGAGGTTTCACTGCTGGGAAAGGAGGTTTCACTGCTGGGAAAGAGGAGGAAGAAAACCCCAAATGTAGGCAGTAGACCAGAGGGAAGCCTGCCTCTCTCTCAGGTCCAATAGCTGCTGGTAAGCATCAAGTTGATGTGTCATCACTGCAAGGCCCCAGGTGCAGAGGAAAACCCACATAGTTGGGGTGGAGAGCCAGCAGTGCAGCACTGGGTTAATGCCCCCATGCTGCCTAGAGTGGGAAGCAAGCCCTTTCCCCAGCCTTCTCTCATAGTCAATGCTCTGAGCCTAGGCCTAGGGGAAAATAAGAAATGGCTGGGCAGTACAAGTCCCCCCTAGTCTACTCAGAGTAGCAGTGGCTCTCCAGGGTCTCAGGTTGAAGTCTTTCTCATTATAGGCAACAGCATGGTCCTTTTAAATGGAGGTGCCAGAGATAGAAACTGGGACTCCCTGCATGTCAAGCAGAGGCTCTTCAACTGAACCACAACCCTTCTCGCCCACTCTAAAGCCAACACTTTTGACCACATCCCTGGGATGTTGGAGGAGGAGGATGGCCCAAAGGAAATTAGGGGGAGGCGGAGCCAGTTGCAACCAGGACAGCCAGAGCAGAACGAGCTCAACAAATGAAATTACTTCTTGGTTCTACTATTTCTTTGTTTTCCTCCTTAATTGTTGCATCATGAGTGCCACCAGAATTTTTTAAAAAATTTTTTGCAGAGCAGCTGAGTCTGCACTTTCCTTTTTCCATCCAGCCATGTTGGAACAGGCTGGAGAGGTCTGGTGATGAGGAGGTGGGAGGGAAGCACTGAGAGGGATGGGCTTTGGCCAAACAGGAAGAGGACAGTGCAGGGGCCACACTGGGGCCAGTGAATGGGCTGAGCTGCTCTGTGAATTTAAAAATGTCTGGTGGCACTCATGATGCAACATTTAAAGAGGAAAACAGAGAAATGCTACTAGAGCCAAGAAGCTTTTGGCCCCATCCACTTTGTTTATGGGGGGGAGAGAGAAAAGAGCCCCAAAGCACACACTCCCTTCAGCAGTTGAAAGGTGGTTTCCTCCACTTCTCTCCCTCCTGTCACTTGCTTATGGGCCAGATGAAACCGTTGGGTGGGCTAGTTCTGTCTTATGGGCTATATGTTTGATACCCCTATTCTATATGATGATTTTTATAATTTTTGTTTCTCTTTCTACTATTGTTTTATGATTATATACCTTGCTAAACAAATAAAACACCAAATAAACACCCATATGTTCATAGTGCTGAAATATAATCTAAACAATATTCCTGAAGAGTTTAAAAATCATGTAAGGAACAGATTTGCATTCCTAAATTCAATTGAATTTGAACTGGAAGAACTATGAGTTGAGACCAGAGATATTATCAAGAAAGAATGTGTGAAGAATATTCCTGTAGCCAAAAGAAATGAAAAACCTTGATGGATAACTGATGATACTCTTGAAACTGCAAAAAATAGGTGAGATGCAAAAGTAAAAGGTGATAGAAATAGAATCAGATGTCTAAATGTAATGTTCCAGTGACTTGCACATAGAGACAAAGATAACTATTGTAACAACCAGTGTAAAGAAATAGAAAACAACAACAAAAAAGGAAGAACAAGTGATCTGTTCCACAGGATCTAAGAAATCAAAGGGAAATGTAAAGCACAATTAGGCATGCTGAAAGATCAACGTGATTAACTGAGCAGAAAAAATGGGAACAATATGTTGAAAGACTGTACAGAAGAGATGGATGGATGACAGATTCCTTAAAAGAGATGAATGGATCACAGATTCATTCCAGGAGGAGGAGGAGGTGGAAGGAGGAGGAGGGGGGGATTAGTTTTTATATCCTGCTTTTTCTCTACCTTGAGGAGTCTCAAAGCATCTTACAATCACCTTCCTTTCCTCTCTGCACCATAGGCAACTTATGAGCAATGCTTCTTCTAAGCTGTGGAGTCTTGTGAGCAAAAATTCTACTTTGTGAGTTAATGGTATTGAAGTTGTGAGTGAGCAATTTGGTTTTCTCTGGAGCCATCCTTCCAGAGCTAAGACAAAAATGTGTGAGCTGGAGGCTAAAAAACTGTGAGCTAGCTCACACTAACTTAGCTTAGAGGGAACACTGCTTGTGCAGTAGGTGGGGCTGAGAGTGTTCTGAGAGAGCTGTGCCTGGCCCAAGATCACCCAGCAGGCATCATGTGGAGGAGTGGGGAATCAAACGCAGTTCTCCAGATTAGAGTCCATCGCTCTTAACCACTATACAACACTGGCACTCAACTTACAGTTTTAGAAAGTAATGAAAGCTCCACTGAGAGCATTTGGGAGAAATAAATCACCACGACTCAAAAGAGATAACAGTAGAGCTATTCCAAGCCATAGAAATGGAGTCCATCAAAATCTTAACAAGAGTATGCCAACAAATATTGAAAACAAAACAATGGCCCAAAGATTTGAAATTCTCAATCTTCATTCCAGTTCTGGAAAACGGAGATGTCAGAGACTGCAGCACTTATCGGACCATTTCATTAATTTCTCACGTGATACTCAAAATCTTTAAATAAAGACTGTTACTATATATGAAATGAGAAATGCCAGATATTCAGGCTGGATTCAGAAAAGGAAGAGGCACTAGAGACCATATTACAAATTCATATTGGTCACTAGAGCGTAAGAGAGAAGTTCAAAAGAAAATCAGCTTGTGTTTCATACATTAGAACAAAACTTTTGACTGTGTGGATCATGGCAAGCTATGGCTGGATTTAAAAGAAATAGGTATACCAGAACATCTGATTGTTTTGATGTACAACCTGTACTCTAGACAAGAGGCTACTGTTAGAATATGGAGAAACAGAATGATTTCCAGTTGGCAAAGGTGTCAGACAAGGATGTATTTTATCTCCCCATCTCTTCAATTTGTATGCAGAACATAACATAAGGGAAAGTGGATTAGATTTAGATGAAAGTGGAGTGAAAATGGATGGAAGGAACATTAACTGTCTGAGATATGCAGATGACACCACATTACTGGCAGAAAATAATAAAGACTTGAAAGGACTCCTAATGAAGATTAAAGCAGAAAGTGCCAAAGCAGGATTCCAGCTGAACATCAAGAACACACACATCCTCTGTGAACTGCAAGCAGGCAAACAGCTTAACTTTATTGCTGGTTCTGGATTACAGCACATTCTGAGAGGCAGTATTTATTCCATGTTGTACTCTCTTTGTTCTTTCACTGAAATAGAGAAATCAGCCAAAGTCATCCAAAATGATCTCAGGTGCCATACAAGACACATAGCTGCAGGCTGAGAAAAATAAGAAGCACCTTGCTGTCTCTATTTAACAGTGTTTGAGACAAATTAAAGATGATGGACAAGGTAAGAGAGACAAATGGTTAAATTGGATGGCATTTGGGCACTCTGTCAATAACAACTTCTAAGCAGAGCAGTCAAGAGATGGAATATTAAAATGTAAAGTAAGCGGTTATATAAAAAGTCAGGCTCTGAGTCCATCTTTTCCAATATTGTGTACTTTGATTGGCAGTGCTCTCTAAATCTTGGGCAGAGAAAGTCCCGTCCCCCCGTATCTTCTATCTTTAATGGTACGTACCAGGGCTTGCTCCTGGGAGCTTTGGAAATTAAAGTATATACTCTGCCTTTTGGTCATGGCCCCTCCTGACCAATTGTCATCTTCTACATTGTCCACACTTGTACATTTTGGGGGTGTAGAAATATTTCTTTTAAGTTTCATGCATGGCTGGGGAAAGTATTTGTATTCAAATCATTTTCTTTTACAAATTTCACATATTTTTGTTTCTTTTATAGAGATTTAATGCTATTTTGTTCCGATATTGCACTGTGAACCATTTTGACAGACATTAGTTTTAATGGAAATATTTCTATCAAGTTTTATTCATTTGGTTAAGGAAAAGGATGGCTGGAATTTTATTCAGACTGTGGAGAAACTAGGAAAGAAACTTGAATTTTTAAATCAAACCAGCTAGTCAGAAAATTCAGCAACATTCTAACTTATTTTTAACTCAGGTTCCCTCTTCCTCAAATCATAATGTATACATCAAAAAGTTAATCCATGCCTTCACATCTTGAAATAACATACACAGATAACAGAATAGACCAGTCCAGCCATTCCCAAATAACCAAATATATGCCTCCTTTTTCATTGGTGTTAAAGGTGTAACATAAAAATTGACCATAAGGCATGAGACCCGACCATTCTAGATATGCCCTAGAGGAACACATAGCTTGCTATATGTGCCTTACCTATAAGGGATGCTTTTTATGTCAAAGCAATGTTCCTAATTCTAACATAACAAATGGCCTTTACTTCCAAATACTACTACCACAGAAGAACAGCAAAAGTCGAGGATGGGTTTTGGAGTGTCTCATTTTTGAAAATGTGGTCTGGCAACCATAGAAATAAGAAAAGGGTGAAGTTTTGCACATAGGAAAATGTGAAGATGTGCCTGGGCAAGGAAACTCATGTAGACTAAAATTGCACAAGGCAAATGTGTTCAAATACAATGTATTTCTACCTTGGAAAACATAGCCCCAAGGAACAGATCCATTAACATCCACACTTTGTTTAAAAATTTCTTAGGTGCAGCTTTGTGCTTCAGTGTTTCTCCATGGTTCTGTTTTCATAGGTGATGTTTTGAAACAAATGAAAGAGAAAGTGACAGTATCTCTCACAATTCTGTTCAGAAATGAAACTGAGCGCCAAGATTTTGAACTTCATTAGCAGTTTGTTTATAGAAATGGATTACATAACCACAAAATAAGTTGCTCTGCTGATAATTTGTTAAACTGTTCTGGGAGCTGTGAGTGCGGTCAAGCACAAGGCATCCTGGAGCTGTTAATCACCTGTCATCAGGTTCTTTGGCCTTCTTCTGCAGCTAAGACTCTTGTTGAGTCAGGCCTTGATCATGAGAGCAATAAAACTAGCAATGTTAATAGACCTTTAAAAGGCATCATCTAAGACAAGGGAGCAACAAAAATCTGCAGCTTGAATTAAACCTGGTATCATTCAGTATCACATCATACTGTTGACAACCTTCCACTAGAAAATGATAGAATCTCCATTTATGTAAGTTCCTTGCTTTTTTTAAAAAAAATCTGCTGCTTACATAAGAACACAGGAAGAGCTCTTCTGTATCAGACCATTGGTCCATTTAGTCCAGCATCTTGTTCCACATGCTGGCCAACCAGTTGCCCTGGAGGGCCAACAGAGCACTGAGGTCAAAGCCTTGCTGCTTTATATAACAATAAATGATAAACGTTGTTTGTGGCAAAATGGCATAAATGAGAAGTTATTGCTTTCTTTCTCTTTCTAAAAACAAAAGGCTATGTACCTTTTTTATTAGGACCAAGCAAAATATAACAAGTTTTTGAGTTCCTAATCAGAGCTCGATGTTCATTAATAAAGGAGAGGGTGGGAGGGATATATTCAAGGTTTAATGGAAAATTCACAATAATTATTCCATGAATATCTTTTTCTCTCTTTCTATGCCTTTGGCTGTCCAGGGGCCTGAGGAAGCTGCTAGGAGAAGGGGAACATGGGGAAAGATCTGCCTCCATGAGCTCCTTCCACAAGGAGTTCCAGGTATCCATCCAATACATATTGAAAGTGTTAAAATATTCAAGAGGCATGTCTGTCTGTCTGTCTGTCTGTCTATCTATCCTTGTAGAGCTCAAAGGTGTGGGAGGATTCCAAACATTGGGTGGGATACAGCACGGTGTAGTGATTAAGAGCAGTGGACTCTAATCTGAGGAAGGTTTGGGCCAATCACAATTCTCTCAGAACTCTCTCAGCCCCACCTACCTCTTCCTTTTATGAACCCAGCTTGAATATCTGGCATTTCTCATTTCATATGTATTAACATATTTGTTTTAAGATTTTGAGTATCACTTTATTCACATGAGAAATTAATGAGATGGTCCGATAAATGCTGCAGTCTCTGACATCTCTGTTTTCCAAAACTGGAATGTAGATTGAGAGTTTCGAGTCTTTGGGCCATTGTTTTGGGATCTTGGGCCAGTCACAGTTCTCTCAGAACACTCTCAGCCCCACCTGCCTCACAAGGTGCCTGTTGTGGGGAGAGGAAGGGAAGGTGATTGTAAGACACTTTGAAACTCCTCAAGGTAGAGCAGGGCAGGCTACAAAAACTTCTTCTTCAACTTCTTCTTCTCTCTATTAATGAAAGTGGTGGGATGACTTCCATTAGTTCCCTCTTCCTGTTGGTTACTCCCAATTTGCTTCTCATGTGGTTCCTGAGGGTCCCCTGTCCTGCAGAAATGGGATTTTGGGGAGACCCATGAACTGTGTGGGAGGGGTAGAAACCAATGTTCTCTCTATGCTCCACACTGTTGTGAGCAAAAATTCTACCTCATGAGTGAAAAAAGCTAGTAGCATTAAAGTTGTGAGCGAGTCTACATTTGACTATCATATAAATTAGTTTCTTAGGAGATTATTTCCATAACCTTGTAAAAATCTCAGAATGAATTCTTTTAAACTATATTTGAACTATAGTTTAAGAATAAGTCAAACATGATAGGAGGAAAACAGAATCAAGTCAAATTTTATTACAGAAAATGTGTTTCGCTATGGGGGTAGACCAGGCCTCCTGAGAACAGATGTACCCTCCCCTTTCTCCTATATTGGTAGACTTGGCCTCCAGAGGTCTACCAACCCCCTTCCACTATATTGGTAGACCTGGCCTCCAGAGAACATAAGAACATAAGAGAAGCCAATGTTGAATCAGGCCAATGGCCCATCTAGTCCAACACTCTGTCACACAGCGGCCAAAATATACCAGGTCTGCCTGCCCTACTCCACTATATTGGTAGACCTGGCCTCAGACTATTACCCTGTGCTGATTACTTAGGAAATGTATCAGCACTTACGGAGGAAAAACTCTTGCAGTCTACTTTGGGTTTTTTTTAGTGAAATATGACAAATTATAGGTCAAGTATAACAGAGGTGGAACAATCTCTGTCAGAACCCTGCCTATCCTAAAAAACAAGAAGTTGCTTAAATATTATCAACCTGCCCAAACTACTCATTTATTCAAACATTTATATCACACTTTTCATGTAACTCAAAGCAGCTTACAAATCATACTGAAAAGCATAACAGGTTTGCAAAAAAAATCTATTTTTTCCAGCTCCATTATAGCTTATGGGAACCATTATAGTCAATGGGCCCCATAGGCTATACTGGAGAATCAATCTGGAGTACCTGGGGCTCGGAGGGGTGTTTGTTTGAGGTAGAGGCATCAAATTTGCAGCACAGCTTCTGGGGCCTCTCCTCAAAAAAACCACCAAGTTTCAGAAAGATTGGACCAGAGGGTCCAGTTCCATGGGCCCCAGAAGGGGGGGAAATACCTTAGTGTGACCAGAAGCTTGAAATCCCAGAACTGGAGCTAAAATTTTGTGTGCCAGGACCCCCTAGTGCAGCTTAGAGGGAAATCTAGTAGAACCATAGAATCATAGAATCACAGAGTTGGAAGGGGCCATTCAGGCCATCTAGTCCAACCCCCTGCACAGTGCAGGATCAGCCTAGAGCATCCCTGACAAGAGTTTGTCCAGCTACTGCTTAAAGACTGCCAGTGAGGGGGAAGGGGTTAGAGGGAGGGTAGGAGTGTTCCATTTTAGTAGCAGAAAAGCCTTTCATAAATTCAATTTTTCATCCGAATCCAACCCATTGGTTTATTTTAGACACTATCAGCACTAAGTGGTTTTGACATGTGATGTGTGTTTAAGATCTTTGGAGAGGTGAGATCTACTACCTGTGTTCTTGACTCTTGCCCTTCCTGGCTAATAAATACTGCTAGAAGGGGACTGGCTAAGTAGGTAAGGAAAGTGGTAAATGCTTCCTTGAGGGCAGGAGTAGTGCTACCTGTGCTAATGGGGGCAGTGATTAGACCTGTTTTGTTTTTTTGTTTTTTTAAATAACCCTCCCTAAGCCCGACTTTGTTGGAGAACACCAGTTTTCCATCAGTTTTCAATTCAGTGGGGAAGGTCCTTGAGCAGGTGGTTGCTTCTCATATCCAGAGGCTCTTGGAAGAGTTTAAAGCCTGGTTTCAGACCAGGTCACCATGGTCAATAACCTCTTCTGAGAACTGCACAGGAGGAATGTGACCTTGCTAGTTCTGTTGGATCTCTCAGAGGTCCTTGATACTATCAACCATAGTATTCTACTGAGCTGCCTTTATTACTGGGACTGGGTATGTGTGTCATATTATGGTGGTTCAAGTTCTATCTGGAGGTTCAGTCCCAGAAGATGGTGCTTTGGGATTCATGCTCTGCCCCTTGGCCTCTGGTCTCTGGGGTTTTACAGAGTCTGATCTTATCTCCCATGCTATTTAATATCTATGTAAAGCTGCTGGGAGACGTCATCAGGAAAATTGGGCTAGGGTGTCACCAATATCTGGATGATATCCAGCTCTGCCTTTCTTTGCAAAGGGTGTTGTTGATGTTCTGAACTGGTGCTTGGAGTCAATAATGGCCTGGATGAGGGTGAACAAGCTGAAACTTAATCCTGACAAGACAGAGTCTCTCTGGGTTATTAGAAAGGCAGACCAGAGACTTGAGAACTCTCCTATCTTGGATGGGGTTATAAAGGTAAAGGTTCCCTTGCTCGAAAGCCAATCAAATCCGACTCTAGGGTTGCAATGCTCATCTCCATTTCCAAGCTGAAGAGCCAGCACTGTCTGAAGATGTTTCTGTGGTCATGTGGCTGGCATGACTAAATGCCAAGGCACACAGAATGCTGTTACCTTCCCACTGAAGCGGTTCCTATTTATCTACTTGCAATTTCTTGGTTTTGAACTGCTAGGTTGGCAGGAGCTGGAACCAGAGATGGCAGCTCACTCCGTCATGCAGCACTCAGGTCTCGAACTGCTGAACTACCAACCTTCCAGCCTGCAGTTTGGTGTAGTGGTTAGGTGCGTGGACTCTTATCTGGGAGAACTGGGTTTGATTCCCCACTCCTTCACTTGGACCTGCTGATGTGCCCTTGGGTCAGTCACAAGCTCTGACACAGCTGTTCTCTCAAGGACAGTTTGTGTTAGAGTTCTTTCAGCCCCACCTACCTCACAAGGTGTCTGTTGTGGGGAGGGGAAGGGAAAGGAGTTTGTAAGCCGCTCCAATCATCATCATCATCGTCGTCGTCGTCGTCGTCGTCGTCTTCAGTTCAGCATCTTAACCACTTGAGCCACTGCAGCTCTGTACAGATGGGATTATACCCCCCAAAGCCAGGTGTGCAGCTTGGGAGTGCTACTCAACATAGCAGTCACCTTGGAAAACCAGGTGGCTGCAGTGGTTCAGAGTGTTTTTGCCCAGCTTTAGTTGATGCATCAACTGCATCTGTTCCTGGATAATTCAAATCTAGCCAAAGTGATCCATGCTTTAGTTATATCAAGCCTGGGCTATCACAGTGTGCTCTACTTGGGGCTATCCTTGAAGAGTGTTCAGAGGCTGCCCCTAGTGCAGAATGCTGCAGCTAGATTGCTGGTTGGGACCAGCTATCAGGAGCATGTGACCCTCATGCTACAGAAATTACACTGGCTATCAATCTACTCCCAAGTGCACTTCAAGGTGTTCATTTAAAGCCCTCCATAGCTTGGGCCCATGGTACCTGAAGGAACATCTTCTCCCCTGTGTTCCTGCCCAGAACAGGATGGGATTGACTGTCCCATCAATCAAAGAAGCTTCATTTGGTGGGTACATGAGAGAAGTTCTCTTCATGATTGTGGAACAACCTCCTTGAGGAGGTCCACCTGGCCCCTGCACTTTTGATCTTTAGGAGGCAGTTGAAGATGTTTTTATTTAGGACTGTATTTGATTAAGTTACTAGCAGTCATGAACTACAATTTTATTTTTAATGGGTTTTATGTAGTTTATTTTGTAAGCTGCCTTGAGCTCTATATTGGAAGAAAGAGCTAATAAATGTTTTGAATTAATTAATTAGAAAGATTTCTATGGCATAAAGGGGATAAATGCATAATAGCAGCCCTCCATTTGTTCAAGGCCAAATCTCATATCCAACTCACTTTTGGTGCCCCCTTTAATATCACTTCAAATTTTAAAAAAGTGGAGGCTGTTCAATCTAAGTTTCTAAGAACAGTCCTCCAAGTTCCCCCTGGTAGTTCAAATGCCTTGATCAGAATAGAAACAGGCATGATCCCAGTGGAGGCAAGGCTTTGGATGTTGGCCATTCAATACTGGCTGAAACTTTCATTTTTTTCTAGAGGGTTGGCAAGTTGAATCTTCCAGGATACCTTTGTCCCCCCTTGGCTAAGGGCCATTGAAAAAAACTTGCTCACCTTGGCCTCTCAAAACAATTTCTTAGTTCTCTCACATATGACAAAGTAAGAGAGTTAGTGAGACAGAGAATCTAGGACATAGCTAGACAAGAGGATCTTAATAACTCATGCAAATGGCAAGTCCTCTTAGAACCGTTGTATAAGGTGCCTATGCCCTATCTTTTTTATTTAGAAAATCATGAGTTAAGGAGAACGTTTACCCTCACGAGGTGGGATGCCCTCCCTTCAGCGGTTACAGAGGGGAGGTTTAATTTAAACAAAACCCTATCTGATCATATATGTTGCTGCTGCAATGACAGAATTGAAACCTTAATGCATGTTATATATGACTGCAGGGCATATAGTCACTTTCGTGATATTCTCCCACTCTCTACAACTAGTCTATCCTCAACTAGTCAAAAGATGCAATTGCTGAAGAACCTCCTAGAAAGTAGGTGCCCTGAGGTTACAGCTAAACTTGCCAAATTTGGCTGGTTAGCTGTAAGGACTAGAAAGCTTCTAGTAAAAGACAAATAGATGTAATTTGTTATAGGACTATACATGCATTTGTTATAGGACTATACATGCATGCTCTATTGATATTCATTTTATATATTTCATTTATGCTTGTGGTTATATGAATTTAGTTTGAGTTAGTTTGACGGTTGTATTAGAGTGGCTTTTTGCTGTGAATATATTTGCTGTGAATAAATTTGTACTTGTATGGGAGATTTTCTACTAGATAAGCTAGATGAAAATTCAAATGTATACCACTATTCCATGGAGAGACACCAGCCAAGCACTTGATGCAGGAAATGAGATACGCTCATGTCATAAGTCATGCGCAGGGTGCTCCTGGAATGGTGGACACAATCAAAATTAAATTATTTATCTGTACTTTGGAGACATATCCCATCACAGAAATATTATAATACTCATTTTAATTTCCCTGTATTCCATAAAGCACTTTTATATATCCTCTCTCTGCTATCTTTCACATGAATACAAAAACACATTGAATTGGTTACCCTGAGAATTTACATAGACTTCCAATTATTAAGAACAACATATACCTTATACTAACATACTTTAAAAATTGGGCAATTTTATAAACCCACATACTGACCTTGAAAAATAGGTTCAGAGCAATAAATCTGTTAAAAGTATCTCTCTTATTTACTGCTTGCTATGCTTAGCATGAAGACTGGAGAACAGAAGGGTTCCTTATTATGGGTTTGTTTGGGGGTTTTTGCTTAAGAAAATCATGGCTTTTGCAAAAGCAGTGCAGAGGTTACTCAGAGTGTGAATTTCATTAGTTGACCCTATTTAAAAGAAAGGGTTAGTTGACCACAAAATTGCTCTGCTGATAATTAAAAAAAAAACCCTACTTTGAGAGTGGGAAGTGTGGTCAGGCGCATGGTATCCTGGAACTATTAATCAGCCATCACCAGGTTCTTTTGAGCGTCCATCAGGGGAAGGTAATAAATGCAATAATATAAGCAAAACTTTAAAATACCACAGGTGGGAAAGCAGATATGTGAAAAAAAATCCACCATGTGCAGGAATGAACATTGGCTAAAGTGATCTATCAGAGAAATCCTTAACAGTCTTACATCCTAAGTCCATTGAAGCCAAAGCATCAGCACTTGACCTGAAGGGATTAATGACAAAATTTGCAAAGGAAAAGGCACACAAAATGAGATTCTGATGTGCTTGAAAGGGAAATATTCAAGAGACTTAAATTTTAACATCCCATTTCACAAGATTGTGCTTACAATTATACTGTAATTATAATACAATGATTAGAGACACCAAAATGATGTTTCCAATAACTTGAAATTAAAGACATGAAGAAATCCTTTCAATAAAACATAGAATAACAATGTTGCTGACCTGAGGAATTTCAAAAATACCCTTGTTTATCTAAGGGGTTAATTTATTTATGGAGTAGAAGAGAAGATCTTGTTAGCTTGCCAACAGCAGCTCAGCAAGATGTGAGCTGACTTTATTTCTTTGCTGCTTTGCAGGTACTTAGACTGGACATTAGGCATAGGTATGAACCAGGAAAATCAAGGTTCACGGAGGTTCATGGTTTGTGGGGTATCACATGAACCACAAAAAAGGATGAATCTCCCCCACTTCATGAATTGGTTCATGTTTTGTTATGCGGAGCACTTGCAAAAGACATTTAAATGGTTCTTTTTAAATGGCTTTTGCAAGCTAGGCCACTGCCACAGCATGACACACAAGTGAACTGAGAAGGCATTTAAATGCCTTCCCAGTTCACTGGCTGAGTCATGCCACTGTGGCAGCAAGACTCACTGAGTCAGTTTAGAAGGCATTTAAATCCCTTCTCAGTCCACTTGTGAGTTTGGACATGGGGAGAGCAAAACGGACAGGTTAAATGCCTATCAGCCATTTGAACCTACCAGATGACAGGTAAACCCACCAGGCTGTCAGATTTAAATGGTCAGCAGCCATTAAACTGGTCAGTTTCACTCCCCCCCCTTCCAAGTACTCCAGGGAATCAGTGGAGGTGGGCTCATGGGGCTCAGTAAGGTACTCCCTCACCATCTCCTCTGCCAAATCCTCTGCCATTGCACTTCTGGCATCCCCACCACTGCTGACCTCCCAGTTTACCACTGACAACCAATAGCATGGCTTCTCCCTGGTTGAGGGAGAGGTGCTGGGCTGTGGCTCCTCCTCCTCCCCTCCAGCCTCTTCCCTCTGGCCATATCTGCTGGTTTGTAGCCTCCATACTGTCAGGTTCAACAGCAAGCAAGTCCAGGCACACTTCACTCAGAAAGTTATGCTTTATTGGAATACCATGAAAAAATAGAAACAACAGTCGGGATTAAGTACTCAAACACTATTGAACCGTGGTTTTGCTTTTACAACAAAAATATTTATAACAAGAATTGCTCATCAAAAGTTACAGAAAATCAATATATATCAACACTGTCCAAATATTTTTCAAAAGGGTACAGGAAATCAATAAGTATCAACACTGTCCAAATATTTTCCAAAAGATAACGAAGCTTCCGGATTACATCTCTTCATTTCCAAACTTCATCAGAAGTAAAATTGATGCAAACAGTGTTCAACAGAACTGTGAAATACAATTATTACATTTTAACATAATATAAAGAAATTGATTGGAAATTATGTATATAGTAAATAAACAAATAAATAATATGTACCATCAATGGTGTGTTGTCTTATTCAATTAACAAAGTTTACCAGGAGTAGTCAACTTCCTGCAACCAAATAAACATAACAAATGAATTACAAGTAAGTATGGTATTTTTAGCATTTTAAACATTTTACAAAAGTGAAACACTCACCACTTTGAAAAAATCAGAAGAGTACAGAAGATTAAGTTGGCTCCAGTCTTTGGTGCCAAAGGCTACAGATTGCTGAATAGCCTTACTTCCTAGTATGTGGAGCTGACATTTATACTCTTAGTACACAAAATTTAAAGGGACAAAGCCAACCATACAATTAAACTCCTAAAGAACAGTATTTGTCAACACTGGACAACTATAAACAGCAAGAAGAACACCTAAGGTTATATTGGCTTCAGTCTTTAGTGCTAAAACTAGCTGTATAGCCTTACTTCCTTGCATGTAAAATTGGCATCTTTACTTTTAACACTCAGAACCAATCTTACAACTAGACTCCTAGAGACAATAATTTTTCTACCTTCAACATCTTTTCCTATGTAGCTTGCTACAAATTGTTCAAAGCCTTAAGTCTTTAATACTGAATGCTCCAAATTGCTAAATAGCCTTATCTCCTAACAAGTGAAATTGACATTTATACCTTTAACACCCACCACCAATTCTACAGCTAAACTCTTAGATACAGTAACAGTATTACCAGTATCATCTTTTTCTGTGTAGCATGCTACCAATTATTCCATACTCTTAAGTCCCTTATTCCTATTTTAAGTGTACCAATGTCTCAAGAATTAACCATTTAAAGGGACCCAACTAATCGTATGGCAAGGCTATTTTAAGCCAAACAAGAGTGGATAATGCATTCAAGTATAAAAAACTTTGTATATGGTATATCTTCCTCTGCTAGAGCATCTCCCTTTAGTCTTAAGTGTTACATGCTACAACTTGCTGAATAGCTTAATTACCTAGTGTGTAAACAAACTGGCATATAGGTAAACCCAATAGATCATTTATCAAAGCTTTTCCAAGCTAAGAAGTAAAATAAGTCAAGCCTCAGATACAGTATGCATCTCACTGCTCACAGTGGCAAGCGTCCCACTAAAGTTTTAAGTGTTAAAACACTACAACTTGCTAAATAAGTTTCCTATATCCTTGCTAAACAGCATAGCTTCCTAAACCTTTCCTATAGCTTCCTTTAGCTTAAACACACAGAATTAAAAGGGCAAAGCCGATCATGTAGCTCAACTCATACAAATAATATATCATATCCAGTGTCTGATCTTCCCACTAAACAATTGACTACATAATATCTATAGAAAACATGTCAAATCTAAGTCGGTATTCAGGCCCCGGGGGCTTTTTGTCTGGAGTCTATAAATCCAATAGGCTTCCCTCTTTAAAAGAGTCCTCTTAACGTCCACAGTACTATATTCACTAGATTTCAATACCTCCAATACCACAAAAGAAAAACTATCAAAGGCATGCTTATTGGAATACCAGTCTGTTGCCAAGTAGTACAGGTTCATTGTCAGGAATGATGGGTATTGCATGGGAGGCTGTGTATATACTCTGATGCTTCAACTAGCCAAGCAAATGAAATCTAAGAGTGCACGCGAGAAACCTCCCGGCGGGACACTACATCATGAATGGGAGACTACCCCCCCCTTCCAGAGGGCCGAAATATTCACACCGGCTGGGGAACCCAAGCCCTCCCTTCTGTCAAGGTTACACTGATAGCGGTGTCTAACAGAGGAATGTCTCCCACGGTTGCCTTAGCAAAGCAAAGCTATGCGCATGTGAGTAAGCTAGGAATGAGGTTATACAGAAAACATGGCAGTTATCTGACATCCTGCCCCTTTAAAACCCAATCACCCCGCTTTTTGACTGTTTGGGATACCTCCTGGTTTGTCCAGGAGACGTCGGTGAAAGTCCTGCAAAAGCCTGGGAGCTCGGATATCTGTTGCTTTTACCCACTCCCGATGCTGCGGACCAAAATGCACTCACTCCATGTGGTAATACAATTGCCCACATTTTACTTTAGAGTCCAGAATGTCTGAAATCTCATAGTGTTCTTCACTGTCCACCAAAAGGGGAGGAGGGACTGCTGCCTCTGGACACCATTGGTTAGGGGGCTGACTGGGCTTTGGTCGATGGGTCCTGCTGTGCTGCGCCACTTACAACAGGACCTGGCCTTTCCTCGCCGGCTCTGCCTCCTCCTCGTCGCTCGAAGTCGGGTCCAATATCTCCACAGTGGTGTGTAAGGCACAGGGGTTCTCAATCAAAATGTGGGTTCTCAGCTGATGAACCCATTAGCTAAGTGCCTCTGCTTGGCATCAGCAGAGAAATGGATGGCTGTCATCTCACGTGCCATGACATCAGTGAGACATATAGCAAAGTGTATTCATAGAGTCAAGAATAAAGGTTATTATTAAGGCATCCTTAGGTGATTATGTCCATTGGTACTTCTGGTGTATCCAAGAATCCTCACATTACTATTAATTTTTTTGTGTTATTTTCATTTGCAAGTGATAGATTATAATTGCTGTGTTTATTAATAATTGGTTATTAATAATTGGTTAAAGTGAATACACTAAACTATATTACAGTCCAGTAGCACCTTAGAGACCAACAAAATTTTCAGTGTATAAGCTTTTGAGAGTCAAAGTTCCCTTCATTAGACCACTAAAATACAGGGCTCTTCCTTCCAATCCAAAATGGCATCATAGGCTTCACCTGGTCTATTATTCATTCACTTTTCAAAAACATGCTTCATTGCCTCAAAGACTGTTTTGTAGCTAAGATAACAATACTTTTACCTAGAATTGCAACACAAACCGTATGTATAGATTTTGGTTTATATTAGCATACGGGAGAAAATAATGACTTACTATATTTGGGTATTTGATCTAGGATTTGTTAGCCGAAATGCTCTGATCTATAATTAATAGAGCATTTGGGACAGTTTTTAATATTGGGATTCTTTGGTCTGTGTATACGAAGGATGGGCTGTCACACTATTTCCCAATAAAGAGGCGAGAGACAGGAGTAAAATCAATCTTTTGTTTACTGTGTAATAATATTCAGCAGAACACATACAATCACACACACACTGGCATA
Source organism: Gekko gecko (assembly GCA_029375565.1). Taxonomy (NCBI): domain Eukaryota; kingdom Metazoa; phylum Chordata; class Lepidosauria; order Squamata; family Gekkonidae; genus Gekko; species Gekko gecko. Next base: position 90,187,183 of record JAPDNY010000006.1, read on the forward strand.
CAAGAGACTAAATAAAAGCAGGCAAGAAATAAATAGCACATTTGCATGAGCAGGTATTGATGATGATGGCGATAATTACCTCTGCAGCTCCTGAAATCTTCCAGAGGGAGGTAAAGGGGTGGGAAAGAATATGGAAAGAAAATGGGGAGCACGAGTATTAGGCCGGCTAAGCACACGTGCGTTACTCCAGCTGCAGACTGGAGCCTTAAAGCGAGGTGAAGATTGGGGAGAGTAAGCTGGACGTAAGAGGTAAAGCAGGTATAGAGAGGTCGTTGGTGGGGGGTAGGCGAGGCAGAGAGAGAGCTCTGAGAAGCGTGTGTGTGTTTTTAAAACCTCTAGAGCAATGGGCGTGGAAAGCCAGGCGGCTTAAACCTGAAGACACTCCCTGTTGGCTAGGGATTGGTTGTTTAGGGTCAATTTCAAATGCTAGTGGCTATCTTGACCAGTGGTCACCTGGGTGCTGGAAAGGAGGAAGTTGGAACAAAGAAGCATGGCTCTTCACTTGGATCCTCCATGAGGACCTTGTACTTTGGCACATAGGAGGGTTTAATCCCTTTATACTGGAGACAGCGAGTCTGGCCTGTATGAGAGAGTCTTTTGTTTGAGTGTAAACCTGTGACTGTAGTATGTGACACCCGGCAAGCAAGCTATGGGGACCCTCTGAAGTGATTTTAGCCAGCATCTCATAGTCCTGTGCCTGGCCTCTGTTCCTTCTCTGGGCTTCTCCCCATGGTGCTTTATTACAGTCTCTTGGCTGGAACACTCTCAGGTTCATAACAGCATAAAAACAGTCCAGAAATAGCCCGAATAAAGGCAGCTGGGCTAACAGATTGTCAAAAGTGTTTTTTTAATTGGTCTGGTTGTATTGTGCCCTTGTTTAGTACCCAGCCCCTATTTATTTTTAATGCCTAATTTCACAAGATGTCTTTTATGACAATTCCAAGGTATACAGCTATAGCAGTTCTATTGTTTCATATGATGAACTGGTAATATTTGGGCTGCTTAATGTCTTTTCTTCTTACCTTCTACTCATTGGAAGTGAAGGACTTTGCACTGTCTCTTAGGGCGCGGTCACACTGCCGTTTTGATCGGGATTAGCTGCTGTTTACTTGCGCATGTCAGTTTCACGTTCACTCGCACCAATCCGCCTCCCGCCGCGAAGCGGGCTTACTCGCGCAATGCTTCCGGGTTTTCCTGACCCCTGGAGAAACTAGTGTTTTCCTGGCACTTCCGCTTTGATTGCGCGATTTCGCCTATGTGGACAGCCCCTCTCTCGCAAGGATTGCGATTAGGGCAGTCTGAACGTTCTTGGGTTTTTTTAAAAAAAAGCTTCCGGTTTGAGCGCTTGAGCAAACATGCGCTTAATAAATCCATTTAAAGTTTAATAATGGATTTATTAATCGCATGTTTAGTCAAGCGCTCAAACCAGAAGCTTTTTTTAAAAAACGCACAATGATGGCCCTGGAGGCAGGAATGAGAGGTGGGGGCTACGGCAGCCTGGATGGGGCCGGCAAGGAGGATGGCGGAGACGGCGGAGCCTATTTTCGTGGGTCAATGGTGGCAGCGGCGGCGGCAGCACCCCCCCAAGTGTTGGCAGGAGCAGGAGCCGCCCAAGCCTCCCCATGGCCGGCAGGATCACCTGGAAGGACGGCGCAGCAGTAGGCAAGTGGGTGCTGGGAAAGAGCAGCTGGCTGCATGTAGACAGCCCAATGCAAATAAAAATGTTCCCAATTTAAATAAACCAGGAACAAAGCGCATGTCAATTGCAGTGTGACCAGAGCCCTAGTCTCAGACTTCAGAGCGGGTTTATAAGACAGTCAAAGATATAGACAGACCAGGACACTGACTATCCTCTCTGATGCTATCCCTTTGATGTGTAGATTGCTACCCTTAGGGAAACTTCCTTCCCTCTGGTATAACACCTTCTCTCCACGCAATCCCAGACTTCTCCATCTTGGCACCATGAGAGCAGGACATGCATTCCTGTATCTCCATCCATCCTAGTTAGGTAGACTAGATTAGAAGCCATCTATACTCTATCTTGTCTAGAATGGAGTTCCTTACAATAAAGGACTAATACTAGTTTACAAAGATAAAAGAGGCTCTGTATGTAACTTACTTTCTGGAGAGCACACACACACCAACCTAATGGGCTCTTCTGCACTATGTGCCTTGAGCACTCTGCTAATTAAATAATCCAACACTGTGAAACTACACAGCATCAGATTATTGGTCCATCTAGCCCTCCCCCTCCCCCCCGTGGCTGTTGGTTTCTAGTATCTCAGATGATAGAACAGTGTTTCCCAACACCTCTGTGCCATGAAGGCCTTCAACTGGAGCTGTCAGTGATTAAAGCATAGAGTTAGACCATATGTACAAAAAACTGGTGCTTTTCCTTTGAATCATATTCTCCTCCATAACCAGCTGCTACTTAGAAGTACATATACATAAACTTTATTGCATTAACTCATAACCTTAGCAAATAGTACCAAAATACCAAAAGCAATGTCAAAACTATGATACAGCAATCACAACAACAGTTAAAACTCTTGCTATCCATTACAATTCTATAAACTATTATTAAAATCTTATCAGCAAGAGCAATCAGCAAGACGATTCAATCAATCGGTCAACATAATACATGATACATCCCATCAATTTCAGTGGAATTTAGGAAATTGGTCTGGATAAATTATTTGATTTGTATCCTGCCCTCCCTGCCGAGGCAGGCTCAGGGTAGCTTACATAAAACATATTAAACACTAAAACAGAAAGTTAGATAAAACCATAACAATATACTTCTAAAACACAGCATAAAGTGCTAGTGCTCTTCATGGGCAATGGTGGATGCAATGTCTGACCTTGACATGTTAATAATGATGGTGGTTCAAATCTGACATTGACATGTTGATGACAATGTTATTTTAGGGCCAGGGTCTTGGTTTATTAGGGTGACTCCCTCCTTGAAGGCCTGGTGGAAGAGCTCCATCTTGCAAGCCCTGTGGAACTGTAAAAGGTCCCACATAGGGAGACCCAACAGCAGCCTGGCCACTGCATTCTGCAACAGCTACAGTTTCCAGATTTGGGACAAGGGCAGCCCCATACAGAGGGCATTGCAGTAATCCAATCTCAAGGTGACCATTATATGGATCACTGTTGCCAGGCCATTGTGTTTGAGGAAGGGAACCAACTGCCTGATCAGCCATGATGATAAAAGACTACTGCCCCTGTATAAATCATTGGTGCGAGCTCATTTGGAATACTGTGTACCATTCTGGTCACCACATCTCAAAAAGGATATTATAGCATTGGAAAAAGTGCAGAGAAGGGCAACTAGAATGATAGAAGGGGTGGAACACCTTCCCTATGAAGAAAGGTTAAAACGCTTGGGGCTCTTTAGCTTGGAGAAACGATGGCTGAGGGGTGACATGATCGAGGTTTATAAGATTATGAATGGGATTGAGCAGGTTGAGAAAGAAGTACTTTTCTCCCTTTCTCACAATAAAAGAACTCGTGGGCACTCCATGAAATTGCTGAGCAGACGGGTTAGAACAGATAAAAGGAAATACTTCTTCACCCAAAGAGTGATTAACATATGGAATTCACTGCCACAGGAGGTGGTGGCAGCTACAAGCATGGACAGTTTCAAGAGGGAATTAGATAAACATATGGAGCAGAAGTCCATCAGTGGCTACTAGTCACAGGGTATAGATGGGAACTCTCAGTCTGGGGCAGGTGATGCACTCTATTCTTGGTGCTGGAGGGGGAGCAGTGGGAGGGCTTCTAGTGTCCTGGCCCCACTGATGGACCTCCTGATGGCACCTGGTATATTTTGGCCGCTGTGTGACAGAGTGTTGGACTAAATGGGCCATTGGCCTGATTCAACATTGGCTTCTCTTATGTTCTTATGTTCTTATGACTGACTTTGCAGTGGCTGCTACCTGGGCCTCCATCATTATGGAGGCAGTAAGGAGCACTCCCATACTCCTGACCTCTGGTGCTGGCAGAAAGGGTGCCCCACAGAAGATTAGGAGTGCAATCCCTACCCTCGGAACACTCCAACTAAGGCAAAGGACCTCCATCTTCATCAGATTCAATTTTTTTTTTTGGCACCCCAAAGGGGTTTTTTTTTTATTTGCATTTTCTAAGACTACAAACTACAACAGAAAAGGGGGAGGGAAAACATCTAAATCTAGGGAGAAAGAAAAAATAATCACAACTAACTAAAACTCCAAGAGATGGAGATCTTGAATAATGCTTATATCCGTGATAGTCCATAAAAAGCTTTAAAAAGCATTGATCATGATCTAATAGTCCCAGTTCTGCATCAGCTTAACTATTTTCCCTATTCCAGAATCCTCCCCAAGTCATCTCATAAAATTAGGCTTTATATGGGCTTTCAAGGTCTCGGCCCTTATTTTTGCTTCTCTTTGCGGTATCTCAGTTGGTAGCTGCCCCCTTTTCTGCATCCGAGTCCCCATCCGAGGATACAGAGTCCAATTCGCCAGTAGATCTGCTGTCTTATTCTTCTTTCATCTCCTCTTCTGGATCTCCCAGTTGCAGCCGCAAAAACTCTCGAGCTTTGAAAACAGAGTCAATTTTTTTCTCTTCTTTCCTTTATTTTGAAAGTGACGCCTTCGGGAATTAACCACCTGTATGCAATGCTATTTGTTTGTAAGAAAAGGATTTGTTCCTTATACTTCTGTCTCTTTTTCTTATCTCAAATGAAATGTCTTTTAGAATCTGCTTTAAAGTCTCTGCGTGTGGGAGGGGCTCCTCCCCCGCTTGCTTCCCACACTTCTGCCAAGGGGGGGGGGTGCTTCTCTTTTAAACTGCCAATTCTCTGCTTTTAAATTATTCACTGCTCCTTGCTTGTCTTACGACATCGCTTGTGATAATCTGGTCACACGATCTCCTCCGCTTGTCTCGGCCAGTGTCTCTAGGTCTGTTCAGTCACACAGCAGCTGGACCACTAGGGCGAGGGAGCACCTCAATTCTCCAGCATCTTGCTGGAGAAGAGGCAGCCCCCTGAAAAGCCCCTTGGCTGGAAGCCTTTTCTCCAAGGCTCCCAGGGAGCAGCGATTACTCACCCCCCTCCAATCCACTGGTGCACAGATCGTGTCCCGGGAGCATCCTGAAGACATGTCTGCTTTCAAGCCGCCATTAACCAGAAACCATTGGATTCAATTTCAATCAACTCAGTCTAAGCCAACCAGACACGGCTTTCAACGCCAGGTCCAGATCTAAATGTCACTAGACCATAATCAAAAAGACATTGAATATTATATTCTGTATCATATCTGACAAATAAGTATTTTTTTTTTAGTATTTGCTACAAAAAGTTATTATTTGGCTGCAATCCTAAGAACACTGTCCTGGCATTAAAATCTATACATAGAACTACTCAGGTTTGTTCCCTTTGTCATCCATGGCTACAATCCTATGCTTATTTACTTGAGGTGAGTCTGACTTCCATATACATATGCATAGGATTTGGATGCACATTTCCAAATGGCAATTAATGAAAGTGATTTTTTTTTCAAGAGCTAGGCTGCTATGGAAAGCAAACAAGAGCTAAATTAACTTGCGAACTGCACGGTTTAGCATCTTTGCTGCTGCATGCTCTTACAGCAGAGCACCATCTGGTGCCAGTTCTAGAAACATTTCAGCCTTTACATGTTTTCATGGTGGTAAAGTTGTTTCTCGGTATTTTTCAAGATAGGTAGCCATCTCAGTCTGTCTGTAGCAGTAAAAAAGAGTAAGAGTCCAATAGCGCCTTAAAGACTAACAAAATTTATGGTAGGGTATCACCTGTCTTGAACCACTGCACACTTTTTCAGACTCATGAAAGTGAATGACTCACAAAAACTCATACCCTACCACAAATTTTGTTAGTCTTTAAGGTGTTTAACTTCCATCTGACAGCATGCATCAGCTGCATGTCTGATATAATTGAGGACAGCAAATACTTGTACCACCATAACAGTAAACATTATCCTTATTACCTTGTAAGATTATTGTGATGTGTGGTTGCATTTGGAGGCTTGCTCATATTTTGCTCTGTATTTACTTAAACCCTTGGGTTTTTAAAATGGCCAGCTGCAATGCCTAAGGGTGCAATCCTACCATTGGTTAAGCATGCCTATTATGCTTATTATCCATGTGTGGTAATTGTACCTATTGTTATTAACATCAAAGCAAAATGGACTTTCCATGCACTACACCTCTGTATCAGCTAGGGATGTTCAAGCCAAAATTCATAAATGAAAATTAGCCTCAAATTATGTCCACTGACAAATATAGTACATTCTCCAAATCTAAACAGGATTATTTCTAACACTCAAAAGTGGTTGGAAACCTTCCAGTTGGAATGCTGTGGTGGTACCTCAATATCTAGTTTCACTTTCCCTGGGAATGGGAGTCTATAAGTCAAGGTGAGAGGAATGATTACAGACAAAAGCTGCACTTGTTTCCCCAAGGAAGAAAAGCTTTTCTGCAGCAAAGGAAATTTATGTTATTCATAACAATGGTGACCCAAAGCAGCTTACATCATTCTCTCCTCCACTTTATCCTCACAACAACCCTATGAGATAGATTAGGCTGAGAGAGTGTGGCTGTCCCAAGGTCACCCTGTGAGCTTCCACAGCACAAGTGGGGATTTGTACCTTGGCCTTCTGGATGCTAGTCTGGACACTCTTAACCACTACACCACACTGCCTTTCAGAAGAAATAGGCAAAGTGCAGAACTAGGGATAAAAATGGGAGGAGGAATTGATGCAGAGAGTCAGGCTTTGTTTATATTTTATATTTTATTTATTTATATTTATATCTTCGACTTATACCCCGCTCGAACCCCCGAAGGGGTCTCTGAGCGGCTTACAGTTATTCTCAAGTCCTATCTAAGGCCACATAGATGATTGGGGAAGGGACTGCCCTACCAGCACCCCATGGAGAGAGATGTTCTTGTCAATTTCATCCTGGGTTGGCTCAGCGTTCGCAGGTCTTGTCAATTTCATCCTGGGTCGGCTCGGCGTTCGCAGGTCCCTCCGGCGCGTGGTTCCTGCGTCAGCGTGGCTCCGGCTCTGTCTTTCCGACTCCGCCGTGCCTGCGCCTCCACGCTCTCCTCGTGCCGTCGTCCCAGTTCCGCCTTCTGCTGTTTGAAGTTCTCGCCATCTTGCTGCCCGCCTTGCTGCCGCTGGCGCTCCACTACCCCTGCAAGGGGAGAAGGGTGCTCCCTGCCATCTAAGACAGGTACCCATTTTATCTACTTGCTGTTTGTTGTTATTTGACAGCTTTCAAACCTCTGGGTAGATGGGAGCTGGACTTGGGCCAGGTGCTCACCCTGGCCGCGGCGGGATTCGAACAGCCGTAATGGCTGTTCATAGATGTTACCAGCAGGCATTAGTTGCCTGCGCCACCGCTCCCTTTTCAGTAAGTCCTTTTCCTTCTCTGCAGACTGGGCAAACTTAAAATGTCTACCTGTTTGAAACAGAGGAAAACTTAAAATGTCTGTCTTTTCTCTGTGATAGCGAAGAGTAAATACACACAAACAAACATAGAAGATGTGAGATTATGATGATAATTAATCAAACAATTTCTCTATGCAATAGAATTGCAATGAGCACTGAAGCGGATCCATGGGATCCCCTGGAGAAACATTTGCAACTTCCACCTCCCCCTGGTCTGGCTGGGTGGCAACCTCCTTTCTCTGAGCTCCATTTTCCCTTTGCTTTCCACAACTTGTTGTCTCTTTGATAGCTTCAGGGGAACAGCTTACTCACTCCTTCTTTACATTAGCTTTCAGTACCATCTGTAGCACTTTGGGAAGGGGCCTGCCCCCCTCCAACATTCCTCCCTTGGACATAGCATAAAACCAGAAATCAGCATAATTCCTTTCATCCCACTTTCCATTGTCACTGTAAAACACCAATAAATCCCACACAATCCCAATATCAAAGGTTCCATCCATGGGCCAGCATTCCCCATTATATAATGGGTACTCTGGCCAATCCCCCATATAGTATTTAATGAGCCATTGTATTGGATGAGCCTCCACTGCCTCCCCTGGCCCCACAATCTTGGTCCAGTTCCAAACTATGCAGTCCGGAGGCTTCTTTGGCTGGACTTATTTACCCCTGATCCACCCATCTCATGAACAGCACCTCAGTTTTCCCATTTGAAAGGCTTACAATAGAGTTTACCCACCCAGCCTGAGTACCAGGGTTCCTGTAGTCAGCTGGTCTCCCAGTCTTGGTTTCTCATCACACCTTCCAGACTTCTAGGGACTTCTAGAGGCACTCAGATAATCTGCTTTTATGGGCCAGAGCCGAGGCAAGGAGGAGAACTGGAAAGTCAGCTGCTGTGCACTGGTCCCCAAGAGTTAACTTCTTACCCACTTGCAGTTCCCTGAGTGGCCAATAGATGTCCCGTATGGGTCACTAGAGAGCTGTTCCACAAACATGTGGTCCAAGTGTCTTTGCCCAATAAAGACACTCAGGCAAAATCCGGGTGAGGAGGATAAAAAATAGAATTTATTGCAATAAGAGCAGAGCAAATCCAAAGCCTGTAAACCAAGCTGCTCTGACCGTATCAGGGTGGCCAGACCTTTTATACCTCTGCTGACACGTAAGCCATTGTTGGTACATATACAAAGCTATTGGTTACATTGTATAGGTAAAATTATTGCAAGCGCTACCTATCTACTACATGTACTTCTTATATGAGCCAATTTGGTGTCGTGATTAAGTGTGTGGACGCTAAAGGGAACACAGACTGTGGCAAATAAAATGCAAGTCTGTGATCAGGCAAGCAAAAAGGGAATATGAGGAGCATATCGCAAAAAACATAAAGGCCAACAATAAAACTTTCTTCAAATACATTAGAAGTAGGAAGCCAGCCAGGGAGGCAGTGTGGCCCTTGGATGACCAAGGGGTAAAAGGAGTAGTGAAGGAGGATAGGGAAGTGGCCGAGAAGCTGAATGCATTTTTTGCGTCTGTCTTCACTGTGGAAGAGGAGAAGTGCTTGCCCATTCCAGAAGCACCGAATTCGGGAGGGGGTTTGAAAGACCTGAATCAGATTGTGGTGACAAGAGAGGAAGTCCTCCAACTAATGGATAAATTAAAAAGTAATAAATCACCAGGCCCGGATGGCATTCATCCGAGAGTTCTGAAAGAACTCAAATGTGAACTTGTGGATCTCTTTATAAAAATATGTAATCTTTCTTTAAAATCTGCCTCCATTCCTGAGGACTAGAAGGTAGCTAATGTCACTCCCAGGGGTCTTTTTTTTGGGGGGGAGCGCACCAGCTCCTGGAGCTCAGGAGCCAAGCCCCGCCCCCAGCCAGTGTCCCAGAGAGTCTTTCAGGCAGCCGAATGTCAATTTCAGCTCCATTATATCCTATGGGCCATTGAAGTCAATGGTGAAATCATAGGGTATATTCTGGGGGCTGGAGAGGAGGGGTTTGAGGGAGAGGCTCCAAACTCACAGGGTAGCTGATGGAGCCTCTCTCCAAGATACCCACCAAGTTTCAAGAATATTGGACGAGGGGGTCCAATTCTATGGGCCCCCAAACAGGTTGCCCCCATTCCCTCCATTGTTCTCTATGGTGGGGAAAAAGTTATATTTTTCCCACTATAGAGAACAATGGAGGGAATAGGGGCAACCTGTTTGGGGGCCCATAGAATTGGACCCCCTGGTTCAATGTTCTTGAAACTTGGTGGGTATCTTGGGGAGAGGGTCCATCAGCTACCCTGTGAGTTTGGAGCCTCTCCCTCAAATCCCCTCCCCTCCAGCCCCCAGAATATACCCTATGTTTTCACCATTGACTTCAATGGCCCATAGGATATAATGGGGCTGAATTGCCGCAGAATTTCTTTCATTCCCTCCTTTCCTTCTCTCTTCCCCCCCTTTCCCTCCTTCTTCTCTTCTCTTTTTTCCTCCTTTCCCTATTTCCCTCCTTCTTCCCTCTCTTTCTTTCCCTCCCCTTTCCTTCTCTTTCTTTCCCTTTCCTTCCTTCTTTCCTTCTCTCCATTCTCTCTCTTTCCTTCCCTCTTTCCTCCATCTGTGGCCCAACTCTCATGAGAAGGAGTTTAAACTTCAAACCCCTTCTCTCTTAGCTCCCCCACCCAGACCAGCCGGGGAAGGGAAGGGAGGCTTTTGAAGATGCCTCCCCCCCTTTTGCTTCCCCTTCTGACATCACTTCCGGTGATGGCAGGGGGCATGGCATATGATAATAGCCTATATAGCTCATTAGCATGCCATATGCTAATGAGCTCCTGCAGCTGTTTTTCTACAAAAAGACCCCTGGTCACTCCCATCTTTAAAAAGGGCTCCATGGGAGATCTGGGAAATTACAGGCCAGTCACTCTGACATCAATACCGGGTAATTTGGTGGAAACTGTTATTAAGGAAAGAATTAGTAGGCACATTGATGAACAAAAACTATTGAGGCAGACTCAGCATGGGTTCTGTAAGGGAAGATCTTGTCTCACTAACCTGTTAGTGTTTTTTGAGGGAGTGAACAAACATGGGGGACCCAATAGATATTATTTACCTTGACTTCCAGAAAGCTTTTGATACAGTTCCTCATCAAAGGCTCCTAAGTAAGCTCAATAGTCATGGGATAAAAGGACAAGTCCTCTTGTGGATCAAAAACTGGCTTATAAATAGGAAACAGAGAGTGAGTATAAATGGGAAACTTTCTCAGTGGAGGGTGATAAGCAGTGGCGTACCACAGGGATCAGTACTTGGTCCGATGCTTTTTAACTTGTTTATTAACGATTTGGAATTGGGAGTAAGCAGTGCAGTGGCTAAATTTGGAGATGACATGAAGTTGTTCAGGGTGGTGAAAACCAGGGAGGATTGTGAGGCACTCCAAAGGGATCTGTCGAGGAAGGGTGAGTGGGCATCAATGTGGCAAATGGGGTTCAATGTGGCCAAGTGCAAAGCAATGCACATTGGAGCCAAAAATCCTAAATATAAATACATGTTGATGGGGTCTGAACTGGCAGAGACAGACCAAGAGAGAGATCTTGGAGTCGTAGTCAATAACTCAATGAAAATGTCTAGATAGTGTGTAACTGCAATAAAGAAGGCCAACGCTATGCTGGGGATTATTAGGAAGGGAATTGAAAACAAATCAGCCAGTATCATAATGCCCCTGTATAAATCATTGGTGCATAAAGTGCTAGTGCTCTTCACGGGCAATGGTGGATATTAGCAATGTCTGACCTTGACATGTTAATAATGATGGTGGTTCAAATCTGACATTGACATGTTGATGACAATGTTATTTTAGGGCCAGGGTCTTGGTTTATTAGGGTGACTCCCTACTTGAAGGCCTGGTGGAAGAGCTCCATCTTGCAGGCCCTGTGGAACTTTAAAAAGGTCCCACATAGGGAGACCCAACAGCAGCCTGGCCACTGCATTCTGCAACAGCTACAGTTTCCAGATTTGGGACAAGGGCAGCCCCATACAGAGGGCATTGCAGTAATCCAATCTCAAGGTGACCATTATATGGATCACTGTTGCCAGGCCATTGTGTTTGAGGAAGGGAACCAACTGCCTGATCAGCCATGATGATAAAAGACTACTGCCCCTGTATAAATCATTGGTGCGACCTCATTTGAAATACTGTGTACCGTTCTGGTCACCATATCTCAAAAAGGATATTATAGCATTGGGAAAAGTGCAGAGAAGGGCAACTAGAATGATAAAAGGGTTGGAACACCTTCCTATGAAGAAAGGTTAAAATGCTTGGAGCTCTTTAGCTTGGAAAAACGACGGCTGAGGGGTGACATGATCGAGGTTTATAAGATTATGAATGGGATTGAGCAGGTTGAGAAAGAAGTACTTTTCTCCCTTTCTCACAATACAAGAACTCGTGGGCACTCCATGAAATTGCTGAGCAGACGGGTTAGAACAGATAAAAGGAAATACTTCTTCACCCAAAGAGTGATTAACATATGGAATTCACTGCCACAGGAGGTGGTGGCAGCTACAAGCATGGACAGTTTCAAGAGGGAATTAGATAAACATATGGAGCAGAAGTCCATCAGTGGCTACTAGTCACAGGGTATAGATGGGAACTCTCAGTCTGAGGCAGGTGATGCACTCTATTCTTGGTGCTGGAGGGGGGAGCAGTGGGAGGACTTCCCTTGGGTAGTGAAGGGTGAGGTATAAATCCAATCTCTTCTTCTTCTATAAGGAAAAGGCCATATTGGCATAATTCCATTACTCAAGACCTGTTGCGCCGCATAGAATTTATTATGCATGAGAGCCCAGGCAGTTCAATTCAGCTGGGGTCTCCAGGCCCCCATGCTTTTTGGTATTGTACTGTTAGCAAAAGCAAGAAGGCACAGCTCAGCCTATGTAGATAAGAATGGAATGTGGTAAAGTTGCTCCCTTCCTAGGCACCTGCACTGCTGGGCTGGGACATCCGCTTGTTATCAGTCAACCCTGACTGTATCCTAGCAATAAGTGAAGAACTTTGGCAAGTGTGTGTTGCATCTCCAGGCCTGTGTCTCAGTGTTGATACCTGGGAAAAATTCCAGCATATAGACAGATGTGGGAAGGAAAAGAATTCACTAAGCAGAATTTTTATTTTAAAAATCTGGCAATTATTTAGCAAATATTAGAGCAGGATTAAACCAGAAGAACATCTAAAAAAGAAATTTGGTATTGTATACACTATTGGATGCATAAGACTAATAGAATGTGAATATGACTGTTTAAAATATGTATTGTTAACTGTTATTATAATTGTTGGTACATATGAATTATATAATACTTTGCCTAAATGACCAATATTTTGGTAAATAGAATGCAAAGGAGTTGGTACATCAGCACTGATTACTGCACATAATGCTCACAATGCTGGTACATGTTACCACATATTACTAGAGATGCTTAAACTCATGTGGGTTTGGATCACCTCATAATCACCAAGTGCAGATATGTCCATGATTTATTAACTGATTGGATTGACTGATTGGCAGTTTGTTTGCTCTGTGTGTGTGTTACCAATGCATAACCACACTTATACGTACTCAGCTTTCAGGCATGCATGTTGCCTCTTACATCCCAGTGTCTCTACTGCATAGACAATTACTTTCTCATTTCTGGTCTTGGCGACTTGCTGGTGGGCATGCTCTATCAGCACTCTGATGAGAGTCGCCCATAATCGCACCAGATGGGAGGGGTCCCAGATGATTCTGGGTCCCCCCAGAGCCCTTGGAGGGGGCTCGTAGCCTGGGATGTGAGGGGTGCCTCTCCTGAGGCAACATCCGAAGGATTGAGGCTTCTCTTTGTCCCGATAGGTCCCGCCACCATGAGACCAGTCATGAGGGAATTTCACATTACCGAGATTCTGCCGGATTGAAGCCATTTCTGATTCGTCTTGAAGTAAACCGGTACAGGACTGCCATTTCACACATGGCTTTCCCTGACCAGAAAAGAACCGAATCAGAAGCAGTTTGGCAATTCAGACTGCACCGCTTTGTTTTCCCGCTGTTTCCTGCCGCACCTTTTTTTTAAAAAAATTTTGCTTTAGAGCGCTATAGCACTATAGTGCTATAAAACAACACTGCAGGCATTCCAATGGGGTTGCTATGATGCTATAGCACTCTAAAGTGAACGTCCAAAAAAAAAAAAAGCCGGAGATCGCCCGCACGGGCGAAAAAAGGCGGGAAAAAAGCGTATCGAATCCAGGAGAAGAAACTGACGACTACTTGGAAGCAGTTGACAGGTAAAATGCTTCAGCCCCGTTTCCTGAATGGGACAGAAGCAATTCTTTGTGAAATTACAAATATATTCCGGTAGGGAACTGGTTCTAAAACGGTTCTGTCTGAAATGTCAGACCAGAAACCATTTGGGAACCGTTCGTCTTCCGGATTATATCATCTGTCTGAAATTCCCCACAGTTTTCAAAGGTGCACACCGGAGTGAGTGAGCAAGAGATCTGGTGATGGGAGACCTTCCCTACTTTTAGATGCAAGCCATGGAGCAAAGCATAAGTAACTACTTGGCAAATGAAATAAGCATTCAGGCATAGAACCGCAAAGCCACAGCAAAGCCCCAAATTAAGCAAAGGGTGGGGAGCAACCCTACCTTGGAAAGAATTGCCAAAAAAGGAAAAGATCAAAGGGCAAAGTGACAGCTTTGATGGGAGAACGTTAATGCAGCGAATTGGTATGCAGATCAGTAGAAATCAGGCAACTTAAAAGACTTTCAGAAACTTTAAAAACTTTTACCTTAAATGTAAACAATGTTGCATTGGGGCAATAAAATGGTGTCCAGAATGAAATCTTCTTCAGGAACTGCCAGCTCAACAACCGCAGTCACCAGACCAGAAGTAACCACAGACATTTCTAAGATGATTGCTGCAACATTGTGCCCTCTGCTTGATCAGATGACTAATCTCAATAACAACTGTTAGGCTCTACAAAAGGAACCAAAGGAAACTAATACAAGAACAGAGAAGACAACCAAAAAGCTGAAAAAGGTTGAGGATAAGACAAATATATTGAACCAAAGAATGGAGGTAGTGGAAAAGAGAGGACCTCTAAGAAACAACAGCTGTTACAATGCCAGATGAAAAGATCATCATATGTCCTGAGATTTCAAGGTATTCCAGAACAAAAAGGAGAGAACCTGAAAGAAATTTTAAGTGAAACTTTAGCTTCTGTGGCAGACTGTAAAGCGGAATCCCTACAAAGCGACATAGATATGGTATATCAAACCTATCCAGAATTTATTAAGAAAAACAATCTGCCTGGTGAAGTATTTGTGAAATTCTCCAAAAGAGATATGATACTGAAAGTGACTAATGGGATAACCTTAAAAATCAAAGGAGAAGAAGCGAAAGTATTAAAAGATGTTCCATTTGAAGTGAGAAAGAGGAGGAAGCAATACAGGAATCTGACACTATTTTTACAGAAAAATTCCACTTCCTACAGATGGATAACCCCAGAAGAACTTATCTTCAACTTCAAAGAGAAAAAGGAAAAGATTGACTCTGTTACAAAAAGCAAAAGCTGTTTTGGAACAGCACCAAAGTCCAGTGAAAGACAAAGGAAAAGGAAAAGCAGAGGACAATATTGTTACAGAAGCTAACAGCGAACATGGATCGAGAAGCAATGATAGCTCAGAAGAAGCCTTTGACTCTGAATCAGAACTAGGAGCAGCAGCTCCCAAACCACTTAAAGTTAAGCTGACCTTTGATAAAAACAAACGTAGAGGGAAGAAAGCCGCTAAATAACTTGATTCTGAAAAATCAATTTTCTTTTTACTTACTAAAATACACATATTATAGCTAATCTTGCTTATATTTGCTTAATCTAGAAATATTAACAGTTAATCTCCATCTCTGTAAAGCTAAATAAAAGGGAAGCATCAGGAAATTGAAAAATAGAATGTAATATGATCCTTGCCTACTCTGTATTTTAGCTTAGAACATCGCAGATCCTGTATCCCTTGTAGTGTGTAGAGAATAAAAGCAATAAAAACGTTTTTTTTTAAAAAAGACAATTACTTTCTTTGCAACCCTGTTCAAATCTATCTTCCAAAATGAATTGGTTTTAAAGTAGATTGCAGTTACAGTTACACTTAAAATCAGAAATGGATTTGGAAGGTTTAATATGGTCTCTGTGAGTGAAATAAGGTTTTATCCTTCATCAGAGTAGACCTGCTGGACCCTTCATTTGAGTAGACCTGCTTAAAGGTGGACTGGGAGGCCAAAATGCCCCCAGAAAGATCCCACCAATCCCCCAGCCACAATCTCACCTTTCTTGGTTGGAAGAAGGAGACATGACATCACCTCTTCAAGCACTAGATAACATGATCCATTTAGTCTTCTCTCTCAATTTTGTACCTTTTTTCTACATGTAATACTAATGAACTTTGTCAATAAAAGCTGCAGACTGCAATTCTAAGTGTGCTTACTTGCACACAATTCCCAAGAAAAACATGGGAATGAGTTTAATATGGTCTCTGCAAGAAGAATGAGGTGGCCTGTTAGGTCAAAACAACCCTAGAAAAGCACCCATTGTAATCCCAGGAACTGTCATTTAGTTGGGGACTGTCACTCCAGAACTTGGGGACTGAAAATACAGTCCTTTGCTGGTTTATTCAGAAATAAGTCCGATTTTATTCAATGAGAGTTACTCCTAGGAAAGAGGATAGCTACTCATTCTACTTTCAGGCAATATGTTTGACTTATTCCCTTGTTTTTTGTGATCCACTCCTTATTTTATTTGCACCTTTGCAATAGAAGGAGCAGGTCAATCATCTTCGGTTGCAAATGCTACTTGCCAGCAACAGGTTCACAAGGAATATGGGTGGTTTGATGCACTAATGAAGGAATCCTGACATTGGCTTATCAGATTAACTACTTTCAATAATGGTCAGTTCACCTGGTAAATTCATTCATGGCAAAGTTTGTGGCATCCCTAATTATCATATTGTCCATGGAAAATTGTATTTTGGTATGATACCATATGTATATCTCAGAAATATGCATCATTTCTGTGTTCATGCAGTACAATTGCTTTCTAGGCATACCAATTTAAAAACTTTGTATACTGGTTTTGTAGCAATCACTGGCTGAGTTCAGACTGGCAGTTTGCTCCGGTAGCCAGGCGTGGCAAAAAAGCCCCGGAATAAACAGTTCTGGGTTTTCCTGTTCACACAGCCCGGGCTGCTGCCAGAAGATATGGGGCAGAGCTGGGCGGGAGCGTTCAGACTGCTGCTCCGGAGGTTCGCTGTATTCAGCATTTCCCCATTAATTCGGCTGTGTGTATGGGTGTATGTGCATAAATGCATTTTGCCGATTGGGGAGGACCCCGCAGCACCGGCACCACATTGGGCAGTAGAGCGGAGCATGGCCAATCATACCGCTGCTGCCTTCTGCCCAATGCAGGTTGCTCCTGGCTTTTCGGCTATGCGTTCAGACTTCCCAGAAGCGGAGAAACGCGTGACACACACACAGGCTTTCAGATTTGCTACCAGTTTTATGAGGTATCTTTTTAATCTGGTGGTGAAGCTCAACTTTTTAATCCGGTGGTGAAGTGTTGGCTATGGTTGGAGGACGCCAGGCAGATGTGCCTGTGTGAACACCCAATTTACTCCGGGATTGAATCATCGCTGGCCCGAGTCCCTGCCGGGGCAAACTGCCAGTCTGAACTCAGCCACTGACAGGGAACAGTTAACATGAAATAATTTCTGCACATGCACCAAGAAGACAGCTGAACACTGACTGTGTTTAACATTTCAAATGAGAAAAAAAGATTTCTGGTGAGACTGGCATTTGGATTACAATTCAGCCAAATATTACAAATTGGGTTTATACCAAACTAGACCGCAAAGCCCGTTGTGTTGGAAGACAATGGGCCTAGAAAGGTCGGAAGGTGGGAGAATGGATGGGTAGAAGGAAGGAAGGGAGGGAGGCAGGAAGAGAGAGAGAGAGAGAGAGAGAGAGAGAGAGAGAGAGAGAAAGAAAGAAAGAAAGAAAGAAAGAAAGAAAGAAAGAAAGAAAGAAAGAAAGAAAGAAAGAAAGAAAGAAAGAAAGAAAGAGGGGGAGAGAGAGAGAAAGAAAGAGAGAGAGAGAATGGAAGGAAGGTGGGGGGGAAGAGAGAAAGAGAGAGAAAGAGAGAAAGAAAGAGAGAGAGAAAGAGAGAGAGAAAGAAAGAGAGAAAAAGAAAGAAAGGAGGAGAAAGAGAGAAAAAGAATGGAAGGAAGGAAGACAGGAAGGGGGGGAGAGAATGGAAGGTAGGAAGGAAGGTAGAGGGGGAGAGTGAGAGAATGAAAGACGGGGGAAAGAGACCAAAAGAGAGAGAGAGAGAGAGAAAGGGGGGAGCGGCGGAAACGGGGCTGTGGCAGCCGGGCCTGCAGCGTCACCACCCTTCACCGGCCCCCCTCGCGATTGCCTCTTAAGGGGTGTGTGGCAGAAATGGACCCATGGCGGCCAGCTCAGCACTGCTGCCAGCCTTCACCTCCCCCCTCCCATGGTTGCCCCTGAAGGGGGGGAATGGAGAGCGCCGCTGCCAGCCTTCACCTTCCCCCCCAGTTGCCTGTGAAGGCCGGGGGGGGAGTGGCGAGAATGGGACAGTGACGGTGGCTGTACGGCGGGCTTCACCTTCCCCCCCTCTTCACGATTGCCACTAAATGTTGGGGAGGAATGCCGAAGGTGGTTCCGCAGCGGGTGGCACAGTGTCGACACTGGCCTTAACCCGCCTCTGAAGGGCAGGGGGGGAGCGGTGAGAATGGGGCCATGGTGGCTGACTCAGCGCCAGCGCCGGCCTTCACCTCCCCCCCACCCGCGGTTGGCTGTGAAGGGCGGGTGGGGAGTGGGGAGAACAGGCCGGTGTGAGAATGGGTGGGGGCCTGCGGGAGCTTCTCCCGTCTGCCCGGATTTGCGGGGAGAAGGAGAAGCGAATGGGGGGCGGGCGCACTGCGGCTCCTTCGCTGCCAGCGCTGGCTGGGCTGTCTCCTGGGCGGGTGGGGGGAGGGCCTGATCCCGGAGCGTGGCAGCTCCCTGGCTGGCTTTCTCTTGGGCAGGACCGAGGCCGGTGCAGCGGCTTCCTGGCCGGCGCCGCTGGCTTTCTCCAGGGCGGGTGGGGGGGGCGGGAGTGAGAAAGGCCCGATTGACAGTTCGAGCGGCCAAACACTGTTGGCGCACATCGAACGTTGCAAAACATAAAAAAATAAAAAAATAAAAAAACCCCGATCCTGGCCAAACTGACCTAGAGAAACGTTTGGTCGAAATATGCATTTCAGTTCCATTTTTTTTAATGTTTTAATATGTAGATAAGGCACATATGAATAACTATTGCATCATGCATTAGCGTACTAATAGTGTGCCACCAATCACACAGTGTACTAATATTTAGATTAGTATAATGTTCTTTATATTAAATGTAAGGATTCATACTGAACACATGCAGCAAAAGATGCATACAAAGTGTGTGTATATATAATTATTAGTTTTCCCACATATAAAGCACCACTTACATGTACACAAATTCTTGAAGGGAAAAGCAAAAACATATCAATGCTTGTTAAAATGTGTGCATGGGTGTATTATGAATCTATTCAGTTCAAAAAGAGTTTTTTTCAGACTGTCTATCAGGATAGCATTTTAACAAGCATTTTTATGCTCCTCCCCCTGAGATTTGTATACATGTAACTGGCACTTTATTTGTGGGAAAACTGATAACAATTTTTAGTATAAAAGCCTCCAGAAGGAAAACAAGTTTGACAAGCTTTCATTTTACAACTTTCTTTTGTAGAAAACAAAACAGCGTTCCGTGCACCTTGGTGTTTAGTCATGCCGGCCACATGACCACGGAAACGTCTTCGGACAGCGCTGGCTCTTCGGCTTTGAAACGGAGATGAGCACCGCAACCCTAGAGTCGGATTCGACTGGCTTTCGAGCAAGGGAACCTTTACCTTTACCTTGTAGAAAAAGATGTAAGTATGCTTAAATTATAGCAAAAAAAAATTGGAAAAGAAGTCATAATCGCTTGGCAAATAATGTTGCCAGAAGGTGATTGCTGTGTTCTGAACTGGATATTAAGTCTTTTTCCTGTTTCAAGTTGAGTCATTAGTTTATTATGGTGTCCCCCTCCCCTTCTTTTTATTTCATTTGGCAGCTTTTCTTTTGGGACTTTTACGAGACTGGTAGTTTCCTACATGTGACTCAAGACTGTCTCATCTGCTGCAAATATCAACTCCACAGTAAGTAGAAGATGAAAAAGTGGGAATCTTGTTATTCTCAGAAAACTGTTGTAAATGTCTTGTAGGAACTTTCCAACAACCAGCTGTGACCAAAATGGTTTATCATAAGATAAACTAATAATGATATTTATATGATACTTTCCATCCAAAACAAATAAATGAATCCAGAAGATAAAGGGAGAAGAGGAATAATATATATTTACCCCAGCTCCTTCTACAACAGAAGGGCATTCTGTTATTTCCTTAGATTATAAGGAAAATATATGCAGTTTAGGGTTGCCAGGTCCCTTGGACCTGCCGGCAGGGGATGGGGGATGAACTTACCAGGAGCAAGGAGAATCACTGAAAATAAATGTGACATGCCCACATGACTCAGAAGTGACATTAAGAGGGGGGTGACACTCTGGATTTTGGGCAAAACTTTATAGTAGAAAAACCCAAGTGTCACCCCCCTGATGTCCCCAACGTGCCTCCATTAGGGGAGACACCTTCTTGCTGCAAACTAATGCTGCATTCATCTTTTATTGATAACAATGGAATGATTCCCACTGACCTCAGAGATCACTGGATGTCTACACTGGAAGAAGCCAGAATGAACATAGAAATCTATTTCTTAAAAAGGGAGCTCTTCCCAGGGACATAAGCAATGCTTTTAATCTCTACATTGCAAAAGGGAGAGGAGGAAGGGTTTGTTTCTCTCCTTTTCTCAGCAGCCCAAGCCAACAGTTTGGGATGAGGAGAAGAGAAGGGAAATTAGCTGGGCTTCTGATTCCTACCCCCCACCCCATCCCCAATGTACTGCGTCTCTGCAAGTTTGGGAGGCAACAAATTTTCCAGGATAAGAGATCAGAAGAACCCGATTTATAACTGATCATCTGGGATTCAGCTCCTCATCATCCCCCCCACACCATTTTTTTCCCAGAGTACATAGCAAAATTTCTTCAGGCAGGGATCAGAAGCTGACTTCCTGCGGATCCTTCATCAGCTGGAAGCAGATTCTGATGGTTACAAGTAGACTATTCCCGAGAATAAACATGAACATACGTCAAACATCCAAACAGTCCATCTGTTAATTGATTGCCTCCTACCACTGGTGACTAGAAAATGAGCTGAAATGGTAGATGTTCAAGCATCCCTATTAATATACATAAAAACTGAGAAAATCAATCAGTCAGCCAGCAACTATAAATCAATAGTGTAGTGTTTTGTTGTGTTTTGTTTTTAAATCTCATTGTTTGAGCTTCATTAAAGTCCATGTTATTGATGGTACTTTACACATTATAGGAAGTGTAATTCTTATTTATTTACCTGAACCTGATCCTGGGTAGAATTATCTTGCCTATGGCATAGAAGCAAAGTCCTTGCAAGGTAAGGAAATGATCGCCACCACAAGAAAATGAATCTTTTCCACCACTGCACAGCTTCCAATCAGATGGAAGATAAGCAATTAAATCAAGGTTTCAATTCATGGGTGATCATGGCTGATGAATATGGTATGCTTGTCTATTAGCATGTTTACCATGAAATTTGTGGCATCCCTAGATAAAACATGGTGGATTTAGGATTCATTGCTAGAATTTACAAAACAGAATTCTGTGCTGTTAGACCCACAAGTTTTCTCCTCACACCTTTTTTCCAGTTACCTGCTTGCACTTCTTTCTAGGGTTAAAGTTTTGTTTGTTGTATTTGTCTCATCTGTTTAACAACTATTATGATTTTTTTTAAATCCCTTAAATTGCTTTTCTCATTTGGCACTAGAGCACTTTCATGAGGCCTCCTTCCTCATGGAATTTTCACACGATTGTTGTATTTCTAGTGCTATTCAACATCTCCTCCTTATTGCCCAGCTCTGGAGAATTTGTATGACTGATAGAACAGAAAGGGGGACTGTACTTGGGGATACCTCCAGAATTCCCATTGCTGTTTGTCAGGAATATTTAATACCAAACTAGACATTATAAACATGAATAGCTGTCACTGACTTAAATGTCTGAGAGATATCTCTTCAGTACCATCTAGTAAAGAGAGATTTCCGTATCTCTACTACTGATTAGCTGCCACCTGCAATGGGCAAGGAAACACTGAATACAGTGAAGCCGCATCACCCTCTTTTGTTGCATATTACCATAGGAACACTTGTCAGAGATATGGAAACCATGTATATCCATAATATTTATTTAAAACATTTTATTTAGCCTTTTCTTCTTGGACTAAAGGTGGTTAACAATGCAACCAAGTTGTGAGGATACAAATTATTAACAGTCCATTTAACAAGATACAGATTAAACAAGATTAAAATGTACAAATTAGAAAATAAAAAGCACTCGAAATTTAAAACACAGAGAATTTATAAACCACAGGATTAGCAAGCACAAAGGATTAGGGGAAACACATCCAAGTCTGCTAAAACAGTTTACCCTCCATCAAAAGCTCTCTGGAGCAAAATTCACACATGCCTTCCTAAATATGGTAAGTGACAGCATCCCCCGTATCCACTCTGATAGGCCATTCTAAAGGACCAAGCGTAGCATAGAAAGAGGCTGTGAGCTTGCTCTAAGCATATAGAAAGTCCTAAGGCAGGGAGCCTTAAGGAAGAGATTGTCTGAAAAATGTAACTGGTGCAGGAGAATATACTTGGAGATGCAGTTTAATTATATGAGAGCTATAGGCTGTGAAGCATTTTAAAAGTAAGTAGCCAGCACTTTGAAAGGAGACCAGAAGCCAATGAAGCATGGGAATTAAGTGTTCTGAGCAAAGGGGAGCCTTTTTTTGCTGAATTTTCTTACTAACTAGAACTTCTGAGGAATCTTTGAAGATAACCTAAATAGAGCATGTTATAGTAGTCTGATCTGGAGGAGGCTATGGTAGTACGGGCTAGGGCCCTGCTGTTTATGGTTCTTTGTTAGACATCATATATGAACACAGTCATATAAGAATCCTGGCAAGCATTGCTGGGGAACTTGAAACAATCAGGAAACATAAGTACAGAGAAGAACAGGAATGATTGTTGGCCATGGGACTGAGTAGGAGGGTAGCCAAATTCCTGTGATCTAATTCTCTGGACTTTTGGCTGCATAGAGAGTATGGACAGTATGGAAGAGGAGGGCATCTTTTAGCAAAAGTGTGTTATGTTTCCTTATCTTAGAAGGTAGTATGGGGCTTTATCCATATAGTTGTTTGACTTTTATTAATCTTTAAAAAGCTAATTGCTCCCTAGAAAAGGACACAGGTATTTCCTGTGATATACAATGTTCTCTATTCCAAAACTGTGAGTTTTGACACATAATAAAGCATTAAACTTGCAAAATCCCACGCCATTTCTACAAACTTCCTTGAACTTTGATGTCATTATTTTGCATTGAAAAAGTGTCAGTACAGACAGGAGTGGCTGGAACGGCTTGGACCTTTCCCAAAGAACACAAACCATACCCATTTTGTTCTGCATCTTCACAGAGATGTCTCCTACATATGCCTGTTTTGAGTCTATCCAATGTAATTCTAGATTTCCTCTGCCATACTTAAGCATAGAGTTTCATTCCTGCTTTTAACTTCAGGATTCCTAAATTTTTATTTAGCACACTAGAAAATCTTAAATTTGATATTGGGTATTAATTAGGCTTATAAAAAGAGAGAGAGGGTGGTAATGTTGGCATAAATCAGTTGGGCAAAGCAGATTTAATTATTAGGCTGATTTTTTTTTAACAATAATTATAATTTTAAAAACTGGTTGAATTGGGAGAGGGGACACTCAGCTGCTCTCTATAATCCTCCCCTCCCCCTCCCCCTCCCCTCCCACTCATTATATTGCTATTATTTGACTACAGCTGAAACATTTTAGAGCCACACAAAATAATCTACTGCCATGACAACAAAAAAAACCACTTATATAAACAGCGTATTTCTCCTTAAAGAAAACAAAGGTTTTTACAAGGTTCTGGTTCTCCACCTTTTCAAGCTGCCCATGAACATTACAGCTCAAATAAAACACAACAGGAGAAAATAGACCTTAAGTAAACAGAAATGTGAGTGTTATTTACTATCCCCTGGTCATTTGCCAGGGCGACATTGTCCAAGCAGACATTAGGAAAATATTTATGCAAGCAGTCATATATTCTTTGCACATGACACATGGCACGTCATTATTTAGTTGAGCTGATAACATGGATGCTTTGCTTGCTTGCATATTTCTTTCTGGCCTTAGAAGTTTTGAAAGCATTTTGAGCCTGCCATTAAATCACATATATGTCTTTAGATATCTTTTGTATACACATTCCTTTTCCCCACAGCACTGGAGATCTTCACGGCACTCTCAGTGGAGAACAGTCTCAAGGGTTACTACTACATGATTGTGTTCTCCAGACTCTGCTTACACTATCTCAATGGCCTTTGCATTGTGTTTCCTTTTCTGAAGGTAAATTGTATGAATTGGTGGTCAAGCTCAGGGAGTGGATCTGTTGCAGCAATGAGGTCAACTGGAAGTCTGTCAATTTTATGGCCCAGCTTCTGAAGCCAGTTCCCATAATCAGTACATGCCTTCCTTTGTGCCAGGGCCTACTAAAGATTATTTGAAAATGCATTCTTATTTAAAATAGACACTGGCTATTTGGGCAAATACAAAAGAAAGTGGAGCTGCTAAACAGGTGCCTTACAGATGTTGTGAAAGATGAGGTGGAAATTTGAAGAGGCATTACTCTGAAGTTTAATGCCATTTGAGGCTCAAGAAGATGAGATGCTAGAACTCCATAGTTGGATCTCCAAATGTCCTTTCCTTTAAAAGCAGAAGTCCACGGCTGATTTGAATCAGGGATGTGTTGCTGGAATGGGAGCAAGAGATCCCCCCCCCAAGTATCTATTAACCTGGCAGGGGAAAAAGACAGCTTGTATATTTTTTCCCAGCTGGGCCTATAGCCAGGGGTTGGGTTCCAACGGAGGTGATATGAGGGGATTTTAAAACCCCTCTCTGTCCCAGCTCCAAGGCCTTGATCCAAATCACATGCACAAACTGCAGCTGCTTTCAAAGAAAATTAAAGACGTCTGGAGATCTGATCATAACATCTTGTCTAGTTGAGCCCAAACGGGAAATGCTGTAGAAGCCACACAACAATTATAGATTACAGATGAGAAGAGGGCTAGGACTAGGAATCTACATTATTTTGTGAAAAAGTCCAATGCCCACTGCTACATATTCTTAGGATGAACAAATATGAGACAGAGGCTTGTGTGGTGGATAAGAGGGAATTTGAAGATTTAACAAGCATGAATGAGAACACTTTCAATCTCCTGTTTGTCTGTGCCCAAACAGCATGAATAGATTGAATTATGAAAAAAGATTACTGTGTAGGTACAACAATATATGGTTTTGCCATAGGTCCCAGGTCTCCTTGCTCCACCGATGTGTCTACTGTCACCACCTCCAAGTGGTGTGTACCAGCACCACCACTACCAGTAACAGATACATTGTTAAAAGCAAACACACAGAGACACAACATATGAGACGAGGTTTACTTATTAGTTAGGTGGTACATTAATACCTCATACAAAGCAGCTTCCTATAGGACTGTTTCCTTGCAGTGCTTTTTGTCCTGCAGGGTGGAGGGAGGCTGTCAGAGCAAAGTGACAGCTCCATAGCATGACTGGCCCAGCCAGAAGTAAATATCACCAAGCCAGAACTGGCATGGCATTACCGCAGACAGAATATCTACCTCCCACCACCTACACTGCTGAGCAATGACACCTCAGTAGAAAATTGTTCTTAGGGATTGTTTGCCTGGTCAGAACTGTCCTCTCCAAGGTAGTCAAGGCACTGCTGGCCTTATGCATGACACTGCAAGATAAATTTATGACTGGTTCCTCACATTACATTTCTTTTGGCAGCACTAAAGTGCAGCTGCTGCTGCATCAACACCTATACAGGTGAGAGCCAAATGGATCCTTCAGGCCAATCACAAATTTGCAATGATTAGGCAGGAAGGAATTTCAAAAGAAAAGCTGTGAACCAGCCTATGTTTTCGTGTTTAAGCACTAATAAATGGTTTAAGCACTAATAAATAAACAAATAATAAAAGCACTAGTAAACGCACACATTCATACTAATTTAAAAAAACAACCTTGTCTTGGACTTACCCTTTCTCCTCCACAGTATTGCTGGCACACCACACTAACAATGAACATTAAAAGGGAAGGCTGTGGAGCTGTCCTAATACAGATATGTTTGTGGATGCACATTCTCACCAGCAGCGTATCCACTGTAGGTCATTTAACAAATGTATATGACTGGGCAGGCTCGATGAAGGAGAATACCTTAATGACCCAACTGTGAATATCTGGACCCTTACTAGTGACCAGAAAGGTTCTGTATGCTGACCAGGTAGGCAAAAAAGCAACTAAAAGCTGCAGCACAAATGTGCTTATTCACCAAAACATGACCTGTCCATTGCCTTGTAGCTTAAGTAGCTTCTGTAGGGAGAATTCTTGTTTGTTTTGTTTTCATTATTAATTCTAAAAATGACTGTTTTGTTATCAGGTCAATTAATGTACTTTTGTTTTATTCAACACCAGTTTGGTGTAGTGGTTAAGTGCGTGGACTCTAATCTGGGAGAACCGGGGTTTGATCCCCACTCCTCCACTTGCACCTGCTAGATGACCTTGGGCAAGCCATAGTTCTGACAAGAGCTGTCCTTGAAAAAGAGCAGTTTCTGTCAGAACTCTCTCTGCCCCACCTACCTCACAGGGGGTGATTTCCCACTAAAGCTGCCGCGGGGTTGTGCCGCCGTTTGCCCCGAGATTTTTAGTCAATTTCACACCCGAAGCCGCGGGGCTGCATTTTGACCCACGGCTTCACCCGATTTCCCCCGCAGTTTCGTAATCCTGTTTTTTGAGGATTACGAAACTGCAGGAGAATCGGGCGAAGCCGCGGGTCAAAATGCAGCCCCGCGGCTTCGGGTGTGAAATTGACTAAAAATCTCGGGGCAAACGGCGGTGCAACCCCGTGGCAGCTTTAGTGGGAAATCACCCAGGGTGTCTGTCGTGGTGAGGGGAAGGGAAAGGAGTTTGTAAGCTGCTCTGAGACTCCTTCGGGTACTGAAGGGCGGGGTATAAATCCAATCTCCTCTTCCTCCTCTCCTCCTCCTCTTCATTATTGTTTCTTTGTTTCTGTTCCATTTTCATAATTCCATTTCATTATTATTTCCTTCTGCTTTCAATGGAAGACCCCTCCCCTTTCTCAGGTAGGTACCTTCATGTTTTTTTTCATTTAAACTGGACAACACTTGTGGGTAGGGCAGTACTGCCCTAGGACATCCACACTGCCAAATTTCATACAATTAGAACAAAGCAATGAATGAACACATGAATTTTAAGAACCCCATCCTCTCCTCCAGCAGAGAATCCCTTGGATAGTAGAGTCCCACTCTTATTTTGGACTTAGTTGTTTTAAAACAATAGGCATCTCCTTTTATAGCCTAAGTACCAAGGGGATCTGAAACTTGAGGAGTCTCATAAACACATCTGGGTACAGCCATGGCATGGGAAAATCCCAGGAAAGAAGAGGAAGGATGTGCTGGAATTAGAAACAGATTAAGTGCAGTCTCCCTGAGCTCACAGTAATGCCATTCTCAATAACAAAAGATTTTTCAACACTGGAGACATTATCCAATATCTTGACATACCCCAGAGGTGTCTGCCCAGCCCAAAGAAGTTGCTGTTTCCTTAACCAATGCCTGGTTCCTCTTTTCCCCCTTTTTTTACTCAATCAAGAA
This sequence comes from Gekko gecko, assembly GCA_029375565.1. NCBI lineage: Eukaryota > Metazoa > Chordata > Lepidosauria > Squamata > Gekkonidae > Gekko > Gekko gecko. The sequence continues at coordinate 90,214,671 of JAPDNY010000006.1, forward strand.
GGGCACTCAAGTCATTAATTTATGCCCCATCCTGTTTCAGGAGCTATCATGACCCATCCAAGCTTTTGTGCTCATGCAGATCTGGCTTGCTTCAACCTAATTAAAGTATCAGTAGAAAAGAGTAAGAGTCCACTAGCACCTTAAAGACTAACAAAATTCCTGGTAGGTTATGAACTTTTATGAGTCACAGTTCACTTCTTCAGATACAGATAGAATGCAAGTCCAGCTGTCCAATATATTGAAAAGTGGAGTGATTTCAGATGCCAAATGACATTAGCAAGCAAATGACAACAGGTGTGTTTGGATTAGATATGATATGCAGAGAGGTAGTAGGCATGGAGAAATCAGCATTGGTAATGAGACAGGAAACCTAGGTCTCAATTCAATCCAGGTGGATGCATTGTCGAGCTTCGTTATCAGTTGCAATTCAGTAGTCTCTTTCAAATCTCCCTTTGAAATTCCTTTGTAAGAAAGATAACTGCTACTTTTAGGCCAGTTACTGAATGTCCTGGAAAGTTAAAATGTTCCCTCACTGGTTTTAAAATATTGTGGTTTATGATGTCCATTAATTCTTTGTCAAAAGGACTGGCCTGTTTGTCCAGTGTAGAGGGTGAAAGGACATTGCTGACATGTGATGGCATAAATCACATTAGAGGATGAGCAGGAGTAGGAATTTGAGATGGTATGGCTGATGTTGTTAGGTCCAATTTGATGCCAACTTCGCTGTCATATAGATGCTAGCATCACCATCACTGGACCCAGCAACATCAGCCATACCATCTCAAAAGGTTATACCATACCACAAATTTTGTTAACTTTTAAGATGCTACTGGACTCTTACTCTTTACTACTGCTACAGAAAAACATCTTCATCTAATTAAAGTATATTAATCATGTCACCTCACCCAGGCTCTTAAGTAGGGATGGACAAAAACCAACTCACAGATCAAAGTTCATCATGAATTTTGTCTGGTGCATGGTTTGTTTAGTGATGTTTGTGGAAGGGCATCTTGCACAAACATTTTACAAAATTTGTTGTTGTTCATGGCAGTTCATGAATGGATACATTTCCAGGCAGACTGTCTCCACTCAATTGAACTGTTTACTAAACTCCAAGGCAACTTGGTGGTGGTGGAATTCTCCAGCCTTGGAAACATTAATAGGAGCCCTTCAAAGCTTAACAGGCACTGCTGACTGCTAATTCTGTCCCCATTCTGTTCTATGGGATCAGAAAGCTATATATATGCTCTTCTCAGCTCCACACCCCTTTATTCACTGGCCGTTTGCACTGCAGTTACACATAGAGGCAGGGAACTTGTTAAAAGCTGATCAGCAGAAGGGGATGTGGCTTTGAAAGCAATAGCCACTTGAATCTGCAACTCTGCTCCTCCCATCCCTAAACTTTGATAAAACCACCACACAAATGCATCAAAAAGCTTAAAATTAATGGGAAAGAAAGGTCAAACATCACAGCTTCTAAATATATCACAAGCTAGCTGGATTTCTGAAAAATTTTGGCACAATAAACCGGAAATAAAATCACTGGCTGAACAGCAAGCAGCTTCTAAAATGGCAGCTGATCCTCCTGCTGGACAAAGAAAAGGAGAAATGCAGGAATATTCAGCTCTCCTAAACACAATGAATGAAATGGAAAGCAGGCTATTATTAAATATGAAAACTCTCCTTGAACCAATCCAATTGCAGATGGAAGAAACTAAAAAATTAGTGCATGAAACTAAGCAAACTGCTGAAAACTCCTTAACATTGGGACAAATATTACAGGACGAAATCCAGACATTACACCAGGAAGAAGGAAATCAAGTATACTAACCTTGGAACTGGACACTTGTCAAATGAATCTTAAATTCCATTGCTTTCCAGCAACTTATAGCACAATGATTAGCGGGAATTTTGAAAATAGAGGAAGACATTACCCCAACAATTATGAAGGCATATAGACTAGGACCATTAAATAATCCAAAAAGAAGAGGGCCATGAGACATCATAGTAACATTTTATGATCTTCAAATCAGGGGGGGGAATCTTTTTGAAGCATGACGTCTGGGAAATTTTGATTTTCTGGAACACAAAATATAAATATTTCCAGATCTTCCTATAGAAACCATCATGCTTAGGAGAGACTTGAAACCAATTATTCAGCAGCTCCAAGTAGCCGAGCAACAATACAAATGGGCTTTACTAGCCCAACTTCAGGTTTGGCATGAAGGGAAATTGCTAGTAGTAACAGATAGAGAATTGGGTCTTAATTTGCTTCAGCAACTTGAACTGCCATCACCAACTGAAGCAGAAAAAAGGAGACCAGAAAGAAAACTAACATTTTACTTAACTCCTCCAAAAGGAAATAAGGTCCCAGCATTGGAATCATCAGAAGCAATGTCATAATTTTATATCCAGTTTCACTTTGTTTACTAAAACAGACATGTCACAGGTATGTTATATTTTTAATGTCTTAGACTAAATATAAAACAAACAAAAACAATAGTATAATATTATACTATAAGACATGGCTACCTTAGGGGGAGGGGGAGGGGGATTAGTAAAACTGTTAACACAAAATTTTCCCATTGAAAGACCTGAAAATAATGGGGCCTACAGGTCTATATAGTTTGTTAAGATATAAGATAATATAGAAATCTTTTAAAAGTTTTTTGTTGTTAACTTTTTTTAGTTCCAACTATTTTAATCTGTATAGAGAAGTGTAGTACTATATAAGTTTGGGACATATGGAAATTTATTATATACTAAATATGAACAGTTGTACCATTATTAAACTTGGAATATTAAAAAAGAGGGGGTGCAGAAATAAGGAAATAGGATAAAGTTAGTTTAGAATGGAAGGTTATATTTTATTAGAGTTAACTATAGAAATTAGTAGTGAGTTTTGTTAAGAAAGAGTGAAGAAAAACATTGGTTTATCAATAAATAGTATAAAATATCTGGTTTTAAGAATTTTGAAGCATGATTAACAAGAAGTTCAGAGAGAAGAGGAGACGTTTTTGGATACAATAAATAGAAAGAATATGATAAATATTTTTGGCATCAAAATCATTAATTTGATACTGCAGAACAACATAAAAATATTACTTTAAGTGTTAGAGGTTTGAACAATGCAGTCAAACATAAGTGAATATATTCACATATAACAAAATTAAATTCAGATATGATGTTTCTTCAGGAAACACATAATAAAACAATTTCATCACCTTTATTTAATTCTACAAAATTTCAGTTTCAATTTCAAGCAAAAAGTACATCAAAGTCTAGAGGGGTGGCTATTTTCATTTCAGAGACAGTTTGATTTATCCATAGAAATACTCTTACTGACCCTTATGCCAGACATATATTTGTGAAGGGACATTTGTAAAATATTCCAGTAATGTTAATTTCACTCTTTGCTCCCAACATGGATCAACTTGAATTTATTGAACCAACCCTTACAAAATTATCATCATTTCAGGAAGGGGAAGTAATATTAGGTGGAGATCTTAACTTTACATTGAATACTAAAATGGACAAATTGTCCCATTCTAGAGGTTCTAAGACTAGAAAGCTAGACACCTAATATATAGAAGGACTGAATATATTCTTTTGTCACCAGGATTACTGAATAGAACTCTTTCAACTCAGATAGGATACCAAATGTGGACTGATCACAGTGGGCAGATTGTATTTTGCTAAAAGAAAAAAAAATCCCAAAAATTAACAACACATGGTCCTTGAACAAATCTTTATTAAGCAATGAGTTAATGATTACAGAAATTGATCAACAAATCCAAAATTTGTTTTCTTTTTTCTACTCTTTTCTACTGTTACAGACAGACTAACACAGCTACCCATCTTGATCTGTAACCCTGTAGGCTGAGTCATGGTGGTGCCTTTGTAAGTGGCAAGAGGAGCCTCTATTCAGTTTTGGAGAGTAAATATCTCTGTATCTGGATCAAGAGTAAAATTTATGTGAAGTCCCATATTTGATAAGGAGAACATAACTTAGGAATTCTGTTTGTTGGTTAGAAACACAAAAACATAGAGCCAGAATAGACCTCAAGGGTTCCTGAAAAATGCAGCAAATTCTCAACTACCCTCTGACTGATCTGCTGTGACCCCTGCTCTATGCCCAGAGGAAGGGGGGTGAAATGTACTGAGGTCGGAGACTCAGCATAGTGAAATCAGCTCAAGTTTATTTAATTACATCTGATCGAAGATAAAGATAGCCGGTCCACACCTGGCTTATATTCGTATCAGCACACACCCCCAGCACACCCCCAGCACCCATGGTAGGTTCTATTTACATGGCCCCAGAAACTATAGGTTCCCTGCAGGATCCTGGCACTCCCATTGGTCCACGCCTAGGATCCACGGTGTCTATTGTTCTAGAACCAAAGTTCTGTAAGTCCGTTTGATCACATGGCCAGGCACATGCAGTCACAACTCTTTTGATAACTTACACCAAACCCTCTTGATACACTACACCCCTCCCCCCTTAGTTCTGATGTACTAACAGATATAGTCCTGCAAGTACTCTGGGCGCCGTCGTTCTCTTGTGGGGTGGCATGGCTCTGTTGGGGTGCTGGTAGGCATGCTTGGCCCGGGTTGCAGCTCAGCAACAGCCGTCGGTGAAGTCCTGGTTGCCGGGGCAATCCCGCTGTGGGGCTCTGGCGTGGAACTCGGGGCAGGAGTTGTGGCCATACCGAACTACGCTGGTCTTAATGCTGGTTCCTCCCATTCCAGCTCCTCATCACTGCCTTTGGCGTCCCATACCTTGGAGTCATCTAGGGGCAGTAGGCAATGGCGTAGTTGGTCTATGTGCCTCCAGAGGAGCTGGCCATCTTCTGTCGAGACCTTGTATGAGAGAGGCCCTGTCACTCTCACCACTTGGGCCGGGATCCAGGGTTTGCCATGTGTGTAGTTATGGGTGTATACTGGGCCCTCGGGAAAGAACCCCCGGGGTGCCTCCAAGGTTACCGTGCCTGGGGTGTGGTCAGGTACCCTGTCTGGGTGAAGCCAGTCCAGTCTGGTCATTAGGCACCGGCCCATTAAGAGTTCCATGGGGCAGCATCCCATGGATGTGTGCAGGGTTGTTTGTTGGCCAAACAAGAAGGTGGCTAACCTGTAGTCCCAATCCCCTTGGACGATTTGGCACAGTGCTTCCTTGGGTGTGCGTACCATCCATTCCACTTGTCTGTTGGTTGCCGGGTGGAAGGGAGCAGAGCGGATGTGCCAAATCCTATAGTACTGCACAAAGTCCAGGAATTCTTCTGATGTAAATGCAGTCCCATTGTCCAAACCCGGGGATGCCATGGGTGCTGAATATCTTCCACATGGCTTTGATTGCTGCTCTCGATGATGTAGAGGAGATCACCTCTAGCCACTTAGAGTAGGAATCCACAAGAACGAAGAATGTCTGTCCCTGGAATGGGCCCACGAAGTCTAGGTGGAGGTGGGCCAATGGTTTGTGTGCAGATTCCCACTGTCTCACTGGGGCCCCGGGAGGGGCTGGCCGTGTTTCCTGGCATGTCTGGCAGTGTTTAACCAGGTCCTCTATCTCTCCATCCATGCCAAGCCATCAGACATAGCTGCACACTAAGGCTTTCATGCACACGATTCCTGGTGGGTCTTGTGCAGTGCAGCAAGTATGCGTTTGTGTAGGGGGTTAGGGATGACTATCCGGCTACCCCACAAGATACAGTCTTTGTGGGTGGACAGTTCATTCCAGTGGGATGAGAACACTGTAAACTCTGAGCCCACACTCCCTGTGGGCCAGCCCCTCCCTACCCAGTCCTGAACATGGCAGAGGACACGGTCCTTACTGGTGTGTTTGGCAATGTCTGGCACCTGTACCTGGTGATCAGGGAGGTCTTCTAGCAACAGGCTCTGGTGTGCAGGAGCCGGGTCCAGGCTGCAGATGGGTAGCAGACGGTGGCTGAGGGTGTCAGTGTGTCCCATCACCTTGCCAGGCCAGTGTTGCAGGGTGTACTCATAACCTGTGAGGAAGATAGACCACCGCAGCACTCGTGGAGACAGCATCTGGGGTATCTGGCGGTCCAGGGCCAATAGACCCAGCAGTGGCTTGTGGTCCCTGAAAATAGTGAAAGGGTGGCTATACAGGTAGTTGTGGAACTTCCACACCCCCACCACGATCACCAGCACCTCCTTGTCAATTGGAGCATATTCTACTCCGCTGAAGACAAGGTGCATGAGTAATAGGCATCCGGGACCTCATGGCTGTTGGCTAGCCTATGACCCAGGACTGCCCCCATCCCATAGGGTGATGCATCGCATGTGAGCACTACGGGAAAGGATTCATCAAAATGGGCCAGGACCGCATTGGAGGTTAGGAGGTCCTTTACAGCCCAGAAAGCCACGGCTTGTGGTGGGGCCCCCACTTCCAATGTGCGTGTTTGTCCAAGAGGCAGTGCAGGGCTTGGCCACGGCTGCCTTATGTGGGAGGAATGTATGATAAAAATTCCGCAGGCCGAGGAAAACCTGCAGCTCAGGTTTGGAGGAGGCAGTCAGTGCATTGACGATGGCTGCAATCTTGTCTGGTGTGGGGTGGATGTTGCGGGCATCAGTTTTGAATCCCAGGAACTCAGTGCTGGGGACACGAAGAATACACTTTTCCTTCTTTACTTTAAGCCCGGCCTTGTTGAAGCGCTGCAGGACAGCTCTCAGATGGTCGGGAGACTCCACCACAATCAGAGCATCATTGAAAAAAGGTTGCACTCCAGGGATCCCTTTAAGCAAACAGTCCATTAAATTCTGGAAAATCCCCGGAGCTACACTGACCCTGAACTGGAGATGCTTGACCTTAAACGCCCCCCTGTGTGTTATGATTGTCTGGGCTTCTGCTGTAGCATCGTCTACTGGCAGTTGCTGGTAGGCCTATGCCAAGTCTAGTTTATTGAAAATTTTGGCCCCTGCCAGGGACACTAGGACGTGGTTCACCATGGGAATGGAATATGCATGGTCTTGGAGGGCCTTGTTGATTGTACACTTGTAGTCTGCATAAATCCTGATGTCCCCATTGGGCTTGACTGGGGTTACTATCAGGGTACTTGGCATGGGGTACTGGCTCCAGTACCCCCTGGTTACCAGACGGTTGAGTTCAGTCTTGATTTTGGGCTGATGTGTGAACAGGGGCCACCAGGATTTCAGACGGAGTGGATGAACTGCAGAATCGAGGGTCAGGGCCACTGGAGGACCTGTGTAGCAGCCAAGCAATCCATCAAAAACTGCCGGGAACTCTTCACACACTTTCCTGAAGTTCCCCAACTGCACCATATGTATCCCAGTGATGGCTACACCCAAAGCATTGAACCAGGCTAGCCCCAGTAAGCTGGTGAGACAGCCCTTGACCACGACCAGTTCCGATGGACCTTTGAATTCTTTGTATTTTATGCGGAACTGGCCCACCTCTTTAATGGCTACCAGGTTCTTTTGGAAGCCCCATTGCCTGAGGCTGGTGTCTACCAGTGGGGGTCCCCCGTTAGGGCAGAGATCTCCTCGGAGATTATCGAGAGGGAGGACCCTGAATCTACTTCCATAGCGCATGGGGTGCCCTCTATTAACACAGTCACTTTAATCTTATTGGTGGACCAGGGCAAAAAATGTACCTGGTTGTGATGTACTGAGATGCTGTGGAGTTCAGATGTTTCCTGGTGGGTGGTGGCGCGATGCTGGTGTCCTTTGGATTGACAGGCCCTGGCGATGTGGCCTTGCTTCCCACAGGAATGGCAGACGGTGTCTCGGAACCGGCAAGTCCTTCGCTTGTGTGCATCCCTGCAGCTGGCACAGACAGCTGAGGTGACTTGCTTCTTGGGATGCAATGGTGCTGATGCCATGAATCGCAGATTCCGCCGAGCTGGTTGATGTACCTGTAAGACCTCCTCCTTGTCTGATGCGTCTGAGGCTGGAGATGCGCTTGTTAGGTTCACAGCATGGCTGTGGTGCTCTTGGTGCAATTTCTTGTACACTGTGGCTTCCTTCAATGCCTTGTCCAGGGTCAGATCATCGTGGCCTGTGAGCTTCTGGCATAGCTTGAGTTCCCAGAGGCCCACGACGAACTGGCTCAACAGCATGTCGCTTAGGCTGGGGAACTCACATCTAGTGGCCACGAGGTGGAGGTCCACTAGAAAGTCGGTTGGGGTTTCTGTGAAGCCCTGAAGGTGCACAAAGAAACCGATGTGCTCAGCTATTTTTGTAGGTTTTGGTGTGAAGTGGTCTGTGAGTGCCATCTCAATTTCGGCATAGGCGGCCTCTTTTGGGGATTTTGGGGGCTATCAGGTCTTTTAGTAGCCTGAGCACCTTAATCCTGCAAGAGCTGAGCAACAGGGATTTCTTCTTATCCTCTTCAGTGATGTGGAAGTTGACGTAGTGTTCCAGTCTCTCGATCCAGGCTTCCTAGTGCTCAGGGTGTATGGTATCAAATTCAGGGAGGTTTCCCGGAGCTGCAGCCATGATGACTCTGACAGAAACACATGGCTGGGTGCTGTCTGGAGTGGTGCGGGGTGTGGTGACCAGAGACTCGGTGTGTGATGCGATGCTGGACCCAGAGTTAGTGGTGCGGGTCGTGGCATCTTGGTGGTTGGTGCGCAGTGTGGAGCTCAGTTCTTCGTTGGAATCAGGCTCACTCATCGGGATCCCACCTTCATCACCAGTGAAATGTACTGAGGTTGGAGACCCAGCATAGTGAAATCAGCTCAAGTTTATTTAGTTACATCTGAACAAAGATAAAGATAGCCAGTCCACACCCAGCTTATATTCGTACCAGCACACACATCTGACACCCCCCCAACACCTGTGATAGGTTCTATTTACATGGCCCCGGAAACTATAGGTTGCCTGCAGGATCCTGGTGCTCCCATTGGTCCATGCCTAGGATCTGTGGTGTCTATTGTTCTAGGACTGAAGGTCTGTAGGTCCATTCAACTGCATGGCCAGGCACATGCGGTCACAACCCTCTTGGTACCTTACCCTCTTGATACAGGGAGGGAAACACAAAAACAACCCTCCAGGATCCCTGGGCCAATGTGGCCCAGAGAAAAATTCCTTCTTGACCCCAAAGTGGCTATCGGCATTATCGTAGTCATGTAAGAAAGGGCCACAAGAGCCAAGCACTGACTCATCCACACCTGCCCTCCCTCTCATGATCTGCCTAAATTCACAGAATCATTTTGTAGGATAAGTCTGAACAAACCTTGAAAAATTATCCAGGACTAAGATATATTCATATCCTCCTGTACTCCTATCTAAATGCAAGAAACTAGTGAACACAAGTTTAAAAGGTTCCGTAGTGATTATGCTGTTAAGTGGAGCTCTGTCCAACTCACATAGCGTCTTTTGTTTGACATAGCTGCAAATGTTGGTGATACAATGTTCAATGACTCTTTTCATAAGATGCAAGAAAAGTTCAGTTGCTAGATTGAAGACCTTTTCCCCATCACCAGGTTCCAGTTCTGGTGAGGAGGAATTTTCTAGGTTTAAGCAGGAGGGGACTTCATGCTGTCTTACACAGGTATGCCTTCCCGAAGTCATTGCAATATTCCTTTAATACCAGATCACCTCTGTCTCATAGGACTCTAGTGCTGTAGCTTCACCAGTTGTTGGTGGGAGCTTCATGAGCCAAACCATTCCTCCCAGCTACCACTAGGCACCTCCTTCTTTCTCTCACTGTGGCTCAGTTTCAGCTGGGAGTCTGCATTAGAAAGCTGTTTCACTGCTGGCAACACACTACTTCTAGCTCACCCAGGTAGTCCTTGGTACAGTTGGAGTATGGTGCCATCAGGCTAGGTAGTGGTTTATGGCTTACCACTATAACTCTGTATGAAAAGCATCTTGATGCAAACATACTTATGGCTTCATAACATTAACTTCTTGTTTTGTTTTGCAGTGCTCCATCAATACATGTATGTGGATTTGTAACAAATGGGGGAAGAATGTGAAGGAACTGAAAAACTGTGGCAAACTGCACATGTTTCAATTAGAGCAATAATGTTAGAAATTAATCTAATTAAAGTGGAATGGAACACAGCATGAAGCTGAGAACTGATAAAGGAACAGACCAGGGAAAATCCATGCATTCCTAATAGATGTGTGTTCCTCTTTGTAGTGTCAATTATTATTCAGTAGCCTAATATGGTCCTGTTATATGGTCCTGTTTTATGTTTATTTGTTGATCAGACTGTACTCATTTATGTGTTTTGTTAAATAAAGCATATTTCATTTTCATTTGATTTTTGTGTTTCCTCAAGAAGATCATTTTTAAAAATCTAAGCCATGAAATAAGCAGAACTAACATTCATTTCAAAAATGAGAGATGCTGAAGATGAAATCTGACTGGAAGTCACACATGTCCCAGATATAGGTGAGTGATGAAAATTGACTCTGCACATTCTCAGAGGTACTCATATCGCCACTGTAATGTCATAATCCTCAACCATAGATAATGGGTTGGATGCAGCACAGTATTTCCACAGATGCAAAGTGTTCTGCCTGTGGACTGTGACTTTTGTAGTTCCCACCCTCGCAGAAGTTCAAAATGCCCCCTGAAATCCTGCTCATTGGGGAGAAGGGACCCCCCCCCAGGAACAGGACTGAAGGACATTTTGAGCTGCCACAGGAGGAAAGAAACTGTAAATTTGTGCTGCTCATGTGGAACTCCCACAGAAGCATTGTGTGTCCTATGCATACAGTTTCCAGGATTGACTACAGATGAGCAATCATGAGAAATAGACACTTGGTTTAAAAATGAAATCTAGGATTCTGCGTTTGTGGAATATACCCAATGTGATAATATCCAGTGTATCTGTAGCTACGTGGATTTCTAGGTCACTCCTGATATTAAACTACAAACTTATTATGTATACTGGCAGAATATCAAGTGTTCCAGTACTGTATCCATTTTATTATGCAGAAACGGAGACAGGGAGTGAAAATTGTTTGCTGACATGCTGGAATATATTCACAATGCTGTACCCCAGATCTCTAAATCCTTACTTTCCTTGTCCTGATCTAACTCTTAGCTTCACATCAGATAAATTCAGTTGTCTTTTCAGCTGTACATTTGTGTAGGAATCCCCTCCCCTTTCGACCAACTAAATAGCCATTCAAAGGCAAAAGTTAAATTCTTTCAAGAATTTATGGTTCCTAACACACGGCTTCCTGTTAATCCAATTCAGCAGACTAGTTCCATTCCCTTGCTATATTCAGGCTGCAGGCTATTTGGTGCCACTGACTCATTTTTTTTTTTCTCCTGTTGAGGGATTTATCAGCTTTTTTTAAAATGACTGATAAAATAATGTTCTACCCATATATCACATTAAGAAGGGAAATATTAAAGGATATTGTTAACTCAGCCTAACCCTCACCCTTTATAATCTCAGCTGGATCTTCCTTGAAAGTATGAAAGCTATATCCTGCAACAATTCAATACCATCCACATTTTGTGTGCAATTGTTGTGTGTAAGCACTAGGGATGTACATTCGGCATTTCTGAGCTGAATTAATACATCATTAATTACTTAAGCCAAACAGATTCTCTGATCTGATTCAGTTTATCAATAAGAGAATTCTGAATTAATTCAGAATCCTATTTTTTTTCAGCTCCATTTTACCCTATGGTGCCATTATTATTATTTTTATTTATTTATACCCCACCCTTCCAGCCAAGGCCAGCTCAGGGTGGCTTACATAAACCCCCCCCCCCAAAAAAAAAACGAGTAAGCAATTTAAATAGTCCCAAAAAACATATAAAACATTCCAACACTAAAGGGTGGTAATATTAATGACACTAATAGGTTATTAAATGATGTCGGTCAACCTTCAGTATTCCATCCTAGTGGTCAGCCCATAAATCTAACCTTTGTGCAGCCGGCACAGGCTGTTCTGCTGGCTTTGGGGAACAGGGTTCTCTCTCGGGGGTGGCTCCTAATTGAAGGACTGGTGGAAGAGCTCCATCTTACAGGCCCTGCAGAACTGCATGAGGTCCCACAGGGAGCTCATTCCACCAGAAAGGAGCCACCACCAAGAAAGCCCTGACCCTGATTATAGCCAGCCTGGCATCCTTGGGGCCGGGAGGGGCCAATCGATGTTGGAACCCTGATCACAGAGCTCTCTGGGGAACATGTGGGGAAAGGCAGTTCTTCAGGTATGTAGGTCCCTGACCATAAAGGGCTTTAAAGGTAAGAACCAGCACCTTGAAGCGAATTCGGTATGCTATCGGTAGCCAGTGCAATGCCTTCAGCACAGGCTGAATGTGCTTCCACATTGGGAGGCCCATTAAAAGCCTGACTGCAGCATTTTGCACTAGTTGTAGCTTCTGGATTTGCGACAAGGGCAGCCTCATGTAGAGAGCATTACAGTAGTCCAATCTCGAGGTGACCATTGTATGGATCACTGTTGCCAAATCGTTGCATTCATGGAAGGGAACCAACTGCCTAATCAGTCGAAGATAGTAGAAGGCAGACTTGGTGGTGGCTGCTACCTGGGCCTCCATTAAACCCCCGCCCCTTTCCTGGCTTGCCAGCGTGGGCCAGGTGGAGGCATCCAGCAGCTGGCTGGGCCAGGGAGCCAAGTGCACACATGGAGCCTTCTGCTGCCACGTCTGATTCGGCAGCCGGGCGGCGCGGGCAGAGGGGAGGTTCCCGGGCTGGGCCATGGGGCAGGTGGGCAGGCAGGTGGCAGTGGCATGTTGTGGCTTCTCCCCCCCCAATGGCCCTTCTAAGCCATGGCCCAGCTCTTGGCGCCCCTGACGCTCTCCAGAGGAGGCCCCAATGGCCTTCCTCATGCCGAGTTGCCTCCACTTCCCGAGTGCACAATGCAAAGGTGGCCAACACCTGGAGGGGAGGGGAGCAAAAGGAGCCCTTGCAGCAGCAGAAGAAGTAGGCTGGCTGGTTTTAAAGAGGAGCCATAGAGGGAGAGAACCGCCAGTTGCTAGAGCCACCACCGCTCTCCCCCCATCTCCAGGCCCCACTGGGAGGTTGGCATCACCGGGGGGGCGGGCACCGCAAGCTGGCCTCACCTAGGGCACCCAGACACCTTGAGCCGGCCCTGCCTCTGTCCACCCCAACTCAGGCACAGGACCTCCATCTTTGTTGGATTACATTTCAGTCAGCTCAGCCTAAGCCATCCGGCCATGTCGTGTAATGCCTGGTCCAGATCTTCTGGTTTAGAGTCAGACCAGCTGCCCAACAACAGACAGAGCTGGTGACATCCCAGCCCATGTCTCCATGCAATCTGGGAAAGGGGGCACATGTAGATGCTAAATAACATCAGGGACAGCACTGCCCCTTGAGGCATTCCACAATCCAGTGGGTGCCTTTGGGATAGCTGTTCCTCCAGCCCCACCCTTTGTCCCCAACCTTGGAGGAAAGAGGTGAGCCTTTACAAGGCAGGCCCCTGGATTCCAGTGTTGGCAAGGCAGTGGATCAGTCGACTGTGTCGAATGCTGCCGACAGGTCCAACAACAACAGCACTACCGATCTGCCCCGATCCAGATGCCTCCAGAGATCATCTGTGAGGGCAACCAGTGTGGTATTCATCCCGTGGCCCAGGCAAAAACCAGACTGGAAAGGGTCTAAAATGGAAGCATCATCCAAAAAGCCCTGTAACTGAGCTGCCACAGCCCTCTCTATTATCTTGCCCAAATAGGGCAAGTTGGAAACTGGCTGGTAGTTTACCAATTTGGCTGGGTCCAAAGATTTTTCAATACTTTTTCAAGAGAGGATGAACCACCGCTTCCTTGAGTACCCCCAGGAACAGTCCCTCCAAGATTCTAGTCAATGGCAACTCTCCTAGGGTATATTCAGTGGGCTGGGGGGAGGGAGGTTGAGGTAGAGGCACTAAATTTGCAGTGTAACTGCTGGGGCCTCTCCCCAAGTTTCAAAAAGATTGGACTAGGGGGTCCAAATCTTTGCATACCCAAAAAGGGTGCCCCCATCCTCCATTGTTTCCAGTGGTGGGTAAAAAAAGCAAGGCAGGCATACAAGAAGCTCTGCAGATTATCCCAGAGAATCTCTGCAGTAGAAAGTGAGGTGTGGGTAAATTATTCAATTCAGGTAATTTACTTATGGTGCCCTGCAAAAATGTAACATCTGAATTGTCCCTAAGAAACAGTGTGTCTTACATCTAAAAGCAAGTTCTAAGAACTAAAAATCACTCTTTATTGGATTGGATCCTACAATAAAACTCCACTAATAGAAGGAATTTCTGTCAGCTGAACAGGGCTTCCTTGCCCTGCTTCCTACTGCAACCCAAAATACTCTCCAAAACACTGATTCTTGAAACAGGGAACCCTCAGGAACAACAGAAAAGGTGAAGTGGAGATCTACAGTATGAGGGCTAAAACTGGCAAAAATCTTCCCTCCCCTTCCATTAGCAGAAATTTACTGTGGTTATTTCTTTTTAAAAAATCACAGAGAACATTTTTATGTCAGTTTCAGGTAACTAAGAAATATGTATATACAGTCAAGTGGTAACAGCTAAGGGCATCCCCAGAGAAAGGGGTTTCAAGGCATGTGGAAAGCAGAGGTGTTTCACAATCCAAGTACTGTCCCTGCTTAGTTTCCGAAATTTGACAGAATCAAGCTCTACCATGCCACCTTTCCTCCAGGCAACTAATAGCTGCTCAGAAATGAACAACAACCCCAGTATTATAATAAAAATATGAAATTATACCATTACTTAAAATTGTGAGATCTCAAAAAATGATATTGAGGAACAAAATTAGCTTGAAATACTTGAGATTGTTATTTGTCTCAGTAATTTGACTCTGGAAGGCACAGGACTACTACATTTTTAAAAAAAGTTTACTCAATCAGTTTGAAGGCTATAAATGTATTCTCTCTCTCTCTCTCTCTCTCTCTCTCTCTCTCTCTCTCTCTCTCTCTCTCTCTCTCTCTCTCTCTCTCTCTCTCTCTCTCTCTCTCTTTAAGAAAATCACAGTATCCCTAAAAATTCTTGCATTACTACTTGTGGCCTTATGTTGTCTGTATACTTATTTTATCTGTCAAACATATGCTGATAGTCATCAATTAAGCAAATTCTCTATATTGTTACCCATTAAGATGTGACTCTGTAGACTAATTAGTTGCTGAGGATCAGGCAATAGACAGTTTTCTGTCTATTACACTTGAACAGTAATTTTATATATTAAAAACTGATATGTAAATTGTGTCTTTCAGTTAATTACTGGGATCTTTCAGTTTTTCCACGTGATGTCTAATGAAATTGAGATTAACTACTGGTGAAGAGCAATTTCATTGGGAGTATTTCTTAAATGGAGTTCAGATCTCTCATATACAAATGCTGCTATTCATTTGGTACAGAGAAAAATTGGCAGTCAGCCAGAAATGGAAAGCAGCTCTATAAGTTGGCAGAGTAGTTTATAATTACTGCTATTAAAATATATATGGGTAAGATATCTTGAGAAAATGCCAATGTTCACTTCAGGGCAATATTTCGAGTATGATTTCACTCTGTGATTAAGGATTTCGGAAGGAAGAGACAAGATATTAATTAAAGCAGGAGGAGAAATACCTCCTTAATGAGCTGGTGAAATACAATTTGTAAGAAAGCAGGATCTTCTTAATAACTACCTGAGTCACTCCCTTCATAGAGTCCTCATTTTCCCTTCAGTTGCCCTTGAAGGTTTTTATATAAACTTTTCAAGCCTCATTGGTACAAGAATCCCTGTATTTTTCCTTTGATGCAGTGATGCTTGAACATATAACGCTTAAACATTGTAAGAAAATGATGCATAAAGAATTGCCCCAATAGCTAAGGATTTTTATACACACCTAAGTAAAAATAAATACTAAAACCTATTAAATATGAATGATGATAGACCTAAAAGTAACAGCAGTACCATTAGAATACAATGTTCAGTGAACTCATGTCCCATTGTTGCTAAAATACATATCACTTCCTCGTCAATTTCTTTGACTGGTTTACAAGTTTTCTTTAATGAAGTTTGAAAGTCTTGTGATCAGACCATGGGAATTGAAATTCATGGAAAGTACTTTTGAAGTCTGTGGTTGTCACATGGCCTATACAGTGTTGAGCAAGTCTCTTGTATGTGGGAGTGTTGCAATTCTTTCTCTACAGAACAAGGACATCATATTCTGTCTGAATTGTCTCAATGATCACAGTACTAGACATTCTTCACTGAAAGTTAGTTCCATTCAAATAACTAGAATTCACTTCTGAATAAATGTGGTTGGGATTGCTGTGAAAATAGCACTCGAAGAATTTGCAAACACCATAAGAAGGCACTTAGCACAGGGATTCTTGTTTCCACTCTAGGACTGCATTTTTGTGCCTGAAAATATATTTGAAAGACACTATTTGCCAGGTCCTGATTCACTCAATTTTAGATAGAGAACTAAATCAAGCACCTTTAGACCATTCTCTGGCCCTGAATATATAAAGCAATAGATCAAGATTTAAGAACTATCCAATTAGTTCTGCACATCATGGGACCACATGACCAAAAGAGTTTTGAAACTAAGGAAACATTCAAAAATAGTATGTCACGTGACTGGTCTGTTCTTCAAAACGCAAAACATTTTACTGGGTATGCCCAAGGCATAAAGAAGATTTAGGGGTATGACCATAATATTTTGACTAGTTTTTTCCAGGTACCAAATGTGAATATTCTCGTTGCAGAAACATAGCTAGGAAAAGATTAGTGCTGTTCTACAGCCAACCATAATTCAAAATGCCATAGAAAGCACTGTGGAAATGATGATAGAAGATTTGGAATTTTCTTCAGGCACCTGATTAACCACCTCACTTTTGCAACAACAACAAAAGAATGCTGGATTCTTTAATGGCTAAAAATGGACTTCAGTTTGTGCCTCTTCTAAAGAATCTTAGTACATCATCTCTGTGGGAAATCATAGACTGCAAAACTTTAGTTCCTGCCAGGGAATCCAATGCATGATTTTTACAAAGAAAAATGTGATTCTTTTTATGCCAGCACCTTTTATTTGTAGAACTTGAAAGAAAGTTATAAACTACTTTGGGGTTCTGTGTGAACCACTTGGATTGATGCCCAACAGTTGGTTTTACTTATTCTCAACATTTTTTGACTGTTCTCATTGAAATAAAATGAGATAAAGTAGCAGAAAGAAAACAAACTCCTCCACCCAGTCTCTCTCCTGGAGTTGCTATTCTGGCTCATTTCAAAGTGATGGGTGGTGGAGTAGGCAATACAAATGTGGTCTACTAATTGAAAAATGTAAATGGACCTAAATACCTGTGTATAAATCCTATAGCCTGTTCATAAGGATCTGCTGTAATTGCAGAAATGCAAGTCAGTTTTTATTTCTGCAACAAAAGTATGTTGCTTGCTTGGGATGTAAGGTAGAACCCTGACAGTCTGACCATTTTTCCATTACCAGTCTTCATCTCCAATTTCTACTCAGTATTTTATCTCCTGCTCAACCAGTAACATACTGGGCAGCTGTGGGAGATTATTTGGGCCAGGATTCAGTGGTGTTGAACCACATCATTATTATTTTTTAAAAATGCCATCAATGAATCACAAAATATTTGAAGATGAATGTGCTTCTAAACACATTTCCACACCACTGAGCAATTACAGAGATAAGGCTACACATCAGCAGGTCATAATTCAAGAAAGAATTGAACCATGCTATCTCTTTTTTCTCAAAATTAAGCCACAAAGCAATATGGGAGATTATGATTTACTGCTAGGAGTCACTGGCATTTCCCCCCCATCCTTTGTTCCTCTTACCTGTTTTCCTCTCCACTCCCACCCATAGTGCTAGTTCACTAATACACTCAGGAACTAGATGGTTTAGCCATAAAGTCATTGAATGGAAAGTTAATTAATTATTTACTTTATGGCATTGTGTATAGAATAGCTAGGAGATCCTAAGATTGCCTGGCAGCCAGAAGTTCTAGCTCTTTTAACATTATGCACCACTAGGTGGCAAGCTGGACTTGTTTTTAAGGCAAGAGAAGTTTCCAAGGTGGTTTGTCATTGCCTGCCTCTGCATCATGATCCTGGTATCCCTTGGAGGTTGCCCTTCCAAGTACTTGCCAAAGCTGACACTGCTTAGCTTCTGAGATCTGATGAGATCAGACTGGCCTGGGCTTTCCAGGTCAGGGTATTGAATGGAAAGTTATTAGGAGAGAAGAAGTCAGCTTAGGGACCTGGATAAGATTTTCTGTGTCGTTATCACTTTATATATGTGTGTGAAAATGTATGTGAAAAGGAGAGGAATTAAATTTGGGGTAATTAATATTATTGTGATAATTGCACTGCTATTGCAGGTATGGATCTTTCACACTGCAGAATAGAGTTTGTTTACTGTGTTGTCCCCTTTGTTGGAACTGAATCACTTTGTACAAGAGAAATTAATTGGATGAACTCAGCAAATTGGTGGGCTGGAGGTATATTTCATATGGATCAACAGAAAGTTTTGCAAACAAATACCACTTGTTAAATTGAACTCAAAGAAACTATCAGTTGCATGTTCTGTTCTCTATGGATATCTACACATCTACTGAAATGACAATTTGTTGTATTGTTCTATGTAGTGGAGGGTTTTGTGTTAAAGACATTTTGTTTAAATTACTTTGTTTTGCAAATTTTATTTCTGATTCAGCCCCACAGAACTCATACAGGTATAGGTTATACTAGAATTGATTATGCTACATGAGAGTTTTGTCTTTGGGTCAAGTTCCCCTCATTCCAGTGTTGTGACTTTAATACGTGATACTATGAGACATTTGTATTGCAGCAGCACAATAGATTATAAGGGGTTTTGAAAGATAATATTTATTATAGATTTATTATTATATTATTTCTTACACAAACATAAATATCTTTTGTTTTATTTTCCTTTTGGAATAAAGACTATTGCTTTTGCATGAACCATCTGAAAATGTTCTTGTAAAAATCTTTATTGTCCTATAGACAACTCTGGAACATTGCCCTTAGTTCTTCCTAGTCTCTCTGTTTGGTGTATCAATGTGGGTGCTCATGTGCTACACCTAAATAGGCAATCTGTGGTCCAGAACAGCTTTACCAAATATTTTCTGAACAAAGTTTGAGTCCAGTGGCACCTCTGAGACCAAAAATTTTTTATTCAAGGACTGAGAACTGAGTGAGATAAGCATGTGTAGTGAGATAAGAAGCTGATATCTCTGTTAAGCCCTGGGGGTTTCATTGTCCTGAGAGTTGTAATAACTTGTAATTCAGCAATATCCCATTCCAGTCTGTTTCTGAAACTCTTTTGCAATAAAACAACTACTTTGAGGTCCCCCACTGAGTGCCCCAGGAGGTTGAAATGTTCTCCTATGCAGAGGTGTCAAAGTAATTTGTCATGAGGGCCGTATCTGACATAAATGTCACTTTGTCAGGCTGGGTCATGTGTGTGATAAAATGTAATGCCAGGTAAGGGAGATATAAGCTTTATAAAGGATGAAGGCAAACCCAATTGACAATATTATTTTTTACTCAAAATATACACATGCTTAAAGCATTAACACTCTAACAGTATTCCTCAGCTCCCTGATGCCCAGCTTCCCACTTCCACTGCCTATTACACATTAGCACTGGGACAGGATACAGGGAAATAATCCACAACCTCTGTCATCTGGCAATAGAGGTAATGACCAGTTGCTTGCAGGCCAGATAAGAGCCCTGGTGTCAGACTCTTAAACAAATGTGCCCCAACAACACTCACTGAAAGGTGATTTGTTTATTGAAAGAAGCACTTGTGTCAAGCTGTGCCCACTTGTATCAGAACTAATTCAATTGGCACCAAAACCAAAGTTATACATGATTCGAACAAGCCCCCCAGCGTCTCATCCAATCACTCTGTTCACACATCCCGCCTAAAAGAAGCATGCACCGTTAGCTCCCCTGCCCCCACCAGCCAACGGTCACTATATTATCTACTACAAGTGAGCTAGCCAAGACAGCATCCAAGGTCATCGAAAATTCTTCCCAGATGGGAGGCTTTCTTAGGAATAGTTTCCCAGCACCTAAGTGAAGCACTTTCCCGCACCCACACAGACCCAGCACACTACCCTCTACAGCAAGATGCAAAAAAGACAGAAAACACATGACAAACAAGGTCTCAAGTTTGACACCTTGGAAGGCTTGGGCCACAGGCCATATGTTTAATACTCCTGACCTACAGGTTTCTCAGTTTTGTGATTCTTTGGCCGAGGACAGACTGGCAATTTGCTGCGGGATGGGACCCGGGCTGACAACGACTCAATATCGGATTAAATGGAATGTTCACACAGGCACATCTGCCTGGCGTCCCCCACCCGTAGCCTACCGGTGCTCTCGCGCTTCACTGCCGGATTAAAAAAACACCTGATAAAAGCCGGTGCAAATCTTGAAAGCCTGTGTTTGTCACGCGTTTCTCCGCTTCCGGGGAGTCTGAACGCGCAGCCGAAAAGCCGGGAGCAACCCGCGTTGGGCATGAGGCAGCAGCGGTGTGATTGGCCGCGCTCCGCTCCACCGCCCAATGCGGTGCCGGCGTTGCAGGGCAAAAAAAAAAAATCGGCAAAATGCGCTTATGCACATGAGCGCATGAGCGCTCATGCGCTCATACGCACATACACCCACAGCCGAATTAATGGGGAAACGGCGAATATAGCACGCCTCTGGTGTGGCAGTCTGAACGCTCCCACGCGCCTCCGTCCCGTATCTTCCAGCAGAGGCCCCGCTGTGTGGACGGGAAAACCCGGTATCGTTTACTCCGGGTTTTTTTTGCTGCGACTGGCTACCGGGGCAAATTGCCAGTCTGTCCTCGGCCTTTATGTCAGATTTGTGTCCATTTATCCTTTAGTGCAGGGTTTGACCTGTTTCTTCTGTGTAGAGAACTGAAGGGCTTTATTGGCATTTAATGTCATATACAACATTAGAAGATGAGCCAGTGAATGAGCCTGAGATAGTGCAGTTGATGTTGTTTGGTCCAGTGATTGTGTTGTCTGACCATATGTCGCAGCAAAAGTTGGCACCTGGGTTTATTGCAAGCTCTGGTGTCTGTGTTCAAATTAGATGCTGTATTATTGTGGGTGAGGAGTTTGAGATTAGGGGGCTGTCTGTGTGCAAGAAAAGGTTTGCCCACCAGTATCTATGAAAGAGAACTGTCATTATCCAGTAGAGGTAGTAAGTCGCTGACGACGCTTGAACTATTTTGAGTTGAGAGCTGTATGTGACCACTACTGGTGTTCTGTTATTGTCTCTTTTGGGCCTGTTTTGCAACAGGTTTTCTTTGAGTACCATTTTGGTTTTCTTAATCTGTTTCTTGACTTCATTGGGTGGAAACTTTAGTTCCAAAAAGGTTTGTTGTATATCCCTCCGGTGAGAATCTGTCTGTAGGCTTAACAGAGATGCTTAACAGACATGCTAAGTCACTCAGTTCTCACTTACACCCAGAAATTAAACTTTGTTGGTCATAAAGGTGTCACTGGATTCAAACTTAGTTCTCACATCTCTTCTTAGATTTTTTATTATCTGTATGTGTTGTGTACCAACTTAGACCAAGCACATGGCTTTCCTGCACACGTGGTCAGCAAGATGACCAGAGCTTTGATCTAGGAAACAGTGGACACATGGGATCCTGGTAACAGCCTATCGGCAGGGCTGGCTCACCCACTAGGTGAACTAGGCATTCACCCAGAGTATGGGCTGGCCCTTAGGGCGCCAAATTGGATCCGGCCCCTGCCCCCCCTCTGCGCTCTCCCCGCCACTGTCGCCAGGACCATCACTGCAATGGCGGTGGCTCTCCTGCAGGGCACTGGCACTGAACTGTGCCTCCCTCCTCTGTGCCCTCCCCACCTCTGCCGGGACCACTGCTCCAAACACTCTGATTGGCCAGCTCCTGCAAGGAGAGAGATTTTATTTGCTGGGTGCTGAGAGGTTGTCCTGTACAGAGATGAGACTCCCATTCAGGCCAAAGGAAAGGGGAGACTCTTCTAGGGAAATGAGGAGAACCTTGATCCCCTGGCAGCCAAGCCCCCCCTCCCCGAAAAGCATGCACTGCACAAAGTCGCTCTTCCTTTTGTCCCTCCCTGAGTTGTGTTTTCGCTTTTTAGTTTCAGAAAAACTGGAGGGGGGTCTTACGAGGATCTGGGGGTCTACTCCTCACCCCCATGTCACTCGTGTGGATGGGGAGGGAACCCCCCCCGGCTCCTCTTCACAAACCCCAATCCTACTGGACATTTCCACCAGCCAGCCTCAATGGTGGGCCAGCAAGGGAGATGAGGCTCCTTCCCACTCTAGACCTCCTCACCATCACCCATGACCTCCGTTGCAAGCCCTGCTTGGCTCACAACCTGGCCTGGAGGGGCGATGGTGGCACCATCCCCTCCCCCTCCCCCCGGATGCCCCAGGGTGCCAGTAAGCATGCTCACCCTCGCCCCCAGCCAGCCTGAGCCCTTTCTCAGAGGAAGCTGCCTGGCTGGGCCTGACCCGGGCAGGAGTGAGGCTAACTTGTGGCCCGGCACCCCCCCCTCCTGGGTGTGTTTCTGGGAGGTCTCTAGGCCCCACCGGGAGGTTGGCATCACCTGGGGGGCACAGGCCCCACAAGCTGGCCTTGCCTAGGGTGCAGAAACACCTTGGGGCAGCCCTGCCTATCGGCTGCATAGAATCCTAACGGAACCCACTCAGAGATGGGATTATGTAAATAGCCAATCACAGGTGTATGGGAGTGTGTGGGTGGAGTTGTTGTTGTACATTTAAGCAGCCTGCAGGCTTGCCCTCTATGTCTGTATCGTCTGAAATCACTTAGTAAACGTATGAGTTGAAATCTCTCAACTCAGACTCAGTACTTTTCACTGGTGATGAAGGTGGGATCCCAATGAGTGGACAAGGCCCTATTTCCTGATGAGCACCAAGCACCAATCCCTAGGACAATGACATGACTTGCACCGCTCACAAGCAGCACTGCACCATGCAACGCTCCACAGGACACTGCTCCCACTTAGACCAGAAAGTAATGGCAACCTCTCCAGGACAGATCTCTACCTTCAACCCAGGTCACCTCAAGCTCTGGGAATCCTGGGTCAAACAGCTAACCCACTTCTTCAAAATTCAAAAAACCATGAACGCGGACCTAAAAAAATCATGGCTCCTGAGCACACCTGACTTCAGGTTAGAAAGTAGGGCACCCCTGTTTTGGGGCTATGCAAGAATAAAAGGCAGTGCCTCTGGCAACAGAGGTGGTGCCACAGTTGGTCGATATGTCTTTTGCACAGCTGCCCATCCTCACAAGACACTTTGTATGAGCGTGGTCCTGTGACCCAGACTATTTTGGCAGGGATCCAGGTGGGACCCCAAACATAGTTTCTTGCATACACTGGATCCCCGGGGAAGAAACCTCTGGCGGCTGCCTGGTCCTGGGTTGTTGTGTTGTGTTCTCAGGCTCGGTCGGGGTGGAGGCAATCTAACCTGGTGGTTAGATGTTGGCCCATGAGGAGCTCTGCGGGCAATTTCCCAGTAGTGGTAATTTTGCAATCATTTTGCCATTTATCCTGATATGATACCTTTCCAAGTGCTTCAATTTCACTCCTCCATGGAGGACTATGGAATCAGGGACTGTGTCTCAGAGGAGCTGGAGGAACCCATCCCGCCACCACCACACACGGACACCCCAATGGCAGAATTAGACAGCAATGGTTCACACCAGGAGCCGGCCCCAGACCTGCAGAGTATGCCCACCACGCGGGAAACGTTGACCACTCCAGGAGAAACTGGGGGTCTGGCCCCAGGAACTCCTGCTCAAGGTCCAGTGTTGTGATGTTTGGCAAGGACATGGCACCACCATGAATATTTACGGGACTATGTGTGCTAGAGTAAGATCAAGACTAAGGGGGGAGGAGTGTTGCATACCAACTTAGACCAAGCATGTGGCTTTCCTGCATACGTGGTCAGTAAGGTGATCAGAGCTTCGATCTAGGAAACAATGGACACATAGGATCCTGGTAACAGCCTACTGGCTGCCTAGGATCCTAAAGGAACCTAATCAGAGATGAGATTATGTAAATAGCCAATCACGGGTGTATGGGTGTGCGTGGGTGGAGTTGCTTTCCCTGTATGTCTGTATTGTCTGAAATCACTTAGTAAAAGTATGAGCTGAAATCCCTCAACAATGTGTCAGACTCAGTACTTTTCAGTATGCCTATTTTCTGCCACTTACATGTCTTACCAAATGTACTATTCCAATCTTAGCTGTATTTATTGCTCAGTTACTTATGCATCTTGACTCTAATTAGCTCTTCCTGGCAACTGAACCCCCCCTCATAATTTATATTTGGGAAAATTTGTTTCAACGTATCTGAAGGAGTATGCATCTACACATGCTAAGTCTCTCAGTTCTTGCTTATACCCAGAATTGATTTTTTTTGGTCTTGAAGGTGCCACTGGACTCAAAACTTCATTCTCACATCTGTTTGTTAACTCTTGTATTTGAATGCTAATTTACTGCCATTCACAGATCTTAACTACTGCCTTAATCCAATCTCAGCTATAATCACCCAGTTACTTATGCATCTTGATTCTAACTAGACCTTTCCTGGCAAAAAACCCCAAAACCCATATGTAATGATTGAGGAAATTCTGTTTCACTGTATCTGAAGAAGTATGCTTGCATATGAAAGCTTATACCTTGAATAAAACTTTGTTCGTCTTAAAGGTTCCACTGAACTCAAACTTTGTTCTGCTGCTCCAGACCAACACAGCTACTCACCTGAATCTATCTTCATGGAAGGCATACATTTCCTGTTATCCCACAAATCCCATTCTCTCCTCCTTGCAATACAATTAGCCATTCACTTCTCCCTGTTTCACTACATGAAATGTCGTACAGACATTCCTCAAGTCTATAGTTGCAGATTACAGGCCCTCCTGGCTTGCCATAGTAGGAAGTAGCGTTGTTAAGGGGCAGTGGTCTTTTCCCAAAGTTCACTTGTTTAGATATAGCTATTGATTCCTCTTACTCTCTTTCCCCTCTTTTAAAAAGATTTATGTTGTAGAGAAATCAAAGAGAAACAAAAGAGAAATCCCTCTTTTAAAATAAAAAAGAGAATGTATGATTTCATAAATTCAGCCTTTGCAGTTGTTTTATGTTACACACCACAGGGTGGTGCTCTAGCAGGTATGCAGAAAGTTTTGGGAAGACATTGCCTGCCTCTGAGCATCTCCAGAACAAAATTCTGAAATTTTGCCCTCCCCCGCTTAAACTGACTCCAAATTCCTAAAAAGAGAAAAAGAAACAAATTGTTGTATTTCAGAGAGAAACTGAGTAAAAAGGAATTACAAGAATTTCTCTTATCTGCACTAGTAGGAAGTGCTGGAATTGAGCCTTTTAGTAAGAACAGTTTCACTTTTTGGTTTCATTTCACAGGCTTCTGTTAGCAGCCAGTTCAGTTCTTGATACACGTTTGTGGTTACAATAAAGTTTATATTCATTTATTTAGTATATTTTTACCCTGCTATTCTCCCTAATGAAAATCCAAAGCAGCTTACAAAAATACACTTCAAACAAATGTACAAACACAGTATAAAAAACTAACAGACAACAAAAAGTGAATATGACATCTGGGGCTGACGTCTACCAGTTCAATTTGATTGGCCAGGGCCATGGGCCAAGAGCCACAGGCAAAGAACTCTTCAGCTCACACCTCTAGCTATGCCCTGGTTATAAATGTCTGTCACAGGAGAGAGATAAGACACTATGCCTGGTCGTTTCAAGCTGGCAGTCCTCTTCACTCAGTTCCTCTTCCTGCTCCAGCCACACACAGGCTATGAATACCTGAAATAGTGTTGCTAAGCTCCAGGTGGAGTTTGGAGATCTACTGAAATTACAACTAATACCTAGACTACAGAGATCAGTTTCCCTGGAGGAAATGGCATTGTATTGCATTACATCCTTCCTGAGCTCCCTTCCCTCTACAAACTCCACCCTCTTCAGGCTTGGCCCCCAAATCTCCAGGAATTTCCCAAGTTGGAGTTAGCAACCTTACCTGCAGCAGGAGACAGAAAAAACACTGACCCTACTTATTTCAAGCTTAGTAGCCACCTTCACTCAGTTTGCTCTCCTGCTGCCAGTTAAAATGGTTATGAAGCTTCTATATTGTCTCCTTTTCAGGATACTGAACAGTTAGTACCTTATGGGTGTTGTGCCTACCTATATTTCTTCAGCAACCAACAATGCATATATGATCCAATGTGTCCACATTGTTTCCAACAGTATGGACTTATACTTCTATTTAAGTTTGAAAGTATTTTGGGCGTATAATACCAACAGGCAATAATCTTAAAAGTTTGAAATTTTATTAAGAGTACAGACAAATTATAATCTACAGATGCCCACATCCCCCCCACAATGTTTTCATTCAGAGTAATCTTGCAATCCTTTTGCCATTTATCCTGATATGATACCTTTCCAAGTGCTTCAATTTCACTTAAAATCTTATATATTTTGGAGATTAATCCTTTTTTATTATGTTCACAGGAATTGAGCCCTCTCTCAAAATCTGTTAGTGGGGACTTTAATATGTTTGAGAGCTGAATAGTAGTACTTAGATGACACAGTTGGTAAAATACATACCATGAAATTGGCTTTTCTATCTTCCCCCTCCCCAAGGATTGTTTATCTAGTACTCTATTCCCCATTGTTAAGTCAATTAGCTTAGTAATTCTGAGCGACTTCCAAAATTTACTGTCTATTTTTGTGTTGCCCTGGAGGAAACCATGTCTGGTCTAATAAGGAGGAAAAGTGAGAATGTTCTGGCACTAGTTGTTTTCTATATATATCCCAGATACTCAAAACTGCCTCAGCAAATTTATTCCTATATATAGTAGTAAGTAAGTTTGTTGTATATGGTCACTGGCCGTTACAATATAAGATATAAGTACAAAATATAAATTTAGGGTTCAAAAGCACTGTTCTAAAAACAAAGACTGTATAGCATTTGAACAAATAAAATAATGAAAGTTTTAAAATCATAAAAGCTATGCTACCATTTTTGTAGCTCTAGGAAACAGCCTTGGATCTAACTTTTCTGGCTGCAAGTGCAAAAAGTGCTACCTTGCAAGTAACCAGTGGATACATATCTGACAAGAGGAAAACCAACTTTTCATTGTCAGGTAAGTTGCAAAGTTGGCTTAAAATTCCAGATAGAAATCTGCTTCTTAGGTCTGAGTATAAAGGACAAACCATAATATAGTGGAATAGACAGGGGTCATTTCGTAGAAAAAGAGGTGCAGGAGCTCATTAGCATAACTTATTTGCATATACTACACTCCCTGACATCACTGGAAGTTACCCTACAACAAGCATGAAAATACAGTTCAAGTTAGTATTGCTATTTATTTTTGTGATCGTTGCTATACAAAGCCTCCTGGGTTCAGCTTTTTAAAGTCCAGTTTTCTTAGAAGGGCAAATTAGCAGTGACCTTTGCTATATATGAGTGGAGTTGGTTTGGTTTGTAAAAGGAAGTTACATTCTTATCTCACCAATGTACCTGTGTAGTTACACAAAAAATAAATTAATGCAAAAACCCTGCCCAAATAAATGGTCTACTTGTATGAACAGTGTGACATTAGAGAATGGGACTTGTGCAAGATTGCAGCTTTTTTATATGTTCAGCAAATCTTTTGATAATGGAAGAAAAGCCACAATCTCATGCAAGTTTCACTTTCAGTCACTTGCAAACACTCCAGCAAGTGGTACACATTCTGCACGCTCCATGTTTCACAGGGCTAGCAGATCTACTATCTGGAAAAGACATCCTCCCTTCTCTAGTAAATTATGAATAACCTGATCCCTTGAGAGAGAGAGGTGTGCCTAAAACAGAGTTACACACATGACACATATAATAACATTAAATAATATTAAATAAATAACCAAGTTGCCTTCTTCAAGTGAATACAAGCTAAGCTTTGCCTGTTGCTGTGAGCAAGACAATTCCCAGGGCTTTTTTTCTGGGGGAACATGCCGGAACAGAGTTCTGGAGCCTCTTTGACAGAATTCTATTTAAAGGACCCATTGAAGACAATTAAGTGGTACTTAAAGTGCCAGCATTCTGTTGTTGCCCTGGCTTGGATGGCCCTGGCTAGCCTGATCTTGTCAAACCCTCTGAAGCTAAGCAGGGTCTGTCAATAATCATGTGTTTCAGTAAGTCTGGCTGTAGATGAGTTTAATCTACTTGACAGGAGCTGACAGCTCAGAGTGACAGTCTAGCTGGCTCCAACTGGTTCAGTGCAGTTAAGTATAGCACTGTTTAACATGATCATCATGACTAAGCATTGTAATGTGATTGGTCAATGCCTGTATATAAGTAATGATGTACTGTACAGTTTTTTCCTTGATGGTAAACCTGATGTCTGCAGAGCATTTTGTCACTGTGTATAATATTTTGGTGAAGGCTGGTGTAAATAAATGTAAATAGTTTTACACTAAGCTATTTGGACTTAAGTTTTCATTTGATACTCATACTCACTTACATTCTACTGTGGGCTAGCACCGTGGTATTCTGACAGTGTTATGGGCCCAGTCCGTGGCTAGCTGCGCAGAGAATGAGTGGAGTTGTGGAAAGAGTATCAGAAGAACAGTGGATGTCTGCTGTAGCTTTCTCCAATGCTGAAGGGGAAGCAGAGCTGAGCCGTGCTACTGAGAGCAGGCAGGAAGAGCTGGAAGCTGTTGGCAGCGAGGGGGAGTCCAGTGTGCTGAAGGACGTCCAGTTGCCGGGTCAGAGGTCCAGCTGCCAGGAGCAGACGACATCATGACCCAAGTACCCATCGCCCAGGTGGTAGAAAAGCTAACCACAACTAATTACAATGTGTGGGCACTAAAAACGAAACATTTCTTGATTAGAGAGGCTCTGTGGGTGTATGTTAATGACCCTCCAGAGGACCCAATGCCAGTTGATGAGAGGAATGATGAGAAAGCACTGGCACTAATTGTCCTGAGTGTTGGGGACGACCAGCCTATTTATGTAACTGATAAAAGGAGCTCAAAAGAAGCGTGGAACTCTTTAAAAGCTGTTTATTTGCAGACCAACATTGGTGCAAAAGCCCACCTCAATGTCCTAATGAATTATTTTCAGCAGCTGCAGGAGCGAGGAAAAGATTTATGTGATACTACGTTCTCTAATAGGCAAAGGATGAGATGGTTAGACAATGTCATCGATGCAACGGACATGAAATTGAGCAAACTTCAGAGGACAGCGGAAGACAGGAGGGCCTGGCGTGATCTGGTCCATGGGGTCGCAAAGAATCAGACTCGACTGTGTGGTTAAACAACAAGTTCTCTATCACCGGATTACAATATGCTCATAATTGTTCTTGAGACAGTAGATGTTAAGGCTCTCAATTTGCAGCATGTAATATGAAGAATTCTTCAAGAGAAGCAGCATTGTGTCAAGACTGGGCTGCATTCCAAGGAGTCTGGGCAGCATTCCAAGGAGAGGCCGGGGGAGTTTTCTTCAACCAGCTGCACGTTTGCTGCTGGCACTGGCAAGAAGCAGCACAGAGAGGCTTCGTCCGTCGCTCTAAGAGTAAAAAAGTGCTTTTGCTGTGGCTCTACAAAACATTTATTATGTTCCTGTACTGAGAAGCAGGAGCAAAGGAGAAAATGACAGCCTGAGGCTAAACACTCTGTGTCTGTGGTTGTTACCACAGAGACCAGCAAAGCCTCCTGGTTACTCAGCTCAGGCACCTCACAAATGTTCTGCAGGAATGAAATCCTACTACAGAACAAAAGGAACTCAACCCTAAACCATGTGAGTTTAGCTGATGGCACACCATCACAGGTTACTTGTCAAGGGGATGTGTCTTTCCTTAGTTTAAATTACACTTTCAAAGGTGTTCTGTGTGTGCCTGCTTTAGAGAACAATCCGTTAAGTGTAATGTGCCTAGATGCTGCTGGATTTAAGGTGTTGTTTGCCAATAAGGAGTGTAAAATAATGAAGGCAAACCAGGTGTGTGCATTGGGCAAGCTGCAGAACAATGCATATGTGCTAAACAATGTTAATGAGAAGGCACAAACAGTAACAAATGTCAATCCACGTAATAATTGCCAACACCTCTTACACAGACGGTTAGGCCATGTAAGTTTCAACACAATAAAAAAGACCCTAGCCTTAACAGGTCAGGAAGGTATCAAAGATTGTAAAAATTTTCTAGATTGTGATTTTTGTAAAATGACCAAATCCAAAGCATTTCCTGTAGCTAAAAAGAGTTAAAGAAAGTCTGAGAAACCTTTAGCATTGGTTCATGATGATTTAATTGGATCTTTTCCAAAAAGTCATTCTGGCAAAAAATATGCTCTTATTTTAACATTATTTAAAACATTAATCCAGTCAGGTTTATCTTCACTGGTCACACTTCTCTTGGGTGTTTGTTATGAAAAATAAGTCTGATGTATTTTCTACTTTCATATACTGGTACAAGAAAGTGAAAAATCAATTTGGTAATGTGCTTGCTATTCAAACTGATATGGGGGGGGGATTTACCTCCAATGCTTTTGAGACCTGGTTGAAGCAAAAAGGGATTAAGCACAGAATTGCTAATGACTGAGTCCAGACTGGCAGTTTGCCCCGGGAAGGGACCCGGGCCGACAATGATTCAATACCGGAGTAAACGGGACATTCACACAGGCACATCTGCCTGGCATCCCCCACCCATAGCCTACCGGTGCTGTTGCGCTTCACTGCCGGATTAAAAAAACACCTGATAAAAGCCGTCGCAAATCCGAAAGCCCGTGTTCGTCACGCGTTTCTCCGCTTCCAGGGAGACTGAACATGCAGGCGAAAAGCCAGGTGGAAGCCATGTTGGGCACAAGGCAGCAGCGGTGTGATTGGCTGCGCTCCACTCCACTGCCCAATGCGGTGCCGGCATTGCAGGGCAAAAAAAAAAAAATCAGCAAAATGCGCTTATGCGCACATACACCCATACACCCACAGCCGAATTAATGGGGAAATGGCGGATATAGCGCGCCTCTGGCGCGGCAGTCTGAACGCTCCCGCGCGCCTCCGTCCCGTATCTTCCAGCAGTGGCCCCCGCTGTGTGGACGGGAAAACCCGGTATAGTTTAATCCAGGTTTTTTTTGCTACGACTGGCTACCGGGGCAAACTGCCAGTCTGTACTCAGCCAATGTGTGGAGTCCTGCTGAAAATGGTGTTGCAGAGAGAAAGGGAGGAATATTGCAAAACATGATGAATGCAATGCTCAAAGACTCAGATTTGAGTATTTCATACTGGGCGGAAGTGATAAAAAAATTCTTGTTATGTGAGTAACTGGATTTGGTCTAGTGCAATTGATGATATCCCTTACAGGTTGATGAATAACAAATGCCCTAAGTTAGACCATCTGAGAATTTTGGGTTCCAAAGCTTGGGTCAACATCCCTCTTGAACGCAGGAGGAAAGGGGGAGCCAAAGCTAAAAAGCTTGTGTTTCTAGGGTACCAGTCTGGGATGAAATCATACAGGTTTGCTGACTAAAATCAAAAACTAAGCTTTAGTAGGTCAGCTAACTTCTGTGAACATGAAAACTGGAGCAGAATTCATGCTGATGAGTTGCCTCAAATGGTTGCACTACCTTGTACAGAAAGCACTGAGAATGTAAAAGAGGAAACTGTTGAAAAGTGAACAATCCTCTGAAAATGTGCAGGATGAAAGAGAATTACCAAGAATTTCATCATGTAGCACTAAAGGTATCCCACCTGTGAGGTATGGGGTGTACGTTAAGGAACCTCAGAATTACAATGAAGTGTTAAAGATGCCTAGTGATGAAAAAGAGGCATGGTTTAAAGCAATGGAGGAAGAGCACAACTCATTGTTAGAGAATGATGTGTATGTCCTAACAAGGTTGCCAAAGGACAAACATATTATTGGTTGTCACTGGGTCTACAAAATAAAAGAGTTACCAAATGGTTGTGTTAAAAGGAAAGCAAGGTTGGTTGCCTAGGGGTATGCTCAAATACAAGGGCAACATTATGACCAAATCTTTGCTCCTACTGTTCGTTCAGACACGTTCAAGCTTGCTCTCATCAAAGCAGGGCAAAATAACATGAAAGTAAACCACTTTGATTTTACCACAGCATACCTTAATGTACCTATCACAGAAGAAATCTATATGGCACAAATACCAGGGTTTGAAAACCCAAATGAGCAACTAATACTGAGGATAAAGAAATCATTGTATGGTTTAAAGCAAAGTGCAAAAAACTGGTATGAATGTCTGAGCACAGCTTTAAAGAATGTTGGTTTTTTGTACAAGCTGTGGCTGACCCTTGTTTATTCACTATAATCATTGGGAACAGTGAGTGTTACCTAATACTGTTTGTGGATGACTTATGTTTTCTATCTCATGATGAAACACAGTTGGAATGGTTCAAACAACAACCCAGAAAATGTTTAAAGTGAAGCATTTGGGTGAGGTTGGTCATTATCTAGGAGTGGAGGTTACAAGGCACAGTAAAGGTTGTTTTATGTTAAGTCAAAGAGACAAAATAACCAAACTACTAACAAAATTTGGCATGAACATAAGAACATAAGAGAAGCCAATGTTGAATCAGGCCAATGGCCCATCTAGTCCAACACTCTGTCACACAGCGGCCAAAATATACCAGGTGCCATCAGGAGGTCCAGCAGTGGGGCCAGGGCACCAGAAGCCCTACCACTGCTGCCCCCTCCAGCAACAAGAATAGAGTGCATCACCTGCCCCAGACTGAGAGTTCCCATCTATACCCTGTGGCTAATAGCCACTGGTGGACTTCTGCTCCATATGTTTATCTAATTTCCTCTTGAAACTGTCCATGCTTGCAGCTGCCACGACCTCCTGTGGCAGTGAATTCCATATGTTAATCACTCTTTGGGTGAAGAAGTATTTCCTTTTATCTGTTCTAACCCGACTGCTCAGCAATTTCATAGAGTGCCCACGAGTTCTTGTATTGTGAGAAAGAGAGAAAAGTACTTCTTTCTCAACCTGCTCAGTCCCATTCATAATCTTATAAACCTCGATCATGTCACCTCTCAGCCGTCGTTTCTCCAAGCTGAAGAGCCCCAAGCATTTTAACCTTTCTTCATAGGGAAGGTGTTCCAACCCTTTTATCATTCTAGTTGCCCTTCTCTGCACTTTTTCCAATGCTATAATATCCTTTTTGAGATGTGGTGACCAGAACTATACACAGTATTCCAAATGAGGTCGCACCAATGATTTATACAGGGGCATGATGATACTGGCTGATTTATTATCAATTCCCTTCCTAATAATCCCCAGCATAGCGTTGGCCTTCTTTATTGCAGCTACACATTGTGTAGACATTTTCAGCGAGTTATCCACGACGACTCCAAGATCTCTCTCTTGGTCCGTCTCTGCCAGATCAGACCCCATCAACGTGTATTTATATTTAGGATTTTTGGCTCCAATGTGCATCACTTTGCACTTGGCCACATTGAAGCCAATTTGCCACGTTGACGCCCACTCACCCATCCTCAACAGATCCCTTTGGAGTGCCTCACAATCCTCCCTATTTTTCACCACCCTGAACAACTTCATGTCATCTGCAAATTTAGCCACATCACTGCTTACTCCCAATTCCAAATCATTAATAAACAAGTTAAAAAGCATCGGACCGAGTACTGATCCCTGTGGTACCCCACTGCTTACCACCCTCCACTGAGAAAGTTTCCAATTTATACTCACTCTCTGTTTCCTATTTATAAGCCAGTTTTTGATCCACAAGAGGACTTGTCCTTTTATCCCATGACTATTGAGCTTACTTAGGAGCCTTTGATGAGGAACTGTATCAAAAGCTTTCCGGAAGTCAAGGTAAATAATATCTATTGGGTCACCCTTGTCCACATGTTTGTTCACTCCCTCAAAAAACACTAACAGGTTAGTGAGACAAGATCTTCCCTTACAGAACCCATGCTGAGTCTGCCTCAATAGTTTTTGTTCATCAATGTGCCTACTAATTCTTTCCTTAATAACAGTTTCCACCAACTTACCCGGTATCGATGTCAGACTGACTGGCCTGTAATTTCCTGGATCTCCCCTGGAGCCCTTTTTAAAGATGGGAGTGACATTAGCTACCTTCCAGTCCTCAGGAATGGAGGCAGATTTTAAAGAAAGATTACATATTTTTGTTAGGAGATCCACAAGTTCACATTTGAGTTCTTTCAGAACTCTCGGATGAATGCCATCCGGGCCTGGTGATTTATTAGTTTTTAAATTGTCCATCAGTCGGAGGACTTCCTCTCTTGTTACCGCAATCTGATTCAGGTCTTTCAAACCCCCTCCCGAAATCGGTGCTTCTGGAGTGGGCAAGCACTTCTCCTCTTCCACAGTGAAGACAGAGGCAAAAAATGCATTCAGCTTCTCAGCCATTTCCCTATCATCCTTCACTACTCCTTTTACCCCTTGGTCATCCAAGGGCCCCACTGCCTCCCTGGCTGGCTTCCTACTTCTAATGTATTTGAAGAAAGTTTTATTGTTGGCCTTTATGTTTTTTGTGATATGCTCCTCATATTCCCTTTTTGCTTGCCTGACCACAGACTTGCATTTTATTTGCCATAGTCTGTGTTCCCTTTTATCATCCTCACTAAGACTAGCTTTCCACCGCTTAAAGGAATCCTTCTTACCTTTTACAGCTTCCATTACTTTATTTGTTAACCATGCAGGCTTTTTTCTATACCTATTTGTACCTTTCCTAACCTGCGGTATATATTTTTTCTGAGCCTCTAGGATTGTCTTTTTAAATAGTCTCCAAGCTTCCCCAATGGTTTTGACCTTCTCCACTCTTCCTTTCAATTTCTTCCTCACATGTCCCCTCATGTTCTTATGTTCTTATGTTCAGCCCAGTCTTGACACAATGCTGCTCCTCTTGAAGAATTCTTCATATTACATGCTGCAAATTGAGAGCCTTAACATCTACTGTCTCAAGAACAGTTATGAGCATATTGTAATCCGGTGATAGAGAACTTGTTGTTTAACCACACAGTTGAGTCTGATTCTTTGCGACCCCATGGACCAGATCACGCCAGGCCCTCCTGTCTTCCGCTGTCCTCTGAAGTTTGCTCAATTTCATGTCCGTTGCAATCGATGACATTGTCTAACCATCTCATCCTTTGCCTATTAGAGAACGTAGTATCACATAAATCTTTTCCTCGCTCCTGCAGCTGCTGAAAATAATTCATTAGGACATTGAGGTGGGCATGCTAGGTGCACATAATGTAACAACTCCTATGACCGCTGGGTACATAAATGAACCAGATGATAAAGAGTTTGAGGACAAGCAATTGTATCAATCTTTAATTGGTTCTCTTTCATACATCAGCAATTGGGGTAGACCAGATATTAACGTTGCAGTACATTTGTTAAACCAAAGATGCAACAAGCCTTTTGAAAGAGATTGGGTTGCAGCTAAAAGGATTTTGCGCTATCTCAAAGGTACTGTGAATGACAAACTTCTGTTAGAAACAAATGATAAAAGTGTTGTAACTGCATTTTGTGACTCTAGCTGGGGAGAGCAACAAGACGGGAAGTCAACAACAGGGTTTGTGATATATCTAAATAAAACTCTCATACTTTGGAAGTCTGTAAAGCAACAATATGTAGCTTTAAGTACGTGTGAAGCAGCATTTTCTGCACTAAGCCAGTGTTGTGTACAAATAGAGTGGTTATTACAACTGTTAACAGATTTCAAAATAACTTATGATTTACCAGTGAATGTGTTTTGTGATAATTCAGCTACGCAACAATTAGCAGATACTCAGAGTGTAAGAATGAGAAGCCGACACATCAATATCACATATATGAATGTAAAAGATGTCTTGCAACGTGGATTGATTAAGTTGCAATATTGTGCTTCTGAGTGTAACGTAGCAGACATGTTGTCAGAGAACTGCCATAATTCCTTCTGTTGCCAAATACACTGTATTCATTGTTTGCTGTATCGCTTCTTGCTTTTACGCTTGTGCATAGCTTGCCAGCTGCAACTGTGGGAGAACTCTTCTTTGCTGTCTGTTATTGGAGTGGCCTTGACAAGGAGGCTTTGGTGTATTTTCTCAGGCTGGGGAAATATTCCAGTCCTATGTGACTAGGCAGTGGGGGGTAGTTCTCCCGGTCATTATGTAACCTCCCGCCGGGAGTTTTCCCATGCGTGTGCTAAGAGTTCATTCGCTAGTCCAGCTTTGCATCATACTATAACTGCACCTAGCATGGCCAAGGAAGGCATTCCTGACAATAGCGCTATTACTGTGGGCAACATCCTTGTATTCCAATAAAGCATATCTTTCTTTGAAGAATGCCTGGACCTGCTTGCTATTGAGCCTGACACATGTTCACAAAATGTCTTGAAGTGAATAAGTTCACAGCATTAAAAGATAAACTGGGCATCACAGCACAGACTTAAGGGGGAGTGTCAACAATCATGTGTTTCAGTAAGTCTGGCTGTAGATGAGTTTAATCTACTTGACAGGAGCTGACAGCTCAGAGTGACAGTCTAGCTGGCTCCAACTGGTTCAGTGCAGTTAAGTATAGCACTGTTTAACATGATCATCATGACTAAGCATTGTAATGTGATTGGTCAATGCCTGTATATAATAATGATGTACTGTACAGTTTCTTCCTTGATGGTAAACCTGGTGTCTGCGGAGCATTTTGTCACTGTGTATAATATTTTGGTGAAGGCTGGTGTAAATAAATGTAAATAGTTTTACACTAAGCTATTTGGACTTAAGTCTTCATTTGATACTCATACTCACATTCTACTGTGGGCTAGCACCGTGGTACTCTGACAGGGTCAACCCTGGTTAGTACTTGGATAGGAGACCATGAAGGAAGCCCAGGGTTGTGACACAGAGGAAAGCAATGGCAAACCACCTCTGAGCATCTCAGACCTTAAAAATCACTACAAGGTCAACATCGGTCAGCTGCGACTTGATGGCACTTTCCCCCAACAATTTTGTTGTTGCGTAAGAAAAAGGCCTGACAAAACCCTTGGGGGTGTGCACTTTGCACTCTCTGGAACCTTGTCATGTTGCCCGTATTCAGCCTCATATAGAAACAACAACCACATGGCCCCAGCCACAGAAAGTCACTTAAATCCACACAAAAAGCTCTGCATCCTATGGCATCCTATGATACCATGGTGCAGATTTTGACTGGAGTATTAACCTTTTGTCTAAAAGAGCATCCTCATTAAACACCCATTGGCGCAAGTCCCAGATATTTATAAAAGATCTGGATAAGTCATGAGGCACAGAGTACCGTGAGATGATGTTATAAAATTTGATGCAAGTTTTGTCATTACTTAGTAAATCTAAGTAGCTGATTTTGCTAAATGCTTAGTTTGGAAGCTGTTAAAATTTTGGCATCGATTTCAAGATTGCTAAGTGCTCTCGAGCCCTTAGTGATGGAATACCTGTTTCTGCCCTCACTAATGCTGCAGTATTCCTATATATAGGTACAGGCCAATCTGTCTTTCATTGCCATATGATACTTTGTATATCTATTGGATGAAAGTATGAGTTAAAAAAATTAATCCAGTCAGGTTTATCTTCACTGGTAAGAAGTCTTATTATACTAGAGAGATGAATAGCTTTGTAATATTTATTTAAATCCAAAAACTGCATACCTCCCTTATTTTAGGTCTAATCAGAATTTTAAAATGAATATATCTTTTATTAGCCCGTAAAAATTTTGTTAATGTATCCTCCCAAAGTTTTAACTTTTTACTAGGTATCCTAATTGGAATAGCTCTAAATAAAAAGATAAATTTAGGCAAAAGAAAGATTTAATTTAATTATACCTATCAATCCAGGTGAAGTATGATTTTTCCATGATTTAATTTTATTGAGAAGTTCTTGAAGTACAAGATCATGATTATACTTTAAGAGCTGATCCGAGTGTTTTGTGATATTAATGCCTAAATATGTAATATATCTAGGAGCCCACTTATAATTATATTTTTGTTTTATATGTAAAATACTAAATTAAGGGGTAGTAAATTTGATTTATCTTGATTTATTTTCAAACCTGAAATCTTTGCAAAATT
This sequence comes from Gekko gecko, assembly GCA_029375565.1. NCBI lineage: Eukaryota > Metazoa > Chordata > Lepidosauria > Squamata > Gekkonidae > Gekko > Gekko gecko. The sequence continues at coordinate 90,252,744 of JAPDNY010000006.1, forward strand.
TTTTAATACTGGTTGTAAGCTCTCTAATGATTGTATCGGATTTGATAAGAATAACAAAATGTCATCTGCAATGAATGTAAGTTGATATTCTTTTTGTTTTATTTTTAATACCTCTAATTTGTCTATTACCTCTAATTTCATTTGCCAATAGTTCCATTGCCAGTGCAAAATGCACCAGTGACAGAGGACACCCTTGATGGGTTCCTCTTCTTAAATGTATGCTATCAGGGTTCAAGTTACAGCCCCCCACAGAAGGTGCCCCCTTCTTCCCTTGCTTCCAATGGAGGGGTGGAATATAGCAAAAAAGTAAGGGCAATAGAAGCCCAGAAGAACAGAATCAAAGTCCCCAGGAATCATTGCAGTAGAAACTTAAGGTGGGGAGCATTTTTGCCAGCCCAGCAGAACCAGTGCAATGTGTCCTGTGAGACCCCCTGAGACACAAACCCAAACCAGTGTGCAATGACACATATAGACATTGTGGCTTGAAGCCCTGATATGTATGGAGATGTGGTGGCTCAAAGCCCTGAGATATTTATTTATTTATTTATTCAATTTATACCGCACCCTCCCCACCAAAGCAGGCTCAGTAGTTGTGGTGGCACAAAGCCCCAAGTTCAGCCCTGACACTCAAACTCCCAAATAGACATGATGGCACAAAGACATGATGGCACAAAGCTCCGAGTCCAACCTGGAGAGCCAAACACCAAAGGGTACAACAATGTATGTAGACATGGTGGGTCAAAGCCCTGAGTCCAGCCCTGACACCCAAACCCAAAAGCATGCACTGATGTATGTAGATGAGGTGGCTCAAAGCCCTGAGTCCAACCCTGACACTCAAAGACCGAAGTGTGCAATGATGTATGTAGACATGGTGGCTTGAAGCCCTACATCCACCCTGACACTCAAAGACCAAAGGGTGCAATGGTGAATGTAGATGTAGTGGCTCAAAGCCGCGAGTCCAACCCTGGCACCCAACCCCAAAAGCATGCAATGATATATGTAGATGTGGTGGCTCAAAGCCCTGAGTCCAACCACCAAAGTATGCAATGACGTATATACACATGGTGGCTCAAAGCCCTGAATCCAACCCTGACACCCAAATCCCAAAGCATGCAGTGAGACATGTAGATATGGTGGCTCAAAGCCCTGAGCAGGGTTGGCCATGCACATCAATGAGGTGAGTTAGTGATTGCTTCTGGTGCCCTCCCCATAGGTCTTTTGGATAGCACTGTCATGTTGGCATCCCTGGGGGAATGACCTCTTGGAGGCTGGCTTAGAAACAGTGGCCCTGAGTCCACTGGGAACCCAAAACCCAAAGCATGCCCACAATGCTCACAGCCCCCCCAGCTGAAACACATAGCCAGTATTTCAAGGATAGATGGAAAGGCAAACACTCCCAGAGTTTCAACAAGGTCTCCTCAAAGTACCCCCATGGGAGCTGGAAGGATAATAATATATGTGGGTATTCAGCCAAGGAACCCACTAGCTAAGGTTTACACACAGGTGTACAGCACACCCACCAATGGGGGTGTATTATTCTACTCTGCAACTGGGTCCAGAGCACAGCCATCTATTGGGGTGAATTCTTCTACTCTGAAGATAAATGGAAACACATGTGAAGCTGGAAGGGCCACTCCTCAAGTCTAAAAAGAAAGGACAGACAGACCAGGCATCCCCAGAGTTTCAGTGTGGGCTCCCCTTAATAACCCCATGACGGCTTGGCAGACCCACCAGCCAGACACCACAAGGAAAGGAAGTGTGTTCACAATGCTTCCAGCCTCTTGTAGGGCTGAAACACACAGGTCCAGAGGACACCATATCATCACCCTGGGTTTATTCTTCTACTATGCAAAGAAATGGAAACACACGTTGAACTGGCACCCCCCCCCAAACTCCAAAGAGAGTTTCCAAAGAATGGACAGACAGAGTGCAGAAATGTTTCCAAATGGTGGCCTGGAAATGGGGCCCATGACTGGAGCAGGTGGGAGGCACAGCTGCTTTCACAGCCCAAAGCCCACCAGAGACCCAAACCCAAACCAGCCTGCAATGACATATGTGGTGGCTCAAAGCCCTGAGACGTATGTAGACATTAGTGATAAGGCCCATTGCAGCAAGAAATGCAATGAACTCTAGGAAGATGGTGTGGGAGAGCACGGTGGGCTGCAGGAGTTGGGCGAATCCCCCACCCCCTGCAGCTGTGGCTGAGTGCCATGGCCAGAACACTGGCGGATGTGGGGCTGGTTCTTTAATAAGGTGGGGATAGGCGTTAGGCACCCTGGGCCCTCCCTGCTCCTCCCTCACCAGAAGAAGGGCCATCATCGTCCTCTGACATGTAGAGCAGCACCCCTCCACCATTGCCGGCATCCTGATCGCTGCTGCCAGGGCCAGGTAGTAGGAGGCTGTTGGTGCGGTGGTGCCTCTGCAATGAGTCACCAACTCGGCCGGCCAGCCCTCTGGTTTTGAGGACTCTGCGTGTTCTCTGCTTTTGAGGACTCCGCTAAGCTGCCACACAGGCTGGTGCATTACACATGTGGGGCTTCTCTCTGCTGGGCCAGACATGCAGAAGCAGAGGCGGCGGCAGAGGCCTGCCTTCAGACTGTGGGGGGGCAAATGAGGGGGAATCCCTTTTGGTGAGGCAAATGAGGCCCGCAGGGAGCCCGTAGGGGTGCATGTTTCTCCATGGCCAGTTTTCCTAGCTTTTCTGGCCTGCGCTCCTCCCCTTTCTCCTCTACCCACCGGAGCATCCGTCTAGTTGGCTGGCTCACAACACACTCAGCCGGACACACTGGTGGCCAGTTCTGTGGGTGGGACTTACACAGTGGACCCAGCCAATGCAGGCAGTGCCTCCTGATTGGCAGATGAGGCTCCCAACTGATTTTGCAGTGCATTGAACGTTGCCAGACAAAAATGGTTTTATTATATAGGAGAGATGGTGGCTTGAAGCCCTGAGTCCACTCCTGCCACCCAAAGCCCAAAGCATGAAACAAAGTATGTAGATATAGTGGCCGGAAGCCCTGAGTCCACCAGAAATCCAAAAACCCAAAGCAGGCCCACAACACTCACAGCACCTCCCTCCCCGAACTGAAACACACAGCCAGTTGTGATGGACTGTACTTTTAAAAAGGCTTAGAAGTGCTGTACCAACAACTAAAGGACTGTGAAGCATTAATTCTTAACAGAAACAGAGATCCTTGAGAGACAGGCTGCTCTAAGCAATCTGATTGGTTGGCATCAGCTAAGCAAAAAAAAAAGTCTTGTGAGAACTGGATGCTGAGGAGATTCAGTCAGATTGAAATGTGTACTGAGACCATCTTGAGACTAGCCCTGACAGAAAAGGGTTTGGTGCTGACAAAGTCAGATTTTAGCTGTGACTGAATACTGTCAGAATTCAGCATTAGCTGAGAGCAGTTTGAACACAGACAGAGAACTGGGGGAAAGTTCAGCAAGGAGGTTTGGGTGGTAGAATAAGACTCCTATTCAGGCCAAAGGAAAGGGGATCAATCTTCTAGAGAGAGAGGAAGAAACTCTACCCAGTCAAACAGGGAGACTTATCTCTAAGGAGTAAAGAGATCTCTGATCTGATTTGATTATAAACTGCCTTTAGAGACCGAAAGGTCTGTTAACAACTCAAGAAGTTTACTGGTGTTCCAAGAGAAGGGGTTTGGATACTGGGAAGAGGATATCAGCTTTCTCGGTACCAAAAGAGTCACAGATTATGCAAATAAAGTGTATTAGAGTGTTCGTGAAAACACCGGAACAAAAACCTCTCAATATACAGATCTAAGTAACTGTGAACAATTTCAGAACTTCTCTTTAGCCTGATATATAAGAACAAAAGCCTGTGGTTGTACAAGGTTTTACCTCAGAACTTTCAACCCCTGATTTCACTTGACTTTTCCCCTTGAAGTTAAATAAAACCTTTTGTTAAGTTTGAATTTTAAAAGCATCTAAAGTGCCATTTCCGAGGGTTTAAGTTAAAGGGCAAATCTATCCCTTCCCTCAGTCCCTTGGCTGAGCAAATAGCCAATACACAGGGTGAGACAGACAAAGTTTTTTCAGGGAAGAAGAAAACATGTTACTATGGCTGCTCAGTCAGTGAAGAGACAAAGAAAAATGGGGGGAGGGGGGATCTAGCCTCTGAGGGAAGGAAGTGGATGGGGTCTGTCATACCAGTATTCCAAGGACAGGCAGAAAGGCAGACACCCCCAGAGTTTTGACAGGGGCTCAGAAGGCTACCACCCTCTTGTTTGTTGGCTGGTGAATTGAGAGAAAGAGGTACAGACTCCTGGTTTTGGCAGCTACAACGGCAGCAGCAGTCTCCCTAGTCTCTGGGAGCTGCATGCCATCACCTGCAGCTGGGAGGGGGTGCGATCATCCGCACCAGCCCCAGAGCCCTTGCGTTGGGCTCCTAGCCATGGGGTACTAGGAGAGCTCTTCCTCCGGTGACTGGCCAGCGAAGGGGGGGGGTTTCCCATGCCCCGAAGGTCCCACTACAGAGTGTCTGAGAATGGAACAAAGCACGCAAATTGAACAAGTGTTTGGTGGTCAAGCGTATGAGCTTTTAAAGCGAAGACAATATTGAACTGTGAGTTGTGACATTAAAATGTGCCAAATTTCTGGCAGCAGCCTACAGAATTAGGAAAGACCTCTTAAAAGTGTAACTTAAAGACTCTTAGGCTAATGCAGTGTATTATCTCAAAAATGATTCTGAATTATTTTGAGATGGTTGTATGTATGCTTGGTTGGACTGTTTGTGCTGGTTATGAACCGTAATAACGATTTCTGCAACTGTGAACCAAAGTTTAAGCGAGAAACATTGAAGATAGCAGAAACTCCCCCTTAAAAGGCGAGGGGGGGGAGGGAACTCTCCCCCACTAGGAGGAAAACAATCAAAATTTTTACTATCTACTTGAGGGGGGTGAGCTATAAAGGCATGATGGACTAAAATAAGGAACTAGTAAGAACTTACCAGGCTTTGCAAAGAGTATTGGAGATTGTAATAACTTTTTTAAAAAAGTAAACAACTTCTCAACATGGCGCCTCCACAGAAGGATGAGAAAGAGAAACAAACAAAACCTAAGCTTCTTGCTGGAAATGCCAAAAGCTCAGCAAGTCCTGCCCCTAGACAGGACACAACAGTAGAGCTGTAAAGGATGCTTATGGAAGCATTGCGACCCCTGCTGGAACAAGTTACCACATTACATCAGAAACTTGATGCACAGCAGACTCAGCTGAGCAAAACAGCTTAAAAAGCAGAGAAAACAGAACAGGAGCTTAAAGTGGTTGAAGCCAGCTCTAAGAAGCTTCAAAATCAACTACATATGACAGAGAAAAATAGACAAACTAATGAATCCCATTTGTTATGGCTGAAAATGGAAAGGGCAAGCTATATCTTAAGGTTCCAAGGGATCCCGGAAGCAAAGGGAGAGAATCTGAGACTGATTATGTGCTTTGGCTCTGTTGGCTCTGTGGGTGGCTCCCGCGAAGCCGGAGTTGGGCGGTGGCTGGCCCGGTCTGGCCAGCGACGCAGACAGCTTCGGTAGCTGCGGCGGCCCCTGCGATGGTCTCCACGGGCGTGGCTTTGGCGTTCACCATGCCAGCAGTCACGGCAGCCCCTGTGGGCGTGGCCCCAATGCTCGCTCTGGGGGAATGGCTGGTGGCAAGCCGACCCCCCAGGAGTCTGGTGATGAGACAGTCGGGACTGTGCAGCGTAGGAGACCTGTCAGGCGGCCACGACACTGGATTAATTACATCTGGCCCTGTGTGGCCTCACCTGCTCGGCGCCTCTACTCATCCCTGGGCCTCGATGTCCGTGGTGGCTGCTCCAGCCAGGAGAAGGAACGCAACATAAATAAGATCCTTCCCTGCAGACTGGAAGCAGGAGGGGACTTTTCCAGAGCTGGGATATACCATCTGGCAGTAAAGAACATACGTTGCAGGAAACAGAGTAATCAGGGATGAGTGGAGTGTTATTGAGGGATTGCCTGTGGTGATACGAATGCTGGGTGATTGGCGGTTTTGTTTATGGTTACTGGAGTTAGGATATGGTTGGTTTAGCTGGGTTATTTTGTAACCATTAGAAGTGCTGACAGCATTTGTGATTGTATTATTTTGTAAGGCAAGGAACCGGTTAATCTTAGCTGGTGTTGAAGTTGTGCAGATTCTGTGGCTGTTGACTGGTGGCCTGATAATCTTGAAGACGGCCAGGTTTGCACCATCATGATGGATCAGCATATTCCAATGCTCTTGGGGAGGGGAAAGTTTAGCGGTGGGCCTGGGCATGTTGTTAAGGGAAGGACACGGAGACAGAGTGAGGCTTGGTGCCCTTCCAGCCTTCAGCCCATCCCAAGGGTGGCAGGCAGTGGGGCAAGGATTGTTAACCCCCCTCCGTCATTGGTGTTGTGTAACGCCTGGTCCATCAATAATAAAACTTCAACCCTGCGGGATTTTGTTATAGACCAACAAGTGGACCTGGCGTGTGTGACCGAGACCTGGGGGAGGGAGGGTGAGACTGTTGCTCTCGCCCAGCTTGCCTCACCGGGTTACTTGGTTCTTCACCAATCACAGACTAGGAGGCAGGGAGGAGGAGTGGCTATTTTGATTTGGGTGGCTTACTTCTTCAGGACGCTCCCGTCCATGGAGATCATGGCATAGAATGTGTTGGCGTGATGCTGGAGGCTGCAGAGAGTCTGGCGATCTGGCTGGTGTACCATCTGCCCAATGCACTGGCCAGTAGCCTGCTGTCCCTGCTGGAGGCCGTAGCAGGCTGGGGGTTGGATCACCCTAGACTGATTGTCTTGGGTGATTTCAACATCCATGCTGAGGACACGGCCTCCAGCCGGGCTACAGACCTAGTGTTGACCATGGTGATACTGGGACTCTCCCAATATATCTTGGCCCCCATGCATCGGGCTGGTCACATGATCAACCTGATCTTTGCGGCAGGGGTTGAGGTGGACTGGATCACTGTGGAGGCAGTGCCATGGTCAGACCACCTGGCCCTGAGGGCCCATCTGAAGGTTCCACCCCGACCCTTTGTGAGCAGCGAGCAGATTTATGCTTGCCCACGGGCCCAGATGAACCCTATGGGGCTCCAGAAAGCCAACTACTGACTGGTGTCCAATTTGCCCTATTTGGGCAAATTAATAGAAAGGATGGTGGCGCTACAGTTGCAAGGCTTTATAGAGGATGCTTTGGTCCTAGATCCCTGCCAGTCCAGCTTTCACCCAGGCCACGGGATGGAGACGGTGCTGGTTGCCCTGACTCACGATCTCTGAAGGCATCTGGATCGAGGCGGTGTGGTGGCATTGCTGTTGTTAGATCTGTCAGCTGCATTTGATACGGTCGACCACCAGCTGCTGACCCGCCGCCTCACCGACGTGGGGATTCAGGGGCTTGCCTTTCAATGGTTTGCCTCTTTCCTGCAAGGTTGGGGACAGAGGGTGGTGATTGGGGACCGGCGGTCCCGGAAGCATCCCCTTGAATGTGGGGTGCCTCAGGGGGTAGTGCTGTCCCCAATGTTGTTTAAAATCTATATGCGCCCCCTCGCCCAGGTTGCCCAGAGTCATGGTCTTGGGTGTCATCAATATGCAGATGACACCCAGCTCTATCTGATGCTGGGTGGCCAGTCGGATTCCAGCCCCAATGACCTTCATAGGGCGTTGCAGGCTGTGGCTGGTTGGCTCAGGCTGAGCCAGCAGAAACTAAACCCAGCAAAGACAGAGGTCCTGGGCCTAAGCCGGACCAGTCTGGGGTTGGGGTTCCCGCTGCCAATCTTTGACGGGGCACCGTTGGTGCCATCGCCAGGGGTTAGGAGTCTGGGGGTGCTCCTGGATGCCTCCTTAACGATGGAGGCCCAGGTGGCAGCCACTGTCAAGTCAGCATTTTACCACCTTCAGCTGGTGCAACAGTTGGTTCCCTACCTTGATGGCGAGGACCTGGCCATAGTGATCCATGCAACAGTCACCTTGAGGCTAGACTACTGCAATGCTCTCTACATGTGGCTGCCTTTGTCACAGATCTGGAGGCTGCAGCTGGTGCAGAATGCAGCGGCCAGGCTGTTGATGGGTCTTACTAGACGGGACCACAATAAGCCAGTGCTGAAGGCGCTGCACTAGCTGCCGATAGTGTACCAGATCCACTTCAAAGTGCTGGTTCTTACCTTTAAAACCCTACATGGCCAGGGTCTGGCCTACCTGAGAGACCGCCTGTCCCCGCATGTTCCCCCAAGGGCACTACGGTCAGGGGGGCAACATTTGTTAGCCATCCCAGCCCCCAAGGCAGTTAAATATGATGCTACTAGGGCCAGGGCTTTTTCGGTGGCAGCCCCTACCTGGTGGAATGAGCTTCCGGAAGAGATCAGGGCCCTGCGGGACCTTATGCAGTTCCACAGCGCCTGCAAGACAGAGCTCTTCTACCGGGCTTTTGAGTAGGGGCTGCCACCACTACTATACCACCACTGTGTTGACATCACTAGGCAGACTAGCCCTGGTATGAGATCACAGCTGTGGCGGGACTTCATTGGAGCAGTAAGAATTGTGCTTGTTAAGAGTATATAGAGATTGGTTTTGTTGTCCACTGTTTAATTGTTTTAATGATAGCTGCTTATTTATGCTTTTAGTATCTATTTATGGCATTTGCCTCTATGTTTTATTGTCAATGCATGGCTTTTTGTCTCCTGTTCACCACCCTGAGCCCACGTTGGAAGGGCGGGGTATAAATTCAATAAATAAATAAATATATTTAAAAATAGAGACAATACAAAGCAAAACTGATACAGTCTTTAGATCCTATTCTGCCTGGGAAAGTGATTGTGAGATTCTCTAGAAGACAAGTGAGAGACCAAATACTAAAAGCATCAAGTGGAGCTTCCTTGAAAATCAAAGACAAAGAATAAAAGTGTTGAAGGACATTCCGTTTAAAATAAGAAGGAAAAAAAGGAAATACAGAGATTTGGCTTTATTTCTACAGGAAAACAATGTCACTTACAGATGGATCATACCTGAAGGCTTAAATGGATAAAAAAGAAAAAGTTGACTCTGTTGAAAAGGCACAGGAGTTTTTGCATCTTCATAGCTGTCTAGCAAAAGGAGAAGAAGAGGTAGAAGACAACACCATCAAAGAAAGTGAAGAAGAGGGTGCAATGGCATCTTCGATTGAGAAAGAAAAAGGGCAAATGAGCAAATGAGTAGCTGTTACACTCTGAATCTCTTGAAACTTTTGTTATGGTTTATAACTAACTAGGGAGCAAAGCCTGTTGTGGTGGAAGACAATGGGCCCTAGAAAGGAAGGGAGGGAGGTAGAAGGGAGAGAGGGTTGGAGGAAGGAAGGAAGGAAGGAAGGAAGGAAGGAAGGAAGGAAGGAAGAGAGGGAGGGAGGGAGGGAGGGAGGAAGGAAGGAATAGGGGGAAGAGTGAAAGAAAGGAGAGAGGAAGAAAGGAAAAGGGGGAAAGGAAGGGAAGAGGGGCAGAAAAGGGCTTCTCTGGGCCCAGAGAAGGCCTTTTCTGTCCCCCACACACCATCTCCTGGGCCTTCTATGGGGGCAGTAGAGAGTGTGTGGGGAAAAAGGGCTTCTCTGGGCCTACTGCCCCCATAGAAGGCCCAGAGGATGATGTGTGGGGGACAGAAAATGGCTTCTCTGGGCCTGCTGCCCCCATAGAAGGGCCAGGGGATGGCGTGTGGGGGGCGGAAAAGGGCTTATCTGGGCCTACTGCCCCCATAGAAGGCCCAGGGGATGCATGTGGGGGCGGAAAAGGGCTTATCTGGGCCTACTGCCCCCATAGAAGGCCCAGGGGATGGCGTGTGGGGGGCTGAAAAGGCCTTCTCTGGGCCTAGTACCCCATAGAAAGCCCAGGGGATGGCGTGTGGGGGACGGAAAAGGCCTTCTCTGAGACTAGTGCCCCATAGATGGCCCAGGGAATGGCGTGTGGGGGATGGAAAAGGGCTTCTCTGGGCCTAGTGCCCCATAGATGGCCCAGGGGATGGCGTGTGGGGGGTTATAAGATTATGAATGGGACTGAGCAGGTTGAGAAAGAAGTTTTTTTCTCCCTTTCTCACAATACAAGAACTCGTGGGCACTCCATGAAATTGCTGAGCAGTCGGGTTAGGACGGATAAAAGGAAGTACTTCTTCACCCAAAGAGTGATTAACATATGGAATTCACTGCCACAGGAGGTGGTGGCAGCTACAAGCATGGACAGTTTCAAGAGGGAATTAGATAAACATATGGAGCAGAAGTCCATCAGTGGCTATTAGCCACAAGGTATAGATAGGAACTCTCAGTCTGGGCCAGGTGATGCACTCTATTCTTCGTGCTTGGGGGGGTAGCAGTGGGAGGGCTTCTAGTGTCCTGGCCCACTGCTGGACCTCCTGATGGCACCTGGTATTTTTGGCCACTGTGTGACAGAGTGTTGGACTAGATGGGCCATTGGCCTGATTCAACATTGGCTTCTCTTATGTTCTTATGTTCTTATGTGTGTGCCCTGTTTGTACTGCAAGCATGCTTAAACTTGCACTGCTTTCTCAAGCATGTCCCAGAGGCATTGAAGCCCCAGCCAACGAGATGAGGTGGGACCCCCTGCCTATCACCCGCTTCCCACCCAGCTCCCAATTGCAAATGCACCACCAGGTGCCCGCTGTCAGAGCGCCTGCCCAAAATGGCCCTTGTGGGGCCCATGCATTGGGACCAGAGCTGTTGGTGCTCCCAGTCCCACAGCAGTGAGGGGACCAAGGCTGCTCGAGAGGGGACCAAGGCCACTCTCATCATACTGCAGCCAAGCAGCCCCCTGAGTATTCCTTATATGCCCTGTGGATGAGGTCCTGATATGTTACCAATGCTGGACTGCAGCCTGGGTGGACCTGCATCACAACCCCCATGTAGATGGTGTAAGCTGAAAGTCAATTATCAAAGTTCCTGTTGATCTGCATCCACTCTATTTTCTCTAACTCCCTGGGCTCATCCCTCACACTTGCCCTCACCTCAACATCCCTAAAGAGGAGTGTGAACATATCCACCTACTCACCCCCCCTCCCAGATCTTCGCTTTTGTGGCCGGCAGCAGGTGATCCCCCAGAGGAAGAGACCTCTCCATGTAGGCATAAGGCAGATCTGCTGCTGGGTTGTGTGGCCCCCCAGGTGACCCAGACGGCCCCCAGAGAAGCCCGTTCCACCCCCCATACCATCCTCTGGGCCTTCTATGGGCCCAGTAGGCCCAGAGAAGCCCGTTCTGCCCCCCCATGTACTCTGGGCCTTCTATGGGCCCAGTGGGCCCAGAGAAGCCCGTTCCATCCCCCCACACCATCCTCTGGGCCTTCTATGGGCCCAGTAGACCCAGAGAAGCCCATTCCACCCCTCCCCCATCCTCTGGGCCTTCTATGAGCCCAATAGGCCCAAAGAAGCCCATTCCACCCCCCCGCAAACTGTCCTCTGGGCCTTCTATGGGCCCAGAAGGCCCAGAGAGGCCCGTTCTGCCTCCACACACCATCCTCTGGGCCTTCTATGGGCCCAGTAGGCCCAGAGAAGCCCGTTCTGCCTCTCTTCACTTTCCTTCTTCCCTTTCTTTCTTCCTCTCTCCTTCTTTCTTTCACTCTCCCCCTCTTCTTTCCTTCCTTCCTCCAATCCTCCCTCCCTTCCACCTTCCCTCTCTTCCTTTCTAGGGCCCATTGTCTTCCTCCACAATGGGCTTTGCTCCCTAGTATCTAAATAATGGTAAAGAAGTGTCAGTAGTAATTTCTGTGCTTCATTACCATCATAACTTCTGAGCTGTCAGAAGAAGGTAACTTTCTTGCAAGATTTCAGGGGGGCTTGACTAGATGGCCACAAGGAATTTTTCAGTTCCAAGTCATTTCTGTCTATTAGACTCATAGGATAGTGCTTTGTGTTTTACTGGAAGCCTGTGACTGCTCACAGGAATATCACAACACCTCAGAGAATCTTACACCTTTTTTGATAGTTCAGGCCCTTTAAAAAAAGATAAGCACAAAATCTAGAGTTTCAAGCAAGATATTTTAATTTGATATACTGTAGAAAGGTGTGAGGTTGTGGTTAGAATTCCAGATTGCTCAGGGTATGAGGCCTATGGATAAGTTCTAGGATTTAGCATGGCAAGTACTGAACAAAAGAAAATTATGGGACCAAAGGGCTCAGATATTAAATTATTCTATTTCATACTGATGAGGCAATTTTTTAAAAAGCCCAGCAATTTCCTCTTAGCTTTTATTTGACAAGTGATCCTATTCAATCCTTCATAATAAAAAGAATGCAGGTGGGTAATTAAGAAGGTGTGAAATGTGAAGACATGGCCAGATTTCTTTTAGTGCTCCATGTAGCAATTTACAAAGTGCTATCTGTATAAAAAGTGGCAACTGGTTGAGTGACCTAACTTACTGACCTGGGAATTATTTTTATTCACCATACAGAATGATGTGGAAAGATATAGAAAGAATTTTAGCAGATTTCCCCTCATATAGCTTGTATCCAACCTCTTTAATACAGCAATAGTTATCTAGCCTAAAGTGTGTCTCATATGGCATAGCTATATTTTATTAACATTCACAGTTATAAAAGCAGTGTCTAATGCCCCAAGAATCCAGAAGAACTGGAAATAATATCCCTGTGCATTTATGGTTGCCACAGGGATATTCTATCAATCAGATTTTTATCCTACCCTTCATCTAAGGAGTTAAGGGTACTACCATACATGTTCCCCTTGACTCCATTTTATCATCATACCAATCATATGAGGTTCAAAGAACATGCCTGGTCCAAGGTCACACAGTGTGCTTTAGTTCTGAGTGTGTACTTGAACCTAGGTCTCCTGATACTGGCTCTGGTAGTGGCAAAGAGGCAAACAATATTCCTTCTATAAAGAACACCACTAGTGGTCACATACAGCTCTCAACTCAAAACAGTTCAACGTATCTGTGATGGACTGTAATTTAAACGTTCATAAGTGCCGTGTAAATATGTGAAGGACTATGGAGGGTTAATGCCTCACAGAGCCAGAGAGCCTTGAGTGACAGGCTGCTCAAAGGATTTTGATTGGTTACAGTAGAGCAGAAACACTTAGGAACTGACTGCTAAAGGGAACTCAGTTTGAGTTTAGCCCTGACTGTGGAAAGTTTAACTCTGACTGAAGAAAGTTTAGCTCTGACTAAAAACAGTTTCATACTGACTGAGGACTGGGCAGAGTGAGTGGATCAGTAAAGTCCCCCATTCAGGCCAGGAAAAGGGATAGCAATTTTAGTTAGAGAGAAGAAATTCCCTGCCCGGTTGATAAGGGGGATAACTGTAAAGAGTGGAGTGATCCCTGTTGTGTTCAGAGGAGGAATTTGGGTACTTGGTAGTGTATCCCTGCCTTCTGAAACCTGAAGGGTCAATTAGACTCAAGGAAGTATACTGGGGTGTTTAGAAAACACTGAAACAAAAGCCTCTCATCTTAAATACTCTAAGTCTGTGTGAAAAGCTTTAAAACTCTCAATTGCTGGAAACATATGAAGTTATCTCAGAGCTCTTATTGATTTACATCTGACATTTTACCCCTGATTTCACTTGACCTTTCCCCCTCTATGTTGAATAAAGCATTGGGTTTTGTTTTTAACAATTTTTAATTATTTTTCAAACACAACAAACAAACAAAAAATTGGGATAGTACACATATCTCTCCATTTCTAAAGCCTCATACATTATACAATATATAAAATTTTTCCATCTTATGTTAAAATCTAAATCATTGCATATATATACAAGTACATTTCATATTTTCTTCTAATTTGAGCTTATGTCCAAGAAATTTACCATATTCTACAATTATCTATTAAAACAAAAAAAGAAATATTAGTTTTCTTGTTCTATACCTTCTATTTAAATGATTTTATAGCGACTATAAAAGTACTTATTTCACCATACCTTTTCAATCAGAATACATATAAGTGAACTGAATCAATACAAACCTCTATATTATCTACAATTGAGTGTCATAGATTATACAGTGATTTCATTCTCCATCTTATACTAGTGTCTAAACCTTTACATATATGTTTCTACATTCCATATCCTCTTCTATTTAAGCTTTTACCCAAAACAAATTTTGTCTAATTTTTCAGTTATATATAACTGGGAATCAGGCCCGTTGCGCAATGAAAGGCAGTGGGCTCTAGTAAGAGGGTGTGGGAGAGTGCGGCAGCCTGGATCAGCCCCCCCCCCAAGCACCACACAAGTGCCCTGGGTAGGCCAGCACTGGATGCAGGGCCATTCCTCTCTGAAGCCAGGGGCAGGCGGTTGTTTGCACAGCCCCTCCACATGCCAACCTCTCTTGAAGAAGGGGTGGCAGTGTCCTGGATGCCCAGCAGGCAGAGCAGTGGCTGACTGCTGGCCACAGCCTGATTCCCAGTTGTGGGGTTGGCAAGCAGGAGGGGGTTGGTGTGGAGGTACGTATGTAGCAGTGAGGGCCTCTGTTAGGGGCAGGGTGGTGGTGGGCTGTGACAGGGTGGGTGGCTGAGTGGCAGGCTCCCACTACCACACCTGCCGGCCAGCCTTCTCAGCCACTTTAGAGTAGAGGCGCATGGCTCCGACACCGGAGGCTGTGTCTTGGTTCCTGCCGGCAGGGCCAGTGAGCAGGAGGCAGTTGGCATAGTAGTGGCTCTGCAGCAGTGAGAGCTAGTGGAGGGGCATAACAGAGCATCTACAGAGTGGCCTGGGTGGAGGGCGATTCTCAGCCACCACAGAGGGGGTGACATCGCATGGGGTGAGGCACTGCTGGTGCCGTCTCCTGCCCCCTCACACAGGCCTCTGGTGGGGATTGTGAGGTGGCTGGGCTGGCCTCCCTGGAGGATGGCGAGCACCCTCAGAGGGCGGCCAGGGATGTGGCTTGGAGGCTGTGTGGTGGCGATGACCACGATGGCAGAGAGGAGGCCAGACGAAGGTAGAGCACGGTGCTTTTGGCTCCTCACTGGATCAGGCAGCCATGGGAGGAGCTGGCATCTGGAGTCTTGTGAGGAAGAAGGCGGGGGCCAGGGCAGCTCAAGCCAGGGCCAGAGGCAGCAGGCCGAAATGAGGTGGACCCATGAGCGCTTTGCATCGGCTCCGAGCACAGTGAGTGGAAGACGGCGCAAACTGCCAGCTGCCAGTAGCTGTGCTCAGACAGTGGCAGCAGGACTGGGCTTGGCCCAAGGCCCGCTACCCTGCACTGGAGTGGCCGGTGCATTCGTTGTCCAGGCGCAGCATGGCTGGCCACCTGTGACCAGGCTTGGGCGAGGATGGTGGCAGGATCGAGGAGCCCCCCCTCACTGGAGCAGCTGTCCCGTCCTTTGGCTGGTCGCATGTAGGCCAGCCAGCTACCTGCTCTGGGGCAAGGATGACCATGGCGGCACATTCGGGCTCAGGTCCCCGGCCACTGGACTGTCTATGCCACCCAGTCACTCGAAGGAGAGTGAGGCCAAGATGCCAGCTGCCACCTCTGGGGATGGGACCACACCAAGGGAGGCAGCAACGCAGCCAGTGGAAACAGACACCCTGTGAGTGGCAAACCAGAACGCCAACCAATTCCGGAGCATGTGGAATGTTCATTGCGCAACGGGCCAAAAGGCTTCTATAATATAGGGAGATACAATAGACAATCCTTATTTTCTTCTTTTATGGGTTATAGTTGGATACTCTCCATGCTAGTTTAGGAGATCCTATTTCACAATCTCCAGGAATCTTACAACCATTATATATATATACACACACACACACATACACTAGGAATAAGGCCCATTGTGGAAATAAATACAACGGGCTCTAGAAAGAGGCTCTGGGAGAGTGCCCCGGCTTTGGGCACTCAGTGACAATTTGCTGTGGCAATCTCAGCAGGGTATAATGACAGAGTCCACCATTTTTTCCAGAGGAACTGATCTTTGCTACCTGAAGAGCAGTAGTAATTTTGAGTGATCTCCAGCCCACCCCCAAGATTGGTAACAGTGGTTCCCCAGGAGGGAGTGGCTGGTCTAGAGGGTGGAGTCTATGGCATTGTACCTGTCTGAGGCCCCACCCCTCCTCAACACTCACCCTCTCCAGGTTTGACCCCCCAAATCTCCAGGAATTACCCAACCTGGAGTTGACAACCCTATCTCCCTCCCAGCCAACCATCAACCTACCTTTAGTTTGCCATCTGCCACCTGGAGATTGGCAACAATGGTTCCCCATCAGGGAATGGCTGGATTGGAGGGTGGAGTCTATGGCATCGTACCTGTCCGAGGTGCCACCCCTCCTCAAACCTCACCCTCTCCAGGCTCCATCCCTCAAATCTCCAGGAATTGCCCACCTGGAGTTGGCAACCTGATCAGGACTGGGCCCAATGAGTTTTCTCCCAAAGGCCAACATAGGTGTGGAAAGGGTCTTATACTGACAGAGGAGAAAGTACAGGTGCCAACTTTGGTTAGGGAAATACGTGGAGATTTGGGGGGGTGGATCCTGTGGAGGGCAGCATTTGGGGTGTGTGTGGAAGGACTCAGCAGGGTATAATGCCATTGAGTCTATCCTCCAAAGCAGCCATTTTATCCTGGGGAACTGATCTCTGTCATCTGGAGGTCAATTGTAACAGTGGGAGATCTCCAGGTCCCACCCCAAGTCAACTCCTCCTCCGCCGATGACACCTGAGCGAAGGCCGGTCTTGGTGCGCTTGGCTACCCCAAGCTGAAAGGAGTGGGCAGAGGGGAGGGGGAAGGAAGAGTGGCGGCCCAGACAGGGTAGGGGGACGGGGAGGCAGAAGCAGTGCCCCCTGCCTTGCCAGGCTTCCCTTGATGCCATATGATGGGCCGAGCTGAAGAGCCAATTCTCCTGTGCAAGCAAGCCACAGACTCCCTGGAGCGGCCTTGGGCAAGCCCCTGGCACGTGCTCTCAGTCTGGGTGTCTCACTGCTGTTGCTCCTGCTCCTGCTGGGGCCAGGACCGAGTCCCTTTGGCCAGGACCTACCAAGCCCATGGCAGGACCCACTCGTCCACCCCTGCGGGAGTGAGAGCGGCAGTATGCCGCCCTAATCCAGGGTCCGTGCTCTAGGCGAATGCCTAGTTCACCTAGTGGGTGAGCTGGCCCTGGCTCTAAAGAGTGCAGTGATCCCTGGTGTATTTTGGTGCTTGGTAGTGTATCCCTGCTTTCTGAATCCTGAAGAGTTAGTTAATTAAACTCAAGAACGTATACTGGTGTGTTTAGAGAAGGAATTTGGGTCGTTAGTAGTATGTGAAGGACTGCATTTAAAACATGTTTTCATGATGCAGCAAAATCAGAGAAGGGAGGTGAATAGTTAACTCTGTTCTAGAATAATTCAAAAGTGTGCTTTCCACAGGAAAGCTTACTTTGTTGGTCTTAAAGGTGCCATTGGGCCCAAACTTTGATCGTCTGCTCTAGAATGTAGTGTGATAATATTTGCGGCTTTATAAATCTAAATGTTCCACCTTTTGACAGAATCTGATTTGGCTTTTGTCCAGCCCAGGAACTGGTCAGGAGAAAACAGGAGCCCTCTTTTTTTGTTGTTGTTCAGCCGCACAGTCGAGTCCGACTCTTCACGACCCCATGGACCAGATCACGCCAGGCCCTCCTGTCTTCCGCTGTCCGCTGAAGCTTGCTCAATTTCATGTTCGTTGCATCGATGACACTGTCTAACCATCTCATCCTTTGCTGTCCCCTTCTTCTTTGACCTTCAATCTTTCCCAGCATCAGGGTCTTCTCCAGTGAATGCTCCCTTCTCATTTGGTGGCCAAAGTATTTGAGCTTCAGCTTCAGGATCTGGCCTTCCAAGGAACAGTCAGGGTTGATTTCTTTTAGGATTGACTGATTTGATCTCCTTGCAGTCCAAGGGACTCTCAAGAGTCTTCTCCAGCACCATAGTTCAAAAGAATCTATTCTTCGGCGCTCGGCCTTCCTTATAGTCCAACTCTCGCAGCCATACATTACTACGGGGAATACCATTGCTTTGACCATGCGGACTTTTGTTGGCAAGGTGATGTCTCTGCTTTTTATCATGCTGATTAGGTTTGCCATCGCTTTCCTCCCAAGGAGCAAGCGTCTTTTAATTTCTTGGCTGCAGTCACCATCTGCAGTGATCTGGGATCCTAGGAATGTGAAGTCTGTCACTGGCCGAGGACAGACTGGCAATTTGCCGCGGGATGGGACCCGGGCTGACAACGACTCAATATCGGATTAAATGGAATGTTCACACAGGCACATCTGCCTGGCGTCCCCCACCCGTAGCCTACTGGTGCTCTCGCGCTTCACTGCCGGATTAAAAAAACACCTGATAAAAGCCGACGCAAATCTTGAAAGCCTGCATTTGTTGCGCGTTTCTCCGCTTCCAGGGAGTCTGAACGCGCAGCCGAAAAGCCGGGAGCAACCCGCGTTGGGCATGAGGCAGCAGCGGTGTGATTGGCTGCGCTCCGCTCCACTGCCCAATGCGGTGCCGGCATTGCAGGGCAAAAAAAAAATAATCGCCAAAATGCGCTTATGCGCATGAGCGCTCAAGCGCTCATGCGCACATACGCCCACAGCCGAAATAATGGGGAAACAGCGAATATAGCGCGCCTCCGGCGCGGCAGTCTGAACGCTCCCGTGCACCTCTGTCCAGTATCTTCCGGCAGAGGCCCCCGCTGTGTGGACGGGAAAACCCGGTATCGTTTACTCCGGGGTTTTTTGCCGCGACTCGATACCGGGGCAAATTGCCAGTCTGTCCTGGGCCACTACTTCTACGACTTCCCCTTCTATTTGCCAAGGAGTGATGGGCCCAGATGCCATGATCTTAGTTTTTTTGATGTTGAGCTTCAAGCCCACTTTTGCGCTCTCCTCTTTCACTCTGAGCAAGAGGCTCTTCAGGTCCTCTTCACTTTCTGCCATCAGAGTGGTATCGTCTGCATATCTGAGGTTATTGATCTTTTTCCCCGCAATCTTAACTCCAGCTTGTGATTCATCCAGGCCAGCATTTCGCATGATGTACTCAGCATATAAATTAAATAAGCAAGGTGACAATATACATCCTTGTCGTACTCCTTTTCCTATGCTAAACCAATCAGTTGTTCCATATCCAGTTCTAACTGTTCCTTCTTGACCCTTATACAGGTTTCTCAGGAGACATGTGAGGTGGTCCAGTACTCCCATCTCTTTAAGAACCTGCTATAATTTATTGTGATCCACACAATCAAAGGCTTTAGCATAGTCAATGAAGCAGAAGTAGATGTTTTTCTGGTACTCTCTTGCTTTCTCCATAATCCAGCGAATGTTGGCAATTTGATCTCTAGTTCCTCTACCTCTTCGAAACCCAGCTTATACTTCTGGCAATTCTCTATCCATGTACTGTTGGAGCCTAGCTTGTAGAATTTTGAGCATGACCTTGCTAGCGTGTGAAATTAGTGCAATTGTGCGATAGTTTGAACATTCCTTCACATTGCCCTTCTTTGGGATTGGAATGTAAACTGACCTTTTCCAATCCTGTGGCCACTGTTGTTTTTTCCAAATTTGTTGGCAAATTGAGTGCAGCACTTTAACAGCATCTTCTTTTAAGACTTTGAATAACTCCGCTGGGATACCATCACCTCCACTAGCTTTGTTGTTAGTAATGCTTTCTAAGGCCCATTTAACTTCGCTTTCCAGGATGTCTGGCTCGAGGTCAGTGATTATACCATCGTGGTTGTCAAGGACATTGAGGTCCTTCTTGTATAGTTCTTACCTCTTTTTAGATCCCTTTAAATGGCACTGGAGACTGTGTAACAGTGAACAATAATGCAGATTTTATTTAATAGGCAGGGATGGTATGGGGTAGTCAGGAACTGGAAAGGCTGAGGTAAAATTGTTGGTAAAACAGTATATATTTCTGTCGACAGACAAAATGGTGTTGAAGCAACTTATTTTCACAAATTCTTGGTTCTTATCAGTGAGAGATGGTTGACTAAGTACTTTGGTTTCAGTTACAATGTTTCTGCATATAGTTTCCTAATAACTGTTCAGGTTTTCTGGAAAGTTCACTCTTGTAGTGTATCAAATTCTTTCCCCTTTCATGAAATCACAATGTGTCTTCTTTCCCCTGAGCAGTCTATAACTGTTTCCTTTCGCAACAGACCAGAGATTGCCTCAGTGCCAATTCCCTGTATAACTGGACAGAACGTAGATTTCTTCCCTGAAAATATAATCCTATTCTTTTTTGGCCTGATTGGGAGCTTCATCCTGCTACCCAGTCACTCTTTGCCAAAATCTCAAACCCCAGTTCTTAGTGTCTGTATGAAAACCTACTTCAGCTTTAACTGACAAAAGACTCTAAGGCCCTGGTCATACGGGCCAGAAAACGCGGGTGGAGGGGCGTGGCAATTCGTCCCGGAGCTAAATAAGGCACGGTAGCCCGATCACACGGGCCACCAGGTTGCCACGCTCCAGCTCTGCACCCCGATCACACTGCGCTGCTGCAGTGCAGCAAAAAAGCAGCACAGCAGACCACGCAAGTGCAAAGTGTTGTGAAGTGTGCATGCACCATTGGGGGCGGGCCACTGTTGGTGTCTTGTGTGCGCGCATGCGCTGTTCAGCTTTGGTGCGCATCCCATGGAAACTTACAACATCCAGAAACCCCGGGGACATGGGCAGGCATCGGAAACCACAGGATACTGGTGCTCCTGCGATCAGACGCCAGCCTTTGCCCCGGGGTTTCTGGAAACTAGTACTTCGGACCTAGTAGTTTTTTACTCCGCATTTTCCACGGGAAGCCACGGGTTGGCCACGGGAGCACTACGCCTCCCAGATGTGCTCGTATGATCGTGTACGTAAAGTCCATAGGGCTCCCGTGCCTTCAGCGGGGCAAATGCTCAGTGTGAACGGGGCCTAAATTCTTAAGATAGAATTCTTTCTCAGGTTATGCTTACCACAGTTAAGACCAGGAGTCTCTGCCTTTATTCAAAAGGTGTTCCTGTCTGACAAACTTTTAGTCAGACTCTTCAGACATCCACTCCTTTAGCTGAACTTCTACTTTAATGAACAGTAACTGCTGCTGAACTCAAAACAAATTAACTCTCCTCTCAGCACACAGCTGATCTTATATTTCCCTCAGCTGGTGCTGGCCAGTCAGAGAAACATTCTAGAGCAGAGTTAACTATTCGCTTCATTTCCCTGACTTTGCTGCATTAGGAAAACAGTGTTTTAAATGTAGTCTGTTGCACCCTGCCTTCTGAAACCTGATGAGTCAGTTAAATTCAAGAAACTATACTGGAGTGTTTAGAAAACACTGAAACAAAAGCCTCTCATCTCAAAGATTCTAAGAGTGTGTGAAAAGCTTTAAAACTCTCAATTGCTGGAAACATATGAACTGTAATTTGTGAGAATATTATTACCTCAGAGTTCTTATTGATATACCTCAGACATTTTACCCTTGATTTCACTTGACCTTTCCCCCTCTACATTGAATAAATTTAATTTTGAACATTATAAAGCCTCCTGTATGCCATTTCAGAAGTTTAAGCTCAGAGGATGATCTTGTCTCTTCCCTCAAGATCCTGGGCTGAGACAGCATAAAAATACAATAAAGTGAAAGAGTGGAACAGCCATATATCTTCAGTCAAGAAGAAGATAGATAAAGGGGCTGCTCAGTCAGAAAGGAAGGGAAAATGGAGGGAAAATCCTGCTTCTGAGTGAGGGAATGGGGCTGGGTCATCATAACATCATCAGCAACTTACAATCTCTACCGGATAATAACAGTTTTGTCTTCACATGGGGACAGGCCCGTAGCCAGGATTTTTTTTGGCTTGTGAGACATTTTTTTTTTCTGGTGGGTCAGCCATTATGTGTCTGTCTATACATAACTGTATGAATGTCTGTGTTACTTCTCCTCTCCTTAAGGACAGGAATGCAGTTATTCACAACTTCAGCAGTTATTCAGCAACTTCTCACAATAATCCTGCGAAGGATGTTAGACTGAAAGTGCTAGCAAGTGTCCATGGCACAAGTGAGGATTCAAACCTGGATTTACCTAGATCCTAGCCCACCTTCCAAAGCAGCCCACCTTTCAGGGCGCCTTTCTTCCTTCAAACAGTTCATTGATTCTCCAGTTATTGCCTTTTAAATATTACTTCATCTCTACTCCACCTATCTCTCCAGGGGGACCCAAAGCAGCATACATTGTTCTCTTACCCTCTATGTTGTTCTCACAACAACCCTGTGAGGGAGGTTAGACTGAAACTGCTAGCAAGCTTCCATGGCATGAGTGAGGATTCAAACCTGGGTTTTCCTAGATCCTAGCCCACCTTCCAAAGCTGCCCACCTGAGTCTGACAACCCCCCCCCCAAGTCTGATGTGCCTACCAGCCAGGGTTCAAAGATCAGTGGCACTTTTAGTGTTGAAGTCGATGAGAAGTCATGACAGACTATCATGGGAAATACACAGGAGGGTGGAGAGGGAGAATGGAGAAGGAGCGAGAGCTGGTGAGTGTAGGGATACCAGCAAATCAGGGAGGGGGAGGGAGGGAGAGCTGGCAAGTTCCAGCAAATTAGGAAAAGGCAGCAAATCAGGAAGCAGGCAGGGAAAAGCATGTGGTGCAGTATGACTTTACAAATGATTAAAATAATTAAAATTAATTAAAAAAATTTTTTGCAGTAAGGCCTTGTGGGGCTTTGCTGATGCATGATGGGGCTGGGCCCTGAGGGGCCCCACTGTACCTAGGGGCCTGCATACAGAAGAAAATAAACTGATTCCACAGCTGTGAAAATGCCCAGGGAGGCCAGATGTGTGGAAGAGCCATGCCCACACTGAAAGTCAGTAGTAAGTCAAGCATGAAGAAAAGGTCTGAGATTAAAAGCAGTTGACAAGCAGATGCAAAATGGACATATTCTTCATTTCCAAAGACATCAGTCCAAAAGGGACTCCCTTTCATGTCCAAAGAGTGTATGAACATGTAGAATCTACATTTTAAGCCTGCACATCTTTCAAGCACACTTTCCTCTTTGGTCATTATAGTAAAAGTGTAAGGGGAGGTAGTTCCTTGCTCTTATGTACAATTCCTTTCCTGGTGTTTGCTATAACACTAGAACTTGCACTCTGTTTCAAAAAACAATACAGTCACAAAAACATGTTCTAATTTCAAATATTGTGAGAGACATGAACACAATAGGTGATGCCAAAACTGTGTCTTTTTCATACTTAGAGAAGCCTGTGGACTGAATGTATATTTCAGCACACAAACCTCTTTTCATGGCACTTTGGGTCAATGTCATATTTTTTTCTCAGTTGAGAAAATAAATATGAATATTATTCTTTCCCTCAAAATGGTTTATATGCAGCATCAGAACTGAATACAGCTATATGTTCAGATTTTATATCTCAAAAAATGGAAGACCCCCCCCCCAAGAAAAAAATAATGGATAAACTTGGAAAGTAAAGAATTCCTTCTGCAAACAGGATCCTCACATTGTTTAGTGGACTTTGGACCTCAAATTAATTGAAAGAGTTTGATCAGTGCACAAGTTTGTAATGGTAATAGAGAAGGGGCAAAAGTACAAATGAATGGAAGAAACTGAAAACTATAGCAAACCATGCCAATTAAAAAAATAATATTATAAATTCTCCTAGTTAAACTGGAATTAAAGAGGGGTGGAACTCAAAGGAAAGCAAACTTTCAAAACAAAATCCAGAACAAGGGGATCCACTCATTCCTAATAGTGAACTGTTTTCTCCAGCTAAATACATTTGTGCAAGGAACATGTGGATTGTAAAAACTAAATAATTATGCTTGTGGTAAAACAATAAACAGGAGTATCTCTCTAATTGGAAACAGTGAGTTTGTTTAGTTCAGTTCCATCATCTCTTCTGGGTCATGAGAAAGAGAATTTGAATATAAACTTCCAAAAGAAAAGAAATTCCTTCCTTACAGAGATTTGTATCCAGTCTAGCCTGGGAATGAGAAACTACACATGGAAGTTTGGATAACAGATACCCCTGAGTACTTAAGCTTGCTTCATATGTGGTTATGTTCTGATGGAATAACTTTGAGCTTGTTTATCTTTTGGTAACCTTTGCATATAGTTCCAGGGCCTTCACAGTCTGTTCATTATTGATTGCATGTTCTAACGTGAAAAGATGACCATTCCATTTTATCCTTTGGGGATTATTTTCAAGCATAATTTGTCACTGCAAGCAGATTATGAACCCTAAAATTGGAAAAATGGTCTCACATTCAAATTCCTTTACTGCATTACAGGAATGTTTGTCCTGTTGTCACTAGTCAGGCACTTTTAGTCTTACATTATGCTCTCATAGACACTTCCAGACAAGCAGAAGCTGCTTCTAGGAAAGTAGAAATTGAATCTGAATCAGGAAATCAGTAACACAATACTATTGAGATAGAGCAAGATGGGCAGCTGTGTTAGTCTGTTTGTAGCAGTAGAAAAGAGTAAGAGTCCAGTAGTACCTTAAAGACTAACAAAATTTGTGGTAGGGTATGAGCTTTTGTGAGTCACTGCTCACTTCCTCAAATACAGCTAGAATGAGTCCATCTGCTCTATATATTGGAAAGTAGAGTGATTTCAGATGCCAAATGACATTAGTAGGCAAATGACAATAGAAGGTGTGATTAAGTGTGATATGCAGAGAGGTAGTAGACAAAGAGAAATCACCACTGGTAATGAGACAGGAAACCTAGGTCTCAGTTCAATCAAGGTGGATGCATTGTCTTGAGCTTCACTATCAGTTGTTGTTATTAACTTCATTTATAGTCTGCCTTACCCACTGAGGCTCAAGGCAGATTACAAAATATGGGGAGAAGCCGCACTTCAATCAAACAGCAGGTGAACTACAAAATATAAAAACAATTGAAGCACCAAAGATTTCCAATAAACAAAATGATGTAGGCAAAGAACTCCCTAAGGCATCAAAACTGTCTAAAGTTTGAAATATCATACTGAAAAGAAGGTTAAAAAGGTTATAAAAGATAATGAATTTTAATAAAAGGATACAATAATCAGTGCTATATTTTCTAATAGTATCTTACAAAGAAGCAATCTCCTGAACTGATCATTATACTATAGTTTGTTTGTTTGTTTGTTTGTTTGTTTATTATTACATTTGTATCCTGCTCTCCCCAAAAGCAGGCTCAGGGCAGCTAACAATATTTGGCATAATGCACCAAATTCATAGAAAACATTTAAAACTATTTAAAACAATTAAACAATTTACAGTTAAAGTGCTCACAGTAACCAGTAAGTCACGATGGTGTGCCATATAATACAGCACACAATGTTCTCAGCTTAACAGTCTCTGGATTCCTCAAAATGGTATGACGCAATCTCGGTTAGGCTGGCCTTACACCACAGATATGGATTGCAGGCATTAATAGTAGTGGTGGGCGGCTCCTAATTGAAGGCCTGGTGGAAGAGCTCCATCTTACAGACCCTGTTCTGATTCCTTTATAAGAAATCCCTCCTGAACATTTCTGATTTGCACATTCTGTGAAATGATAGAAGCATGGGGACCTTACAGATAGCCTCAGGCAGGCCATTGCATTAGGCTTGCCAGTCTGTACACCATGGTTCCATGGCAGGCAATCTCCTGGACCCATCACCTGATCCCCACCGCTGCCCTTCAGCAAGAGCAAAACTGAGAGCTGAAAAGCAATGTTGCAGCATCAATTCCAACTGTAACATCATGACACTCTAGCAATGTTCCAAATGGGTTTACCATAGAGATTGGAGAATTCCTAAAGCATGGTTCCATCACTTCCAGGGGATACAGTGTTTATTAAGCATTGCAATACTGTATCAGAAATAGGAGGAAGAACTGGACAAGTGCTTTATCTCCAGCAAGACAACTGCTTCCCCCTTCTCAGCTTTTGCTGTCTGTGATATATGAGCAGAGCAGCAGAGCACCTGGGAGAAGGAGACTAAGGAAGGAAAAATCCAACTTTCTTCTAAGTACATGCATTGACAGAGAAATAAGATAAACTGGAGAAGGGAAGTACAAAAGTTAAAAAACAGATTTTCCCCCAATGTGTTTTGCTTTCTCTAGTACTCCCAGAGGGAGCAAAACACATCTGGAAAAGGGGGGGGAACCCAAAGCAATAGTGAAAAATGAGTGACAAAAGTGACAGTGCAGAAGTGGCCTTAATCCCTTTATCTCAGTGTCACCTGTCCAGTCAAGCCTTCTTGGGTCATCAACAGGGCCATTAGTAGCCATGGCCCAAGCCTTTGTTTCACCCTGGTAAAGCAATCATCACAATTGTTTATTTATTTATTTATTTATTTATTTATTTATTTATTATCAAACTTATACCCCGCCCTCCCCGCAATGCAGGCTCAGGGCGGCTTCCAATCGACATAAGATACAATAAAAACACAGTTAAAATCCAACAATTAAAACAATGCAGTACAAAATACAAATACAAATGTTCTCTAAAAGTTTCCCACTGAAAAGGACATACACCTTCCCACAGCTTCAGGGCACAATTTACTTATAAGAATTGGCCTCTGAAATCCACTCAGTGTGTTGAATGTTCTTAGTACCAACCACTTGCACCCCCTCTCATGGGCTTCTTTTCCCCCTCTCCTTCACAGAACAAAACTGGCCATTTTTCTCAAGATCTGCTGCTTCTGTGGACCTCTCCAAGACTGGTAAATATCACCTAATTCCTAAAACACTGTTTCCCCACTCCAGTTAGCTCTTGATTATTGTGTGTTTTGCTGAATGAACTTTTTTTAAAAAAAATCTTCATTTTCTCTGTTAATAAAAAGACTATTTTGAACAAATTGCCTGTTTATTTGAGATTTATCACAGGGACGATCCCCATGAACATTGATATTTCAAAACCTGTTGCCCACTCTCTCACTCATATGCTAATTCCTATGCAACTTTGGGTAACACCACCATTCCATTTTGCTAAGTGTAGACCCTTTTTCTAGTGCAGAAGGGTTTCTGTTGGCAATAGAGGCTTTTTTTCCTGTGGAATGCTTGTTGTGCCAGAAGAAGCTTCTGCATGTAGCTAAGTGAACTGGTAGGATCCAACCCATAAGTACAATATAGGTAACTACTTATTAAAAGACATACATTGTAAGAGTGTGAAATCAAAGTAGAGTATATTGATACAGTGCACAACTCATCAGTAAGTTGAACTTAAAGTCTGGACAGGAGGTTGAAAATTGCCAGTCTAGCCAAACAGAAGAGGATTATCGCTCCTAGAAAAAGGAGGAGATTTCTTACCCAGTTATTCAGAGGGTTCAACTCAGAAGGGACCCCTGGTTTGTGTGAAAAAGGAAATGGTCCTAGACTCTTCAAGAGTAGAAAAGGAAAAGTTATAATCTCACAAGGGCAGTATTTACATACAGGAAGAAATACTAATTTGCCAGGAAACTTTATAGAGGCCCTGGTCACATGGAGAATTTGCCATGCAGAAGGCACGAATGTCAGGTGGATTTTTGGGGCGTGATCACACTGCAACATCTGGGAAGCGTAGCGCTCCTGTGGCCAACCTGTGGCATCCCACACAGAAAGTGCACTAATAACCAGAAAACATGGGGCAAAGGCGGGCGTCTGATCATGGGAGCACTAGTATCCCATGGCATCCGGCGCCCATCCACTTCTCGTCGCAAACTGGATTTTTTTGTAAGTCTCCATAGGATGCACACAAATGCCAAACTGTGCATGCACACAAACATGAAACTGAAAGCAGTGCCACTCTGTGGAATGGCGCATGCACACAAATGCGAAACCAAGAACAGTGCTGCTCTGCTGAACTGCGCAAGTGCACAAATGTGACCTGTTGCAGCAACTCACCACGAAGCGATCCTTCATTCTTCAATCATGCACATGCAGGGACTCCATTGGAAAAAAAATTCCCCATTTGATCCAGAAGCGGTGGCTTGCGATTGCTGCTTGTGTAATCACAATGCGCCACTTCTTTGCCACGCTTCAGTATCGCCATGTGATCGGCAGCTAACAGCCTAAGCGCAGAGACTCGGGGGACCGTGTGATTGGGCTACTGTGCTTCATTTTGCTCCGAGGCAAACAACCACACTGCCCCCCCCCCTCCACGTCATCTGGCCTGTGTGACCAGGGCCTAAGACACATTGTTGCTGAAAGAAATCTCCAAGGCAAAGAAACCTCTCACAGTTAAGAACTGAGTCTCTAGGAATATAAACTTCAATTATAATCTGTTGCCTGTCCAAAATATGATAATTTGTATAAACAACCAAATTTACCTCAACTTCTCATCCTCTGCCTTATTCCTAACTCAGCTGTGCCTGTTCAATAAATCAACCTTTCTGTTTGAACTTTACTTTGTGTCAAGTGCCATTTCAAAAGGGATTTATAAGAAGGCTCCTGCTGAGTTACAATAAATCTCTGTCCTGGGCAAAAGCCAAATAAATTCTCTATCATGGGGTGGAACATGCAGAACATTATACTTCTATAATTCGAATATACTACTAAGAGGCTGCTCAGTCAGAGTGGGGAACAGTATTTCAACAGGAAAATCGACCTCACAGAGAAGAAGAAGCAGGGGTCTTCCATATCTGGATCTTGCAGTGCCTCTATTTTTCCCTTTGCCTCTTTCATCCTCTGTTGCTCAGGATCCACACTTCACTTTATTTCCAAGGATAGTCCTCTTACCATTAATGTTTCACTCACACGTGTGTGTGCAGTGTTCTGAGCTTTTCGCTCCCTACTGGAAGTTCACGGCAGTTTCTTCCTTACGTCTGGTTGTCAGGACGAGACACGCGTCGACTCGTGCTCGTTCAGACAAGCAGGACCGATCCCGGACCGAGCCCCCACTTCTGTTGGGCGAAATGCTCTCTAGGGGTGAAGCACTTCGCCACAGGTATAATTACTTTGGGATCTTTCGGTCTATGTTTACGGGGAATGGGCTGCCACGGGAACTTCCCAGTAAAGAAGCGAGAAACAAGGCTTCAGAATAATGTTTTGTTTACTCAATAGCAGTTTCACTCAACAAATACAGTTCACACACACATACATTCAAGGTCTAAGAATAAAAGATAGATAAAGCACAATTGCATGAGCAGGTTATCGTTGTTTTCGTTGAGGGCAATATTTACCTCCAAGGCGCGGCTCCTAAAGTCTTCCAGCGAGTGGAGTAGGGTAGGGTAGGAAGTATGGAAGAAGGGACACGCGGTCTAGACCAGCTAGCATACACGTGTATAATTCCAGCGGCCGACTGGAACAAAGCGAGGCAAGGGTTCGGGTACAGGATGGGGGCTTAAGAGGGTAAAAGCAGACAGACAGAGGTCGTGGTTTCCGCAGCAGCAAGGTGGGGGTGTAGTAGAGCTCTCTGAAGCAGCCCAGAGATCGCGTTTTTATAGCGTCTTGGGTGCTGGGCGGAGAAGGCCAGGCGGTATACACCTACTGACCCTCCCAGTTGGCTGTGTCAGTGTAAATTTCAAATCTTATTGGCTACGCTGTCCGTTGGATACCTGAGGGCTGGGCAGAGGAGGCTGGCTGGCAGGCAGATGGTGTCTCCAGGTAGCTGATGGCCCTGGCATTGTTGTGTGTATGGTTCTCCTATTGTCTGGGGTGGGGAAGGCAGTTAATCTCATCATGCAAACGACTTGCAGATGGAAAGTCCTTTGTCTGCTGTATGGCCCTTAATTCTGTGTAGGTGACATGCAGCAGGTATGCAATGGAGTCCCTCAGAGCAAAAAGACAGCTTTTTCCTTCCTTCTGGGCTTCTCTCTTGGCATCCATTTTACAGTCTAACAAGCACACAGGCCATGTGGCAACAGCAAACAGTCCGTAACAAAGCCCCATAATGGCGTCGGGGCTAACACCTAGCACTGGAATAAACCAGAGAATGCCCTCCTGTTCACTTGATGCCCATCACCCAAGGTGTGGAAAGCAGGGATAATTGCAAGATGACTGAAATGTCTCCACAGAGAACTATAATTTGAAGATTATGTCAGTTTAAGAAGCTTGATACCCTAACTTGACTGCAGCATAGTAAAAAGAAAATCCCCAGATTGACTATCTCTGCTCATAAAAGTGACTTAGATTGCTTCTTTCCACTCATGCTTTTGGCTTAACTGTCAAAATCAATTAATGTGATAAATAATAGATTGCAGCCTTTTCCCCATTCCAGCAAAAGGTTTGCATTTTACATTTATGAGTGGTAGGAACACAAAGCTTCAAACAAAAGCTCTTCATATTCGGACCTCATGAGCTTGAAGATGTGACTTATTTGAAATGTTCATTCCCCCACCCCCCAATTTCAATTCTGCCCATCACCACAGTCAAATTTTTCTCAGAGTTTGGAGGATATTTGGAGCTAACTACCAGTAGTAAAGACAAGCAGCACAGCTTATGGTGTGTGTGTGTGGGGGGGGTGTCATTCCTGTCAGGCCATAGGCATAAAAGGTCAGCAGAGCCCAGAATAAAGCCATGTCCCTGAGCTACAAAATTGGCATGAAGAGCAAAGGGACATGGAACAGGCAGAGTATCTAAACAAACGAAACATTTGCCAAGTCAGGCCCAGAGCCAAACATTCTTGGCTGCATTTTGCTGTCCTTCCCTATTAGGCAAGGTTGAAAAAAGTAACTAAAAGTAGAGTAAAGCTGGTGTAGTCTTCAGAGTCCCTGGGTGGAAGGGCTTCTGGCAACTCTATATCCTACTTCAGCATATGTGGAATTTGACTCCTGCTGCTCTACATTTAAGATCCTTTGGTTCCTTCAGTGCTGATGAGGGGAGGAGGGCAGCATTTACTATAGCCCTTTTTGGCCAAGGCCCTAAATCCCTCACTTTAACTCACATCACTATCTATCTATCTCTATCTCTATCTCTATCTCTATCTCTATCTCTATCTCTATCTCTATCTCTATCTCTATCTCTATCTCTATCTCTATCTATAAACACCAGGGGTTCATCAAGTGGTGCTCATGGCAAATGGGTATTATTTATGCTACTATAAACGAGTAGCTCTTATTTTAATTCCTTACTCGTGTCTAGCTGATCAGATTCCTTGTGTGGCTGGAATTGTATACATCTGGTAAAGGGATGCAATCAGCCACCAACATGGTCAGTGTGCCACTGTCTCGTACAATTCACTTCCAAAACCTTCTTTCCTTTGTTACAGCTACAACCTCAGGACAGAATTCTAATGTAAATTTTACTTATAAATATACTTGGTAAATGCCATTGGAAGGAGTCTATTGGTATCTTCATGTTTCAGACAATTATGTTTGCAAATCTAAATCTAGAATCCTGTAGGGGAAAACATAGCTGGGGAAAAACACAGTAAAAGAAAGACTTAAACACCACATCTCCCCTTCTACTTTTAAAACAGCTTCTACAAAACAGCTACAAAGACAAAACAGCTTTTAGTTTAAAAAGAAGTGTTGAGTATAATAACTTCAGTTTGGCTTCCACATTCCAAAGGTGAGTCCTTTCCATCGGTATTTCAAGAACAAAGAAAAGAGAAGTTGATTATGGAAAATGCATGCTCTTACACACAATAGTCTAGGACAGCCTTTTTCTTGCTGTTGTTGATCACAGTCCTACTGCACCTAACAGTTTCCATGGAAAAATTCTGTGCCTTGCAGAGTATGTTCCCCATGTCTTATTTTCATGGCAGAATGGCTTTCACATTTGCTGAATCAGCTAAGTATCTTCCAAAGTAACAGGGGTTTGTATTCATCTAATCACTTCAAGAAACTGAATTCCACATCTGGATTACCTTAGATAGAAAGGCTGTCTCCCCCATACACTGATAGGAAGCTTTATAATCTGCCTTATATCAAAGGAGGTAAACTGTTCTACATCTTTTCTTCAAAAATATGTGTCTTTTAACAAGCCCCTGTACAATTATGGTTCCATAATTAAGGAATACCATTGTTTTTGCCCATATGTGATCTGGATCTCATGTATTAGAGCATCACTTCTAAGGGTATTACCATCCTTAGTATTAACATCCTTAGTTCTAGTACTAATATCATCATCCATTATATGACAAAAGACAAATGAGTCATGATCACATAATGTATGAAGTTAAGCTATTATTAGAGGTGAGCAAATGTTCTTTCTGGTAGCCATTTGTATTTTTGTCAGTGGTTTTGATTCTCTGATTTTTGCTGTTAGTTTTGTAGATTTTCATTGAGTAAACACATTGTACCATTTGCATATACAATGAACATTTTATTTATTCATACTTCATTTAATACATAATGCTGATTAATTTATGCATACATAATGTATACATTGTTTGGGGAAAAATTCTAAATGTGTATCAGGTTCCTTTGGGTGAGGCCTGAGTCCAGAGCTTTCATGCCCTCTAGAGTTTGTTTGTTTAATTTATACCCCACCCTTCCCAAAAGAGCTGGCTCAGGGCAGCTTACACAGTTTGATACATAAATAACAATTAAAATCCACATTAAATCATCTAAAAACAGTTTAATTATAAACAATTCAAGCATAAAGTGCTGGTGATGTTTAATTAATTGCATTAACAATGGTGTACTGTATGAGTGCATACAAGGCCTGACAAATGTTCTGTTCTATGACCTTCCTGGTACGAGTGGTGACACAGGCTGTAGATGTCAAAGCCAAGGGCCAGGAATGGGAGGAATGTCTTTGCTGCAAGACTTGCAAACCTGATCAGGAGGGCTTTAAACTGAAGACATCGGGGATGGGAAGTAAAAGCCTGATGTTGTGCGGCATCCCCAACACTAAATTTAAGAAGGGGAGTGACCAGAGAATAAATGAATGGGAGAGAGGTGAGTTCAGTAATTTTCAGGTAAAATCGAAGGGACCTACAGTAGGAAAGGATGTCTGTGATCTGAAATGTCTTTATACTTATGCACAGAGTATGGGAAATAAACAGGAGGAACTTGAACTTCAAATATTGTAAAGTAATTATGATCTGATAGATATCACTGAGACTTGGTGGGATGAGTCTCATATATGAAGCACAGCGATTGAAGAATATACGTTGTTCAAATGGAACAGAATAAACCAAAAAGGTGGCAGGGTGGCACTATATGTCAAGAATGAATACACTTGCACTGTAATTCAGGATTTTGAGCATTGCCCTGTTGAAAGTGTGTGGGTAAGGATAGAGCGGGGGGGGGGAGAAGGGGATATTGTTGTGGGGGTATACTACAGAGCTCCAAACCAACCAGAGGAATGGGATGATGCATTTGTAAAATGGCTTGCTAAACTTTCACAGAGACAGGATGTAGTGGTTATGGGAGATTTCAACTATCCAGATATTTCCTGGAAATCTAACTCTGCTAGACATGGGGTATCCCGCAGATTCTTGAATATTGTGGACAACTTCATCTCTCAGAAGGTGGAGGTGGGAACCAGAGGATCTGCTATCCTAGATTTAATTCTAACAGGGAAGAACTGGTTGATGAGGTGAATGTTGTAGGATCCTTGAGGAATAGTGACCATGTCAGCTTGGAATTTGGCATAGTGAGGGATGAGAAACCAGGACATAGTAGGACTTGTATCCTGGACTTCAGGAAAGCTGATTTAAAAAAACTCAGAGAAATATTAGGTAGGATCCCGTGGCTGGAAATGCTGAGGGGGAAATTTGCACAGGAAGGATGGAAGATGCTGAAAAATGAAGTGCTTAAGGCACAATCCCAAACTGTTCCAGTAAGAAAGAAAGGTGGGAAATTGGTAATGAAGCCGAGGTGGCTG
Organism: Gekko gecko; assembly: GCA_029375565.1. Taxonomy (NCBI): domain Eukaryota; kingdom Metazoa; phylum Chordata; class Lepidosauria; order Squamata; family Gekkonidae; genus Gekko; species Gekko gecko. The sequence goes on from JAPDNY010000006.1 coordinate 90,286,370, forward strand.
AACAAGGAACTCTCTGAAGAGCTGAGACTAAAAAGGGAAATGTACAGGAAATGGAAGGAGAGCCAAATTACTGAGGGTGAGTACAAGAAGCAGGCTCGAATCTGTAGGGATGGTGTCAGAAAGGCTAAAGTGCAGATGGAGCTGAGACTTGTGAGGGATGCTAAAAATAACAAAAAAGATTTCTATGCCTATGTTTGGAGCAAAAAGAAGAACAGGGATGGGGGACGCTCATTGCTAGGGGAAGGTGGTCAAGTCTTAACGAGGGATGAAGGCAAAGCAGAATTACTCAACTCTCACTATGCATCAGTCTTTAACCGTAAGGCGAGCTGTATACAAACTGAAGAATGCAGGGCATATGAAGGAAGGAGGAACTGCCAGTCCAGAGTAAGTAAGGAAATGTTTAGAGATCATCTAGTTGACTTAAATACTTTTAAATCTCCAGGGCCGGATGGCTTGCATCCCAGCTAAAGAAACTGCTGATGTTATTTCAGAGCCTCTGGCTCTAATCTTTGAGATGTTCTGGAGTACTGGTGTTGTGCCGGAAGACTGGAGAAGAGCGAATGTTGTCCTGAGCTTCAAGGAGGGAAAAAAGACAGACCCAAGAAATTACAGGCCTGTCAGCTTGACATCAATACCTGGAAAGATTCTAGAGCAGATTATCAAATGCTCTGTCTGTGAGCACCTTGAACGGAATGAGTTAATTGGTAGTAGCCAGCATGAGTTTATCAAGAATAAGTCATGCCAGACCAACCTTATCTCCTTTTTTGACATAGTTACTAAAATGGTTGACTCTGGCAATGCTGTGGATATAGTGTCTAGATTTCAGTAAAGCATTTGACAAAGTTTCTCATGATATCCTTGAGGATAAGCTGGTTAAGTATGGGCTGGATTGTGCAACCATTGGCTGGATTCATGGTTGGTTGAAAAATCGTACCCAACAAGTGCTTGTAAATGGCTTGTAAATGGTTCTGCGTCTACGTGGAGGAAAGTCTCGAGTGGAGTACCACAGGGCTCAGTCCTGAGTCCAGTGTTGTTCAGTGTTTTTATAAATGACCTGGAGGAAGACATAGAGGGGATGCTTATCAAATTTGCAGATGACACAAAGCTGGGTGAAACAGCAGGGATGAGATATTCAAAATTGTTTCCATTTATGATTACAAAAATGTTTGTAGCTACAGTTGGGATGGGGGGGCATGCACTCACCCCATATGCAGTTTTCAGTTAATTAACTGATTTAAATGTCCCTCAGAATCCTTGGTACAGCAGCTAAAGTGTAATTGAGCTCTGCCTTGAGTTTGTAATTGAGCTGGTAAGTGAGCTCTCCCACTTAACAATCTTCTAACAGTTGTTCATGTACTTGAAGCACAAGAAGTGATAGTCAAAGTAGATTTTCCTTAGGACTTTGGATCTATTCTGCTTTCTCTGTGGCTCTTGTCTTCTCCCATTTGGAGAAAAAAGGGGAAGAAGGTGTAAGGACTGGTTTTCAGGGGGAAATGCAGGGATAACCTTTCTTTTAACCAATAGTTATTTACTCTATAGATATAAGGCAGATAATAGCAGAGGCATAAAGGTTGTAGAGAAAGCCAGAACACCAAACTGAACACTACTTTCATGTTCCACAAACTTTTGCCTTCTTGCCTCCAATGGGGTGGTAAAATAGATTTTTTGTGGTAGTGATTGAAATTAGATGCACCTCAGTAAAGATGAAGGAGTTGTGCAAATGGATATGAGCCAAGCAAGAATACTCATTTTGAGCAGTTTGTAGCAGTTCATGGGTGGAGCAGAGACCAGGGGTTTAAAGTCCCTTTAAATCCCTGATTTCTGTTCCCTGCGAAAGGTGCAAAAACAACTGAGCAGCAGGTAGGCACTCCCCACTGTGTAGCTGTTTTTTTGTGCTGTCTTCTGCAATGCCTTTAAAGTTTAAAGGGACTGCACAAGATAGACCAAAACAGCTGAGTGGCAGGGAGCAAGCTGCTTCCTGCTGCTCAGCTCTTTTTCTGGCTTTCTGCAAACCCCATTTGAAGGGACTATAGTCCCTTTCAACATGGTTTGCAGGCCATGAACCACAAACCAGTTTGGTTCATAAATGAACCTCCTGGTTTGGTTGGTTTGTGGTTTGGTTCATGGTTTGGCCACAAACCAAACCAAACTACATTTTCCTAGTTCATGCCCATTACTAATTGTTACACAGTTCTCTGAATAACATCTTCGGAAAGCAGGGAGAATAGAGATCTACAATAAAGACGTGTGTAGTAGAATGCAAGGGTTGCTATACAGAGGAAGGCAATGGCAAACAACCTCTGTTAGTGTGTCACCTTGGAAACCGTGTGCTATCACCATAAGTCAGCTGTGACTTGACAGCACTTTACATGCACACAGTGAGTATGGGGTTTGGGGTCTATCAAGTACTAGTAGTCAGTAAACTCTCACCAATCCAATGACAGCTGATGACTCTTCACACTTGTCAAGATTAGCCTGGTGTTTTGGGGACTCCAGCTAGGGTTCCTAAGTATTTACCGCATGAGAGTGGGGGATGCATGCTCCCTGGCCGGACCAGTCCTCCTTATAATGCACCATGCCGTCGCCAGGAAGTGACGCCAGGCTACGCTCTGGCAATGGGGCTGAAAACTTGATGGTACCATTGAGTTTCCAGCCACATTGCCAGAGCGTCACCTAGCATCACTTCCTGGCGACGGCATCATGCATGCGTCTTTCCTTCCCCCGGGGATGGTCCTGCCAGGACGTATCCGTCCCCCGCCGAAATACGGTAAGTTCTTGGCAAGCCTAACTCCAGCAGTTTTCAAACATTGAACTGATTACTAGGGCAAGCTAAAATAGATCTCATTCCCAAACTGTGATTAAAAAAAACTAGATAATTTAGCTTTCCTAGGAATATAAGCAGATGAATTGTAGAGTTTATTTTCTTCCTTATCACATGCTATAGAACAAAAGAACTTTGGCTTTTCTTTCTTACTTCCTTTCTTTTTTTCCTGCAAGTGAATCTATTTTCTGTCTCTAAAGCCCTTTGTAAAACAATGGATTTTCCAGTACGTTTGGGCCCAGCATTGGCCTTAGGATTTTCTGGTTTTGGCAGCCATTGTGTTGGCAGAGTTCCCTTAGCCTCTGAGACCCACTGCTGATTGATCCCTGTAATCCAATCCATTTTCAACAAGGCACTTCAGTTCCAATAAAAACAAGGGGCTTTGCTGATTGCTGGTTTCAGTTGCAGCTGTTGGAGCCACTAATCTAAAGAGTAATACTTCACACACACACACACACACACACAGAGGGGGGACTCTACTGTCTAAAATAAATAGATTGCTATTTTATTAAATTAATATCAAATGACAGTGGCCTATTGTTCTGATTTGTAAACACCATAGCCTATGACTTCACTATATTCTTTTTTTAAAAAATGTAATGCTAATATATACTCAGGAAAAAGATTACAATGCACAATGTGTTAGTGCTATATTTTTCTGGAGGGTGGAAATGCTTACCTTTCACCTGTTACCTCTTTAAAATATGGATACAATAGTAGCCACATATTGGGCAAAGATGTACCATTTGAGTCATATGCTGAGGTCTGATCCTTATGCTTCTACAAAGATGCAACATCTTATAACTGTGTTCTGAGCTACATTTGTTTTGAAGATGCAAATAGGAAAATCCAACGTCATAAGTTCCTGGGGGCATAAAATCACCTTGTGTTTTTGATCTCCAAAATAGTGGCATATCTAGCTTATTTGGCTCCTGGGGTGGATAGCTTTTTAACAACCCCTCCCCCATCTCTCTTGCTGTCAAGTCACAGCTGACTCCATAGGGTTTTCAAGGCAAGAGACATTTGGAGGTGGTTTGCCATTTCCTGCCATGTTGAGAGCTGCTTCAGTAATTGCCAACCTGTAGGTCATTTTCTCTCTTCCTTTTCTTGCATCCAGCTCAGCCAGATTTTGCAAAGCAGTGGTTAGGGTATCGCAGCAAGATAAAACAGCCTTTCCCTCTTTTGATTTCTCTCCCTCTTTTCCACACTTTTCCATACTTTCCCCTCTTTTCCACACTTCATTTATGTCTCCACCTAATTTGTCCATGTCCCCCTCCCCTTATTTTCACTTCTTGCTCTCAAGACCTTCTCTTCTCTATCCTTCTTGGTGAGAGAATGTATTTAAGAGTAGTATAGTAGCAAACATTTGTTAATATTTGGAACACAAGCGCTCTGGGTTTGCTGGGCACTGTACATTGCACTGGTTCTGCTGGGCTTCCAACCACCCCTTGCTTAGACTGTGATTTTGTGCTTGACATTAGTCCTGTTGAGCTGGCATTGCCAAAATGATACTGGACTCTGCTGGGCACCCAGTGTACATTGGTACTGCTGGTACTGCTGGGTAAAGTGTACATTGCACTAGTTCTTCTGGGCTTACGAAAATGCTCCCCTTCAGTTTCTACTGCAGAGATACTCTGGTATGACTTTTGTCCTTTGGAAACAATAGAGGATGAGGACTACTTTTTTTGGGGGGGGTAGTGTGTTTCCTTTCAACCAGTCAGGTGAAGCTTGCGATTACTATTTTGTAATGATTTGGCTAGTGTTAGTTAGTAAAAGTATTACACAGGAAGACTCCTAACTCTCAAAAATGCCTTGTAGATGTTTAGGAAGGTCAGTTTCAAAATGAAGAACAGAAACCCTCCCAAGTGCCTGCTCAGAATACAAGTGGTGTGATGATGATCTGGTTATTATTATTTGTTTTATTTTATGACTAGGAAGCAAAGCCTGTTGTGGAGGAAGACAACAGGCCCTAGAAAGGAAGGGAGGGAGGGTGGAAGGGAGGGAAGGTCGGAGGAAGGAAGGAAGGAAGGAAGGAAGGAAGGAAGGAAGGAAGGAAGGAAGGAAGGAAGAGGAGAGTGAAAGGAAGAAGGAGAGAGGAAGAAAGGAAAGGGGGAAAGGAAGGGAAGAGGGGCAGAACGGGCTTCTCTGGGCTTACTGGGCCCATAGAAGGCCCAGAGGATGTTGTGGGGGAAGAAAGGGCTTCTCTGGGCCTACTGAGCCCAGAGAAAGCCCAGAGAACGGTTGGGGGGCGGAACGGGCTTCTCTGGGCCTACTGGGCCGATAGAAGGCCCAGAGAATGGTTGGGGGCGGAACGGGCTTCTCTGGGCCTACTACACCCATAGAAGGCCCAGAGGACAGGGTGGGGGGTGGAATGGGCTTCTCTCACTTGCCTCGGCCTTGAGGGCCTGTCCCTGTGCTCAGTCTGCAGACGGTCCTCTCCTGTCAGAGGACCGGAGCAGACTGAGCCAAAGACACTGGCCGGGGCTGACATGGGCAGGACTCCACCAAGCAGCCAGTCAACCCCAGCCAGCGTCTTTTGACTTCCAGTTCTTGCGCCCTATCAATTGTGGCAAGCATAGAATGTTGGTGACCAAAATTCTATTATATATAAGGACAGAATTATTACTGAACATAATTTTGTTGTATTAAGGAGGGGCCCTGACCAATGTTCTCTCTAAGCTGTGCATGTGAGTAGCCACTTATTAACACCGGAAGCCCCACTTAGTAGCAATCAGGAAGCCCCCACTTAGTAGCAATCTGTAGTGACACAGGGTCTTGCACTGCCCATAGCCCATTTTAAGATTACAGCAGTTATATTCGGCTCAGGATGTGAACTGCTCTGCTCAGTAGGGGGGAAATTAGAGGGAACATTGGCCCTGACCTGGATAGCCCCAGCTTAGCCTGATCTCATCAGATCTCAGAAGCTAAGCAGGGCCAATGTGGAGGCAGGCAATGGCAAACTACCTCCAAATGTGTCTTGCCTTGAAAACCCTACAGGGTTGCCATAAGTCAACTGTGACCTGACAGCAAAAAAAAAAAAAAATCATCATCACACCACTTGTATTCTGAGCAGGCACTTGGGAGGGTTTCTGTTCTTCATTTTGAAACTGACCTTCCTAAACATCTACAAGGCATTTTTGAGAGTTAGGAGTCTTCCTGTGTAATACTTTTACTAACTAACACTAGCCAAATCATTACAAAATAGTAATCGCAAGCTTCACCTGACTGGTTGAAAGGAAACACACTACCCCCCCAAAAAAAAGTAGTCCTCATCCTCTATTGTTTCCAAAGGACAAAAGTCATACCAGAGTATCTCTGCAGTAGAAACTGAAGGGGAGCATTTTCGTAAGCCCAGAAGAACTAGTGCAATGTACACTTTACCCAGCAGTACCAGCAGTACCAATGTACACTGGGTGCCCAGCAGAGTCCAGTATCATTTTGGCAATGCCAGCTCAACAGGACTAATGTCAAGCGGCTGTCTCTGGTGCCCTTGGCATTTGACCTGTGGCAGCAGGGGCTGCTTGACTTCTCCCAGTTTCCTCTATCATCCTTGGCATTTGGTCGGTGTCTGCTGGGGCGCTCTGTTGGTGTCTGCTGGGGCATTCAACTTCTCCCAGTTCCCCCTCTGCTCCCTGCTCAATTTCCTCCCGGCTTTCCGGCTATCTGTGGGACTGTGGAGACCACGTTCTCTGGCGTTTCCAGCTTCCCCATCCACTCGGTTAACACATGATTAGAATGGGGAGGGGACCAGAACTAGGGCTGAGGTCACCGCTGTTGCTGGGACCTCGCTGTAGCCTGCCCTGGAGAACCTCGCTGCTATTGCTGGGACCTTGATGGGACTATGCTACTATTCTGAGATCTCACTGTGGCCCACCCTGGCAAATCCTGTTGGCACCTGCGATTGTCACCCCTGTGGAGGAGCCTTCTATCGGAGGAGCATGGTGAGAGCCTGGGGAGTGCCAGGGTGCTAGGAAGCGACATGTTGTGAATGACTGCTGGATTGGGCAGGTGTAGGGCTCTACTATGTAGATGGCCCCCTTCTGGTCTTGGCTGGACCCTGGAACTATTATCAAAGTGAAACTTCATGCTTTGCAGGGAATGAACAACCCTGGCCCGGATTTCCCCCCCTCGGAATTATCATCTGAATTTACCACCTGCAGGCAGGCCTGGACCTCCCCCTCCTTGAACTTACCACCTGTGCCTGTTAGGGCAGAGTTGGGTGAGGTGTGGCCTTCGAGCACCTGCTGGCACCTGCTAAAGTGTAGACAGGAGTAAGTAGTGTAGATTAGGGTAGTGCAGAGTAGATTAGGTTAGTTTACACTAGTAGTTAGTTGGCTGGATTATGTCTTCCACCCCTCATTGTGTATTTGTTAGATTAGAATAGTTTTAGTCTTGGGGGGGGAGAAGGAATTGCAAGAAGGGAAGTCAGGATGGGTAGGATTTGTTATTATACTCATTGTGAATTGCTAACTGTAACTGGAATTGGAAATTGGAAGTTTGGGGGCTGTATTGAGTGGTGTCCCTCACTTGACGGGTGGGGAGGAGTGTGGGATTGAGCAAATCAGTAACAGCTTGGCAATAGCCCCATGGTGGCCGAGACTAATGAGCAAAGGCTGCTAGCGGGTGATGACCAGCAAAGGGATACCAGTGCTCCTGGGGAGGGGATAGTATTGTGGTGGGACCAGACAGAATTGGAAAGGAAGGAAACAGAGACGTAGATGGGCTCGGCCCTCTTCCAGTCTGTGTCCCATCCTGATGGTATCAGGTAGTGGGGCTAGGTTGAAACACCCCTCTGCGACTTTGGTGTTGTGTAACACCAGATCCATAAATAACAAGACTGCGATCCTCCATGACTTTGTGTCAGAGCAGGACGCAGACTTGGCATATGTGACCGAGACCTGGTTGCGAGACAGGGAGATGGTAGCACTCTCCCAGTTGGCTCCTCCTGAGTATTCAGTCCTTCATCAATTTCAGACTAAGGAGTGGGGATGAGGAGTGGCTTTGTTCATTGGGGAGAGTTACACCTTCAGGGCACTCCTGCCACCGAAACTCATGGGCATAGAGTGTGCCGGCTTTGTCTGGGAAGTCGGGGAGAGTTTGGCTATCTGGCTGGTGTACCGACTGCCCAACGTACCGACAAGTATCCTGCCATCCCTTCTGGAGGCTGTATCAGGCTGGGCGCTTGAGCATCCATGACTGTTAGTCTTGGGTGACTTCAACGTCCATGCCGATGATGCAACCTCCATGCAGGCAATGGACCTGGTGTCATCCATGGTGGTGCTGGGAGTTTCCCAATTTGTAACGGCCCCCACTCACCAAGCAGGGCACATGCTCGATTTGATTTTCGTGGTGGGGATTATGGTGGACTGGATTATGACTATGGCCATACCATGCCCTGAAGGCCCATGTAAATATCCCTGTCAGGTTTCTGCTTGTCCCAGAGTGCTTTCCCACCTGTGGCCGTGGTGTCGGGTGCCGGGGTGAGGGCGTGGTGCTGGGAGTGGGGGACCTCCAAAGGTTGAGGAGACGGTGAGGCCTCAGTTTGACAGGGGACGGGGGACGGGGTCACCCCTCTTGTCCTGCTGCCTCAACCTGGGAATGTGCCTTGCCCTCTGTCACTCCCTTCTCTCTCGCTCCCGGTGTATTGCTCCTTGGCATGCTCTTCCTCACCGGCCTCTCCATCCCCACCACCTTATATCCTTCCCCCCTCTTTCCAGCACCACCCAGGCTCCTCTCTGACTCCCCCTTCCCCAGGCCCCGCCCCCCTTGATAAGACCAGACGCTCTCCTCGCGTCCAGGGTGTGGGTGCTTCCATGCCGTCAACGTGGACCTTCAGGGGTGGGGTGACCGTTCCGGCACCCCTCTCCGCTGCTTCCCAGGGTCGCGGCTCTCCCTGGCCTCCCCTCTTCCCCCAGGCTGCCTGCGGCCCCAGCGACGTCTCCCGCCGCTGGGAGTGTGGTGGGGGTCTCCGCGGACGAGTGGAGTTGGCCTGCTCCTTCCAAGGGTCTGCGCTGGGACTCAGGTGAGTGCTCTGTTCCAGTCGTGGTGGGAGGGAGCGATGCCCGGCCTGGGACTCTAGGACCGGGACAATCCCACTCCAACCTGTTTGGGCAGTGAGCATATTTTAGCTCTCCCAAAGAGTCAAATGGATCCCATGTATATCCAGATGGCCCTGCAGGACCTGATGCTCCCTGGTGGCTCGTTGAATGAGCTTGTCAAAGATTGGAAAAGTCGGTTCTCAGCGGCTATTGATGAGATTGCTCCCTGGTGCCCTCTGCGCCCCCACCTAAGACTGGCTCCATGGTATACACAGGAGCTGAGGATGATGAAGCGGGAGCTTAGATGGCTAGAGAGACAGTGGTGTCGTGCTCGTGATGAAGCAGCAAGAGCATCCTATAGGACATTTATGAGATCCTATGAGATGTCAGTCAAGGCTGCAAAAAAAGTTTTTTATGCAGCTACAATAGCATCTGCGAGCTCCCACCAAACCCAATTATTTAGAACAATTTAGTCTTTGACTACTCTGCCACAGGGCAAACCAAATGATAAGGAATTGGATATTGGCTGTGAGGCTTTTGCGAGCTTTTTCACAGATGAAATCTTGTCACTCTGCCACTACCTCCCTGCCACAGTTGAGACAGTAATGGAACTTGAGTCTCCATGCATGTCTTCTGGTCTTCTGAATTATTTCAGTCTGCTCAGTCTAGAGGAGGTTGACAAATTGCTCTCATCGGTTCACCCAACCACCTGTAGTTTGGACCTGTGTCCTTTGTGGCTGGCTAAAGCTGGCCATGGGGGGTTACAAGGGAACTAAGGGAGATCATCAACACTTCCCTTGTGAGGGACTGTTCCCTAGTGCCCTGAAGGAGACGGTAGTATGCCCCCTGTTAAAAAAGGCATCGCTCGATCTGGCTAAATTAGCCAACTACTGGATGGTATCCAACTTATCCTACTTGGTTAAATTAATTGAGAAGTCGGTGGCAAATCATTTGCAGGCCTCCACATTAGACACCTACCAGTCTGGCTTCCAACCAGGCCATGGGACAGAGACAGTCCTGGTCACCCTCACAAATGATCTCTGAAGGCATCTGGATTGAGGCGGTATGGCAGTGCTGATGTTGTTAGACCTGTCAGTGGCATTCGACACAGTCGACCATCAACTACTGGTCCACTGCCTCACCGATACCGGGATTCAGGGGTCAGCCTTACAGTGGCTTTCCTCATTTCTTCGGGGCTGGGGACAGAGAGTGGCAGTTGGGGAGCAACTGTCCAGATGGCAGTGTGCAGAGTGTCCCAAGGTGCAGTGCTCTTCCCAATGCTGTTTAACATCGATATCCACCCCCTCGCCCAGATTGCCCGGAGATATGGGCTGGGTTGTCATCAATATTCTGATGATACCCAGCTCTACCTGTTGATGGACGGCCAGACAGACTCTAGTCTGGGAGATCTGGACCTGGCATTGAAAGCCATGGCTGGTTGGCTTAGACTGAGCCAACTGAAATTAAATCCAATGAAGACAGAGGTCCTGTGCCTAAGTCGGAGCAGTCGAAGGTTATGGGTCTCTCTCCTGACCTTTGATGGGGCGCCGTTGGTGCCAGCACCAGGGGTTAGGAGTTTGGAAATGCTCCTGGATACCTCCCTGATGATGGAGGCCCAGGTAGCAGCCACTGCAAAGTCAGCCTTTCATCACCTATGGTTGATTAAGCCGTTGGTTCCTTTCCTTGAACACAATGACCTAGCAACAGTGATCCATGCATTGGTCACCTCAAGATTGGATTACTGCAATGCTCTTTACAAGGGGCTGCCCTTGTCTCAAATCTGGAAGCTGCAGCTGGTGCAGAATGCAGCAGCGAGGCTGTTGTTATGTCTTCCCATGCAGGAACACATCCAGCCTGCCCTAAAAACCCTGCACTGGCTGTCACTAGCATATTGGATATGGTTCAAGGTGGTGGTACTTACCTTTAAAGCCCTATATGGCCGGGGACCTACTTAGCTGAGGGACCACCTTTCCCCACATGCACCCCAGTGAGCACTAAGATCGGGTTCCCAAAATCACCTGGTTCTTCCGGGGCCTAAAGAGGCCAGCTTGGCTACAATGAGGGTCAGAGCCTTTTCTGTAGCGGCCCCTCACTGTTGGAACGAGCTCCCAGAGGACATCAGGGCCCTGTGGGACCTGTTACAGTTCTGCATGGTCTGTAAAATGGAGCTCTTCCACCAGGCTTTTAAGTAGGGAACGCCCCGATTGCATGGCCGTGGCCCAATGGAGCTCTTCCACCAGGCTTTTAAGTAGGGAATGCCCCGATTGCATGGCCCTGGCCCGATTACCAATTGTGCCAACAATTGTACCATCATTGGTACTCACAATACCAATGGCACCACCAATGGAGGCTTACAGCTGGGCGTGAGCTTACAGGCACCATTCAGCTGACAGTCATTGGATCTTTCACCGTCTTTTTAACATAAGTTATACTTACGATGTATGTTTTACATTGACTGATAGTTTTAATAGAATTTTAATGTATATCTATGTACGTTGTTAGCCACCCTGAGCCGCCAGAAGATGGGAAGGGCAGGATATAAATGTAAATATAAATAAATAAAATAAAATAAATCTTCCATACTATGTGCTCCATTCCCCTTACGGACTTTAAATTACTGGCCATAAAGGATACCCTCTTGCCCTGGTAAGGGATGCAAAAACCCTGAGAAAACCCATTCAGCAAATACAAACCATCAGAATGCCAGGGATAGTTCTGCAACAGGACCTCAAGCACTCTCAACTTTATGGGTATTGGCCCCCTTTGCAGGCGCCTGCCTGGACCCTCTCCCTTCTGTCCTCCTGCAGCCCCTCTGGGCCTTGCCCTGGAAGCATGCGAAGAAGGAGTGTGGGCCCCCACACAACAGGCAATCATGCTGATACTGACATGACTTCCTGCTACACACACCCTGGGCCCCAAACTCCCAGCAAATCTGGCAGGGTTGAACCACCTGCCCCACCTAGTATCAGGGACTGGAAGCCACCGCCACACAGGACACTGGGTGGCCACTATGGGACCGGTCGCTGGAGTTCAGCCTGGAGGAGGCCATAACCTGCAACCAAAGGTGCAGATGGATCTGGTCCCATCGCAGTGACGGGTTCATGGCAGCCTGCATCCTGAACTCCTTCTCATACTGAAGCCAGGCAGGGCCAGTGAAACCAGTGTAGCCCTTGTAAATGATATCTAAATATTGGAAGCTGCCCGGAGAGGCTGCGCCTTAGACAGAACCCCTGCATATATCAAGAAACTTGTTAGCCCATTGGCCCAGGTCCTGTCCATTTTCACCTTCCTATACTTCTCTTTATCCCTGTCCTCAAGCTTCTCCTTCTCCTTCTTTTCCAGCTCCTGAAACAAGAGCATGAAAACATCCATGTATTCACCCCTGAAAATTTCCCCCCTCGTTGCTGGTAGAAGGTGATCACCCAAAGGGAGTGCCAAATCCCCAAAGGGGAAGGCTGCAGCAGGGGCTGCCACATAGGACACACCACCTGGTGATGGACCCCCCCACCAAGGAGTAGCCTGCATGCCACATGCCTGTGCATGAGCAGCCAGACAATCCCCAGGTGAGGCGCCAGGTGCCGAAGCAGTGACACATGCCTGTCTGCAAACATGACCACAAACAGGGGTTGTAGGGGGTAGACATCAATCCCCCGGGTGTTGGCTGCCCCCAGGGCCAGCCGCCTGCAGTGTGATGTGAACAAGACTTACCTGTAGCCATAGAGGAACCAGCCAAGGTGTCCAGCTGTTGCTGCTGGTCTGAGGCCATTGAGGAAGAAGCCAAACCTTGATCGTGAGGTGCTGCCCCGTCCTTTTTTGCGGCCTGAGATGCAGTCCGCCCTTCAACAAGAGACAGATGGGTTAAAACCTCTGCTTTGGAAGTGCTTATTGGCAGCAGAGCAAGTTTCCTTGGACCCCCGCACTCCTTGCCCAGGCCTAGCAAGAGGCAGGGATACCCCCGTGGCCTGCTCCACCGCATTCAGCCAATCCAAAATAGCCTGTTGGACCACATTGTTGTCATCCTCTGAAGATGACAAGGCTGGGGCTGACCTCTTGGGAGGTTGTTTAGGGTCTGGGTGCTTGCCTTTGGAACGGCCTGCCCTTTTCCTAGGAGCCATGCCACCTGCACCCAAGCCATCCAAAAAGCAAGATGGAAACACTTTCCTAAGCTCACACTCCCCTACCCAACTCAAACACAGAGGGGGTCCCTTGGGCTGGGTCCACAAAATGGCTGCCCTGTTGGAAAGGCACAAATGGCTGCCTGATCTTGGCTCAAGATGGCCACCCCATTGGGTCACTCCGCCCCACCATGTTTCCAAGATGAATAAATAGAAAAAGAAAAGGGGGGTTGCCAGCCCACTGTGGCTTAGTGCCTTGAAGCCAAGAAGAGGAAGGGGCAAGAGCCAGGTGCCTCCTACCCAAAAGGCCTACCCAAGCTGCAGCCCCAGGGAGCTAAAGGAGTCCTCTCCCCAGTGAGGCCTGCCCCTAGATATCCAAGCAGGCAGTGTATAGGAACACCGCCTGTATAGGGGCCCACCTCTCGAAGCCACCTTCCCTGCCACAACCCCACATGCCAAAGCCTAAGCAGGAGTGCTAGCGGGGCCCATGCAGGCCGCCTGGGGCACAAGAAGCCATGCTGGCCCTCCTGTCCATGTACCACTGCTGGGCCATTCCCTGCCACTGCATCCACCACCCCAAACCAAGAACTTGAGTACTCTGCTGCTCCCACACTGTTCACCACCACATTCCAGCCAGCCACATGCTGCTGTCGCAATCACTGCCGCAAACTCTGGATCCGTGCCTCGCCATGCCCAGCTGGGCACTAGATGTGCCCCGAGGCTGCTGGGCCCTCCCCAAGGAGCTCCTCCATGTGTCCCCTGAGAAGGTAGGCCCAAACTTGGCTGTGCTGCAGAGCTCCTCTGCATCTGAAATCCACTGCGGGACTGTGGTCAAAGAAGGGGGCAACTTAAAAGCTCTTTGGCCCCACTCTCTGAAAGGACCTGTATGCAGCATTTTGCCACTGAAAAAATAATGGCCCACCTCTCCAGCTGGGTGGCAAAGGTGCTTCCCCAGCCCCACGGCCACAAGGGCCGGGGGCTGTTCGAATCAGATTATATAAGAAGAATTCCATTGTTTCATTCGATCTGTATTTAATTATTAAAATAGGCACAGGTTCCAACAACTCTGGTTTATCTTCCAAAGGGAGAATCTTCTTCTTTGTCATCTCAGCAGTTGAAAGATTTGTGGGAGGGTTTGTAGTGTCCTGGCCCCACTGCTGGACCACCTGATGGCACCTGGTATTTTTGTCCACTGTGTGACAGAGTGTTGGACTAGATGGGCCATTGGTCTGATTCAACATTGGCTTCTCTTATGTTCTTATGTCAGGTTGTTAATAATGGTGTTGAGTTGTCCTATAAAGCTTCTTATCTTCTCTTTAGGCACAAAAGTCAGATCTTGGTTCAAACTTTGTTCTTCAGATGTGGTCTGTTGTTGTGGGTCTTCCAATTCAATTACAGTTTCCTTTTGTTCCTTTTCAAAGAATCTCTGAAAGGCTTCTTGGACTGCTTCTCTGACCTCATATTGAATTATTTCAATGAGCCTCTTTTTGCTCCCTGGAAAATTGTATCTCTTCCATACCATCAAAGGCATCTCGGTTGTCCATCTCGTTACACGTGTTTTGGGAATCCATCTTCTTCATCTAACAGGGTTCTAGTTATATCCAGTACAAACAACAGTCTCTGGGCTTATGTTTTCTTTAAGCCTCACCGCTGTTCCCAAACACAGTCTCTGTAGCCACATTAATTCCAAAGGTTTTCAATGTAGACTAAACAATACACAGTTTCGTTTTTAAAGCCAGGGTCAATGCTATGATGAGGTTCTGGACTCTCTTATGTGGGTGTAAAGCAGCTTTGCAGTGATGGCTCCCTGACTGTGCACCTTCGTGGTTTGGCTTTGGGATGATCTTGAACTGCCAGCTGCTCACTGCCGCTTGCGGGGCACAGGATCAAGTCCCCTGAAACCGACCCTTCCTCCAAGAGAGTTGGTGGGACCTTGGGAGCTCCCAAAGATCCCCTAAAAACCACGGAGAGTCAGCAATTCTTGGGAGCTCCCCGAGAGATCGTCTGCTCCGCTGCTCTGTAACCCAGAAGTCTAAAGGAAAGACATTCTGCTGGACACAGCATGATGCTGGCTTCAAGGGCTCTCCAGCTGACTTCCCTCAAGCTGCACCCAGGACAGCTATTCCCATGCTTTTCTGCAGCTTCTGTTTGTTTCACCATAACTTCTATAAGAGAAATCCTCTTACGGATTGCATCCTAGGTGGTTAAAACACATGCATGAGCTCAGTGCAACAGGCTTCTTCTGATCTGCTCCACCAGACTTTCTGAGTCAGCCTTTGCACTCTTTGATTGACAGGATGTACTGCTTCCGCAAGCCTGATTCAATGTTCCAGCAGGAAAAACAGCAGTAGAGAGGGAAAAGTCAAAATAAAGTTATGGCACCAGATTTCCAGCTGAGAAAACACTGGCCACTCCTGCTATAGAGATGTTTATTCTATGTTTGCTATTCTTAGATGATTCTGGAGGAGGTATTACAGGAAGCACAATTAATTTTATATCTAGTGGAACTGGGTGGCAAAATAACTTGGCTGCAAGGGAACAATGAAGCACAGTGACTCTACTTCCAACAAAGAGGAAAATACTTTTTTTAAAAAAAGGCCCTAGACTTCCTGCTTGTTGCCTTGAAAAATTGACAAGTACATCCAAATATTAACAAATCAAAACGTAAACTGAAAATGCCTAATATGAAGTCCCTTACTTGTCCCATTTTTAAGGGCCTCAGAAAGTGGTGAGGAGTAGAACACTCAGTGTCTCTCCCTAGCTGAAAATAAAGAACACTTACCTTGTTATTGGCTTTTTAAATGGACTGAAGGATATAGTCACAGTTGCTTAGTAAACAATAGGCTTCATACTCTAAAACATACTGACAAGTGTGGTTATCTGGCACAGATAAATTGGAGCTCCCATTCACATAGGAAGAATGACAAGTCCCAGAGAGACAGTACCTGACACAGGGGGTTTGGAGGTGATACAGAAGTGTTTCTTGTCCCTCTGCCACCTGGAAATAAAGATTTTTGTCACTCTTGGCTGAGATACATCTGAGTCTCTGTGGTTTGCTGTTCCCCCCACCTCCCCAGCTTCCTTGATGTGTGCATGTGTGTTTTAAATAGGAGTGCTAGGCATGGTGGCAAGTCCTGCCCTGCTGGCACTATGTCACTTTCAGGTTGGTTGAATCCTTTCCCAGTTGAGCCATTCATGCCACACAGTCAAAGCTACTCCCTCCCGTTCATATTGTAAAACATTCCGAGACTTAAATGACTTACTATTAATTCGCCCCATTGATATATAAGTGACTTAAGCTCAACTAATTTCCTTTTAATCAGAGCCATCTTCTTGACAATCACTAGGATATTTGGATTTCTGGGTGTAATAGTTTTCCTATACTATGGGTTTAAAAATAAATGGCATGGTTAATAAGGTTAATGTGGATGGTTAATAAAGAAGACCTGAGGAGAGGCATGCTATGGATCCATAAGTGTGTTGGTGGATTAAATACTTAGGAGTTAATATTGCTACAGGCAATAAATATCTCTGCAAATATAATTTTACTCCATTACTTTCTGAAATAAAGGCAAAAATAGATGGCTAGTCAAAACTGAATATCTCATTTGTAGGCAGAATTAACATTATAAAAATGTCTATAATTCCATAAATAATCTTTATGCTTACTAATGTCCCAATTTTAATACAAGAGAAGAAACTGCAAGAAGTACAAAAACTTTTAAAGAACTGTATTTGGGGTAATAAGAAACTAAGAATAAGTCTGACTACTGTACAGGATAGATGGCATAGGAGAGGTTTTGGCTACAACCCAACTCTGTTAATCAAATAGATATTTCTGAAGGAGGACTCTTCTATATCTCATATTGAGCAAATATATGTTAAAGTTCCATGAGAAGTCTGGTTTTGGGTAAAAAAATGAGAGGCAGAGATTTTGCGGTCATACTGATTTCATTTTAATGCACTGTTGCATATCTGGTCGCAATTTGGCCAGAAAACCACACCTTCTATCTCTACATTAACTTCAGTTATCAGAATTTTTTTTTATCTTACCATGACCCTAATAAGCTCTTGAGGCGCTAGTTACCACATATTAACAATGAATAAAGGAGTTGTACTCTTTAAGGTTACGCTGGAAAAAGGAGGCACAAATATTTCCATATTTCAGTATTTACAAATTAAAAGCTTTATTGTACAGATAAGGAGAGGGATTTTTGAGAGGGTTATCAAAATATGAAGCGTTAGTTGTACAAGCAAGAGCAAAACTTATTTCTAGCATCTATCATATGCTGATAGACTTGGCTTGTAAGAAGGAAAAAGGCTATATAAAAAAAGTGACAGACTGCTTTCAGTCATCAAGTAAATCCTATCTTATGGAAGCATTTGTTTATATCAGGGTCAGCTGTTTCAGTGAATCTCTCTTTGAGAGAGAACATAATTAAAATGTCTAACCAATGGTACTTGTCACTGAATAGACTCTCCAAAATTTATAATACCAATAGTATGATACCTGTGCTTTGCTACGGTATTTAAGTTCCATAAATCCAGTTATAATACTGATGATGTGAAGTTTGAAATGTAACATTTGTTGTAGGAATTCTAATGGAGAAGATTGTAGTGTAAAAAATGAAGTGAGACATACTTACTCCCCCCTTCTACTGAAGGACATGTCTGTAGACCACATTGGTGAGTCTGCCCTCAGGCACTAGGATCACTAAGCTGTTTGGTGAGCTCACTCTGGAGCAAGCAACATAGAACTGTCCCTTTTAAGAAGCAGTCATCTGTTAAGTCAACTCCTGCCACCTTCCACGAAAGTGATGGCCTCTCTACTTGTGTTCCTGGATTGTTTTGCTCTTATGGAAAATGTGTTGCTCTGAGCACCTCAGGGTGACCTTGCTGGTACTTGGCCTGCGCAGCTCAGTGCACCGCAGGAGTACTATGTGCAAATATCTCTGCAGCATTCCTAAGTTGCGTCCTCCTTGTAGGCCAGGAGCTTTCTTGAGGGCAGTAAGAGGTGAGAGGTGTGAGGGGGAGTTGGTGTGAGGGAATGGTGATGTAGTGGACATTTCTTCAGGTTCACAAGGGAGACACGCATCAAAATGGCTCCTAGAAATGTCCTTTACTATCTCCCCATAAACATTCATACCCTGGCCCTGCTCCTACACCTGACAGACACCAGCCTGTCTGGTGTTGGAGGGACTGTATTTAAAGGCATCGGGGAGACTAGGCCAGCAGCAGTGCTAAAGCAATCCTGCTGAGTAAACCTCCCGGGTGGCGGTAAGCATCCCACCTCCTCTCCTACACCTGACAGGCAGCTGCCTGTCCGGTGTAGGATGGGGAGGGGGGAGAGGGGAGTATTAGAAGCCACTGTGGAAGCAGGGCTGGAAGGATCACTAAGGTGTTACTGCTGGGGCAAGCTCCTTCGTGGCTTTAAGCACCCTGCAACCACTGCTACACCTGACAGACAACCGCCTGTTAGGTGTAGGAGGTGGGGAAGTGTGTTGGAAGCCATCAGAGAGGCTGGGCCAGCAGCATCACTAAGGTGATCCTTCTGGGGTGGCGTCCTTGTTGGATTAAAGTACCCTGGTCTTGCTCCTACACCTGACAGACACTGGCCTGTCTGGTGCTGGGGGGGGATTGTATTTAAAGGCATTGGAGAGGCTGGGCCAGCAGCAGTGCTAAGGCAATCCTGCTGAGCAAACCTCCCTGGTGGCTGTAAGCATCCCACCTCCTCTCCTACACCTGACAGGCAGCTGTCTGTCCAGTGTAGGAGGGGGAGGGGGAGGAGTATTAGAAGCCACTGTGGAGGTGGGACTGCACCTGACAGACAACCGTCTGTTAGGTGTAGGAGATGGGGGGAAGTGTGTTGGAAGCCATCAGAGAGGCTGGGCCAGCAACTGTGCTTCATCTCACAGGTGGTTGTTGGCCACTCCTGATTTCCTCAACTGTCATTAGCTCTCTGCAGTCCCCTCTGTTTGTTTTTTTTATACCTCAGAACACCGAGCTCTGCAGCTGACCAATTAGAGAGTGGGGGGTGCAGGGAGGCAGCTGCCTGGCAGCTGCATAGGAATTAATGGGGGAGCACATTTTATTCCTTTTGACCCACTTAGGGTCAATTTCTAAAAATCCCTTCTAGAAACCCCCAAATTTGGTGTCTCTAGGTCCAGTGGTTTGGCCTGAGCATTGATTTTACATTGAGAGGACTTTCTTTTATATATATAGATATAGATGAAGAATTGTTGGTTTTCTCTCAAAGATAATGCTACCTTTTTAATATGTGCTGGGAGTACTCACCAGCTGTAAAATGTTGGAAAGAAATAGTAGCAAGCATTTCTGCTGGTATAGGCTATATACAATCACATGCACACCATTCATTTTATTCTTCCAAGTAAAAAAGAGTGGCTAGAGAAATTAATGATGTGGCGTGATGTGGTCCATGGGGTCGCGAAGAGTCGGACTCAACTGTGCGACTCAATAATGACAAGAGAAATTAAAAGATACATTCTGTATGATTAGAGTGATGGCTTATTTTAAAAAAGAAAGCCTGTAAATGATATTGATGGAGACAAATGGAGAATCAGATGGACAATTAATTTTGGTTTACAGAACATGTTTGAAAGCAGAGATACATACCAATTTCTCACAAGCCGCTGCTCCACCTTCACGTTTCCCTTTGCTCTGATCACATTAGTCAATTTTCCACTATTTGCTGCGCGGCCACATTTTGCCCTGGAGCTTCGCCCGATTTCCCCCACATCTACTTGATCCTGCTTTTTGAGGATCGAGTAGACATAGGTCTAAGTTAACTATTTACAGTCTTTAGTTGTAGATTTCCAGGTTTTATGGCCATGGTCTTGGCATTGTAGTACCTGACATTTTGCCAGCAGCTGTGACTGGCATCCTCAGAGATATAACACAGAAAGATGGAGTACTCTCTGTGTCAATGTGAGAAGAAAAGTGGTAGGCAGGTAATTTATATCTATTCAGGATGGTGGGATAGGGCTGAGTCATTATCTTATAGGAGTTTCCAAGGCTGTGACATGCTAATGGAGGAACTTTCCTGTGGAGGTTCTTTTGCATATGGACTGGCTGTTGAAATTCTAATCTTATTTGTAATGCTGTTAAGATGTAGAGCATTTTGTATTTTTCAGGCCAGGAAACCATGTTCTATTTATTTTTAAACTCTCTTTTTTCCTGGAGAAGCTGTGCCATGTATTGGTTGATGGTGGAAGTACAAGTCAGTTGCCAGCCTTGGATACACCCCTAACCCAGGGAGCTAGCAGATGCTGACATCTCTTTATTGAACATCCTGGACATATACTCCCCATTGATATGATGTTTCCCAGGACGATGTTGGATCCTGAAGCTGAAAGGATGGAGAGAAAAGTACCACCTTAAGACCCAGGACATCAAAACTAAAGGGGCATGGTCTGTAACAAGGGCGAAAGGGTCATTGTGTAAGTAATACTGTCAAGCCCCAACTGCCTACTTGATGGCCAGGGCATCTTTCTTGCATACCTTTGTTCTGCTGGCTGCAGCTTGCAGCTAATAAAGAATAAAGAATACTGGATGTTCTTATCCATCAACGTCTTGAGACAATACAGCCCCTAAGCCTCTGGCATGTACAATGAAAGGTTTTCCAGTGTCCAGGTTTTGTAGCACTGGTGCCTTTGATAGAACTGTCCTTCAGGTGTCAAAGGCCAGGTGTCGGGCTGGGGTCCAAAAAATTCCGGTAGGTTGCCATCCCTTCAGACAGTCTGATAAAGATCTGGCCAAGTTAGCAAAATGTGGAATACACTTACAATGATAACCAACCAGGCCCAGGAAGCACTACATCTGCCATTTGGTAATGGAGCAAGGGGTCATAGTTGTCCCTTGCCCACAAGGAAGTTCAGATATTTCAGCTCACAGAAGACCACCCATCTCTTCTTGCGGTTGGCTCGCAAGCCTGCTGCACTCAAGGCAGAAGTATCACCTCTAGGCCAGGGTCACCCTGGCCTTAGGCTGGTACCTGGTGGCTTCCTGAAACCTTATCATCCACCGTGAAGGACCTTAATCACATGCCCTGGTCATATACAGCTTTCTGAGTTAATTGGACATCCTCCAGGTTCTGGCTGGTTTCTTTTATGGCTTTCATCAATTGATCCTGCAGCCATCACATGGATTCCATCAGGGGCAAGACTTCATCCCACCGAGCATCCACAAGGTCCAGAATCCTTTGGGGTTTGTGCCTATAGAGCCACTCAAAGGAGGTGAGCCCAATGGAGGCTTGTGGGGTTTCTTGTACTGCAAACAACAGTGGGTCCAAATAGAGGTCCCACTGATTGGGTGATTGTTAGCTAAGTTGTGAAGTATCTGACTGAACCTCTTGACCAGCCTATCCACTTGGAAATGCCCTGCAGTGCTGAAGTTTCAATAGATGCCCACTGTTTGACACAATTGCTTCATTAAAGCTGTGGTGAATGGGGTGCCCTGATCTCCTGAATGAGAAAAAATGTAATAGTAATAGGCTACACCTGCTGTACACATATTCTGAAGGTAAACAGCTTCAGAGTAGTGGGCAGCATAGACCATGAGGACCAAAATGTACTGGATGCCCTAGGGGGTCCATGGTAGGGGTTCCATGAAGTCCATGGCAATGTGATTGAATGGGGACTGTACAAGGGAAGTGGTGATGGAGGGGGCCTGAGTGGACTTTGGAGTTAGACCCTCTGACACACTGGGAAACCCAACTGCACCTCCCAAGACCCTGGGGCCAGAAAAAAATGTGAGCCAAATGTTCTTATGACTCTGGTAACCCACCCAAGTGTGAACATGGATGAGGGATAGTACTTTTCCCTGATACTTTGTGGGCACCAACAATTCCCCCTCTGTCTGGCACTAGTTGAAACCAGATGCCCCCATCCTGGACCAGTCAGGGAATGGCATGCCATGCAATTTGGACTACTCCCTCACTGCTGCAGCTTCCCAGTAGGACTGTAGTGTTGGGCCATCCTCTTGTATTGCTCTGAATGCCAGGTCTATATCCTCTGCTGGGTCTCAGAAGTGGAAAGCCAAAGAGTTGAGGTGTCCTTACCTAGTTCAGGCTCCATTTGGACCTCTATGGAAAACACTGACTGTGGTGTTGTGACCATATGGAAGGTACAGTGGAAGCCTGGGGCATCCTGACTCAGGAGGACCAGTTATGGCAAGGATCACAATCCTGGCTACCTCCATCTCTGTGACTACCCCTTAGAAGGTGACAGAAGCCTTAACTACAAGGCACTCTTCTGTGTGCTGGTGGAAGCAGGAGACTACCACTGTCTATGGAACAGGGAAATAAGATGGCAGAAAATGGGTTCTTATCATGGAAAGTGAGTTCACACTGTTGAGTAGAGCCATCAGTCTTTGTCCAGCTACTTGTACCATCACTAGTGGGAGTGGGGGTCTCCAAGCTGATGTTGCTACTTGCATTGCCAGGTCCCAGCTGGCATCATATTCCATCAATGGACAGTCTTTTTTGAAATGGCCTCTTTGTTCACATTGGTAACAAGGACTAGGGGCTCTTCCTGCACTCACTGTCTGCTCAAATGGGACCAGGTCTTTGAGCATGGGGTACCCCTTAATAGACATTTCCCCATGGGGCCAATGCAGGGACCAGCAGTTTGGGCACTGTCTGTGCTTAGACCGCCTTGGGTACTTCTAGTCTTGTTCTTATCTGTTGCCAGTTTCACCCACCATCTTTCAGGTAGGAGACCAAGGCTCATGGTCAATTAGATTGCTGATAAGTGATAGTTTGGAACCTCTAATGATACGTCTCAGGGGTTATCTCATAGTGATCCAATATATCCACTTTTAAGGTCTTATAATTAGCCCCATCTTCCTGAGATAAGCCCCTGAAGGCAGCCTATGCCTCTCCTATCCACTGCTCTCAGAGCCAATGGGCTGCCTCCTCAATACACTCAAATATATATAAGTAGGCATACCCACCATTCTCAGGATCCAATTTGGTAATATGGAACAACAGAACTTATGAATCCCTGGCAGGTCCCAGTGATGTGTCTGACCCTGCAAACCTAACCCCTGTGGGCCCTGTGGAGTGCCTTCCGACACTCTACAGATGTCCTGTACCAAGGCCACCTGTTTTTCCTGCTGCTGCTGGGTAATATCCTGCAGCAGACTCCTTGGTGCTCCATCAGCTAATGCCCTAACTTGGTGAAGTCTATGTTGGCCATTGAGCCAGAGGAGGTGCTAGTGGTAGGCATTTCCTCCCCAGTTTCAACTGTGGTCAGTGCTTTCAATATTGGAGGATGGAGAAGGCCACCCCAGGAGTGCTGGAAAGAAACAGAGGGGGGATCTCACAGCGTCCACCATGTCATCCACCATTGTGTGGCACTCATGCCTTTCTATTGGGGCCTCACCACTCTCTGCCATTGCACCCTTTCCCCTGGCAACCCCATAGCAGGCCTTAAATGGGAGGGGCAGAACACCCATCCTTCCTCTCCCTTCCTAGACTGGCCATCTTTCTTGCAGGGAAGTGGCCCAGCCTTCAGCTTCCTCCTTGGCCTGCCTGCCCCCTCTTTATTTATAGGGCCTAAAAGCCCCTCCCATCTACCCTTCCACCAATCCCAGCCAACTCCCCACCTTCACCCCTGGTACCAGCTCATCCAAGACTGGCCTGTGTGTCAGCCCTCCTTCCTCTCCTCCTTTCCCCATTGTCCCACAGTCCGTCCTATTAACAGGCTCTGGCTCCACCCTGGCTGACTCCACCCTCTGCCTTGAAATTATGGAGGCAAGCTGAGGTGCCACACCTTCCTCAGGGCTCCTCAACCAAGTTCCCCCCAGTGGCCACCAATGCTCCCTGAAAGATATTGAGTGTCCTGCTCCAGGGTGCCACATCAGGCACATATTTGTATCCCATGCCTCTTGCCTTGTGGATCAGAAACGGCACCAACAAGACACCAGAAAATATATTCAGAGTCAGCAACCTTCTCTCCTCATTTCCGAATATTATTAGTTTACCTATTTGGTTTAAGTATAGTTGTTGTTCAGTCGCACAGTCAAGTCCAACGCTTCGTGACCCCATGGACCACATCACGCCAGGCCCTCCTGTCTTCCGTTGTGCTCCGGAGTTTGCTTAATTTCATTTTTGTTGCATCAATAACACTGTCTAACCATCTCATCCTTTGCTGTCCCCACCTTCTTTGACCTTCAATCATTCCCAGCATCAGGGTCTTCTCCAGTGAGTGTTCCCTTCTCATTTGGTGGCCAAAGTATTTGAGCTTCAGATTCAGTATCTGGCCTTCCAGGGAACAGTCAGGGTTGATTTCTTTTAGGATTGATTGATTTGATCTTGCAGTCCAAGGGACACTCAAGAGTCTTTTCCAGCACCATGATTCAAAAGATTCTATTTTTTGGTGCTTGGCCTTCCTTATGGTCCAACTCTCGCAGTCATACATTACTAGTGGGAATACCATTGCTTTGACCATATGGACTTCTGTTGGCAGAGTGATATCTGTACTTTTTATTATGTTGTCTAGGTTTGCCATTGCTTTCCTCCCAAGGAGCAGGAGTCTTTTAATTTCATGGCTGCAATCACCATTTGCAGTGATCTTGGATCCCAGGAATGGGAAGTCTGTCACTGCTTCCATGACTTCCCCTTCTATTTGCCAAGAAGTGATGGGGCCGGATGCCGTGATCTTAGTTTTTTTTGATGTTGAGTTTCAAGCCAACTTTTGCACTCTCCTCTTTCACCCTTAGAAAGAAGTTTTAGGTCCTCTTCACTTTCTGCCATTAGAGTGGTATCGTCTGCATATCTGAGGTTATTGATGTTTTTCCCGGCAATCTTAATTCTGGTTTGTGATTAATCCAGGCTGGCATTTTGCATGATGTACGCTGCATATAAATTAAATAAGCAAGATGACTATATACATCCTTGTTGTACTCCTTTTCCTATGCTAAACCGATCAGTTGTTCCATATCCAGTTCTAACTGTGGCTTCTTGACCCTTATACAGGTTTCTCTCTCTTTTTTTTTTTTTGGCCCCCCAAAGGGGAATTTATTATTTGCATTTCTATAAAACTACAACAGAAAAAATGAAGGGGGAAATCTATACTCTAAAGGAGAAAGGAGAAAGAACCTAACTAAAAACCCAAGTGCGAAGGTTTTTGCTTATAAAGTAGTTGTTACTCTTATTCAGTTACTTTGAAACATGAAGAGTGCCCGCCAATCATCACTTCTGTTGACAACATCAGCTTATCAGACTAAGCAGAGAATAATTCCAAAGTTAAAATACAGATAATCACAGCTCTTAAGACAAATTGGCATCTCCTTTTACGCTATGCTCCCCCCCGTAGGCAAAGTATTTAAAACCAATGTTCCCTCAGCAAGAATATTACAACAATTTATCTTCTTCTGTCTTCGATATAGCTTTTATAAATCTGGATCTGTCCAATCAAGATGTAGATAAAGTTCCTTTTTCCTTTTTCCAGGGACATCTTCTCTTCCTTAAACATCTTGAATCATAAAAGATCTTCCTTTTGTTGCATTCAAAGCACGCTTGTTGGAGAATCCAAACTTTCTCTTGGCAAGCAGATCTTGTGAAGCTGGGGTAGCGAACCCTCTACTCCGAACAAATAAACCGCTTTTCGATCCATTTGCCAATCCAACCGCAAGAAAAACTAAACTCAGAATCTCCTTGCCGTCCATAATTCTCTATTATCAGAATTGCATACCAAACACTGTCCCTTTAAAAGTTCAGCCGCTTTTAGTACAGATCCAGGTCACCACTCCACTTTAGCCACCAGGGGGCCCATGATTTACTTTGAAGACAGAGTCTATGGTTAGGTCACATGACCTGGCCTTCCACAATTCTCCTTCCTGAAGAAAACATTGGTCCTGCCTCCCTCTTCACCTCTTGTCGCCATATTTTGGGGATGTTTACATTAGCTGAGAAAGAATGCCAAAGTCTCTAAGATCTGTTTATACACTCAGTTTTCTTTCGGAAAGACTCTCCGTTACAGTCCATTGCCACAATCATGCTTTCACATTCGCTTAAGCATCGGGAGAAAGGGCGCAAAGAGACCACCCCTCAAAAGCCCCATGACAAGGAGCCATTCCCAAATGGCTCCAGGGGGAAGTGGATGGTCGCCCCCCCTCCAAACGGCCAGCGTGCAGATCATGCCCCCGGATCGACCGGGAGGCATGTCTGCTAGCGAGTCGCCATAGACCAGAAGTGCTCTTATACAGGTTTCTCAAGAGACATGTGAGGTGGTCTGGTTCTCTTTAAGGACTTGCCATAGATTGTTGTGATCCACACCATCAAAGGCTTTATCATAGTCAATGAAGCAAAAGTAGATGTTTTTCTGGTATTCCCTTGCTTTCTCCATAATCCAGCAAATGTTGCCAATTCGATCTCTAGTTCCTCTACCTCTTCAAAACCCAACTTGTACTTCTGGCAGTTCTCTATCCATGTACTGCTGAAGCCTAGCTTATAGGATCTTGAGCATAACCTTGCTAGCATGTGAAATGAGTGCAGTTGTGTGATAGCATGAACATTCCTTGGCATTGCCCTTCTTTGGGATTGGAATGTAAACTGACCAATCCTGTGGCCATTGTTGCATGTTCCAAATTTACTGGCATATGGAGTGCAGGACGTTAACAGCATTATCTTTTAAGAGTTTGAATAGTCAGCTGGGATACCATCGCCTCCATTAGCTTTGTTTTAGTAATGCTTTCTAAGGCCCATTTGACTTCACATTTCAGAATATCTGGCTCAAGGTCAGTGATTACACCGTCGCAGTTGTCAAGGACATTGAGGTCCTTCTTGTATAGTTCTTCTGCATACTCTTGCCATCTTTTCCTAATCTCTTCTGCTAGGTCCCTACTGTTTTTGTCCTTTATCATGGCCAGCTTTGCATGGAATGTTCCCTTGATTTCCCCAATTTTCTTGAAGAAATTCTATTGTTTTCCTCTATTACTTTGCATTGTTCATTCAGGAAAGCCTCCTTCTCTGGAGGCTTTCTCTGGAAATCTGCATTCAGTTGGGTAAACCTTTCCTTTTCACCTTTGCCTTTTGTTTTCCTTTTTCCTTTTTTTTAGTCAATTTTTTAAAAATTAGTTTTCGACGTAATCCCTGAAACTGAAGGATTGGCCCAAGAAAAGTGGCGAGAAGCTCCTCGGGAGGAGGGAGAGTGACGCAGTGTGCCGAGAAAGGGGCAGAGAAAGAAGTGGCGAAAGAGGGACAAAAGAAGGAACGAAACAAGGAAGGAACACTGACGAGGAGTGCCGAGAAAGGGGCGGAGGAAGGAATGCTGAGGGACAAGCAGTTGAAGGAGCAAATCAAGAAAAGACTCTGTTAGAGACTGAAAGACTGATTGGCAGGGAAGGAAAGAGGTGGTGGGGGAAGGGAGGAGGGACGGGGAGAGTTTCTTTACAACATAAACCCAGGTGAGGGGGAAATTCCAGGGGTAGCTCTGTGGGTAGCTGATCATTAACAGAATTAAAAACAAAAAGAGAGACTCTAAGGTAGTTGGGGACTGCCTGGAAATTACAGTGTTATCCTTTTTAAGGGTACACAGTCACAATTTCAATCAATTGAGTGGAAGTAGGTAGAGCTCTAAGCTGATTTCAGCGGCATATTGTTTGGCTTCACTCAAAAAATTACTTAAAAATTAGCTAAAGAGTTAAATATGTAATCAACTAGGTTAAAAGTTGCCCACCCCTAAACTTGCTCCTCTTCCCTCCCCTCCCCCCAATGAATTTATTTAATAATTACTTAATAATCGAAAGGCCCCTAGAGAAATAAAATAATAATAAATAAATAAAAAATACAAAAATACAAAATAATCAATAATAAATAAATAAATAAATAAAATAGTAAATAAATTTTAAAAAAATATTAAAACAAAAAGCACAAGCAGGACCATTGTAATACTAAATATATGCAAATATATAAATATGGCTTCTGGGAGTAGGAATGGCTCAACGGCATCCCCGAGCCAAACTACAGGTCTATCTCAACTTAAAGCAGCGATAACAACTCAAGATTTGCAAAAAATGATGCAAAATTTTCTCCAGATGGCAGCGGAACAAAACGCAGAAATTATAAAAAAAGACCTGGAGCCAATGCAGAGTAAAATTGATCAAATTGCGAAACAGTTAAAACATGACACTGAAGAGATTAAGATGGAAGTTAAAAAACTTGCCTGGAAAACAAGCCAACTACAAGAGAAGGTAGATGACATTGACCAGGAAGTCCTGGAACTAAGGGCAAAAACGGAGAAAATGGAAGTCTCTCTCATAACACTGGAAATGGGGAAAGCTGAAACGACTTTACAGTTCCAAAATATTTCAGAGAAATTAGGTAAAAATTTAAAACAAGAATTAGCCTGCAATATAACAGAGCAATTTAATATATTAGATGAAAAGGAACTGACAGATAGCATGGAAGCGGCGTATAGGAGAAACTCCGCATACTCCAAGAAATTTAAAACACCGAGAGAAGTCCACGTGAAATTCACAAGGAAATCAATTAGAGATCAAATTATCCAAGAAGCAAATAAAAAGCCCCTGATAGTAGAAGGTGTAGAGATAAGAATTCTGAAGGATATTCCGTGGCGTGTCAGGGAAAAACGGCATAAATATAATACCTTGGTAGAACTGTTGAAGAAAGGTGGGATCCAATACAGATGGCTCATTCCGGAAGGGCTGTTATTTACTTTTAGAAGCCAAAGATTTAAGATTGATTCAGTCTTTAAATTAGAATTTTTTTAAGAAAGGAATGGTGAAGATCTCGGATGGCAAAGGCCTGACGAGGATGAAGCATCCTCAGAAGATCAAGAAGAAGGAGAAGGAGGAGAGAGAGAACTCGAAAAAGACTCTGATGATGAAACGGCAGCCACCCAGAAGAAAACGGACGAAAAGAAACGGCAAATAAAATATAGAACCAAATCACAAATACAAACAAGATGGCAGCTCAAAAAAATGGTGATGAAAAAGAAAAAATAAGAAAGCCATTGACCAAAAAACTATCCTTAGTATCTGTCAACGTGAACGGTTTAAATAATCCGAAAAAAAGGAGAAGAATATTGCACCAAGTAGGAAAATTTAATAGCGATATTATTTGTCTCCAAGAAACCCATGTAAACCCGTGGCCTTTATAGCATCAGACAAAGTTTTAAAAAGAGGTGTAGTAACATATGCCCATGAGAAATTGAACCCCACACTGAAATTTATGTCCACAAATGGAAGGATTATAGGTGTACAAGTTACACTTAATGGGATGGAAGTCTTAGTGGCAAACATTTATGCCCCGAATCAAAACCAGGATAGTTTCTTTTTAGAACTTCATAAACATATAGGTAAAGCCAACCCAGAGAATGTCTGCATAGTAGGAGATTTTAACGCAGTCTCAGACCCCAAAGAAGACAGGATGAAGGTTAAGAAAACTCATAAATCGGGGGCAACATTAACAAGAAATTTTCTGAAACTAGCCGATGAATATAACCTAATAGACCTATGGAGAACCAGAAACCCACAGAAAAAAGATTATACTTTTTTCTCCAATAGGCATAAGTCATGGTCAAGGATTGACATGGCTTGGATAAATTCAGGTTTGATGAAACAAATTGCAGAGGTAGAAATTTTGGCGAATACTTTTGCTGATCATAACCCGTTATGGATTGTTTTTCAAGGGACCCCAAAAGTTACTAGGTGGAGAATTAATATAGGTTTATTAAGAGATAAAAGTTTTATCAAGAAATTAAAACAGGAGGTAAATGAATTTATTCAGTTAAATAGGACAGAAGATATAGGATTGTGTACTGTATGGGACACTTTAAAAGCATACATCAGAGGCATCTTTGTTAACCAAGAGTCGTGGAGGAATAAACAAAAAAGGGAAAAATTTAAAAACCTAACCACGGAATTAAGAAATCTAGAAAGAAGCAGCCATAACAAAAAAGATATACAGGAAATAAGGATAAAGATAAAACTATTACAGCATCGAATTAATGTATGGTTAACTGAAGAAATAGCTAAAAAAATTGAATATACTAAAGCATATCTGTTCGAAACCGCTAACAAACCCTCGCGTTAGCTGGCGCATAAAATTAAAAAGGAGAAAGGAAAAAAAAACATCTTAGCATTGAGAAATGAAAGCCAAGTACTACAATGTAAAGTTCAAGAATTAAAAATAATAGTAGAAAACTTCTATAAAGACTTATATAAACAAACGGCTCAAAATAGTCAGGAAATTACAGATTTCTTATCAAAATATGAAATGGGTAAATTCACAGAAGAACATAGACGATTGCTGAATGGTAAAGTATCCATGTTTGAGCTTACGGAGGCAATAAAAAAACAAAAATCAAAGAAGTTGCCAGGTCCAGATGCAATTCCAGCGGAAATATACAAGACATTGGAGGAACAAATTGTAATGCTATTTAAAGACTTAATTAATAATCTGATGGTAACAGGTAAAATTCCACAGTCTTGGAAGGAGGCTTTAATAACCCTTATTCATAAACAGGGCTCAGAAGCCGATGATATTAAAAACTATAGACCCATTTCGCTACTAAATGTAGACTATAAAATATCTGCCTCAATTTTAGCAAACAGGTTTAAAAAAATCATGGTAGAAGTCATACACAAAGATCAATCAGGCTTCCTTCCGAGAAGACAAATAAAAAACAACATAAGAAAGATGGTCAATATTCTAGAATATTATGATCAAAAGCCTGGAAAACAGGTAGCGTTTCTTTTCTTAGATGCAGAAAAGGCATTCGACAATGTGAGTTGGGACTACCTGAAACAGAAACTCCAGTTATGGAACTGTGGGAACGAATTTCTAACTTCCATTAACGCTATTTATGGAGAACAATATGCGAAAATCATAGTTAATGGAGACTTAACAGGTAATATCTCTATACAGAAAGGTACTAGGCAGGGATGCCCATTGTCGCCTTTACTATTTATCTTTGGATTGGAAACGTTGAATGTTTTAGTCAGAAATAACAAAAATATTACAGGTGCCAAGATTAAAAAAGAACAGGTCAAATTGCAAGCTTTTGCTGATGACTTAGTATTTATCTTAGAAGAACCCTTAAATTTGCTGAAGTTTCTACTGCAAGACCTACAGGAATACGGACAAGTGGCAGGGCTAAGAATGAACACGAATAAGACAAAAATTATTACGAAAAACTGTTCTAAGGAACAGTCCTCTGTAATTCAAAATAGTTCGCAAATACAGATAGTTGACAAAGTTAAATACCTAGGAATAATTTTGACAAACAACAATAAAGACCTATTTAAGAATAATTATACTAAACTCCTAGAAGAAATTAAAAAGGATCTAAATAGGTGGCAGGGGATGCATATCTCCTTTTGGGGCAGGATAGCTACAATAAAGATGAACATCCTACCACGGTTTTTATTTCTAGCGCAATGCCTACCCATTATTATAAATAAAAAATTCTTTGATGAAATAAACCGTTTGGCAAAAGCATTCATATGGAATGCTAAAAAGCCAAGAATAAATAGGAAACTGCTTACAGATAGTAAAGAAAAGGGTGGTCTGGGTCTTCCAAATTGGAAGTTATACTATCAAGCGGCAGCAATGGGCTGGATCAGAGACTGGATTCTTTTAGAGGAGGAAAGGACCCTGCATTTGGAAGGATTTGATCTACCTATGGGTTGGCATGCATATATCTGGTATAATCTAGATAAAAGACAGCAAGTTTTCCAAGATCATATTTTTAGAGGCCCCCTGATCAAAACTTGGAAGGAAATTAAAAATAAGTTTTACCATAGAATACCAAAGTGGCTGTCCCCAACGGAAGCTTTTATTCTCCCTCTTTATGGGAGAAGGACAAAAAATTGACTTACGAGCTGTTATTGACAGAAAATAACGATCTTAGACCTCTGGACTCACAAGTATTTCAGAAAGCAAAACTAACCATATGGGAAAAAATCCAAATAAATTCTAGATACAGTAAGGATAAAAAAATTAGTTTTCAGAATTCTAATACCCAACTGGACAAGATTTGGCTTTCCTCGGCTGATAAGTTGATTCAAAAGCTTTATAGATTTTTATTAGCAGAGGATCAATTGGATGAAGTCGTTAAGCCAAACATGATAGCTTGGAGCCAAGCTTGGAGCCAAGACATAATATTACATTGGACCAATGGTCTAGTTCTAAGAAATCGCTTAGATTTCTGAGAGCGACAAACTACAAAGAGAATATTTATAAAATGTTTTATCGGTGGCACTGGACACCTGATAAGATAGCCAAATGCTACAAAGGAAACTCTGATATCTGTTGGAGGTGTAAAAAAGAGGTAGGATCCTACCTTCATGTGTGGTGGAATTGTAAAAATATTAGACCCTTCTGGAAAATGATTAGTAAACTAATAGAAGAAATTTTAAATGTTAATATACAATTTACACCCGAAGTATTTTTGCTTAATATTCTCCCGACAGGATTTAGAAAAGATGATATAAGAATTACCCTGTACATAGCTACAGTGGCAAGGATATTAGTGGCAAAACGTTGGAAGAAAGAACTGCTCCCACACAAGGAAGAAATTATTAGTAATGTACTAGAAATTGCTGAATCGGATAAATTAAGCATTATTCTCTCAGGAAAAGATGATTTATTGCATGTGAATAGATGGGATAAATTTTATAAGTGGATGGAGAAGAGAGTTTGAAAAACTACCCATTGTAACCTCAAATGATGTTATCATATCTCTTTGTCTTTGTGTTATTTCTGTATTATTTTGGAAAATATATAAATAAAAAGGGGGGGGAATAACCAGAAAGCTGCTTTACAATATGAGACACTGCTTGGGAGAACTAAAAAAAAATAATATACCATCAAGCCAATAGACTGTGAAGCCTAAAGGTAGGAAAGTGACATAGCAGGGATCACGGTCTTTAGGCTAAGCTATTTGGCTGAAATGTAAAGAACCTTTCAACTGGGAAGCCTCAAACTCTTACCAAAATCTATCACGGATGAGGATATACCATTAGAGGCTGTGGGAAATGGTTGAATTTAAGAGGGATGACCTAAGGTGACTAGATATTCAAGATACCCAAGGATTCAAGGACTAAGCAGTGAAGGAACTAGTACAACATCTAGAGTTTTTTGTTTGTTTTGGATCAGAGAAAAACAATAGCTGGCAGAAAAAATGTTCAGCTTTTTTAACTTTAATAATTGCTGTAATGAATTTATTAACTGAATGTAATGAACTTTATTAACTGATGTAATGAATTTGTTAAAAACTAGTGGGTAGGAAAAGAAGTGATTAGAAGTGACTAGAAGTGACTGAAAGATATATAGTTTGATCCAGAATTTCAGAATAAAGAAGAGGGAAGTCTAGAAGAAGAAAGAAAGAAGAAGGAAGAGGGAAGATAGAAGAAGAGAAACTACAGAGGATCATATCCTGCATTATTACCTATATATATGCTCTTACCTCCATACATTTGTTGGATGTTTCTCTTTTTGTTTTTCTTTGTTTTTCTTTCTCTTTTCTAATTAGCTTGGTCTTGAACTAGAACACCCGTTATAGAAAGGTATAACACAAACTTTCTCTTTAACTCCACAATTTAAATTTATATAAGAACCAAGACTAGTTCTAAGTCTTATTTTAGATCTGGATTAGTTTAGGTGTAGGTATAGAAAAAAATATATGATAGCCCGGTTACTGGTTATTAAAAGTAATTTTGAAATAAATAGATCTAAGGAAACAAAAATCTAAAATTGTGGTAAAGAAACTAATTGAGCAAATATAAAGCTAGCAAGTATAGCAAATTTAAAAATGGATAAATTGGGGGGGGGAGATGCCCTTCTTTCTCTGCTTCTGCGGCAAACCTATCACAACTACCGTTGAAGGATCTGCAAAATCTAATCCAGGAATCAGTAACAGCTGCAGTAAATATTGCAGTAGAAACTGCTGTAGCTAAAGCAATTGAACCGATAAAAAAAAAAATTAGAAAAACTTTCCAAATTAGACAACCTATCAAGTCAACTGACTACCCAAACAGAAGAGATTAAAAAAACAAATAGTAGAAAACAAGCAAGACATAGCTACTCTTGCAAATTTAACAAAACAAGTTGGAATCCAAAATTGAAGATGTAGATGAACAATTACAAACTGTAAAAGATAAACAGGAGTCCCTTGAAGATGCTGTAATTAAACTGGAGATGGAAAAAGCTTCTTATATGTTAAGAATCCAAAATCTAATTGAAAAGAAAGAAGAAAACTTAAAACAAGAAATTACTCAAGCACTGGCAAACTATTTAGAGATGGAATCACCTTTAGAAATAGACCAAAATATAGATTTAGAATATAGAGTCAATTCTGCATATGTCAGACATAATAAAGTACCCAGAGAAGTACATACAAAATTTCTTAAAAGAGAATTAAAGGATAAGATTCTCAAAACTTCAAATGAAATACCACTTAAGATACAGGACTCAGAAACTAGAATCCTTAGAGAAATCCCATGGAGGGTTAGAGAAAAAAGACAAGACTATTCTGTACTGGTTAATCTTCTCAAAGCAAACAACGTACAATACAGATGGCTGCTACCAGAAGGTCTTTTCTTTATATAAAAAGGAAAAAGATACAAGATCAACTCAATTTTTAAATCAGAGGACTTCATTGAAAGACATGGGAAAGACCTTGGATGGCAGGAGGAAGAGGAAGAATTAACAGATGTGGAAGAAAATTCCCAGAAGCAGGATGAGGCCCGCAGGATAGAAACTACACAAGAGAAGAAAAATAAAAATAGAAGGGAAGAAATACACCCTTCACAAATTGTTACAAGACAACAACAAAGGGACAACAAAGAAGTAACAGAAGAAGATAAAGATGAATAGTCAAAGATTAAAGTTACTATCAATTAATTTTAATGGTCTGAATTCACCACAAAAAAGATCAATAATATTTCATCAAATAAAAAAAACCTAAGAGCAGATGTTATTTGTCTTCAGGAGACTCATATTAAAAATGGAGACCAACGTTTCCTTGAGATAAAAAAAAAAACTGGCTAAATCTTTCATAGCAGCAGATGGAAAAAAGAAAAAAAAAAAGGAGTAGTTATATACGCCAAGGAAAATCTGCAACTGGAACTGCTATTTAAATCAGAAGATGGACGACTCATGATAATTCAAATCCAAAGACAGATTTAAACACTTACAGCAAATATTTATGCTCCGAATCAAAAGCAAGAAAATTTTTATAAGTTAGTAAGGGAAACAGTGGCTAAACATACATTTGATGAGATATGCTTAGTGGGAGTATTCAACGTGGTGTTTGATAGAATAATGGACAGAAAAAGTTTATATACAAAACAGAAACAAGGTAACGAACTTCCAAAGTCTTTTATTAGAACAACAGAAGAGTTCAATCTCATAGATGCATGGAGAACCAGGAACATTGACAGAAAAGACTTTACCTTTTATTCAAATAGACATAAATCCTGGTCAAGGTTAGACATGGTGTGGTTGTCTTCAGAGATGGTCAACAACATCGGGGAGATTGAGATCCTCCCAGCTACCTTTGCAGACCATAATCCAATTATATTGACTCTAGTAAACACTCCAAGAAGAAAAAGATGGACTCTGAATACACTTCTTTTCAAAGACAAAAAAATTATAATGGAATCTAAGATGGAATTTCAAAATTTCTTTAGAGAAAACACACAATCAGAAGTCTTCATAGGAACAACATAGGCATAAGCGAGGGGATGGTTTATCAGGCAAAATGCCTGGAAAAAAAAAACAAGAAAATAGAGAACTCAACCAGATACAAGAAAAAATAAAAAGGAAGAAACCAAAATGAAATCGACAATTGTTAACCAACAATCTGCAAAAAATAAAATTAAAAGCCTACAACATCAGTTAAATTGTATTCTAACACAAGAGATTGGAAAAAAGATAAACTACGCGAGACAATATTACTTTGAGCACTCCAATAAGCCAACGAGATGGCTCACCTATAAATTAAGAACTGAAAGGGGGGGAAATTATAAAGAGCCTCAAAAATGAGGATGGAGAAGAAAAATATACTTTAAAAGATTTGAAAAAAGTGG
Source organism: Gekko gecko (assembly GCA_029375565.1). NCBI lineage: Eukaryota > Metazoa > Chordata > Lepidosauria > Squamata > Gekkonidae > Gekko > Gekko gecko. The sequence goes on from JAPDNY010000006.1 coordinate 90,322,420, forward strand.
CAGAACAGTTTTACAAGAGATTGTATGAGCAAGAAGCTATTCAAGAACAATAGTTTGAAAAATATGCAGAAGAAAAATTTACTGAAGTCCTTTTTTCCTCTGCTATTTGTAAAGCCTCATCAGACAGCCACTTTGCTTTCCTGCATTTCTGTTTCTTTGGGATGGTGCTGATTGCTGCCTCCTGTACAATGTCACGAACCTCCATTCATAGTTCTTCAGGCACTCTATCAAGTCTAGTTCCTTAAACCCAGGGTTTTTTTGTAGAAAAAGCCCAGCAGGAACTCATTAGCATAATAGGCCACACCCAACAGCAGAAACTCACAGTGCAGCTCATTAGCATATTAGGCCACACCCCCGTGTCATCCCTTGGCTTGCCCAGGTGCCCTGCGGATGCTGGGAGCTCGGGCAAGCCAGCCCTTGGACAGGCCAGAGAAGGCATGGGGAGGCATTTAAATGCCTCCCCGATCCATCCAGCCCCCCCCCCAGCCCATCCACCTCGGAGTTGTCGGGGGGATGCTCTACAGGCCTTCCCTCTGTAGCCACGCACACAGAGGTTTTGGCCAACTCTGGCCAGAGGGGGTGGCCAACTCTGAAGCCAGCCGGAACTCCATTCCTGTGTGTTCCTGCCCCAAAATAGCCCTGCTTAAACCTATTCTTCACCTCCACTGTATATTCATCAGGGATGTGATCTAGGTCAAACCTGAATGGCCTAGTGGTTTTCCCAACTTTCTTCATTTTAAGTCTGAATTTTGGAATGAGTAGCTCATAATCTGAGCCACAGTCAACTCCAGGTCTTGTTTTTACTGACTGTCTAGAGCTTCTCCATCTTTGACTGCAAATAATATAACCAATCTGATTTTGGTATTGCCCATATGGTGATGTCCATGTGTAGAGTTGCCTCTTAGGTTGTTGGAAGAGAGTGTTTGCTATGACCAGCATCCATTATTCCAGTTACCTTTTGACTTCCTACTTTAGCATTCCAGTCCCCTTTGAAGAGGAAGATATATCTCTTTTTTTGGTGTTAGTTCTAGGAGGTGTTGTAGGTCTTTATAGAACTGGTCCACTTCAGCTTCTTCTGCATCAGTGGTTGGGGCATAGACTTGGATTACTATGATGCTGAATGGTTTGCCTTGGATTCGGACTGAGATCATTCTGTCGTTTTTGAGATTATGGCCCATTGCTGCCTTTTGCACTCTCTTGTTGACTATAAAGGCCACACCATTTTTTCTACAGGATTCTTGGCCACAGATGTAGATATAATGGTTTTCTGAGTTAAATTCGCCCATTTCCATCCACTTTAGTTCACTGATTCCCAAGATGTCGATGTTCAGTCTTGCCATCTCATTTTTTACCATGTCAAGCTTACCTTGATTCATAGATCTTACATTCCAGATTTCTCTGCAGTATTGTTCTTTGCAGCATCAGACTTTCCTTTCACCATCAGACACATCCACAACTGCTCTTCTCCAGTAGCATACTGGACACCTTCCGACCTGAGGGGTTCATCTTCTGGTGTCATATCTTTTAGCCTTTTGTTACTGTCCATGAGGTTTTCTTGGCAAACATACTGGAGTGGGTTGCCATTTCCTTTTCCAGTGGATCACATTTTGTCTGAGTTCTCTGTTGTGGCCTGTCTGTTCTGGGTAGCCTTCCACAGCATACCCCACAGCCTCATTGATCCATGCAAGCCCCCTCACCACATCAAGGCAGTGATCCATGAGAGAGTTAAGTACAATAGCTCCATTAATATAAGAGGTCTGTTTAGTACAAATTTTGATTGTTTAAATACATACCCCAAAAGACTACTGATTCAAAACGGGTGATAGTAACAGAATAGAATTGGTAACATCAAAATAACTGTCAAACACAAAGTGCTTACACAATTTGTATATGTTATTATAACTTCAAAACATTAACAACACAAAATATACAATATTGTGTAGTTTCAGATGATCGTCCAGAATTTAACAGGACCAACAAGGAGACAGTGAACTCCGGAATGCTTTTCCCATTTCGACTACAAAAGTCTTCTTCTGACCAAGATTAATCTTGTAGACTACTTTGGACTTCAATAATATGGCAACATTGTCACAGTAGTGCACAAACTTGATCACATTTTCAGACTGGATTTCATATTCTAGAGCAAATTCTTTACAAACTTCACAGGTAGGACATTTTTCCAGCTTGACTTTCAGATCAGCGGAGTCGAAGTGCTGGAGCACTGTCTGCAGGCGAGCTGCGAAGGTCTCAGAATTGGGAGCTACAATTAGAATGTCATCAAAAAATGGCTGCACTCCTGGGATGCCTTTGAGGAAACAATCCATGAGATTTTGAAAGATCCCAGAGCTTCTGGGCTGTCGCGCTACGAGGCGGTGGGAGCTCAGTCTCGCTCCTGAGCCCCGCCAGCTGTTTGTTGCTTTTATTGGAGCTCTGAGTTTTCCCAAGTTTCACCAGACCTCCCGCAGATAGGGCTGGACCAGGAGATTTGATCTGACCCCATGCAAGCAGCAGCGAGCAGGTAGGAGCTGGATTGTCTTGAAGCAAGAGCACGAACCAGCACAGTCATGGTCTGCCTGCTTAGTGGTGAATGCCCAGCTAAGAGAGAACCATACCTCATCTCCAACATCGATGAAGAAACAGTGAGTACGTTTATAAAGCAACATCAAAGAAGCAAAAGACCCGGTGTGCAGTGCAGTGATGTGTTGGATCGGTGCATGGTGCGGCATCCAGGAGATCAGTGTGTGGTGCGGTTCTGGAGTTGCCTCTCACAGTTCCGGAGGGCCTGCAAGATGGAGCACTTCCGCCAGGCATACAATTAGGGGCCGCCGCCACCCTAGTGCACAGTCCGCAATGTTAACATTAAGCAGCTGCCTCAAGAATGAGCAGAATGACATCCAAACGTTTTACATGGAATAACATCAAACCACTTTGATTTTCAACTGCCGCCAGTATTCCAATATTTCGTAATGTGTATTTTAAAAGCTGTGTTTTAACTTTGTACTATTTATGCTTTTATCTTGTATTGTTGTGTCTGTTGTTGGAAGCCACCCTGAGCCTGCTTTGTGGGGAAGGCAGGGAATAAATTTGACTATAAATAAATAAACAATAAATTCAGATCTCATTGTCATCACCAGTATAAAGTACTGAGACTGATGCATGGAAGAGTGATTTCAGCTCATACTTTATTAGTGCATAGGAGAACTGAAGAAAGTTGGGGAAACCACTAGGCCATTCAGATTTGACCTAGATCGCATCCCCGATGAATATATAGTAGAGGTGAAGAACAGGTTTAAGGGACTAGATTTGATAGACAGAGTGCCTGAAGAACTATGGACAGAGGTTCATGACATTGTACAGGAGGCAGCAATCACCGCCATCCCAAAGAAAAAGAAATGCAAGAAAGCAAAGTGGCCGTCTGATGAGGCTTTACTAATAGCAGAGGAAAGAAGGAAAGCAAAAGGCAAAGGTGAAAAGGAAAGATTTACCCAACTGAATGCAGATTTCCAGAGAACAGCAAGGAGAGATAAGGAGGCTTTCCTGAATGAACAATGCAAAGCAATAGAGGAAAACAATAGAATGGGAAGGACTAGAGATCTCTTCAAGAAAATTGGAGAAATCAAGGGAACATTCCATGCAAAGCTGGCCATGATAAAGGACAAAAACGGTAGGGACCTAACAGAAGCAGAAGAGATTAGGAAAAGATGGCAAGAATACACAGAAGAGCTATACAGGAAGGACCTCAATGTCCCTGACAACCACAACGGTATAATCACTGACCTTGAGCCAGACATCCTGGAATGTGAAGTTAAATAGGCCTTAGAAAGCATTACTAACAACAAAGCTAGTGGAGGTGATGGTATCCCAGATGAGCTATTCAAAGCCTTAAAAGAAGATGCTGTTAAAGTGCTGCACTCAATTTGCCAACAAATATGGAAAACACAACAGTGGCCACAGGATTGGAAAAGGTCAGTTTACATTCCAATCCCAAAGAAGGGCAATATCAAGGAATGTTCAAACTATCGCACAATTGCACTCATTTCACACGCTAGCAAGGTCATGCTCAAGATCCTACAAGTTAGGCTCCAACAGTACGTGGATAGAGAACGGCCAGAAGTACAAGCTGGGCTTCGAAGAGGTAGAGGAACTAGAGATCAAATTGCCAACATTCACTGGATTATGGAGAAAGCAAGAGAATACCAGGAAAACATCTACTTCTGCTTCATTGACTATGCTAAAGCCTTTGATTGTGTGGATCACAATAAACTATGGCAGGTTCTTAAAGAGATGGGAGTACCAGACTACCTCACATGTCTCCTGAGAAACCTGCATAAGGGTCAAGAAGCTACAGTTAGAACCAGATATGGAACAACTGATTGGTTTAGCATAGAAAAAGGAGTACGACAAGGATGTATATTGTCAGCGTGCTTATTTAATTTATATGCAGAGTACATCATGCGAAATGCCTGCCTGGATGAATCACAAGCTGGAGTTAAGATTGCTGGGGAAAAGATCAATAACCTCAGATATGCAGATGATACCACTCTGATGGCAGAAAGTGAAGAGGACCTCAAGAGCCTCTTGCTCAGAATGAAAGAGGAAAGCGCAAAAGTGGGCTTGAAGCTCAACATCATAAAAACTAAGATCATGGCATCCGGCCCCATCACTCCTTGGCAAATAGAAGGGGAAGTTGTAGAAGTAGTGACAGACTTCACGTTCCTGGCATCCCAGATCACTGCAGATGGTGACTGCAGCCATGAAATTAAAAGACTCCTGCTCCTTGGGAGGAAAGCAATGGCAAACCTAAACAGCATGATAAAAAGCAGAGACATCACCCTGCCAACAAAAGTCCGCATGGTCAAAGTGGTATTCCCAGTAGTAATGTATGGCTGCGAGAGCTGGACTATAAGGAAGGCCGAGTGCCGAAGAATAGATTCTTTTGAACTATGGTGCTGGAGAAGACTCTTGAGAGTCCCTTGGACTGCAAGGAGATCAAATCATTCAATCCTAAAAGAAATCAACCCTGACTGTTCCCTGGAAGGCCAGATCCTGAAGTTGAAGCTCAAATACTTTGGCCACCAAATGAGAAGGGAGCACTCACTGGAGAAGACCCTGATGCTGGGAAAGATTGAAGGTCAAAGAAGAAGGGGACGGCAAAGGATGAGATGGTTAGACAGTGTCATTGATGCAACAAACATGAAATTGAGCAAACTTCAGCAGACAGCGGAAGACAGGAGAGCCTGGCATAATCTGGTCCATGGGGTCGCGAAGAGTCGGACTCAACTGTGCGACTGAACAACAACAAAAGGAGAACTTGAGATGACTAGCATGGCCCATGTCCCGCTTATATTCCCATTCTGAACACACCCAACATACACACACCCGTGACTGATTTATTTACAAACAACTCCCCCTATTGGTTCTGTAAAGTACTGGGTTTCGGGCCTCATGACTCGGACGACGACATAAGAGAAGACGCGTTTATTCGTACTTCACACAAGACAAAGAACACACAGCAACGGCCGGAGGCCAACTATATACAGTTAGGGGGGACGGCCCTATATTCCTATTGGCGGGTTTGAATCGCCCGCCAATGCTGCCATTGGTTCACTACTGGCGAGCTCAGGAACCTAGTCCCTATTGTTCTCAGAGAGCGAAGCTTGGCTGTATTTCGCCAGCTCTGCCTTCTGATCCCAGGACACAACACCCCTCCCCCATAGTTCGTCTCCTATCCGGTGACGTAGTCTTTTAAGTATGTTGGTGCCCTCCATTCTCTTAGCGAACGTCGGGGGGCCGGTACCGGACTGGCGGGGCCCCTATCGGGTGGTCCGCCAGCACAAGGAGCTTGGATCTCTGGTAGTAGCCGAGGCGGTGACGGTGGCGGCTGTAACGGTGGCGGCAGCGGCGGCGGCGGTTCAGCTGTCACTGGGGCCCCCTCCGGATTCCGTGGACTTTCCGGCGCTGGCTCCGCTGTCGGTGCTTGCGGTCGATCGGATGCTGGGGCGGCCGCGGCATTTCCCGGTAACTGGATCTCTGTGTCGGGGTCTTGCCGCCTCCGGAGCTGGTCGACGTGTTTACGGAGGACCCGGTCCCCATCTGTTAGGACTTCGTATGACACTGGCCCGGTGGGTTTTAGGATGCGCCCGGCCACCCACTGAGGCCCCGCCCCGTAGTTCCGGAAGTAGACAGGTTCCCCCGGGAGGAAGCTTCGGGGCGCCTCCCGGTTCTCGACCAGCTTTCTCTCTGGGGCTTGGTCCGGGTGGAGTCTGTCTAATAAAGTGGTAGGGCGGCGGCCCATTAATAGTTCTGCGGGGCAATGCCCGGAGATGGGGTTTGGGGTGGTGCGGTATGTAAGAAGAAAGCGGGCCAGCCGGAACTCCCAGTCCCCCTCCGTTATGCGGCTCAGGGCTTCTTTGGCGGTGCGCACCGTTCTCTCCGCCTGTCCATTGGTCGCCGGGTGGAAGGGCGCTGATCGTATGTGCCTGATTAGGTTACTTTCGAGGAACGCTTGAAACTCCGCAGATGTGAACGCTGCCCTGTTGTACGACACGATTGTGTCTGGTAACCCGTGCGTCGCGAATATTTTCTGCAGGGCCCTTATTGCCGCTTTGGCAGAGGTGGTAGACACTGGGCTTATTTCCACCCATTTCGAGTAGGAGTCTACCGTCACCATGAACTGGAGCCCCTGAAACGGCCCCGCAAAATCTATGTGTAGGCGTGACCACGGCTTGTGTGTAGACTCCCAGCTTTGGGTTGGCGCTCTCGGGGGATTGGGGCGGGCTTCCTGACACCGTGTGCACCCTCGGACCCAGGTTTCAATTTCGGCGTCCATCCCGGGCCACCACACGTAGCTCCTTGCCAGAGCTTTCATGCGTACAATGCCGGGGTGGGCCTCATGTAGCGTTTCTAGAACCCCTTGTCTCATGGGCCCCGGGATGACCACCCTGTCCCCCCATAACAAGCACCCTTTTAAGGCGGATAACTCTTTCCGCCTGGCTTTGTATGCCGTGAACTCTGGCCCTGTCGGTTCCGCTGGCCATCCCTCACCACCCAGTTTAGGACCCGGGAGAGAATGGGATCTCGGGACGTGCGGGCGGCCACGTCTGCAGCCTGGAGGGGGTGTTTGGCAGCTCCTCCATTAGCAAGACTGCGGGAGCCGGGGCCGGATCTTCCCCTGTATGCGGCAGCGGTAGGCGGCTCAAGGCGTCGGCATGACCCAGCGCCTTGCCCGGCCGATGCTCCAACTGGTACTGGTAGCCCGCTAAAAACAAGGACCAGCGCAACACCCGGGGTGACAATACCTGCGGCGTTTGTTTGTCCGCCGCGAACAGTCCCAGGAGCGGCTTGTGATCGGTTACGAGCGTGAAGGGCCGCCCGTACACAAAGTTGTGAAACTTTTTAACCCCCGCCACCAGTGCCAAGCCCTCCCGGTCGATTTGTGCATAGTTCCGCTCCGCGGGGGACAGCGTGCGGGAGTAATAAGCCACCGGGACTTCCCTTCCATCCGGTAGCTTGTGTGCCAAGACTGCCCCGACCCCATACGGTGATGCGTCGCACGCAAGGATTACTGGGAGCTTTTCATCAAAGTGGGCGAGCACCGCGTTAGAAATCAAGAGTACTTTAACCCCCGAAACGCCGCCGCCTCCCTCGCTCCCCAGGCCCAAGGTGTCGCCTTATCCAGCAGTCTGTGCAGGGGTTCGGCCACGGCGGCTTTGTGGGGGAGAAAGGCGTGGTAAAAGTTCAGGAGGCCTAAGAACGCCTGGAGCTCGGCCTTGGACTTCGGGGCGGGGGCCTCCACGATGGCCTTCACCTTGTCCCTCGCCGGATGCAGGCCTGTTGCGTCTACCCGGTATCCCAAGAATTCCACCTCCGGCACCCCGAGGAGGCACTTTTCCCGCTTCACTTTCAGCCCCGCGGCTTGGAAGCATTCCAGTACAGTTCGGAGGCGGGCGGCGAAGCTTTCCGGGGTGGTCGCGGCGATGAGGACGTCGTCGAAGAACGGCGTCACCCCAGGGATCCCTTTCAACAAATCGTCCTTTAGATTTTGAAATATCCCTGGGGCCACACTGACCCCGAACTGCAGCCGCTTCACCCTGAAGGCCCCCCGGTGGGTCACTATTGTTTGCGCCTCGGCCGTGGCCTCATCTACCGGGAGTTGCTGGTACGCCTGCGCGAGATCCAGCTTCCCAAATATGCGCGCCCCCGCCAGTGTGGCTAAGACATGGCTGACCACGGGTACGGGGTATGCGTGCGCCTGAAGTGCCTGGTTAATGGTGCACTTATAATCCGCACAGATGCGGATGTCCCCGTTTGGCTTGACGGGTGTCACAATCGGGGTCTCCCATCGAGCGTTCGGGACGGGCTCTAGGACTCCCTGGCCCACTAACCGGTCCAGTTCGGCCTCTATTTTCGGGCGGAGGGCCAGGGGCACGGTGCGGAAGCGCCGTCGGACGGGCGTCACGGTGGGGTCTAAGTGAAGCGACACCGGGGGCCCTTTATAACACCCCAGTTTCCCGTCAAAGACCTCCGGGAATTCCTTGCACACCGCCCCCAGTCCCGCACCCCGCACTTATTCACTCCCCCAATCGTTATGCCTAGGGCTTCGAACCACACCCGCCCCAGGAGACTCACGAGATTTCCCTCTACCACCACCAAGTCCAAGTTCCCCTCAAAATCTCTGTACTGCACTCGGAAAGTGCCGACTCCCCGGATGGGGACAGGGTTCTTTTGAAAGTCCACCAAGCTTAGTGGCGATGGACGCAGAGGGGTCCCCTAATGGGCAAAGTCTTTTTAAAGTGTCTAGGGAAATGATGGACGCCGCCGATCCCGAGTCCACTTCCATGCAACAGGGGGACCCCTCGATCCGCACGATTACTTGGATCTTCGGGGCAGAGGATAGGTTGGGGTTGGGGAGGCGAAGTACCTGCAGCGGCTGGTCGGTGAGGTGGTACAACTCGGCGACCTCTTCCGTCGTCTCGTGGGCAGTTGACGATGCGCGGTGCGGTGGAACCGACGATCTCGCATTTCTGGGGCCCTTGGACTGGCAGACCCGTGCGAGGTGTCCCTGCTTTCCGCACCCGTGACAAACGGCATCCCGGAACTTGCAGGATTTCCTTCCGTGGCCTTCCCCGCAGCTGGCACAGACGGTCCGGTTGCCGGAAGGCTTGGTTGGCTCTCGGTTGGCCTGCCGGAACGTCGCCGGCCGGCGTTGTTGAGGTCCGAGGGCGAAGACCTCTTCCGTATCTGCATACCCAGGGCTTGGACTTCTTCCGACCACATGGGCGGCCGCGACCAGGCGTTCCCCTTCCGCGGCCTCGTGGGCTGTTGCGGCGTCTAGGGCCTCGTCTAAGGAGAGCCTCCGGTGTCCAACCAACTTGCGCCGCAGCTTGGAGTCCGCCAGGCCCCACACGAACTGCGTCAGCAGGTTGTCCTCCACCTTCGGGAATCCGCAGTCCACCGCGAGCGCCCTTAGCGCGGCCAGGAAGTTGGCAATGGATTCCCCTTGGGCCTGGACTCGCCTCTGGAAATCCATCCTCTTGGCCAGGAAGGTCAGCCGGGGGCTGAAGTAAGCGTTGAGGACATCTAGGATCTCCCCAAACGAGCTCTCCAAGGCCGTGCGAGGGACCAAGAGGCTCTTGGCGAGGCGGACAGTTTGGGTGCCACAGGCGTTCAGCAGGATCGCTCGTTTCTGGTCGGGGTGGTGGATTTCGTTGAGCTCCAAATAGCTGATGAGCTGGTCGACCCAGGCGTCCCAGGTTTCTGGCTGCGACGGATCGAAGTGCTCCAGGGTTACATGAGAAGCGGCCATGGTTCTGTCTGGGAAGGCGTGCGCCGGGGCGAGCGGTGCGGTGCTGCTCTCGGGGTCAGCGATGCGATGCTCGGCGAGCGGTGCGGTGCTGCTCTCGGGGTCAGCGATGCGGCGCTTGGCGGTGTCCTTTTCGTCGCTCATGGAGTCACAGAAGGCGTTAGCATCCCATCCTCGTCGCCACTGTAAAGTACTGGGTTTCGGGCCTCATGACTCGGACGACGACATAAGAGAAGACGCGTTTATTCGTACTTCACACAAGACAAAGAACACACAGCAACGGCCGGAGGCCAACTATATACAGTTAGGGGGGACGGCCCTATATTCCTATTGGCGGGTTTGAATCGCCCGCCAATGCTGCCATTGGTTCACTACTGGCGAGCTCAGGAACCTAGTCCCTATTGTTCTCAGAGAGCGAAGCTTGGCTGTATTTCGCCAGCTCTGCCTTCTGATCCCAGGACACAACAGGTTCTCTATTAGGATTCAGGCTGGCTGATAGGCAAGTTCTCAGATCCTTCACTTCTATTGTCTTTGGGATGCGAAGCTCAGCTTGTCCACATGGCCACATGTGAGCCCAACCACATGTGTGTTCTACCTTGGTACATAACATATACAATGGCATGTATGCAGCAAAGATGAAGCTCTCTGTGTTGTTATTTTGAGCTAGTTATTTTCTTTTGATACCTTTTTTTTTTAAAAAAAGAGCTGTCTGCTTCAAAATCAAGTTTAAATAAGGATAGCTGATGTGCAGAAAACAATGCCCAAGGCTTAAAGAGAGAGACAGAGAGAGACACAGAGAGATAAACTATAGCCACATTTGCAAAAACTGACAATATAATGTATGCCACATAATTCATAATTGGTGCAATTTCCTTCAAAAACCAAAACTAATACATGCACTATGCAGAAGCAGTCATTTGCCCTGTTCTGAAGTTCTTGGGGTTTTTTTAAATCTCATGCTATGATTTATGGCAGAGGAAAAGAAGTTTATACTTTCTGTTCTTCTACATAGGCTTCTTACACATATGTAATGTTTCACCTGGAAAAAGGTCCTGGCGGTTGTTTATATGAAGTGTGCTGAGACCGTTAGTGGTAAATGGCTGGTACTTCTTTCTCCAGATTGATTCCCCCCCCCGTTACTTTTGCTTTATTTGCATAAGTTATTCAGTGGACCTTAAAGTGCTCTGTGTTTGTTCTAATTTACAGTTTGAGTCATAGCTAAATTAAATCAAAGCACTCATGTTCAAACCAATTTAATCTGATTTAAGTCAGCAAAACTAAATCAGTTTAAATCCAAGTTGCCTGGATCAGGCTATTAATTAAAAATTGTTTATATTAATTGTTATAGAGAGGAGAATCCTGACTTTTCTAGCATATAAAACCATATTTAGGTTACTCAGTCAAGAACAGTGAAAGCTATCATGTATCCATACTTATAGTTGTTTAGAAAAGCATAATTATTCTACATTGTTCTTAGTGGACTATGCATTGGTTAAGAAAATAAGAATAAATTGGGGAAAACAAACAAAATAACCAGAATGTAACCAAGAAACTGAATCTGTATTATAGAAGTTTTGCCACTGCACATAAAGAGCTCAGGAGAATGGAAAGAAGATATTTTGAAGTGTTCAGGCAAGCCAGACATGGTCACATGAATGACTCTGTTGAACTTTACATCAATGCAGCAACCATAACATCCCTTTCTACTTGGCCATAAAGCTTGATGTAAAGTCCTGGGCAGGGCTGATTAGCTGGGGGATGCCCAGGGGTACAAAATTCTAGGGGGCTAAGTCACCTTAGGGGGGCTAAAGTAGTGAGATAATTAAGAACATAAGAAAAGCCCTGTTGGTTCAGATTAGTGGTTCATCTATTCCAGCATTGTATCTCACACAGTGGCCCACTAGTTATGCTGGAGGGCTGATAACAGGGCACAGAGGCCAAGGACTTCCCTGACAGTGCCTCCTGACACTGGTATTCAGAGGTTTACTGGCTCTGAGTGTGGCTAGTAACTACTGAATGGCCTATCCTCCATTAATCTGTCTAATAAAGCCACCTAAGCCTGTGGCCATCATTACATCTGTTACCTCTCTCGATATACCTGTGTTAAAATCACTCTCCCCAAAAGCCTCGAGGGACCCAGCAGCCAGAAAGGCAGTAAGACCAGGGTCCCACACCTCACATTGGTCTGGCAGAGGCAGGCAATATGGAGACAGAAAAGACTCCATTTTTGAACCAGCCTAACAGGCCCAGGAGAAACCGAGTCAAATAGGAGTGTTGAGAGCAAGCATGTACACAGGATCCCATGGCCGGTACAATCAACAAAGATAGCCATCCTCCCCATAATAATCCCTAGTGCCATCTCCTCTGACCCCGGCATTGCCTGGGTAAGCTGCACTGTCTCCTTCAAAGTCATTAGCACCCTTCCACACTCATCATCCAGCCACTGACACACAGAAACACAAACACTGGTAACTTTCCCAACCTCAGAAGTTTAAGCCAAGCATCCTGCACACAGCTTAATACGGCTACTCATTACACCCTGGGGCCAGCCCACCCCTGGCTCCCCCAAAACTGATATTTAAACTGATACTCCACACTTCAGTCTTTGTACATGGGCAGCCATAAGTGTACCCTCAGACTCTGTCTGAGACTTTGATGTGAACTGCTGGTCAGCCATGTCCTCCTTCTGCCATGTGGATTCCAGACTTGAGGACCAGGTGAATAATTACCCTGATCTAAAACCAAGCCCATTCTTGTCACTATCAATCACCTCTCTGTTTCTTAGCTTTGTGTGTGTTGATCTATTGTAATTATTTTTGCATGAGTGAATAGTGTAAGTTTTTTATTTCGTTACAGTAAAACTCTGTTTATTCAATCAAAAGGTCTCAACCTTCCACTGGTATCTCTCACAATTTGATCCTTGTATATGTAGAGTATAAAGAACCCTTGTACATGTGTACTGCCCTGCACGTCTGTAATCAGGCCCAGGCAATCCAAATAATACATCCTCTGGCAGTGAATTCCACCTTTTAATCCATTGTTGAGTAAAGAAGTATTTCCTTTTGTCCACCCTGAACCTACAGCCCACCAACTTCATTGGATGTCCCCAAGCTCTAGTATTTTGTGAGGGAATTTTTTTTCCTGTGTCCACTGTCCCTACACTTTGCATAATTTTATAAATCTCTACCATGTCTCTCCCTGCATATCATCTCTTTTCTAAACTGAAAAGTACCAGACTCCTCATCCTTTCCTCATAGGGAAGGTGTTCCAACTCGTTAATATCTTCGGTTGCCCTTTCTGTATTTCTCCCAGCTCTGCAATGTTCTTTTTGAGAGATGGTGACCAGAACTATATACTCCAAATGAGGCCACACCATACATCTATACAAGAGCATTATAATATTGGCCATTTTATTTTCAGTCCCTTTTCTAATAATTCTCAGCATAAAGTTTGTCTTTCCACTGCTGCAGCATACTGGATTGACACTTCCATTGAGCTACCCCCAAGGACCCTTTTCTTCTCAGTCTCACATGTTCAGACCACATCAGCATATAGTTAAAGCTGAGATTTTTTTTGTTCCTTGCATCCCCCTTACACTTAACAACATTGAATGTCATTTGCTACTTCGTTGCATTCCGCTTCCCAAATTCTCTTCTTGCTTGTGTTGTTATCAATTTACAGTTCCTTTGTCCGACCCTGTGCTGCCTTGTGGTCATTTCATTGGGGCAGTTGTGATTTAGGGATGAAGGAATCCTTTTAGATTTGGCAGTAGATGACCTAACCTGGGGGATACATTCTATCTTGGCTTCAATTAGTATTGTTTTAAACAGCTTCCAAGCATCCTCTAGTAATATGACTGCCTTGGTATTTTCCCCTTCAGCTTCCTTCTAGCTGTTCTCCTCATTTTTGTTTTTTAAAAATATAAAATTCCATCTTTGGAAACCAAGTGTTACTGTTTTGGACTTTAGGGGTAACTTTCTATTGTTAAGAATGCTGAACTTAATAGCACTGTGGTCTCTTCCAGTTGCTGCAACCATAACTTTGAAAGCCCTTCACAAACACAGGGGCATATGGAAGGAGATGGTCCTTCAAATATCATAGAATCTTAGAGTTGGAAGGGACCTTCAAAGTTATCTAGTCCAATCCCCTGCATATTGCGGGGAATTCACAAATACCTCCCCCCCACCCCCAGTGGCCTCTGCTCTATGTTCAGAAGAGGTGGGAAAAGCAACCCTCCAGGATCCCTGGCCAAATATGTGGTCATGAAAGGCTTTAAAGGTCATAACCAGAAGTTTAGAAACCTAATTTCTATAGAATGATTCAAGCACATGTTTATTCAGTCAGCAGCAAAGTAGTTAAAGTCATCCAGTATTACAACATTATCTGATTTCGTCACCTCCTTTATTTCATTCTCTGTTTCAAGATCAGCCTTAAGGGTTTGATCAAGTGGGCAAAAGTTCATCCCTACTTTTAAATAACCTTTAGAGCCTAGTATCTGTACCCATAATGATTCTGTCAGGGAGTTCATTCCCCTAATGTTTTCTGTAATGATACCTCCACAAACACACCTCTTTCTGTCCTTTCTATAGAACTTATAGCCAGAACTTGCATCCTGTGGATTTGCCCCATCCCACTATGTTTCGAAACACTCACTATGTATAAACTTTCATTTAGCAAAAAGCAATCCAAGCTCCCCATCTTGGCTTGGATTTCAGTGGGCTTCTTCCTACCCCCTCCCTACCCCCGACCTGTCTGTGGGCTTGAACGATCAAAATGCAACTGTGTTTATGAAATCTAGTAAATTCCTAGTATTCATCTGAATGGGAAGATTCTCAAAATGCAATCCTAAACAGAGTTCTAATCATTTAAGCTCATACATTTTAGTCAACTCAGTACCTTTGCTTAGGATTGCACTTTAAATATGTTTTGAGGAGTACCCAGAAGACATCTTGATGTGGAGGTCCTTAGTTATAGTCCTGAGTAAGTCACTTCAAAGGGCTGCTATGAGGATACAGTGAAATAAGCCTCTGCATGCTACTCTCAGCTCCTTGGAGAAAAGCTGAGGATGTGAGACATTAATCAACCACCAGAGATCTTAGAAGCTGGCCTGTTCATTGCTAGCTCCAGTTCATGCTGTCTTTCATACAGTCAGTCAATGTTCAAAGCTATGTTGCTTGCCCAGTATTGGATCTACCTTGCTCTTCATATTGGCTGTCATTGTGGAGGTTGTGTGGCAGGTAGATCAAGGCAAATTTATGAGAGACATGGGTGGAGACCTGAATGTATGAAAAGAAACATAAGACAGGAAGCTCACTCAGTTACTCTCAGCAGTATATTGGTTTGAAGCTTGCAAAACCATGGGAAAAAAAGATGTGGGATTTCCCCCCCTCCATTACATATTCATACATTAATCATGAGCCTCTTTGGAATCTTGCCACAAGCCATTGGACCCTGCTGGGAAAAGCCGGGAAAAGGAAGAGAAGGAACCATTATATTTTTCGTGCCAGCTCTCAGCAAGAAGCTAACAGCAAAACTACAAGCTACACAACCCAGATTTTGGGGGGTAAAGTCCATGAGGAAGGGACACATTGTGAAATTTGGCAGCTAGGTCTTGGTTCCATATTTACACTCTATTTTAGCCTATTTAAGCTGGTAGAGGATTTGCTTTGTCTACAGTATTACTATCTCAGGCTCTATGAAAAAGTTATACATCTACAAAATGTTTAATTAATAGTCTGTGTAATAATTATAAAACTGGAGAGCCAAAGGAGACATAATCCATGCAGATTATAGTACATAAAATTAAACAAAATCAGCCTGGATGACCCTTTTTTCCCCTGAGCCAACTCATTAAATTTCCATTAAGGAAGAGGCCAGGAGTTGGCAAACTTATGCTGGAATGGTCAAACTCTGGAGAGGCGAGAAGGAGACCAACAGATGCATAAACATAAAATAACCAACTACAGTGAAAGAAAATGGATGGCCATCTGATATGATAGAGGAGTGCTTCTAATGGGGACTTCCAGAAAGAAGCAAATAACATATCGGTTGAGAAAAAAGATGGGGGAATTCCATATTCCTGTTGTTTTCAGAGATAGAGTAAGAGTACCAGGTTTTCCCCAGTAAACTTAAGTTTAAATGATGTTCAAATATAGGACACAGCCAAGTCCTTAGCTCAAATTTCCTTTCATCATGAGATGTGAACCAGGCCTCTTTTATTAATACGATAATTAGTAAAGTGTACATTTAGGTCTTTTGTACATATTTTTACTCTGTTTTTAATTTGTTTTAATGATGTGTGTTTGGGGTTTTTAAAATTTTTAATGGTTTTAAAATGTTATTTTATCCTGTATGTTTTAAATTGTTAGATATCTTGGTGGCCCTTGTGAGGGAAGAAAGGTGGGTTATAAATTTCATAAATAAATTAATAAGATGGCCCATATTTTTGTCTCCAGACAAGGCTGATGTCTCTATCACCATTTAATCTCTGATTACTATGATCATTTAAATATGGATCCTAACAGACCTTGAGCAAACTTTGATTGACAGTAAACCATTTACTTGTAGTAAATAGTTAATTTGTAGTTTACATTTCATGTCTAAACATCCTAATATCCAAGTGATGTAGTCACTGTTAATAGACTCCTTATCTAAGCTATAGCATAACCTTTTGGGCATGGTTCATGTAAATTTTATCTCCTGTTTCTTATTGCTGGTAACAAACATGTCTGAATGCCATATTAGGACTTGTTAAAGCCCTAACAATGTTAGGTTTAATTTAGAATTTTGGGTAATCTTTCTTTCTTTCTTTTTTTTGGGGGGTGGTATTTGGAGCTCCCTCAAAATAATCTTAGATCCTAAATTATATCTTGCATAGTAAGGTGAATCCAGCTCTGATAACTGTGTAGCAGGAGGGGCTGAAGGGAAATTCTATGCAAAGCTTGGGTCTAGATTCCAACAGTATTTTCAACCCTTAGAAGTTCTAAATTGCACTACTGGAATTAACTATGCAGGTTTTTCCTAATTTATTCCTGTTTTGGTTGGTTGGTTGCTTGGCTATACATTTTCCATAATCTTAAAAAAAAAAAAAAGCCCTGTCAACAGTTAGAACTGTGGAAGAAGATGTGTGAATGGGTTTTGAAGATAACCTATTATCATGTTGCATTACCTTTCATCCAGGGAGTCCTTGATGACATTTGTATGCTATTATTTGTGTTCTCTAAAACAATCCTGTAAAGTAGGTGGGTAAGACTGAATGTGTGATTGGCTCAAGGTTGCCCAGTAAACTCCATGACTGAATGAAGATTTAATCCCAGGTCACCCTGTCTTAAATCCAGTGTTATATCTACTACCATACACAGACGGCTGAATTACCTATTATGTTTTCCCTGATTATGACACTAAATCAGGTCACAGGTATGTTCTAGGATCTCTCCACCCTTCTCAGGTGCATGGGATTCTGATTCAGATTGGGGCCATGGTGAATGGGGAGTGTAGACCTGACCTGAAATGTACCCAGGAAGTCACTATTTGTCCCACTGGAGACTGCTTGTGTACTGATAGGGCAACATGTTAAATTCCCCAATAGATCAATTAGCAGTTCCCTGGTACATGGGTGTCGGGTGCCCCATCATAGGTTAATAGGGTGATGTATGTGTGTGAAGGAATGTGGCTTGGCTTGCAGCGGTACTGTCTCTGCAGCCTCCCTTATCTTCACCTGGCCTTGCCTGTTTAGTCTGCTAGGCACAAAGCGCCCCAATCTCCCACATGCCTCTGAACCGTTATATGCCTCCCCGCCGTTTTTCTTGTTTGCCCATTGGTTCCCAGGTGTCAGAGCGGTCTGCATGAATCCCCTATAATTGCAATAGCCATTTTATATCTTTCATTCCTGACACTAACGTTATTGATTGTTTCACTTGGCTCTGATCAAAATAAAGCTTTGCCTGTTTAAGGACCTGCTGTTAAACTGAGCTATTGGAGTGTCTGACAATGGGAGCCTAACCCCTCCTTTCCGCACAGTCCCAATCAAGACCCTGCATACCTAGGAAGCATGGCACTCCCATAGCACATCTGTTACCTGACTTGGGGATGTAGCTATGGAAACTGTAACTTGTAGGTTGGCCCTATTGCCCTAAATTTCACACAGGGTTGGATTCAAAGTTGTCATTCCACTTGCAGAAGAAATATATTTTGAGGTTTGTTTATTTAATCTTTTTGATTATTTGATTTTGGATCTAACCCTATCATCTGGATACAGGCCATAGTATTCATAGAGAACAAGTATAGGGAAGTAATAGGAACAGCCACAGAACATGAACATGTAAGTAACTGGCCACTGTGAGTTACACACCAGTTCAGTTTCCACGATGGAAAAATCAAAGCAGACTTTTACGTCAACATGATGGCACTTGAATTTTTGGCAACATTCCTAACAATATTTTCAGCTGTAACTAAATGTTTGTTTTTAATTGATCCATACACAAGTGAAGTTTCCTATCAGACAGTGTCATATGACTTGGATAGGTATTAAAAAAACCCCACAGGCTAACAAAATTTAACTGGTAAGCCTTTATGAATCAAAGATTACTTCATTAATTAGGCTGATGCATTTATAGTAAAAGCTGCAAACAGCAGAAATGGAGGGGTACTTTAAAACAATAGCCAATCAAATGAGTAATCTATCTGCTCAGAATGGGTGAGGACCAATCCTAACAGTTGTAACATAACATCAGCTCTCATCTAGGAAAGTCCAAGGGAAAAGACAATAAGCAGATTCAATTAGAAAACTATAAAGATATGGCAGAGTAAGGGGAGGGATATGCAAAGATACTGTCACTTATAGTAAGTGAGAAATTCTAATTCCTTGATAAAACCAAGAATTTTTGATGAAAGGTAATTTTGTCAGATTTTTCTCTTTGAAGTTATTTTGCATGAGAATTTCATTTTGCAGAACTTTTAGATGAGCAAAGATCCTGGAAGGATTTCTAGAAGATGAAAATATTCATCTGTTGGTTTCTCAGTACTGCAATTTTTGATTTTTGATTTCTGTTCCTTTATTCTGTTGGAGATGGACTGATCTGTTTCTCCAGTGCAGAGAGCAGAAGACCATTATTGACACACAATGACAAAAATTACAAATGAGCAAGTCTGAGACAGCATAACTGAAGCTAATAGGGACTGTGGTCATGTTGTTTAAATGTATATATGAGGTATATGAGATTTGTTGCAGGGCCTGGTTCCTAATGAATGGACATATTTACTCTACATATTCAATTGTTATATCTGAAAGATACTCAGGAAGGATCAAGCCCAGGAGGGATGTGATAGTCCTTGGAAAATGAAACCTTCCCATATGTACATTGCACATTAGATACATGGCAAACTATAAAGTAGGGGCCCCCAGCATGGTGTCCATAAACACCATGGTGCCTGGCAACATCTTTCCTGATGCTTACCAAGAATTTCTGGACAGTTGGAAGGGCCAATGTGGCTTTTGCCCAGCCAGTGGAGATTAGACTGGCTGTCAGATTTTTAAACTTTTTCTTTGGCAGCAGATACCATTACAACACAAGAATCTTCACTGTGGTGATAGAATATAAGTTGTATGTATGCAAGAGAATATTTTAAAATAATATAGGCTGAAAAAGAAGAAATTGAAATTGTTCAAGATGTTCTTCTCCTTGGCTCCATCATCAACTAAAAGGGAGACTGCAACCAAGAAATAGAAGGAGAATGAGACTGGGAAGGGCAGCCATGAAGGAGCTAGAAAAGATTCTTAAGTGTAAGGATTTGTCACTGGTGACTAAGATCAAATCAATTTATGTCATAATATTTCCCCTTACTGTATATGGAAGTGAAAGCTGAACAATGAATAAAGCTGACTGGAAGAAAATTGATTAATTAGAAATGTGGTGTTGGAGGAGAGTTGCACAGATACTATGGATCACCAAAAAGACAAATAAGTGGGTTCTGGATCAAATGAAGTATGAATTCTCCCTAAAAGCTAAAATGATTAAACCAAGGCTATAGTACTTTGGTCACATTATGAGAAGACAACAGTCACTGAAAAAAGACAATAATGCTAGGAAAAGTTTAAGGCAGCAAGGAAAGAGGAAGACCCAACATGAGATGGATAGGTTCACTGACGGAAGTCAGGGCTCTCAGTTTGCAAGACCTTAGAATTGATGTTAACAGTAGGACATTTTGGAGGACATTAATTTATAGGGTTGCTATAAGTCATAGAATCATAGAGTTGGAAGGGACTTCCAGGGTCATCTAGTCCAACCCCCTGCACAATGCAGAAAATTCACAAATACCTCCCCCTCCACACCCGTAGTGACCACTGTTCCGTGCCCAGAAGATGACAAAAAATCTCCAGGATTGCTTCCTAACCCCAAAGTGGCAATCAGCATTTCCCTGGGTGTGTAAAAAAAGGCCACAAAAACTAAGCACTAAGGCAACCCGTCCTGCCCTCTCTCTCGTGAACAGCCTAAGTTCACAGAATCCGCATTGCTGTCAGATGGCCATCTAGATTCTGTTTGAAAATCCCCCAAAGAAGGGGAGCCCAACACTTCCCAAAGTGACTTGATGGCACATAACTCACACACACATGCACACTCATTTTAAAAGGAAACTTGTTAATCAGAGTTTCTGCCTGAACTGTTGAAGAGCTGCTATTAGATTTATGCATAACCTCACTCCCTGACAGGTTTGCCAACTTCCAGGATGGGCCTGGTCATCTCCTGGAATTACAATTGATCCCCAGACTACAGATATCAGTTCCCATAGAGAAAATAGCAGCGTTGGAGAGGGAACTTTACAACATTAAACCCTGCTGATGTCCATGTTTTCTTCAAAACCCACCCTTCCCAGGCTCCACCATCATATCTCCATTTCCCAACCTGGAGTTGGTAACCATATTCCCTGACATTTTGCAGTTTCCTCTGCATTCTGTGGCAGCCATTTTGTGGCTGGCTCCACCTCCTGTGGCAGCCATTTTGTGGTTGTGTCCACCATTCTGTATCAAAATTCCAAAGGTGCCCAGAGGCTCAAAAAATTCGGGGACTCCTACTTTAAAGGGATAGTATGCCTTTTCCCATAAAAAGATGCCAGGAATAGCATCCTGCTATTCAGGATGGTTTTGGATTTGTCTGAAATCCAAGTTCTTATATTTCTGGGACAGGATTCTTCTGTTCACAATGGAATTTTCCAGCTTATGCTGGTTGCCTTGGTACATTTTTTAAAAAATTGCCAGCAGGTATAAATCTCTATGCAGGTCCCATGACTCTTCAAAAGAGGCGAAAGGAGTGGGAAGAAGGAGAAGAAAAATATAACAAAACAAATATTATTGGCTTGAAGTTTCAGGTTTGGAAGGAACAGAAATATGTGCTCCATCCAAAGAAAACTCAGCTCAGCTCTGCATTACTAATAACTCTGCTGGAAGAGCTCTTTCACTACTAACCATCTGCTGAGGTCTCCAGGATTTAACCTATAGAAATCTTCCCAGTAACATATTTTTTGTTCTCCCTTTTCTAGTCAGCACTTGCCAAGCATAAGAAATGAAGATGGGTGGGAGAAGGAAGCCAGTGGCCATTTTGAATCTGGTCCCAATTAAGATTTCAAAATGAAAGAATTTGGTCTTGGTTCTCAAACATCACTTTCTATGATACTTCCCAAGGGGCACATGCTCCTCCAAAAGCATTGGCTAGTTTTAAGATATACTTGGAAAATGTATATAGGCTAGAAATGTGTATATTTCTAAGACTAGGCAGCAAAGCCCAT
The DNA here is from genome assembly GCA_029375565.1 of Gekko gecko. Taxonomy (NCBI): domain Eukaryota; kingdom Metazoa; phylum Chordata; class Lepidosauria; order Squamata; family Gekkonidae; genus Gekko; species Gekko gecko. The sequence goes on from JAPDNY010000006.1 coordinate 90,344,003, forward strand.
TGTGGAGGAAGACAACAGGCCCTAGCAAGAAAGGGAGGGAGGGTGGAAGGGAGAGAGGGTTGGGGAAAGGAAGGAAGGAAGGAAGGAAGGAAGGAAGGAAGGAAGGAAGGAAGGAAGGAAGGAAGGAAGGAAGGAAGGAGGGAGGGAGGGAGGGAGGGAAGGAAGGAAGGAGGGAGGGAGGGAGAGAGAGAGGGAGGGAGGGGGGAGAGAGGCAAGAGGGGGGAAAGGGGGAAGAGTGAAAGAAAGGAGAGAGGAAGAAAGGAAGGGAAGAGGGGTGGAACAGGCTTCTCTAGGCCTACTGGGCCCATAGAAGGGCCAGAGGAGTGGGAGGGGCAGAACAAGCTTCTCTGGGCCTACTGGGCCCACAGAAGGCCCAGAGGACGGTTTTGGGGGAGGGTGGAACGAGCTTCTCTGGGCCTACTGGGCCCTGAGAAGACCCAGAGGATAGTGTGCGGGGGGCAGAACGGGCTTCTCTGGGCCTACTGGGCACTGAAAAGGTCCAGAGGATGGTGTGTGGGCACTGCCAGCTCGCCCACTAGGCGAGCTAGGCGCTCGCCTAGGGCGCTGGGGCACACAGGGTGCCAAAGCACCCCCACCCCGCCCCTGTGAAGTCGGCGCTAGCGTGCTCAGGAAAACTGGCGCTAGCGCTGGAGCTGGGAGGGAAGGGGCGGCCGTTCGAATGGCCGCCTCCTTGCCCTGGCTTCTCCTGAGCACTCCGCTACTGCGGCCTGCTCCAGGAAAGCCGGCACTCCACCCGCCCCCGGTCTCCAGGCCCCACCAGGAGGTTGGCATCCCCATGGGGTGGCCGCCCCAGGCTGTCTTGCCTAGGGCGCTCAGACACCTGGGGCCGGCCCTGTGGGGGGGGCGGAAGGGGCTTCTCTGGGCATACTGGGCCCTAAAAAGGCCCAGAGGATGGGGGGGTGGAACGGGCTTCTCTGGGCATACTGGGCCCTAAAAAGGCCCAGAGGATGGGGTGGTGGAATGGTCTTCTCTTGGCCTACTGCACCCGTAGAAGGCCCAGAGGATGGGGGGTGGAACGGGCTTGTCTGGGCCTACTGCACCCATAGAAGACCCAGAGGATGGTGTGGAGGGTGGAAAAGGGCTTATCTGGGTGTACTGCACCCATAGAAGGCCCAGGGGATGGTGTGGTGGGGGGCAGAAAAGGTCTTGTCTGGGCCAGTGCACCCATAGAAAGCCCAGGGGATGGTGTGGGGAGGCGGAAAAGGGGCTTGTCTGGGCCTTGTCTGGCCACTGCCCCCATAGAAGTCCCAGGGGATGGTGTGGGGGGGACAGAAAAGGGCTTGTCTGGGTCTACTGCACCCATAGAAGGCCCAGGGGATGGGGGGAGAGGAAAAGGGCTTGTCTGGGCCTACTGCACCCATAGAAGGCCCAGGGGATGGTGTGGGGGGCGTAAAGGGCTTGTCTGGGCCTACTGCACCCATAGAAGGCCCAAGGGATGGTATGGGGGGCGTAAAAGGGCTTCTCTGGGCCTAATGCCCCCAAAGAAGGCCCAGGGGATGGTGTGGGGGGCGGAAAAGGGCTTCTATCACCTGCCTCGGCCTTGAGGGCCTGTCCCTGAGCTCACTCTGCAGACAGTCCTCTCCTGTTGGAGGACCGGAGCATACTGAGCCGAAGACACTGACCAGGGCTGATGTGGGTGGGACTTTGCGAAGCAGCCAGTCAGCCCTGGCCAGTGTCTTCTGACTGCCAGTTTTTGAGCCCAATCAATTATGGCGACCATAGAATGTTGCGGAACCAAAATTCTAATATTAATAAGGACAGGATAAGGTATAGTCAACTATACCTATTATTATCTTTTTAATATTGTGGACTAGAATGGAATTTTGCATATTTATTTTTTCTGGTTTACATTTATTCAGGTAGTAAATACCTGTAATTTGGCACAGGTCTTAGTTAATTGAAAAGTTCTAAGAAGTATCTGTGAAAGCTCAGAAACCAAACTGGGTTTTCAAACAAGACTTCCAGTTATCACCACTGCCTGTTCTGTTCCATAGCTTCCCAAACCTATGTGCCTGTTCTATTCATCCCACCATGTTCCCATCTCCCTTGCAATCTATGAGCCAAGCTACATGACATACCCAACACATGCCAGGTCACAGGGACATAACCTGATTCTCAAACAGATGTACATTAGAAGACATGCCAATGGAGGCAGAGAAAGGGACAAAAAAACCCTCTCTTTTCACTGGCAAAAGTGGGGTGGGGTGGAAACTGGAAGCTTCTTCCTCCTCACAATGCTCCCTCATAGTGCTGAATAAACAAGGGCTTTTTAAGATGAGTACCCCAATGTACATTTCTCCACTAGTCCAGTCACAGGTTGTGTCCAGACCGGCAGGTTGCCACAGCAGTATACCACGGAGAAAAAAGCTGCTGGAGTTAGGTGCACTTCACAGCATTCACACCGGTCCTGCAATGGTGACTGCATTGGGTAGCCAGCCCATGAGGGCTGGTTCACATGGCTACAATGCCACCAGCACAGAGCCATGGCCGATGCACCCCTCTGATTGGTTGGGTTGCTGAAAACGGCATACTGCTTCGCCAGGAATGGGAGGGGTGATCACATGGCTCCTGCACTTCCATGGCGCGCCTGCACATTCAGATGCCAGAAAAGCCGCCACGGAAGCGCCTCACCTGGAAAACTACCAGATTTCCCCGGTGGCTGTTTAAGGCGTATGGGAGTCATTTTGCAACGGGGTAGGGATGAATGGCTGCCAAGTGCCAAAGGTGCGTGTCTGATCATACCGCTTTGATCTGGGGGGTGGGGGTGGGTATGCCAGAGCACATTGCCTGTGTGATCACAACCACACACTTGTGACCTGGCACATGTCAGGCATATCATGTTGTTACGCAGTTTGTGCCCTAAGTCTACATTATGTTATTCTGCATTCTGCATTTCAAGTGTTTCAGTCAAAATTAATTCTATACAAGGAGAGAATTTACATGTTTTAGATGCTGACTTTTATGGAGAAGAGCTTCCAATGCATCCACTAGAGCTCATCCTAGAATTTTACTGTTTTGCTGTCAGGACAAACCAAAAGTAAAATGGCTTTTTCAACCATAAAGTACCCCAACTGGATTCATGTCACTGACTAAAGCTTTTGTGTTTGACCCAGGCACACAAATAGCTGAAAGCCAATTCATATCACCAAATACTGAAATAGTTAGAATGCAGTTTTTAGTAGATTCAATGAAAGTTGGGCTCATGATAAATTGATTCTGTAATTGTTGTCTGGTGATTTCCATAATAAGAGCTCAGATCTCAAAACACTGTATAGAGGTTACAGTGCTTTAGAATCAGAGTTGGAAGGGACCTCCAGGGTCATCTAGTCCAACCCCCCGCACAATAGAGGAAATTCATAAATACTCCCCCCAGACACACTCAGTTACCCCTGCTCCATGCCCAGAAGATGGCAAAAAAACCCTCCAGGATCACTGGACAAACTGGCCTGGATAAAAATTGCTGCCTGACCTGAAAGTGGCAATCAGTGTGTAAGAAAGGGCCACAAGAACTAAACACTGAGGCAACCCTTCCTGTCCTCCTCATAATCTGCCTGAGTTCACAGAATCACCATTGCTAGGAGCTTAGGAGATATGGGTTCAGATCCCCAGTCTGCCATGAAACTTGTGGTGTGACAATGGTCAGTTACCTTCTGTCAGTTTAACCTACCTCAGAGGGTTTTTCAGAGATGAAATAGAAGGGAATGCCATGTGCATCATCTTGAGCACCTTAGATGAAGAGTGGAATAAAAAGGCTATAGATAGATCAAGTTTACTAACCTTTGCATCAACCTAGTTTCAAGAGTATGGCTGACGACTGATACGTGAATTTAATTCTATGCTGTGCTCATTATAGAATTTAATTGTATGCTGTGCTCTAACCTTGAGGTTAGACTACTGTAACACTCTCTACATGGGGCTGCCTTTGTCACAAATCTGGAGGCTGCAGCTAGTGCAGAAGGCAGCAGCCAGGCTGCTTATGGGCCTCCCAAGATAGGAGCACATCCAGCCTGTGCTGAAAGCACTGCACTGGCTGCCAATAGTGTACCAGATTCGTTTCAAAGTGCTGGTGCTTACTTTTAAAGCCCAGCCCTATATGGCTAGGGTCCAGCATACCTGAGGGACTGCCTTTCCCCATATATGTCCCGCAGAGCACTTTGGTTGGGGTCACAACACCGTCTGGTGACCCCTGGCCCTAGGGAGGCCAGGCTTGCTGCAATGAGAGCTAGGTCCTTTTCAGTGGTGGCTCCTACCTGGTGGAATGAGCTCCTGGAGGCGGTCAGGGCCCTGCGGGACCTCTCGTAGTTCCTCAGGGCCTGCAAGATGGAGCTATTCCGCCAGGCCTTTGAGTAGGAGCCGCCACTACCACCACCACCACTGACATCGGGACCAATGGGGTAAAAGGACAGCCCCATGAACACCTGCTGGATAGGCATGAGAGACATCTACATGACATATCCTCCTTGGTGAAGGAATGTTGTTGATTTTAAGATCTGATGTACCATCGTGTTTTATAGCGAGAGATATCATTGTGATATACAGAGAGACTGAAACTTGTGAGCACTTTATTTTGTTAAACTGTCTGCCTGTCTTTATTGTTTTTACTGTTTTTATATGTAGGAACTTGGTGCCCTTTGTAAGCTGCCCTGAGCCCATTCACGGGGAAGGCGGGGTAGAAATACAATAATAAATAAATAAATAAAATTATAACACATAACTGCTTGACCATATGCAATACTCTGCATATATCATCTCAGACTTCATTCTCACCATGCTAGTAGGTTTCATGAATTACTCTTGAGGAAAAGGAAGGAATCAAACAATTAAGCGAAAGTATGGTAAGATGCCAATAGCCAAAGTAGACCCATAAAATATGGAGCAAGCCAGCTGTCAGCCACAAAACTAATTTCTAATTTGGTTACTACTTGTGATTGCCTCACTCCCTGATACTTCTGACTGCCTGAGTTCATAGCTCATGGCTTCATAGTGTCTCTCTTAAAGACATGGCCATGAAGGAACAATGGAGCTACATGAGATTAGCAGAACCAGAAGCTAACAGATTGCATGAATTGACACATACCAGATTGAACATGATCCGAAGGACTTTAGGCAATAGCTAGAATCAAGTTAAATCCTTAACTGCTGTTGCAGACCAGGGAGGCAGACATCCCCCTTTCCATTTGTTGAGAAATTACTCCCTAAAGGCCCCATATTCTTGCTTGGATGCTTACAGTCCTTCAGCACAGTGTATTCCTAGTGGGTCCTCTAGCATTTCAGGAAAGTGAGAGAGGGAACTAGGTGAATGTGACATCCAGGGCAACTAGTAGGACTTCACTGGGCTCCAATTGCCTGCTCAAGTGGGCCAAGATATTAACTGTCTCCAGTAGTGATTCTTTCCCACATTGTGGTACTTTCCCACATTCCCCTAATAGTGGTACTTTCCTACATTGAACTAGGCTACTAGTTCATCAGAGTCAGTCCTCTGGCTACCTCATTAGTGCATGGTGTCTTCTTTCTTCCATTTCTATGTCTGGCTCGCTGTGAGGTCATCATGACAATGTGCTATTTTGTTACTCAGCATACAAGTGGTACATAGTTAAGTTTCTTATCAACTGGACATTGAAATGACTTCTGCAATAATAAGATTAAGAATTAACTAAAAAACACCACCTTTGACATAGCCTTATATGTGAATGAAGATTCCTAATGAAAAACTATGCATTTTTTTAAAGCAGGAAATGAAAATTCACCAACTATCTATTTTACCATGGTAGGGAAACCTACAAATGCATACCCCTGTTTGGTAAGTATACCCTAAGGTAAAATTATGCAGAAACCGACAAAAATTGGTTCCAGAGTATTTGTATTGTGAGTTTTAACAGGGAAGTAAGGAGCATTCTAACTTCTCAAAATAAGGATGTGTTTCTTTATAAGAGTCACAGACATCCAATACATCACTTTTCCCCCAGGAAGAGTCACAGCAGGATATAGGGCAGCCCCATGCCATGTTACCCACTGCACTGTGGGTGGTGCAAACTGTATCGGGTATGCTGTTTGTTCTACAAGAGTGCCCCCCAGGTAAAACTACATGAAGCCATCTGATCATGGAGAAAGTCCAGTGAATTATATCAATGATCCCTGAGCTTTGGGCTGGAATCTGATTTAGAAGTTATTTAGTGAAAAGGAGTTCATTAGACAAGTGTGTTTCACAATACAGATGTTTTATGAAAGTTGCTGTGTCCAGCCAATCCCTCCCCCTGACTGAAAATCAGATGTTCAAAAAAAAAAATCCTATTGGGGGAAAAAAACGAAAGGTAGCTTATTTGTCTTTTGTGAGTCATCTTCTACAACAGACCTAAAAGACTAACACTTTCTTTGTTGGAGGTATAGCAAAGAAAAAAAGAGAACTGAATCTTTTAGAATGTACGATGTCTCATAGGATAAAGTCTTTTTGAATGGATAATTCCTCTTTTCATCACTGGATTCCAGCAAAAGAAGTGGTTTAAAATTTGATCTGAAGTTTACCCATCAAGATACTTCCTGGAGTTAAATGTATTAGGGAATGAGAACTATTAATGATAGGCTTGTACTTTCCTCAACTGTTTTTGTATTTCTTCTTTCATCTTAGACCACCACTTATTACTGGGCAACTGAAACCACATGCATCAAGAGCATAGTTGAAACAGTTCTGAACTGTCATTTTTTAACTACACATTTCACTTCACTAGCTTCTATTATTCTTTGCAAAGAAATAGTCTCAATTTTGAAATATCTGAACAGTTAGATTTGAACCCTTCCAGTTCTTCCATAAACACAAGCAGGAGGAAATGGTGGCCATGATTAAAGTAAGAAAAGCTATTAACTTGAAATAAAGGGGGAGATTGTTCCACAGTTTAGATGGACATACAGAGTGATTATAAACAGCCAAAGCACCTTTGATTGAAAGACATGCTTGAATGCAGAAAGATTCCAAAGCTGATTTAAGGAGAATAAGGCAACAGAGGAAATAGGTTCATTGCATGCCACTCCAGGGCTACCGTATATGTGGGGTGACTTGGTATATTTTGGCACACCTGGTATACATTGGGTTGCATCCAAAATTCCCTTCCACTGATGTCACATTGTCCCTGATAAGGCAATTATACTTGCACTCTTAGGACCTAAACTGGAAGGTACATATTGGTACTGATATTATTTCCAGTATATGAAACTACTGACACAAAGCCAGATACATTTGAGCACCCAATTAGAAATCTTTTGGTGTGCCATTGAATTCCATTTTGGAGCATTCAATTTTTGGTCCTATATTATTAAGTTGTTTATTGCCTTACATGTGTTATAGGGACTTTGTTGCTTGGTGTATTTTGTATTTTGTACTATTTGAACTCTGAAGAAGGCCCTTGTGAACCAAAATGTGTCAGGTCATACATTGTTCTCCTCCAGGCACGAGCGCACTGCTGTCAGCAGCCTGCATTTATGAAGAGGGAGGAGGGGAGACCTTGGGTCTCAGTTACACAGGGCTTGGAGTTACAGTGGTGAGGCCCAGCATGGCAAGCAGAAAGCCCCAGCTTACAAGGCATGCCTTCTTGGGAGGGATGGCCGAGCCAGTGCGGTGTGCATGCATGCCTGTTTGTGGTTTGCAGACAAAGTGGCCAAGAGGCGGGGGGGGGAGCCAGCCCAACCAGCCACACAGAGACATAGTCAGGAGTTCTCCCCCCTGAACCCTTTGGCTGTCAATTGAGCTTAGTGAGGCATAAAACTTGCACTGATTCATGAATGACTCACTTTGCAGTTGGGAAAGGTCCAGGAGAAGAAAAAGCAGAAGAAAGCCAGTGAGAAGCAGAGAGTGGTTGGCACTGGGGGAAGCAGCAGCAGTGTATCATTCATCTCTGGAAACTTGGCGGCAATTTCTAATGCCAGGTCACATGGCTGGGCTGGTGCAGGCACTGTGAGGCCACTGCCGCCAAGCTGAGTCAGTCCACATGGCTACTGGTTGCCAGCTCACTGCTAGGGTGGGCCGGTGGCCTCCTCCATCCATTTGCTGGGGCATGGCCCATGGGTGAGGGGGCGTGGTACCACTGTGCCCCACCATGACTATGGGCTCAGACCCTGCAACCCTTGAGCTTCAGTTCATGCTGGTGACCTGCTAGCACCTGGCTACCCACTTCTCATGCAGCATCAAGGCTGCCCATCTGCTGTGTGAGATGCAAGGGGAAGGGGATGAGGGGGAGGAGGATGAGCCCAAACACCTGCTCATCTAGGACATGGCCACCTTCTGGAACTGCATGTTTTCCATGACAGAGTGTTTGGTGGAGCAGAAGAGCATGGTGCAGGATGTCAGCTCCTCTGTGACTGTCCTGCACGAGAAGAGAAGCTCAGCCTCAGTTCCAACGACTGGCTGACCCTCTTCCAAATGGTGCACATCCTTAAGCCCTTCCAGGACACCACAGATGTGTTCTGCGCCCACACAGCCAGCCTTGATCTGAGGGCTGGACTTGGTGCTGGTCTCTGCACTGCAGCCGGGCCTCAAGGGGACAGCTGTACTCTCACAGGTCCAGGCCTTGGTAAGGAGTTTGCAAGTGGGCATCTCCACCTGGGTGCACCCTCTCTGCAAAGAATGGGAGTACAAGCTGGCCTGTATCTGTGACCCATATACCAAAGACAGAATTGCTCTCCATAACACAGAGCTCCACAACACAGAGAAGTGCAGAGGCTTCAGGGCAGCAGACATAGTGGAGGGAACAGCGGGTGGAAGAAACTGGGGGGGAGGAGATGCAGACTAGCACATCTGCCTCTAACAGCCCAACAATGCAGAAGTCCCAGTACTGGGTGGTGGTGGTGAGGTTGGGAGATTAACATCAGTGGTGGGCATGCCAGGCATGCCACGGCAGAGGATTCAAACAAATACTGTGAGGTAATGGCTTAAGACATTTAGTAAAACTTTGCATGTTAAGCATTATATTACATTATCAATAATTAATTCTTGAGATATTATAATTGCAAGGAAAAGTCCTTTTAATTATTTATATTAGGAGTAAACCAGTCCTTCTTCTCTCTTTTTTTTTAAGAAAGTTTATTAACAGGATATATTAGCATGTTACATATTCGGCAATCTTTAACATATCCTTTTCTAGAAAAAAGAAAGTCCCCCCTCCCCTGGCTTCCAACGATGCTCCGCCCCCATTAACATTTCTAACAATATTCTCTTACATTCAGTCCATTTTCCATATTCAATTCATAATTTTCAATATTTTCCTTTTCTATTTTTTACTATTAGGTAACTTTTCACTTACAATTACAATCCTTTTTCTTACAACACCTCAATTACTAATAACTATCAAAACAAAGCAGTCTATTTTTCACATCCCAATTAAGTTCTAGATTTCCAGTCTGCTAGGAATTCTTCGTCTTCTCTTCCATGAAGTTTTCTTGTCAGCTTATCCATTTCAATCATAAAAATCATTTTTTTATCCATTCCCATTTATCGAGTATCTGTTCCTGCTTCCAATACTGAGCATGTCATTCTTGCGATTGAAATTAAGTACCATAGCAAAGTTCTCTTTGCCATTTTAACTTCTTCTAATTTGAGTCCTAAGAGTAACATTCCTGGCTCTTTTTTCAAAGTACATTTCAAGATTTTCTGAATTTCATTATGAATCTCAGTCCAAAAAGCATTTACTTTTTCGCATGTCCACCACATATGGTAAAATGAGCCCTCTTTTTTCTTACATTTCCAACATTTGTTAGACATATTCTCATTTATATTAGCAATTTTTTTTGGTGTCATGTACCATCTATACATCATTTTATAACAGTTTTCTTTAACATTAACACGTTGAAATTTTGATCGATTTTTTCCACAAACATTCCCATTATGACATTTCTATATCTCTATTTATATTTATAGCCCATTTCACCATTTGTTCTTTTACAATCTCATCCTCTGTATACCATCTTAACAAAATCTTATAAATTCTAGAAATCATTTTTTTACCTTTTTCTATCCAAATCATTTCAATTTCATTATTTTCTTTCCAGTCCTTCTTCTCTAACTGGCTGAAAGCCTTCTAAATTTTAAATTTTGTAATGAGATTTTTTTTTTAATGGAACAACCTTATTAGAAATGTGTTTCCATTTTGGAGATTGGACCAATTTGGATTAGTTTCTGGGTCACCATAACAAAGATTAAACAATCATTGGGTTAGTAAAGATTATGTTATAGTAAGTATCTATAAATGGTGTTCCATCAGATCCATTGGGAAGTGATAGGTTTCTGGTATGATTTCTAAATGGTTTAATATTTTATTCATATATTATTGAAAATGATGATTCTACAATTTTTAAAAAATGTAAAAAAAACCCTGAGCTCAGTTCATCTTTTAAAAGCATCATATTATTTTCAAGTGAATTTAAAAGTGGAAGTATTATATATGGCTTCAGCCTACAGCAACTTTGATAATGTTTTACACTTTTAGAAAGAGTCATTCAACATGCAGCTGTATGGATTTAATTAAAACAGTTCTCTGAATAGAGAGGTCCCAGCTTACTTATAGAGAGCATTTTGCCAGCCAAATTTAAAATTACATCAAGAGGCTGACACCTTTGGGAGAGGCGGGGCTGTGGCACAGCGACTAGGTTGGCACCAGGAATCGCTCCCAGCTACCACCAATTCTTTATTCTTTTTAGAGGGGTTTTCAGGGGATCCTGAACCCCACTGGAGGGAGGTCTGGTTGATTCAGACCCCCCGCTTGCAGCAACATCCAAGAAGCAAGAACAAAGGAGAGCAGTTATGGCAGCCATATCTGCACCAGCTATGTATGCCCCCAGATCAAGAGAGTTACTTTGAGCCTCATCCATAACATCGATGAAGACAGGCACCGTAAGTACTGGTAAATGCAACATTGAAGAATTTGATTATTTTTTCAGTTAAGCCCCTTTAAATCAGTAAAACAACAAGGGAAGTAGAGGTGGAACTCCCCCCCCCCTTCCTTATGAATTACGAGGCACAAAAAGATTGCTGAGTTAAACAGCTTTTGGGGCAAAGAAGAACTCTTGTTTGAGCTTCTACAAAAGAATTACAAATTCTTCTCTTAAAAAAAGAAAAAAAGAAAGATATTTAGAGCTGTATTCCCCACTTTGTGACAATCCTTTGAGATGTCATGCTTTACTGCTGGAAACAGGACACTCACTGTGTTTAGACTTTACTAAAAAGCCGCAGAATACTTGGTCTGTGTTGAGGGATTTTTGCTGGTGTGTCTAGGGGAGACGTTATCTGGTAAAGGTGGTCAGCCCAGAAGAGACAAGTGATAAATAATTCGTAGAGACTTTGGGTTTTGCTGGACTGAATTGAGACCCTTGTTATTTTAATAAAATAGGTGATCAGGTTACACAGGAAAACATGCTCGGTATTGCAGATATGGAGAACTCCACAGAAACTGACATGCTACAAATGTCTTGAGAGGAGCTCCAGGTTATAATTTTTGAAGTAGTGGATTTGGCAGTTAAAGAGGTTTTTGAATCAATATTAGACAAAAAAGCTACTACACCAAGTCAAATTATAAGCAAAGGATCCAAGCAGCAAACTGTGCAAGATGCAGAACAACTCTACAATCAAGTTGACCGGATTCGATTTCTGGTTTGGCAGGCTGATGGCAGCCGTTTCTCCTGGCTCTCAGGGACACAGAATGCAAACCAGTGGGTAGGGAGGGGGTGAGATCGTACACACCCCCCAGGGCTCATGGGATGAGCCCTTAGTCAGGGGGTGCTGAAGTTCGCTAGAAGCCCGGGGGTGGGGGCATCCTTTGCCCCAGTGGTCTCTCCGCTGTGTTCCAGTATTGGCCGAGGCTTTGCATACCGGACCAAACAATGGTGATCAAGTTCTAATTAAGCAACTGGCTGAATCGATGAAATAACTGAAGAAGTGTGAGTAAAAGCTATGAAGCATCAGAGGGAGTGGAAGTTTATCCCTGTAAGCATGGGGGAGGTAACTACAGACCCCCCCGGATGACCAGATAAAGGAAATTAATTACTACTGGATAAATGGAGCTTGAAGGGACTGTGATGGAGGAGTGCTGAGATTTAAGAACTGAGTAACAGATAAGCAAACATTCGGGACTTTAAAACAGTATCTGAAAATGTACACCATCTGGCTGGCAAGAAATGGCTAGAAGGAAGAATCAGAAGTTTTCTTTTTAAAGACTGTTAATATCTTTTTAAAGTCTTTTAAAAGACTTTTTAAAGACTGTTAAGAGTCAGAGTGAAGCAAAGTCTACCCCCCCTAAAAAAGAGAGAGAGAGAGAACTCCCCCTCCCCGTATAATAATGTAAAAATAAAGCTTTTAAGGAGGTTGATGGAGTGAAAAGAGAGAAAGGATTGAATCGGAAAACTTACGAGTGTTGAAGTGCTTTGATGAATGGCGGCTGTAAATGCAATAAACTTTACTGAGAAAGAATGGCAGGGCAGCGAGGCAGCAATGTTCTCCCTCAACAAGCGGGGGGGGGGAGAGAGAAAATTCTCCACCCAAAAATAAAGTTACTATGTATTTTGATGGGGGGATGTAGCTAATGAAATGTTGGGTGAAAGGTGGTTATGTGGGTTAATTGTTCAGGAGATAGCGGATTACTAGAAGACATCAACAATATGGACTGTGAGCTGGAGAAGTTCAAGAGAAGAAGATTCTCCAGCGAAGATTTTTTGGAGATAAGGCTTTTGGTTAAGGGGGGCATGTATGGATAAAATAAGGGTGAAGGGCTCACATAGAAAAGAGGGATGTTTGATGATGATTATTTAAATGGAATTTAAATGTATTTTATCAACCCAGACTAGTATTATAAATGAATGAGGTGAAGGGGGTGTTATTGGATGCCTATTAAGGTTCTTTTCTTTCTTGTGCTTTTTCCCCCCAATAAGAGTGTAAATGGAGTGAGCTGTTAGAAGAAGTATAGGTAAAGGTAAAGGTTCCCTTGCTCGAAAGCCAGTTGAATCCGACTCTAGCGTTGCGGTGCTCATCTCCGTTTCAAAGCTGAAGAGCCAGCGCTGTCCGAAGACATTTCCGTGGTCATGTGGCCGGCATGACTAAACACCAAGGTGCACGGAATGCTGTTACCTTCCCACCGAAGTGGTACCTATTTATCTACTTGCAATTTCTTGCTTTCGAACTGCTAGGTTGGCAGGAGCTGGAACTAGAGACAGGAGCTCACCCCGTCATGCGGCACCCGGGTCTCGAACTGCTGAACTACTGACCTTCCACAGCCTGCAGTTCAGCGTCTTAACCACTTGAGCCACCACAGCTCCAGAAGAAGTATATTCAAGCCTAATTTTGACGTATTCAGTAATTTCTAAACAATTTTTAGATGTTGGGAAGATTGCAGGTAATGGTCAGTTAAAACTTTTTAAACAGACCGACGGGCAGAAATTATTGTTACTAGATGATGAGGATGCCTGATGTTTGCATAAAAGAAATTTAAGTGTATTTCAGAAGTATACTCCAAACAGTTAGTATGAGCTAGAGCTTATATAAGCGATTTATTCAACTGTCAGCTTCAAGGTTAACAAGTGAAAGTTTTTCTTATTGCCATATTTGTAAGCATTGTATACGATTACCACACCTTGGATTTTCTTTTCTATTTCCCCTTCTTGTAGTATGTATTAGTACCCCTCCCCTTTTCTGTAGTTGTTTAGAAAATGCAAGAAAAAATCCCCTTCGGGGGGCCAAAAAAAAATCGTTGACCCAATTTATATAGAAAAGGAAACCCAGCACTCAAGTGTGCAAGCTGCAGGACAATACTACAGTCAAGACGGACTAATCTACAGTGAGAACCAAGCGGATTTAATTTATAGTGAAAACAATAGATCTACCAATAGACTGTCAAACTCTGGAACTCTTAAAGTCATAAAGAGGGAAATATACCAGAGAGAAGATGAAACAGGAGATATGGAATTTTTAGTTCTCTTAAAAATTGAATACAGATGGCCAATTAGGAAAGACAGCCTTTCCACGTATAAGGGGAAAAGACATAGAATTAAGACATTATTAAAAAGAAGAAATTACAAGAAGAAGAAAATTAAGTTATACGAATAAGACTGGTTTAGGGAACTACTGATATGACTGGCCTAGAGAATCCGAGGTTATGTGCAATTGGCTAGAGAATATGTTTTTACACATTTATAAAATGATAGCCAATATTAATAATATCTAAGGGAAGTTTAATTTTAAACATCTTATATAGTTTTATTATAAGAAAATACATTGGGGCTGGTTTAGGGAACTCTTGATTAGACAGATTCAGAGAGCTTTAGTTTATGTTAAAAATATGATTAAATGAAATATTATTTTAATGTCCTTGTAAGGGTGATATTAAGATTTTAATATGATTAAAGAGATCACTATGAGAATAAATAGAATGAAAAAAGAATTTTATTATGAATTTGGGGAATGGTATTCAAATGCATTGTATAAAAGTTTATTATAAAATGCTTAGACAAGTGTGTAACATGTAGAAAAAAATGTCCATCTATTGAGTTGCAAAAATTTAAAGCTAGATTTTTAGAAAAATAGTAGAATGTTTAGATATCATTTAAACATTAAAAATAGTTAAAAGTAGTGATAAATTTAGGCTTGTAGACATATTATGGTAGAAAGGCTGATATTTAGAAATATATGTATGAGGTAGTTTAAGAGATACAATGTTACTATTATTACTCTCATGTGTGTTTCTTTGTATGTTTGTCTGTTATGGTTTGTCTTAAAATAATAAAAAATTACTTATATATAAAAGAGAGGCTGACACCTTTGAAGACAATAGAATTACTCCTGAGGAAGACTGGGATGAAATGAGCCTGTATCTGGATGATCATTGAGATAGATGGACTTTTCCTTGTAACATTATAAAGAACTAATTATTCATAATGTAATATAATGTTTAACATGCAAAGATTTACTAAGTGTCTTAAACCATCACATCACAATGGTTATTTGGTTGTATTTTCTGTAAGGATAACTGTGATCCTTTGTGTGTGTTTATTTTTTATGGCAGAGGATTTAGCAGAGGTGATGGTCGGTGTCCCCCCCCCCCATGTGTCTCCTCACCACATTCTTTGTCCTCTCTATGTGATCTGGCATGCAGCCCATAGGTTTGCACTCTTGTTCCTTGGGTGGGAGGATGGCCACCTCTTTTGGGTGAGATTGGGCTTGCCCCACAGACATCCCAAAAGCATCTACCTCATAACAAAACACCTACCCCATGAACCAACCAACATCTGTCTCATAGCACAACACCTACCTCATGGAACAACATCCACCTCAGCAAACTTCCACCTCTACAAACATCTACCTGTACAAGCAAGTATCACATTCAGGGCCAAGCCTGGCACAGTTGCTCTACCCAGGGTTTCTGGGATACACAAATATAGTAACAATAGGCATAATAGGAAGAGAGGCAAGGTCTGCAAATCAATCCAGAGTCAGAGATCAAAGTTCATTCCAAGGGTCAGGGTAAGGAAGGTCAAGGGTTCAGGTGTCCAGTTCCAGTTTTCTCTCCCCCTCCCTACATCAGACCACCTCTTAGGTCATCTGCTTTCTCACTGGCCCAATAATTTGGCTATACATCACCATAAAGGGTCCCTATTGGTCTTTTAGGCCTGAGACCACAAGTGTACCTTGCCTATAATAAGTAGATTTCTAGTTTATTGCCAGCCTGATGGTGACTACTTGACATCTGGACATATAGACAACCTCTTGCTCACTGTGGCCAGTTTGAATGCTTGCTTGTGAGACCAAACAGCTTCTGGCCTTTGGTCACTTAGGATTACTGGAACATTTGCCTGAGAATAGGTCACATTTTGTAACTTAGAACTGATGTATTAAAGTTTTAGTTAGCTCTTGAATTTCTAACTTTCTTATTTTATCCTCACAGTCCTCATTCCCTTGCTCGAAAGCCAGTTGAATCCGACTTTAGGGGGCAGTGCTCATCTCTGTTTCCAAGCCGAAGAGCCAGCACTGTCCAAAGATTTCTCCATGGTCATGTGGCCAGCATGACTAAATGCCAAGGCACAAGGAACACTGTTATCTTCCCACTAAAGCAGTACCTATTTATCTACTTGCAATTTCTTGCTTTCAAACTGCTAGGTTGGCAGAAGCTGAGGCCAGAGATGGGAGCTCACTCTCTCACACGGCAGTAGGGCCTTGAACTGTCTAACTACAGACCTTCCAGTCTGCAGCTCAGCATCTTAACCTCTGAGCCACCGCAACCTCTCTGCGGCCCCTCTGCAGCCCCACCATGGCAAGTAAAGTATACTTGCGCCTTAATAAAATATATTCTAATTTACTTGTGATTATTTGTTTTCAATCTGACCTCAAATTAAATTCATAGCCAAATTAGCTGACCACCTACCAGTGTTCCCTCTAAGCTGAGTTAGTGTGAGCTAGCTTACGGTTTTTTAGCCTCTGGCTCACACATTTTTGTCTCAGCTCAGGAAGGAGGGCTCCAGAGCAAACTGACTTATGCAGCAGCCAAATTGCTTGCTCATAACTTTAATGCCAGTTGCTCACCAAGTAGAATTTTTGCTCACAAGACTCCCCAGCTTAGAGGGAGCATTGCCTACCACAGTGATTGTTTTTGTGAGAAACTCATTCTGCAAGCCCACCTTGCAGGGTAGACTTTCTTGTTTAGGCCTGGGAAGGTTAGAGGCTTGCCCATTAGCTTCTAATTGTTGGGATAGTCAAAAGGACTGGTGGCAGACTAACAGACTGGTGTGTGAGGAGTCACACTCTAGGTTTCTTGTGATTTTGTGTTCTTCAGCCCTTACCCAAAGTGTTCTGGCCTGGGACTGGACTGGGACACTTTGACAGTTAGCAGTGACTCATGAAAATTCATACCTTGCTCCACTTGTTAGTTTTTAAGGTGCTACTGGACTCTTGCTCTTTTCTACTGAAAATTAACAATTTGAGCTAAACAGATGACACCACTTTACTGGTAGAAAATAGTGAAGATTTGAAACAGCCATTGATGAAGATTAAAAGCAGAAAGTGCCAAAGCAGGATTACAGCTGAGTGTTAGACAGAAGGAATGAATAAAGGGGAATTACACAACTTTAAGTCTGACCATGAAGAAACTGAAATTATTAAAGGTTTTCTATTCCTTCGTTTAGTCATAAACCAAAAAGGAGACTGCAACCAAGAATATAGAGGGAGACTGAGGTTGGCAAGGGGAACCATGAAGGAGCTAGCAAAGACCCTTAATGTTAAGGATAGTTTCCAAGGGTCAGTCCTTATGCAAAATAATAAATGGACATAAATCTGACATAAAAAATCTCAACACTAAAAAAGTGGGTTAACATTTTAATGTTCCAGCTCATTCCATTGCTGACTTAAGAGTGGCAGTCCTCAAAAAGAGAAGTCTCAAAAGGAGATTACAACATGAGATTGCTGAATTTGAGTTAATTCACAAGTTCAGAACAATGGACCACCAAGGGCTGAATAGGAACATAGAATCTTTATTTTGCTACAGATGCTTATTTTCTGTGCCCAAGCATTGCACCTTTCCTCTAATCCAGCTGATTACTATGCACATTGTACCTTTGTATACTGCATTCCTTCTTTACAACACCCCTCCTATCTTCGGACTGGGGTATAAAGACTCAGAAATCTGCATTCTAACTTGAATCTGACAAAGGGAAATTTGATTCTTGAAAGCTAATACCCCCAAAATCTCATTGGTTTCTAAGTAGCTACTGGACTCAAATCTAGCTGTTAAGGATAAGAATGTGTTGCTGGTGACTAGGATCAAAATAATTCACAGTGTGGTATTCCAGATTACCATATAGGGGTGTGAAAGTTGGACAAGAAGAAAGCTGACTGGAAGAAAGTTGGTTCCTTTGAAATGTGGGCCTGGAGGAGAGATACCATGGACTTCCAAAAAGATATATAAGTGGGTTCTAGATCAAACCAAATCTGAACTCTAGCCTAGAAGCTAAAATGACCAAACCAAAGGCATTGTACTTTGGTCACATTATGAGAAGACAATAGTCAATGGAAAAGACAATACTGCTAGGAAATGCTGAAGGCAGCAGGAAAAGAGGAAGACCTAACATGAGATGGATTGAGTCAATCAAGGAAGCTATGTGTTAAGTATGGAACTCAACAATGAAATGATTTCAGCAAGTGATTTCAGTTTATTCGTAACAGCAACTCCAACTCAGAACACCACAACAAACACAGCACAAAACAGTGGAGCACAGCTCCTTCTTTTAAACTCTCCCGGGCTGTCAAAGCCACTCCCAAAATAAGTTAAGGACCAATAGAATTACAGAGATAAGGTCCAATCACAATTGTTCCCGCTTTGATACATATTTATAAGATGATTGGTTCTGTACAGAGGTTTCTCAGAAAGCAGCCAATAGTAATGCGACAGCTGAAGAGCCACATTTGAAATCAAGCTTAACATAGGAATGTATAGCCCAGATTCACATTCCAATACACAACAATTCCTCCCCCCTAAGATGGAGCATTACCCTTCCAAAGATAGTCACTCAGATAGGAGGGGGCACAACGATTTCGGCTTGACCAGCACAGTGGTCTCTGCTCCGTTGTCGGTGCAGCAGCACACATTTCGGGGACCCTGGTCACTTCTCTCACAGGAGAAGGGGGAACAATGACAGGGGTTTCAGGCTCTGGAGTTGGGGTCTGCCTAGACTCCGATTCCCATTCCGCAGCACTCACCTCCTCGGCGGGAGGCCCCTCCTGCTTGGGGACCAGCTCAGATTCAGGCACCGACTCGGCACTTGAGTCTGCCCAGCACTCTCTGAGCTGGTCTATGTGGTGGCGTATCTCCCGTCCACTGGGAAGCTGGACCACGTACAGCCTGGACCCTGCAACCTTGGTGACCATGGCAGGTAGCCACCGATGACCTTCTGCACAGTTGCAGGCAAAGACTTTGTCCCCCACAATGAACACTCTCTCCTGCGCTGGAACCTCAGACCTGCTTCGACTGGTCTAAGTCGGGGTGCAGGCAGTCGAGAAGTGAGGCCAGCTTACGTCCCATAAGCAACTCGGCAGGGATCCTCCCCATCGCAGAGCAGGGCATGATGTGCTGGCGCAGAAGAAAAGAGGCGATCTTCTGGCCCCAGTCCCTGCACGTCAGGCACCCAAGTGACTCCTTTGCTGTTTGAACCATCTGTTCGGCCTGTCCGTTGGTGACCAGATGGAACGGCACAGAAGTCACATGGCGGATCAGGTTGTCCTTGAGGAAGCCCTCAAATTTGGCTGACACGAACTGTGGCCCGTTGTCAGAGACCAAACAGTCTGGCAGCCCATGTGTCACAAAGAGTTTGCGTAGGGCGTTGATCACTGCCTCAGAACCAGTCGAACATAAATTAACAACCTCCAACCATTTGGAGTACGAGTCAACACAAATAAGGAACATTTGCCCCTGGTAGGGACCTGCCAGATCAACGTGGAGGCAGGACTATGGCCTCCGTGCCTTCTCCCATGGTTGAACGGGAGCCTGAGGTGGCTCTTGGCGTGACTACTGGCACTGCATACAATTCCGAACCCATACCTCTATGTCTGCGTTAAGATTGGGCCACCACACATACCCACGGGAGAGGGCCTTCATGTGCACCATTCCAGGGTGCCCGGCATGCAAGGCCTCTAACACTCTCTCCCTTAGCCTGGAGGGAATCACCACCCTACTCCCCCAGAGCAGACATCCCTTTGTTACAGACAGTTCATTTTGGTGGGAATGGAATGGTTTAAATTCTGGCATGAGCTTTCCTGCCGGCCACCTCCTCAATGCCCAACTGAGCACATGGGTGAACACAGAGTCCCGTGCCATCGCAGCGGCAATGTCCTTTGAGGTAACCGGTGCCTCAGGTAGCTCGTCAAGAGCCAGAACATCTAAGTCCTCAGCAATATCCGAGTCCGTGGGTGGTGCAGGACAGCGGCTGAGGGCACCTGCATGCCCTATGGCCTTACCCGGCTGATGTTCAAGTTCAAAGTCATAGGAGGACAGGAAAACTGCCCACCTTAGCATCCTTGGTGAGAGGATATTCGGAGTCTGCCGGCCAGGAGAAAATATGCCCAGAAGCGGTTTATGGTCAGTTACAAGGAGGAACCATCACCCATATACAAAGTCATGGAATTTTTTAACTCTGGCGATTAGGGCGAGGCCCTCCCTGTCAATCTGGGCATAATTTTTCTCCGCTGTGTTGAGGGACCGTGAATAGAAGGCGATGGGCACCTTGGTGCCGTCCAGCATGACATGACTGAGGACTGCGCCCACCCCATAAGGGGACGCATCAGCGGCCAACACAAGGAGCTTGTCCTCATCAAAGTTCGTGAGCACTGCGTCCGATGAAAGGAGGTCCTTGACCACTTCAAATGCTCACCTCTGCCACTTGCCCCACTCCCATTTAGTGTTCTTGTGAAGCAGGGCATGCAGCGGCTCTGCCATTGAAGCCTTGTGTGGCAGAAACGAATGGTAGAAGTTCAAGATGCCCAAGAAGGACTGGAGGTCCTTCTTGGACTTAGGCGGGGGTGTGCTTTTGATCCTTGACAGTAGGTGCCTTAGGGCTTTCCTGGGCTTGGCTGACATTTTATTTCCCCTGTACGTATAGTTAGTTTTAAAGTTCTCTTTAATGGAAGAGAGCATTGCTTTCCAAAATGGGGGATGGAACATAGTGGCCTTTTCCCCTTTCTAATACATCAGAGATACAAGATTCCAATAGTGGGGGCCTCCTCTTTCATTTCTCCCCAAATGGGGGGGTATCTTCTGGGCAATATAACCTACTATTTTACTCAACAAAGTCTGAAGCCTTAGGAGCCTTCCTCCAACTTCTGTGGCTCTTCTTCCAGAGGAAAGGCTACCTAGAAAGTCACCCTAGGCTGGAGAATGGCTTCGAACTTTGCTAAGCATAGTGGCAAGATATAGGCCAGTGTGTTTAAGATTTTGCTGTTCGGAATAAAAACATATTTCCCAGCACAATTTGGTCACTCACTATTCTCCCCTGACTCCAGACTATTTATATATGTTAAACAGCATTTCTCCTAATGGAGGGTATTGGAGGATTCTTTGACACATTTCTCTTTACTGCAAAAACTTTTAAATTTTTCAGAAGGTGGTTCCTCTCTTTTAATGTTACTGATCCACAAGAACATAGTGATGGAAAATGCCATCAAGCCACACCAGACTTATGGTGACCCCATGGGTTTTCTTTTCATTTTTTTTAACTTTATTTATCAGTTTTTAACATATATAACAAGCATACATTTTAACTTTTCCTTATTTTTCCGGAGCCATTATACATATTTTATTTCCCACCACATATAGACCTTTAACCATCTTTTTTGGAAAACAGATTCATCTCTTCCCTGAATACACAAAGTCAATCTATCCATTTCAGCACATTCTAGCAGTTTCCAAGCAATCTCTTTTCTTGAGGGTAATTCCACATTTTTCCATTTCCTAGCTATTAATATCCTTGAAACAGTTAATATATATGCTAATACATGTCTATCTTCCTGTTTCAAGCCATCCGGCATTATACTCAGGAAATATATTTCTGGGACTAAATTTATATTTATATTTAAAATTTCCAGAATTTCTGCATTTTTTCACAATTCCACCACATGTGAAAATATGTCCCAATGTTATTTTTACATTTCCAACAATTATTCGAAACATTATCTACACATTTTGCGATCTTATCTGGTGACCAGTGCCACCTATAAAACATCTTTAAGCGACGTTGCTCTAAAAGATTTTGCTATTTTCCACATTTTAGTCCAGTCATCAGTTTCAGTGCTATATCCTATATCCTGCATCCACTTTACCATATTCGGCTTAACCGTCTCATCCTGCATATACTTCTTCAACCAGAATCTATATAGCTTCTGAATAAGTTTATCACTGGAAGAGAGCCAAATATTGTCCAGCTCATTATTAGATGTGTAAAACCCTAGATTTCTATCTTTACCATAAATCAACTGTAGCTGCATTTTTTCCCACCAAGTCAGGTTAAATTTTTCTACCAGCTTTAATTTATCATTTTTATCTAATAGCTTTTCATACGTCATTTTCTTCTCTTCCAACAATAAAGAAGGTTTAATATATGCTTCCTAAGGTGAAATCCACCTTTGGAGTTTTCACATAGTACTTTTTTTAATATTTTGCCAACATTTTATCAATGCCCCTCTCACTATATGATGATGAAAGTTGGAGTGAATCTTGTCCTTATTATACCATAAGTAAGCATGCCACCCCATGCTAAGATCATAGCCTTCCAGATTTAGAATTCTTACATTTCCTAGTGTTATCCAGTCTTTGACCCATCCTGCGGCCGCCGCTTGATGATACAGTTCCCAATTCGGAACTCCACACCCACCTCTTCCCTTTGTTTCCTGAAGATATTTCCATTTGATTCTGGCCTTTATAGGATGCCAAATAAATTGCCTTGTAATTTTATCCATTTTCACGAATATCTATTTATTTTTAAGAATTGGGATATTTTGCGCTAAAAAGAGGAAACGTGGCAATATATTCATTTTTATAGCAGAAATTCTATCCATAAAAGACAACTGGATATTACTCCATTTCCCTAAATCTTTTTGAATTTCTTCTATTAATTTCCCATAATTATTCTCTATTAAAGCACTATTCCTGTTAGTCATCATTATACCTAAATATTTCACCTTATTTACTATCTCTGTTTTAGGACTATCAAAAATCTTTTGCTTAACTTCCTGTGTACAATTCTTAGTTAGAATTTTTGTTTTTTCTAAATTCATTTTGAGGCCTGCAACCTCTCCATATTTTTGTATTATGTCCAGCAATATTGATATTGAAGATAAGGGATCTTCTATTATAAAGACTAGATCATCTGCGAATGCCTGAAGTTTAAACTCATCTTTTCTTACTTTCAAAAGTTTTATCCGCTCATCAGCTCTCACCATATTCGTTAAAGATTCTAGCATAAAGATGAATAACAATGGAGACAGGGGGCAACCCTGTCTTGTACCTTTCTGGATCTCTATTCTCTCTGTTATGTCTCCATTAATTAATCTTGTGGATCTCCTGACAAAAATATGTAATCTTTCTTTAAAATCTGCCTCCATTCCTGAGGACTGGAAGGTAGCTAATGTCACTCCCATCTTTAAAAAGGGCTCCAGGGGACATCCGGGAAATTACAGGCCAGTCAGTCTGACATTGATACCAGGTAAGTTGGTGGAAATTGTTATTAAGGAAAGAATTAGTAGGCACATTGATGAACAAAAACTATTGAGGCAGACTCAGCATGGGTTCTGTAAGGGAAGATCTTGTCTCACTAATCTGTTAGTGTTTTTTGAGGGAGTGAACAAACATGTGCACAAGGGGGACCCAATAGATATTATTTACCTTGACTTCCAGAAAGCTTTTGATACAGTTCCTCATCAAAGGCTCCTAAGTAAGCTCAATAGTCATGGGATAAAAGGACAAGTCCTCTTGTGGATCAAAAACTGGCTTATAAATAGGAAACAGAGAGTGACTATAAATGGGAAACTTTCTCAGTGGAGGGTGGTAAGCAGTGGGGTATCACAGGGATCAGTACTCAGTCCAATGCTTTGTAACTTGTTTATTAATGATTTGGAATTGGGAGTAAGCAGTGAAGTAGCTAAATTTGCAGATGACACGAAGTTGTTCAGAGTGGTGAAAACCAGGGATGATTGTGAGGCACTCCAAAGGGATCTGTTGAGGATGGGTGAGTGGGCGTCAATGTGGCAAATGGGGTTCAATGTGGCCAAGTGCACAGTGATGCACACTGGAGCCAAAAATCCTAAATATAAATACACGTTGATGGGATCTGAACTGGCAGAGACTGACCAAGAGAGAGATCTTGGAGTCATAGTGGATAACTCAATGAAAATGTCTAGACAGTGTATAGCTGCAATAAAGAAGGCCAACGCTATGCTGGGGATTATTAGGAAGGGAATTGATAACAAATCAGCCAGTATCATAATGCCCCTGAATAAATCATTGGTGCGACTTCATTTGGAATACTGTGTACAGTTCTGGTCGCCACACCTCAAAAAGGATATTATAGCATTGGAAAAAGTGCAGAGACGGGCAACTAGAATGATAAAAGGGTTGGAACACCTTCCCTATGAAGAAAGGTTAAAACGCTTGGGGCTCTTCAGCTTGGAGAAACGACGGCTGAGGGGTGACATGATCAAGGTTTATAAGATTATGAATGGGATTGAGCAGGTTGAGAAAGAAATACTTTTCTCCCTTTCTCACAATACAAGAACTCGTGGGCACTCCATGAAATTGCTGAGCAGTCAGGTTAGAACAGATAAAAGGAAATACTTCTTCACCCAAAGAGTGATTAACTTATGGAATTCACTGCCACAGGAGATGGTGGCAGCTACAAGCATGGACAGTTTCAAGAGGGAATTAGATAAACATATGGAGCAGAAGTCCATCAGTGGCTATTAGCCACAGGGTATAGATGGGAATTCTCAGTCTGGGGCAGGTGATGCACTCTATTCTTGGTGCTGGAGGGGGCAGCAGTGGGAGGGCTTCTAGTATCCTGGCCCCACTGCTGGACCTCCTGATAGCACATGGTATTTTTGGCCACTGTGTGACAGAGTGTTGGACTAGATGGACCACTGGCCTGATTCAACATTGGCTTCTCTTATGTTCTTATGTTCTCTTATGTTCTTAAAACCTTCACCTGTTGTTTCATATATATTGCTGATACCATGTATAAAAAATTTTCTCCACAATCCCATCTTTCCAATTTCTGTTTCAAAAATTCCCAGGAAACTTTATCGAAAGCCTTCTCTGTGTCTAAAAAGGCCAAAGCTAATTGTTTACCCGGTTGATTTCCGTAATATTCCAAGACATTAATAATAGTTCTCACATTATTTTTAATTTGTCTTCTCCGAAGAAAACCCGCCTGGTCTTGGTGGATTAGTTGCACTAGTACCTTTTTTAACCTTGAGGTCAATATACTTGCAAAAATCTTATAATCCGTGTTCAGTATTGAAATTGGGTGATAACTTTTGACCTCCTTCTCATCCGTTCCCGGCTTATGTATTAATGTAATCAGAACCTTGCTCCATGTGTCCGGTATTCTTCTTTCCTTAGCTATGTTTTGTATTAAACTCTTAAAGGACAATGCTATTTGTTCTTCAAACATTTGATATATCTCTGCAGGTAGACCATCTGGCCCAGGAGATTTCTTCTTTTTCTGCCTTTTAATTTCCTCTGCTATCTCACATGGGTTTATGGTATTATTTAAAATTCTTTTTTGCACCTC
Organism: Gekko gecko; assembly: GCA_029375565.1. Classification (NCBI taxonomy): domain Eukaryota; kingdom Metazoa; phylum Chordata; class Lepidosauria; order Squamata; family Gekkonidae; genus Gekko; species Gekko gecko. The sequence goes on from JAPDNY010000006.1 coordinate 90,369,314, forward strand.
CATGAACTTCTTATAATTGTTTTGTGATTAAAAATTCTCATTTTTTTGTTCATCCTGTGTTGTCTGATGAAATAAATTCCTATAGAATTCTTGTACAATTTTCCTTAAATCTGGAAGGGAATATTTAACCACTTTATTTTCATCTTTTAATGCAGTAATTATTCTTTTCTCTCTCTCTTTTCTCAGTCTGTAAGCCACCTCGTAGGCTTGTTGGCATTTTCAAAATAAAAATGTTTAGCCTTTTCTATATCTTTAGCTAATTCCTGTGTGAGTAACAAATTTATCTGATGTTGTAACATTTTTTTTCTTGTATAACTTATTTCACCCACTGGTTGCTCCTTCAAATTCTTTTCTTCTATTTTTATCCTCTTCTTTATCTCTTCTAATTTTTTATTTTTCTGTTTGACTTTCCATGCATTTTGACTTATAAACCATCCTCGCAAGAAGGCTTTAAATGCATCCTATACTGTATTCATAGGAATTGCTGGTTGAATATTTCTTTTAAAAAATTCCTGTATTTCCATTTTTGTTTTCATTACTACCTCTTTATTTTTTAACAAATCATTATACATTCTCCATCTGGTCTTTTGCTTTACAGTCCTAAACGTCACTAAGAGAGGATTATGGTCAGCGAATGTGTTTGGTAGAATATCTACCTGTTTTACTTCTCATAAGATTGCCACCGAAAGCTACACCATATCAATCCTAGACCAGGACTTATGTCTAGATGAATAATAAGTATAGTCTTTGTCTTCTATATTCCTGGTCCTCCATGCATCTATTAGAGTACTCTTCTGCTGTTTGTAAAAACATTTTAGGCAGAGTCTTTCCTTTTTTCCCTGCTTTTCCCTTGACATTTCCTATCCATTTTATAATCAGAAACAGCATTGAAGTCATCTATTATACATATATCTTCAAAGTTTCCCTTCATCAGCAAATCCCTTATTTCTATAAAGAAACTATCTTAATTTTGATTGGGTGCATAAATGTTCAATATTAGCATTTTCCCCCCTTCTCTTATTATTGAAACCGCTACTAGTCTACCATCCTTTGAGCTGTAACACAATTCCAGTCCTAAAGAGTCTTTAACATATATTACCACACCCCGTGGGTTTTCAAGGCAAAAGTTCAGAGGTGGTTTGCCGTTGCCTGCCTCTGCATCACATCCCTGGTATTCCTTGGAGACTTCCCATCCAAATACTAGCCAGGGCCGACCCTGCTTAGCTTCTGAGATCTGATGAGATTGGGCTAGCATGTAGGGAGGTCATGAACCATTTCACAAACTAAAGTTCATTATGAATTTTGGCTGGTTTGTGGTTCATGAAGCAATGTTTGAGGAAAGATACCTGGCACAAACATTTAATGCGCTTTGGTGCTGTTCATGGTGGTTTGTGAATGATTACATTTCCAGACAATCTGCTCAACTGAACTGCTTACAAAACTCCAAGGCAATGGGAGGGCTGAATTCTTCAACTCTAGAAACACCAATAGGAGCCCTCCAAAGCTTAACAGGCACTGCTGGCTGCCAATAACACAGTTCCCATTCTGCTCTATGTGATGAGAATGCTACATATATGCTCAGCTCAGCAGCCTCTTTTCTTTCAGCTGTTCACAGTTACAGAGAGAGGGAGGGAACTTCTTAAAAGCAAACTAGCAGAGCACATTCTCCTGATTGAGAGCTCCTCTCCCCTGCTGGGGTTTTGATGTTAGGTGGACACAGGTCTCTGAGTCATGATGTCTCTCTCTCATGCTGAGAAGAGGGGCTTAGCTAGTGGGTTCCTTAGCTGAAGACCCATGTTTTGATTGTGATTTCTCTCCCCTGCTGGGGTTTGGGGGTGTTAGGTGGACTCATGGCTCTGAGTCACCTGTCTCTCTGCTCACACCGAGCAGAGGGGCTTAGCTACTGGGTTCCTTGGCTAAGGACCCACATTTTATATCCTCCTGATTGTGAACCAACCCCTCTGTGCCATGAGGGAACAAGCAGGTGCAAAGGGTGCTCATTATGGGGGAAGAAGTCTTCCATGCCCTCATAGCACAGGCCCCCACCCTGGACACAAAACCCATCCTGCCAGCCCACAGGAGCCTATTCCTGGCAGGGCATCACCAGAGGTCTAGGAGCCTCCCATTCCTGATCCATTCCTGGGGCTCTCCACAGAGGACAAAGCTATTAGCACTGCTCAAAGACCAGTGGTTGCTAACACTCTTTGGAGAAATTTCTGACAGTGATTCAGATGGTGGAGGAAGTATCCTCCCCTTCCACACAACTCACTGCTTCCAGTATACCCCTCTGTGGCCCCTCCCAGTCTAGTGTCAGAAAGAAGCTGACCCTCCAGCCTTCTCCAGTTCTGGGGCATCATTTCCAGCCCGCACTTTGGAAACATTTTCACACCCTCTCCAATGACCCATGTGTGGCAAAGTGCCAGGTGTGCCACACCCATGTCTGCGGGGCACAAATCCCTAATAGTTGTCCTCCTCCATCCTTCACAGGCACCTGCAAATGGTCACCCCAGTATGTTGCCATCGGGGGAAAGAGTGGTGGCTAGTAGAAGAAAGAATAGGCCCACTTCCTCTCCACAGGAAGAAATGGAAGAAGACCAAGAGGCCCCTCCAAGGAAGGCTCCCTTCACTCAGGGTTTCATGGGTGGTGAGACATCAAGGCAGGCTACCCTCCATAAGGTCATTCCCAAAGGGATGCTGATAGTGCCATCCAGAAAGGCTACATGCTGGGCCCAAGAAGCAGTCATTTGCCTCAGTGAGATGATTGTTGTAGATGGTCAGCCCTTCTCCTTCATGGAAGACATAGCCTTTCATTGGCTGCTGCAGCACTTGGCACCCTGGTACTCCATCCCCTCACAGAGGACTATGAACTGATGAGTCTTGCCTGCCATGCACCACTCTACAGTGGCGATAATCTTTTTTTTTTTTTTTAATATAGTTTTTATATAGTTTTTGGTAAGTATTACATATTATCTTTTATCCCGTACATTTCGTAACGGTTTTTTATCCCTTCTCCCTCCCTCCTCCCCCCTCTGCTTTTCCAATGCTTTAGTCCTTTGTTCCCAGCCACGGGCACAAGGTCCGAATCTTGCACTGAATGTCCTTTCTTCCTTCTGTTGGTAGCCACTCCAGGTAGGTCTTCCATTTCGTGCTGATTGCTGTAGTCCTGTCTGCCCATTTGGTCTTCCAGTTCAGTTTCTCTATTATGTCTGACTGTATGAAATCAAACAAATAATTATGCCAGATTTCTACTGTCCATTTACTCTTGTCCTTCCAACCCAGAGCAATCACTGCTTTTCCTGCTAGTATCATTGCTTTGAATATAGCTTGGTTCTCTTTACTTACTCCTGGGTTCCCTATTATGCCCATTAACATTAAATTAAAGTTAATGGACAGTGAAACTTTGCATGTTCTCCTTATAATTTGCAATATTTTTGTCCAAAAGACACTGACCTCTGGGCATTCCCACCACATATGGGAAAACCATCCTTTAGCCAGTTTGCAATGCCAGCACATGGGGCTCATTCCTGGGATCATGTTTGCTATTTGCGCTGGTGTTTTGTACCATTTTGTAAAGAATTTATGCTCCATTTCGTTAAATTTGATCACTTTAATTCCCTCTATTCCTTCCATTATTTTGCTTGCCAAGTTTTCTGATACCTGACCTTCTTTGGTCCAAGTGTTCTTTAGGTAAGATATTGTCGTGTCTATATTTGATATCATTTTCCTATAGATTTTCCCTGCTAATCCTTGTTTTGATTTTTGCATCCCTTTGTATAGTTCTTCTATCGGTTCCTCTATCCATATTTTCTCTTTTTCCTTGATCTTATTAACCATACTATATAGGCCTGTTATTTTTAACCAGTGTTGGTTACCTACCTCTTCCACTATCTCGTGCACCGGTTTTAAGTTACGTCCTCTAAACATGTCTTCCAACCTATAATACCCTTTAGTTTTAAGATATTCCCACCATTTATTCTCTTTTATTTCGCTGTATATTAATTCTAGTGGTGTCCATCTTGAGTTTCTTCTTAGCCATTTCGCTTGCCACTTGCTCCAAGATTCTAATGCTGAATGTCTGGGGCCTTTAATCAATTTGAGATCTTTTTTTGTGGCTTTAGAGAAAATCCCGAATCTTCCTATATTGTTGTTTATCTCATTTTCAAATCTAACCCATTTTTGCTCCTCTCCTTCACCTATCTCTAATAGCGACTTTATTTGAAAGGCTTCATAATATCTATTCAGCTCTGGGACTCCCCAACCCAACTCCTCCTTGAGACCGTGTATCAACCTTTTTTGAATTCTACACTTTTTACTGCCAAATATCCACTTTCTAATTGCCCTATTCCATTGTTCTAACCTTTTGTTATGGGCCTCTAATGGTATCGTCTGGAATAAGTATGTTAGTTTAGGTAACCAGAACATTTTAACACTCCTAATTCTGGTAGATATACCAAGAGTTTTATTTTTCCACTTTCTCATTTCATTCTTTATTTTCTTCCATATCGTGCTATAATTCACCTCCGATATTCTATCGATCTTCTTTTGTAACACTATACCTAAGTATTTGAACTTTTTGGTGCCCATTCCAATATTTGTAATTTTGTTTATTTCTTTTCTTTCCTCTTTGTTCACATTGAGGTACATGATTTCTGATTTAGCCATATTAACCTTTAACCCTGAACAGCATTCGAAGTCCTCTAAGATAATTTTTACTTCTTTTATCGCTTCTTTGGGATTTGTCATAACTACTATAATATCATCTGCAAATAAATTAATTTTTATTTCTTCCTTCTTTACCTTATAACCTTCTATCCTTACACAGTTTCTTATCCTTTCAGCTAGTTGTTCTATTGCTATAATGAATAAGACCGGTGAGAGCGGGCACCCCTGTCGGACCCCTCTCTGGATCTGAAAAGTTTGTGATTTGGCATTATTGACCTTTACCACTGCTGTTCCCTCTCTATATATCTCCTTAATTGCTCTTATATAATTATCTCCTATCTCATGCTTTTTCATAATCTGCCACAAGTATTCCTGAGATAGGGTGTCAAAGGCTTTATAGACATCCAATTTTAAAAGACCTAACTTTTTTTTTTTGACCGTGTTGTAATACGTTTATTATATTCCTAATAGGGTGGGCTATGTTCCTATCCTTTACAAATCCATGTTGGTCTTCTTTTATTATTTTGGGACTAAACTTCTTTAATCTATTTGCCAGCATTTTTGCGAAGATCTTGTAGTCTTGGTTAAGGAGGCTTATAGGTCTGTATGAACCTACCTCTTCAGGGTCTTTATTTGGTTTCAAAATTACTATTATTTCTGTTTGTCTCCATGAATCTGGGGCCCTTCCCCCCTCAAGATTTCGTTGAAGATCATTTGGAGTTCTGGGGCAAGAATGTCTATCATTTCCTTATAAAATTCACTTGTGAACCCATCTAGCCCAGGGGATTTTCCCTTTCTCAATTCTTTAATTACATCCTTTATCTCTTGTATTGTAATTTCCTCTTGTAATTTGGCTTGCTCATCCTCCTTCAGTGTTATGTTAACTTCCTCTACAAAGTCTGTTGTGTCCCTTTTCTTATATAATTTTTTATAGAAAGACTCGAACGCCTCCCTTATTTCAATGGGATGTTGAGATTTTTGACCATTTACCTTTATACTTTTTACCCTTTGTCTTTCCTATTTTTCAGGTAATTTGCTAGTCTTTTTGCTGAATTTATGCTATTTCTTTGGAATTTGTTTCTCACCATGGCTTCCCTTTTCCATATTGTTGCTGAGTCTAAGGCCTCCAATTGTTTTTTAATTGTTAATATTTGGTTCTGTATCATAGGATTGTATTTTTGCATTAGTTTACTTTGTAGCCTCTCCATTTCTTGGATTTTGGCCTGTCTTCCTAGATGCCACTCCTTTTTTATATTCTTCTCTTTCTTTATACAGTGCCCCCTTATGACTGCCTTTGCAGCATCCCATAGAATATTGGTGGGTACTGTTCCTCTATTTTCCTCAAAATATAGCTTTATCTGCTCAGACATGTATTGTCTATCCCTTTCTGTGGCCATTATTAAATTATTATATCTCCATGTTCTGGTTGTTGGTTGCTGAGTGAATTCTATTTCAACGCTTATTGGAGCATGGTCAGATATCCATATTGGGTGGGTTGTAATTCCTTTGATAATCATATTACTATTCTTTTCTAAAATTATGTAGTCTATACATGATACTGTTTTATGCCTACTAGATATATGTGTGGGTTTAGGCCGGTTCCTCACAGACTCATGTGCCTCTATCAGGCCCCAATTTCCTAACTTGATTGATTTATCTTTTGTTATGTCTATATTTAGGTCACCTGTTATAATCACTTCTCCTTCGGAAAATTGTTTTGTTTTTTTAAATATTTTACCCAGGAATTTCTTTTGTCCTTTATTTGGGGCATATATATTTACTATGGTATACTTCTTATCATCCATTTTAAACTTTACTAACAGATATCTACCATTCCTATCCTCTTTTTTTCCCATAACCTCTAGTTTAAATTTCTTATGAATCAGTACTGCTACTCCTTTACCCTTGGCATCACCTCTGGCCTCTGCTAGTATCTCCCAAGTCGGATCGTTTAGCAACGGCTTGCTATCTTTTTTTTTCTTATGTGTTTCCTGGAGGCATAAAACATCAATCTTTTGATCTTTTGCCAGCTTAGCTATCCTGTACCTTTTAAGGTTTGACGTTAATCCATTGACATTCAGTGTAAGTAATCTTATTGTTCTATCCATATTCTTTATGATTCTGGACTTTGAGTTCCCGTGGCCCTGGGATTTTTAAGCATATTCTTAAACTACCCCTTCCCCTTCCCTCCCATCCCTGTGGTAGACTTGTGGGGATAAGAAACCTTCCCGCCTCTCCACTTCATGAGGTGCACACATCCCCTCCTCCCCCTTATACTTGTAATATTAACATTAGCTCAACTTATACTTGGATACTTCCCTTTAGGTGTCTTCTTCTAGTGAGTCTGTCCTGAGGCGCTTTTCTCCTCTCTCTGCAGTTCCTTCTTCTGGGTCTGCTTCCCCCTCTGGCTCTTCTTCCATTCCCTCTTCCCTTATGTCTTCAGCGTTTATTCTGAGTTGTTTAAGGAGTTCTTTGGCCTCAAGGGCGTTCCGTGCCATGAGCCTCTTCCCTTCTTGGAATATTATGATTGAAGCAGGATAGCCCCAGGTAAATTTTACATTGTTTGCATATAGTTTTTGGGCATAGGGGCGCATTAAGTTCTTTTGCCTAAGTGTCTCCTGGCAAAAATCCTGTCTCACCCAAACTTTCCTGCCCCTGAAGCTCAAGTCCTTCCTCTTTTTTAGCTCCTTATATATTTGTTGTTGTATTTTTTCTCTGGAGAACTTGATAATAACGTCACGAGGGGCTCCTCCCTTGCCTTTTCTTTGCAGGCGGTGAGCTCTTTCAACGTCTTCTGACTGAATCCTGATTCCATTAGTTGTCAGCCATTCTGTCACTACCCCTTCCAGGTTCCTGTTAGAAACCTCTTCAGAGATTCCTGTCAAAATCAAGTTTGCTCTCCTATTCCTGTCTGAGAGGTCATTTATCTGCTTTGTTAGGGAGCCAATCCTCTGTTCATTAGCCAGAGCCTTTTCTCTGGCAAAATTTGCTGTTTGCTTTATGTCGGCAATTTCTTTCCCTATCTTAGCGATATCTACTCGTACAGCCTTAATTTCTTCGCTAATTTTTTCCTGAGATGCTAGGAATATCTTCTGGAGGTTTGCTATCTGTTCTGACAGTTCCTTGATATTTTTTGCCATCCTTAGCTGTTTAATTAAGGCTTAATGAGCTAGGCTCTTGCTGTGTGAGCGTTATCTCACTGAGTGGTTGTAAATAAAGGGTTTTTTTACTTGCTGTTTCCAGACTCTGCTGCTGTTTGGATCCTTCTTATCTTCCCACCTGGTTATATGCCAGTATTTGGCTGTTTACAATCCTTTGAGCTGTAAATTCCTTAGTTTACGGGGGAGCTCGGAGTTTCAGCGTCCAACTTGGTTTAGCGCATGCGTGCCTCTCCCACAGTGGCGATAATCAAGACTCTCCAGAGTGCAAGACTGGAGAAGCCAGCAGTATGGCTACTTCTCCCTCACTACCCTCTGGTGGCAACCAGAGGACCTGTCTGTCTTGACTTTCACAGCACAGCACAGGCCCAAATTAAGGGCAGTCCTGCCTCCAGGCTACCAAGAGAAGAAAAAGAGGAAGAAGAAGAGGAGGAGGAGGAGATTGGATTTATACCCCACCCTTCACTACCCAAAGGAGTTGTTAGCCCCGACGCCATTATGGGGCTTTGTTACGGACTGTTTGCTGTTGCCACATGGCCTGTGTGCTTGTTAGACTGTAAAATGGATGCCAAGGTAGAAGCCCAGAAGGAAGGAAAAAGCTGTCTTTTTGCTCTGAGGGACTCCATTGCATACCTGCTGCATGTCACCTACACAGATTAAGGGCCATACAGCAGACAAAGGACTTTCCATCTGCCAGTCGTTTGCATGATGAGATTAAGTGCCTTCCCCACCCCAGACAATAGGAGAACCATACACACAACAATGCCAGGGCCATCAGCTACCTGGAGACACCATCTGCCTGCCAGCCAGCCTCCTCTGCCCAGCCCTCAGTGTATCCAACGGACAGCGTAGCCAATAAGATTTGAAATTGACACTGACACAGCCAGCTGGGAGGGTCAGTAGGTGTACACCGCCTGGCCTTCTCCGCCCAGCACCCAAGACTCTATAAAAACGCGATCTCTGGGCTGCTTCGGAGAGCTCTGCTACACCCCCACCTTGCTGCTGCTGAAACCACGACCTCTGTCTGTCTGCTTTTACCCTCTTAAGCCCCCATCCTGTACCCGAACCCTTGCCTTGCTTTGTTCCAGTCGGCCGCTGGAATTATACACGTGTGTGCTAGCTGGTCTAGACCGCGTGTCCCTTCTTCCATACTTCCTACCCTACCCTACTCCACTCGCTGGAAGACTTTAGGAGCCGCGCCTTGGAGGTAAATATTGCCCTCAACGAAACCAACGATAACCTGCTCATGCAATTGTGCTTTATCTATCTTTTATTCTTAGACCTTGAATGTATGTGTGTGTGAACTGTATTTGTTGAGTGAAACTGCTATTGAGTAAACAAAACATTATTCTGAAGCCTTGTTTCTCGCTTCTTTACTGGGAAGTCCCCGTGGCAGCCCATTCCCCGTAAACATAGACCGAAAGATCTCAAAGTAATTATACCTGTGGCGAAGTGCTTCACCCCTAGAGAGCATTTCGCCCAACAGAAGTGGGGGCTCGGTCCGGGATCGGTCCTGCTTGTCTGAACGAGCACGAGTCGATGCGTGTCTCGTCCTGACAACCAGACGTAAGGAAGAAACTGCCGCGAACTTCCAGTAGGGAGCGAAAAAGCTCAGAACACTGCACACACACGTGTGAGTGAAAGCTCTTGTGCGCTTGGCTCTAGTGAGCACTCTATTGTGGGAGGCTGTTTTCCCCCTTTGTCTCCTTCAGGTGGAGGTTCTGTGCCATATGCACTAAGGAACCGCGAGGGTAGCCGCCCGAGCCCACGGCTAGGTCTAGCCGCTATAACCCGTGGTGACTCGAGCGCTAGGGCCTCCCATTCGAAGTCCTACAGGCTATCTCGAAGCCTATCTTTCGGCCTATCTTGCGGGTGGGAACCAAGAACGACAGTGTAGGGTGTTAGGAATTGCACCACACTGCACGCAACACACCACCCACGCAGGCAGCCATAAAGAGGAGCCGCAGCAAAGACTTAAAAGTCCTCCAGAGACGTCTGGAAGCCCACTTCCCTGTCCCTCTCAGCTCTGATCGGCAGAGCGTAGCATTAAAGTGAGCAAAGAGGTCCGCTCGCTGGAGTATATTACTCCAAGGATCCAGGTCGGAGGTTTTCCAGAAGCCTTCCCGGGTTTATAGAGGTTATCCCGGCAGGATAGGTGTCCAAAACCCAAATACTGGTTTAAGAGAGTTATCCAGTTAGGAAGTGAGAGCTAGGCCAAGCCCACTATCCAAAACTCCAATTGAAGGGTTGGTGAGAACAGCCGACGTGGAGGCAGAGACCTCACCGAAAAATCTCACATCTTAACGTTTTTGGTCATCGGAGGCAAGGACGTGGACCCCACCTTTGCCAAAAACCAAAACTCACGGTCCACGAGGGTAACCGAGCCAAGCTCACCTCGCCCGCGAGGCAAAATAGTGTTAGGGAACTTAGGAAGGTTAAAAACACACCGTAAAATGGCGGACGCAACTTACACCGCCTCCATGGAGATCCGCACAGTTGAGGATCTGCCCAGACTCGAGAAATGGGTCACAAAGAAGGGTTTAAACCCTTGGGCACCACAAGCTTTTAAGAAGGAGAACCCTCTCCAGGCCGCTCGAGACGCTTATCAAGCGTACTGCGAGCAGAAACACAGAAGCACGGCCGCTAAGGACCGGGCCGGTGCATGGGCATTTCTGCTAGCGCTACAGGAATCCAATGCCACCATCCAAAGGCTAAAACAAGAAATAGAGCAAAATTCCCAGAACTTTGAAACCAAAATTAAGGCCATTAGAGAAGCAGCATCGGAGAGAAGTTGCAGGACAAAGAAGAGGCAGCTTAGTACGGCTGTGTGACAAACTTGATAAAACAGAGACCGAGCTGGCAATAGCTCGCAAAGAGATTGATTCCCTTAAAGAGGGACATCAAAATGATGTGGAGGCTCTAGTGGAGCAACAGGAGGACGAGCTGGTCCACATGAGGACGGAACGCATGAATCTCATGCTAGAAAAGGCAGGGCTTGCTAACTCAGCCCAGGAGGCAAAGAAAGTTGCCGCACAGGCACTAGAGAAGGCAGCCAAGGCAGAGGCGGAGGTTGCCAGGCTTTCTGACGACCTCACAACTGCCCGAAAAGCGGCTCGCTACCTGGCCGACCAGGCAAAGGAGCGATACGTTCAGGCCAACCATGAGGCTTGCCACAAAGAAATCAATAGGCTCCGAGAGAAGCTCGGCATTAGAGAGGCAGTCATCAGTACAATTCACCCAGGAGGTCTTAGGGACCCAGAGGACACTGAAGGCGAGGATGTACCTACCGGTCATTCCTCAGCCTCAGCCCTGGAAATCCCTAACTCATGCCCGGTGAATCCTGTAATGACTAGGGAGCAAACCACAAGAGTGGGTAATAACACTACGGTGAAGGTTATCACCGAATCCAGGATATGGAAGCCGGAGGAGGCTAAGGCCATTGCCGACCAGGTCGGTCCCCTCACCAAAGACAATGTTTTGAACTGGCTAGCAACGGTAGCCACCGCCTACGGCAGCCTGAACGGCGAAGACCTCTCGGTCGTAGCCAGAAGGTGCGCTACAGGGGTCGATTTGGCGACCATTAACGCAGCCATAGCAGCCAAAATGCTGAATAAAGAAGACCAGTATACCTGGATGCGGGGAGTCTTAGAGCATCTCACCCCTGACCGGTCGTTAGAAGCACATTTTGTGATGGACCAACAAGGGCCAAATGAGGACCCCGAGATTTATATCACCAGGAAACAACTGTTAGGCATTTTATCTGAAAAGGTAGATCTGGACGATGATGGAATTCCAGACTATAATGACATAGCATTCAAAGATGCATTGCTAAAAGGTTTCAACCCCCGACTCAGCTGGCATTAAACGTAGACGTCCCCACAGATATGGATTGGGACCCACTACTGATTAAGATCAGGAGAGTGGCCACGTTGCTAAGAAGCACAGGCGCCATAAAAGTTCCCAAGGTACCCAGAAAGCTTAAAGAAAAATACAAAGAGGACGAAGAGCTAATACAAAGCATTACATATGCTAATAATGGCCCACATTCACAGTACAATGTGGCGCAACCCCAGAAAGGTCAGACTTATAATGCTCAGCAGAACTACCAGCAGCCCTATAATTATAGATCCAATAACCATGGACGAGGCGGTTACCGAGGAAAATATAGAGGCGGTAACCGGAACTACCAGGCGCCTGCCCAAGCAAATTGGCAGCCCGCCCAGCCATCAGCTCCGCAAATGCCACCCCAAAATGCCCCACAACAAGCTGGACCCATAAACGGGCAACCAGTACGAAATCCCCAACAGCCTCCCGGCCCCAATGGACCGCGGCAGGACTGGCACCAAGGGGGGGGGCAATACATGGACGAGTTACGATGGAATGCCTGGATGGAGCTCAAAGAGAGAGGGTTCGACATGAACCAATTTGACAAGCAACCAAACTCAGTGCTCTTCAGGGCATTGGCCGATAGTGAATCGCAAAACAGCGCCCCCATGGCTCCTGTGGTGACAACTAAGGAAGTCACCACGTCACCCGACCAGTCTCTTCGCTAGGGATGCCCGGAGCCCCGTACACTTCCGCAAGGAGCACTGGCGCAGCTTCAGCCAGACTCCTGGGGAAGACCGACAGTCCTAGCAGGCATAGGGGCTCCCGGGAAAATTAAAAAGCCTGCAACTCTTTTGGTAGACACTGGAGCTTCAACTACGGTTTTGCACCCTAATTTCGCTAGGGAAGGTCAGCTCACACGGAGAACTATCTCTCTCCAAGGATTTGCCGGAGGCAATCACACCGCTAGGGTATGGAAAGATATTCCCTTAACTGTGGGAAAACTTTCTACCAAGGTGGTTGCCTGCGACAATCAGGGAGAAGATGATGGGATTTTAGGAGCCAATTTCTTTCGCGACCATGGGGTAACAATTGATTTAGCCAATGGTCTCCTGTGGAAAGTTCCAGGGGGCCCTGACTTTATCAATGCCATCCATAGGTGCGCAGCCCTAAAAGCCCCACTGCCCGTATTTACGGTGCAAACTGACCCTTGGGTGCAAGAGTTCCCAGAAGTGTGGATTACTGACAAAGCGGAGTGCGGTACCGTTAAGAATGCCTGCGTTCTTATCAAAGGCAAAGACCCTCCGCCACAGAAACAATACCGCTATCCGATAGAGGCAGAAATCGGAATAGCCAAGACCATTGAAGGCCTCATCAAATGGAATGTGATTAGACCCATGCAGTCCATCTGCAATGCTCCCCTGTGGCCCGTTCTTAAAGCGGACGGAGTCACATGGAGGATGACGGTCGACTTTCGGGCTCTGAACTCAACAACGCCCCCGGTGGCACCGGTTGTGGCAAAATACAATGAAATCGTAGCGGCCATTGCAGCAGGCTCCCGCTACTACAGTGTGATAGATCTGGCCAATGCGTTTCACTCTATCAGACTCCATGAGTCATGCTGGTATAAGTTCGCTTTTACCTTCAGAGGCCAGCAATACGCTTTCATGAGAACCCCACAGGGCTTCCATTCCAGCCCGGCCATATGCCATGCACACGTTGCGCAGATGTGGGAACACCTCCAGCCTGACTCTAGAGACCATGTCCTCTCGTATGTGGATGACGTGTTAATCCACGCATCTACTCGAGAGCACGTGGAGGAAATCACTCGAGAGGTGCTCAATCTCCTCCGAGACACCGGGTTCAAGGCAAGCCGGGACAAAGCGCAGCTTGTACAGACAACAGTAAAATATCTTGGCCTAACATTGGGACCAGAGGGCCGGACTCCGGACGCTCAAAGGCTAGAGACCATAGCGAAACTGCCAGCCCCCACAGACGTCCATTCGCTACGAGCACTGTTAGGGATGTATAACTTTTCAAGGGACTTCATCGAGTCCTTTGCAGACAAAGCGCGCCCTCTTTACGCGCTCCTCAAGAAGAATGCCACTTGGCACTGGGGCCCAGAGCAACAACAGGCGTTCGTTAGCCTCAAGCAAAGCCTAGCCTCTGCACCCGCACTTGCACATCCTGACGTAAGTCAGCCATTTTACATCCAACTGGCAACCTCAGAAAGAAGCATTGGAGCCACTCTCACCCAACTGCAGAATGGGATTCAAAGAATCATAGCGTATGCCTCTAAAAATCTTTCTGCAGCCGAACTGAAATTCACTCCCTGTGAAAAAGTTTGCTTGGCTCTGGTTTGGAGCCTGACACATTGGGAGTTTATCATAGGAGGTGCCAAGGTTATAGTCCAAACCACGCACACACCCCTGAAGTACATTCTTTCCGGAAAGGTTCAGAATGGGCAGGTTTCAAACGCCCGCATTGCCCAGTGGACTCTAGCGTTAGTCAATAAGGGCATTGAATATAAGAAAGAGCTAAAAGAGCCGCCTGCCCCTTATGGGTTACTAATTACGGGGGAGGAACATGAGTGCCCATTACCAGTCCTAGAACACATTCCCTGGCCCGCTACATGGGGAAAGCCTCTCAAGGAAGCCCGGCAAAAAGGTTTTGTTTGCTGGTTCTGTGATGGCTCCTCCTTCCATGTAGACGGAACCCCACACACTGGGTTCGGTGCCATTCGAGTGCATGATAGTTTTACTATCCAAGAAGCCGTGCGCCCAAACTCCAGTCAAGCCGCTGAGGTGGCAGCCCTGCGAGCTGTCCTTCAGCACGAGCCGCGAGACTGCCCCCTCTCAATTTACACCGATTCTGACTGGACAGCGAAAGCTGCGACAGTGTGGCTGCCACACTGGGAGAAGCAGGAGTGGAACAACTCCGAAGGAAGGCCAATAGCACACCTACCAGTGTGGCTCGATATTGTGGCTCTCCTCCGAGAAAGAACTGCACCTACCCATATTACACATGTAAAGGGACATCAGAAAATGGACACTGAAATTGCTTTTTGGAATGATGCCGCCGACAGGCTGGCCAAAGAAGCCGCTTTCTTACCCGTCATCGATAGTGCCACCCCACAGCCCATTCAGGCAGTCACTACCAGGCTTAGAGCCAAGGCAGAACACAACAGGGATCCCTTGCCACCAGTTTTTGTGGACTTAGGCGAGTTACAAAGGAATGATTCTGACGTCATGGCACTTCTTTCCGCTGGTAAAGACCCTACAGGGAAATACCAAATCCTAGAATCTGAAGGAGTAGTCTGGGCCATTGACAGCAATGGCGATCGTCACTGGATCGTACCGGTAGAGGTGCGCAGCGACCTCATTCAGTTCATACATGAACAAGGCCATAGAGGAAAGGAATTAACTTTTGAGCGTGTGAGGGATACTGGCTGGTGGCCGGGCATCAGAAGGGACGTTTCCACCTGGGTGGACAACTGCCTTCCGTGTGCCATGGTCAACGCGGATTCCTCCGGCCCAAAAGCTCCCCTCTACCACCAACGGATTGAGGGCCCCTGGGCACGCATCCAAATCGACTTCATAGGCCCACTCCCTATGACTAAGCGTGGAAACAAGCACTGCCTTACGGTCATCGATCCCTTTTCAAAATGGATCGAGGCGTTCCCCTGCAAAAATAACACTGCCGCCATGACGGCAAAACTTCTGTTCAATAACATCTTTGCCAGATGGGGGCTCCCTAGAGTCATAGACAGCGATTTGGGCAGCCATTTTGTTGGTGACGTCACGCAACAACTGTGCAAGGCGCTTGGAATCCAGCAAAGGTTCCATATCGCCGCCCACCCCCAGTCTTCGGGCGCCATTGAACGGACTAACCGCACCCTGAAAGAGGCCCTTCGAAAGATGGTGCGGTCCACGGGGAAAGATTGGGACGACAAGCTCCCCATAATTTTGATGGCCATTAGGGGAACCACAGCCAAACACGGATATTCACCACACATGGTGATGACCGGTAGAAGAATGCGCCTCCCGGAAGCTTTCTGGTTAGACTCTGACATGCCTTCTAACGTAGAGCCCAAGGTGGCGAACGACTTATGGGTTGGAGAACTTTTGAATGAAATACTGCGCATACATCTTCAAGTTGCCAAAATGCTCGGCTACAGCCAATTGGCAGTTGACAAAAAGCTAGGATGGGTGCGCAACCCCCAGGTATGGGACCCAGGGCAAGAGGTTATGTACCGCAAGTTCTCCCGTAAACAGCATGCCCTCACCGCTAAGTGGGCAGGTCCGGTCCCCATTGTAGAGCGAATTAGCCCCGCCGTGTACAAGGTGGCGATTCCACGGAAGGACGGAAGCATTTGGAATAAGTTCTTCCATTGCTCACAATTGAAAATCTGGAAAGGAGAACCGCAAAGCCGCCCACCAGCCAAACCGCCAGACGTACCGCTGGCTCCTCTCACTGCCGCTCCTCAGCCCCTGCCGATCCGACAAATCTCGCTGCCCCTGCCTGCTTCAGAAACCCCACACCAGTACACGCTGGCAGACACATTCTTTGCTCATTTAGAAGAGACGCTAACCAGCACCCTCTGGGATCCTGGTTAGCGAGGGGGGGAGAGAAAGAGGTTTGTCCACAAGGAAACTGTAAAATGCATTTGTGTTGCCCCACTGTTATGGTTAACCTGGAAAGTTTAAAAGGCCCTATGGCGCCAATGCTATTTTTCGTAGCCACCCAGGTTACCTGTTACTTGGGTTATACGGCCCGGAACAGAAAGTTCCTAGGGTAGGTGAGATGGTAGCAATGGAATAAAGCCAGAGAGAATTTCGAGACCTGGAAAGCTACAGTGTGTCTAGAACACCAAGCCTGCCATAAGAAGGCAGAAGCACCAGACTCGACCCCAGCAGGGGATTTTTGCAAAAATGTTATTTCTTTTTAGCTCAGGAAGTCATAACCCTTCCACCTCTCGGTCTATGCCATGCCAGTCCTTTAATCTGGGTCGACCATGGCATAATCGAGAAGGAGGTGCGATTTACGCACCGCGCTTCCTTCCCCTCCGTTTTTGTTTTTGTTCTCCCCGAGGCGAGGTTGCATAATCTATTTTCTTACAGAAATACAACAATGAACAAGACTCCACGTTTCTCGAGAGGAGTAAGTATTGTGGAAATGGCATGTGCTCTGTTATTGTTGGGAATATTAGGACTAGGGAAAATGCAAGCAACCAGTCCAGAACAGAAGTCACTCCAGTTGAACTGCATAGGAAAAGGTGTAGATTTAAACATAACTTGACTAGAGGATGGACTAACCCCGGCTACACGTATAGAGTCAGAAGGCTTCGTGTATGCCACATCCATGAAAGATTTTATGGAAGACTGCCTTCCACCCAATATGGTTAATTGTACTCGGGAGAAACCTAAAAATGCTATTTGGATATGCCCGTCAGAAGGAGACTTAAGAGAAAGGCTCATTATGCTCCTATGCGGTGGCAAAATTCCAAGCACAGAAAAATCCACATGCGAGACAGCCATAGTTTCGGCTGCGGTGTGGAATATAGGTGACCCTCTCCAGATCATTTTAACCATTGGGACCAACAAAGAATTGTTGACAAAAACAGATCTGGCAGTTATGCTAATAGATCCACAGGAGAAACAGCAGATATTCCACTTGGAGAACTGGACTCAGGTAGACTGGGGCATGGATGCGTCCATGACGTCTGTAAAAGGACCCCCCGAATGGATGGTTGACTTGAATAACACCCCATGTAAACCCATTTTCATGGAACGTGCCTACGACACCTTAGGACTTCTAGTAATTAACACAAGGCACGTGGAAGGGAATTACACACTCACCCTAGAGCACTGGAACACCAGCATCACTTTCGACCCTCTCATACAGAACCTAGAGAGTCTCGCTAACCTAAGAGACCCTGTGGTAGGCTCACACACCGTTAAGTACCAACAATCAGAGCAGGTACTTATACGGCCGCAAATGCATGTTAGGAAAATCATTATAAACATGAAAAATCTAGAGGTTGCCCCAAATTCGGATAAAGCCACTTGGACACAAAAGTTATGTGCCCAATACCTCCAGCCGTTCAAACAAGGCTGGGAGAACTGGCTTATCCTGTGGCAAACCCTAGACATATCAGCGAGGCGTAAGAGAAGCGCCGCTGACTGGCTGGCACCCATAGGAACTGGGGCTGCAGTCTTAAATTCGGCTAATCTAGAAATCTTAGCTAATAAGGTTTCGCGGGTAGGGTCAGACCTCTACAATCTGGCCATACCCATGTCTCAATCCTTTCATGCATTGGCAGATCTACCACATCGCACTAACCCACTCCTAATCGAATGGGAGCACATTATGGAGCACGATTTCTATACCCTGGTCAAAGGCATCCAGTCTCTCCAGAGGAACATATCATATGCACTGGCATGCACCCAAATGCAAGCTATGAATGTAATTACTGCCACTAGCATAGTAACGCAAGCTATGGCAGGGGAGATCCCATTAGAAATCCGGGGACTCCTACACAGAAAGGTGACCGAGGAAGAAGCCAGGTTAGCAGACTGGTGGACCCTCACAAATGCTACATATGCACCGACCACACACACGCTGACCCTGATCATAGTCACAGCAAGCGCCAAGGAAAGCTTCCACATACATCCAGTGGTCCCCCTTGGTCTGCAGGTCGATAGACGCACAGTGTTGTATGCCAGGAACAGCCAGAGGTGGGCTAGAGTCACTTCTGACGGCTGGCAAACTGTCAACGTTGAAGGCTGCAGACACAAGGAAACCCTGGGATTCATCTGCGAGGATGAAGCGCTGGAAGCACACCACCCCTGTGTGGCTCCCCTTAAGGGAACTGACGACATCTGTCAGTTTGAGGCTGCAGAGGAAACCTCATCAGCAGTAGTGTACATTGGCAAAGCCTGCGTGTGCATTCGCACCCACTGCTCTTTCATCTACATCAATGCGCAACACATTCAGCCGATGCTTCCTAAGATCAATAGGTGCTTTTGCCAAGTATTTGCAGTGGAGGGCTGCGATTTCCAATTTGAACCCCCTGTTTGGGTCAAACAGGAGATGCAGTTCTCCCCGGAGCTATACGACACCATCACGCCTATACCACTAGGGATAGGTCTGGAAGTCATCCAGGAATTATTAAGGCACCCGGAGCTACGCCGCAAATTAAAAGAACTAGAAGCCGCTGGAGAGAATGCCACTTTACTGGTAGCACACAATGGAGCAGAGATTGCAAACTTGGCCATTGATATTCAGAAATCATCCCATTTCTCCTGGTGGGAATCTCTTTTTGGTTGGTCTGAAACTTCGAATGGAATATTAAATATTATGCTCCACCCCATAGTAATAATAGTGGCCATTCAACTGCTATGCGTACTTGCGATAATAGCAGTGGGACTATGGGGCCGATCCCAAGTCAAACAAATCCGGAAAATGACATCACGGCTGTGCCAACCAGCCATTGCGCTCCTACAGCAACCTGATCCGCCTCACCTCTAAGAATCTTTTGTTTCTGTGTATTGTCTATCTCTTCTTACTTCTCCTTGCTTTTCATGTTGTGTGTATATTTGTGCTTACGTCCCTCTCCCGCCTGCAAAAGGTGAAAGAGAGAGAGAGCCCACTAGCCAATGTTTCCAGCTTTCTATTTTTCTATTTTTGGAACCAGAAAAGGGTGGGCTGAAGAGCCCGAGGTAGCTGGGGAATCGAACCGAGAGTCATGCACAGGTTGCTTGGTGGCTGGGGTGCGAGATGGGCAAGTTCTGGGGCTCGAGGAACTGCTCGCTGCCACTCGGACGTGCCATTTCTCCCTCCGCCACACTGGCAGATGAGAATGCTCGAGGGCTCCCAGCCTGGTGAGCCACGGCACCGCCTTGCCCCAACAAGCCTGACTTTTGGAAGCCCGATGTTTTGAGTGGCTTCCTGGTCTCTAGGAGGGAACATGGCAACCAAGCTACCACTACCCATTGGCTGTCCAAGCCTAGCCAACTCCCATTTGACTCTCCGATTCGCCCCTCCAAATTATTTTTGATTTTTAATAATTTTATATGTGCCGCAAAAGCCAAGTACCCATCAGGCTTTGCGAAACTGATTTGCACACCGGGACCCCCGACCATGAATTATTCAGCCCAGGAACAAGCCACTCCATATGCGAAGGACCCTGGAAGAGTCCATTTTCGGACTAACCCAAAGCGGAAAGGAGGGGGGCATCCCGCAACGTTTGTCCTTTTGTTTTTCCTTTTGTTTTTATTTTTATTCAGTCCTTTTGTCCAACAGAGGTGGGGAGCCCCGTCGAAGCCCCATGGGGACTCCCCCAGTTAGAAGAGGAATGATCCACAGTCATTCCTCCGGAGCCGGGTCCCACGACCACTCATATGGCTCCCAATTAAAAGTATATCGCCGCGAGCGCAAACCCAGGCTTCTTTGCGCTCAAGGGGGGGTGGTGATGTAAAATCGGCAGCCTCCGAATTGCTCTGAGGCTGGCCGAAAGCGCCCGACGCCGGCAGCTCCAGTCTGGCTGAACCACCAGGGCTTGACTTCTTCCCCTCCCATCTCGTTCGTTTAAAGATCGGCTTTCGCTATCCAGCCGTTCAAACCTCCCTTCCATCCTGGGAACCAGGGAGGGTTTCTCAACTAATCATGTGCTTAATCTTTCAAGCTCGGGACTGTGCGGACCCCGCAGAGGACACCGAAATTGGTTCGGCTGAGTCCTGCTTCTAACCTCAGGGCCCGAAACAGCACGCCTGCTCACACGCCTGGCGGTCCCGCCGATGGTCCGCCTCCGGGAAGATGGACCAGGATTGCATGGCAGCAAAGCCTCATTTATGGACTTTTCTTGTGCCTAGCCAGCATCCTGACGGTTGCCATCCTAACAGAAGCTGCCCCAAAGCTCACCCCGGGAGCGCTGAGAAGGACATTTATCCACCTAGCCCTCCGCTTCTGCAAATGCGTGGAGGACAAGATAGCGCATGAACTCTTATGAAATGTTTTCCTTTTCGTTTTTGTGTGCTTGTCTGTTTTATAAGTTAACAGTGTGAAGTTAGTCTAATAGGCGTGTGTAGTTTTCGTTTGAAATGTTTTCTTAGGATGTTTTCTTTATTTAGGCTTAAGTTAAGGTTGATGTGTTTAAATGTATTGTGTCTTGCCATATTTACCTCTGATGGCAAAAAGCCACTTCCAGCCAACACCAATTAGGCGTAGAGTAGCTACTCTTACTGGCATGCATTACATACAACACCAGTGTAGATCGGATACCTGAGTGGCAATGGTAACCAGACGACATCGCCTGTTTGCCTGCCTGCCTACTGCCACTACCAGAGGACCAGACGCTGACCAGATGTGGATGCCAACGGAACCCTGAGACGACGTTTCCATCGAAGTGTGTATGTGCAGACGATGTCATCTGACGCTGCCACGTCTGCAAGGGGGGGATATGTTAGCCCTGACGCCATTATGGGGCTTTGTTACGGACTGTTTGCTGTTGCCACATGGCCTGTGTGCTTGTTAGACTGTAAAATGGATGCCAAGGTAGAAGCCCAGAAGGAAGGAAAAAGCTGTCTTTTTGCTCTGAGGGACTCCATTGCATACCTGCTGCATGTCACCTACACAGATTAAGGGCCATACAGCAGACAAAGGACTTTCCATCTGCCAGTCGTTTGCATGATGAGATTAAGTGCCTTCCCCACCCCAGACAATAGGAGAACCATACACACAACAATGCCAGGGCCATCAGCTACCTGGAGACACCATCTGCCTGCCAGCCAGCCTCCTCTGCCCAGCCCTCAGCGTATCCAACGGACAGCGTAGCCAATAAGATTTGAAATTGACACTGACACAGCCAGCTGGGAGGGTCAGTAGGTGTACACCGCCTGGCCTTCTCCGCCCAGCACCCAAGACGCTATAAAAACGCGATCTCTGGGCTGCTTCGGAGAGCTCTGCTACACCCCCACCTTGCTGCTGCTGAAACCACGACCTCTGTCTGTCTGCTTTTACCCTCTTAAGCCCCCATCCTGTACCCGAACCCTTGCCTCGCTTTGTTCCAGTCGGCCGCTGGAATTATACACGTGTGTGTTAGCTGGTCTATACCGCGTGTCCCTTCTTCCATACTTCATACCCTACCCTACTCCACTCGCTGGAAGACTTTAGGAGCCGCGCCTTGGAGGTAAATATTGCCCTCAACGAAACCAACGATAACCTGCTCATGCAATTGTGCTTTATCTATCTTTTATTCTTAGACCTTGAATGTATGTGTGTGTGAACTGTATTTGTTGAGTGAAACTGCTATTGAGTAAACAAAACATTATTCTGAAGCCTTGTTTCTCGCTTCTTTACTGGGAAGTCCCCGTGGCAGCCCATTCCCCGTAAACATAGACCGAAAGATCCCAAAGTAATTATACCTGTGGCGAAGTGCTTCACCCCTAGAGAGCATTTCGCCCAACAGAGTCTCAGAGCAGCTTACATATTCCTTTCCCTTCCCCTCCCCACAACAGACACCTGTGAGGTAGGTGAAGCTGAGAGAGCTCTGACAGAAACTGCTCTTTTTCAAGAACAGCTGTGCCAGAACTACGGCTTGCCCAAGGTCATCCAGCAGGTGCAAGTGGAGGAGTGGGGAATCAAACCCAGTTCTCCCAGATTAGAGTCCGTGCACTTAACCACTACACCAAACTGTCTCTCTTTTACATTTTTTGCTGTTTAAACAGGCTTTTAATATCATTACTGCTGAAAATGAAATCTCAGTTGCATGAGCGTACTGAGATTACAATCCTAGAAGTTTCCCCCCAGTTGGAACACTGGAAGGACACATACGGAGACAAGAACATGCAATCACAAACAATGATCAAACTCTAAATACATCATAAGGTTTGGTCCAAAAGAACATTGAAACATAATTAATCCAATTACTGCAAAACACAGCTTCTCTGAGTAATGGTATTGCAGTTGTAGTGTCACGTGTGCTTTCCTCTCCCCCCCTCCCTTTCAGTGAACCAGCAGAGTCTGCTTGAGCGAAATCAGAACA
The DNA here is from genome assembly GCA_029375565.1 of Gekko gecko. Taxonomy (NCBI): domain Eukaryota; kingdom Metazoa; phylum Chordata; class Lepidosauria; order Squamata; family Gekkonidae; genus Gekko; species Gekko gecko. The sequence continues at coordinate 90,392,003 of JAPDNY010000006.1, forward strand.
GAGAGCATGAAGGAGATGTCCTTCGTCTGCTTGCTTGACTTGGGGTTAAAGTCACAGAGCTGAGCCACACGTTTCCACTCAGTGCCCGGGGAGGACACGTCAACATCGTTCATAAAGGCTTCTTCAGCTGCCCTATTGTTAGCTTTTGTTTTCTGTAGCTGTTCATCCTGTTTCACATACCATTCTTCCAACTCTTTTATTGCCAGAAGTGGTTCTGTTCTATGAGCAGGGGATGGATGCAGACCACAAGGTGAAAAACATTATAGCTTTAAGCTGTGGGTGGGCAGTGGCAACATTTTCCACAGCTACATGGTCATGGATGCTGGTGCCAACATGTTGGCATTAGTGAAGGCTGTGCACCTCAAGCGCATCATTTGCCTGGTGCACATGCTTCAACTAGTGTTGAAGAATTCTCTGGAGCTGGAGAGCACTGTCAGAGCCACCTGGGATGCTGCCACTGTTGAAAAGTGGGCCTTGCTGGAGACCTGCTGGTGCATGGTGGTCCACTTCTCACACAGCATCAAATATGCCCATCTGCTGTGAGAGAGGCAGGGGGAGGGGAATTAGCCTGAACACTATCTCATTCTGACTTACCCACCCACTGGAACTCCATGTACACCAGGATAATATGTTTGGTGGAGCAGAAGATAGTGGTGCAGGATGTCATCTCCTCCATGACCATCCTGCACAGGGAAGAGGAGCTCAGCATCAGTTCCAGTGACTGGCTGACCTTCTTCCAAATGGTGCATGTCCTCAAGCCCTTCCAGGACACCACTGATGTGCTCTGCACCCATATGGCCAGCCTGGTTTGATGGCTGGACCTGGCACTGGCCTCCACACTGCAGCTGGGCCCTGAGGGAAGGCTATTCTCCCACAGGTCAGATCCTTGACAGAGAGGCTGTGGTGGACATCACCACCAGGTTGCATCCTCTCTGCAAGGAAGGGGAGTACAGGCTGGTCTGTATGTGTGACCCCTGGATAAAAGGCAGCATTGCTCTCTGGAATGCAGAGCTCATGTAATGGAAGCATGATCTCTGCAAAGAACCGTGGAGGCTACAGGCCAGCAGATGTGGCCAGAAAGGCTATAGGAGAGGAGGAAGAGAAGGCTCACTACTCATTGTCAGTGGTGAACTGGGAGATTAACAGTGGTGGGGATGTCAGGTGTGCAATGGTGGAGGATTCAGCAGAGGTGATGGAAAGGGAGTATCTTGCCGAGTTCCCTGAGCTCACTTCCATTGATCCCTTGGAGCACTAGTCACACAAGGATGCCATCTTGCATGGCCATGAGTCTCCTCGCCTGCCTTCCCACCAATATTCAGAGTGAGAGGGTGTTGTCCCACCTGGGGCACATTCTCTGTCCCCACTGCTCCCACCTGGACCCGGCCAGGGTAGAAGGGTTGATCTTTCTGAAGGTCAGCCTCCCCCTGCTGGGCTACCCCTCTCTGGACCTCACAGGTTAAGATCCAGGCCTCCTGTTGCCCCCTACATGTCCCCCCATTCCTTCTCCTCTTCAGGTTGCGCCATTGGCACTTGGGTGAGAGGATGGCAGCCTCTGCCAGGTGAAGGTGGGCTCCCTCACCCAACACTTACCTCATGAAACAACATCTGTCTCATAACACAACACCTACCTCATGATCACTTCAAATGGAAAAATCTGATTTCCACTGGTCTGGTGGGGCTGGGATGCTCTGCCTGCCAAGCTGTCATGGGGTTACTTCAGGGAGCCCATCTCCTGTTGGATGTCTGTCTTTCTGTCATGGCTGGCATCACTAATCACTTTAAGTGGAAAATTCTGATTTCCACTGGTCTGGTGGGGCTGTGGTGCCCACCAAGCTGTCATGGCGTTAACTTAGGGGTGCCCCTATCAAAACTCTGGGGATGTCTGCCTTTTTGTACTTCAGAATCTGCCTTTGGAAACTTGGGGAAGGATGCAAGTGTAGGAGGGATGCTTGCCTTGCTTCCAGTGTCTGGCGGAGGGAGGGGTGTCTGCCCAAGTGAAGTTTCCCTGTGAGTTTGGTGTCACTGGCTTGTTCCATTATAGATTCCTGTAACTACAGCTGTCTTTTCCAAAGACAACACTGGGGAGACCTTTTTGGGGGGTCCATAACCCCAGATATATAATCTGCCCCAACTTGGAGAGATTGTAGAGGAGCAGGTGGCAGGTTGAGGTTCCCTGTGTGTTTGGGGTGTGTAGCTTGTAGGGAGTCTATTCTATACACTTTTGAACCTGTGCTTGATATTTCCCCCAAAAGCACTTTCCTGGCTTGACCTTAGTCTTGTTGGGAAACAGTGGCACTGGTTTCTTCTAGGCTTGCAAAATGTCCCCCACCTTCAGTGAGAAATTCTCTGGTTTGACCTTAGTCCATTGGAAACGATGGAGGATAGGGCACCTTCTTTGGGGGGGAGCATAACTCAGACACTGTACATTGAATCCTCACCAAATTTGGAGTACAGATAGAGGATCATCAGCCAGAGATCCCATGTGAATTAATATGGGAGGCCCCCCTCCTACCTAATCACATACTTTATGTACTGACCCAGTTCATCTAGCACAAAAAAGTTTGTGATTGACTGTGGTTTGTGAACCATGCACACCATGAACCATGTTCTCCTGGCCCCACTGCTGGACCTCCTGATGGCACATGGTATATTTTGGCCGCTGTGTGACAGAGTGTTGGACTAGATGGGCCATTGGCCTGATTCAACATTGGCTTCTCTTATGTTCTTATGTTCTCATGAACTAAACTGCATTTCCCCAGTTTGTGCCCTTTTCTACTAGCCTGGGCTATCCAGGACAGGGCTCTACGTGAATGTTCATCCTTGTAAACTTTCTTTAGAATTTCTCATAGAAGACTTGGGGAAAAAATAGAAATCCAAATATACAATGAAGTCACATAGAGCTAGCAGCCCAATTCAAATAATTAATAGCCTCAGTAATTTTTCTTAAGTTGCAAATAGAGTCTACAAGAGAGTACACATCTCTGAAATCCCAGTGAAAAGAGACCAGCCTTCTCTATTTGGTATTATGTAGTGGTCTCCTATCTTACTACCCCTTGACACCTAAGAGTTAATTGTTGTGCTAATTACATGTGAGGAAACCCAAAGTCTTAAATGAAGATAATTATTGGTGTCGTTGTAAACAACAGTTCATTTTAAAAATCCAAGGATTTTATTTTCAAGTATGTTTCTGTGCCTGTTATATAAATACAAAACAACTTCACAGAGGTTCATAGAGTGTAATCCACATACAAAATGCAAAAACAATTCGTTTTTTGTATGCCTGCCACCCACCCAACCCCACCCAAAGGCCAACACACAAATGAGAGGCAGCTGGGGAAATTCTGAGGTGCTGAGCTGTCAGTCCATCCACCTGCAGATAAGATGTTGCCAGCATTGTTTTTGAGTGAAAGGAACAGACCTAAGGGGTATGTTCATCTCAGCAAACTCACTGCTCACACATCTTTAAATGCTGGAACACCAGAGACTACAGCAGACTCTTCTGTGCATCTGTTAGAAAGGGAAAAGGCAAAAGTAATTTAGGTCAGGAAGAACAGAGACATCCCACAACCACCCAGCTATTCATTCACTCAAAAAGGTCATCTGTTGGTTAGTTTTGTTTAACCTCAGTTGTTACACCCATCTTGTTAACTGACAGCTCAACTTGAAAGGGTTTTCTTGACAGGAAACTATTAAATTGACATACATTTTTGTGGTTATATGAACTAATGCAAAAATGCCATTTAAAAAAAAACAAGGAAAGAAAGAAGAAAAGCAAGTTGTAATTTCCATAATAACTTTTTCTTTTCTTAAATAAACTTGGGAAGAATCCCAGAGGAATGTGGTTGACTGTATTGTGTAATTATAGCCTAGAACTTTTTTTTTTTGGGGGGGGGGATTGTGAACACCATATAAATATACGTTTAGTTAACCGGATGAGCTAAGCCTCAGAGTCCAATCAAGCACATGCATGGGCAGCTCAACAAAGACAAGCTGAGCCAAAAGACCTGTTAGAAGTCAGTGAAGAGCACTTCAGTCTTCTGGCCCCATAGATGTCAAACACAGCTGTGGAGTATCGCTGAAATCTCACTGGAATGGAGACTATCTCACCTAATCAGATGGGTTAGTGAGGAATTCCCATTTTTGCATGCATAGCTAAAAGAGAGTTATAACAATAGAGCTGCAAACATTCAAATTAGTTTCAGGGATGAAGAAACATATAAAACTGGAAAAGAAGTTGTCAGGTTTACTTAGGGATAAAAAGTTCCATCGGCAGGCAGTGTTCCCTCTAATCTGAGTTAGTGTGAGCTGGCTCACAGTTCTTTAGCTTATAGCTCACAGATTTTTGTCGTAGCTCAGGAAGGATGGCTCCAGAGCAAACTAATTTGTGCAGTAGCCAAATCGCTCACTCACAACTTGAATGACAGTAGCTCACAAAGTAGAATTTTTGCTCACAAGACTCCACAGCTTAGAGGGAACATTGCCAGCAGATAGGCTTTCTGCTGGCATGAGTACCTTTCTTCATGTTTAAAGAACCTCTTCTACCAAAGTAAGAACTGTAGGATAAAGTCATTGGATTTACCCTTAAAAAGCAGGTATAATTATTTATTATATTTATATCCTTCTTTCTTCCATCAAATAACTCCAGAGTACTTTCAAGCCATGTTCAGTTTACCTTACCCTCAAGAGGGTATTATTTTAGCACAATTGAAAGTAATATGATAGATGCATTTAGGGTTGCCAGGCCTTCCCCTTCTGTAGGTGGGGATCCCATGCCTGTGGCCCCTGCTCCCCATCAGTGATCAGCTGGCAGGTAGGGGGACTTACCAGCAGCAGGAGGGAGGACCAGGCTATACCATCAGTGATGTGGCAATGTCACTTCTGGCATGTACCAGGTCTGGTATTTGGACAAAAACTCTATGGTAGAAGCCATTTACTAGAGCATCACCATGACACCACAACATGATGTAGTGTACTGGAAATGACTTTGCCACATTGCTGGCCACATAGCCTGGGCCTCCCTTCCACTTCTTGTAAGTCCCCCCCCCTGCTGGTTGCCAGGAGAACCTGGCAGCCCTAGATGCATAGTCCACTGTAGCAAAGTAACCCCAATTTATCTTCACTGCTACCAAAGGCCCTCACCAGAAGAAGAAGAAGAAGAAGAAGAAGAAGAAGAAGAAGAAGAAGAAGAAGAAGAAGAAGAAGAAGAAGAAGAAGAAGAAGAAGAAGAAGAAGAAGAAGAAGAAGAAGAAGAGATTGGATTTATACCCTGCCCTTCACTACCCAAAGGTGTCTCAGAACGGCTTACAAACTCCCTTCCCTTCCCCTCCCCACAACAGACACCCTGTGACGTAGGTGGGGCTGAGAGAGCTCTTGACAGAAAATGCTCTTTTTCAAGAACAGCTCTTATCAGAACTATGACTGATCACAAACCTCTCCTGGGCATCTTCTCGCCAGACCGGCTGACACCGAACATTCTATCACCCCAGATGCTAAGGTGGGCGGTTTTTCTGTCGGCATACGATTTCGAGCTGGAGCACCATCCGGGGAAGGCTATTGGGCATGCAGACGCCCTTAGCCACTGCCCTGCACCACTAACTGACTCTGACGAGGAGCCAGAACTGAACATTTTGGCACTGGAAGAGCTCCCGGAGGCACCGATCACCTCCACAGACATTGCCACTGCATCGGCAAAGGATCCTTTAATTGCCCGAGTTCTCAATTGGGTGTGGAGGGGGTGGCCGGCCAGGAAAGTGGAGGCGGATTTCAAACCGTTTGTTTCCTGCCAAAATGAATTATCTGTGACTAAGGGTTGTCTGCTTTGGGGAAGTAGAGTTGTAATTCCCTCTAAGCCAAGGGAAAGAGTCCTGGAGGCCTTGCATGTGGGCCATCCAGGAATAGTTCATATGAAGGCCCTCACCAGAGGGTACGTGTGGTGGCCAAACATTGATGCGGACATTGAGGTTTGGGTTCGGAACTGCATGTCCTGCCAGCAGTCCTGGCCAGAACCACCTCATGCTCCTGTCCAGCCCTGGGAAAAGTCAAGGAGGCCATGGTCCCGCCTCCATATTGATTTTGCGGGCCCGTACCATGGGCAAATGTTTTTCATATGTGTAGACTCTTACTCCAAATGGTTGGAGGTTGTAAATATGAGATCAACAAATTCTGGGGCTGTGATCCATGTCCTGCACAAGCTGTTTTCCATGCACGGGCTACCGGACTGTGTCGTCTCCGATAACGGGCCACAGTTTGTTTCGGCAGAATTTGAGGGGTTCCTGGCTGACAACCTTGTACGCCATGTAACGTTGGCCCTGTTCCATCCGGCCTCTAACGGACATGGTTCGGATGACAAAAGAATCGCTTGGGCGCCTGACGTGCGGGGACTGGAATCAGAAGCTGGCCTCTTTCCTTCTGAGGCAACACATCACCCCGTGTTTGGCAATGGGGTGGAGTCAAACTGAACTCTTGATGGGCCGGAAGCTATCTACCCTCCTCGACCATTTGCACCCTGACTTGGACCAGTCCAAGCAACGGTCTGAGGAACCAGCACAGGGGAGAGTGTTCCAGTGTGGGGACAAGGTCTTTGCCCGGAACTACGGGGAAGGTAATCGGTGACTACCAGCCGTAGTCACCAAAGTTGCAGGGTCCAGGCTGTACGCGGTCTGGCTCCCCAGCGGACAGGAGATTCGCTGCCACGTAGAGCAGCTCAGGGAGCACTGGGCAGACTCAGGCGCCGAGTCGGTGCCCGAACCTGAGCTGGTCCCCGAGCAGGAGGGGCCTTCCGCCGAGGAGGTGAGTGCTGCAGAAGGGGATTCGGAGTCTAGGCAGACCCCAGCTCCAGAGCCTGTGGTCCCTGTTTGTGTTCTCCCTAACTCTCCTGCGAGAGAGGTCACCAGGGCTCCAGAAGAGTGTACCGCTCCAACGCCAATGGAGCAGAGACCGCTGCGCCAGTCGAACCGAAGCCGAGGTGCCCCCCCCCACCTGAAAGATTATGTTTGGCAGGGTAATGCTCCATCTTAGGGGGGAGGAATTTGTTGTGTATTAAACTGTAAATCAAGCCTATACTTTGTAATGTTAAGCTTGACTCTGAATGTGGCTCCTCAGCTGTCGCATTACTATTGGTCGGTTTCTGCGAAACCTATGCAAGTAGCCAATCACTGTGTGATAATGTATCTAAGAGGGAACATCTCTGATTGGACTTTATCCCTGCAATATTATTGGTTGTTAACTTGTTATGGGTGTGGCTTTGTCAGCCCGGGAGACTTTAAAAGAAGGAGCTTTGCTCCCCTTGTTGTTGTGTGTTCCTGACTTACAGTTGCTGTTTAATAAAGCTGAAATCACTTGAAGCTGAATCCTTTGTTGAGTCTCATACTTAACAGGTACAGTGGGGTATCCTTTTTTCACAACTCTGCGCTGTTGGAAGCCTCCTTACAGATCTCCTCAGATGCCTCAGGTAGTCTTGGGCTTGGAGTATTTTTTCAGGGTAGTTGGTGTGCATAACCCTGGCCTTGTGACTGGGTGGAATCTGGCCTCACCAAGGAATTAACCATTCTGGAATTTTTTCCAATGGTTGCAGCAGTTCAGTTGTGGCACTTACAGCTTCAGAACCAGGTAATTAAGTTCTGGTGTGACAATCAAGAAATGGTGCAAGTTGTTAATAAGTTAACTTCATTGTCCCCAATGGTTATACAGCTTGTCTGAGTTTTTGTTTTACAGTGTTTATAATGCAATATGTTGTTTGTGGCTGAACACATGCCAGACATTAATAACAACATTGCTGATGCCTTAGCTCACTTTTAGGAGCACCAGTTCAGGGAGTTAGCTCTGGAAGCAAACAGGGATCCAGAGGCTATGCTGGAGGCTCTGTGGATTCTTGGCAGAGTGAGGTCAAGTGAGCAGTCAAGGCATTGTTAGCACCAGATATGAGGGCATTTTATAATAGGAATCTAGCAGTTTTCCCAAGGTTTAGGCAATGTCATGAGATCAGCCAGCAGTTCCCATTGAGAACTTCTTACGGTTTGCAGTGGCATTTAGAAGGAAGGAGATAACAATTAGGGTTTACTTTGCGATAATAGCTTTTCAGTCAAAAGCTCAGGGACTTGAGGAGCACACGGGGGAGTGTAGACTATGGAGCACGTTAGAAGGTTGGGGCCAGGAAGCACCCCCAGCACCTGATACATGCCTTCCATTTATGCCTGATATCATTAGGACATTAGTTGATTTATTTGGGGACATATGCTTGTCTCTGTGGGGAGTTAATTTGTTCACAGTTGCTACATTGGTAACCTTTTGGGGAGCATTTAGGATAAGTGGCAGCAAATGCAGATGAACTAGCCATAGGGAATTATTAGGTTTAGATTTAGTTAATTGGGTTAGGAAACAGAAATTATAAATTGATTGTGTGTTGTTGTTTTTCCAATTAATTATAATTGAATGAATTTATTATTAATTGCCCTGTAACTGATGAATTTACTAGTTAATTAAATTGGTATTTAAAATTACTAATTAAATTAATAAGAGGTCATCCAGTCACGGAACTAAATGTGCCATAGAGTGTATTAGCCTTACTACATTAACCTTGAATTGTTGCTTAACTGATGGGGGAGAAGGGGAATTTTTTTATTTTTTTAAAGGGGGTGGGGGCTGAATAAGGCAGCTAGAGGCCACTGGATTAATTGGGAGGGCATGTCATTTGAGTGGTTTATTATAAAGTGTGTTACACCTAATTAAGGAGTTACTGGCAGCTAGCATCTGCTGCTGAAAGACTAATCTAGTTTGGATTTAAGTTAGTTGGTCTGAGGCCCACAGCTGGCTACAGCTGGCAAAGACCAGCAGGTGAGATGATGACTGGGCTAGCGATTCCAGTGCTCCTGGGGAGGGAAAAGTATAGGGTGGGTCCAGGTATGGAGTTAAGGGAAGGGGATGGAGAAGTAGAGTAGCCTCGGCCCCCTTCCAGCCTGTGTCCCATCCCAAAGGTAGTAGATAGTGGGGCTAGGAGGATTGACCCTCCCCTGACATTGGCGTTGTGTAACGCCAGGTCTATAAAGAATAAGGCCACAGTCCTTTGGGACTTCCTGCAAGAGCAACCAACAACAACTAGGATAGGAGGTCCTGTTGCCTCTGGAATTTGTATTAGCAGCCTGTGCTAGCTGCCTGAAAGCTGCAGAAGACCAATGATCCAGCTATGGGGAGAGCTGATATGGTAGCCATCATTGATTCATTAACAACAATACTAGCACTTATTATGTTATTGTTAATTGGTTTTAATATTGTTTTAAATGGTTCAATTGTTTTACTATAATTGTACATTGCTTTTATGTAAGCTACCCTGAGCTGGCTTCGGCTGGGAGGGTGCAGTAGAAATATAAGGAATAAATAAATAACTAAATAAGTAAATTGCTGGTTAGGTCGCATTGGGTTACTTGTATCTGATGTGGCTCTGGAGGGTGATCTGTTCACCTTAAAGGTGCATTGAGAAAAAAACCAACCAAAGAAGGACTGGGCAGATGGTAACACTGTAGCAGAGCACAGAGGAGAAAATCTACCCAGTTTGGGTGCTGGCACAGTGGCTATAGGCATTGGGCCTGAGGGATGGTCCGCTATTCCAGCATGAAAGCAGCCTCCCCCCAAATCAATATCAGTTTTGGTCTGTTACTCCCAATGCCTTGGGCACAGCTGGCTTGTCAGGATACAATTATGGCACCCATTCTTTTCGCATTGGGACAGAATCAACAGTGGCTGTATTTGGGTTCAGCCTACCCAATGTACAGTGCTTGGGCCACTGGAAGTCCAGAGCCTACCAAGCTTATGTTCATAAGCGTTAATGGTTCTAACAGTTAATCTCTTTGCAGGATGTGGTACAAGACCAGCCAGAAACAGCATGGTTATTTGTGGGTATTCAGTCCTATACTGGTCAAGACAGAGGGCCAGCTGCTCCAGTGTCAGTACCCAGCTAGGCATTGGAGGCTGCACCTCTGTTGAATGACTGGGGAAGAGAGTCATACATTGGAGACAGCTTTTTGGCATCCATGATTGCAGGTTGGCGGTGAAAATGACCTGAGCAATAAGTCAGCAGTCTCTCTGCTGCCATGGGTTCTTTATGGCCTGGAGATCATTTGGCATTGGTTCCCTGATACTGTTTTGGTCTGGTCAAATATGTTGCCCAGGTGTGTCTGGAAGGGTGTCTACAGTCCCTTTAGAGTTGCTAAGGCCAAGAGTGACGGTACCTCTCTTTTATTTTGTGTGATTAGGTGTGATGTAGTTTTAAATTTCTTGTTGTTTCTTTCTCTCACTCAAAGTATCTATCACTGCCATCAGGAATTTAATTCCAATCTTTAATTAACCTTTCCTTTTTTTTTTTTTTTGAGTCCCCTGAAGGGGATTTTTATTGATTTTTTTATAACTACAAACAACTACAACAGAAATGGGAAAGGGAAACTACATCTAAGGGATAAAGTAAAGAAACCCACACTAACTAAAACCGCAAGAGTAGGAGATCTTAATTTCGTTGTCTAAATAACCCTGTTAATATGAAAATGTTTGTAAGCAATATACTTGTTGAGTATCTGTCTAACTTAACTTTTATCCTAACAAGTTACTTGTTATGAGGAGACCTCCAGAGCATCCCCTCTATGCTCGCTTCATAAAGGTACCTTTCAGAGTCCTTCAGCCTTTACCCTATCTAGGCTTTCTATCTCTCAGTTTATATTTTATTTTTGGGGCCGCTGCTCCTAATTCCAAGTCAGAGTCTTCATCCTCCTCCGAGGGAACCGAGTCACCTTCACCGCTCAACTTGGTTTCTTCCTCTTTCAATTCTTCCACAGCTCCCAAGTGGCATTTCAGAAATTTTCTTGCTTTGAGTACGGAGTCAATCTTTTCCCTTTTATCATTTAATTTAAAGATGACACCCTCAGGGACGATCCATCTGTAACCAATACTATTTGTTTGAAGAAAAAGAATTAAGTCTTTATATTTCTTCCTTTTCTGTCTGATTTCAAATGGAATGTCTTTTAAAGTTTTAATGCTTATATTTCCCAATTTCAGTGGAGTTGCTGAAGTTGCTTTCAATATTGCATCTCTGGTCTGTCTTCTCAAGAATCTGACCACAATTCACCTGGTAGACTATTTTTCTTGATATAGTTGGAGTAAGCTCTATAAGCTACCTCCATATCGCTTACAATGTCCTCTGCTTTTAAGTCTACTACTGGGGCTATTATTTCGCTTAATATTTTCTTCAGATTCTCATCGCTTGATTCCGGAACTCCCTGGAACCTGAGAATCATGTTTGCTTTTTCCATTTGTAGATGCAACAGGTGTTTCTCTTTGCTTTTCCACAATTCTTGCCATATTTTTCTTCATTTTCTGGTTTGTGGTGTCCATCTCTTTAACTTTCTCAGCCGTCTGCTCCATTTTTTTTTTATGTTTCTGCCAGTTGGAGCTGCTAAGCTGTAAAATTTTGGTTCATAGTGGCCAGCTGCTGATTAATACTTGCTAGCTGCTCCATCACCAGCCACATAGTTTCTGCTAAGAGCCTGGTGATGACTGCCCCCTCTTCTGGTCTCGGGCTCCGACTCCCTGGTGGTTTCACTTTTGCTGTCTTTTTTGCTACACCCGCCATTTTCCGGAGTTTGTGTACTCTTCTTCACAGACTCTCAAAGTAGCAAAAAGCTAATTTTAAGCTCAGGTAATTCTCTCAAAACAAGTTATTTGCTTGTATTCTCTCCCCCCTCCCATTTACGCTTCTTTGTTCAAGTGCCTGAGAGGCGTCCCTCTCATCGTGCACTTCTCTCGACTTCCCATTTTTTACAGAGGGGGTATGAGATTCTTTTAAAAGTTCATAGATTTGCTTATGCAGAACTCACGTTCATTGTTGGTTTTGTCTGACCTCACTCTGCTCCATTACTCTGCTCAATCTTCTGTGCTTGTCCCGGTGATGTGGCTCATTCCCGAAGGACACTAAGCGGCAGGACCGTCAGGGCAGAGGGAAGCCTCTATTCCCTGGCATTGGGCCAGCAAAGAGGCTAACACTCAAAAGCCCTATGGCCGATCCATGGCACCCCTCCTGACTGCCAGTGCACGATCTGCCTCCCCGGAGAGTTTGGGAGAAGCGATCGCCCGTTGCTACGCCATAACGGGAAGTCTTTAATTAACCTTTCCCACAGTATTGTGCCCAATCTTTAAGGCTCCTTCATTGGACTATGTGGGTCTGAGGATAAGACTCTGGCTTAAAAATAAACAAGATAAAACTTTATTGGTAAAAGAAGTGTACTGGTTACAAGATGTTTTGTTAAGTTACTCAGTAAAACCTTTCCCTTTAAACTCATGTTTCTATCAGCTTTTCCCCTCACACTCTTAAAATACTTAGATTTTGCCTAATATGCTCCCTTAAGTATATTTCTTCCTCCTTTAGAATCTGAATGCCTTTCACAGCACTTCTATATGATTCTATTTGGAAGACTGTGGGGAATTTCAGACAGCCTATATATTCTGTTTCAGGAACTGTTCTCTAACGGTTTCTGGTCTGACATTTCAGACAGAACCATTTAGGTAACAGTTCCCTACCAGAATATATTTTCACTTTCACACAGAAATGCTTCTATCCCATTAGGGAAGTGTTCCTGAGCCGTCTCACCTGCAAACTGCTCCCAAGCAGTCTTCACTTTTCTATACCGTTCCTGAAGTGCTATAGGGTGCTGTGTAAAATGCCCTGTAGTGTTTCCTCCTGCGCCGCTTTGTTTTATCACCTTTTTTCACCTGCGCAGGCAATCTTTGTCATTTTTTTAACATTCATTTTAGAGTGCTATAGTGCTATAACACAACCCCAAAACAGCGCAATAGCAACCCCATTGGAATGCCTGGACTCCATTGAGATACACGAGATGGCTACATCTGGGGAGAACAGTGATTTCAATGGAGTACAATGCCATGGAGTCCTCCTTCCACAGCATTCACTTTATGCCTGGGAACTGATATCTGTAGGCAGGAGATAAGCTGTAAGCAATGCTCCCTCTAAGCTGTGGAGTCCTGTGAGCAAAAATCCCACTTTGTGAGCTACTGGCATTAGAATTGTGAGCAAATTATTTGGCTACTGCATAAATTAGTTTACTCTGGAGCCATCCTCCCTGAGCTAAGACAAAGATGTGTGAGCCAGAGGCTAAAAAACCCCTGTGAACTAGTTCAGTCTAACTCAGCTTAGAGGGAACACTGGCTGAAAGTACAGGGGATCCCCAGGTCCCACCTGGAGGCATGGCATCCCTAAATGCCACCAAGAGGAGGATGCTGTTTGCAGGCCAGGAAGGAGCTAGTTTTTTTAAAAAAAAATGCTCTCAAACTGTGCGCTCCCGAGCTTCCACTTCCTATTTTTAAATCCCCCAATAAAACCATCTCATGTATCTCAATGGCTACCCCTGTACTGGTTTACCCCAAGACAATACAATAATGGCTTAAAAAGGGTAATCTGAAATTCCCCTGTTTCTCTGACTTTGTACATTGACCACAACTGACATCTGCTGACTTCTGACTTCAGTTTGCTCTGCCTTCTCTCTCTCCACACACTCTCATTCACCAACCAATCACCTCACTCACTCATCTTCCTCTTTCACCCCCCTTGTTCTACTAACACTTACCAACCATTTAAAGAAACACACATATAACTTAAAATCATTACACCAGTTGATGGCTAAACAACATTACAGGTCGGTGGTCTTGAGGGGTGGAAGAGTGATTCTGCACTCCATGATCAAATTCTTGTTGCTGCATCTTTTAAGACCTAATGGGGTTCACCTGTCTGCTGCTGGGACAGACATTTTCTTAGCTGATTCTGCAGGTTGGCCTGCCTGACCTGCTAGGCGTGCAGATGGCAGGAGGGGACTTAAGCCAAGGCTAACCCCTCTGTGGCAGGAAAAGCACAAGGGGAGTTTGAGTTGGTAAACACCCCAAGATATTGGTGCTGGGGGGTCCTGAAACTGGGTCCCTATCAGCTATGCAGTCTGGGTGGCTCAGTGCGGGCCTCTTTGGGTTTGGGGGGACATACAACAAGTCTTAAGGCTTAGCAGCCATGGGTGGAGACTATATCCCTCCATCTTCTCTATACACACATGTGCGGACCATGAGGAGAAAGGTTTGGAGGGATCTAAGCTGGGGAGGTATTGTCCTATTAGGAGGCTTATCTTGCAAGCCAGCTGCAATCTATGCTTTAAGGTCTTAACTAAGTTAAGCCGATCAGCTTGTTATAAAGCTCCCAGTTTAGCCCATAATTTGTGTCGTGTTTTCATTCAAGGGTTGGGCAGCCAATGGGAGGTAGGCACACCAGCCGGATTTTGGTGGCAGCCACCTCTCCTCCTCATTCCAGCATGGTGCGAGCTCCTCACCCACCCTCCCTCTTTTGAGACCATGTGGAATTAGTTGGTCATCTGTTAGGGGGCCGAGCAGGAATTGTTTGGGCTCTTACTGAAATTGGTACGGGCCCCCCCTTTTTTGCCTGCTCCACATGGTCTGAAGTGGTGAGGTATAAATGGGCTGGGTTAATCTGGTTAGGCCTTAACTGGGATGACTGGAAAGCACGGGTTAAGGGGAGTTTGAGTTGGTAAGCACCCCAAGATATTGCTGACGGATCCCCATCTGGGTCCCATACTGGGTCCCTATTGGCTATGCAGTCTGGGTGGCTCAGTGTGGGCCTCTTCAGGTTTGGGGGCACATACAGCAAGCCTTAAGGCTTAGCAGTCATGGACGTGTACTATGTCCCTCCATCTTCCCTATGCACACATGTGTGGGCAATGAGGAGAAAAGTTCGGAGGAACTCCTGGATCTGAGCCAGGATGGTATTGCCCTGTTAGGAGGCTTGCCTTGCAGGCCAGCTGCAATGTGTGCTTTATAGTGTTAAACTAAGTTAAGCAGTTTCATGTTTTCATTCAAGGGGGTGGATGGGCAACAAACAAACAAACCTTGTAAAATGTGAAACTTAAAAAAGCAACAGAGAGAGAGTTATTTTTTTAAAAGACAGATTCAGGTAAGTAACCATGTCCATCTGAAGCCGCAGAAAAAAGTTTGAGTCCAGTGGCATTTTTAAGACCAACAAAGTTTTATTCAAGGTACAAACTTTTGTGTGCATGTACATATGTATAGGAAGAAGTGTGAGTGCACACAAAAACTTATATCCAGAATAAGACTCTATTGGTCTTAAAGGTGCCCTTGGACTCAAACTTTATTCTTTTAAAAAGGCAATGACCCATAAAACCAGTAGTTGGCAATAGATCCTACAGAATAAAGCAGCTTGGTTAGAGTGTTTGACTAGGAACTGGGAGACTCCAGGTTCAAATCCACAGTCTGGCTGCACTTTCCTGGGAATAAGCCCCAGTTAACAAAATGGTATTTACTTCTGTGTGTACCTATTCAAGATTCCTCTCTATACCCTGAACATTTGGTGGGTGATCTTGGGCCAATCACATAGCCTAAACTACATCACAGGATTATTAATGTGAGGACTAAAATGGAGGAGAGGAGATCAATTAAACTGCTTTGGGTCCCCCACTGGGGAGAGAGACAGGGTATAAATGAAGTAAAATAAATAAAAATGAAAAATATATTTATTTTCAAAAGTTTATGTAAGGTCATCTGATAGATCTCTTAGGGGTATATTGGAAAAAGCCCTTTCTGTATACCTGTCAATCCATTTCTGCTAACATAGGCACACAGAACAGGGAACCAGTGGCCAACATTAGTTCACAAGTAATTTCAAATGGGCAGTAGCAGTCCCTCGAGTATTGTAGTCCTAAACTATTTACAAAGCAATCCTAAGCAGTTACACCCTTCTAAACTCATCGATTTTCAGAAATATCTCCAAATATAGCATTTGCCTTCACTGTGTGATGCACATTCCATTGGCAGGCTGCTCTCCAAATGCATGGCAGTTACTACTGCCTTCTGGCCTGTTCAGTTATAAAGCAAACCATCCCAGTATCACAGATTTTAAGCGAACAAAGTATGCTTTGAATCCAGGATAAATGCATATCCATATCCCATCAGCAAGGAAATACACATACTTTACAAGAGGCATCACACCTTGGATATTTTCATTTCCCTGTTCAAATCAATCAAACGCTTTAAGATAGGTTTATAGGTACCTCATACAAATTTTATTGAAGGAAACATCAAGATGAATATACAAACTGCTCCATTCAGGGCATTGGCAAGAAGTCTGATACTGGAACGTGATTGCTTAGCAACAGATGGAGTTATGTTCAAGCCACAAAAAATTTGGACTTTTTCTCAGATGCCCCAAATACTCCTGGTGTGTGAATGTGTGTGTGTTTGTGTGTGATCTAAAGAGAGGTTTGTTTGACCTCTTATTCAAGTAAAGTCCGTATTTGCTGCTATACTGTGTCTAGTGTTAAGAAACTTGTTACAATAGCTTTCATATCACTGTCTCTGGTTTCTCTTCCTGTGAGTCAGTGTCACCATTAAACCAATACGTTCAGAGGTAGAAGTCCAAGATGTTATTACTCAGGTATGTTTCACAAAAGGCATGGGAAATGGTAGCTGCTTCAGATGTTTTTAGGCTTGATTGAAGCCCACCCAAAATGCTTTGTATATAAATGTCCTGCTTTAGGGAAAGAACCACTCTGTTTATTGGCTGCAAGACTCTTAATTCTCACCTTGTTTGTCTAAACAATGCTGTCAATGACAGACATCACCCCTAACCCACCAACATCACTGGATTCAAAACAGATAGATGTTTCCAAGATGAATTAACTACACACTTGGTACCATCTTCGGGTGGTTTCTGCCTCTTGGCTGGTATCTTGTTGGTACATCTGTACCTCCTCAGTATCATTTCCTTTAAAGAAACTGTGGGAGCCTCTGGAATTTCAAAGACAATATTGCTAAGTCACACAATCAGGAAAATTATTTTGTCCCTCTAACAGCCCTTGAGCCGTGCTTTAGTCCAGCCTTCTCCTGGCTATTAACATGGAGGCAGCTTTCATGTGGAGGTACTTATAAACAACTGTTTCTACAAGTGAAATATGATATGGCATGTTTGTATTGTACACATTTGAATCAACCTTTGGTTGTAAAGAGCTGACAAGGTTTCTAGAGCTAGCTTCAAACTTTTACTCCAAACTTGGATGGCACTCAAAATGTCACTGTTCTTGCAATTCCCCTTCTGGGATCTGGGGTAAATTAGTACATTCAGATGATTCATTTAATATGGTATTGCCACAGGAAGCAATTAATGCTGCTATCAGTGCAGAAGTCAGACATAATGGTGCCACATTTTCTGCACATGTGTTAGCAAACAAACAAAGAAAAACCTAACAAATTTCAAAACAACTATGTCTCATCACAGCAATCTTGGATAGAGATTTTTTTCCCTGCAGACACCCAAGCTATGTGCAGGACATTTATCTATTAGTGACTCCCATGGGGGAATAAGGGTGCAACCCTAAGCAAAACTACTCTAAGCCCAATTCCCCAAGGAGCTCCTTAAGCTGTGAACCCATGCTTATACAGTTTAAGAAACCTTCCCAAAGCCTTAGATGGTTCAATGATTGATGAAAAACTCCCTATGTGCTCCATTTCTCCCCAAACATCTACTTCCTTTGAGCTTTCAAGCAGCCTAGATTCTTCTTGCCCAGCTCTATCCCAGGTGTCTCCATTCAGATGCTGCCAAGCCAAGCTTAACTGGGCTGGTCTTAAAGGTCAAAGAGCTACCTGGACACCTGGAGGAGCTTTAGCAGTGCTACATGGTGGTGCTGGCAGAAGGAATGACAACATATAGCCAGGCCTCTTGTCTTCTTTTACTGTATACTTTAACGGCCAGCAGGTCGATCCCTTCTGGCTGAAGCTGGATCTGGACCTGGCTATACTGGGACTATATGGGGCTACAGTGGCTCAGAGGTTAAGATACTGAGCTACAGGCCAGAAGGTCAGTAGGCTGGCAGTTTGAGACACTAGTGCCATGTGACAGAGTGAGCTCCTGTCTATGGCCCCAGCTTCTGCCAATCTAGCAGTTAGAAAGCAAAAAATTGCAAGTAAATAAATAGGTACCACTTCGGTGGGAGTGTAACAGCATTCCATGCACCTTGCCATTTAGTCGTGCTGGCCACATGACCATGGAAAAGTCTTTGGGCAGCGCTGGCTCTTCGGCTTGGAAATGGACATGAGAACCACCCCCTAGAGTTGAATGGAAATGGCTCTTGAGCAAAGTAAACTTTACTTTTACCTTTATGCTGGGACTTGCTATGGTAGCATGCGTCAAGATGAATTGTTATTAGTTATTATCTGCATGCATGTTGCTAATAAATCATGGAAAACAGAACCCAAGAGGAATAATAAGTATGATAAAAAGAATAACTATTTTAATGAACAAATTAAACAAATTTGGGTTGTAACATTTTTATCCTTCTAACTCCTGCAAATACATTTAATACCCCTCTAGGTTGTTTCCAATACTTGTCAATATTACCAAGGGTAGATCTTCACTGACAAAAACCAACCAAGTATGTATGTGTGTGCAGCATTTGACAGAACTGTACTTTGTGATTACTTTCTATGAGTACACTATGGTATATGACATAAGCTACTTTGACAAAGCTCAAATAGACTATTTCCTTCCTCTAAGGAGTGAAAGTTCTGTCACAAGTTTAACAGTACAGTCCTAAGCAGAGTTACAACCTTCCAGTGCCAATTAAGTCAATGGACTTAGAAGGGTGTAATTCTGCTTAAGCCTGTACTATAGACACTAACACTGTTTCCCCTCATACATGACCTTATTTCCAGGCTTTCTGACAGCCCTGACTATTATGAAATTAGAGTTGGAGACATAAAATGAAGATATGGATAGACAGAGCATTATGTTAAATGTTCAGCTATTTTATTTTTTAAACTGAAAAGTCCTCCAGACTTACTGAATGTTCACTCTATTTAGCTCCTGTTTCCACTCTCTGCTGCTGTTTCAACGCCACTTTTTGAATTTTTGTGGGTCTTCCTCAGAATAGTCACATAGACAATCCCTGTCAATCATTGCAGCATCATTGAGGGCATCTCAGTTGATTTCTAATACTTTGCATATAAAATTCTTGCAGTTGTAGTAAAATACATAATCATAGCAGTTATCTTTTCTAGTTCCATCTGGCAAGATGTTTAACAGTAAAACCTTAGGAGTAAAGGGTGCAGAAGTATCTAATACCTTTTGTATCAATTCATGCACCCACACCCAATTCTGCTCATTTCACAATACCACCACATATGATAAAAAGAGCCCACCTTATTCATGCACTTCCAACACTTATTTGAGCAATTGCTGTCAAATTTCGCTAATATTTCTGGTGTTACATACCACCTGTAAAACATTTTATACATATTTTCCATATAAGCAACAGATGTTGTGATTTTTATATTCTTCTTCCACAATTGCTCCCATTGTTCTAGGTCAATATGATGCCCTATATTTTGTGCCCATTGAATCATATTACTTTTAACAACTTCCTCAACCATCAATTCATTAAGCAGAAAAGTATACAATTTTTTTTATAAATTTTTGATCAGTTGCAATCATAATCTTTTCAATCTCCAACAAGTTTTCATAGAAGCCTAATTTCTTGTCTTTAGTGTATCTAGATTCTTTCTGTGCTCTTTGCCACCATGATAAATCCAGCAAAGACTTCAAATTATAATTAGAATCCAAGATGTCCTGATATCTTCTTGGAATCTCTTCCTCATAAACAGTTGGTAGTGTAAAGGCTTTTAAGGATGCAATCAATTTTGAGTTTTTTGCATAAAATTGCTTGTAAATTATTTCCCAGACTTTCAGCAAAGAAGCTCGTAACCAATGTTGTTTAAAATTTTTATATGAGTTTGCTTTTCCATACCATAGAAATGCATGCCATCCAAGCATCAAATCATGACTTTCTAACTTCAGAATTCTCTGATCATCTAATGTAATCCATTCTTTAAACCAAGCGAGGGCTGCTGCTCTGTAATATGAAAGCCAATTAGGCAGTGCGAAACCTCCCCTTTCTTTACCATTTTGTTGGGCTTTCAGTCTTATTCTGGGGTGTTTCCCTTGTCAAATATATCTCAAAATCAGCTGATCCAAGTCTCTGAAAAAAATTTGGTTTTGTAAGATGGGAATTGTCTGGAAGAGAAAGATCCACCTTGGAAGCACATTCATTTTAATTAAAGCAATTTGTCCCATTAAAGAAGTTTGGAGATTTTTCCATTTTTCTAGGTCTTGTTTAGTTGTCTTAAACAGTTCTTTATAATTATTCTCTTGTAAGGCACTACATTTGTTTGTCATAATAATTCCTAAATACTTTATTTTCTCTTGTACCTGAAATTTCAATTCTTCTTTCAATCTTGTTGCCAGTTCTCTGGTCATGTTTTTAGTCAAGATCTTGGTTTAATTGATATTAACTTTTAGACCTGGTACTTGTCCATATTCCTGGAGCTTCTCCTTCAAAATAGATATGGAGTCTAGAGGATTCTCCAGAATTAACACTAAATCATCTGCGAATGCCAGTAGTTTGAACTCTTCTCCCCTCAGCTTAAGTCCAGTAATTTGTTTTTCACTTCTTATAGTTCCATTAAGTATTTCAAGTGCAAAAATAAATAGTAAAGGTGAAAGAAGGCAACCCTGCCTTGTTCCTTTTTGAATATCTATACTTTTAGTCCATTCACCATTAAATGCAATCACTGCTTTTTGTTTTCTATAAATGGCTTCGACCATCTTAACAAAATCGGGGCCCACCCAAGCCATTTTCAACGTCTCAATTAAAAATCTCCAATTAATATTATCAAATGCCTTCTCGGCATCTAAGAAAATCAATGCCAGTTGTTTCTCCAGATGAGCTTCATAGTATTCTGTAACATCTATGATGCATCTTAAATGGTTCTTTATTTGTCTTTTGGGCAAAAATCCAGCTTGGTCTTTGTGGATTGTTTGTGTCATTTTTTTTTTTAAATCTCGCAGCTAATACAGAGGCAAAGATCTTATAGTCCACATTTAGTAAGGAGATTGGTCTATAATTTTTGATTTCCTTTTCCTCTGAGCCTTGTTTATGTATCAAGATTATTTCTTCATTCCGTGAATCTGGTACCTCTTCATTAACCATAATATTGTTACAAACTTCTTTCGGAGGAATCAATAATTGTTCTTCAAATCAGGGCCAGCCCCAGCTTTTTTTGCAGACTAGGCGAGGATACCTTCTGGTGCCCCCCCCCCCTTGTGCCCACCAATTTTCAATGCATTTTAGGATCCATCTTGAAAATGCCAACAGATGGGGAAAAGATCTGCATGCGATGTACAACTCTCTGGGCACATCTGTTCCCCACCAAACATCTCAAAAGTCTCATGTCTTAATTCTGAGAAGCTTGAAGGAACAGAAATATTTTCTTCTGTCTCAAAAAAAAGTTTAGCAGGTGGGGTTAGGACGTTTCAGTCCTGTAACTCTGAAACAAATTCAACTGAATTCCATCCTGGCCTTTCCCTCCCTAGAAATGTGATGTGGATTTGAATTTTGCAGGCGGATCTTGCAGTTCCTGTTTATTTGGAATCCAGTTGGGCTGAGTTCTCTGGTGCTTGCAATTTTGCAGTCTGATCCTGGGGGCCACTGGGAGAAAAAAAAAACCTTCAGTTTGATGGGATTTAACTCCCTCTAGGTGAGATTAGACATCCAACTTGGCAGCTTATCCCCTGTGCGTAGTAACTGGGAGGGGAGCCCCCTCAAATCTGATGGGATGTATCTCCTTGGTGAGGAGAGCGGGCTTGCAATGTAAGGTCTCCACCCAGCCTTTTGCCTTGGCAGCCAGTCACCCGGCATTCTACAAGCCTGCCTCTCGATGGGGTGCTCTCTTGCTGGGCAATGGGCAGGCTGGCAATGGGGGGGGGTCTGGCTCTGTGCCTTCTCATGCCCCCCTCTCCCCCTCTGCCTCCCCCACAGGATCTACACAGGCTGTGACATGGACCACCTGACACCCTCGCCCAACGACTCGCCCCACTTGCAGATCATGCCCGGCGCCCACTACGCCATGGCAGCGGTGGCAGGCTCCTTCTTGCAGTCACAGAGCTTCCACCACCACCACCACCCACACATGGGGGGGCAGTGCAGGTGGTGGGTTGAGCGTGGGGTCAGGTGGGTTGGGGGCAAGCTGGGGCATGCTGCACCCCAACAGCCTCCTGTCCCCACAACAAGCCAAGGAGCCTGCCACGCCCTCGCCCCAGCGCTGGTTCATCACACCCACCAACAACTGGCTGGCCTTTGTTGCTGCTGCCACCACCTCAGCCTACGACCCCACCGGGGAGCTGCCTGACAATGTGGCCACCCTGCTTTCCTACACGGTTGCCAGCATCAAGGTGCTCCCCCTCCAGGCGGCTGGCTGCATGGCCTGCCCCCTCGACTACTACCCGGACCCCTCCAGCTGGGATGCCTGCAGCCTCCCCCAGTACTGTGCCAAGTTGCTCTCCTGCTGGCCCAACAGTGGCAGGGGCAGCCAGGCCAGGGCCAACCCCTACTTGCCCAGTGGGGCAGCTGGCAGTGGCCTTGAGTGCTCTCCTCTGGTGGCTCCACCAACCCCATGATCAGCCCACTCTATGCAAAAGTCTAGTTCGCCTAGTGAGCGGGCCGGCCCTGTTTCAAATATAGAATAAAATTCTATCGGCTGCCCATCTGGTCCTGGTGTTTTACCTTTATTTTGACATCTCACAGCTTTCACCAGTTCTACTATGGCAATTGGCTGATTCAGTATTTTCCTTTAGTCTCCTGTACACTCCCTGGGTTTATGTTGTTCTAAATAGTTTTTAATATGTTCTGGGTTCAAATCAGTTTTTCTGAAAAGTTCTTTATAAAACTCTTCTACAATATTTTTCATCTCCTGAATTTTACAAGTTTCTGTCCCATCTCCTTTCTTTAAAGCCTTTATATAGGACTTTTCTCTTTGTTTTCACATTTTATATGCTAGCCACCTTGTTGCTTTATTAGTGTTCTCAATAAAGTTTTGTTTAGCAAACAATAGTTTTTTAGCTAATTCTTGTGAAAGCAAGCAATTCATTTTATGTTGTAATAATCTGAGTTTACTTTTCGCATTCAAAGATGTTTAGTCCTCCATCAACTTTCCTTCTTGATTCTGAACTTCTTTCTTGAGGTTAGCATATTCTTGCCTTCTTTGTTCACTCTAGTTGCTTCTTTTATTATGCAACCTCTGGAGAACGCTTTACAGGCGTCCCAGGCCAAATTTATAGACATATTTGGATGTAAATTTTCTACAAAAAAACATTTAAGCTCTTCCTTCATTTTGCTGACAAATTTTCCGTTTTTCAAGAGTGACATATTTAAAGTCCATCTATTTCTAGACTTAGCTTCTTGTAATTCCACAGTTAGAGGCTTATGATCTGCATAAGTTTCGGCTTCAATCTCTGCTTCCAGTAAATCTTTAATGACTCTAGCAGACATCCAATGCATGTCTATCCTGGACCAAGAGTCATGTCTGGCTGAAAAGAAAGTATATTGCTGTTTCATGGGGTTTCTTACCCTCCAAACATCCACCAACCCTAACTCTTCGAAGAGTTGATGCAATGCTGGAGAGAAATTGTTCTCACCTTTCTTCTTTCCTTTCTTTTTTTTTTAAGAAAATTTATTTTCCTGTCCTCCTTTTTGTCAAAAACCACATTACAATCTCCTGTGATACAAACCTCTTGGAAATCTTGTTTAACGATCACATTTTCTAGTCTCCTATAATTTTTTTCCTGATGTTGATTTGGAGCATATATGTTTACTATCAGCATTCTTTCCACTTGTCTTTGTACTGAAACCATCAAGATTCCTCCATCCTGTGATTTATAAATTTGTTCCGGTTGCAAATGCTCCTTTACAAACGTGGCTACCCCTCTTTTCTTCTTCTCTTTGTCCAATGCTACAAATACTTTGCCTAAACCTTTAACATTTATTTATTTATTTATTTATTTATTTATTTATTTATTTATTTATTATCAGACTTATACCCCGGCCTCCCCACAATGCAGGCTCATCCCTTTTTTTAATATGCGTTTCTTGAAGAAATGTGATATCCGAGTTTTCTTTTCTAACTTGATGGAATATCCTCCTCCTTTTCTGTGGGCCATTTAAACCATTCACGTTCACTGAAACAATTTTCATTTTCCCTTTATCCATCTTGATTCTGTTTCTGTTGCTCCTGTTTTCCTTTTGTGTATTCTCGTGGTGACTGGTGTTGTTCTTGTAATTCCTAGCTTCCTTAGAGGTCTCTGAGATTTAGCAAATGGAGCAGACACTCCTCTTACATCTTCTTCTCTCTCCTCTTCTTCTCCCTCTTCCTTTTCCTCTTGTTCTGTTGATAACTTATCTCCATAGGTTTTTAGGAAGTCTTCTGCCTTAAAGATTGATGTTATCCTATGTCTCTTAGTGATCAGGCAAGCAAAAAGGGAATATGAGGAACATATCTCAAAAAACATAAAGGCCAACAATAAAACTTTCTTCAAATACATTAGAAGTAGGAAGCCAGCCAGGGAGGCAGTGGGGCCCTTGGATGACCAAAGGGTAAAAGGAGTAGTGAAGGATGACAGGGAAATGGCTGAGAAGCTGAATGCATTTTTTGCCTCTGTCTTCACTGTGGAAGAGAAGTGCTTGCCCACTTCAGAAGCACCGATTTCAGGAGGGGGTTTGAAAGACCTGATTCAGATTGTAGTGACAAGAGAGGAAGTCCTACGACTGATGGACAATTTAAAAACTAATAAATCACCAGGCTCGGATGGCATTCATCCAAGAGTTCTGAAAGAACTCAAATGTGAACTTGTGGATCTCCTTACAAAAATATGTAATCTTTCTTTAAAATCTGCCTCCATTCCTGAGGACTGGAAGGTAGCTAATGTCACTCCCATCTTTAAAAAGGGCTCCAGGGGAGATCCAGGAAATTACAGGCCAGTCAGTCTGACATCGATACTGGGTAAGTTGGTGGAAACTGTTATTAAGGAAAGAATTCATAGGCACATTGCTGAACAAAAACTATTGAGGCTGACTCAGCATGGCTTCTGTAAGGGAAGATCTTGTCTCACTAACCTGTTAGTGTTTTTTGAGGGAATGAACAAACATGTGCACAAGGGGGACATAAGGGGGACACAATAGATATTATTTACCTTGACTTCCGGAAAGCTTTTGATACAGTTTCTCATCAAAGGCTCCTGAGTAAGCTCAATAGTCATGGGATAAAAGGACAAGTCCTCTTGTGGATCAAAAACTGGCTTATAAATAGGAAATAGAGAGTGAGTATAAATGGGAAACTTTCTCAGTGGAGGGTGGTAAGCAGTGGGGTACCACAGGGATCAGTACTCGGTCCAATGCTTTGTAACTTGTTTATTAATTATTTGGAATTGGGAGTAAGCAGTGAAGTGGCTAAAGTTGCAGATGACACGAAGTTGTTCAGGGTGGTGAGAACCAGGGAGGATTGTGAGGCACTCCAAAGGGATCTGTGGAGGATGGGTGAGTGGGCGTCAATGTGGCAAATGGGGTTCAATGTGGCCACATTCAAACTGATGCACACTGGAGCCAATAATCCTAAATATAAATACACGTTGATGGGGTCTGAACAGGCAGAGACTGACCAAGAGAGAGATCTTGGAGTCGTAGTCGATAACTCAATGAAAATGTCTAGACAGTGTGTGTAACTGCAATAAAGAAGGCCAACACTATGCTGGGGATTATTAGGAAGGGAATTGAAAACAAATCAGCCAGTATTATAATACCCCTGTATAAATCATTGGTGTAACTTCATTTGGAATACTGTGTACACTTCTGGTTTCCACATCTCAAAAAGGATATTATAGCATTGGGAAAAGTGCAAAGAAGGGCAACTAGAATGATAAAAGGGTTGGAACACCTTCCCTATGAAGAAAGGTTAAAATGCTTGGGGCTCTTTAGCTTGGAGAAACGACGGCTGAGGGGTGACATGATCGAGGTTTATAAGATTATGAATGGGATTGAGCAGGTTGAGAAAGAAGTACTTTTCTCCCTTTCTCACAATACAAGAACTCGTGGGCACTCCATGAAATTGCTGAGCAGTCGGGTTAGAATGGATAAAAGGAAGTACTTCTTCACCCAAAGAGTGATTAACATATGGAATTCACTGCCACAGGAGGTGGTGGCAGCTACAAACATGGACAGTTTCAAGAGGGAATTAGATAAATATATGGAGCAGAAGTCCATCAGTGGCTATTAGCCACAAGGTATAGATGGGAACTCTCAGTCTGGGGCAGGTGATGCACTCTATTCTTGGTGCTGGAGGGGACAGCAGTGGGAGGGCTTCTAATATCCTGGCCCCACTGATGGACCTCCTGATGGCACCTAGTATATTTTGGTCGCTGTGTGACAGAATGTTGGACTAGATGGGCCATTGGCCTGATTCAACATTGGCTTCTCTTATGTTCTCTTAACTTTGTAAGTAAAGATCAGAACTTCATGTAGCAGCCACCTATAGTTTATAGTATTATCCCTTAACAGTATTGTCAGGTTCATGTATTCTCTTCTCTCTAACTCTCCAGGGGATTTCCTTTAGTTGATTTCGGTCTCTTCCACCCTCAATGGTACTGCATTCACTTCTCTTAAGATCTTGTCCCTGACTGCCCTTTTATGAAAGCGTACGTGTACTTCTCTTGGTACTTGAAATCTCCTTGCATAGGCCAAGTTCATTCTAAAAACACTATCAGTTTCTTAACTGATTTTATCTTCGTCATCCATGTTCATATGTTTGGCTAAAATTTTTGTCATTTTTATGAATAAGTCTTCATTCTGTTCCTCAGGTATATTTTGAAATCTCAGCACAAATGCAGCTTTCTCAACTTGAAGTCTCATAACATCTTGCTCCAGAGTACACTGCCTCACATCTGTATCTCTAATCTTGTTCTCCGTCTCCTTTGTCTTAATTTCTATTTTTTCTGTAGTTTTATTCTATTTGCTAATATTTTGAGTATTATCTGTTATTTGTTTCTGGAGTGCTTGTAAGCTTGTGGAGAACTTTTCAGTTATCTCCTTCATCACAATTTTAATGGGATCCACTGCCTCAGTGATTGAGTTTTGTACCTCTTTCATTGTGGTTTTAATTGGATCGACTGCTTTGGTTATCAAATTCTGGATTGTTGCCTGTACCAGTGCCTGCTTCTCTTTCTGTGCAGTTGCTGAAAGTTTTACACTAGCAGAGCCAGACACACCTGGTGAAGAGCTCGGCATTTTGACTAGTTTCATCTGACTTGCTTGACCTGTTTTCTCCATTCTGACTTGACCAAAGTGTTATCCAAAAATTTTCCAATTTTGGCAAGATGCCAAAAAATTTTCTGCTGCTTTAGCTTCTCTCTTTATTTATTTTCCTCTTCTAGAGGTTGTTTTGGAACACCAGGAAGCTCTGGCTGTCTTCCCAGATTTTATTTTTGTCAACTAAGTTGTTGTTTGGGTTTATCTTGCCCAGCTGTAGTTTAAAAGCTTAACCACAAAAATGTGCCTCAAGGTCACTTGATAGCTCTTGCCTCCTCCCTTAAAATTGCCTTGCCACCCTCCAGTTCTCTTACTCACAGTCCAAATTTCTAAACGACAATGGAGAGGGTCAGCAGAACAATGTTCTCTTCATTTATTATAAATTTGTTACAGTCTCATGATGGTTAGATCGTCTCCTCTAATATTCTTAAATATGATTATTATTCTTTTTGAGACCCAAAAAAGAAATTATAGAGGGTTTTCTAGTGCTCCACACCTTGCCCCTGCTGGGGTAAAAATTGAGATTGCTGAAAGGAGTCTCTATCTTCTGTTAACAAGCAGTTTAAATCACAAAAGCAATCAGTTACACAAGCTGCTTTATATTCAAGCCTTGCCCTGATTTGGAAAGTGAAAGTAGGCTCCTTCTCTGTCTTCTCTCGCTTGCCACTTATCCTGGGGGAAGGGACCTCCCACCCTTGTTAAGGTAATTTTCAGGCTGCAGTGCAGCGAGACAGATGCTCTTCCGAGCGCTCTGGCCACTTCCAGGTTTTCAAAGGGTCTTTCACAAGAGTGGAGACCGACCACTCCCCCAGAGAAGGGGGAGTAGATTGCAGAGGCTTGATCCGGACCCCCATGTAGTGCTATTCACAAGGTGTACCATTGGATCACTTCCATCATGGACCCTGAAGAGGAGCCCATCTCAAGTGGGCAGAGCTGTCGCTTCCTGCACCGGGGGGGGGGCGGGTTAGAAAACGAGCCGGAGAAGTGCGTGGACTTATGTGAGTAATTAACATCTCTTTGGGCATTTAAAGAAAATTCAGCAGTTTTGGAAGGAAGTATCACATCAAATAGCAGTAATACCTGTCTATGAGGTGCCCTATTCCCCTGCACTAATATTTTTGAGTTACTGGGCAGAAGTCTCAGTGCTGCAGATCAGGAAGAAACTTATTTCTATCCTTTTGGTGGCAGCAAAATCAGTCATAGCTTTAACATGGAAGTGTCCAGATCCACCTACACTTGCATTATGGTATTGGAAGATATAGGAGATTTATGTAACAGAAAAAATTACATATCAGATTAGTCAGTATGAATTAAACCCATCACACAACAACTTTGCAGAAGTGTGGTTTATTAAATAGATTTTTTGTCACAGCTTGAGGAAATTCCCAAATGCTCAAAATCTTTATACTTATTATAATATGTACATTATATTATAGGTACAGTACTGCTATTGGCTTATGATGTCATTCTTTCTTTATGGTTATTGCATTAGTTGTATAAGTTTGAGTAGTCGTAAGACTGTCTAATGTATACTTTGTTATACTATTTATAGTTTCTGTTATTGTTTTATGTATGTGAAATTTAAATAAAAATAATTAATTAAAAGTTATGGGAATATTTTATTTTAGGGAAGATAGCTGAAAACCCATATATGAACCAAACAATAAAACAGGAAAACTTTATTAAAATATGGTAAACTATTATAGATTATTTGACACAAGATGGAGTCTTACCAGTTAATAATTATTATAAAACCTTATTATACTTTTGAAAGTGAATTTAACTTGTTGATATACTTTACTTGAGTTGATGATATTATGGAAACTTACCTGTAAGATAATAGAAAGATTTTAGTTAATGTTTTGAAAACTAGCTAAAACATTAACACTGTTCTGTATATCTTTACCTGTGTTGAGAGCCTGAATTGGTATATTTGTTGTTATTATTGTTACTTCTGTAATAATAATTTTAAAAAAAGAATCACAAGACTGAGAAACCCGTAGGAGAACACTTCAACCTTCCAGGACATTCAATGGGTGACCTCAAAGTAGTTATTTTATTGCAGAAGAACTTCAGGTACAGACTGGAAAGGGAAATTGCTGAATTACAAGTTATTACAATGTTCAAAACAACCCCCTAGGACTTAACAGGGATATTGGTTTCTTATCTCACTACATATGCTAAATTCATTCAGTGCTTACATCTGTATTCTCACCAAGAAGGGCTATACATCATCTTAATTTTAGTGTATTTCTTATTTGGAATAGTAATTGTAATGTAATATCGTGCCATTTAGAATGGTAGACTGAAATGTATTTCTCTGGTCTGATGACTGTTTGCTTCACTGTGCTTTCTCCCAGAATTAAACCCAAACTAATGGTGACTATATAAACTTAGCTTGTTATTCCTGTTTGGATCTTGCATCTATTAAAACATCTTCATTATGTTGTATGCTAATCTGCTGTTTACCCTCTACCTACATCTATGGACTGATAACTTCCATTTCAATGTATCTGAGGAACTCTGTGTGCACACGAAAGCATATACTTTGAATAAAACTTTGCTGGTCTTAAAGGTGCCACTGGACTCAAACTTTGTTCCACTGTGATCAAATCAAGTGCTCACTGAGCCATTCATCAGAGTTCACCAGGGGGCTGTATGTCTAGCCTAATAGTGCACACACACACAACACATAACTGTCCTTTGCATGGACATGCTGTGTGATTTATGTGTGGATTTGCAGAGGACCATGGGAACTATAGCCAGGTAGCCTTCTATGCACAGGAAAGAAAACTGATATTAGCAGTTAGGATAGGTTCTCTTGGCTTTATTTAATTACTTCTGGGTGATTTGATTGAAATTAGTAACCATCTTTATAGGATACTGAATTTTATATAGTAGGACGGTTGGCTAATTGGTTTTAACAGCACCAGAAGCAGCAGCTTGTTACCAGTGCATATATAGGAGGAGCATTTCACTCTGCCTGCCAGTGGTCTGAAGCTAACATGAAGACTGGTTGGTGCGATGATGCCTGGGCAACAGATTCCGGTGCTCCTGGGGAGGGGAAAGTATAGTGGTGGGTCCAGGCAGAGAGTCAAGGGAAGACCACGGAGAAACAGAATGGCTCGGTTCCCTTCCAGCCTGCAACTCATCACAAAGGTTGTCAGCAGTGGGGCTAGGATGGATAACCCCCCTCTGACATTGGTGTTGAGCAATGCCAGGTCTATAAATAATAAGAACACAGTCCTTCATGGTTTCCTGTTGTATCAGAAGATGGACCTGGTGTGCATGACTGAGACCTGGGTGCAGGATGGGGAGGCTGTAGCTCTCTCCCAACTTGCCCCTCCTGGGTTCTTGGTTCTACACCAATCACAGACTAGGGGATGGGGGGAGGAGTGGCAATTTTCATTCAGGAGGCTTACTCCTTCAGAGTGCTCCCACCACTGGAGATCATGGGCATTGAGTGTGTCAGTCTGGTGTGGGAGGCCAAGGAGAGTTTGGCGATTTGGCTGGTGTACCAACTGCCTAATGCACCAGCCAATAGCCTGTTGTCCCTGATGGAGGCCATATCAGGCTGGGTGCTGGAACACCCTAGGCTATTAGTCTTGGGTGATTTCAACATCCATGCTGATGATGCGGCCTACAGGCAGGCAGCAGACCTAGTGTCATCCATGGCGATGCTGGGACTCTCCCAATTCATAACAGCGTGTACAAGGATAAAGATTAAAAACCTGCAACATCAACTAAATTGTATATTAATTGCAAAGAAAATGGTTTATGCGAAACAAAACTTTTTTGAAA
The DNA here is from genome assembly GCA_029375565.1 of Gekko gecko. Lineage (NCBI taxonomy): Eukaryota > Metazoa > Chordata > Lepidosauria > Squamata > Gekkonidae > Gekko > Gekko gecko. The sequence goes on from JAPDNY010000006.1 coordinate 90,423,052, forward strand.
ATGCTAATAAACCTACTAGATGGTTGGCATACAAATTACATAAACAAGTAGATAAAAAACACATAAAAATTTTGAGACATGAACAAGATGGAGAGGAGAATACGCACAGAGAAAAAAGATAGTTGAAAGATTTTATAGTAAATTATACCACGAACATAACTCTAAACAAGAGAAGATTAAAGAATTTCTACAACAATGTAGCCGAGAAGAATTCACTGAAGAACAAAAGAAAATGTTAGATGAGCCAATCACATTTGCACAGATAATAGAAGCCATTAAAAATCAAAAGCGAAAGAAAACTCCAGGACTGAATGGGTTACCAGCTGAATTTTATCAGATATTTGAGGATCAAATTGCATTACCATTGACGATGACTATTCAAAATATATGGGAACAGATACCCAAGTCGTGGAGTCAAGCATTGATTACATTAATCCATAAACCAGATTCAGAGGAAAAAGAAATTAAAAATTACCGGTCAATCTCACTATTTAATGTGGATTACAAGATTTATGCATTGATTTTAGCAAGCAGATTCAAGAAGGTGTTGAATACAGTAATTCATCAAGATCAATCAGGCTTTTTACCAAAAAGACAAATGAGAAATAATGTGAGAAATATATTGAATGTGTTAGAATTTTTTGAAGCCCATCCAGAAAAGCAAATGACACTTTTATTTTTAGATGTGGAAAAGGCGTTTGATAATTTAAACTGGACTTTCATTCTGGAACAGCTGTCAGCATGGAATTGTGATTATTTTTATACTGTGGTCAAAGCAATTTACACAACACAAATGGCAAAAATTATAATAAATGGCAATTTGACACAAAATATTAAAATTAATAAAGGAACAAGACAAGGATGTCCCCTTTCACCATTATTATTTATTTTTGCACCAGAAACATTAAATAATATGATCAGACAAGTTGAACTAATTGAGAGTCTAAAAGTTAAAGGGGAGGAATATAAACTTCAAGCTGTTGTGGATGACCTGATGTTTATACTAGAAGAACCTCAAAGCTTGATAATACAACTTTTGCAAGTAATACAGAAGTATGGACAGCAAGCCGGGCTAAAAATAAACTTAAAAAAACCCAAAATAATGGTAAAGAACTGCACACAAGAACAATAACAGTATATACAAAACCTTTCAGGAACTGAAATTCAGAAAAAAATTATATACCTGGGAATAATGTTAACTAATAGGTGCAGCTACTTGTATAAGGACAATTATATGAAACTTTTAAAGGAAATACAAAAGGATATCACCAACTGGAAACATCTACAATTATCATTTATGGGAAGAATAGCAACAATGAAGATGAACAGTTTACCAAGACTGCTTTTTCTTTTTCAGACAATTCCTATGATTAAGAACCAGGATTTTTAAAAAGATTTAGAAAAAATGTTATGTCAATTTATATGGGAAGGCAAGAAACCAAGAATTAAATTAAAATTACTACAGGATGTTAAAGAAAGAGGAGGATTTGCATTTCCAGACTGGAGATTGTATTACAAAGCAGCTGTTCTTATGTGGGTGAAAGAACGGATCACTTTAGAAGATATAAGGCTTTTGAAATGAGAAGGACATGATTTACAAATGGGCTGGCATGCATTTGTATGGCATGAGAAAAGTAAAATCCGTAAGTATTTTAAACAACATATACTTAGAAAGTCATTAATTTAAACTGGTGGGAAAGAGCACAACTGGATTCTAGATTTTTGAAGGATAAAAAGGAGAGAGTCTATAATACACAGCTTGAATTAGATAAAACAAGAAGAGGGACCCGCGATATAAGCGGGGGAGGCTCCGGCAATCACCTCCTCCCCCCCCCAGCCCCAGCAGCGTTACCTGAGCAGCTTCCAGCCATCGGGCCCGCCGATCTCCCCTCCCCCCCAACTCCAGCGATCTCCTCTTGCCGCCACCGCCGACCTCCTCCCTCCCTCCCTCCGGCTCCGGTGATGTCCCCCTCCTCCGCCACTGCCAATCTCCTCCTCCCCCACCTGGCTCCAGCCATGTCGCCCTCCTCCACCACCACTGATCTCCTCCTCCCTCCCCGGCTCCAGGGGCAAGGCCCGAGCGGCTTCCAGCCGCTGGGCCCACTGATCTCCTCCCCCTCCCCGCTCCGGCGGTCCTCCTCCTCCGCTGATCTCCTCTTCCCCCCTCGCTCCGGTGGTGAGGACTGAGCACCTTCCAGCCACCAGCTGCCGCAGAGTTCCCAGAGCATTCCCTGTGCATACGCAGGGAACGCTCTTACTTTTTTGGGGATTTAGATATCCCCCCTAGACTTTTAAACACTTTTTAGATTTTTCTGCACATGTGGGGACTGCCCCACGTGTGCAGGAAAATCTCCCTGCCCCCAGGTGCCCCCAATGTGCGGATTTAGATATCTGCACACAGGGGGCCACTTGGGAATTAGTTATATAGATTGTATGGTCTACAGAAGGCAAGCATATTAAACTATTCTATGAGTTTCTGTTAGAAATGAAAATGCAAGTTGAGGCTGTAAAAGATGTGATGATTAAATGGGCACAAAATATAGGGCATAATATACTTATGGAACAATGGGAAAAGATTTGGAAAGTTAATGTGAAACTTACTAGAAAGGTTTCTTAGAAGGAAAAAATGTATAAAATGTTCTATAGATGGCACATGACACCAGAAAATTCAGCTAAATAGTATCCAAATATGTCAAATGTATGTTGGAAATGCAAATGTACACCTGGCACGTTTTTCCATATGTGGTGGACATGCAGTGTTGTGAAAAAATATTGGATACATTTAATGTTGCAAAAAAATGCTTAATATAACTGTACAGTTTATACCAGAATTGTTTCTATTGAACATTATTCCAACAAATGTTAATGTACATGAGGTATACATGATTGTATATGTAGTAACTACAGCCAGAATTCTATATGCAAGATATTGGAAAAAGGAAGAAACGCCTACAAGGGAAGAACTAATCTTCATATTTATGGACAGAGCTGAGATGGACAACTTGACACAACAATTGAATGAAAAAACAGAGAATGACTTTAAAAAGAAATGGGCGAAATTTTACAAGTGGTTACAATATTTGGAAGAGTGCTAATTATAAGATATAAAAGGCATAAAAGGCCTTAAAGAAATAGACTTTGTAGATGTAAGTCAAAATGGTATTTGAGTGTAGCTTCGTTCTATATTTCTGTCTTATCTTTTCTTTTTTATTTTCTTGCTGTTTTTCTTGATGAAACTAATACAAATCTTTTCAAAGAAAAAAAGAGAGAGTTTGGCGATTCGGCTGGTGTACCGACCGCCTAACGCACCAGCCAATAGCCTGTTGTCCCTGATGGAAGCCGTATCAGGCTGGGTGCTGGAACACCTTAGGCTATTAGTCTTGGGTGATTTCAATGTCCATGCTGATGATGCGGCCTCCAGGCAGGCAGAAGACCTAGTGTCATCCATGGTGGTGCTGGGACTCTACCAATTCGTAACGACCCCCACTCACAGGGCTAGGCACACACTCGATTTGATCTTTGCGGCTGGGGAGATAGTGGACTGGATTACTGTTTCAGCAGTACCATGGTCAGACCACCATGCCCTGAGGGCCCATTTGAATGTTCCACCTTGACCCTGTTTAGGCAGTGAGCATATTTTAGCTCGCTCGCAGAGCCTAATGGACCCAGTGCGGCTCCAAATGGCCTTGCAGGATCTGTTGCCCCCTGGCAGCTTGTGGAGGACTGGCATAGTCAGCTCTCTGCAGCCATCGACAAGAATGCTCCCCAGCACCCTCTGCACCCTCACGCTAAGCTTGCGCCCTGGTTTACCTAGGAGTTGTGGCTTACGAAGCGAGAGCTGAGATGGCTAGAGAGATGGTGGTGCTGTGGTCAAGATGAAGCTAAAAGAACACTTTATAGGACATTTATGAGATCCTATAAGATGGCAGTCAAGGCTGCAAAGAGAGAGTTCTGTGTGGCTATGATTGCATCTGCAAGCTCACACCCAGCCGAATTGTTTAGAATGATTTGGTCTTTAACATCTCTGCCAAAGGGCAGACCAAATGCTAGGGAATTGGATATTGGCTGTGGGGCATTTGTGAGCTATTACACGGATAAAGTCTTGGCGCTCTGCCATGACCTCCCCGCCACAATTGAAACAGTGAGTGAACTTGAGGCCCCTTGCACGTCTCTGATTCTGGCTTTATATTGTTTCAGCTCACTCAGCCTGAACGAAGTCGATAGCTCACTGCTGTATGCCCAACCACATGCATCCTTGATCCGTGCCCTTCCTGGCTCATCAATGCGGGCCATGAGGGGTTCCAAGGTGCTCTAAGGAAGATTATCAACAAGTCCTTCTCTGAGGAGCGGTTCCTGGGGGCACTCAAGAAAGCAATGGTCCACCCTCTCCTGAAAAACCCAACTTTGGATCCGGCCGAATTGGTTAACTATTGGCCGGTTTCCAACTTGCCATATCTGGGCAAATTAATTGAGAGGCTGGTGGTGATACAGCAACAGGGCTTTCTGGATGATGCTTCCACCCTAGATCCCTTCCAGTCAGCCCAGGACACAGGATGGAGACAATGCTGGTTGCCCTTACTGACGACCTCCAGAGATATCTGGACTGGAGCGGTGCAGAAGTGCTGTTGTTGTTAGATCTGTCAGCTGCATTCAACACAGTCAACCATCAGTTGCTGACCCACCACGTTGCTGATGTGAGGATACAGGGGCTTGCCTTGCAATGGCTTGCTTCTTTTCTCCAGGTCAGGGACAAAGGGTGGTGCTAGGGGAACAGCAGTCCAGGAGACACCCACTTGAGTGTGGTGTGCCTCAGGGGGGGTACTTTCCCTGATGTTGTTTAACATCTACATGTGCCCCCTTGCCCAGATTGCCGATGACATCCAGCTCTATCTGATTTTGGGTGGCCGGTCGGACTCCAATCCAGAAGATCTGGACCAGGCACTGCAAGCCACGGCTGGTTGGCTTAGACTGAGCTGGCTGAAGCTAAATCTGGCAAAGACGGAGGTCCTGTGCCTGACTCGGGGTGGGCTGGGACATAAGAACATAAGAACATAAGAGAAGCCAATGTTGAATGAGGCCAATGGCCCATCTAGTCCAACACTCTGTCACACAGCGACCAAAATATACCAGGTGCCATCAGGAGGTCCAGCAGTGGGGCCAGGACACTAGAAGCCCTCCCAATGCTGCCCCCTCCAGCACCAAGAATAGCGTGCAGCACCTGCCCCAGACTGAGAGTTCCCATCTATACCCTGTGGCTAATACCCACTGATGGACTTCTGCTCCATATGTTTAATTCCCTCTTGAAACTGTCCATGCTTGTAGCTGCCACCACCTCCTGTGGCAGTGAATTCCATATGTTAATCACTCTTTGGGTGAAGAAGTATTTCCTTTTATCTGTTCTAACCCGACTGCTCAGCAATTTCATAGAGTGCCCACGAGTTCTTGTATTGTGAGAAAGGGAGAAAAGTACTTCTTTCTCAACCTGCTCAATCCCATTCATAATCTTATAAACCTCGATCATGTCATCCCTCAGCCGTCGTTTCTCCAAACTGAAAAGTCCCAAGCATTTTAACCTTTCTTCATAGGGAAGGTGTTCCAACCCTTTTATCATTCTATCATTCTATCATTCTAGTTGCCCTTCTCTGCACTTTTTCCATTCCCTTCCTAATAATCCCCAGCATAGCGTTGGCCTTCTTTATTGCAGATACACACTGTCTAAACAAGAAAGTGAGACAAGATCTTCCCTTACAGAACCCATGCTGAGTCTGCCGCAATAGTTTTTGTTCATCAGTGTGCCTAGTAATTCTTTCCTTAATAACAGTTTCCACCAACTTACCCGGTATCGATGTCAGACTGACTGGCCTGTAATTTCCTGGATCTCCCCTGGAGCCCTTTTTAAAGATGGGAGTGACATTAACTACCTTCCAGTCCTCAGGAATGGAGGCAGATTTTAAAGAAAGATTATTTTTGTCAGGAGATCCACAAGTTCACATTTGAGTTCTTTCAGAACTCTCGGATGAATGCCATCCGGACCTGGTGATTTATTAGTTTTTAAATTGTCCATCAGTCGGAGGACTTCCTCTCTTGTTACCGCAATCTGATTCAGGTCTTTCAAAACCCCTCACGAAATCGGTGCTTCTGGAGTGGGCAAGCACTTCTCCTCTTCCACAGTGAAGACAGAGGGAAAAAATGCATTCAGCTTCTCAGTCATTTCCCTATCATCCTTCACTACTCCTTTTACCCCTTGGTCATCCAAGGGCCCCACTGTGTCCCTGGCTGGCTTCCTACTTCTAATGTATTTGAAGAAAGTTTTATTGTTGGCCTTTATGTTTTTTGTGATATGCTCCTCATATTCCCTTTTTGCTTGCCTGATCACAGACTTGCATTTTATTTGCCATAGTCTGTGTTCCCTTTTATCAACCTCACTAAGACTAGCTTTCCACCACTTAAAGGAATCCTTCTTACCTTTTACAGCTTCCATTACTTTATTTGTTAACCATCCAGGCTTTTTTCTATACCTATTTGTACCTTTCCTAACCTGTGGTATATATTTTTTCTGAGCTTCTAGGACTGTATTTTTAAATAGTCTCCAAGCTTCCCCAATGGTTTTGACCTTCTCCACTCTTCCTTTCAATTTCTTCCTCACATATCCCCTCATATCAGAGAAGTTACCCCTTTTAAAGTTAAAAGTGGTTGCGTCAGTCTTTTTGGGCAACTCCCTATCTGTACAAATGTTAAACTCAATGACATTATGGTCACTGTTCCCAAGCGATGCAATCACTTTTACATCTCTCACCAGGTCTTGGGTGTTACTTAGGACAAAATCCAGGATTGCCTTTCCCATGGTAGGATCTGTGACCATCTATTCCATAGCACAGTCATTGAGAGTGTCTAAAAACTCAATCTCTTTTTCCCAACTAGAACTCATATTGACCCAAACAATGTTGTTAGCCCCGATGCCATTATGGGGCTTTGCTATGGACTGTTTGCTGTTGCCACATGGTCTGTGTAAACTGTAAAATGGATGCCAAAGGAGAAGCCCATAGAAAAGGGAAAAAGCTGTCTTTTTACTCTGAGGGACTCCATTGCATACCTGCCGCATGTCACATACATAGATTAAGGGCCATACAGCAGACAAAGGACTTTTCCTCTGCCAGTCGTTTGCATGAAGGGATTAAGTGCCTTCCCCACCCAAGCCATACACATGAACAATAGAAGAGCCATAAGCTACCTGGAGAAACCATCTGCCTGCCAGCCAGCTTCCTCTGTCCAGCCCCCAGGTATCCAATGGACAGTGTAGCCAATAAGATTTGAAATTGTCACTGACACAGCCAGCTGGGAGGGTCAGTAGGTGTACACCGCCTGGCCTTCCACGCCCAGCACCCAAGACGCTATAATAACGCAATTTCTGGGTTAGCTCAGGTCGACCCTTGCCTTGCCCTGCTGCTCCCCTGCTGCTGCCGAAACCACGACCTCTGTCTGTCTGCTTTATCCTCTTAAGCCCCCATCCTGTACCCGAACCCTTGCCTCGCTTCGTTCCAGTCTGCAGCTGGAACCATACACGTGTGTTGTTAGCTGGTCTAGACCATGTGTCCCTTCTTCCATCCTTCCAACCCTACCTAACCCCACTCGCTGGAAGATTTAGGAGCCGCGCCTTGGAGGTAAATATCGCCCTCAATGAACCAACGTTTACCTGCTAATGCAACTGTGCTATATCTATCTGTATTTCCTAGCTCTCGAGTGTATGTGTGTATGACTTGCTATTGTTGAGTGAATTGTGTATTTAAGTAAACTAAAACATTATTCTGAGTCCTGTCTCTCGCCTCTTCACTGGGAAGTTCCCGCGGCAGCCCATTCCTCGTAGACATAGACCAAAAGATCCCGAAATTAATTATACCTGTTGCAAAGTGCTCTACCCCTAGAGAGTATTTCACCCAACAGAAGTGGGGACTCGCCTGGGATTGGTCCTGTTCATCTGAATGAGCACGAGTGTCGACACGTGCCTCATTCCGGCAACCAGACGTAAGGAAGAAACTGCTGCGAACTTCCAGTGAGGAGAGAAGAAGCTCAGAACACTGCACACACACACGTGTGAGTGAAAGCTCTTGTACGCTTGGCTCTAGTGAGCACTTTATTGTGGGAGGTTTTCCCCCCTTCTCTCCTTCAGATGGAGGTTCTGTGCCATAAGCACTAAGGAACCGCGAGGGCAGCTGCCCCAAGCCCGCGGCGAGGTCTAGCCATTATAACCCGCTGTGTCTTGATCGCAAGGGCCCTCCCACTCGAAGTCCCAAAGGCTATCTCAAGCCTATCTTTCGGTCTATCTTGCAGGTGGGAACCGAGAACAACAGTGTAGGGTGTTAGGAATTGCACCACACCGCACCACAACACACCACCCCACGCAGGCAGCCATAACTGCAAACTAAGAGGAGCCGCAGCAAGGTCCTAAAAGTCCTCCAGAGTTTCTGGAAGCCCACTTCCCCGTTTCCTTCAGCTTTGACTAGCTAGCAGAGCATAGAATTAAAGTGAGCAAAGAGGTCCGCTCACTGGAGTACATTACTCCGAGGACCCTAGGTCGGAGGTTTTCCTGAAGCCTTCCCGGGTTTATAGAGGTTATCCCGGCAGGACAGGGTGTCCAAAACCCAAATACCGGTTTAAGAGGGTTATCCGGTTAGGAGGTGAGGTCTAGGCCAGGCCCACTGACCAAAACTCCAATTTAAGGGTTGATGAGAATAGCCGAGGTGGAGGCAGAGACCTCACCGAAAAATCTCATATTTTAGCGTTTTTGGTCATTGGAGGCAAGGGCATGGACCCCACCTTTGCCAAAAACCAAAGCTCATGGTCTACGAGGGTAACCGAGCCATGCTCACCTTGCCCGCGAGGCAAAATAGTGTTAGGGAACCTAGGAAGGTTAAACGCACATCTTAAAATGGCAGACGCAACTTCTACCGCCTCCAGGGAGATCCGCACAGTTGAGGATCTGCCCCGACTCGAGAAATGGGTCACAAAGAAGGGTTTAAACCCTTGGGCACCGCAAGCTTTTAAAAAGGAGAATCCCCTCCAAGCCGCTCGAGAGGCCTACCAAGCGTACTGCGAGCAGAAACACAGAAGCACGGCCGCTAAAGACCGGGCCGGGGCATGGGCATTTCTGCTAGCGCTAAAGGAATCCAATGCCACCATTCAGTGGCTAAAACAAGAACTAGATGGGAAAATGGCCCAGATCAATGAACTTAAGGAAGCAAATCAATGGGAGATAGAGCAAAACTCCCAGAACTTTGATGTTAAAGTCAAGGCCATTAGAGAGGCGCATCGAAAGGAATTGCAAGACAAGGAAGAGGAACTTAGTACAGTTTATGACAAACTTGACAGAAAAGAGACCGAGCTGGCAATAGCTCGCAAGGAGATTGATTCCCTTAAAGAGGGACATCAGAATGATGTGGAGGTTCTAGTGGAACAACAGGAAGATGAGCTAGTTCACATGAGGACAGAAAGGATGAACCTCATGTTAGAGAAGGCAGGGCTTGCTAGCTCAGCCGAAGAAGCAAAGAAAGCTGCCACACAGGCACTAGAGAGGGCAGCCAAAGCAGAGGCAGAGGTCGCCAGACTTTCTGACGACCTCGCAACTGCCCGAAAAGCAGCTCGCTACCTAGCCGATCAGGCAAAGGAGCGATACGTTCAGGCCAACCATGCTACAAAGAGCTCAACAAGCTCCGAGAGAAGCTCGGCATTAGAGAGGCAGTTATCAGTACAATTCACCCAGGAGGTCTTAGGGACCCAGAGGACTCTGAGGGCAAGAATGTACCTATCGGTCATTCCTCGGCCCCAGCCCTGGAAACCCCTAACTCACGCCCAGTGAATCCTGTAATGACTAGGGAGCAAACCACCAGAGTGGGTAATAATACCACGGTGAAAGTTATCACCGAATCCAGGGTGTGGAAACCGGAGGAGGCTAAGGCCATTGCCGACCAGGTCGGCCCCCTCACCAAGGACAATATATTGAACTGGCTAGCAACAGTAGCCACCGCCTATGGCAGCCTGAATGGCGAAGACCTCTTGGTCGTGGCCAGAAGGTGTGCTACAGGGGTCGATTTAGCGACCATTAACGTGGCTATAGCAGCCAAAATGTTGAACAAGGAAGATCAATATACATGGATGCAGGGAGTCTTGGAGCATCTCACCCCTGACCGGTCATTAGAAGCACATTTTGTGATGGACCAACAAGGGCCAAATGAGGACCCCGAGATTTATATTACAAGGAAACAACTGCTAGGCATCTTGTCCGAAAAGGTAGACCTAGATGATGATGGAATCCCAGATTATAATGACATAGCATTCAAAGATGCATTGCTAAAAGGTTTCAACCCCCAACTCAACTGGCATTAAATGTAGACGTCCCCACCGATATGGATTGGGACCCACTACTGATTAAGATCAGGAGAGTGGCCACGTTGCTGAGAAGCACAGGCGCCATAAAAGCCCCCAAGGCACCCAGAAAGCCTAAGGAAAAATACAAAGAGGAAGAAGAGCTAATACAGAGCATTACATATGCTAATAATGGCCCACATTCGCAGTACAATGTGGCGCAGCTCCAGCAGGGTCAGAATTATAATGCTCGACAGGATTACCAGCAACCCTACAATTACCATAATAACTATAGATATAGTAACCGTGGATGAAGCGGTTACCGAGGGAAATATAGAGGCAATCACCGGAACAACCAGGCGCCTGCCCAAGTAAATTGGCAGCCCGCCCAGCCATCGGCTCCGCAAATGCCACCCCAGTACGCCCCACAACAAGCTGGACCCGTAAACGGGGAACCAGTACAGAACCCCCAACAGCCTCCAGGCCCTAATGGGCCGCGGCAGGACTGGCACCAAGGGTGGGGGCAATACATGGACAAGCTACGATGGAATGCCTGGATGGAACTAAAAGAGAGAGGGTTCGACATGAACCAATTTGATAAGCAACCAAATGCAGTGCTCTTCAGGGCTTTAGCTGATAGTGAGTCGCAAAACGGCGCCCCCATGGCTCCTGTAGTAACAACTAAGGAAGTCACCAAACCACCCGACAAGCCTCCGTGCTAGGGATGCCCGGAGCCCCATACGCTCCCTCAAGGAGCTCTGGTACAGCTTCAGCCAGACTCCTGGGGAAGACCGACAGTCCTAGCAGGCATAGGGGCTCCCGGGAAAATTAAAAAGCCTGCAACTCTTTTAGTGGATACTGGAGCATCAACGACAGTTTTACACCCCAATTTTGCTAGAGAGGGTCAGCCTACACGGAACACCGTCTCTCTCCAAGGGTTTGCCGGAGGCCACCATACCGCTAGGGTCTGGAAAGATATTTCCTTAACTGTGGGAAAACTTTCTACCAAGGCGGTTGCCTGCGACAATCAGGGAGAAGACGATGGGATTCTAGGAGCCAATTTCTTTCGCGACCATGGTGTAACCATTGATTTAGCCAATGGTCTCCTGTGGAAAGTTCCAGGGGGCCCTGACTTTATCAATGCCATCCATAGGTGCGCGGCCCTAAAAGCCCCACTGCCCATATATACGGTACAAACGGACCCTTGGGTGCAAGAATTTCCAGAGGTTTGGATTTCAGATAAAGCGGAGTGCAGTACAGTTAAAAATGCCTGCGTCCTTATCGAAGGCAAAGACCCCCCGCCACAAAGACAATATCGCTATCCAATAGAGGCAGAAATCGGAATAGCTAAGACCATCGAAGGTCTCATCAAATGGAATGTAATTAGACCCACGCAGTCCATCTGCAATGCTCCCCTGTGGCCCGTTCTTAAAGCGGACGGAGTCACATGGAGGATGACAGTCGACTTCAGAGCCTTAAATTCAGCAACGCCCCCAGTGGCACCAGTTGTAGCAAAATACAGTGAATGGACTAACCGCACCCTGAAGGAGGCCCTTCGGAAGATGGTGCGCTCCACTGGAAAGGACTGGGACGGCAAGCTCCCCATAATTTTGATGGCAATTCGAGGCACCACGGCCAAACACGGGTATTCACCACACATGGTGATGACCGGTCGGAAAATGCATCTCCCAGAAGCTTTCTGGATGGATTCCGACATGCCTGCTGACATAGAGCCCAAGGTGGCAAACGACCTGTGGGTCGGAGAGCTGTTAGGTGAACTGCTGCGCATACATTTGCACGTTGCCAAAATGCTCGGCTACAGCCAACTGGCAGTCGACAAAAAGCTAGGATGGGTGTGCAACCCCCAGGTATGGGACCCAGGGCAAGAGGTTATGTACCGCAAGTTCTCCCGTAAGCAGCATGCCCTCACGGCTAAATGGGCAGGTCCGGTCCCCATAGTAGAGCGAATTAGCCCCGCCGTGTACAAGGTGGCAATCCCACAGAAGGGCGGGGACACATGGAATAAGTTCTTCCACTGCTCACAATTAAAAATCTGGAAAGGAGACCCGCAAAGCCGCCCACCAGCCAAACCACCAGACTTACCACTGGCTCCTCTCACTGCCGCTCCTAAGCCCCTGCCAATCCGACAAATCTCGATACCCCTGCCTGACTCAGATAACCTGCGCCAGTACATGCTGGCAGACACATTCTTTGCTGATTTAGAAGAGACGCTAACCAGCACCCTCTGGGATCCTGGTTAGCGAGGGGGGGAGAGAGAGAGATTTGTCCACATGAAACTGTAGAATGCATTTGTGTTGCCCCACTGTTATGGTTAACATGGAAAGTTTAAAAGGCCCTATGGCGCCAATGCTATTTTCATAGCCACCCCGGTTACTTGTTACTTGGACTATGCGGCCCGGAACAGGAAGTTCCTAGGGTAGGTGAGATGGTAGCAATGGAATAAAGCTGGAGAGAATTTCGAGGCCTGGAAAGCTACATTGTGTCTAGAACACCAAGCCTGCCATAAGAAGGCAGAAGCACCAGACTCGACCCCAGCAGGGGATTTTTGCAAAAATGTTATTTCTTTTAGCTCAGGAAGTCATAACCCTTCCACCTCTCGGTCTATGCCATGCCAGTCCTTTAATCTGGGTCGACCATGGCATAATCGAGAAGGAGGTGCGATTTACGCACCGTGTTTCCTTCCCCCCCATTTTTTGTTTTTGTCCTCCCCGAGGTGAGGTTGCATAATCTATTTTCTTACAGAAATACAACAATGAACAAGACTCCACGGTTCTCGAGAGGAGTAAGTATTACGGAAATGGCAAGTGCTCTGTTATTGTTGGGAATGTTAGGACTAGGGAAAATGCAGTCAACCAGTCCAGAACAGATGTTACTCCAGTGGAACTGCATAGGAAAAGGTGTAGACTTAAACATAACCTGCCTAGAGGATGGACTAACACCGGCTACACGTATAGAGTCAGAAGGCTTCATGTATGCCACATTCATGGAAGATTTTATGGAAGACTGCCTTCCACCCAATATGGTTAATTGTACTCGGGAGGAACCTAAAAATGCGATTTGGATATGCCCGTCAGAAGGAGACTTAAGAGAAAGGCTTATTATGCTCCTATGCGGTGGCAAAATTCCGAACACAGAAAAATCCACATGCGAGACAGCCATAGTTTCGGCTGCGGTGTGGAATATAGGTGACCCTCTCCGGATCATTTTAACCATTGGGACCAACAAAGGATTGTTGACAAAAACAGATCTGGCAGTTATACTAGTAGATCCACAGGAGAAGCAGCAGATATTCCACTTGGAGAACTGGACTCAGATAGAATGGGGCATGGATGCGTCCATGATGTCCATAAAGGGACCTCCCGAATGGATGGTTGACTTGAATAACACCCCATGTAAACCAATTTTTATGAAACGTGCCTATGACACCTTAGGACTTTTAGTGATTAGCACAAGGCACTTGGAAGGGAATTACACACTCACCCTAGAGCACTGGAACACCAGCATCACTTTCGATCCACTCATAGAGAACCTAGAGAGTCTCGCTAACCTGTGGTAGGATCACACACCGTTAAGTACCAACAATCAGAGCAGGTACTTATACGGCCGCAAATGCATGTTAGGAAAATCATCATAAATATAAAAGCTCTAGAAGTTGACCCAAATTCGGATAAAGCCGCCTGGACACAGAAGTTATGTGCCCAATACCTACAGCCGTTCAAACAAGGCTGGGAGAGCTGGCTTACCCTGTGGCAAACCCTAGACATATCAGCGAGGTGTAAGAGAAGCGTCGCTGATTGGCTGGCACCCATAGGAACTGGGACCGCAGTCTTAAATTCAGCTAATCTGGAAGTCATAGCTAATAAGTTTTCACGGATAGGGTCAGACCTCTACAATCTGGCCATACCCATGTCTCAATCCTTTCATGCATTGGCAGATCTACCACATCGCACTAATCCACTCTTAATCGAATGGGAGCACATTATGGAACATGATTTCTATACCCTGGTCAAAGGCATCCAGTCTCTCCAGAGAAACATCTCATACGCACTGGCGTGCACACAAATGCAAGCTATGAATGTAATTACTGCCACTAGCATAGTAACACAAGCTATGGCAGGAGAGATCCCATTAGAAATCCGGGGACTCCTACACAGAAAGGTGACCGAGGAGGAAGCCAGGCTAGCAGACTGGTGGACGCTCGCAAATGCTACATATGCACCGAATACACACACGCTGACCCTGATCATAGTCACAGCAAGCGCCAAGGAAAGCTTCCACATACATCCAGTGGTCCCCCTTGGTCTGCAGGTCGATAGACGCACAGTGTTGTATGCCAGGAACAGCCAGAGGTGGACTAGAGTCACTTCTGACGGCTGGCAAACTGTCAACGTCAAAGGCTGCAGACACAAGGAAACCCTGGGATTCATCTGCGAGGATGAGGTGCTGGAGGAACACCACCCCTGTGTGGCTTCCCTTAAGGGAACTGACGACATCTGTCAGTTTGAGGCTGCAGAGGAAACCTCATCAGCAGTAGTGTACATTGGCAAAGCCTGCGTGTGCATTCGCACCCACTGCTCTTTCATCTACATCAACACGCAACACATTCAGCCGATGCTTCCTAAGATCAATAGGTGCTTTTGTCAAGTATTTGTGGTGGAGGGCTGTGATTTCCAATTTGAACCCCCTGTTTGGGTCAAGCAGGAGATGCAGTTCTCCCCGGAGCTATACGACACCGTAACACCTATACCACTAGGGATAGGTCTGGAAGTCATCCAGGAATTATTAAGGCACCCGGAGCTGCGCCGCCACTTAAAAGAATTAGAAGCCGCTGGAGAGTATGCCACTTTATTGGTAGTGCACAATGGAGCAGAGATTGCAAACTTGTCCATTGACATTCAGAAATCATCCCATTTCTCTTGGTGGGAATCTCTTTTTGGTTGGTCTGAAACTTCAAATGGAATATTAAATATTATGCTCCACCCCATAGTAATAATAGTGGCCATTCAACTGCTATGCATACTTGCGATAATAGCAGTAGGACTGTGGGGTCAGTCCCAAGTTAAACAAATCCATAAGATGACTTCGCGGCTGTGCCCACCAGCCATTGCGCTCCAACAGCAACCCAATCCACCTCACCTCTAATGAAAGAGGGTTTTTTTCCTTTTGTTCCTGTGCATTGTCTACCCCTCCCTCTTTCTCCTTGCCTTCAATGATTATGATTTTGTTTCTGCGCTCTTCTCCCGCCTGTAAAAGGTGCAAGAGAGAGAGAGAGCCCACTAGCCAATGTTTCCAGTTTTCTTTTGCTATTTTTTGTAAACCAAAAAAGGGAGGGCTGAAAAGCCCGAGGTAGCTGGGGAATCGGACCGAGAGTCATGTATAAGATCCTTTTTGTACGGGTTGTTTTGGGAATCGAGAGATGGGCAAGTTCTGGGGCTCGAGGAACTGCCCGGTGCCACTCGGATGTGCCATTTCTCCCTCCGCCGCGCTGGCGGACGAGAATGTCCGAGGACTCCCGGCCTGGTGCGCCTCAGCACCGCCTTGCCCAAACAAGCCTGACTTTTGGAAGCCCGATGTTTTTGAGTGGCTTTCCGGTCTCTAGGAGGGAACATGGCAACCAAGCTACCACTACCCATTGGTTGTCCAGCCTAACCAACTCCCATTTGACTCTCCGATTCGCCCCTCCAAATTATTTTTGATTTTTAGTAATTTTATGTGTGCCGCAAAAGCCAAGTAACCATCAGGCTCTGCGATACTGATTTGCACACGGGACCCCCGACCATGAATTATTCAGCCCGGGAACAAGCCACTCCATATATGGAGGGGCCCTGGAAGAGTCCACTTTTGGACTAGCCCAAAGCGAAAAGGGGGGCATCCCGCAACGTTTTGTTTTTCCTTTTGTTTTTATTTTTATTCCGTCCTTTTACCACCATAGTGGGGAGCCCCGCCAAAGCTCCATGGGAGGCTCCCCGAGTTAAAAGAGGAATGATCCTCGGTCGTTCCTCCAGAGCCGGGTCTCACGACCACTCAAATGGCTCCCAATTAAAAAGGTGGTTGCCAACCACGGGCCCGTTCCTTGAGCACAATACGCTGGGTTCGAGGATCGGACTTGTGGGGCCACCGCTGCCTTTTCCCACATGGGGGAAGACTCACTGCACCTCTCAGACATCAGAGGGGCCACTAGCCACTATAGCCATCTTGTTCACGGCTACCGCCACAAGCACAAAACCCAGGATTTCTTGCGCTCTAGGGGGGGTAGTATTGCGACTCCTTCTTCCCCCCTCGTTCGTTTAAAGATCGGCTTTCGCTATCAAGCTGCTCAAACCTCCCTTCTACCCTGGGAACTGGGAAGGGTTTCTCGACTAATCATGTGCTTAACCTTTAAAGCTTGGGACTGTACGGAGCCCTCGGAGGATGCCGAAATTGAACCGGCCGAGTCCTGCTTCTAACCCCAGAGCCAAAGGCAACACACCCACTCACATGCCTAATATGCCTGACAGTCTGCGACCGGGAAGACAGGCACGGAACCTATGGGGCCAGCACCTTCCATATGGACTATTTATCGGCCTTGCCTGTGTTATGCTGGTTGCCATCCTGGCAGAAGTCGCCCCAAAGCTTACCCCGGGAGCACTGAAAAGGATATTTATCCACCTAGCCCTCTGCTTCTGCAAATGCGTGGAGGACAAGATAGCGCATGAACTCTTATGAAATGTTTTCCTTGTCGTTTTTGTGTGCTTGTTTGTTTTATAAGTTAACAGTGTGAAGTTAGTTTAATAGGCGTGTGTAGTTTTCGTTTGAAATATGTTTTCTTAGGATGTTTTCTTTATTAAGGTTTAATCTAAGGTTGATGTTTTGAAATATACTGTGCCTTGCCATATTTACCTCTGACGGCAAAAGCCACTTCCAGCCAACACCGATTAGGCGTAGATTAGCTACTCTTACTGGCATGCACACACACAACACCAGAGTAGCTCTGATACCTGGGTGGCAAGGGAGGCACCAGACGACATCGCCTGCCTGCCTGCCTGCCTGCTGCTGCTGCTACCAGAGGACCAGACGCTGATGCCAGAGGTCCAGACGCTGACCAGATGTGGATGCCAATGGAACCCTGAAATGACCGCTTACGTTTCCATCGAAGTGTGTATGTGCAGACGATGTCATCTGACGCTGCCACGTCTGCAAGGGGGGGATATGTTAGCCCCGACGCCATTATGGGGCTTTGCTATGGACTGTTTGCTGTTGCCACATGGTCTGTGTAAACTGTAAAATGGATGCCAAAGGAGAAGCCCATAGAAAAGGGAAAAAGCTGTCTTTTTACTCTGAGGGACTCCATTGCATACCTGCCGCATGTCACATACATAGATTAAGGGCCATACAGCAGACAAAGGACTTTTCCTCTGCCAGTCGTTTGCATGAAGGGATTAAGTGCCTTCCCCACCCAAGCCATACACATGAACAATAAAAGAGCCATCAGCTACCTGGAGAAACCATCTGCCTGCCAGCCAGCTTCCTCTGTCCAGCCCCCAGGTATCCAACGGAGAGTGTAGCCAATAAGATTTGAAATTGTCACTGACACAGCCAGCTGGGAGGGTCAGTAGGTGTACACCGCCTGGCCTTCCACGCCCAGCACCCAAGACGCTATAATAACGCAATTTCTGGGTTAGCTCAGGTCGACCCTTGCCTTGCCCTGCTGCTCCTCTGCTGCTGCCGAAACCACGACCTCTGTCTGTCTGCTTTATCCTCTTAAGCCCCCATCCTGTACCCGAACCCTTGCCTCGCTTCGTTCCAGTCTGCAGCTGGAACCATACACGTGTGTTGTTAGCTGGTCTAGACCACGTGTCCCTTCTTCCATCCTTCCCACCCTACCTAACCCCACTCGCTGGAAGATTTAGGAGCCGCGCCTTGGAGGTAAATATCATCCTCAACGAACCAACGTTTACCTGCTAATGCAACTGTGCTATATCTATCTGTATTTCCTAGCTCTCGAGTGTATGTGTGTATGATTTGCTATTGTTGAGTGAATTGTGTATTTAAGTAAACTAAAACATTATTCTGAGTCCTGTCTCTCGCCTCTTCACTGGGAAGTTCCCGCAGCAGCCCATTCCTCGTAGACATAGACCAAAAGATCCCGAAATTAATTATACCTGTTGCGAAGTGCTCTACTCCTAGGGAGCATTTCGCCCAACAATGTGTGGGTAGTCGCCTATTATGACACAGTTATTTCATCTAGCCGCTATCTTTAATTCATTCATCATTTTATAATTCTCCTCTATCTTTTGATCTAGTGGGCGATAACAAACTCCCACTGTTAAACTTCCTTTTGGACCCACTATTTCAACTCATAGCATTACCAGAAGCGAATCCAATTCTCTTACCCTCTCAATCTTACTGGACGGTATACCCTCTCTGACATACAGAGCCACCCCACCTCCAACCCTTCCCCCCCTATCCTTCCAATATAATGTATAACCAGGAATCACCGTATCCCACTGATTTTCCTCATCCCACCAAGTTTCTGAAATACCCACAATGTCTATTTCCCCACCCCAACACCAAGCATTCCAACTCCTCGATTTTACCTCAGAGACTTCTAGCATTTGTGTATAAACATTTATAATTTCCCACATTTGTTAAGCCCACAGCCTTCCTCTTGCTGCATCGAGACCTTGCCAGGCAGTTCCTATCATTAGCCACAGTCTCAGTGGACAATTGTAATCCATTTCCTTGTACAAAAGTAATAGCTACCCTTCATCTCTTTGAGATGAGCCATCCCGAAACAGAGACTTTTCATCTCCTGTCAGCTTTCCCCCATTATTCAGTTTAAAAACTGCTCTGCCACCTTCTTGATTTTGAGCGCCAGCAGCCTGGTTCCTTCTTGGGACAAGTGGAGACTGTCCCTTTTGTACAGCTCACTCTTTTCCCAAAAAGTATCCCAGTGCCTAACAAACTTGAACCCTTCCCCCCTACACCACTGTCTCATCCACGCATTGAGACTCCTGATCTGTGCCTGTCTCTCCGGCCCTGGGCATGGAACAGGTAGCACTTCTGAGAAGGCTACCTTGGAGGTCCTGGCCTTGAGTTTCCAGCCCAGCAGCCTAAATTTCTCCTCCAGGACCTCACGACTGCATTTCCCCACATCGTTGGTGCCGACGTGCACCACGACCACTGGCTCCTCCCCAGCACTATCTACCAGCCTATCTAAAACAAGCGTAATGTCCGCTACCTTCACACCAGGCAGGCAAGTCACCATACGGTCAGTACGCGGGTTCACCACCCAGCTGTCTACCTGCCTAAGGATTGAATCACCAACTATCAAGAGCCCCCCTTCCACCCTTCCCAGGGATGGTTCCTTGGTACAAAAGGATACCTGTTCACCAGATGAAGAAGAGGTCCCTTCTGAGGGCACATTCCCCTTATCCTCAGCATGGTGTCCCGTTTCCCCTTGACCCTCATGCTCCCTGGCAGCAGTGGGGCTTCCAGATCCAGAGTGGGACATATCTAACAAGTCCCTGAGAGTCTTCTCCATGCACCTAACTGACTGTCTCTGCTTTCCAGGTCAGCCACCTTGGCCTCAAGGGAGCAAACTCGCTCCCTGAGAACCAGGAGCTCCTTGCACCGAGCACACACCCAAACTTCTGACCAGTGGGCAGATAGTCATACATGTGACACTCCATGCAAAACACTGGATAGCCCCCAACCCCCTGCTGGCATTCTGGCTTCATAATTGTTTTTAAACAAATACTTTTCTATAACCCCCTTTTAAAACCCTTTGTATTTATATGGTTCCTGTTGTAGAAGTCTACTTACCTTACTGGGAACCCAAGGAGCCAAGGTCCCTGGCTTTCTGGCTCTTCCTGGGCTTCTTACAGAGCCCCTAGGCTGAGAGTCCCTAGGCTAAGAGCCACAGGCCAAGAGCCTCACCCTTTTGCTCTCACCCTTTGGCTCGTGCCAGATGGGGATGGGGCTCCCACTCTTGACCTTCGATGGGTCACCATTGGTGTCAGCACTGGAGGTTAGGAGTTTGGGAGTGCTCTTAGATCCCTCCTTAACAATAGAGGCCCAGGAGGCAGCCACTGCTAAGTCAACCTTTTACCATCTTTGGCTGATTCGGCTACATTCTATATCATGCCACCTTTACATTGTGACCACTAAATAGTTAATTGTTTACTGTATGATTGTTTTAACTTACTTTTAAATGTAAGCTCCTGTTTCTCAGGGAGTGAGTTTGCTCCCTTGAGGCCAAGGTGGCTGACCTGGAGAAGCAGAGACAGTCAGTTAGGTGCACGGAGAAGACTCTTGGGGACTCGTTAGACCTGTCCCACTCTGGATCTGGCAGCCCTGCTGCTGCCAGGGAACATGAGGGTCAAGGGGAAACGGGGCACCATGCTGAGGATAAGGGGAATGTGCCCTCAGAAGGGACCTCTTCTTCAGCTGGTGAACGGATATCCTTTTGTACCAAGGAACCATCCCTGGGAAGGGTGGGAGGGGGGCTCTTGGTAGTTGGTGATTCGATCCTTAGGCAGGTAGACAGCTGGGTAGTGAACCCTCATACTGACTGTATGGTGACTTGCCTGCCTGGTGCGAAGATAGCGGACATTACGTGTGTTTTAGATAGGCTGGTAGATAGTGCTGGGGAGGAGCCAGTGGTCGTGGTGCACGTCAGCATCAACGATGTCAGGAAATGCAGTCGTGAGATCCTGGAGGAGAAATTTAGGCTGCTGGCAGGAAACTCAAGGCCAGGACCTCCAAGGTAGCCTTCTCAGAAGTGCTACCTGTTCCATGCCCAGGGCCGGTGAGACAGGCACAGATTAGGAGTCTCAATGCGTGGATGAGACGATGGTGTAAGGGGGAAGAGTTCAAGTTTATTAGGCACTGGGATACTTTTTGGGAAAAGAGTGAGCTGTACAAAAGGGACAGTCTCCACTTGTCCCAAGAAGGAACCAGGCTGCTGGCGCTCAAAATCAAGAAGGTGGCAGAGCAGTTTTTAAACTGAATAATGGGGGAAAGCTGACAGGAGATGAAAAGTCTCTGGTATAGGATGGCTCATCTCAAATAGATGAAGGGGTAGCTGTTACTTTTGTACAAGGAAATGGATTACAATTGTCCACTGAGACTGTGGCTAACAATAGGGACTGCCTGGCAAGGTCTTGAGGCAGCAAGGGGAAGGTTGTGTGCTTAAGAAGCATGGGAAACTATAAGTGTTTATACACAAATGCTATTAGTCTCCAAGGTAAAATCGGGGAGTTGGAATGCTTGGCGTTGCGGGGGGGACATTGTGGGTATTTCAGAAACTTGGTGGGATGAGGAAAATCAGTGGGATATAGTGATTCCTGGTTATAAATTATATCGGAAGGAGGGGGAAGGGTTGGAGGTGGGGTGGCTCTGTATGTCAGAGAGGGTATACCGTCCAGTAAGATTGAGAGGGTAAGAGAATTGGATTCGCCCTCTGGAAATGCTATGGGTTGAAATAGTGGGTCCAAAATGAGGCTTAACAGTGGGAGTTTGTTATCACCCACCAGATCAAAAGATAAAGGAGAACTATAAAATGATGAATGAATTAAAGATAGTGGCTAGACGGAATAACTGTGTCGTAATAGGCGACTTTAACTACCCACACATTGCTTGGGTCAATATGAGTTCTAGTTGGGAAAAAGAGATTGAGTTTTTAGACACTCTCAATGACTGTGCTATGGAACAGATGGTCACAGATCCTACCAGGGGAGAGGCGATCCTGGATTTGGTCTTAAGTAATGCCCAAGACCTGGTGAGAGATGTAAAAGTGATTGCACCTCTTGGGAACAGTGACCATAATGTCATTGAGTTTAACATTTGTACAGATAGGGAGTTGCCCAAAAAGACTGATGCAACCACTTTTAACTTTAAAAGGGGTAACTTCTCTGATATGAGGCAACATGTGAGGAAGAAATTGAAAGGAAGAGTGGAAAAGGTCAAAACCATTGGGGAAGCTTGGAGACTATTTAAAAATACAATCCTAGAAGCTCAGAAAAAATATATCCCGCAGGTTAGGAAAGGTACAAATAGGTATAGAAAAAAGCCTGGATGGTTAACAAATAAAGTAATGGAAGCTGTAAAAGGTAAGAAGGATTCCTTTAAGTGGTGGAAAGCTAGTCTTAGTGAGGTTGATAAAAGGGAACACAGGCTGTGGCAATTAAAATGCAAGTCTGTGATCAGGCAAGCAAAAAGGGAATATGAGGAGCATATCACAAAAAACATAAAGGCCAACAATAACACTTTCTTCAAATACATTAGAAGTAGGAAGCCAGCCAGGGACATAGTGGGGCCCTTGGATGACGAAGGGGTAAAAGGAGTAGTGAAGGATGATAGGGAATGGGCTGAGAAGCTGAATGCATTTTTTGCCTCTGTCTTCACTGTGGAAGATGACAAGTGCTTGCCCACTCCAGAACCACTGATTTCGGGAGGGGGTTTGAAGGACCTGAATCAGATTGAGTTGTCAAGAGAGGAAGTCCTACAACTGATGGACCATTTAAAAACTGATAAATCACCAGGCCCGGATGGCATTCATCTGAGAGTTCTGAAAGAACTCAAATGTGAACTTATGGATCTCCTTTCATTAATATGTAATCTTTCTTTAAAATTTGCCTTCATTCCTGAGGACTGAAAGGTAGCTAATGTCACTCCCATTTTTCAAAAAGGGATCCAGAGGAGATCCGGGAAATTACAGTCCAGTCAGTCTGACGTCGATACCGGGCAAGTTGGTGGAAACTGTTATTAAGGAAAAAATTAGTAGGCACAGGGGTCTTTGGGGGTGGGGAGCGCACTGGAACACAGCTCCAGGAGCTCAGGAGCCAAGCCCCACCCCCTGCCGGTGTCCCGGGGAGTCTTTCAGGCAGCTGAATGTCAATTTCAGCTCCATTATAACCTAAGGGCCATTGAAGTCAATGGTGAAAACATAGGGTATATTCTGGGGGCCGGAGGGGAGGAGGTTTGAGGGAGAGGCTCCAAACTCACAGAGTAGCTGATGTAGCCTCTCCCCAAGGTACCCACCAAGTTTCAAGAACATTGGATGAGGGGGTCCAATTCTATGGGCCCCCAAACAGGTTGCCCCTATTCCCTCCATTGTTCTCTATGGTGGGAAAATAGTTACTTGACTTCAATGGCCCATATGATACAATGGGGCTGAATTGCCGCCGAATTGCTCTCTTTCCCTCCTTTCTTTCTCTCTTTTTCCTCTTTCCCTCCTTATTCTCTTCTCTCTTTCTTTCTTTCTTTCCCACCTTCTTTTCTTCTCTTTTTTCCTCCTTTCCCTGTTTCCCTCCTTTTTCCCTCTCTTTCTTTCCCTCCCCTTTCCTTCTCTTTCTTTCCCTCTTTCCTTCCTTCTTTCCTTCTCTCTACTCTCTCTCTTTCCTTCCCTCTTTCCTCCTTCTGTGGCCCAACTCTCATGAGAAGGAGTTTAAACTTTAAACCCCTTCTCTCTTAGCTCCCCCACCTAGACCAGATGTTGAAGGGAAGGAGAGGCTTTTGAAGATGCCTCCCCCCCTATTGCTTCTCCTTCTGACATCACTTCTGGTGATGTCAGGGGGCATGGCATATGCTAATGGCCTAATAGCTCATTAGCATACCATATGCTAATGAGCTCCTGCAGCTGTTTTTCTATGAAAAGACCCCTGAGTAGGCACATTGATGAACAGAAACTATTGAGGCAGACTCAGCATGGGTTCTGTAAGGGAAGATCTTGTCTCACTAACCTATTAATGTTTTTTGAGGGAGTGAACAAACATGTGCACAAGGGGGACCCAATAGATGTTATTTACCTTGACTTCCAGAAAGCTTTTGATACAATTCCTCATCAAAGGCTCCTAAGTAAGCTCAAGTCCTCTTGTGGATCAAAAACTGGCTTATAAAGAGGAAACAGAGAGCGAGTATAAATGGGAAACTTTCTCAGTGGAGGATGGTAAGCAGTGGGGTACCACAGGGATCAGTACTCGGTCCGATGCTTTTAAACTTGTTTAGCAATTTAGAATTGGGAGGAAGCAGTGAAGTGGCTAAATTTGCAGATGACATGAAGTTGTTCACGGTGGTGACAACCAGGGAGGATTGTGAGGCACTCCAAAGGGATCTGTCAAGGATGAGTGAATGGGCAGCAACATGGCAAATGGGGTTCAATGTGGCCACGTGCAAAGTGATGCACATTGGAGCCAAAAATCCTAAATATAAATACACATTGATGGGGTCTGAACAGGCAGAGACGGACCAAGAGAGAGATCTTGGAGTCATAGTCAATAACTTATTGAAAATGTCTAGACAGTGTGTAACTGCAATAAAGAAGGCCAATGCTATGCTGGGGATTATTAGGAAGGGAATTGAAAACAAATCAGCCAGTATCATAATGCCCCTGTATAAATCCTTGGTGCGACTTCATTTGGAATACTGTGTACAGTTCTGGTCGCCACACCTCAAAAAGGATATTATAGAATTGGAAAAAGTGCAGAGAAGGGCAACTAGAATGATAAAAGGGTTGGAACACTTTCCTTATGAAGAATGGTTAAAATGCTTGGGGCTTTTTAGCTTGGAGAAACGATGGCTGAGGGGTGACATGATCAAGGTTTATAAGATTATGCATGGGATAGAGCAGGTTGAGAAAGAAGTTCCTTTCTCCCTTTCTCACAATACAAGAACTCGTGGGCACTCCATGAAATTGCTGATTAACATATGGAATTCACTGCCACGGTGGTGGCAGTTACAAGCATAGACAGTTTCAAGAGGGAATTAGATAAACATATGGAGCAGAGGTCCATCAGTGGCTATTAGCCACAAGGTATAGATAGGAACTCTCAGTCTGGGGCAGGTGATGCACTCCATTCTTGGTACTGGAGGGGGCAGCAGTGGGAGGGCTTCTATTGTCCTGGCCCCACTGCTGGACCTCCTGATGGTAGCTGGTATTTTTGGCTGCTGTGTGACAGAGTGTTGAACTAGGTGGGCCATTGGTCTGATTCAACATTGGCTTTTCTTATGTTCTTATGTTCTTATGTTTTATGCTGATTTGGCACATGGTGCCAATCAGGGGTCATTTCATAGAAAAAGAGCTGCAGGAGCTCATTAGCATAAGGTATGCTAATAAGCTACTAGGCAATTAGCATAATAGCTTATTAGCATATGTCACGCCTCCTGACATCACCAGAAGTGATGTCAGAAGGGGAAACAAAAGGAGAGGAAGGCATCTTCAAAAGCCCCCGCTTCCGTTCCCCAGCTGGCCTGCAGTGGGGGGGAAGCAAAGAGAGAAGAGGTTTAAAGTTTAAACCCCTTCTCACTCGAGTTGGGCTGCAGAAGTAGAATAGAGGGAAGGAAAGAGAGAGAGAGTAGAGAGAAGGAAAGAAGGAAGTAAAGAGGGAAAGAAAAGAAGGAGAGGGGATAAAAAGAGAGAAGGAAAGAGGGAATGAAAAAGAAGGAAAGAAGAAGGGAAAGGGGAAAAGGAGAGAGTGAAAGGAGGAAAAGAGAGAAGAGAAGAAGGAGGGAACAAGAAAAAGAAGAAAACAAAAGGAGGAAAGAGAAAAAGGAGAGAAGGAAAGAAGGGAAAGAAACACAGAAGGGAAAGAAAGAAAAGGACAGGACAGGAGGGGCAGAAAGAGGGCAAAGAGATAGGGAGAGGGAGGAAGGCTCTCCCCCCCATCAAGCTCCCACCACCCCCACCCCTGTGGATTCCTCACTTACCACAACGGGCCTCCTCATGCCTCCCTGGGGCCACAGTGCTCCAACATGGGCCCTGGGAGGCCAGCAAGGAGCCTCCCCCGGGCCGCAGCGCTTGGGGCAGGAAGCTGTGCTCCGGTGCGCTCCAGCCCCAAAAGACCCCTGGTGCCAATAAATATGAGCAATCCTGAGCCCATTCGTGGGGAGGGCGGGATATAAATGCAATAAATAAATTAATAAATAATAAAAGGAAATACAGTTAACCCAAACAAATACTCTCTTCTCTTTTACAGTACACTGAACACCAAACTTCAGTAACTTCTCAAACATTTCAATTTCTTATGAAACATTACCCCCCCCCTTCATTTTGGAAACTGCACTTCCCCACCAGTACTGTATTGGATTTGGGGGAAGGAAATCAGTTTTTAAAAAACAACAACAACACACACATATGGTTGGGGCTATTTCATCCTAGCAACAACAAATGGCTCTGAAGAAGTGGCACAGAAACAGCCTACCCTGCTTCCTTGCCAGTGAATGCAGCCACTTCTTGCTCAACACATACCCAAATCTGTATATGCATGATGCTACAGGGCTCCAGTCCACACACTTTCCTTCCAAGATCTGGAACAACCTGGTTCAAAAGGGTGCCTAGTCCTTCTGTTAATTATGCCCAGAGAGCCACCAAATGGTATAGCTAACAGTAAAATGACGACGACAACAACAAAACACCCAGCAACCTTACTTTGCAGTCGTCAAACAGTTCACAGGAAGTTCAGGACACTTGCCATGCCAGCAAACTAATCCTGGGATCAGCTCAATCTAATCACTTCCATGGAATATGGTAGGTTCATCTGACAAATTCATTCATGACAAAGTTCACCATATCCGTTTTTGCTTCCATTCAGCACAGTTGTAACCACTGTCTGTCAGTTATCAGAATATTTGTTCTTTGTAGTCAGTGTCATAACTCCCACTGTGTCAGACTTAGACTTGTCAGACAAGGAACCAGATTAGCTTGAGGAAGAGAAAGGAACACTGTCTGCAGCAGACCAGGGGATTCAGAGAAACCCCAGCACCATAAGAGACAGTTTGGTGTAGTGGTTAAGTGCATGGACTCTAATCTGGGAGAACTGGGTTTGATTCCCCACTCTTCCACTTGCACCTGCTGGATAATCTTCGGCAACCTCTCTCAGCCCCACCTACCTCACAGGGTGTCTGTTGTGGGGAGGGGAAGGGAAAGGAGTTTGTAAGCCGCTCTGAGACTCCTTTGGGTAGTGAAGGGCAGGGTATAAATACAATTTCCTCCTCCTCCTCCTCCTCCTCCTCCTCCTCCTCCTCCTCCTCCTCCTCTTCTTCTTCTCAGACCCAGAATCCCTGCCTCTGGAAGCTATGCCCCAAGAACCTGTGGCCAAGACCCTGCCACTGGGAGAACCAGAGCTTCCAGCTTCCTAGGCCATGTGCCATGAACCTGTAGTTAAGACCTCACCACCAGGAGACCCAGGACATGCTCCAAGTCCAATGATAGCTATTCCTTAGGCAAGCTGGTCCAGGTCCTTTTCCACCAGCCCTCTAGACTCTCTGCCATCACCCAGCAGCAGTCATGAAGACAATGAGCCTGTATGGAAGCAGCCCAGTGGAGATGCTGTGCCGGGCTTGCAGCCCAAGGTCCATTTTTTAGGCCAGACCATTACCACTATAGACTTGATCCTTTGTGGGATTCTGATCTCAATGAAGCCTTGGCAAGATGAGTTTTAGCTGCTATCTGCAGAGCAGGTAGGCTGTTCCCTATTTAAGACTTGCTCTAGGAAGGAAACCTTGCTGGAATAACCAGTTTACAAGGCTATAGTGCTTCTGGTAGTTTTCCAGGCTACCAAGGCCATCTCTTGCGGTTCCATGTCTTACTTGGGACCCCGAGGTCGGCTCGCCTAGTACACCCACCCCTCCTTTGAATGAACTCACACAACCAGTTTCTTTGGAAAATTAGGTGGATAAACTTGGCCACAACTTTTATTGGTTACAGCTGTAGAGCATTGGCACAGCATGGGTCCACCGGATCCAACCTATCGGCTGGCCCGTGTGCCAGCCGAGTTAACCGTTACCCAGCCAGCCGGCATGGGTAGAGAAGGCGGGAGGGCAAGTTATCGGAGTTCACACGGACGCTTGCCCCTTTGTGAGCTCCCCTGCCCTCTGGCTGTGAGGGCAAGCACTGTTATTCCTTGAGCTAGCCAGCTCCGTTCAGCCCTCACGCCAAGACCCTTAAAGGGTCCCCAACTCCGGAATTGGCACACAGGCCTAATTCCGCCAACAGATCCGGCCCCATGCTGTTACCGCCACAAGAACAGGACGCCCACATTAGTCCTGTTCCCGCCAACGCCCCTTACAGCTGTAGCCAAGAAAGCAAGCTATGCCAGACTCCGTGCAGCCATATATCCATCCTGCAGGCCGATAGATGTACGCCATCTGCTCGGAACATGGCCTCCATCTTGTGAGAGATGTCTGGATGGTGAATCCAGATACCGCCTGCCGACTCCACTGCCCGGCCCAGCCTGCCGGACACTTTCCGCCTTGCCACTTCCACCTTCTTGGGATGAGCTGCGCCTCACCACGACCTCCATTCCAACCAATCCGACCAGAAGATGACAGTGCCGGGCAGGATCTCACGCACTAAGGCCAGGTCAACCAGTACCTGGCGCTCGAGAGCCACCCCGGGGCACTCGGTCAAATTGTTTTCCCCCAGCTGCAGCAGCAGCACGTCGGGAGGGTGGCGCCTCACTGCAACGCAGCCCAACCAGGGCAACAGGGACCTCCATCGCATGCCTCGCTGTGCCATCCATGTAATGTGTGCTGCGCCTCCCAAGCCCAAGTCTTTGCCCCAGCCCGACGAGGATGCATACAAACCTGCCCAATAAACGATGCTGTGCCCAAAAATCCAGATTGTCTTGTACCTCTGTCCTGGAACTGAGGAGTCAGAGAGATGGTCATTGGCTGGACTCCAGCTGCGGCCTGATGTACGCCCTAAAGGCTGTAGAGCGCCAGCGGCCTATAGCCCGTATGCATCCCTCCGGCAGGCCGACACCCGCCGCCGTGGTGGCTGCCCCGATCCTGAAGGAGTGAGGCCCAAATTCCTTGCCTGGTAAGCCCAAAGCCCCCAAGGCCAACCTGAAAACCCCCGTGAACTGATACCTGGTCACTGGGGCCCCATCTCTGTGGATAAGCAGGGGACCAACACCCTCTGGCCGCATTGCTAAAAAGGCTCGAGTGGTCAGCACAGGACACGGGCCACCCAGTAGTGGCCCCAAGTGCAGGCGCGCCCCTTTTCCCAGTTGGTCCGTCTTTGACCTCGGAATATACAATGACATCCCCTTTTGCCCGAAGGAAACATCCTGAACACCCAGGGGCGTGTTGGTGAATGAGATTTTGGAGCTCGCCACCAGTTCCCCAACCCTCAAGGCCCCAAAAAAGGCCAAGACAAATGCAGTCTCAAAGAGTGCGGCCTCGTACCGGGACCAACACAGCGCTGGAAGCTCCCGCAAAATCCCTTTCAACAGCTCAAAGGTCACGGGCCGTCTACAATCTGGAGGCCGAGCAGCTTGTCTCCGCCAGCCCTCGACTGCTCTACGGGCTTGGAATGAGTGGCATGGGTCCTCGAACCCCTCAGCCTTGCTAAAGAATGTGATGGCGGCCATGCGACCCCTGATGGCGCTGTGGGAGAACCCGCTGTCCTGCAGGCATGCCATGTAGCGAAGCACCCAGTCCCCCTCCACCGGCAAGGTCTGTGGCCCCCCGAATCCCGCAGTAAAGTCAAAAAAGGCATCGATAGCCCTCACATACTTGGCGAAAGTGGAGGGGGCAATGGACCCATGGATGCCCCATCTTATTGTACCTTCCCAAGTTCCCACAGCTCCTCCGGAAATGGGTCTGAAACGCGGTTGGCTCCTGGCGCCAGAATGCGGAAACGTTCCTGCTTGGGCCAGGGCCGTGCGCACCACTTGCCGTCGTAGTAGACGCCGAATCCGGCGCTGCCAGCCGCGTCGGAGTGGATCTGGATGGCATCCTGCAAATCCATCGGGTGCTGCCAAATGGTAACCCCGTTGTATCCCTCCAAGAACCGGAGCCACACACCTAAATCCTCCTTCATGCCCCTGGTCACCTGTACCCGGTGATGAGGTGCCCTGACCCCGGCCGTCGCTCTGGCCAGCCTTGCGCAGAAACCGCTGCCGGGCGACATGACCCGGCAAGCAAAGTTCAAGTGTCCCACTAGTGACTGCAGTTCCTTCAACGTGCACTTCGCCCAAGCCCTAATCAAGGAAATGAGCGCCTGGAGGGCAAAGAGTTTGTCCTCCGGCAACCTGGATGCCCCAGCCACAGAGTCTAATTGGATACCCAGGTACGTTAAACTAGTGGCCGGCCCTTCGGTCTTGTCCGCTGCCAATGGGACACCGAGCAAGCCTCTGAAATGCTCGTAGGGACTCTGCACAAGCCGCATCATCCGCCGGGCCGACAAAAAAGAAGTCATCCAGATAATGCGTAATCCCCGTAGACCCGGTCCTCGACTTCACTGCCCACTCAAGGAAAGTACTAAATGTCTCAAATGCCACGCAGGCCACTGCGCAACCCATAGGCATAGCCTTGTCAAAGTACCATGCTCCTTGGAACTTGAAACCCCAGTAATGAAAAGGAGTCAGGACTCACCGGGAGCAGTCGGAATGCTGACTGAATGTCACACTTGGCCATGAGTGCCCCCTGTCCGCAAGCCCTGACTAGACCCACCGCGTGATCAAAGGATGCATATTTGACTGAGCAGAGCTCGGGGGGGATGCTGTCATTCACCGAAGATCCCTTTGGGTACGATAGATGCTGAATCAGGCGATACTCGCCTGGTGTTTTCTTTGGCACCACCCCCAGGGGGGATACTCGCGGTGGTCAATAGGGGGCGTGCTAAATGGGCCCGCGATGCGCCCAGCTGCCAATTCTTTCTTCAGTTTTGCAGCAACCACCTCAGGCATCTCCCTAGCTGACTTCAGGTTGTTGGAATCGGTTGCAATGCGCGGGCCGCAGGCAGGAATGGGAAACCCACCAGTCCTGAGGGGCACTAACGTCTGGAAGCAGAACCGGCTGCGGTGCCTGATGATCCCCCTCCCCCTTTTGTGTTGGCACCACCGGAGAAGGGTTTACCGCCCTGAAAGGGCTGCTGAGTGCCGGTGGACCGCGAGCAATACACCCGCCCGTGCCCCCCCCGCACGCTTCGCAACTATGGTGGAACTTGCACCGTGCCCGGCGACACCGGCCCTGGTTATATTCCCAGCAGACCCCTCGCGACCGGTCCTTGCGCGCGGCCCAGCGATCGGTCCTCACTTCCCCTTTCCCTTTAATGCACGGGCCGACCTCCCTGAGCCAAACCTTGTCCTGCAGCAAGTCCCAATGAGCCCTGTCATTGCGTGATGCCAGTTTGCGGCAGGTCTCGTCGTAATCAATAGCCGGCCCCTCACCTGCCAAAACCCTGGCCTCGACTACGTTGCTCATGTGGTCGAGCAGGTGCCTGCCCCTCTCCGGGTACGCGGCAGCGACTACCCCCGCATACACCAAGTAACCAGAAACCCAGTTGAGGAAGGTGCGCTCTGCTTCCTCGTTCTTCTTCTTGTCAGATTTCGCCGTGCGGGCCTTGGCCCCCCGTTTGTGAAGCAACGTAAAGACGTTAACGTAATACCCGTCCAGAATGCTATCCCTCAATTCATCAGATAAATGGAGCCCTGGCGGCTCCTCTCCATTCAATTACGTGGAGAGGATTGCAGAAGGGTCAGAGACATCGACGTCATCCCAGACCACCCCAGGGCCCCGCCCGGCTTCCCGCCTGGCTTGTGTGGCTAGCGCCCTGCGGTGTATAGCCCAGGCAGGCAGCCCTGGCACGTGGGCCGCTGCTGCCCAGTAATCGCTCGGAGGCTGCCCACTGCGCCCTGCAGTCGCACCCTCACCTGAGGAGGCCTCACCCTCTGCCTCGTTGCGGGAGTGCGCGGAGGAGCCCGAGCTGCCCCTTTCCTGTCCCCCATCTGTGGTGCGCGCTGCAGGCCGTGAAGCCCGACGACCAGCCGAGCTGGAGGAAGCCCCCCGGCACTGCTGGGCTAAGCCTCCCTGTGCCCCAGCCCTCCGGGCTCATTTGGCTGTCGGATCCTGGCTCATCTTGGCCACCTTCTCGGAGAGTTGATCGAAAGCCTCCTGAAGGCCCCGCATGGTGTCGGCCAGCTCTGCGACACCGTCCGCCCCATCTGTGCTGCGTGGGACCGCCTTCCTCTTCCCCGTCACTCCCACCGGTTGTCCGATTGCTGCAGGTTGTGCTCGCCCTTTGGGCGCTGACCGGGGTGTTAACCCAGCAACTGTGCCTGCGCGCCGGGTGCTGCGTGATGGGGGCTTCATACCTGCTCAGGACAGCAAAACACGACACGTTAAGACCCCCGTTTCCCCGTTACCCGCCCCCAAGTAGGCAAGTAGTTGTGTGCGCGAGGCAGGATTGCCCTTTGGGGGGGTATGCCGCACCGTGGACCAACTGATCAGTCGCTCCTAACCTGACTATTAACTTCCTGACTACCTAACCCTGGAGCCTACCTGTCTAACTACCCGCTGAGTGGCGACGGAGGGGGAGCCGTCATAGAAACTCCCGCAGTCTTAGTGCTGATGTCTGCGCAGGCCGCCGGTGTCCCGCTATCCGAACCGGGACCGCCTCCTGAGATGGAAATGTATGGCTTGGATGATGGGCGCCCCTCTGAGGTCCCCGCCATCCCTGACTCTGGGCACCGTGGTGTTGTGCCCCTCTGAGGTCCCTGCCTTCCCCGGCACTGTCCCGAGCATGGTCTGGGGACGCCACTCCCCCTCCCGATTCCCCTGGCAGCGGCCAGGGAGCGGCCCAGTGAACCTGCAAGCTGCTCCGCTATAGAAGTAAGCTCTGCTTTCGGCCGCGGAGGCCCCGTCGCGCTGCGGAGCATGGTAAGCGAAATCCGCCCCGCGAGCCACCTGCCCCAACCATGGCAGGAACCGGTGCACCCTTGAGCCCGCCCCCCAAGGCGAACTAACTGCAACCCATGAAAGGCAACAACAACAACGCCCCAGCGAGCTGGCCTGCCAGACGCAGCACCAGGCTTCCCGCAGCTGGCACATTGGCCCGTCATGCGAGGAAGTAGCGACCCGCTGCACGCGGACCACCGCTGCGGCATCTGGACCCCCCCCAGGCCCTGAAAGCACCCCTCCAGCTTGCCGAATGGGCTGGGGAAGGGAAGGACGGGATGCGCCCCCCCACCGCCCCCGTAGGCACCCAGGCAGGCCCGATGCCCCGGCACGGACCCGCTGCGGGCTGGGGAATCCCCACGAGGCGCTCCGCGGAGCCGACCCCAAAAGCTGCGCCCTGCCCACCCCTGACGCCCCCGGCCGCCAGGGCAGGCCGGGGTGCCCAGCACAGAGCCGCCGAGGACGGGGAGCCCTGCTGCGAGCCGGGGGACGGGTGGGCCGCGTCTCCCTCTCTCCCCCATCCCCTCCCACCGCCCGGGCGGCCCCAGGGTGGACCAGCTGGACGCCGCCCGGCCCGGCCGCGGGGAGCTAGGTTCGGCCGCGGGGAGCCAGGCCCGGCCGCCGGCGAGCTAGGCCCGGCCGCCGGTGAGCTAGGCCCGGCCGCCGGCGCCGCCTGGCGTGGCCCCCGCCGGTGCCATCCCTGTGGGCGCTCCCAGGCAACGCCCAAGCGACCCGCGGGCCGGAAAGGCGGTGAGCCGTGTCCCGCCACCTCCGCCGTCGCCCCCGGCCGCCGGGGCACGGCACGGTGCCCTGCCAGGCGCCGAGGAAATTGGAAGCCCTGCTGCGAGCCGGGGGAGAGGTGGGCCTCGTCTCCCCCTCTCCCCCATCCCATCCCACCGCCCGGGCGGCCCCAGGGTGGACCAGCTGAGCTCCGCCCGGCCCGGCCGCCGGGGGCTAGGCCCGGCCGCTGGCACCGCCCGGCGTGGCCCCCCCAGTGCCGTCCCCGTGGGCGCTCCCAGGCAACGCTCGAGCGACCCGCGGGCCGGGAAGGCGGCGCCGATGAAGCGGGGAGCCCTGCCTCGAGCCGGGGGAGAGGTGGGCCTCGTCTCCCCCTCTCCCCCATCCCCTCCGACTGCTCATGCAGGCCCCCAGGGTCCCCGAGCGGACCGGCCAGACTCCGCCCCACCCAGCTGCCGGGAGCCGGGCCCGGGCGCCTGAGCCGCCCGGCGCGGCCCTCGCCGGTGCTGTCCCGGTGGACGGCTCCCATTCTGTGCCTGAAGGGCAGGCAGCTGGGAAGAGGCGGGCCTTGTCTCTCTCTCACCCTTCCCCCGACCGTCCGGGCTGGCCTGAGGTCCAGCACAGGGGCGCTTTGGATCGGCCAGGGTCCCCTGGGCACAGAGGCTGATGGCCGGGCCCGGCTGCAGTGCAGGGGGGGGAAGTGGTGAAAATCCATCCGTCTTCCTTCCCCGCCCCTACCTTCCCCCCCCAGCCGCGGGCCCAGGCCTTACCCGTAAGGCTAGCGGACCGGCCGGACTCCGCAAACCGGGCTCGCCTCGCGGTCGAGTGGGGAGGGGGAGCGGCTTCCCTTCAGCTTTTAATGCCTCCCCCCTCCCTGACCACCCTCCTGCCCTCTATTGGCTGGGGAAGGGGGGGGGAGGTGCGTCTTTTCGTGCCATGCACCAGGCCCCCCCCTTTCCGGCCGGCTGACCTCGCTGTCCCTGCCCGTCCCCGCAAATGGCGGGCCCGGCCCACCCGGGCCCTTCTGCTTCTCACCTAGCCTTGGCAACTGTTATGTATTTCGACTGGAATATTCCAGGAGTGGGTACCAGAGATTGGCTGAGCTTGGAGCTGAAGAACAATAGTCCACCAGGACTCTGGAGGTGACCAATGAGAAACTAATGTTATGTAAATAGCCTATTGTTGGGAGTTGGGTGTGTTTGGGTGTAATTTTTGCATGCTATTTAAACAAGGCTCTTGCCCTGAGGTTTCAGTCTTGTATCTGCTGAATCACTTAATAAAGTAGAGCTGTTCACTGCAATCATCTTGAACCCAGTATTTAACAATGGTGTCAAAGGTGGGATCCTGTTGAGAGAGCCTAGCACCCATGTGTACTGCACTGCACACCAAGCTCTATTGACACGTGCATCGCACCGCAATTGGTACCATGGCTGCCACTTCAGAACTACTTCCAGAGTTCCACCGCACTCACTTAGAGCAATGGAAGGCCTGGGTGGAATGCCTGAAGTACTTTGTGGAATTCCAGGGAATTGAGGGCATTCCCAAGAAGAAGGTACTGCTGCTCAGCTCTTGTGGAATCGCCACCCTGGAGCTAGCCCAGGGCCTCATTGCACCGATCACATTGCAGCTTGCCACTTTCGATGGTCTCATCATGGCACTCACCAACCACTTCGTGCCCCAGCCCACCCAACTGGTTCACCACCTTGATTTCTTTGAGTGGAATCAGAGGCCCAACGAAACAGCCTCTGGCTATGTCACTGCCCTGCGCCAACTGGCTCTTCAATACAAGTTCCAGAACATCGAAGAAGCCCTCCTTGACAGTTTTGTGTTCAGGCTCCAGAATGAGAAGCTCCATCGCAAGGTCATTGGCCAAGAGGACACAAACCTCCAAAAGGCGATCTGGGAGGTCATGGTGTTCAAGAAGTCCTGGGAGGCTGGCAACCAGAAGATTGACTGCCATGCTGCCGCAGTGCACCAGGCCACCATTTCCTCAGCCTCCGAAGTGTCCAATAGTGAGGACATCCTGCAGATGCATTGCCGAGCCCCAAATGACACTTGTACACCCACCACAGCTCTCACCAGTGAACCTGCCACCTTAACACTCTGTGCCAGCTGCAGGGAGCCCCACGAGCTGAGATCCTGCCATTTCCAAGATGCCACATGTTGAAGCTGCGGAGAGGTTGGCCATATTGCCCGCGCCTGCCATTCCAAGGGGACCTGGAGGTGACAGTCCACCCATCTGGAGTCTGAGCATGCCCTGGAACTGCACACCACCTCCATCCAGCCACACCAGGTACTTCACTTGCCCCAGGACAACCCCGATAAAATTAAAGTGACTGTTTTAATTGAGGGAGCTCCTTGCATGATGGCGCTAGACACAGGGTCCTCCATTTCCATAATCTTGGAGGACACCCTCCATAGGCTCTGCTCTAATGGGGGCCCTCACCTTAGTCAGTTTCACCCTATGGGGCTTCCAGCAAAATGAAGTGGCTGTGAAAGGGGTGGGGAAGTTTCAGGTGCAGTACTGGAATTTTGAGGGGCTCTTGGACTTGCTGGTAGTGGGAGGTTATTGCACAAGTTTACTGGGACTAACATGGTTTGCACCCTTGGGATTCTGAGTCACAGGGGTGCACCAAATTGCCTGAGATGACTTTCAGTGGGTGTGCTCGGTCGCTATACCAGACCCCCCCATCTCCCTCCAGCTCAACCCAGAGGTGCAGCCCATGTGGCTGAAGGCCCAGCACATCCCATTTGCACTGAAGCCTAAAATTGACAAGGATCTGGACTGTTTGGTGGACCAAGGGGGTTTGGAACCAGTCTTGCATGCCGTTTGGGAAACTCCAATTGTCATGCCTGTTAAGCCCAACAGGGATGCCCTCATCTGCACAGACTATAAATGTACCATTAATAAGGTTCTGTAGGACCACGCCTACCTGGTCTTGGTAGTAAGCCATGTCTTGGCCTCCCTGGTGGGCGCCAAGATTTTCAGAAAGTTAGACTTGGCCCAGGCCTACCAGCAGCTCCCAGTGGATGATGTGACTCCTGAGGCCCAGACCATTGCCACGCACAGGGGTGCATTCAAGGTGCAGCAGCTACAGTTTGGTGTCAGCATGGCTCTGGGAATTTTCCAAAATTTCATGGACTCTCTTCTTGAAGGAATCCCCAGGGTCCAGCCTTTCTTCGATGATGTTATAATTGCTCCCCCCACTGAGGGGGAATTTGCCAGCCAGTTGCATGCTGTCCTGCAGTGGTTCCAGTTGGCCAGCCTAAAGGTAAAGTGGAAGAAGTGCCTCCTGGGTGTTCCTCAGGTTGAATTCCTGGTATTCTTCATAGATGCTGAAGGCATCCATCCAACCCCAGACAAGGTTCATGCCATCGTCAACTCCCCCATGCCCACTTCCAAGCAGGAGCTACAAGCTCTCTTGGGGCTCCATTCCTTTTGATCCTTTTTGACTCAGCAAGAAGGCCCCATGGGTCTGGGGCTGACAGCAAGCCACTGCATTCAGGGCCATGAAGGAGCTGCTCATCTCCAATGCAGTCCTTGCCCAATTCAATGAAAAGCTGTCTGCCATGCTCGCTTGTGATGCTTCTCCATATGGGGTTGGCGCCATTCTTGGCCACCAGCTGCCAGATGGCAGGGAAGTCCCTGTGGCATATGACCCCCACACCCTGTCTTTGGCTGAGTGAAACAACACACAAATCAATAAGGAGGTGCTGGCTATCATTGCGGGGGTCAAGAAATTCCATGACTACCTCTATGGGTGGCCATTCACCATTGTAATGGACCACAAGCCTTTGCTGGGACTCCTTGCTCCAGATCGCCAAAACCCCCAGATGTTCTTGCCACAAGTTCTTCACTGTCTATATTCCTTGCGGGATACCAGTACTCCCTTGTCCACTGTCCTGGGAAGGTGATGAGGCATGCCGACGCCCTCAGCCCCTTGCCACTCCACTCCATCAATCTGTACCTGGTTCCTGTTACTAGATCTTGGTCTTGGAGGAGCTTCCCAACCGCCCTTTGTATGTTGTGGATGTTTCCCATCACACTGCGAAGGACCAGATCCTCTTCCATTTTCTGGACTGGGTGGGGAGGGGCTGCAGATTTTGCAGCCTTTTAATCCCATCAGGACAAGCTGTCTGCTCACAAGGGGTGCCTATGTGCGGTGGCCAGGAATGGACAGTGAAATAGAGGCCTGGGTCCAGCACTGC
The DNA here is from genome assembly GCA_029375565.1 of Gekko gecko. NCBI lineage: Eukaryota > Metazoa > Chordata > Lepidosauria > Squamata > Gekkonidae > Gekko > Gekko gecko. The sequence goes on from JAPDNY010000006.1 coordinate 90,461,041, forward strand.
CAGGCCTGCCAAGAAACCCAACCGGAACCGCCATGTGCTCCCATGCAGCATTGGGAGTCCACCTGCAACCCTTGGTCCCAGGTACATTTGGACTTTGCCAGCTCCTTCCAAGAACAAATATTCTTTATTTCAGTGGACTCCTATATCAAATGGCTGAAGATCATGCCAGTTGCCTCCACCTACTCCAGAGCAGCAATCTGGGCCCTCAGACAAATCTTCAGCATGCATGGCCTATCCAACATGGTCATGACAGGCAATGGGACTTCTTCACTTTGGGGGAGTTCCAGGAGTTCTTGGGCCACTACCTAATATGGCACATCTGCTCTGCTCCCTTTCACCTGGCCACCAACAGGCAAGTGGAGAGGATGGTGTGGACCATGAAGGAGTCCCTTAGGCGGATCATCCACAGGAACTGGGACCATAGGCATGCAGCATTCCTTTTTGGCCACTGGATGACCCTGAGTGTAACAACCAGCCACAGCCCTGCTGAGCTTCTCATGGGCAGATGCCTAACTACTCGACTGGACAGACTACACCCAGACTGAGCCCCAGAGCATTGTTTGTCTGTCACCGGAGTACCAAGAAGCACCCAGAGGATTTTCCCCAGGCAACCCTGTCTATGCATGGAACTTCTCTAGTGGTCCTGCCTGGCTTCCTGCCAAGATCATCAGAGTCACTGGCCCCCTCTCATACAAGGTCTCTACCAATGGGGGACAAGTCCTGTGCAGGCACATTGACCAGCTTTGCTGCCATCTCCTGCCAGAGGTAGCTGAACCAGCGCCAGCCGCCATGGAGGCCAGCCACCTAGGACCACTACTGCCACCACCAGAGTGCAGCGGGGATTGGGATGCACCACACACCAGGGACTGTTCTGACCATGCAGAGACACCCATAGACTGCTCCAGAGCCCGGGACTCTGCTCCTGACTAACCATCCTTGCTCAGCGCTGCTGCTGAGACCCCAGACAGGACCCCTGTGACTTTGCCATCACTGTCTGAGCCAAGACGCTCTCAGCAGGAAAGGCGCAAGCTAGCATACCTTGAGAACTATGTATGTTAAGGTGCTTTGGAATTTAGGGGGGAGGGGTGTTATGTATTAGGACTGGAATATTCCAGGACTGGGTACCAGAGACTGGCTGAGCTTGGAGCTGAAGAACAATAGCCCACCAGGACTCTGGAAGTGAACAGTGAGAAACTAACAGCCTATCGTTGGGAGTTGGGTGTGGGTTTTGCATGCTATTTAAGCAGGGCTCTTGCCCTGAAGTTTCAGTCTTGTATCTGCTGAATCACTTAATAAAGTAGAGCTGTTCACTGCAATGCATCTTGAACCCAGTATTTAACAGCACCTGTAGTCAGAATGTTCTGTGCTACTACCCTGGAATTTTTCTCTTTTTGCACATTCTACTGTTTCTGTATTTTACTAGTGGTTAAAAAAATTGTCTTTCCATTTACACTTTTAAAGATTTGACTGATTTTGCATTTCTAAATTTAGTTTGGAAGCACAGAAATCTTAAAACTTTAAAACCAAAATTTCCTTCTGAGCACTAGGAACCACAATTGCCACTTTCCATTTAAACGTATAGATGTTATCAGGTGGGGAATGGGTGGGGTGCTGTTCACAACCACCTTATGGGGCTTTGCAAGGCAAGTGAGAAGCAGAGGAGGTTTGCCATTGCCTTCCTCTGCAGAGTCTTCTTTGGTTGGCTCCCATCCAAGTTGTAACCCTGTTTAGCTTCTGAGATCTAATGAGTTCAGGCTATACCATACCAGTTCACATCCCTCATTTTAATGACCTAAATATTAACCTTTTGTGGAAAATTGAGGTCCCTCTAGAAATAAGCATAAGTTCTCTATCTCATTTTGTTTGCATTTTTGTCAATGCTCCCAGTTCTTGTTTTTTTGCTGCTGGTTTTGTAGATTCATTTTAACATGTATGATGCTGTATGATCTTCAGGTACAATTTATATGGAACTTAGATGTACAATATACATATCTGTTGTCGAAGGCTTTCACGGCTGGAGTTCATTAGTTGTAGATTTTCCAGGCTGTATGGCCATGGTCTTGGCATTGTAGTACCGGACATTTTGCCAGCAGCTGTGACTGTGTTATACTTCTGAGGATGCCAGGCACAGCTGCTGGTGAAATGTCAGGTACTACAATGCCAAGACCATGGCCATACAGCCTGGAAAATCTACAACTAATATGCATGTCATTTATACATATGTGTATACTACTCTAGCGACACACAAATACCATTGACTAATACATGTATTTTATGGAATCAGAAAATAGAGCCAAGAAAAAAAAATTACACATTTGGAGGAAAAAGCAAAATGTAAATGAGGATTTGGGGCCAAAATAGCAGGAATCAGAAGCTCAAAGTTATCTTCATTTTTATCTGTAGATCTGTTTCCTGTTTAGCATCTTGCCACTTTATATAGCAGTAACATTTCCAAGAATACTTCAGCTTTTTCAAAGGCAACCTCTGCTGGTCTGATATCCTTTTTTTGACTAGCTTCACCTTAGACCTATTGGCTATTCCTGTACCCAGTGCAAAGCCTGCAGGTGTGGATCTTATTCATGGTTGGTATGTAAGATTAGCCAGTCCCTGGCATGCATCAAAGGGCCTGAATAAAGAGATACATTCATGGATATGTTTTCACTTAAGCAATCAACAGACAAAAAAGGCATTAGGCAGACATAATATTTGTGCAAGCATTTCTCTGGTAGCTTACCAACTTCTGCCATAAACAAGCTCTCCATTCTGTGGCATAATTGCCTGTGGAGTGAACTATGTCTAATGTGTTCAGGACTGCATGTCTCTAAATTGGGGGTCAATGCTCAGCACACTTGGCGTGAGGTTATCTAGGGAGGGGATCGATTCCATTGAAAAAAAGGAGAGGTGGTACTTTATTTTAGATTCCTGAAGGTAGAAACCTAAATTATTTTCTGCATTATAACAACCCAGATCTTACCAAAGTCCACAGATTTAGCATGGTGGGAATCTACAACAAAGTCTCTTGAATTAGCAAGTCCTTAGTTACCCTATCTTGTAGAAGAACATGAAATGATCCTCTCAAGCATATGTACATCTTCAGGTCTGCAATATGCATCTTAGTAAGAAAAATAGACTGTGATCTAAATATCATGTGAACTGTCTTTTCTAGAATTTGTTCTAAATTTTCCACAAAGTAATAAATACAAGATTTGTGTCAGTGCACATGGGCATAAAAGTGTTCTCTCTTCCTTTGTTTCTTGGCCTCTAGGCCCAGTTATAAAAATGGAATGGTAAAAGGAATAGGATGCATGGCAGTGCTGATGTGAAACTGGAAATACATAAAAGAAGAACCCAGGACAAATGTAGATAGTCTACTGGAATGTATTCACTAAGTTATATATTTTTACCCTGCCCTTCTACTTTAAAAAAGGGAAGTAAAATTTCTGGAAATTTAAAGCCATGGGAAAAGGGGAGGATGAATACTTATTGGGAAAAAATGAAAATGTGAAATACATAGAATACTTACTTTATTATCAATGCTAACCTTATTTTGAAGAACTATGGACAGAGGTCCGTGACATTGTAAAGGAGGCAGCAATCACCGCCATCCCAAAGAAAAAGAAATGCAAAAAAGCAAAGTGGCTGTCTGATGAGGCTTTACACATAGCAGAGGAAAGAAGGAAAGCTAAAGGCAAAGGTGAAAAGGAAAGATTTGCCCAACTGAATGCAGATTTCCAGAGAACAGCAAGGAGAGATAAGGAGGCTTTCCTGAATGAACAATGCAAAGTAATAGAGGAAAACAATAGATTGGGAAGGACTAGAGATCTCTTCAAGAAAATTGAAGAAATTAAGGGAACGTTCCATGCAAAGCTGGCCATGATAAAGGACAAAAACGGTAGGGACCTAACAGAAGCAGAAGAGATTAGGAAAAGATGGCAAGAATACACAGAAGAACTATACAAGAAGGACCTCGATGTCCTTGACAACCACGATGGTATAATCACTGACCTCGAGCCAGACATCCTTGAAAGTGAAGTTAAATGGGCCTTAGAAAGCATTACTAACAACAAAGCTAGTGGAGGTGATGGTATCCCAGCTGAGTTATTCAAAGTCTTAAAAAAAGATGCTGTTAAAGTGCTGCACTCAATTTGCCAACAAATTTGGAAAACACAACAGTGGCCACAGGATTGGAAAAGGTCAGTTTACATTCCAATCCCAAAGAAAGGCAACGTCAAGGAATGTTCAAACTATCGCACAATTGCACTCATTTCACATGCTAGCAAGGTCATGCTCAAAATCCTACAAGCTAGGCTCCAACAGTACGTGGATAGAGAACTGCCAGAAGTACAAGCTGGGTTTCGAAGAGGTAGAGGAACTAGAGATCAAATTGCCAACATTCGCTGGATTATGGAGAAAGCAAGAGAGTACCAGAAAAACATCTACTTCTGCTTCATTGACTATGCTAAAGCCTTTGATTGTGTGGATCACAATAAATTATGGCAGGTTCTTAAAGAGATGGGAGTACCAGACCACCTCACATGTCTCCTGAGAAACCTGTATAAGGGTCAATAAGCAACAGTTAGAACCAGATATGGAACAACTGATTGGTTTAGCATAGGAAAAGGAGTACGACAAGGATGTATATTGTCTCCTTGCTTATTTAATTTATATGCCGAGTACATCATGCGAAATGCTGGCCTGGATGAATCACAAGCTGGAGTTAAGATTGCTGGGGAAAAGATCAATAACCTCAGATATGCAGACGATACCACTCTGATGGCAGAAAGTGAAGAGGACCTAAAGAGCCTCTTGCTCAGGGTGAAAGAGGAGAGCGCAAAAGTGGGCTTGAAGCTCAACATCAAAAAAACTAAGATCATGGCATCTGGCCCCATCACACCTTGGCAAATAGAAGGGGAAGTCGTAGAAGTAGTGACAGACTTCACGTTCCTAGGATCCCAGATCACTGCAGATGGTGACTGCAGCCATGAAATTAAAAGACGCCTGCTCCTTGGGAGGAAAGCGATGGCAAACCTAAACAGCATGATAAAAAGCAGAGACATCACCCTGCCAACAAAAGTCCGCATGGTCAAAGCAATGGTATTCCCCTTAGTAATGTATGGCTGTGAGAGTTGGACTATAAGGAAGGCCGAGCGCTGAAGAATAGATTCTTTTGAACTATGGTGCTGGAGAAGACTCTTGAGAGTCCCTTGGACTGCAAGGAGATCAAATCAGTCAATCCTAAAAGAAATCAACCCTGATTGTTCCCTGGAAGGCCAGATCCTGAAGCTGAAGCTCAAATACTTTGGCCACCAAATGAGAAGGGAGCATTCACTGGAGAAGACCCTGATGCTGGGAAAGATTGAAGGTCAAAGAAGAATGGGACGGCAAAGGATGAGATGGTTAGACAGTGTCATCGATGCAACAAACATGAAATTGAGCAAACTTCAGCGGACAGCGGAAGACAGGAGGGCCTGGCGTAATCTGGTCCATGGGGTCGTGAAGAGTCGGACTCGACTGTGCGACTGAACAACAACAACCTTATTTTACTCTTTATTTTCACTTATAAAATTTGCTTATAATATTATACTATTTGGCATATTTATGAAATTTGGAAACTATAAATACCTTAGTTTTCTATAAGCAAAATGGAAAATATGCCCAGTATTAAAGATAGAGATGCAAGACTCCAGGTGGAACCTGGGGATCCCTGGAATTACAGCTTATCTCCTGACCACAGAGACCAGTTCCCCTGAAGAAAATGAAAGCTTTGGAGGGTAGACTCTGTGGCACTGTGCCCCACTGAGGTCCCTGTGCTCCCCAGGCTCCATCCCAATTCTCTAGGACTTTTGCAACCTGGATCCAGCACACTTTTGCCTCCCTTGCTTTTAGCACATGTAGAGAAAATGTAGAAGTTGAAAGCAAAAAACCCACAACAAATCAAAACACAAATTTTGTAATAAAGGAAAGAGTGTGCATTATGTGGACAAAAACAATTGCACAATGATAATAGGCCTAGTAGTATATGGGAATGCTGAGTGAAACTTTAAAACAATGAAACAACTAAATAATGTATTATTATTATCATGATGCATTTTGGGGCTGTATCAACAGAAGTATCGTGTCCAGATCATGCAAAGTGATGGTATCAATTTACTCTGATCTGAGTAGACCTCACCTAGAGTAATGTGTTCAGTTTTGGCCACCACGATTTAAGAAGGATATAGACAAGCTGGAATGTGTCCAGAGGAGAGCAACGAAGATGGTGAGGGGTCAAGAAACCAAGTTCTATGAGGAAAGGTTGAAAGTGCTCAGTATGTTTAGCCTAGAGAGGAGACAGATGAGAGGTGATATGATAACCATCTTCAAGTATTTAAAGGGCTGTCATATATAGAAGATGGTGCAGAGTTGTTTTCCGTTGCCCCAGGTTGGACCAGAACCAATGGGTTGAAATTAAATCAAAAGTGGTTTTGGTTAAACATTGGGAAGAACTTCCTGACAGTTAGAGAGGTTCCTCAGTGGAACAGGCTTCCTTGGGAGGTGATGTGCTCTCCTTCTTTGGAGGTTTTCAAACAGAGGCTAGATAGCCATCTGACAGCAATGCGGATTCTGTGATCTTAGTCACAGATCATGAGAGGGAAGGCTGGAAGGGTTGCCTCAGTGCTTAGTTCTTATGGCCCTTTCTTACACACCCTGGGAAATGCAGATCACCACTTCGGGGTCAGGAAGCAATTTTCTCCTAGCCAGTTTGATCAGGGAACCTGGAGGGATTCTGTTTTTTGGGGGTTTTTTAAATCCCCCCAAAGGGGTTTTTTTATTGCATTTTCTAAATATCTACAGAAAATGGGAGGGGTACTAACAAACATAACTACAAGAAGGGGGAGATAGAAAATAAAGTCCAAAACATGGTGATTATATGCAGTGTTTACAAATGTGGCATTAACAAATAAAAACTTTCAGTTGTTAACCTCGAAGGTGACAGTTAAGTACATCGTTTATGAAGCTCTAGCTCATACAGACTGTTTGGAGTATACTTCTGCAATCCACTAAAATTTCTTTTATACAAACATCAGGCACTCTCATCATCTCGTTACAATAATTTCTGCCTATTACTTTCTGCCCCTCTAACTCTTTAAAATTTTTATCAATCAATACATGCAATCCAGTAGCATTTAAATATCGCTATCAAAAAACATCCAGGTTAGGCTTAAACACGTTTCTCTTAAAAGAAAACTCTCTATTTGCCCTCTTATTAAAAAGAAAAGAAAGACAGGCAAAATGGAACCTCCATATGCAGCACATACCACCCCTTTTCTCTCTTCCTTTTATGGAATTAGCCTGAATTAATAGAATGCTTTTAAAATTGATTTAAACATTCATTATCAATTTCTATATAAACCCTTTCCCTTAATTTTTCCCAACATACCCCCTTAGCCAAAGATCTCATCTCTAGAAAAGCTTCTTCACTGTAGAGTCTTCTCCTCAATCTTCTTTAACTCACAGTCCATTATTGTTAACACATAACCACCTTTTGCCCAACATTCTATTAGCTTTGTCCCCCCATCAAAATATATAATAGGGAACCTGGAGGGATTCTGGAGGGTTGTTCCCCACCCCCCATCTTCTGGGCATGGAGCAGGGGTCACTGGGGGTGTGGGGGAGGTAGTTGTGAATTTCCTGCATAGTGCAGGTGGTTGGACTAGGTGACCCAAGAGGTCCTTTCCAACTCTATGATTCTATGGCCCAATCTGCATCCAGCATTTGCTCCGCTGTTTTACCAAACCCATGCTGGAACAGAAATTCCCCTCTACATTGCATGCCAGTTTCGCTTTGATTGATTGTCGGATTTTATGGCAGTGTCCAGACTGCATGCTGCTTTCACTTCATTTGTTCTCTCGGTTTTATGGTAGCCATCTGCATAGATTTATGGTCGTTTTATGGCCATTCAGGGGTGAATCCACAGTCAGTACGGTGTTGGCCTGGGGTATCTGAATGTGGTCTTGAGCTGCATCTTTTTCTGTTCCAGTGTGGGTTTGGTAAAACAGCAGAGCAAATGCTAGATGCAGATTGGGCCTATGATTCTATGATAATGCACATTAGAATATTAATTGTGAACACAATTAGTTACATAAAATCACCAAACATATATTTGCAAGCATGCTGTATATGTTTACATTATACACAGGAATTATTGTCATACTGTACACAGTTCTAGGGGAAAAAAACACAGGAAAAAACCCACACGGAAAAAAACCCACATGGAAAAATACCATGTATTTTTTTAAACTTTTTTGCCTTTTTTAGGCCATGCTTTCAGTCAGGAAATAGCTAGTGAATTTGCTACAGATCACATTTTTGTGGGGGATTTCCCTCCCAAACTCAGTGTTAGCCAATGCTGTCATTATTTTAAAAACAGATTGTTATTTCACTCTTTGTTTATGAGCAGGGCAAGTGCCAGGGTTTTTGCACGCGAGGCGAGGCTACCTTATGGCACGCCCCCCCCCATGTGCCCACCAATTTTCAAACATAAATGCATTTTAGGAAGAATGAAAAACACAAAATTTAAAATTGCTATATCTTTTTTTTAATTGTGAGAACAAGTAGCTTGGTTCTTCTGAAGTAGATTCTGACCAGTATTCAAAAAAAGTTCAGATTGATGATATTTTCTCTCTACTCATATGCAAATGACTTCTTTGGATTATGGCCCACATCTATTTATTGAGTATCTTTAATAGTAATCACAGGTCTGGAGCACAATACAAGTCAAATTAAGAATCCACAGCACAATATAATAAATATTGACTCTCTAAGCAGCAGCAGCCAACTTCCACTCCAGGTGTTTTAAATGAGTACCAGTTTAAACAGAGTGTGGTAGTGGTTAGTGTCTCAAAATTAGGATCTGGGTTCAAATATTTACTCTAGCATGAAAGTTCACTGGGTACCTTTGGGCTAGTCACAGTCTCTCAGCTTAACTACATCACAGGGTTGCTGTTGTGAAGATAAAATAGAGGAAGGGAAAATGATGTTATAAGCCATTTTGGGTCCTCATTTGGGAAAAAAGTAGGGCATAAGTATCTAAATAAATAAATTAACTAGCAGTCACAACAAGTCATGGCCTCCTGTCTTATATCTTGCTGGTCTACGTTCTCTGCTTCTCAAGCAGAAAATAGCAACATTTATGCTTTCAACAGGAGACAACCAAAGTGGTTATCACTAAACTGAACTCTGAAGGAACTATCAGAACTCTCCTAACTAATATATCTAACCAATGAGAGCCAGTGTGGTGTAGTGATTAAGAGTGACAGATTCTAATCTGGAGTTTGATTCCCCATCCCTCCACCTGAAGCCTGCCAGGTGAACTTGGGCCATCCCACTCCTGGAGGCATCCCCCTCAGAAAGGATTGGGAGGGGGAAGCAGTGAAGAAGCATCCCAAGAGGCACAGTGGTGGTGGGTAACAGAGCAGAGGGCACAGGAGGAGCCAAGGTTGGGCCCCACTTCCTGAGGCTGCCGGCGCTGCAGCTGCAGTTCTGCCAGGGGTGGGGCAGCTCTAAAAGTATGCCTCCAAGCAGCTAGAGGAGCCTCAGAATGGAAGCAGCACATGGGTTTGCTGCTGCTGGGATGTGCGGACCAACCGCCCTGGTGAGCACAAGTCTTGCGCACCCTCTCTGCCCTCCCCAGCATGCACCAACTCCCTCGCTCCTTCCCTGGATCACTCACTGAGCTCACCCGCCCCTCTCCTGCCTCCACCACTGGCCTCTCCAGCCCCTGCTGCTGCACTCCCCCATGGCACGGGGAAAGAGCCTGGAGGGCGCCGGGCGGCAGTCTCTCCCTGGTTCTCTCACCCAGCCAGAGAGGGAGCCGCTGCTACTGCAGGGGAAACAGAGGAGAGGAGGAGGGGGCAGCCCTGTGTCAGCCATGCCAGGCACCAGCCACCCAGACCCTGGTGCTCTAGGGCAGGTGGGCCACTGGAGTGCCTTGACGTTGGCAAAGGGCTTTTGGCGTGGGGGTGGCGCCAGCTCAGGTGGTGCCCTTAGGCAGCTGCCTAACCTTGCCTCTATGGAAGCGCCAGCTCTGTTTATGGGTGGTGGGTCTTTATTTTTAAACTGACTACCTATTTAGAAAAAAAAGAAGTTTCTGCTGATGGCTGTCTTCCTATTTAGGTCAGGGTGGCAACACCCAAAATGGTGGTGATAAGCTGGATACTCTCAAGCTCAGGGTCACAAATCTAAAGGAGGAAAGGAAACTCTTCAAAGCTTATGGGAAGATATGAGACACAAACACACTCAGACTGGTAAAAATATTTGAATATACAGGGAGATTTGTGGTGTTTTCTCAGTTTTGTTTGGGTAGTGTGTGTTAACAATTACATTTCCAAGGAATTTAATTTCATTTTTCTCTACTAACAGAGCACAGCTCTCTACAAAGAGCCTCAAACCAGAGTTGAGCACTGCAAGGCCCCAGTTTGGGCCACCAATCTGAAAAGCCCACCTCCTTTGCCTGTGAATCTGTCTGCAAAGCCATGGCACAGCAGCCCATGCAACAGACCTATATTACAGCATCATCAAACCCACCCATCCCATGTAGTAAATCCAAAAGAACACACACACACACACCAAAATGACTGTAAATGGAAACAGAAAGGGGTTCATTTCGTACCACCCTGTAAGAAACAGAAAATTGACATTACTGGTTCTGATACTGCTTTTAAAGCTTTGTGTGAGAACATGACAAAGCTAATGGGTCAGATGGACCACACTATCATTTTTGTCACTTGTTCGTCCCTATTGCTTCAGGATTCCCCCCCCCATATGCTTTGCTGTCTCTAGTAGTCCCAGAGGGAGCAAAACACATGTGGAAAGGGGGGGCGGCAAAGCAATAGGGACAATGTTATCTTATGGTTTTATGTTATGGTTTTAATAACAAAATAAGTAAATAATATTAATCATTTAAAGAATTTAAGCCATATAGTTGTTCAAAAGCTATGTATACTAGACAGTCTATACATAATTTAATTTAATGCCATTCTGTCTTTACTTTAGAAATTACTTCATCCCAACATTACAAAGGTTGATAAATGGTAAATTAATACATTTAAAGTATTTAATTTTATTTTTAAAATATTTCTATATAGAGTTTAATTTATATTTCTGTTGTTATTGTTTTTCCTTCTTAATAAAGTTTGTTGATAACAGAATGGTCACTTTTATTTCCTGTATTTTCCCTTCCAGGCCTTTACACTCAAGAGCATTAAAGCCCTCTTCATAAGGCCACTTTTATATAGTAATGAAGTAATTTACTAATAACATAACAAAATTATTATTTAACTAGGCATAAGGCCCGTTGTGGAAAGAGGCTCTGTGACAGTGCCCCAGCCTTGGGTACTCAGTGTCAATTTGCTATGGCAACCTCAGCAGGGTGTAATGACACAGAGTCCACCGTTTTCTCCAGGGGAACTGATCTCTGCCATCTGAAGAGCAGTTGTAATTCTGAGTGATCTCCATCCCTCCCCTGGAGATTGGCAACTATGGTTCCCCATGAGGAAATGGCTGGTTTGGAGGGTGGAGTCTATGGCATTGTACCTGTCTGAGGTCCCACCCCTCCTCAAACCTCACCCTCTCCAGGCTCCACCCCTCAAATCTCCAGGAATTTTCCAACTTGGAGTTGGCAACCCTATCTCCTTCCCAGCCAGCCATCAACCTACCTTTATCTGCCCCTGATCTCTACCATCTGAAGAGCAGTTTTAATTCTGTGTGATCTCCAGCCCTCACCTGGAGATTGGCAGCAGTGATTCCCCAGAAGGAAAAGTACAGTCATTCTTCACAGTGGAGACCAAAGCAGATTACATCATTTTTCTTTCCCCCTTTTAATCTGCACAACAACCCTGTGAGGTAGGTTAGACTGAAAGTCTGTGACTGGACCAAAATCACCTTCTCAACTTCTACAGCATGAACATGGGTCTAGCAGACCCTGCTCTGAAGTGCTAACTTCCACGCCCAGGTTACCCAACCTACAGGTGGAGCCTGAAGATCGCCAGGTATCACAACTGAACTCCAGATAACAGATCTTCCCCCCCCCGAGAAAATGACTGCTTTGCAGGGTGGGCTCTATAGCATTCTATTCAGCTGAGGCCTTTCCCCTTCCCAAACTCTGGCTTCTATAGACTCCATCAGAAAATATCCAGGAATTTCCCAACCTGGAGTTGGCAACCCTAGTCAGGCCTGGCCCCTATGAGTTCCTCACAACAGCCTGGAAAGGGTTTCCTTCAGCCAATGGGAGAGGTGGAAATGGCCATTGTATAAGACAATTACATATATATATATAGGATTATGCTTGATAAAATCACGACACAAATTGTTGCTATGGCATTTTACATGGTATTTTTCCGTGTGGGCTTTTTTCCGTGTGAGCTTATTTCCATGTGGGAATTTTTCTGTGTGGGCATTTTTCCATGTGGGCTTTTTTCCTGTGAGCATTTATGTCCATGTTTTTTTTTTCCCATGGGCTTTTTCCCTGTGGTTTTTTTTCCTTTGGGCTTTTTTCCAGTCACCACTGTACACTCTACACAGTTTGAGTGAGTAAAGCCTTGTATTGAAAAGCACTTTTCTTGTTCCAAATGAGAAAATATTTCAAAGAAGTTTCCCTCTCCCCAATGTTTCCCAAAATTTCCAACTGTTGTGTTGGTGAAATTGGGGGGGAAAGTCCTTGGGGAGAAAATATCTTCTGAAGTTTTCTTTTCTACCTCTTCTTTTGTCCTGGGCCATGCAACAATATAAAACAGCAAACGGAAGATATCAGTAGCTTAAAACTAATCGTGTAATCCTAGGTGGAATTACACCCTTCTGAATATGGAATCTAAATATGGGATCTCATGTTAGTATATATTTTAGATAGTGAGTACCAGTACATAATCTAAAATATCCTGGTATTTGTGTGTGGGGGGGGGATTCTACCTCTTTGGGTGGTTACTGGCACAGAGCTACCCAGTCTCATTATTTCTGGAAGTCTTTAAACCTTACAGATTGCTTTTGTTTGATCCCTATGTAGGGTTGTATGATAAATCCCATCCACTTCCCTCCCTCAGAGGCAAGATTTTCCCTCAGTTTTTCTTCTAAGTCCCTTCACTGACTGAGCAGCCCTGGTAATAAGCATAAGAGAAGCCAATATTGGATCAGGCCAATGGCCTATCCAGTCCAACACTCTCACCCAGTGTATTCCTCTCTTCTTCTATTTAAAGTAGCTTTAGCAGTCCCACCCTGTGTCAGTATAATGTAACAGCTATTTTCTTGCCTGGGACCTGAGGGAAGGGTCAGGGTCTCCCTTCAACTTAAATGACAAAAAATGGCAGTTGAAACTCTTAAAATCCAGAAATAACAGGTTTTATTTAACAACAAGGGGAAAGGTTTGGTGAAGTCATGGGTTGAAAATACTGAGGTAAAATAGTATAAGCAGAAATTCCTATAGATCAGACTAGTGAGAGTTTCTTGAATGATTCCTAGTTACTATAGTTCTTTATTTGAGAGGCTTTTGTTCCTAGTTCTTTCAAAACCACTCCAACTAACTTTATTTGTACGACAGCAGACTCTTTTGATGCCCAAAAGGCTAATACTTTCTTCCCAGTACCCAAACCCCTTCTCTTGAAACACCAGTTTTTGACTGACTCTTAAGGTTTCTCCACATAGTTTTTAATCATAACAGACCAGGGATCTCCATGCCCTTCAGAGGTATCACCCTGTTCAACTGGGTAGGGAATCTTCTCTCCCCTTTCCTTGGCCTGAATGGGAGTCTCAGTTTACTTCCCAAACCTCCTCTCCAACTTTTTCCCAGTTCTCCTGTCTATGTTGAACTGCTCTCAGCTAAGGCTAGGGTTGCCAACCTCCAGGTGGTAGCTGGAGATCTCCCGCTATTAACTGATCTCCAGGCAACAGAAATAAGTTCACCTGGAGAAAATGGCCACTGTGGAAGGTGAAATCCGTGGCATTATACCCCATTGAAATCCTTCCCCTCCCCAACCCCCCTCTTCAGGCTCCACCCCCAAAACCTCCAGGTATTTCCCAACCCAGATCTGGCAATGTTAGCTTAGGGTGAAATTAGACTCAGTCAAGACAGAATTTGGATTTTCTCCAGTCAAGGCTCCAATTGGAATAAAATCTCCTCAGCATCCAGTTCTCTCAAGACTCTGTCTGCTCATCTGATGCTGACCAATCAGATTGCTCAGAGCAGCCTGTCACTCAAGGCCCTCTGGCTCTGTGAAGTATTAACCCTTCGTAGTCCTGTAGTTTTATGTACAGCACTTTTAAGCCTCATTAAAAGTGCATTTCATCACAAGGCTTCTAGCTCCTGGTTGTAAAATACTCAGAGATTTTGGATGAGGAGCCTGAAGAAGGTTGTATGGGGGAAGGGAGGGACTTCAATAGGTCCATCTTCCAAAGAAGCCATTTTCTCCAGGTGAACTGATCTCTTTCACCCAGATATCAGATGTAATAGCAGGAGATCTCTAGCCACCACTTGGAGGCTGGCAACCCTATCCCCATGATAAGAAAAAAGAAACAAAGTTCTGAAAGTAATAGTAATATATAACGTAGAGCTTGCTACACCCAGTCCAAGTTACTTGTAATGTCTGGTTTTCTGCAGGATAATTAACATAAACAAGTTACTAATATAGTAAGCATGCCTCTCTCACACACGTACATAGGGTCCCCCCCACCATTAGGTGCTGAGACAGAATTTTGGGTTATTTTAATTGGATTTAATCTAATTTGTAGGTATTTAGTGTTCAGAAGACTTGAAGCTTTATAATCACAGCTATTTCAAAATTCCTCATAGAAAAGCTATTGAGGCTTGCTCTCTGTTACTTTGCCAAGCTTTGTGCAATCATAGGAACAAACAGATTTGTCACAGTGAGCAAGAATGAATAATATACTTCTGATGTTCTAATCTGGCCACAGAATGAATCAGCTTCATAAAATATCTGCAAATAACTTATTTACTATCCATTGTATAACTGGCTGATTGGAAAATGAGGAATCAAATTCTGGGAAAAGTGTTGAGTAGGAAGCAGATGAAATGGGAAGGAAAATAAAGGGAGCTTCCTTCAGGGAGTTCTAACCAGAAATCTTAACCTCAGCTCCAAGTTGCTTTCCTTTAGTGTTACAGAAGCCTTTGAAATAAGAGTAGGAGGTTAGCAAGTTGTGGGCAAAGTAATGAAACCAGGAAATGAGTTACTTCCACTGTGAACTGGTCAGAGAGGACAATGTCGTGCAAGACTCTTTATGGTGGATACCATCTTTCATGCAAACTGTTTGATATGTTACATGATAAATAACAGCAATCAAAAGAGAGGAAAGGAAGCAAAGGGACCAAACATCTGAAAAGCACAAGCTTATCAAGGTGCAGAATGGCAACAAAGAGGGCAGAAGATTTAGGCAGAAATTGATGAAACATATTGGGGCTTTTGCCCTAAATATATTGCAAGCCCATACACAAATGCCAGGCAATCAAGATGGCTGAAAATTAAGTGCTATTATTTATTTATTTAGGAAATGTACATGCCACCACTCCAGAATCCTGCTTGAGTATTCAGATATTTAAATTAGAGATGATTCCATTTTTGCAAGGAAGCAAGGATACTTGATTTGAATTACAAACAGAACCATCAAGCAATCAAAACACTTTTAATGTTTCAAAATGCTCAGCACATGTGTTTTCTCATACCAATTCCCCTATCCTCATCCTCATCTGTCATTTCTATGTTTAAAAACTCCCTAAACTAAAAGTAGGTGTTTAAATCTTTCTTGGCTTTGCATGGCTTCTGTTTTTATGTTCGCCTCATCCATTTTGCTACAGTGACTACAGTACAATCCTATACACAACTATGCCCTTCTAAATCCATTGGAGTCAATGGGTATAATTTTGTTTAGGATAGTACAGTCAATATTTATAGTAACTCATTTAGCACAAATATTGTGCCCCTCAAATCATTACCTCTACAAATTAACAGAAAAAAATATTAATTTTTTTGAGACAAGAGATGAAGTTCTAGACCTATTGGGGAAATTAAAAACCAATAATTCTCCAGGTCCTGATTACACACACCAGAGAGTTCTTAGGGAATAGAGATGGGCACAAACCAAACCATGAAGCAAAAGTCATGATGAATTTTGCACTGTTTGTGGTTCAGGAACTGAAGTCTGTGACAGGTCCTTGGCCACAGACTTCCATGAACTTTTAAGGAAATTCATGGGCTTCATGCCCATTCCTGGCCAGAGCAGAAAGCCACAAAACAGTCAAGCAGTTGAGAACACACCCCATCGCTTAGCTGTTTCAGGCTTTCTTGTGCATTCTCTTTAAAGTTTAAAAGGACTGTACAAGGAAGGTGGGAAACAGGGAGCAGGCTGTCCTAGGTCAACGGGAAACTCCCACCCATTGCCCGACAATCTGAGAGAGATGGGGTGCTCACCCACCCTCTCCCCATCACCTGAGGATGCCCCCTGGACCTCCCATCAGGAACTCAACCTGGAGGCTGGTGGAGGAGGAGGCCGGCAGCAGAGAAGGGGTGGCCAGCTAATGTGGTCAGTGGAGGAGATGGCTGCAGCAAACCACACAAAAGCAGCAAGGCTGTGTCCTGCAGCAGCAATACAGCAGCCAGGCCTACCCCAGGAGACCAGGGTGGGGGAGATGGCACTGGCAGGGAAGGAAGCCACTCCAGACTGGGAACTACATGGGTTGGGCATCTTCTGGTGGCAGTACCCAGGTTGGAGTCCATGTGGAGCAGCCTCCTTCTGTGCTGGATCCACCTCCCTTGCCCTGGGCTCCTGGGTGAGCCTGGCTGCTGTACTGCCACTGTGCCTGTGGCCATGGACTGTCCTGATTGCTGGCACACAGCAGGCACACGGAGGTAGTTTCTAGGCATCAGAGTTCATAAAGCAATTCCAGGGCCAGGCATCAAAATACAGTTCCAAGGTTCAGGCATAAGGTAGGTGAAATATATTGGGTTCTGGATGTGTCACAATTCCCAGGTGTGTTTTGTGTAGTGCCGCTAAGACTTGCTGGTGCAATGGTGAGGGCACAACCACCCAGCTTCCCCACAGCAGGCAGCCCTTGCATGCCAAAAGTTCATCCCTGCAGGAGGAGAACACTGAGAATTCCAGGCCCACTCAGCTAGTGGGCCATCCCTTCCCCACCCAGTCTAAAATGGAGAGGATATGGTCCCTGGCGGTGTGGTGGGACATGTTGGCTACCTGAAGAGGACAGTCGGGCAGGTCCTCAAGGAGCAGGATCTGATGCACTGGAGGGCAGTGGCAGATGGCTGAGGGCATCGGCATGCCCCATCGCTTTACTGGCATGATGGAGGAGTGAATATTGGTAGCCAATGAGAAAGATAGACCAACACAGCACTCTTGGAGACAGCATCTGGGGCATTCGGCAATCCGGGGCCAGCATGCTCAGCACTGGTTTGTGATCGGGCATGATGGTGAAGGGTCTCCCATAAAGGTAGTCATGGAATTTCTTGACTCCTGCCATGATCACCAGCATCTCTTTGTAAATCTGCACATAGTTGAGTTCAGCCGAAGACAAGGTGCAATAATAGTATGCTACGGGAACTTCCCTGCTGTCTGAGAGCTGGTGACCGAGGACAGCTCCTACCCCGTACAGGGGACGCACCACAGGTGAGGACAACCAGAAGCATTTCATTGAAGTGAGCAAGGATGGCATTAGAAGTGAACAGTTATTTGACGCCCCAGAATGTGGTGGGTTGCTTCTGGCCCCAGACCCAGGGGGCTTTTTTGTCAAGGAGCCTGTGCAGAGGCTCCGCATCCACAGCCTTGTGGGGCAGGAAGGAATGGTAAAAGTTCAACGGTCCTAAAAAGGCCTGGAGCTCTGGTATGGACATGGGTGCTGGTGCATTAATGATGGCTCAGACCTTGTCTGGAGCTGGATGGATGCCCTGTGCATCAATGGAGAAACCCAGCAACTCAACCCGTGGAACTCCCAGGAGGCACTTTTCTCGCTTTACCATGAGCCCAGCTGCTTGAAATTGCTGGAGAATGATGCGCAATCTTTCAGCAAAGTCCTCCTCTGTGGGTGCAGCAATCAAAACATCATCGAAGAAGGGCTGTACCCTGGGAATTCCTTTAAGGAGAGAGGCCTGAGCTATGTCCAGCTTTCCAAAGATCTTTGCACCTACTAGAGAAGCCAGGATGTGGCTGACCACCAAGACAGTCGCTTATTTATTGTGCATTTATAGTCTGTGCAGATGCAGACACCTCCATTGGGCTTTACTGGGGTTATTATAGGGGTTTCCCATAGGACATGTGGGACTGGCTCCAAAACCCCTTGGGCCACCAGCCTATCCAGCTCCTTGTCTATCTTTGGCTTTAGGGTGAATGGAATATGTCTGGCCTTCAATCTGATGGGCCGCACCTCTGGGTTGAGCTGTAAGGAGACGGGGGGTCTGGTGCAGTGACCGAGCATCCCACCAAAGACCGCGGGGAACTCACACCCTCTGAAAGTCTTTAGTGGCCACATGGTGGACCCCCGTCACTCAGAACCCCAGTGGTGCGAACCATGAAAGTCCAATGAGGCTCATGCGACTGCCTCTCACTACTAGCAAGTCCAGAGGTCTGTTGAAGTTCTGTTACTGCACTCGGAACTTACCCTCCCCCAGAATGGCCACTTCATTTTTTGAAAAGTCCCATAGGATGAAACTGGCAGGCTGCAAGGGAGGGGCCCCCTTGAGATCTCTTAAACGTGCCCTCAGAGATTATTGAGATGGAGGACCCAGTGTCAAGTTCCATCTGGCAGGGGCGCCCCTCAATTAGGACTGTTACAGTTTTTTTATCTGGAGTGTCCCAGGGCAAGTTTTGCTGCTGGACAGAGGTGGTGTGGAGCTCCCCAGAGTGTGTTGATGCGGGGGTTGCTGCTGGTCACCCCTGTTTCCTCTTGGTGCAGCAGGCACAGGTGATGTGGCCAACTTTTCCACAGTTACTGCATGTGGCATCCTGGAATCGGCAGGACCTTCTCTCACGGAGCTCTCCACAGCTAGCACACATGATTGTGTTGGTGGTGTCACCGGTATGGGGTGGTGTGGACAAGCATTGTTGAGTTGGTGCCATGTGGTGGTAAGTGGGGTGCTGGAACTGTGCTACCTCATCTGCTTCTTCCTCGGAGTTGTCCACATGGTGGGCTGCCATTGATGGTCTTAAAGATGGCGGGACCTCCCTGGTGAACTGATCTGCTGCTTCTGCGGTAAGGGCCATCTCCATGGACTCCTTGAACTTTGGGTCACCTTTGGATTCTCTCATCCCTTAAACCACAGACTAGCCGGTGCTGGAGGGCATCCTCTAGTTCTGGGACATTGCAGTGCTGGGTGATATGGCGGAGCTCCGTGACAAACACTGCGATGAATTTGGTGGCAGTCTGGTTCCTTGAGTGGAACGCATGGTGGGCCGTGATGACTGATGGCTTAGGAGAGAAGTGTTCCTTAAACCGGTCCAGAATTGTTTGATAGTCTGTGTCCTTGAGCTCTGCCGGAGCAAGGAGCGAGCGAGCGATCTCGTACATGGTCCAGCTGCAGACGTTTCATTTCTGTCTCCCTGATGCTGGAGGATTGTATGAAGGGCTGAGGTAGGACTCCCAGTCCTCTGCGGTGGCATCGAACACATCAAAGTGTCCTGGAGCAGCCATGGTCTCTGGAGCAGTGCGATGCATGGGGCCCTGGGGCTCGGTGTGCGGTGCAGTGCTGACTGGAGCTGGCTTGCTCATCAGGATCCCACCTTTGTTGCCAGTGAAATATACTGAGTTCTGGATGTGTTTAGTGATCAGCTCATATTTATTAAGTGATTTCAGTTAACTCTAAAGACACTTTGGCAGGACCCGAGCCCCAAACACATGCTCATCCCCCACCATGGATCCCATTACTGGCCTTTGATGGGGTGCTGTTGGTGCCAGCACCAAAGGTCTGGAGTTTGGGAGTGCTTCTGGAGGCCTCCTTAACAATGGAGGCCCAGGTAGCACCCACCGCCAAGGCAGCCTTTTACCATCTTCAGCTATTCAGGCAGTTGGTTTCCTTCCTCGAATGCAAAGATCTGGTGTCAGTAATCCATGCTATGAACACCTCGAGGTTGGACTACTGTAATGCTCTCTATATGGGGCTGTCCTTGGGGCAACTCCGGAAGCTGCAGCTGGTGCAAAATGCGGCGGCCAGGCTGCTGATGGGTCTCCCTATGTGGGAGCACATCCAGCCTGTGCTAAAGTCACTGCACTGGCTGCCAATAGCATTCCAGATCTGCTTCAAGGTGCTGGTTTTGACCTTTAAAGCCCTATATGGTCAGGGGCTGTCTACCTGAGGGACCGCCTTTCCCTGCATGTCCCCCAGAGAGCACTGCAATCTGGGACACAACACTGCCTGACCCTTCCTGGCCCTAAAGAGGCCAGGCTGACAACAACTAGGTCCAGGGCATTTTCCTTGGCTGCACCAGTATATTGGAATGAGCTCCCTAGTGAGATCCAGGCCCTGTGAGATCTTCAGCAATTTCGCAGGGCCATGAAGATGGAGCTTTTCCGCAGGGCATATCTGTGAGACTGATGTCATGCCAGTTGAGGCATGCTGACACGCTAAGTGATCACACTGTGGTAGAAGTTTAGATATAATATATATTGAGTCATTTATTTATATTTATTGTATTTTTGGTTAAACTGTTTTATATGAATTGTTAGTGTTTTTATGTATATTGAAAGAAAAACATTAAGGTCATCAAAGTTTGAATGTTGATCACATTTTCCCCAAATGGACAGCATTCCTACAAGTAAAATGTTTGAAAACATAATACTTATACTGCCCATTTTTTCTAACAGTGACCACCCCACACAAACACAATGATTTGTTCACAATTTAAAATGAACAGTTTTTCAAGTAGTTTTTCATCTGCACACCTAGTGGCTAACGTAGGTAGTATTTGATAGCATACAAAAAAATTTGGCCTGCTTGGTGTATGATCAAGATGAATCATGGGAAGGTCATGCATAATTAAAAATCAGCTATAGCTCAAAGGCATGTATTGATTTTGTTCCTGCCTATAGAATTTATCATGTCAGAGCACATTCAGAATATACTGGATAACATTACAATTCTCAAGCAGTAGTCTGAGAATATGTGAAGTATTTGGGTTTTTCTGGTTTCAGTGACTCACAAACTGGGCACACCCTATCGAGCTCTGATGCGGGCACCCCAGCTTCTGGCAGGCAGGAGGGGACTTGGACGATTCAAAGCCCCCCTTGAGCCCTTGTAGTAGGAACTCAGTTTGGGGTGTGAGGTGTGCCTCTCCTGAGGCGACGGCCAAGGAATTGAGGCACCTCTTTACTCCGAGAGGTCTTGCCACTGCGAGGCCAATATAGGGCACGGAGGTTCACACCGGATGATGCAGGCAACTGATCCAATGTTATATTGATCTTCCTGAAGCTTGAAAAAGCATCTAAGCGACTGAATGAACTATGAGTTAAGCTACTCCCTAAGCTACTCAAGCTGGCAAAATGGAGGAACAGCTTTAAGGTGCCAAACTGATGTAGAGGGAGGGGAGGAGTTGGGGATTCCCCCCCCCGAAAACAAAATAGCAGTACCTGAGCAGTTTGAAGGCCAAAGTGATGGAGGCAGCAAGAGAATCTTAAATTAAGCAAATAGCTCAAAAGCATACAAAATAGCCCAAAGCGTAGTGAAATCGATAAACTTTCAGTCTGTTTAAATGGATCTTATTGTCACGACTCCTGCCGCGCCTGAGCCCAAACACATGCTTATCCCCCACCATGGATGAAGCAGGTGGACAGGCATTTCAGCTGGCAGATTTGGCTACTCAGCTGCAACAACTTAGGCGGGTAGTTAGCCACCTGCACATGCAGCAGTAAGCTACCGCCACCACCATCCCACCACCCCGCTGTCCTGTAAACCCTCCTGAGAAATTGAGTGGGAATGTGAAGGATTTTCCAGCCTTTCTTGCCCAGTGCAAGCTGTACATTGACTGTGACTTCCCAAACAACAAGACAAAGGTTTGCTTTATCGTCAGTCTGTTGAAGGGGCAAGCAGCAAAATGGGCCACACCCTTCCTGGTCTCCTTGTCCCCACTCCTGTCAGACTACCCCAGGTTCCTGGCCCATTTCTCCACCATGTATGCAAACCTCCAGCAAGCCACCACAGCTAGCCACAAAATCCACGCCTTGAAACAAGGTAAATCATCAGTCGCCCACTATTCCACAGAGTTCCAGCTGTTGGCCCAAGACCTGAGTTGGAACGAATCTGCCCTCATGGATCAATATGCAGAGGGCTTGGCGGATGAGATCCTTAACAAACTGGCCTGCGTTGACTGGCCAATCACCCTACAGGCCTTAATCACCCTGTGCCTTCGCATTGACGGCTGTCTCGAGAGTTGATGCCAGCACTGAGGCCGCACCCATGGCTCCCCCAGCACCTGCCAGTCTGCCTCATGGTCGAGCCCCGCCAACCACAGCGGCCCAGGAAACGAGGGCGAGCCCATGAAAGTCAGGTCGGTACATTCACGCCTCACCCCTGAAGAGAAAAACCATTGCCACACCCAGAATTTGTGTCTCTATTGTGGTGGGGCCGGGCACTACTCTCTCGGGTGCCCCGCAAAATGGGTGCGCCCTGAGGTGCCACCCCCACCGCTGCCAGTAAAAGACCAGCCCCACACCTAAATGGACTCACCGACATGGGGCAATTAGCCGGGTCCTACGAACTTCCATCTCCCAATCCCGGCCCCTTTTTGGTCCCATCAAGCTACAGTTAATAGACAAATGCTGGTTATGTGTCCACGTGATGCTCGACTCTGGAGCTGGCCGCTGTTTCATGGACACCACCTTTGTAAAGCAGCACCATATATCTGTCCAGGAGAAACCGATCCCGGCTCTGGTGGAAGTGGTTGATGGACACCTTCTCCATTTGAGTCCCGTAACCCATGAATCTCAGCCGCTGATCCTATGCATCCGGCAATACTGAGAGCAGATATAGTTTGACGTCACTCACATGCCCCACTTTCCAGTGATCCTGGGCCTTTCCTGGCTGGTAGCCCATGACCCCTGGGTGGGCTGGATTCACCAGGAAGTGCACTTTCCTACTACGCCCTCCTCAGTGAACCTGACCACCACCATCTTGCTTGCTTCTGCCCCAGACAACCAGTCGCTTCTCCCTCACCTGTACTATGACTTTGCCGATGTCTTCAAAGAGAAAGGAGCTGACCAGTTACCCCCACACTGGCTGTATGACTGCACCATAGACCTGGTTCCTGAGGCACCCTTGCCAGTAGGTCGCCTATACCCCATGGCTGAACCAGAACTAGCCGTGCTTTGGGACTTCCTCGAAAAGAACCTCGCCTGAGGATTCATCTGGCCTTCCACCTCTCCGTTGTCTGCCTCAGTGCTCTTTGTAAAAAAGAAGCACGTGGAACATGTTCGGTTGGTCCTGCAATGCCTCCGAACTCACGGTCTCTACACCAAGCTGGAAAAATGTGCCTTCCACCTCCACTCCATAAAGTTTCTTGGCCACATCATACCCTCAAAAGGGATATTGATGGATCCCAAGAAGGTGGAGGCCATCCTGACTTGGCAAGTCCCACGAACCCGCAAAGACATCCAATGACTCCTCAGCTTCGCCAACTATTACCAGCAATTCATCCCCGCCTACGCATCCTTAACAACTCCCCTGACCCATCTTCTCTGTCCCAAGGAACCGTTCCACTGGACTCCTGAGGCCGACCAGGCCTTCGCTACATTAAAAACCTGCGTTGCCTCCGGTCCCTTACTTCATTACCCTGATCCTCGGCTCCCATTCACTGTTGAGTCTGATGCCTCCAGTGTCACTATCAGTGCCGTGCTCTCCCAATGAGACTACCTCTCGCAGCCACTGCAGCCATGCGCTTACTATTCCCGCCAATTGACGGCAGCCAAGCAGAACTACAATATCTGGGAAAGAGAGCTTCTAGCTATCAAAGCAGCTTTTGAAGTCTGGACTCACCACCTCAAAGGAGCCCGTCACCAGCCCTCACTGACCACTGGAACTTGGAACATTTGCAGACCACCCAGCGTCTCAACCAACGGCAGATCTGGTGGTCTCTGTTCTTCTGGTTTGACTTCAGAATCACGTACATTCCCCAGATGCAGAATCAGAAAGCAGATGCCTTGTCCTGCAAACTGGAATATACACCCACTTTGAGGGAAGAAGCCCCTAAGACGTCCATTCTGTCACCTTTGGTATTCGCTGCCACCACTGGTCCTTGTCCCCTGTCCGAAGAGATCCACTCAGCACAAGCCCAAGACCTCTGGGCACAACAATGGCTGCAAGACTTCCAGAACGGAGCATCCAGAGACCTCACCACCCGTGACAGTCTCCTGTTCCACCAAGACTGCCTCTATGTACCCCTGGCGCCTCTCTGAACCCAGATCCTGCACCTCACCCATGACTCGCTCCCCACCAGGCACTTCAGCCACCATAAGACGACCCACCTCTTCATTCAGGAGTTTTGGTGGCCCCGAGTTCGTGTTGACATAGCCCGCTATGTAAGCTCCTGCGATATGTGTCGACAGACCAAAGACATCCCCGCCAAGCCTCCCAGCTTGCTGCTTCTGTTACCTGTACCCTCTGAACTCTGGGATACCATATCAATGGACTTCATTGTTGATCTTCCACACTCCCACAGGCAGACCTGCATCTTCATCATGGTGGACCTGTTCACCAAAATGGCTCACTTTGTTCCCTGTGCCAAGGTCCCCACGGCTACAGAAACAGCGCAGCTGTACATCCAGCAGATTTTCCGGCTCCATGGTCTCCATAACCACGTGATCTCTGATTGAGGCACCCAATTTACCTCCTGGTTCTGGCAAGTGATGCATTCCAGCCTCGGTACCCAGGTGCACCTGTCCTCTGCCTACCAACTCCAAACAGATGGGCAAACGGAATGCACCAATGCCACCTTGGAACAGTACCTTTGATGCTACTCCTGCTACCAGCAGGATAACTGGTCCACACTGTTGTCTTTGGCGGAATTCACCTACAACAATTCCGTCCACTCATCCATCCAAATGACTCCCTTCACAGCCAACTACAGATACCACCCTCATTTCTTCCCCAACATCCTGACACCCACCAACATCCCCACCACAGAAGCACACTTACAAGAGTTGCAGGACCTTCAAGCACTACTCCGGGAACAGCTCCAGTAACCAAGGATGCGTACAAGCTGGCAGCCAACCAGAAATGACAGGAGAGTCCACCTCTATGTGTAGGGGATCGAGTGTGGCTTTCTACCCATTACCTGCGCTGTCCAGGCCGGTCCCAGAAGCTGGACGCCCGGTTAACCAACCCCCTACAAAATCCTCGAACAACTCAACCCCGTTTCCTTCCTCCTGCAACTACCGGGCCACCTCCGCATCCACCCTGTCTTCCACTGCTTGTTGTTACTCCTGTCAACCCCCCCCAGTCCAGATTGCCCAACACCACCTGCACCTCCACCACCTGGCCTTGTCAATGACAAAGAAGAATATGAAGTTCACCAGATCCTGGACTCCCGGCTACACCAAGGTTCCTTGCTATATCTCATTGATTGGGAAGGGTATGGTCCCAGTGACCGCTCCTGAGAGCCAGCTGATCATCTACACGCTCCTGTTTTGATCCAGCAGTTCCATGATGCCTACCCAGAGAAAATGGGCCCATCTATGGAGGGGGTCCCTGGGGGGGATAGTGTCATGGCTCCTGCCATGCCTGAGCCCTCAGAAGCTGTGGAGGAGCTAAGTGTCAACAGGGATGAGCTCCTCCTGCCAGAAACCTCCACACCTGACAATGCGGTGAGCTCCAAGCCCGGCCCAGCAACAGCTGGGGCAGATCGCTGCTCGAGCGACATGCCCCCCGACTCACTGCCACCAGTGTCTCATTTAAGGGAGCAGCACCGGTGGGACATGGCAGCCCGGTGGCGCATCACGCATGTGCACCTGGCATTTGTTTAGCCCAGAGTATTAGCGGGAGCCGGGCCATGCTCAGAGCGCACTAATTACCAGCTGCTGGGATTACTATTTAGCCTGTGCTGGCACAGCATCGAAATCGTGCTAGCAACTAGCTCTGCGCCGAACCACTCTGGTTCCTGACACCTCATTCTTGGTTTGATCTCCTCGACCTTGGCTCATCTTGACCTCACTACTCTGCACCTTGTACCCCCAGACTCCTGACCCTTGGCTCTCGAACTCTGGACCCTCGACCCTCAGACCTCCTGACCATACAACCGGTTGGCAATTTGAACTTGGCTCTCCGGTTTTCTCGGCTTGCTCGGCTTCTGACTCTGAACTGTCTCTCGACCACCCCACTCATCTTACCCCTTAAACTTGGTTATTTGGTCCCAGCCACCTCTGACCTTGGACTGTGCTCTGACCATCCCATGCTTGCTTGGCCCCGCACCCCAACCTGTGACACTTATCTTGTGTCAGGAAGAGTAGATAAAATGGTGTTGAAAAAGAGATCTTCTCCAGGAACTACCCATTCCATGTCTTCTACTTTTAATCCGGAAGTAGTAAGTGACTTCCCTAATATGATGGCAGCGGTGTTGCGCCCTCTGCTGGACCAGATGTCTAACGTCAATAATAAACTTGACTATTTCCAGAAACAATTGATGGGAATAGACAAAAGAGCAGATGAAACAGATAAAGCTATTAAACAAGTTGCAGTTAAGACTGATGATTTTAAACAGAGACTAGAAGTCATGGAAAAAGAGCAGATCTCTGATAAAGAGCAATTACTACAGCTGCAAATGGAGAAATCAATGTATGTCCTACATTTTCAAGGTATCTCAGAACAGAAAGGGGAGAATTTAAAAGCAATATTAAGCAAAGCATTGGCATCAGTGGTAGATTCTAAAGTGGATGTACTAAAGCATGTAAAGAGAATATAATTAAGATGCTTTATAGGTGGTACTGGTCACCTGACAGAATTGCTAAATGTTCTGACAAAGCGTCCAAGAATTGTTGGAAGTGTAAATCAAATATAGGGACCTTCTACCATATATAGTGGTCATGTGAAAAAGTGCATAAGTTCTGGAATGAGGTTAAAAAATTGATACTAGATTTGCTGGATGTTAATTTAGATGTAGCTCCTGAGACCTTCTTGTTAAATATTATTCCGGAGGATGTAATTAAAAATGATATGTATTTGACAACTTATATAGTAACAGCAGCAAGAGTGGTATTGGCAAGTCACTGGAAATCTGATAAAATACCTGTGCTTAAAGAATTATATCTTAAACTACTCAATATGGCAGAAATGGAAAAACTGACAATGTGGTTACATGGCAAAGAAGAAAGTGAGTTTTTGAATAGTTGGTCAAGAGTATATGTATATGTAAAAAACATAACATCTGTTAAGACTCCTGTGATGTAAACTGTAAAGATACTGATGGCTTAAATGAAAATGATAAATAAAAACATTAAAAAAAGAAGACTGATGATGTTAAACAGAGACTGGAAGTTGTGGGAAAAGAGCAGATCTCTGATAAAGAGCAATTACTACAGCTGCAAATGGAGAAATCAATGTATGTCCTACGTTTTCAAGGTATCCCAGAACAGAAAGGGGAGGATTTAAAAGCAATATTAAGCGAAGCATTGGCACCAGTGGTAGATTCTAAAGTGGATGTACTACAAAACGATATTGATCTGGCCTATCGAACCTATCCTGACTTTATTAAGAAAAATAAGCTACCTGGTGAAATATTTGTTAAATTCTCCAAAAGATCAACTAGAGATGCAATCCTGAAAGTGACAAATGAGAACCCTCTGAAAATTAAAGGTGAAGAAGTAAGGATTTTGAAAGATACGAAAACAGAGATGACAATATAAAAATTTAACTTCTTTCCTGCACAACCACTCCATTCCCTTCAGATGGACATTTCCAGAAGGATAAAAAGATGATAAAAAGATGAAAATTGATTCTGCCCAGAAAGCAAAGATCTTCTTGGAACAGCAACAAGGAGTGATCAAAGACAAAGGAAAAGCAGAGGACAATATACATGTAGAAGACAAAGTGATCATGAGTCTGATGACAGTTTAAGCAATTCTGGTAGCTCTCCAGAAGGTTCTGATTCTGAAAAAAGGAGCAGCAGCTCCTAAAACTCTCAAAGTTAGCTGAAATATGAAAAAAATAAACACAGGAGATAATAATGTAATGCAGTTCTGAAAGTTCACTTGTTATATAAACATAACTGGCTATAATGTACCCAATACTTGGTTAAAAGGGTTTAAGTTAGCTTTGCTATGGTAAAAAGGTATCCAGTATCATTCTTTTATTTTTTTATTGTTATATTGTAGGAAGGCAAATAAGTTGCTTTATTCTTGTATTTTCACATATTAGTCTTAATATTTCCATGCACTTCCTTCCCCTTTATAGTTTTGTAGCAATAAAATTCAATAATTTTTTTTAAAAAAAGAACATGTGAAGTATTTGAAATAGAATTTAGTACACTTGATTTACATGAATATGTTTGGTTTTGGTGGTTAGGCAGGCAAAATAGGCATAGCTGAAATAATGCAGACACACAACTCCCCCATTCATATGCCCCCTCCATTCCAGAAGGATCAAAACAACCAAGGAAAGCATCTCTTTTTCAAATTGATATAATTGCTGTCAAGATTGCAAGTTGTTACACGTGATCCATCTGTCTGAGTACTTCACAGTAAGCATTTTCTTTCAGGATCCTTGTATGACCGAGACCAGCCTTGCACACTGTGGATTACATTTATGGAACAAATTTATTACACAACAGAATTATAGCACACTATTCTAGCAATAGCAAATAATCAAAAAA
Source organism: Gekko gecko (assembly GCA_029375565.1). NCBI lineage: Eukaryota > Metazoa > Chordata > Lepidosauria > Squamata > Gekkonidae > Gekko > Gekko gecko. Next base: position 90,489,877 of record JAPDNY010000006.1, read on the forward strand.
TGTATACATATATGTTATATTACCTCACCCACAGGTATCAAGATTGCTATATTAAAGCTACGAGGTGGTCAGCCATTCACTTCAGCAATAAAGAACATGATGACATTGGGTCTTCTCAAGAATTGCAAGGAGGAAGCAGATACCCATTGTCACATCTAACTTTGCTAGATAGACCACATTTAACATAAAATTTACATTGTATTCCTGCCGCTATCTCTTCTGAACACGCTCTGGCTATACCTGTTCAAGACACATTTACTTCTATGTGTATATGCAAAAAAAGGGCTTCAGCAAGATTTGCAATCCTAGCTAACTTTCTTGTCATTTTTTATTATATCTACTGTGTTTTACATTTGTTACATGGTGGTGGTGGCAAGTGTCATCAGCTTGCAGCCCATATCCTCCCTGAGCCCGCAATTTGACATTCTAGAGAATGGTTTCATATGTTTAGATAATGGATCACTCCTTGCTCAAATGCCTTTTTTGCTGTTCCTGGATTTGAAAGAATAGGAGTCAGTAAATATTTTACAGGGCCATGATGTAAAATCCTTTACAGTGTAACCAAATTTAAAGCATCAAAAGCATTCCTCACAAGTACTTATTCAAAAGTATTCGAACCAAACTCCAGAGATGGTGTCCCCCACATATCTTGTTTCATAACCTAACTTCAAAGACTTTACTACCTTTGAGTTTAACATGTTTGTTTGTTTCTCCTTACCACTTGAGGTGGAGTGATCTCAGCCAGTTCCCCAACCCTTCATTGGTGCTACATGGCTTTTTGACCATACAGATCCCACAACATCCAGCATAGCCTTCTGGAAGTAGCAAAAGCAGCTCCTCCTCCTCTGGCAGGATTCAATCCATGGGTTTTAAATAATTGCTATGGATCAGTTGTGTACTTGTGCCACAGTTTGTACTGTGAACTAAGTGATGTGAACTAAGAATTTTGGCAGGGAGACAAAGTAAGAGGAGGAAGGAAGTTGTTGTAGCTGTCAGTTTTCCTTTGCATTAGCAGTATTATGATAGCAAGGAAAGCAGGAGGAGGAACAGGCCTTGCTTGTTAATGAAGGCCCATCAGTTTGATGGAGGAAGAGATGGATATGTGGATAGCAAAGCTCACATACTGATTCCCAAGGGCTCAAGCCAGAGCCTTCTTCTTATCTCTTTGTATTCTTACACAGAAAGTCCCAGGTTCAACCCCTGGCATCTCCAGTTAAAAGGATCTGGCAGAAGGTGATGGAAAAGACCTCTGCCAGAGAACCTGAAGAGTCTGAGTAGGCAATACTCACCCTGATGGACCAGTAGTTTGATTCAGTATAAGGCAACTGCGTGTGTTCCTACATTCTAACAAATGCAGAGTTGGGGAAGTTGGCAGAGGTTATGAATAAGGCACAGCAAACACAGATCTGGAACTCTGGCTGCTACTTCTGTTCTGCAAAGTAACCATATAACCACCTCTTGCCTTGTGCACACCATGAATCCCCCCACCCTCCGCAGTTCACATGGCAAGCCCATGCCTGGAAATTCTGGAAGGTGGCAAGTTACAAAAGAAAGCAATTGGAAAGGAAGTGTTAAACATGCATTCCCCAACTGCTCCTTCTCCCCTGCAAATCTTCAAGCACCCTCAGCATAACATTTTTAGACTCTCAACAAGAAATCCCAACCATCTGTGTGTGTGTGTGTGTGTTTGTGTGCGCGTGCGTGTGAAGTGCCATCAAGTCACTTTTAACTTATGGAAACCCTATTAATGACCTTCAAAATGCCCTATTGTTAACAGTCTTGCTGAGCTCTTGCAAATGGAGGGCCGTAGCTTCCTTAATTTACTCAACCCATCTCATGTTAAGTCTTTCTCTTTCCGTGCTGCCTTAAACTTTTTGTAGCATTATTGTCTTTTCCAGTGACTCTTGTCTTCTCACAATGTGACCGAAGTATGATAACCTCAGTTTAATCATTTCTGCTTCTAGGAAGAGTTCAGGCTTGATGATCTAGAACCCACTGATTTGTCTTTTTGGCAGTCCATGGTATCTGTAAAATTCTCCTCCAACACCACATTTTAAAGGAATCAACTGCCTTCCTGTCAGCTTTCTTCAGTGTTCAGCTGTCGCACTCATACATAGTACTGGGGAATGCTATGGCATGAATTACCTTGATCTTGATCACCAGTGACACATCCTTACACTTAAGAACCTTTTCTAGCACTTCCATGGCTGCCCTTCCCAATCCCAATTATTTTTGGTTGGAGTCTTCATTTTGGTTGATGATAGAGTCGAGGAATAGAAAATCTTGAACAATTTCAATTTCTTCATTGTCAACCTTAAAGTTGTGCAATTCCCTAGTAGTCATTACTTTGGTGGTCTTGATGTTCAGCTGTAATTTTGTTTTATCACTTTCTGCTTTAGCCTTTATCAGGAGTAACTTCAGTCATCATTAATGGTGATATTTCACTAGTGGTTTAAATCCCTGAAATTACAACTATTGTTAGAAACAGAAAACGCCTACTCTGAACATTAGCATAACCAGTGCCAACTGGAATCAACAATACTATTTTGGATTAATTTCTTTACACTGGCCCCAAGACTTCAAGGACCCCCACACAGATATCTCTCAAGTAGTATGCATAAGAATGTGACACAGTCTTAACAGAAAACCTGCTGGAGGTTGCTATGAACTGTATAAATCCACAGATCTTTCTTGTAGTGAAAGAATAATTTCATTCAGGTCACAGAGATTATATTGTGTAACTGAGATGAAAATGAGTCCATAGTCTGCAATAGGCAAATCTACTTACTTTAATGATTCTCCTGATAATTAATTGTGAATACACACATAGGATGCGTTTAGACAGCGTGCTGGAGCGGTTTAAACTGCTCCGGCACGATGCGTTTTTTTTTTTAAACTGGAGAATCGCGATCACACTCACCTCCTCCTTCCCTCCTTCGGAGCTCCCTGCCGTCCTCCTGCAGGTGGGGGGGGGGTTCCCCTCTCCTTTGAGCATGCGCACAGGCAGCCCTCTCCCAAACAGGAAGTTTGGCGCGTGCGCAGAACAGCGATTTCAACCCGTCCCTTTAAAGTTTAAATGAAGACTTTCTCCCCGAAACTGGCCTCCCCAAGATCCTGGACTCGTCTAAATGCCTGAACTAGGCACCACTGAAGCTTTTCTTTACATAACTTAAGTGCGGAGCTCCGCTCAAGCACACACCGCTAAGGGGGAAAAAATGGCGGACTAAAACCGGAAGCTGGAGGCAGCTTCCCAGAGGGGAGGGGGTTGAAGCACCCAGAAGTGGCTGGATGGAGCGATCAGACAGGGAAAAGTGCGGCTTGAAACGGAGAATCATGGAAAACACCACTTGGGTAAATGGTGTCAAAATACTCCGTTTCAAAGGGGGTTTGCTCCAGAAAGCGACGGCTGGGGACGGTGGGCAGATGTTGGGCGTGTGAACGCGCAGGTAAAAGCCGTTTCTGAGCCGTGCCGAAAACGGCTCGAACGGCGCGTCTGAACGCACCCATACACACACATTCTTCCATGTCAACACTATAGGTGAGTATTGGATAGATTTTGCAGTATACTAATCGGTGCTAGCTCTTTCTCACACACACACACAAATGCTAATTGGTGTTGCCTCTCTTGTGAGGAATAGGATGTTACTGAAAATTGTGGCAAGGCAATCTAATTATGGTTTAGGAGGATTATTTGGCTGAGAATTCACCTAGTTTGCAGGTGAGGAAATTTTGGGCACAGTTGACTACAGTTGTCATACCACTCTGCTCAGCCATTCATCCACATGCACCAAGCTCCAAGTCACTTGAATTGGAATCAGATTAAGCAATATGAAAATCCTGTTAGGCATGCCTCTGGGGCTCCTTTCCTTAAACTCTTCAGAATCAAAACACTCCAGCTGATGTTTGTTTTGACAGATGTTTGGAGCAGTAGAACATGTGCTAGCCATGTGAAGCAAGTGACCCATTAGCAGATGAAAGGAAAATGGTGAATATTTCTAGCTGTTAGTTTCTCAAATTCCACTCTAACTAACCGGATGGGGTGACAAAGCCAAAGGACTCCCTTCTTGGAAGTGATTTAGAAAATGAAATCTGCCCTCTTTCACCTTAAGAGGGATGTTGCTAAATCTTTTTAAATAAAAAGGACACTTTTTTAATGTCTATTCCATCCCACTCACACTTCTTGAATGGGCAACCCTAGAAATATTTTTGGTTCATCCACAGTACTGCAGCAAACTCTCAGAAGAAAAATGTGTCAGTAAGGGGTTGTTTTTAAGGGCCCTTTTTCTTTTCAGATCAGTTTAAGAAATGCTTATGAGATATAAATGTGCTTTTTCCCCAGATTGCTCATAATAATAGTGTTGTTTCCTTACCTCTCCTGTAAAAAATAAGAAGTATTTAAAATGAGGGTTAAATCACTGTTAAAATGAGTATTCATGAGTTTTAAATTACACTTTGAACTAATGTGATGCCATTTATTTAAGTTCAAAGCAAGATTTGAGTCCAGTTGCACCTTAAAGCTTTCATAAGTCAATGCTCCCTTCATCAAATGTGACAAAAGGAACTTTGACTCTTGAAAGCATATACCCGGGAAATCTTTTTAGTCTTTAAGTTACCACTGGTCTTGAATGTTGCAGATCCCCAGATTCACAAGCACACTCAGTGTTGGTCCAGTTACTCACTCTCACTCCAACTACTTCAAAGAGTGTTAGAATAATAGAATCATAGAGTTAGAAGGGACCTCCAGGATCATCTAGTCCAACTCCCTGCACAAGGCAGGAAATTCACAAAAACCTCTCCCTCCACACCTGCAGTGACTGCTGTTCCACAGCCAGAAGGTGACAAAAAAACCTCCAGGATCCCTGGCCAAACCAGCATGGAGAAAATTTGCTTCCTGACCCCAAAGTGGTAATCAGCATTTCCCTGGGCATGTAAGAAAGAGTCACAAGAACTAAGCACTGAGGCAACCCTTCCTGCCCTCCCTCTCATGATCTGCCTAAGATCACAGAATCCACATTGCTGTCAGATGGCCATCTAGCTTCTGTTTAAAAACCTCCAAAGAAGGAGAGCCCACCACTTCCCAGGGAAGCCTGTTCCACTGAAGAACTGCTCTGTCAAGAAGTTCTTCCTAATGTTTAGCTGAAAATGCTTCTCATTTAATTTCTTCTGGGGCAACAGACAACAACTCTGCACCATCCTCTATATGACAACCCTTCAAGTTCTCAAAGATGGTTATCATATCACCTCTCAGTCATCTCCTCTCCAGGCTAAACATATCCAGCTCTGTCAACCTTTCCTCACAGGACTTGGTCTCCAGACCCCTCACCATCTTCGTTGCCCTCCTCTGGATATGTTCCAGCTTGTCTATATCTTTCTTAAATTGTGGTGCCCAAAACTGAACATGATACTCTAGGTGAGGTCTAACCAGAGCAGAATAAAATGGTACCATCACTTTGCATGATCTGAACACTATACTTCTGTTGATACAACCCAAAATCTCATTTGCCTTTTTAGCAACCGCATCACACTGCTGACTCATGTTCAGTGTATGGTCTACTAAGACCCATAGATCTTTTTCACACATACTGTCAAGAGAAGTCTCCTCCAATCTATAATTATTCATTTGATTTTTACTACCTAAATGCAGAATTTTACATTTATCACCATTGGAATTTATTTTATTTGTTTAGGCAGTTTTCCAGCCTGTCAAGATCATCCTGTATCCTGACTCTGTCTTCTACCATATTTGCTACCCCTCCCAATTTAGTATAATCTGCAAATTTAATAAGCATTCCCTCTATCCCCTCATCCAAATCATTTATAAAGATGTTGAACAAAACAGGTCCCAGGACAGTTCCTTGAGGCACTCCACTTGTCACTCCTCTCCAAGAGGATGAGGAGCCATTCACAAGCACTCTTTGGGTGTGGTCTGTCAACCAGTTCTAGATCCACCTAACACTCATAGGATCCAAACCACATTTTTCCAATTTTTCAACAAGAATATTATGTGGAACCTTATCAAAAGCCTTACTGAAATCAGTTCAGTTCAGTTCAATTTAGTGTAATTAGCCATTGGCCATTACAAGGTTACAAAACTCTCAGCAATAAAAATACAGATTATAAACAAATATACAAAAGTACCAAAAGTCAGTACAAAATGTGACTAATTTAATACAGTAACCTAGATAATCCCCCTTCCCGTTGCCACCTTGGAACGTATATTCTTTGCAGCAAGAGAAAATTATGAAACTTTGTAAGAAACATGCATCAGGTCAGATAACAAAAATGAGATTTGATCCTCAACTGAGTATACACTAAGACCAGATAAAAGACCTGCTAAAAATTTAGCCCTTGGACGGGTGTACAGTAAGCAAAAGAGTATTTAATGAGGTAAGTCCTTGAGTACATGGGTACCACATGATGGGCCAATGGAGTTTGATTAAGTGGGCCCTCCAAAATTGCTGTTAGCATTGATTGAAACTGTAGGGAAGTAAAGGATGCTCTAAGTATGTATTTGGAGATGTTGACTAGATATGGAGTTCTAGTATGGTCCAATTTAATTAGTTCATAACATGGTGCTGCTTTTGATTTTAATATCAAAGAGTGGTCTAGCTGGGCACCAAAGTCATAAATCCAGTTTCTAAGTTGGGATTTATCAATTGATGTTCCAAAAAGATAATCAGGGATGGAGAATCTTGAACAAATGTTATGAAAATCATGGCACTGTGAATCTTTGAGTAAGGGCAGGTTAAAGGATTTGTGACTGAGGGAGTTAGTTTGTGAGTTTTGCATTCTTTTCCAGTATTTAAGGTGTGCCTGAACCTTAAGAGAAGGGATACCAGTTTCAGCTCTCATCAGAGCAGCTGGAGACCCCTTAGGGAGAGTTAAAATATGCCTTAAAAATGATTCTGGACTACTTTAAGGCTGGCCAAGATGGCATCATTCCATCCCCATACTTAAACTCCATACAAGAGATGGGGTATAACTTTACTCTTGTATAGTTTCAGAACAGGGTCTATAAGGCAACCTCCCTTGGAGTAGTAAAAGCTCAGGATAGACCCGACTAGTCTGCATTGTTTAATTGTATTGTTGAATTGCATCATTTAATTGGATTTCCAAGAATACTCCAAGAAAAGATCTTTGCCCTGTTCCTAAAAACCATGACCTTTGTCTTATCAAAATTAATAGTGAGAGCTTTTTCTTTACAATAGGTCCCTAGTTGGTGCAGTAGCTTCTTCAGGCCAATTTTCATGAGAGAAATTAAGACCATGTCATCAGCATATAGCAGGATTGGAATTTTTTGATGGCCCAATGAAGGGAAAGTAAAGTGAGGCCTTAAAAGTTTCACAACTATGTTGTTGATGTAAAGAAATCAAGATAAACTATGTCTACAGCAATCCCCTGATCCAGCAAGGTAGTAACTTTCTCAAAAAAAGAGATAAGGTTTGTTTGAGAAATCCATGGTGGCTCTTAATAATTATAGCTGTCCTTTCTAAATGCTCAAGCACTGTCTGTTTGATGACTTGTTCAAAAACTTTCCCAGGTATAGACATCAAGCTGATGGATTGGTAGTTATCCGCATCCTCCTGTTTCTACTTCTTGAAGATGGCTACAACATTTGCCCGCCTCCAGCTTCCTGGCACCTCACCTGTTCTCCAAGAATTCTCAAAAATAATGAACAGAGGCTCAGAAATTACATTAACAAGTTTATTTATTTATTTATTATTAAATTTATACCCCACCCTCCCTGGATGGGCTCAGGGCGGCTAACAAATGAGGCACATATGCCAAGATTAAAACAGGTAAAAACAGTTCTTTTAGTACCCTTGGATGCAGTTGTGAGCATAAAATGGAGGTGGGGAAAATCATGTATCCCACTCTGAGCTCTTTGGAGGAAATCATCTCAATTGGAATTTATAGTGTAATTCATGACAAGGTTGCCTTTTCCAGACTGAAATCTTTGTCAGAAGAAAACAAAGAGAAACTAATAATAATTTAACTAAAGCAATATGCATGTGCATGAATTCTGAGTGTAAGTTTGGAAGTCCCTGAAGCAAATTTATTTCATTCTTGCACTCTCTAAATGATATTTGGCTAGCTGCTATTCTCTCAGACCTATCCTGTCAGCTGCCATTACAGGTAATAATACTATTTTTTGAAGTTTACAGATATAGAGAACAATCCTAAACAGATCATTTGAGAAGTAAATCCCATGTTATTCAATGGACCTTAATCCCAGGGAAATGTTTTTAGGATTGTGGCCATAATGTATTTTGAATGCTTGAAACAGTTACCATCTTAAGTAGAGATATATCTTTCTTTTAATTTCTTTTGCTCCTGTTTTTACTGAATTATGAGGCTTCATAATTATTCACATGCAGCAGCCATCACATATCAATTTGAATTGCTAAAGAAATGGAGTGGTCCATTAGCCCCCCGCCCCGCACAATTAGGTTCAAAAACAATGGGTATCTCAGACATTTTCATTTCTTCTAATATTTTGTACTCACTGAAATTTCTGTGGAATCCCCCCCCCAATTGATTGTATTGTTAGGTCATAGGCATAACACTTCAATTTTCTCTATGTGAACAGGCTTCAAGTGTGGGGGAGGCTATCAACTGTTAAAGAGTTGGATTAACAGGACTAATATTATAATCTTATGTAATTAGCTTCATCTTCATTGGTTTCCAGAGTTGAGTTCAGTTCCATACTGTTTTGATTTATCTGATATTTTTGTAAACAAATGGTCTGGTAGCAATGTTCTCTCTAAGATGTAGAATCCTGTGAGCAAAAATCCTACTTTGTGAGCTATTGGCATTAAAGTTGTGAGCAAGCAATTTGGCTGCTGCATAAATTAGTTTGCTCTGGAGCCATCCTTCCTGAGCGGAGACAAAAATGTGTGAGCCGGAGGCTAAAAAACTGTGAGCTAGCTCACAGTAACTCAGCTTAGACGGAACATTGTCTGGTAGGTGCTTGATTATCATTCCATATGGTTATCAAAGTATATATACAAGGTAATGCTATCAATAGAGTCTTTAGATGAATGAGAGTGGGTTTTTTCCCCTTTCCCTATTGTCTGCATTACTGGAAACTGAAACTACAAAGTGAAGTGCAGTGCAAGGTTTGGAACTGTAAAGAGTATAGATAATAAAAATATGCATTTGTCAACATTAGTTTCACATCAGTAAAGTTGCAGTAGACATTATGGGTTGGATCCTAATATTCTGTCCAGCTAGTGGTAAAGCTTTCTGCCAGCACAAAGGGCCTTATTCTGGTGGGAGATGCATGTTCTGATTGAAAACTCCATTGCCAGCATAATGTAGCCATAGGATTCAAACTTATATGTATAGTATGCATATAAATAAAATAAACTGTATGTGTAATTAACATAGTATTAATTTCATATTAAAGCTCTATAATGTGCACCTGGAAAATCAAAAAGTGAGAATCAACGCTCTGAGGAATACCAGGGTTAATCCAAAATATAAATTGCAAATCATATTTACAATTAAACTAAGTGGTGCTGAGAAACTGGGGCATATTGTTATCTCATCATGACTGGCACATCTCTGAAGCACTCTTCCAGATGGAGCAGTCAAATGTGAAAATCTTGTAAGCACATTGAGGAAAAGCAGTTTCAGAAAAGTAAGAAAAGGGCACTAAGTTATCTTATAAGCATACACAGGATAATTCAATGGCCAGAAAATGAGCATTTTACTTTTTACTTCAATAAACCCAAAATGGACTCAGATTACATAAGTATTACATTTTTTAAAAAAAAAAAAACCCACTTTTTCTTCATTATGCACATTCAGCGCATGAAGGAAGTGGGAAAGTATGAAATGTCTATTCTTAGTGCATCTATGAAAAGAAAACCCTGCATAAGTTTTGTAGAAGGATTCCAGATCCACAACTGGGTGTATATTATCCATATTATTGGCCTAATATTTCAAGCTGATTTTCTGCTTACAGTTCATGTCAGCACCTAAACTGTTATATTCAACCTCTTGAAAATGTCTTCAAGAGATAAAACACTCACACAGATGCACATGTGTGTGTGCATATTATAATCCTTCTAAAGTCAACTGTTCTTCTATAATGTGGTGATATTTATAGCACACTGATGGATTTCAACTGTTTTGTTTAATTTGACTGGGTTGTTAGCAAGACATTAACACAGAGGATAGACTGGATTTTTTCTAAGAGGTAATTGTGTATCTTTGGAGAATTCATTCACCAACTCATCAAGCAATTGGACATTTAGATCCTTGGAATATTTATCTCTAGTGTACATTAAGGAGAGAAATGGCTACTCATCTCTGCATCCTTTGGCAATTGTCCAAAGAAAGACAGATGTTATGCTACTCTGGTGTCTTCAATAATTTCTTTTATTTGCATTTGAAGGGAAATTTTTATCCAACAATCTGCAGGCTGCCAACGTATGTGTATTTTTACTGATTAAAACATCAATTTTTCACCATAGATAAAGATCTGGCTTTATTTCTCAAATGAGTTGTGGGGAGCATATAACACTGGAAGCAGACTAGGCCCATGAATCATAGTCATGATTGGCATTTTCATCCATTTCACCAGTCTGATTCAATGATTTCGTATCAGATTTAAATCTAAAAGAGCTTGATTCAGATTATTGTTGTGCAGTTGAGTCATTACAGAGAAAGTGTGCATGCATACAAAAGCTTATATCTTGAATAAACTTTTGTTGGTCTTAAAGGTGCCACTGGACTCAAAATTTGTTCTACTATGTGGTATGTTATCTTCTGAAAAACACAGAACTATACTTTTAGCTAGATACCATTTCATCATACTTGTGATTTCTCTCCCCCCCTCACCCAACCTGCATCAGTCCTGTTGGGATGAAAATGTTCTTTGCACTTGGAATAGTTGGTAAGAGGGCCCCCACAGTGGTCTGCTGAAGCAGAGTCTCTTGCCCATGAGTACACATTAGAATGATGATCAAAGACTCATGGCATTTGATCCCAGAATTCTGTATGTAACTTTATACCTGAAATTTTTACATTATGAGGCAACCATGGAGAGCTACTATGGATAGCGGCCACATTACTAATGAAGAGTTCATTAACACCCCCCCCAATGTGACATTTGCCTGATCCAAAGTAGCCAGTCAGGGCAAAAATGAGCATAATCCAAGTACCGATAAAGTAAACATTTTTTTAAGCAATGGTTCAACAGTCAAATAACTCATAGTCATGTGCATATTTGACAAAACAATTCCTTCAAACAGGCAGGATCCAGTTTGCAATTCAAAGGTCTGACATTCAACATTCATGTACATAACTTACTTATACATTTGTGGATATACGCCAGAACAGAAATCATTCAGTTCTGAATACCTCAAGAACCAGCCCTTCCATCACTCTTTACCCAAAAATATATTATAATTCTCTGCAATTATTCCCCAAATTTCCCATTTGCTTCCAAATTTTGTTAAGGCTGCAATGAGGAATGGGAAAATGGTACATCTGAAAGTAAAAAGATGTGCATCTCCAAAACTGCTGTCTTATGTCAGTCAAGCCTTATTTCCTCCTCCAGCTTATGAGACTTCAAAATATTTGCTGATGTTTTGGCCAGTTTCACATGAACTTAATTGCATGAAGCAATTGATATCCCCCTGCAGCCAAATTTCTCAATTCTCTCTCCCTCTGGAATGAACTCCCGCCACAACAAACATTTCAGTAATGACACAGCAACCCTCTAGACTACATGGTGATGTAAACGGTAATAAAAAGCATGCATCAATATGCAGAACATCCTCTGGAGACTTGTGAGAAACTTTCCCTTCATTATTTTTAATCAAAGGTTCTCCATTTGCAGCTTAAGGTCACCCCAGATCTTCAAACACCATTGGGGCAATTTCCAGACATTTGTCAGTTAACTGGGCTAAAGAATTCAACACAGTACACTGTGGCTATGAATACCAACTTTTCATGTGTCAAAAGTCTTCACATGGGAATGGATTAGGGGCTTCACAGGAAAGACTAGCTGGCTGGACAGTTTTAGGATTTAGAACAAGTTATTTATCCTTGTGTTCCTTTAATTCCTCTCCTGGGTTGATGGCAGAAGGTGTCAATGACCCACAAATACCTAGTAAAATTTAAAAAAATCCATGGGGACTATAATGGAAAAGACTTCATGCCTGGAGGTCTGCTGGTAAGTCATAAATGAAATTTGGCAGCATAAGAGAACTCACAAAAGTGCCAATTTTAAAGGTCCATTTACTTTGCAATCTCTTTTTTGCTAAGTAGACTTTCCTGGAGTTAGTAGTTTTAAAAGGATATTGTCAAAATAATAATTATACCTCAGGTTTTCAAAAGTTCCCAAAGTACTTAAGTATCACATTCCCACTGGAAGTACATGGAATGCCAAGGCTGGTTGTCTAAAAAAAAAGTGACTTTGTCATTACTAAGACATTAGCAAGACATGAAGAACAAATGATGTTGCCATTCTGTTTCTCAACAGAAGTGCACTTAGTATTTAAAGCCTTTAAAATTCTTGGGAGGGAAGTGGCTGGTTTCAGGCCAGTTGCACTCAACAGTCCTTGCTTGTTTCTGTTTCTATAGAGTTCAAATGGCTCAGAGGCAGTTAGGTAGGAAATGAGTTTGCTTAAAACTTGATCAGTCTTTGTCTAGTTCACATAAATAGGAGATGGTGGCAAGATTATTTCTAAACTATAAGAATTCAAAACTGCAAGCAGGTAGTGGATGGGGCTGTATGACTTCAGCAAGTGTCAGAGGCATAAAATTACATATGCTACATATAAGGCCCGTGCCAGGTTTTTTTGCACACTAGGTGAGGCTACCTTTTGGTGCCCCCCCCCAATGCACCCACCAATTTTCAAACATAAATGCATTTTAGGAAGAATGAAAAACACAAAATTTGAAATTACTAATTTCTTTTTTAAATTTTTTTTGAGAACAAGTAATACAATCTCTGATTTTCTCTCCCAAAAAAACACAAATCATAAAGCATTTTGAAAAATCCTGTTAATTGTGATGTTGAAATTTAAGTCTGTAATGTACCCGGAGCGGAACGTGGGTCCAGGCCAGCCATGTGCCAGACACGTGGCTGGATGAAGGGCCTGAGCTTTGCTCCTGAAGACAATGGACAGTAGGATCCAAGCTCCCTTCCAACCGGGGGACTAGGATCCAGGTAGTTAATGCAATCAATGTGTATAATCCAATCACTAGTGTGTGTGTGTGTTGGGGTGTGGGCTTCTTGGGGGATATAAGCCGGCCTGCGAGCTGGCTTAAGTTGTCTTGTTCTCAACCTTGAAATAAAAGTATGAGCTGATTTCACTCTACGGAGTCATCAGTCTCAGTACTTTTCACTGGCGACGAAGGTGGGATTCTACCTCCCATGAACAGAGACCACGTATCAAGCATCGCATCGAGCCCTAGCAACAAGCGCACAGCACACTGCTCTGCTTCGTGCCCTGTTTCTCCGGTAACAGCTCACCACACTGTTCCAGGCACTGCGAACCCAACCACTGACTCCAAGCACAGCCTCACATCGCCTCAGCCTGCCACTGCTGCACCCGAGCAACCGCCACCTACTACACATGCTGCTACGATGGCTGACGGTGGTAACAAGAGTTTCCCAAAGTTCAACGTCTCTCACCCCAACCAATGGGAGTCGTGGCTTGAGACTCTCGAAAACCATTTCACCATCAATGCCATCATGGATCCCAGGATGAAGAAGGCCCACCTCCTGAGGTACTGCGGGATCGAGACTCTGCTCTTGCTGAAGGACCTGGTAGCTCCTCTGCAGACTAACGATGTGGCGGCAACATACACTGCCCTGATAAAGGTGCTCACAGACCATTTGGCCCCGAAACCCACCAAGTTCACAGAAAGGATGGACTTCTTTGCAAGAGTTCAGGGACCAGACGAGTCATCCTCGGAGTTCCTAGCAGGGCTACATTGGGCCGTGACCAGATGTGCCTTCTCCAACCTCACTGAAGCCCTCTTGAACCAATTCCTGGTAGGAATCAGGGAGCACAAGCTATGGAGGAAGCTCATCAGCAAGGACAACCTCGATTTGGACAAGGCGATCCAGGAAGTGGCGGCCTATGAGAAGCTGCACTCCGACCGCCACGCCAATGCAGTCCACCTCGTTCAACAGGCTGCAGGCTCCAACGTCTCCAGCGATGAAGAGGTGCACCAGGTCCACTGATGCCCACCCCAGTGCACTCAACATGGAAAAGGGCCATCTTCAGCCAAAGCACCAAATTCCGTGGCTTGTGCTAGCTGCAGCAATGTTCACAAGCGCTGGACCTGCCATTTCCGCAATGCCATCTGCCAGACATGCAACAAGGCTGGGCGCATCGTGAAGGTCTGCTGTTCCAAGGGGCAGTGCCAGCAGACCACAGCACAGCTCAACACAGCAGATCTCTGCACCATTTTGGTCCATCACCAACAAACGGTATGTAGCTTGACCCCAGATGGCCCGGACAAGGTGCATGCGACTGTCCAGATAGAGGGGTCCCCCTCTCTGATGGAAATTGACTCTGGCTCGTCTTTTTCCATCATCTTGGTCGAAACCCTCCATTGCCTATGCCCAAAAGGGAGACCCCGGTTGCACAAGCCACAGGGTCTCACATTGCGGGACTTTAATAAAAGCCCTGTGGCGGTCCAAGGCTGGGGCAAGTTCAGGGTCCAGTTCAAGGGCTTTTCAGGTCTGCTGGATCTGTTGGTGGTGGACGGGTGCCTCACCAGCTTATTGGGACTGTCCTGGTTCAAGATCCTGGGCCTCAAGATAATGGGAATCAATCAGATCCGGACGGCGGATTTTGAGGCCGTTTGCAGAGACTTTTCCAAAGTGTTTGACGGGAACTTGGGGAGGTACACTGGGGGCCCCATCTCCCTAGACCTTGACCCGACCATGCACCCCATCCGCATCAAGGCCAGTGTCCCTCCCATTGCAATGCGGGCCAAAATAGAGACGGAGTTCGATTGCCTGGTCGAGCAAGGGGTGCTGGAGTCAGTCGCATCCACGCACTGGGAAACCCCCATAGTCACGCCGGTTAAACTGAACGGTGACGTGAGGATATGTGCAGATTACAAGTGCACCCTCAATAAGGCCTTGCAGGACCACGCTTATCTGGTCCCAGTGGTGAGCCATGTCCTAGCCTCCCTTGCGGGGGCCAAGGTCACACCAGACCACCAGACGCCTCAAATGGTCTCCCCCAGGGTCCTGAGATGGTCCATCTTTCTGGCAGGGTACTCCTATTCCCTCACCCATCAGCCCAGTAAGACCATGGGCCACATGGATTCCCTCAGCTGCCTACCCCTGCCCATCATGGACCCTGACCCGGCTCCCACTCACATGGTCACCCTCTTGGAAACACTTCCTGACCAGCGGGTCCATGTACGGGAAGTGGCCCGTCTCTCAGCCCGGGATAAAATCCTCTGCTGGGTCTTGGACTGGGTGGGGAGCAGGTTGCCTGTGACCAAGGAGGGCCCCAAGTTCACTCCATTTGTAATGAGGAAACATGAACTGTCAACATACAAAGGATGTTTGATATGGGGAGGCCGGGTGGTGATTCCGGCTCCCCTCCAGCAGCACGTCTTGGAGGCTTTGCATGAGCACCACCTGGGAGTGGTACAGATAAAGGCATTAGCAAGGAGCTACGTCTGGTGGCCAGGCCTCAATCGGGACATCAAGGACAAGGTGAAACAGTGTCAGCCCTGCCTCAGGCTCCGGAGAGAGCCTGGGAGTCCTCCCACCGCCCCTGGTTTCGGCTCCACCTGGATTTCACGGGGCCATTCCAGGGGCAACTCTTTTTCATTCTGGTTGACTCCTATAGCAAATGGCTTGAGGTCGTTCCAGTGCCATCCACTTCCTTGAGATCAGCCATCAAAGCCATGTGGCGGATCCTCAGCACCCAAGAACTGCCGGACACTCTGGTGATGGACAATGGCACCACGTTCGCATCCGGGGAGTTCCAGAACATCACTGCTTATTACAGGATCCGGCATGTGCCTTCCGCTCCGTTCCACCCCTTCGCTAATGGCCAAGTGGAACAGATGGTCCAGACTGCCAAGGACACACTCCGCCAGCTTGACTCCCCGGACTGGGAATACAAACTGACCTCCTTCCTTTTTGGACAACGCATCACCCCACACTACACCATGGGATGCAGTCCAGTGCAGCTTCTCTTTGGTCGCCACCTCACAATGCGCATAGACTGGCTACACCCGGACCGGGCCCCGGAATGCAAACCAGGCACTGAGGACCAGGAAGCCGCCCAAGGGTTCTTCCCAGAAGATCCCGTATATGCTCAGAACTACACCAGAGGCCCGCAGTGGATCCCAGCATGGGTGGTAAGGGTTAGGGGCCTCCGTTCATACAAGGTCTCCTGTGAAGATGGCACCGTGCTCCATTGCCACATCGACCAACTCTGTCACCGTGTGGAGCCTCTAGAGCTGGATGACTCTGAGGAGCCTGAAGCCCTGGAGGCCATGGAGCAACAACCTCCCCCTATGTCCCCCAGACCAGCGGAGACCCCAGCCATGGCACCCATCAACCAGTCTCTGGGAGCCCCGACCGCCACGAACAGGTCCTCAGTGGCAACGCCACCTTCGCCGGCACCAGTAAGCTCCCTGTCCAGAATAGCGGTGCCAGCGTCTCTGACAGCCCCAGTGACACGCCACTCCATGAGGGAAAGAAAGCCTCTGGCTTACTTAAAGGACTATGTCTGTGGCTGTCTTTTGGACCAAGGGGGGGAGGAGTGTAATGTACCTAGAGCAGAATATGGGTCCAGGTCAGCCATGTGCTCGAACCAGTTCCAGCCAGTCCGACATGTGGCTGGATGAAGGGGCTGAGCTTCGCTCCTGAAGTCAATGGACAGTAGGATCCAAGCTCCCTTCCAATCGGGGGACTAGGATCCAGGTAGTTAATGCAATCAGTGTGTATAATCCAATCACGAGTATGTGTGTGTGTGTGTTGGGGTGTGGGTTTCTTGGGGGATATAAGCCGGCCTGCGAGCTGGCTTAAGTTGTCTTGTTCTCAACCTTGAAATAAAAGTATGAGCTGATTTCACTCTATGGACTCATCAGTCTCAGTACTTTTCACAGTCTCCTTCCATTTCAGGCACATCAGAACCTAATTTTGCATGCCTTTTCTTTAGTAAATGTTGTCACCAATTCCTTTAGGTCAAGCACTGATGCTTCAGCATGTTCATTTGAAATAGTTGCCAAACCAAGTGGTCTCTTTTGCAGCATTGTCGAACGTATGTGTGTTTTTATAAGTTTGAGTTTTGAGAAACTGCATTCACCACTTGCCACTGACACTGGAAGTGTGAGAAGGATCCTTAGAGCAACAGAAACATTAGGCATACTATCCTGGAGGTTTTGTTGCAGTATGAAGAGAAGTACTCTTTGTGGTGGCATAGACTTTGGAAGTCTTTCAGCTACTGATTGCAGTTCACAACACAGATCACCAGCATCAATATCTTTGTTTCCATTGTGCATCAATGCTTGTTCCAAATTCTTGCAAGCCTTATGTATATCTTCTGGGCATTTTTTGTTAATACTGTATATATCATACAGGAAGCCAAAGAGGGAATTATAGTGTTGTAGTTGTTGGAATCTCTCTTCAACTGATTGTATGGCCACATCTGAGACAGCATAATAGAAATTCACTTTGAATTTTTGCTTTGGATCTTGTGGTGCCTCTTCTGGGGCCTCATACTCAAATTGCTTTTTCTTCCTCCTTTGTCTTTGTTCTGTCTCAAAGTTTGGTAGTATTTCTAGTTCTTTTGCAATCTCAGTAGGAGCAACCAAAAATTGTTCAAAAACCTCATCACATGTACAGTTTACAAGGTAGTCCTTGGTTACTTGTAATTGGCTTGTAGCTAAATTTAAATCAGCTTCCTTATTTTGTAGTAGCTTGCTTGTCAGATTAATTTCAAAAAGGATTTTGTACCATGTAACAAGAGATACCACAAATTTGAACTTACTAATTGCATCAGCAAGAGCCTTAGCTTCAACTCGAGAATCACTTGTGGATAATTTTTGTAGGCTTGGGTCATTAAAGATCTCCATTAAAGCATCATATATACTACCAAGATGATATCTCAGTGGTTTCAAAGCATCAATCCGACTCTCCTATCAGGTTTGACTTAGTGGCTGGTACATGGCTAGTTAGAATTTGCCAACAATGAGTTGATGCAGAGAAATAATTATAGATCTGCTGGACCAACATGAAGAAACTTGTTGCTGCCAGGCAACACTTAGCAGTATCATTGACTACCAGGTGTAAAGAGTGTGTGCTGCAGGGCACAAAAAAGGCACGTGGATTTATATCCAGGACTCTTTTGTACTCCATGTTCTTTACCTCTCATGTTACTCCCATTATCATAACCTTGACCATGCAGATTCTCAAGTGGTAATCCCATTTGCTCAAGCAGTCCAAGAAGAGTTTCTGTCATAAAGGCACCTATAGTCTCCTTTAGTGGAACAAATCCCAAGAAATGTTCTCTTATCATAACCTCAGGCTCAGACATCTCAGTATCTGGTGGCTTGATTACACTGACAAAACATACAATCATTGTCATTTGTTTAATATGAGTAACATCAGGTGTGCAGTGCAGAATAACTGAGTAGTATTTGGCTGAGTTTACATGTGCTAAAATGTTCTGCCTTATAGTACTGCCAAATAGCACTGGTTAGAAGCTCTATAAGCTCATTTTGGATGTCTTTTCCTGGGTCATGAACCATGGTTTCAGCATCTTTAACTCTGCACACATGTTCAGTCATGATAGGGTCAAAAAGGGCTAAAAGTTCAACAAGCTTCAAAAAAATTCCATTGTTCTCACTGTACAACTTTTCAGTTGTACCACAGAATGCCAGGTTTTGCATGCCAAGAAATCTGACCATGGCAATCAAGCGTTCCAAGACCTGTCGCCAATATTGCTCTTCTTCCCCAATTTTCTGCTGGTTGATATCATCATTTGTTTTTCCTTTCCTTAAGCACAGTTCAAGTTCTCTCCAGGCCTGGTAGCTGTCTAAATGGAGAGTACTCCTCTCATGTATAGACAGAATTGCTCCAATTTTCTTCCAGTCTTTTGGACCTGGGCCTTGTAGAGCTGTTGTAGCACCATCTCTTTTGCTGAACAGCCTACAGCAAAAACAAAAAACCACATCTTTTGTGTTGGAATATATCAGCTATTGACGGCACACTTCACCATTTGCCAGTCTCCTTTTGTAGTAGACTGGGGAAAATCTTCTTTTTTGGTAGTCTTTTGGGAAATTATATGATACAACTTGCTGTGGTCCACGTTGAACTATAAGCTGTCACAAATTATCACTGCAATACTTAGGCCAGTCAGCAGGGTCACTGTAATTCAAGCCAGGTGTCAGGTTCCTGCCCCGGTCCCGGAGGTGCCCCGCCCGTAGCCGTGGTTTCGAGGCTCGCGGGCGGAGCGCCGGCCCTGGAGGTGGGGCCGGGGGGTAAGTTGGGGTTAGAGGTAAGGGCCGCAGAATGGCCAGACCTCCTGGCCCCCGGTCCAGGGAGACCTCTTGCGGAGACGTTCTCTCTCGCGCGCGTGTCACCGTAGCGAGTGAGTCCCTGAACCAATCTTCCTCCCCGGCCCTTCCTTTCTCCCCATCCTTTATTCCCCCGGTCCCCCCTCCAGCACCGCCCCACCGCTCCACCAGCCGCCACCCTCTCTGGCTCCACCCCCCTTTATTAACCAAGACGCCCTCCTCCTTCCGGGAAGGCTGTAGGTGTGAGGCCGGCGGCAGTCTTGTCGGCCAGGAGGCCACGCCACCGGAGCCATCATCCGTTGTTTCCTCCTTGGCGGCCCCTCCTCCTGGTGCCACCCGCGCGGCCCGACCCTGGGGCCTCGCCCGCCCCGTCACGGTCCTTGCTGTTGCTGAGGAGCTTCTCCCAGGAGATCCTGGGAGCGTTTTCTTGGCCCGGCCGTTGTCCGTCGGCTGGTCCCTGCTCCTCCGGAGTTTGTCGTCGGGTAAGGATGGGGGCGGAGGTGCGGTTGGGTGGGGTGGCCCCCCCTCCAGGCCCGGGGATCCATGACACCAGGCACCATACCAGCTTCTTTTGTAGCCATCGCAGTACTCTCAGTTTCCTCAAAATCCTCAGTTTCCTCTGTGTGTTCCATGGGAATATCTCCAAATTGTGTGACTTTTTCCTCAGAAGTAATACCACTTGTCATCAGAGCAACATCAATTGTTGTAGGAGCTTCCCCAGCGGTAGTTTCACCAAGGGAATCATCATATTCTTGCTCTTTACTTTTTTTGTGTGCAAAGGAATTTCTGGAGGGACATCTTTTGCTTGGCTTCCTCCTTGGCTCTTTCTGCCTTTTGTTTGCGGAACTGAGCTCCAGATAGGTTCTTTTATCAGCCATAACTCTCTATAAAAATGACTAAATTTATAACATTACTTTAAGATTAGGAAAGATGAAAATTGATGGTGCTCCACTCTCCTCAAATCCAGTAGGACTCTACGCCACCTCCTCACTGGTGAGTGCTTCTAAACCCTGTCCTTCTAAGCTAGTTTGGCGCAGGCCAGCCCCCCCACACACACACACACTAGACTACATTGAAAACATAAGGAAAGGAAAATCAGTAGAAAAATACCCCCACATCCATCCCCATTCTCACAGAAACCAAGTTGCTTAGTGCCATTAGCTTTCCAATTCCAGCTGGAGATGCCCGGAACTGAAACAAGAACAAAGCCAGAAAAAAGAACTAGGCCAGGCAATACACTAGGACAAGAGAAGGCCTGGACAAGGTGTAGCCTAGAGCAGGCAGCAATCAGCAGGCCTCACCACCAGACCAGTCAAATAAACTCAATGGGGAAACAACTACTCCTAGATCCCCAGGTAGGCCATTAAGCTATCCCACCACCAGGCCAGAAGAAAGATGCCTAGCCTAGTGCAGGCTGCAGCCACAAGTACTCACCAGAAGCAGACCACCAGCCCACCCCCTCAGACACCCTCCATGACAGTAAAAACAACAACAGTAAAATTAGAAAACGTGCCAACTTGGTGTCAGCAGCTGCAAACAGTTACAAAACAAACCTGATAAATACACACTTTCAAAGCTTAATGTGTCTTTTCTCAAGCAATAGTCTTTCAGATTTGGAACGGCTAACCATTAAAATACTGGACAAATTCCTGGAAGGATGGAGTTCTCAAACCAATCAACCAGGTTAGCTAAATGGAGTGTCCAGGTAGGGTTACCAATCTCCAGGTGGGACCTGGAGATCTCCCGCTTTTACAACTGATTTCCACATGACAGAGATCAGCTCCCCTGCAGAAAATGACTGTTTTGAAGGGCGGACTCTGTGGCATTGGACCATGCTGAGGCCCCTCCAACCCAGACCTGGCAACCCTAGTTGAGAAACAGTCTACCTCCAATACTCAGAATTGTATAGGAACAGAACAAGTCCAACTGCTAAGCAGTCCAGGCTTAATTCCCCAGAGAAAGACCACAAAGTAGCCAGCATAGCTCATCAAGGGAAACCCCTTCCCCAAGACAGCAATGCAGAAACTTTTTTAAAATCAGGACTAATAACAAACAACAACCTTGAAGCAAGTAAGCTTTCAAGTTCCCCAAAGGTCTTCACTCCACTGAACATCCAACCTAACAAATAGCAATGAGAATATACATATTCTTCCTTACCTTGCAAAGTTTCAGGTAACCCCAGTACAAAGTTATAACATCACTGCTTGTTTATTTTTAAACCCCAAAGAGGCCACACCATAGATCTCTGCAGGCCAGGGCATTATGGCACTGGCTGGGCTGAAGTCCAATGAGTGGCACCTCAGAGACTAACAAGAATGGGCGGGGGCGGGGATGGGACAGATTAGGATCCCAGAGGCCCAGCTCCCTTCCTTCCTCCCTTTCTCCTCTCTCTCCTTTAACAATCACACTTCCTATTAGCCAATTTTAACCCTTAACTCATTTTTAAATTTAACACTTCTGCAAGTAATTAGACTTGCAAGTAACAAACACAAGCCTAGATTAAGGAACTCAGATCAACAGGAAGGCACTCTAGAAAGGAAATATAAGTTTAAAAATAAAGGAGTTTTCTCCACCTTACCACATTCAAAGCATTTTTTATTAGGTACAAGTGCAATAAACGAAACTTGTTGATATTAGAGAATATCAGAGCGAAGGCAGCAAATAACCACGTTTTAAGCTGCACTGCAGCAAAACAAATACACTGGTAACTGTTTTACTAAAAGCATCCATCTCTCCTCCTCAATGAAATTTCAAATTACAGGCTGTGAACTACTTAGCTTGGGGAAGCCTCTCAGCCTCCCTCCCTCATTAAAAAGCAAAAATACCTCTGGAGGCTCATCATCCTACAGAAGCAGCGGCTGTAGAAAATGGGTTAAAATATCCCTGCAGCTAATTATGCACCTTTCTTGGATGGAGACTCGGAGTTCCTTCGTATCGCTCTCCTAATTGGTGTGCGAGGTTCGGGGTAGGGGGGAGGAAGACTGATGGCCTGGGGTGCATGTCCGCCATGCCTCCACCTGCCAGGCCCTGGCCCCTGCCCTCCTGCCCGCCCTCCTGCAGCCTTGCAGAAAGTTGCAGAGAGGAAAGGGAGCAGCCCCAGGAGGTCACTGCTAGCAGGTGATTTACCCAGGCCTGGAAAAGGGTGCATGGGATTGGAAGACAACTGGGTGGGGGAAAGCAGGCAGTCAAGCAGGTGGGCAGGTGGGGGAGGCCCAGGGGCACAGGCAGAAGCCAACAGGATGCATCCTGCCACAACCAGCCACAGCCACTGGCCTTGCCGGTCCAGCAGCAGCACCAGGCCAGCCACTCAAGGTCCTAGTCCTACCTCAAGACTCAGCAGCCAGCCTCCCCCACCACCCTTGACCTGATTTGCCCCCCCAACCCCATTGCTCTGAGTCCCCATGGCAAAATGACCGCCCCCCACCCCACTACTCACCTGAGTCCAGGGACACTGGGGCCTAGGAACTGTGCTTCAGCTTCAGTTGCCGAAAACAGCTGTGGCGACTGCATGGACAGTTGAAAGTGGCAAACTGTGCTGCGATTGCAAAGGAGGGCCCAACAACGTGGAGTCCTTTGGTGGCAACTGCAGGAGGATGAGGACGACGACGTGCACCACATGTGCTCCCTTCCAGAGTGCTCAGGGGTGGTTGGACTCAGAGCAGGGCTTCTGGCAGGGGCGGGGAGGGGCAGGGCGGCAGGTTGGTGGGGTGCCTTCATAGGATGGCGCCCTTAGGCAGTCACCTAACCCTACCTCTAAGGAATCACCGTCTCTGGCTACAGAACCTTAAAAAGCCTTTACTGATCAGGGAGAACATGAAAACATCTTTCCAACATAGAGTTTTCTATACTGGGGAACAGCTAGGTTCCAGTCCAGTAGAACCTTAGAGACCAACATGATTTTTGGAGTATAAGCTTTTGAGAGTCAAAGCGCCATCATTTTATACTTCAAAACTCTTGTTGGTCACAAAGGTACTACTGGACTCAAATCTAGCTGTTCTGCTGTACACCAACAACAGGCTATTGTCTGAAATTATGTTGAGGAACTATTTTATGCATTAGAGCATTGCTGAATAATTTCTTTACTGCAGGATGAAATTACACACATAAGGAACAAAGTTGGATGGAAGTCTACTATCACTTTAGAGATCAACAAAGTGTTTGAGTGTCAAAGCTCCTTCATCAGGCAAAGAACAGTTTGACCATATCAGCTGCTGTCTATGTGAAATTAGGACAATTCTGATTTGATTCAAGAGTTCAAATTTCTCAGAATGAAGCTGTGATCATTCCTTTCCCAGAACTATATTAATGAAACTTGATAGAAATAAACATCTGTTGTGGGGTATATTGTGTACAAGACAATTTTTGTAGTAGTGAAACTCCCCGCATTGACATTTTAAAAACTGCATTATGTGAAATTTTCCACAGTAGATTTTTCCTCACCAGGTGCAAACCTGAAGTTTTCTCCTTCTTACCCTGCATTTTCAGAATCCCCAGTTTTAGTGAGTTCCAAAAATATGGGGTAAAAAGGAGAAAACTTTGGATTTGCGCCTAGTGAGGAAAGATCTACTGAGGAAATTTTCACATAATGCACAGTTTTTAAAATGTCAATGCGGGCAATTTCACTACTGTGGAAATGGTCTGAGTGGCAAATGAATGGCATAAAATAAAATTTTAAAATGGAAAGTTTGCCAAAGGAAATAGGTAGGGTGAAAATTGTCTCTTTAACCATGTACCAAAATTAAAAGGAAATTAATACATATTTGCGCATTCCTTTGTGAATGAAGCCTCCCATTTTTTCACATTCTACTGTCCAACAATGGAAACTCAGAAACCATAGATAAAAGTTTGTTGCAAGAGGCACAGTAATCTCACTAGCTACTGCTATTAAACCAGTAGAAAAGAGGAAGAGTCCAGTAGCACTTTAAAGGCAAACAACATTTGTGGTAGGGTATGAGCTTTTGTGAGTCAATGCTCCTTTACTGAACCAGGTAACTGGTTGCCTGCAATGCAATCCTCAGCAGAATTACAACCTTCTAAATTCATTGATTGTTTGCACTGATAACCACTACAGAACTTCATATTCTTCTTAGCTGTGTTAACCATTTCCAGCTATATCGGGGGTAAGCAGTCCCTTGTACATGTGCAGACCATTTTTCTTGACAACCAGGACCATATCTTTGCCTGAGCAACCAAGGCACTGGGGGATCCTACCCCTATCCTCCCATTCCACTGAGCAAAGTTTGAAGCCTTCCTCCAAGCTAAAGAACCTCCTTTCAGCACAAGTGGCTCTTCTCTTGGAGGAAGACCCCCTAAGTTGGACAAAGGAATCTTAGACTTTGGAGGATGATTGGATCCAACCATTGGGAGCACTGTTGAAACCAGAAGTGCAACAGAAGGTGATCAATATGGCTGATGCGCATCATTGCTTCCTAGAATTGCACAGCCACCAGCTGATTCCAAGGTGATTCACTGAGATGATGGCAGTACCACTGGGGCTTGGCTTGCCCCAAGTGTTTCTTCCCAAGTATGACACTAGGTATCCTCCTCCATTTATTATTATTATTATTTGCCACAATACCAATTAGTATCTTCTCAGATAGAGATTGCTTTTCCCCCCACACAGGCCAAAAAGGTTGCCTGCCCTTGAATTACATCATCACTCAGAAAACTAGGGTATAGTTCAGCTCAAAACATATTGAGATGGCTATCTTGGATGGCTGTGAACTAAGAATTTCTGGGGGGAAATAGTAAATAGAGGGTAACTATGTCAATGACACTCATCTTTTCATTTTGTTGGATAACATCCAGAAACCTTTGAATTATATCATGCTAGGGCTGAGAGTATAAGTCTGTATGTCCTTGATCTGCATTAAAGGAGGACATAGATTTTTCCCTGCAAGTTTCTTTTTGGTATCATTTTGAACAGCGTTTCTCTCTGGAGAGCATCAGTTGTCAGTATTAATGGTTTTAATGGCACTGATAGATTATATTTATGTTGGGAGAGGATTCAGGTGGTTCAGGCTAATATAAACTTTTCATGCATGTGTTAACCAGTCCTGATTCAAAAATCACCAGATCAGTCCTATTGATAACTAGCTAAGAACGGCTATCGCTACTGACCCATGTAATCCATATGAACCATGTATACTGTAGGCCTATTCTCAGGCAGAAGAATAGATATAAGTGTATTCTCATTATAGACCATTATAATGCTATAACATCATAACAATCTAGTTATTCCTGTTTATTTTTTATAAGCCCTCCAGTAGAGAGAGGGGGATAGTGACCATGAAAGGCCAAAGCAAGGAAAGTACAGGGCAAACTGCTCCATTCTCATGGCAAATGCCTCTACATTCACAGCAACAAGTAGAGTAACTGCGTGTGTGCATGACCAGCCAGTCAGACTCCAGCCCAGAAGATCTACACCAGGCATTGCAAGCCATGGTTGAGTGGCTCCGACTGAGTCAGCTGAAGTTAAACCCAGCGAAGACAGAGGTCCTGGGTCTGAGTCGGTGCAGTTTGGGGCTGGGGCTCCCCCTCTCAACCTTCGATGGGGTGTCTTCGGTGCCAGCGCCAGAGGTTAGGAGTTTGGGAGTGCTCCTGGACTCTTCACTAACTATGGAGGCCCAGATGGCAGCCATGGCTAAGTCGGCCTTTTACCATCTTCGGCTGGCTCAGCAGTTGGTCCCCTTTCTTGACTGCTATGATCTGGCCACAATGATCCACATGATGGTCACCTTGAGGCTAGGCTACTGTAATACTCTCTACATGGGGCTGCCTTTGTCGCAAATCCAGAAGCTGCAGCTGGTGCAGAATGCTGCAGCCAGGCTGTTGCTGGACCTCCCTAGGTGAGAGCACATCCAGCCTGTGCTGAAAGCACTGCACTAGATGCCAATAGCATACCAGATTAACTTCAAAGTGCTGGTTCTTACCTTTAAAGCCCTATATGGTCGGGGTCTGACATACCTCAGGGACCGCCTTTCCCCATATGTTCCCAACGGGCACTACGGTTGGGGACACAACATCTCCTGGTGACGCCGGGCCCCAAGGAGGCCAGGCTTACTGCAACCAGGGCCAGGGCCTTTTCAGTGGCAGCTCCTACCTGGTGGAATGAGCTCCCGGAGGAGATCTGGGCCCTGCAGGACCTTGCGTAGTTCCGCAGGGCCTGCAAGACGTAGCTCTTCCACCAGGCTTTTGAGTAGGGGCTGCCACTACTTTTACCATCACTATCTTTACCATCACTATTAACTGGTCCTGTGAGGAGTGAATGACAGTGCTGACACCACTGAACTGGGAGTACCATCTTTAAGATGCCATCTTTTATCGAAACATCTAGAGCATTTAATAGTGTAAAAAATTGGTTTTATGTTTTTATGTTGTTTTAACTTGTTTATGTATTGGCATATGCCCTATTTGTAAGCCGCCCTGAGCCTGCTTGCAGGGGGGGGGGCGCTATAAATCAAAATAAACAAATAAAATAAATAAATAGAATCATGTCAGTGTGGAAAAGGTCTGAGCCTAAAAGCCCATTCACAGAACCCTTTCAATACATTGCACTTGCAGTTTTGAGTCAGTTCTAATTACAACTTCTAGCTACAGTGGACCATCCTGAGATGGCATATAAATGCTGATGTCATGTGCACAATTAAGTGTAGCAAGGGTCTCTGCATGTCACTACAAAGTATGCAGAACGTAGGCCTATGTGACCAATCTTTATTAAAATGGTCATATATCAGCATAAGTCAGTTTGCATAGATCACAATAAAATATAGGTATGATACGAAGGGTAAACAATAATAAAATAAGTGAATTAGTATAATAATTATTAAAATTCTTCAATATGCAAAACTTTCTGATGGATTTTGTAAGCTAGGGTTGCTAGTCTCCAGTTCTCAGCAGGGGTTCCCCCGCTTTTGGAGGAACTGATTTGCCACCAGCCAGCTGGCCGCTCAGAG
The DNA here is from genome assembly GCA_029375565.1 of Gekko gecko. Classification (NCBI taxonomy): domain Eukaryota; kingdom Metazoa; phylum Chordata; class Lepidosauria; order Squamata; family Gekkonidae; genus Gekko; species Gekko gecko. The sequence goes on from JAPDNY010000006.1 coordinate 90,517,356, forward strand.
AAGCTCCACCCCCAAACAGGGACATCACCGGGGGACATCCCTGACATGTTGATGTCACTTGGAAGTGATGTCATCGCATCAGGGACATCAGGGGTGACACTCTAGTTTTTGGGCAAATTCTATAGTTTTGAAGGCAAAAAAACCCAGTTTTGCCCAAAAAATTAGAGTGTCACCCATCAACATCCCCTACCTAATGACGTCCTTCTGGGTGATGTCATTGCATGCACCAGAAGATCCCAGACCAGAGCCTGGATCCCCCCCACCAACAGCAAGGTAGGACCTACCAACAGAATTTCAAACTAAGAGCTGAAACTTGTGAGTTTTCGTCTATAAATAACGTTCTGGCATACACTGAATCTGAACTACCAAAATGTCTGCTAAGCAAAGGAAGGATGAGCTTAGAGTGAATCCATCAGCTTGATGTCTATACCTGGGAAAGTTTTAGAACAAATCATCAAACAGACAGTCCTTGAGCATTTAGAAAGGACGGCTGTGGTTACTAAGAGCCACCATGGGTTTCTCAAGAATATGTCATGTCAGTCAAACTTTATCTCTTTTTTTGAGAAAATTACTACCTTGTTGGATCAGGGGAACGCTGTAGACATCGTATATCTTGAATTCAGTAAGACTTTTTATAAGGATCCACACAATATTCTTTTTGAAAAATTGGAAAAATGTGGTTTGGATATGACTGGTTGACAGATCGCACCCAAAGGGTGCTTGCCAGAAGCAGAGCTGACCCAGCTGAGCTTTGAGAAGGAGTAGGAGATAAAGCTGCTAGAGGGGTGTGTGTTTTTTATTTACTTCCAGCTGAGGTGATTTAGCTGAGAGGATCCTGTGTGGGGGATTGTGTTTGGGACTGTGTGGGTGAGTTGTGAGTTGTTGCAGAGTCCTGGCTGCTTGAGATAGGGTGTGAAAGGGTCATTGTTTGACTGTAATTGAGTGCCTGGATGAATTTGAATAGCTGTTGGCCACACTGCCTGCTGGGGGAAGCTTCTATTTAAGGCAGGAAGCTTCTATTTAAGGCAGCACCTTGCCAGAAGCAGAGCTGACCCAGTTGAGCTCTGAGAAGGAGCAGGAGATAGAGCTGCTAGAGGGGTGTTTTTAATTTACTTTCAGCTGAGCTGATTTAGCTGAGAGGGTATTGTGTGGGGGGACTGTGTTTGGGAGTAGGGAGTGAGTTGTGAGTTGTTGCAGAGTCCTGGCTGCTTGAGATAGGATGTGAAAGGGTCCTTGTTTGACTGTAATTGAGTGCCTGGGTGAATTTGAATAGCTGTTGGCCACACCCTCTGCTGGGGAAAGCTTCCATTTAAGGCAGCACCTTGCCAGATACACAAGCTAAAGGGCTGTTGGCCTGTAGCTCTTAACCCAGGGACTCTGTAAGTAGCCCAGGAAGAGACAGAAAGCCAGGGCCCTAGTCTCCTTGGGTTCCCAGTAAGGTAAGTAGAGTTCTACAAGAAGAGCCACATAAATGAGAAGGGTTTTAAAAGGGGATTATGTATAATTATTATTTTAAAAAGCAATTATGAAGCCAGAACACCAGCAGGGGGTTGGGTGCTATCCAGTGTTTTGCACGGAGAGTCACATGTATGACTATCTGCTAATTGGACAGAAGTCTTGGGTGTGTGCCTGGTGCAAGGAGCTCCTGGTTCTCAGGGAATGAGTTTGCTCCCTTGAGGCCAAGGTGGCAGACCTGGAGAAGCAGAGACAGTCAGTTCGGTGCATGGAGAAGACTCTCAGGGACTAGTTAGAGATGTCCCACTCTGGATCTGGCAGCTGTCAGGGAGCAAGAGGGTCAAGAGGAAATAGGGCACCATGCTGCAGATAAGGGGAATGTGCCCTCAGAAGAGACCTCTTCTCTAGCTGGTGAATGGGTATCATTTTGCACTAAGGAACCACTCTTGTGCAGGGAGGGAAGGTAGTTGCTGATTCAGTCCTTAGGCAGGTAGGCAGCTGACTGGCTAACCTACATACTGACCGTATGGTGACTTGCCTGCCTGGTGTGAAGGTAGTAGACATTGCGTCTGTTCTAGATAGGCTGCTAGATAGTGCCAGGGAGGAGCCAGTGGTCATGGTACATGTTGGCACCAACCATGTGGGGAAATGCAGTCATGAGATCCTGGGGGGAAAAAATTAGGCTGCTAGGCAGGAAACTCAAGGCCAGGACCTCCAAGGTAGCCTTCTCAGAAGTGCTACCTGTTCCACATGCAGGGCCGGAGAGGCAGGCAGAGATCAGGAGTCTCAATGCATGGATGAGACGATGTTGTAGGGAGGAAGGGTTCAAGTTTGTTAGGCACTGGGATGCTTTTTGAAACAAAAGCAAGCTGTACAAAAGAGACGGTCACCACTTGTCCCAAGAAGGATCCAGGCTGCTGGCATTTAAAATCAAAAAGGTGGCAAAGAAGTTTTTAAACTGAATATTGGGAGAAAGCCAACAGGAGATGAAAAGTCTCTGGTTCGGGATGGCTCATCTCAAAGAAATGAAAGGGAAGCTGTTACTTTTCCACAAGGAAATGGATTAGAATTGTCGACTGAGACTGTGTCTAATGATATGGACTGACTGGCAAGGTCTCAAGGCAGCAAGAGGAAGGTTGTGGGCATGGAAAACTATAGGTGTTTATACACAAATGCTAGAAGTGTCCGAGGTAAAATCAGGAAATTGGAATGCTTGGTGTTGGGGGGCAATAGACATTGTGGGTATTTCAAAAAGTTGATGAGATGAGGAAAATCAGTGGGATACGGTGATTCCTGGTTATAAATTATATCAGAAGGATAGAGGGGAAGGGTTGGAGGTGGGGTGGCTCTGTATGTCAGAGAGGGTATACAGTCCAGTAAGACTGAGAGGGTAAGTGCTTCTGGAAATGCTATGGGTTGAAATAGTGGGCCCGAAAGGAAGCTTAATACTGCCCACCAGATCAAAAGATAGAGGAGAATTATAAAAAGATTAATGAATGAAAGATAGTGACTAGATGAAATAACTGTGTTGTGATAGGTGATTCTAACTACCCACACATGCATTCAAGCTGGGAAAAAGAGTTGGAGTTTCTAGACACTCTTAATGACTGTGCTATGGAGCAGATAGTCACAGAACCTACTTTTGTTGTTGTTCAGTCGCACAGTCGAGTCCGACTCTTCGCGACCCCATGGACCAGATCACGCCAGGCTCTCCTGTCTTCTGCTGTCTGCTGAAGTTTGCTCAATTTCATGTTCGTTGCATCAATGACACTGTCTAACCATCTCATCCTTTGCCGTCCCCTTCTTCTTTGACCTTCAGTATTTCCCAGCATCAGGGTCTTCTCCAGTGAATGCTCCCTTCTCATTTGGTGGCCAAAGTATTTGAGCTTCAACTTCAGGATCTGGCCTTCCAGGGAACAGTCAGGGTTGATTTCTTTTAGGACTTAATGATTTGATCTCCTTGCAGTCCAAGGGACTCTCAAGAGTCTTCTCCAGCACCAAAGTTCAAAAGAATCTATTCTTTGGCGCTTGGCCTTCCTTATAGTCCAACTCTCGCAACCATACATTACTACGGGGAATACCATTGCTTTGACCATGCGGACTTTTGTTGGCAGGGTGATGTCTCTGGTTTTTATCATACTGTTTAGGTTTGCCATCGCTTTCCTCCCAAGGAGCAGGTGTCTTTTAATTTCATGGCTGCAGTCACCATCTGCAGTGATCTGGGATCCCAGGAACGTGAAGTCTGTCACTACTTCTACGACTTCCCCTTCTATTTGCCAAGAAGTGATGGGGCCAGATGCCATGATCTTAGTTTTTTTGATGTTGAGTTTCAAGCCCACTTTTGCACTCTCCTCTTTCACCCTGAGCAAGAGGCTCTTTAGGTCCTCTTCACTTTCTGCCATCAGAGTGGTATCGTCTGCATATCTGAGGTTATTGATCTTTTCCGCAGCAACCTAGTAGCAGAAACTACTAGGGGAGAGGCAATCCTGGATCTGGTCCAAAGTAATGGCCAAGACCTGGTGAGAGAAGTAAAAGTGATTGAACCACTTGGGAACAGTGACCATAATGTTATTGAGTTCAACATTTGTATAAACAGGGAGTTGCCCAAAAAGACTGACACAACCACTTTTAACTTTAAAACGGGTAACTTCTCTGATATGAGGGGACATGTGAGGAAGAAACTGAAAGGAAAAGTAGAAAGGGTCAAAACTATCATGGATGCTTGGAGAATATTTAAAACTACAGTCCTGGAAGCTCAGAAAAATATATACCACAGGTTAGAAAAGGCACAAATAGGTATAGAAAAAAGCCTGCATGGTTAACAAAGTAATGGAAGTTGTAAAAGGTAAGAAGGATTCCTTTAAGGGGCGGAAGCTAGTCTCAGTGAGGCTGATAAAAGGGAACACAGGCTGTGGCAAATAAAATGCAATTCTGTGATCAGGCAGGCAAAAAGGGAATATGAGGAGCATATAGAGAAAAACATAAAGACCAACAATAAAACTTTCTTCAAATACATTAGAAGCAGGAAACCAGCCAGGGAGGCAGTGGGGCCCTTGGATGACGAAGGGGTAAAAGGAGTAGAGAAGGATGATAGGGAAATGGCTGAGAAGCTGAATGCATTTTTTGCCTCTGTCTTCACTGTGGAAGGTGAGAAATAGTTGCCCACTCCAGAACCACTGATTTCGGGAGGGGTGTTGAGAGATCTGAGTCAGATTGAGGTGACGAACAGGGAGGTCCTATGACTGATAGACAACTTAAAAACTGATAAATTGCTAGGCCCAGATGGCAGAAATCCAAGAGTTCTGAAAGAACTCAAATGTGAACTTGTGGATCTCCTGACAAAAAATATGTAATCTTTCATTAAAATCTGCCTCCATTCTTGAGGACTGGAAGGTAGCTAATGTCACTCCCATCTTTAAAAAGGGCTCCAGGGACATCCAGGAAATTACAGGCCAGTCAGTCTGACATCAATACCGGGTAAGTTGGTGGAAACTGTTATTAAGGAAAGAATTAGTAGGCACATTGATGAACAAAAACTATTGAGGCAGACTCAGCATGGGTTCTGTATGGGAAGATCTTGTCTCACTACCCTGTTAGTGTTCTTTAAGGGAGTGAAGAAACATGTGGACAAGGGGGGCCCAATAGATGTTGTTTACCTTGACTTCCAGAGAGCTTTGGATAAAGTTCCTCATCAAAGGCTCCTAAGTAAGCTTAATAGTCACAGGATAAAAGGACAAGTCCTCTCATGGATCAAAAACTGGCTAATTAATAGGAAACAGAGAGTGAGTATAAATGGGCAATCTTCTCAGTGGAGGGTGGTAAGCAGTGGAGTACCACAGGGATCAGTACTGGGTCCAATGCTTTTTAACTTGTTCATTAATGGTTTGGAGTTGGGAGTAAACAGTGAAGTGGCTAAATTTGCAGATGACACAAAGTTGTTCAGGGTGGTGAAAACCAGGGAGGATTGTGAGGCACTCCAAAGGGATCTGTCGAGGATGGGCGAGTGGGCATCAACATGACAAATGGGGTTCAATGTGGCCAAATGCACAGTGATGCACATTGGAGCCAAAATTCCTAAATATAAATACATGTTAATGGGGTCCGAACTGGCAGAGACTGACCAAGAGAGAGATCTTGGAGTCGTAGTAGATAACTCAATGAAAATATCTAGACAGTGTGCAACTGCAATAAGAAAGGCCAACACTATACTGAGGATTATTAGGAAGGGAATTGAAAACAAATCAGCCAGTATCATCTTGCCTCTGTATAAATCAATGGTGCGACCTCATTTGGAGTACTGTGTACAGTTATGGTCACCACACATCAAAAAGGATATTATAGCATTGGAAAAAGTGCTGAAAAGGGCAACTAGAATGACAAAAGGGTTGGAATACTTTCTCTAAGAAGAAAGGTTAAAGTGCTTGGGTTCTTTAGCTTGGAGAAATGATGCCTGAGGGGTGACATGATCGAGGTTTATAAAATTATGCATGGGATAGAGTAGGTAGAGAAAGAAGTACTCTTCTCCCTTTCTCACAATACAAGAACTCGTGGGCACTCAATGAAATTGCTGAGTGGTCGGGTTAGAACAGATAAAAGGAAGTACTTCTTCATCTAAAGAGTGATTAACACATGGAATTCACTGCCACAGGAGGAAGTGGACAGCTTCAGGAGGGAATTAGATAAGCATATGGAGCAGAAGTCCATCAGTGGCTATTAGCCACAAGGTATAGATAGAAATTCTCAGGCTGGGGCAAGTGATGCACTGCATTCTTGGTGCTTGGGGGGGGTACCAGTGGGAGAGCTTCTAGTGTCCTGGCCCCACTGCTGGACCTCCTGATGGCGCCTGGTATTTTTGGCCACTGTGTGACAGAGTGTTGGACTGGATGGGCCATTGACCTGATCCAACATTGGCTTCTCTTATGTTCTTATGAATGGTTCCTCATTGTTTTGCAGTGCTATGACAAGTGGAGAGTCTCAAGGATCTGTTCTGAGACCTGTTTTGTTCAACATCTTTATCAATGTTTTGAATGAAGGGATAGAGGGAATGATTATTAGATTTGCAGATGATACTAAATTGGGTGGGTAGCAAATACAGTAGAAGACAGTGTCAGGGTACAGGATGATCTTGACAGGCTGGAAAACTGGGCTAAAACAAATAAAATAAATTTCAATGAGGATAAATGTAAAGTTCTGCATTTAGGTAGGAAAAATCAAATGCATAATTATAGATAGGGTTCTTGGCAGTAGCATGGGCAAAAAAGATCTAGGATCATTAGTAGATCATACACTGAACATGAGTCAGCAGTATGATGCAGTTGCTAAAAAGGCAAATGTGATTTTGTATCAAAAGAACTATAAAGTCAAGATCACAAGAAGCGATGGTATCACTTTACTCTGCTCTAGCTAGACCTCACCTAGAGTATTTTGTTCAGTTTTTAGCACCACAATGTAAGAAGGATATAGACAAGCTGGAACATGTCCAGAGGAGGGCAATGAAGATCGTGAGGGGTCTGGAGACTGAGTCCAATGAAAAGTTGAAGGAGCTGGGTATGTTTAGCCTGGAGAGGAGACGATTGAGAGATGATATGACAATCATCTTCAAGAACCTGAAGGGCAATCATAGAGGATGGTATGGAGTTGTTTTCTGTTCCCCCAGAAGGTCAGACTAGAACCAGTGGGTTGAAATTAAAAGTGAAGAATTTTCCGCTAATCATTAGGAAGTCCTTCCTGACAGTTAGAGCAGTTCCTCAGTGGAACCGGCTTCCTCATGAGGTGGTGTGCTCTCCTTCTTTGGAGATTTTCAAACAGAGGCTAGATGGACATCTGACAGCAATGCGGATTCTGTGAACTTAAGCAGATCATGAGAGGTAGGGCAGGAAGGGTTGCCTCAGTGATTAGTTCTTGTGGCCCTTTCTTACATGCCCAGGGAAATGCAGATCACCACTTTGGGGTCAGGAAGCAATTTTTCTCCGTGCCGGTTTGGCCAGGGATCCTGGAGGGTTTTTGTCATCTTCTGGGTGTGGAACAGTGGTCACTGTGGGTTTTGGAGGGAGGTATTTGTGAATTTCCTGCATTCTGCAGGGGTTGGACTAGATGACCCTGGAGATGCCTTCCAATTCTATGATTCTATGAATCTCTTGATAAAAGGGGCAGTGAAGTAATACATGTTCTTTATTTTCATTCTCTCCTGAACTACAGGGACAAAGCCTGTTCACCCTGGGATCCTTTTTGTATCACCTCTCCAAAACTGCAGAAGGGAGTGCTTGTGGCCTATGTTTCATTGTACAGGTTTGATGGCATTCAACTGATTGGCTAAACATATGGCAATCCCAACAAGACTACCACTGGTAGGTGGAAGGTCTGACTCAAGATTTAAAGTGTCACTTGTTCTGTTTGGTGCTGCACTCTCCTTGAAGGGACAAATATGTAGTCTGAAGGTGCTCTTGGACCCAGGCCTAGTACTAGATAAAGAAGTGGCAGCTGTGGCCAGGAGTGCCTTTGAGAGCTCCAACCAGGGCTCTTTTTGTTGCAGGAACTCCTTTGTATATTAGACAACACACCCCTAATGTAGCCAATCCTCCAAGAGCTTACAGTAGCCCCTGTAAGAAGAGCTCTGCAAGCTCTTGGAGGATAGGCTACATTAGGGGTGTGTCACCTAATATGCAAAGGAATTCCTGCTACAAAAAGAGCCCTGACTCCAACTGTTGAGCCAGTGGTAGCCTTTCCTGTGCAGAAAAGATCTGGCCACCGTAGTGCATGCCCTGGTTACATCTAGGCTAGATTACTGCAATGAGCTCGATATGGGACTGCCTTTGACAAGTGTTCACAAACATCAATTGCTGCAGAATGCTGCTGCCAGATGGTTGACTGCAGTGAGTCATAGGAACCATAGCACTCCAGTCTTGGCCCATCTACATTGGCTCTCAATTTGTTTCTGGGCACAATTCAAGGTTCTGGTGTTGACCTGTTGTTGTTGTTGTTCAGTCGCACAGTCGAGTCTGACTCTTTGTGACCCCATGGACCAGATTACGCCAGGCCCTCCTGTCTTTTGCTGTCCTCTGAAGTTTGCTCAATTTCATGTTTGTTGCATCGATGACACTGTCTAACCATCTCATCCTTTGCTGTCCCCTTCTTCTTTGACATTCAATCTTTCCCAGCATCAGGGTCTTCTCCAGTGAGTGCTCCTTTCTCATTTGGTGGCCAAAGTATTTGAGCTTCAACTTCAGGATCTGGCCTTCCAGGGAACAGTCACGGTTGATTTCTTTTAGGACTTAATGATTTGATCTCCTTGCAGTCCAAGGGACTCTCAAGAGTCTTCTCCAGCACCATAGTTCAAAAGAATCTATTCTTCGGTGCTTGGCCTTCCTTATAGTCCAACTCTCGCAGCCATACATTACTACTGGGAATACCATTGCTTTGACCATGCGGACTTTTGTTGGCAGGGTGATGTCTCTGCTTTTTATCATGCTGTTTTGGTTTGTGATTGCTTTCTTCTCAAGGAACAGGCGTCTTTTAATTTCATGGCTGCAGTCACCATCTGCAGTGATCTGGGATCCCAGGAATGTGAAGTCTGTCACTACTTCTACGACAAAGCCTTTTATTTTATTTATTTATTTATTATATTTATATCCCACCCTCCCCGCAGATGGGCTCAGGGTGGCTCACATTTGCTGGTGTAATATGGCCAGTTAGCATAAAACATTTAAAAACAAGTTAAAACAATCATGCAGTATCACTTAAAGTGCTCACCATGGTAATCCATCAATAGGTTGAGATAGCGTACTATGAGATGGCATACTAAGTTCCGACTTAGTAGTATTCCAAACTCCAATGACAGTGCCAGCTCTACCACCCACAGATGTTAATGATAGCAATAGTTGGTGGTAGTGGTGGGTGGCTCCTTGTTGAAAGCCTGGTGGAAAAGCTCCACCTTGCAGGCCCTGCAGAACTGTACATGGTCCCTCAGGGCCCTGATCTCTTCCAGGAGCTCATTCCACCAGTAAGGAGCCACCACTGAAAAGGCCTGGCATCCTTTGGGCCTGGAGCAATTAGTCGATGTTGTGACCCTGACCGTAGTGCTCTCTGGGGTATATATGGGGAAAGGTGGTCCCTCAGGTAAATTGGAACCTGGCCATATAGGGCTTTAAAGCATCTTGAAGCAAATTCGGTTTGCTATTGGCAGCCAGTGCAGTGCCCTCAGCACCGGCCAGATGTGCCCCCAACTAGGGAGACCCCTCAAAAGCCTGGCTGAGGCATTCTGCACTAGCTGCAGCTTCCGGATTTGCAACAAGGGCAGCCCCATGTAGAGAGCATTACAGTAGTCTAATCTCGAGGTGACCGTCACATGGACCACTGTGGCCAGGTTGTCATGGTCGAGGAAGGGAACCAACTGCCAAATCAGCTGAAAATGATAAAAGGCCAATGTGACGGACTTAATGATCTGGGACCAGCAGAGAATAAAACACAGAACACTGCTGGGTCACATGACAGAGTGAGGAGGGGGCCATTTGAATCTCTCTCTCCTCTTTTTCTTTCTCTGCCTGTATTTTGCCCATTTGAATCTCTCTCTCAGCATCTCTCTGTTTCTCCTCTCTCTCAGCCTCTCTCTGTTTCTCCTCTCTTTCAACCTGCATTTGTTTTTCCTCTCAGCCTGAAGTCTAGCCATTTGGATTTCTTTCTCTGCTTCAATTCTGGCCATTTCGAATTGTAATTTCATTACCTCAACATTTGGATTAGGATTTTCCTCAGAAACCCCTCCCTGTGTTTGCCCATCACCAGTTGCTTTAGCTGTTTTCTGTGGTGGCGCCATTTCTGACAGGAATTTTTCCTCAAACTATTACACTTTTTATACAGCAGTGTCCTTTTACTTCTTCTATGCCTGCCTGACCCTTATTTTGGGGTATTTTCTCAAAATCCCACCACTACCACCAATATGACACATGCCCCTTCTATATTGACAATACTGTGAGGGTCTGCGTGTGGCACCTGGTCAGAGCTGCTGCTGATTTCTTCTGACCAGTTCTTTAAGCAAATTTTTACAATAGTCTCTTCGGGGTAATTGTTTTGACTTTATATATCTGTTGAGGACCACTGCTAGGTATATTTGCTTTTTGTTGTTAAGAGTCAGGCACCAAGGCTTGTCCACTTCAAAACAGAATAGTACTTTATTTTCAGAAAACTCAACAGGGGGATGGAAGATATATACAGAGGATAATTTGTTTCCTTTCAGGCTAAACATTTGCCCTTACGTTCACTTAGGCGGTATGTTTACTACTTTCAGTTCATACATAGATGTTCATCAGTTCTCTAAACACGCTTACACTCCTCCTCTCCTGCAACTGCTTTGTGGTTTTCCTTGGGCTCTTACGAACAGGTCCCTCTGGGTCTCCCTGGTCACCAAGCCAGCTTTCCAGACTCCTGCCAGACTGTCTTGTAGCCCTTTCTAAACCACCTCCAGTTCCTTTTTAAGGAGAGAGGTCTCAATGGTGTGTGACTATGCTGTGCTAAGTTTTTAACCGTCTGGTCACTGTCCCCTTCCTTCTGAGGAACTCAGTAAACCAGGTTCTTCCAAGAAAGCTTCTTCAGTTCTCTGACAGACTTCTCCGCTCTCTGTCACACACCAAACTCCTTCGCAGCTTCCCTCAACTGCCCATTCCAAATGGAGCCTTTTGTCTGTTATATGCCAACCACTGAGGGTTCCGAGCTAAATGGCCCCCTCCTTACTCTGTCATGTGACCCAGTGGTGTTCTGTGTTTTATTCTCTGCTGGTCCCAGATCTTTAAGTCCGTCACAGCTGACTTAGCAGTGGCTGCCACCTGGGCCTCCATTGTTAAGGAGGGATCCAGGAGCACTCCCAAACTCCTAACCTCCGGCACTGGCACCAATGGCGCCCCATCGAAGGCCGGGAGCAGGATCCCCATCCCCAGACCACCCCAACTCAGGCACAGGATCTCCGTCTTCACCAGATTTAGCTTCAGCTGGCTCAGTCTAAACCAACCAGCCACAGCCTGCAGCGCCCTGTCCAGATCTTCCAGACTGGAGTCAGACTGGCCACCCAACATCAGATAGAGCTGGGTGTCATCAGCATACTGGTCTGGGACCAACATATTTGAAGAACCACCTACTCCTTTATTATCCTGCCAAGATTAGATGGGTGGCAACCCAGGAGGGGGTTTCTTGATGGTGGCACCAAAACTCTGGAATGTTCTCCCCAGGGGGATTTGTCTGTCCTCTTCTACTGCCATCTTCCACCAGTAGGAAAAGACTTTTATATGTGGTGTTCCCTCAGAGATCTCTCCTTCCAGACCAATGTTTTAATTGTTGTTTTTATGCATGTATATGTATTTTAGTTCTGGATTTTAATTGTTTTAACAATGTATTGTGTTTTGTTGATTTGAATGGTTTTATTATGTATGTTTTAATTTGTTAGGAGCTGCAGTGGCTCAAGTGGTTAAGATGCTAAACTGCAGGCTGTGGAAGGTCAGTAGTTCAGCAGTTTGAGACCCGGGTGCCGCATGACGGGGTGAGCTCCTGTCTCTAGTTCCAGCTCCTGCCAACCTAGCAGTTCGACAGCAAGAAATTGCAAGTAGATAAATAGGTACCACTTTGGTGGGAAGGTAACAGCGTTCTGTGCACCTTGGTGTTTAGTCACGCTGGCCACATGACCACGGAAACGTCTTCGGACAGCGCTGGCTCTTCGGCTTTGAAACGGAGATGAGCACCGCAACCCTAGAGTTGGATTCGACTGGCTTTCGAGCAAGGGAACCTTTACCTTTACCTTTTAATTTGTTAGCTAAGCACTGCTTCAGGTTTCAACTCCATTCTTGAGCCCCTATCTCAATACATTGAGTCTTTTTTACAGCCGTTTGTACAGAAAACATCCACTTATATTAAAGAAACTAAAGATTTTATATCTAAGATTGAAGTTTTGCCAGCACCTGGGGCACATTACTGGTTACTATGGATGTTTATTCATTGTATTCCAATATACTTCATGAAGAGGGACGCCTAATTTTGGCTGAACATCTGAATAGCCGAGAGGTCCTTTCTCCTCCTACACATCTTTTACTTGACCTTATAGATATTATTTTTGACAGTAGTTTCTTTAGATTTCAAAATGATTTCTTTCTTCAGGTTAGGGGTGTGGCTATGGGATCCACCTTTGCACCTAGTGTAGCCAACCCGTTTATGTCTTTCTTTGAAACCAGATGGATATTAAATTCAGAGAATAATATTTTCTTTAATCATATCTTATTTTTAAAAAGATATATAGATGAGCTCTTCTTTTTATGTAAAGATATTCACATTCTTGAGTTTGTTCATTGGCTTAACTCTATACATCCAACCATTAAATTTTTCTTTCAGAGTAGTCCTGATAGCATTGACTTTCTTGACACCACTGTTTTCATTTCAACAACAGGTACTCTGGCTGTTAAACTTTTTTCTAAGAGTACTGATAAAAACTCATACCTTCATTATCAATCCCATCATATCAGACATATATGTGATAATTTACCTTATGGACAGTATCTGAGGGCCAAAAGGAATTCTATGTTTAAACAGCATTATGAGATAGAATCCTTTAAACTTTCCCAACAAAAGAGACAGGCTATCCAACAAGGATTATTCAACAGGCAACTGTTATGGCTGCAAATGTTGATCGTTCAGACTTGTTTAAAGAGACAGGATGTAGTCAGCAACAACATTCTTTGTCCTGTGCTTTTGACTTTACAACATTGGCATCTCAAATTAAAAACATAGTTCTAAAGCAATGGCATATCATGGAGGGTATTACAGGCTGTCAAAATCATCCTTTCATAGGATTTAGAAGGACTAAAAATATTAGTGATTCACTAGTACATTCTGATCTTCAAGTTTGCAATTCTGATACCACAGTGACACCTAGTGGGCATCACCCATGTGGCAGGTGCTCTGTCTAAACCAAGGAGAACAAGTAGAATTGAGATTCCAAGTAGAAATTTTGTATATGAGTTAAAAAAAAAAATCTTCATGTTATACCAAACGGGTTGTGTATCTCTTAAAGTGCCCCTGTTTATGTTTGTATGTAGGAATGTCAACTAGAACCATTAGAACTCGAATGATTGAGCATAGGTCCTTCATTAGAAACTCATGTCTGGATTCTCCTTTAGTGCAACATTACAGGAATATGAAGCACTCTCCTAATGATTTTCAGTTTGTGGTTCTGGAAATACTTAAAACTCACCAATATATTAGTATAGATGTTCAAAAAAGGTTAAGACAACATGAAGCATTTTGGATTTTTAAACTCAAAACATATGATCCTTATGGTCTTAACCAATCATTTGGCTGTTACTTATGAGGTGTTGCTACTTATCTCTATAATTTCACTGTAGAAATAGTTACTGGGTTTTTTTAATTACCCTTATGGTCTTAATCAACTATTGGAACTTGGCTACTTCTTATGAGTTGCTGCTACATAGTTGTCACTTAAGAGTAGAAATAGTAATTGTTTTTTCAACTCTTTGTCACCTTAAACCTTTGACTGCTATGGTGCCTAATAGATATGAGCTATAGCATATTAAGCCTTGGGTGTTGACTATTCTTTGAGGCGTACCGACTATTGCAGAGTTTGTGCTATTGTTGATTGGGTGCCCAGCTTTGAATGACTATAATAGGAATGGTGAGCATAGTGACCCTTAAATAATTTTTTGCATATTGTAACTGCAAATAATAATATTATAAGAGTATTTTCCTATTTTTCCTTGTTTCAGAATTTTTTTCCTGTAATATTGGTTTGAAGGCTTTTATACACTGTGCTATACTAAGGATTTTTCCTTCTAAGAGTCTTCTGTACACTATGAGTACTGTATGAAGGTAATTTTTTTTTCATCTGTTAGTATTCAGAACATGGGTTTGACTGTAATATATGATAATAATTATTTGGTTTTATTTGTAATTGTAGTAGTGTGAACTTATTGAAGAAGAATTATTGAAACGAAGATCAAAATCCAGAGTCTTCATCCATTTTGTCTGTGTACCATTTATGGATTTGTACTAATCATTTTGTTTTGTACCATTTATGGACTTGTACTACTTATGGACCTGCACATTATATGAATTTGGTTTCACTGATATAAATTGACTTTTGTGCATAACTTCTTGAGCACTCGTGGTCTGCGTTATTTGTGCATTGCTTGCCTATTTGCTGTATATTGTATACTGTGATATTGCATTTGTTAATGATATTAATTTGTTAGCTACCTTGGTGGGCCTTGTGAGGGCTGAAAGGTGGGACATAAATTTTGTTTTAAGAATGTAGAAATCAAGGGATTGATTGCTTTGCCTCTGTTGGTCAATCAGATGGCCTTGGGAGAGGTCCCTAAATCAGACCAAGGCCAAAAACTTTGTCCACTAACTGAAGCAAACGTGAGTTTATTTACTAAGACAAGGATACACTACTCTCTTTCCAGGACTAAGATAGATTTTAGACTGTGGTGCTGGCAAGGAAAAATCTTCATTATGTAGTTGACAATTTATTTTCTTACTCTACCCACAGCTGCTCCTTACTGTTCAGTGATTTGATTGTGCTGCTGTGATATCTATTTAGGAGTCACAGGGGAACACTCAGCTGCTATCTTTTTTAAAAAAGTTCAGTTTACAGAAGGTGTTTTGACAACTTTATCTGAGAAGAGCTGACATATTTCCTTTATTTCATGGGGTCCAATGGTGACACTATTACCATGTTCATTTTTCTTTTAATAGAACTGTTGAAATCAATGGATCTTCTTAAAAGGTAGGATGCTTTCTACTGTAATTGACCAGAATAATGAAAAGATAATTATCAAAACTGGCTAAGAGCAGGCATTATCTGACTATTTTAAAGTGGTATTAGAGAAAGTTAACTTGAATAATTTTCAGATTACATGCCAAATTATCTTAAATTAGTTTTGCCTTTTCTACTGATTATTAAAGGTGTTTTGGATTAGAATGTGCATTTCAAGAGACTGAATTCTTGTGAATTTTGGGGGGAAATCTGTCCCTGTCCCCCGATTTTTGGGGAAAGCCAAGTCTCAAGCCTGGGTAAGTTACAATGTAACTTGAAAATGCACTCTTTGTTATGACAGTTCAGCTGCCACAATTTTTCTTTTGGGGGATGGTCTTTTCATGGTCTTGAACAGGGAACTGTATCTGCAGATTGATTAGCATGGTCAACATTAAATAGTCACATACTATGCAGGGCTCCCTGATCATGAAAAAAGAGTAGCCATTTACATGACTGTTCCTTAACCTGGTGTGCCCTCTCAAACCCCAACAATACTAGGAAGTCTTAACCTACAAAGCTAGGTACCTTAGGTTGTATGCTTTTCCTAATGAGGAAGCTTGCAACTTCTTGTACTCTGTCTATGAAGCAGAATTATTTTTAGGAGTGTATATGTGCCATATGTATTTACAGTAAATGTATATTGTTTATGCCCACTGGCAGTAATTGCTACTAGGAATGGGCATGAACTGGGAAAATGGAGGTTTGTCCCAGTTCATGGTTCATGGGGTTTCATGAACCTTCACGAACTTTCCTGTTTACCAAACTGGTTCATTTTGTGAGGTTCGTGGTCTAGTAGAATGGCACCCCTGTGGGCTAGAAATGCCAAACTTACAGTGAATTTCCAGCTGACTCTCCTGTACCTGTCCTCCAAGTTTGGTGAGGAGTGGATTTAGGGGAGCTGCAACTCAGGTGGCTCCAGGAAAGTGCTCTCTTTGGAAATCACAGCTGAAGGTTCAGGAGGAATCTGTTGAACAGCCCCCCTGAAAGCTAGAGGCATCTAACTCCCCAGGATGCCCCTCTACCTGCCTTCCAAGTGTGGTGAGGATTGGCTGGGGGGGCAAGTACTGCCTGCCTCCTCATCATAGACATTGTGCTGCAGATGGGCAATCCTTCTCTTCAGGCTTGGGAAGCGGGTGTGTGACAGTGTTTGGGAGTGGCACACCACACTCTCCCTTGGTAGTGCCCACCTCCTCACTGTTGTGGAGATGGATTCTGGGGGTGGCAAACCCTTCTCCATGGGCTTGGAAAGCAGTCACCAACCTGCCTCCCCTTGGTGACAGGGTTTTGGGGGTGGCCTGCCACACTCCCCCTTGGGTCTGGGAGGCAATCACCTGTCTGTGACATCATTGTGGAGGTGGATTCTGGGGGTAAACAACCTTTCCCCTCAGGCCCAGGAGGCAGTCACCCACTCATCTCCTCATTGCAGACATTGTTGCTGTAGATGGGGAAACCTTAGGTGCAGTCAAACAAGCTAGCTTGTATGGGTGGATGTATGATGAGGTAGAGGTTTGAATCATTGGATGTCAGTCCACAAGGTAGGTGTTGTGCTATGAGGTAGATCTTGGTTCATGAGGTGGGTGTTGTGCTATAAGGTAGATCTTCATTCATAAGGTGTGGGTTCTGCTAAGAGGTTCATGAGGTGGGGTTGTGCTATGAGGTAAATCTTGGTTCATGGGGTGGATGTTGTGCTATGAGGTAGATCTTGGTCCATTGCATGTGAAGTAGGTGTTTTGTTATGAAGTGAATGTTGTTTGGGTTATATGTTTTGTTTTTGCCCACATCTATCCAGCAGAGGTGAGTGTGTGGACCCAAACACTAAGGAGATGGAATGCCTATCTCCAGCAACAATGTCCTCAATGAGAGAGGCAAGCAGTCAGTGTGCACATGCTCTAAGGAGTAAGAAACCTTTGCCTTCCCCCTCCGAGAGGAGAAAGATTTATGACCTAAAAGGAATGTAAATAGCTTACTAAAGTGTGGAAAAACAAGCTGGAGAGTGTCTAAGGCAATAGAGAACAGTTTGACCTGAAAATTTGGCAGCTGTCTGCAGTAAGAAAACATCTACTGGGCTTTCAAGATAAGAAGGTAACATCAATAGGGATTGTTTAAAATGGCAATTACAGTCAAAGCGTTATCTGAACAGATGGGTCAATTCCAAAGCCTAATGTTAGAATCACAAGAGAAGATAAGGACGGCAATCACAGAAGTTAAATAGGAGGTTAATCAAATGAGCATGGAAATAAAGGGAATCAAGGAACTGGCTACCCAATCTGATAAAACAGCGAGGGAAAACAAAGAACAAATTAGCCAGCTGAAGAGGCTCAATGCAGAGCTTTCAGACAGAAGTCGAAGAGCTAATTTAATTGTATATGGAATTTCAGAGGATGTAGATGCAAAGCAGTTAGAAAACTGCATGATGGAATGGTTATCAGAGCAAGGAATAAAATTAAATGAGGAACAGATAGAACATGCACATAGGTTGAAGGGCACAAGGAGAGGAGGGGAACCACGCCCTGTGATAATTAAGTTTGAGAGGGAGAAACTGCAACAACAAATATTCCTGGCTCTGAAGAAAAACAAAGAACTGAAATACAAAGAGAAGAGAATCTATGTAAGGCAAGGTTTTTTGTCAAGAAACATTGAAACAAAAGAGCCTAATGAAACCATATGCAGAGAAACTTTTCCACAACAAGATACAGTTCACCTGGGCATACCCAGCCTCCATAATTATTTTCAGAGAAGGGAAGAGATCCAGCAGAAGCAGCGAAACTTCTAGAGAAGCTAGGAATTGACCTGATGATGGAGGAGACCACAACACTGGAAGAAGAAGGAGAAGGAATTGCCACACACCGGGACAAATGGACAAGGACGCTCTCATAGACACAGATAAGAAAAAGGGAAGTATCCATAAGACAAGGGGTCATAATTAAAGAATGTAACTAAATATGAAGGAGGGGGGATGCGCATACCCCAAGGTATAGAGGGGGGATGAGATATCCTCCCCAGTCACAAGCTCTATACCAGGGATGGGGGGAGGCGGGGAGGAGAAGAGGGAAGGGGGATGAGGGGGGGCAAGGAGGGAAGAATAACAAAAGTAAACATTCAGCCAGGAAAACAGGGAAAGTTCAGTGTAAAAGAATATGGTTAGGAGGTTGAAGATGCTGACACTGAATGTCAATGAGCTAAGCTCTGATCTTAAAAGGTATAGACTCACTAGATTCACAAAACAACACAATATTGATATTATGTGTTTGCAGGAAACACATAAAGCAAAAAAGGATAACAAAGCATTATTCAAAGTTCCAGGATGGGAATGAAGCAAGAAGGAATGAAGCAAGAAGTACTGCCAAAGCAAGGGGGGTGGCAATTCTGGTACATAAAAGGAATGACATTAAATTAGTAAATGTGTTAAGAGATGGAGAAGGAAGATACTTGTTGGCTAAATGCTCATTTCAAAATAGATTGATAACATTGATAAATATCTATGCCCCAAATAAAGGACAGAATTTTTTTTTATAAAGGTAGTAAAAAAGATACAGAGTTTTTCTGAGGGAGAAGTGATAATAGCAGTATATTTCAACATGGACATCACTAAAGATAATTAGGTGGAAAAAATGGAATTTGATAGAAGCACACGAAGCTTTGAGTTTGAATCCTCAGCCAACTCATCTTTCCAGTAGACACAAAACAGCTTCATGCTTGGATCATATAATTTTTAAAAGAACAAATAATTGGGAGATGAAAAGAATAATAACCCATCCAATATGGATCTCAGACCATGCCCCATTAAGCATAGAAATAGAAATAAAATATGAACAGATTAAAAGATTATGGAGATATAATAACATGATTATGGCTAAAGAAAAAGACAAACAGTCCATGGAAAATCAGTTAAAACTATATTTTCCAGGAAATAGAGGGACAGTGGCCACAGACATCCTTTGGGATGCAGCTAAAGCAGTAATTAGGGGGCAATGTATAATGAAGGAAAAAGAGATTTAAAAAATGGTTTGCTAATAGGAATGAAAAAATTCAAATATTGGAAATGTTACAGAGAAACCAAGCAAAGAAATTTTGCCATTATAGGCATAAATTAATTAATGAGCTTAAGAGGCAATTAGACTCTCTAAACTCCATGGCACTTTGGAAAAAAACAAACTATGGTAAGGAATGAATTTCAAAGGACTACAATAAATTCAAATAGGAGATTGACAAATTATTTGAAGGACAGAAAAGATAAGCAAAAGGTGAAAAGTATTAGAACAAATGTAAATACAACACAAAACCCAAAAGAGATTAGAGAAGCCTTTCTAGACTTCTATAAAAATTTATATGGGAAAAAAGATACAGTTGAATTCAAGGAGCAAATAGGAATAAGGCTAAAAGACTCAGAAAAGGAAAGTTTAGAGAAAGAAATCACAACCCAAGAAATAGACAAGGTAATAAAGGGCTTAAAAATTGGCAAATCCCCGGATTTAGATGGCTTTACAGCTGAATTTTATAAGGAAATGAAAGGAATATTAATCCCGGAATTACAGACAGTGTTTAACACTATACTAAAGGGAGGAAGGGCCCCCAATACTTGGACAAAAGCGGAAATAACTTTAATATTGAAACCTCAGAAAGACCCACAAGAAGTGGGTTCATATAGACCAATAAGTTTATTAAATCAGGACTATAAAATTTTTGCTAAAATAATGGCAAACAGACTCAAAAACGTTATCCCTCACATAATAAAAGAAGATCAATATGGGTTTGTGAAAGGTAGAAGCATAGCACACCCAATAAGAAACATACTAAATGTATTATGCCATAGTCAGTCTAGGAAAATAGGATTACTAAAACTGGATGTATATAAAGTGTTTGATATGCTGTCCCATGAATTTCTGTGGTCCATAATGTCAAAATATGGAATAGGCCAACCATTTATAAAAACAATTCAGGAAATTTATAGAGAAGGCACAGCCGTAGTCATGGTGAATGATGAACACACTGGACAAGTTTTAATTTCAAGGGGAGTAAGACAAGGATGCCCACTCTCGCCAGCTTTATTTATAATGGCAATGGAACAACTGGCTGAAAGAATTAGAAATTCGGGCAGAATAGAAGAATACAGGATGGGTAAAGAGGAGATGAAAATGAATCTATTCGCAGATGATATAATTATAATTATGGCCAATCCCCAAGAGGGAATTAAAGAAATGGAAGTTATATTTAAAAATTTCGAAGCATCATCAGGATTAAGAATCAACATAGGGAAATCAGAAATAATGTATCATAATGTGAATCTGGAGGAAAGGAAGGAAATTAATAAAACAACCAAAATAGGAATTGGAACTAAGAAATTTAAATACCTGGGAATAGAAATTCATAAAAATGTTAATAAGATAGTGGAAAAAAACTACCAAAAGGTATGGGAAAAGTTAACAAGAGATATGAAGGAGAGGAAAACTCTGAATATAACAGCCAGAATAAAAAGTGTTAAAATGTTTTGGATACCAAGATTATTATATTTATTTCAACAATACCATTAGTAATTAACAAACAAAAAATGGACAATTGGAATACAAAAATAAGAGAATGGATTTTTAATAGCAAAAAATGTAGAATTGCAAAAAAGTTAGTATATAATCATAACTCAGAATTAGGATGGGGAGTACCGGACATAATAAGCTATTACGAAGCCTTTCAGCTAAAAGCATTATTAGAAATAGAATAATAATAATATCAGAAATAGGTTAGGTTTGAAAATGAAGTAAATAAAGGAGTAGGAAGATTTGGCATCTTCATAAATAAATGGGCTAAAAATTTTTAATTGAATATAGGACCTAGGAAAAGCACATTAATAGTTTGGAAGAAGTGGCAGTCAAAATGGTTAAAACGAACATCTAGATGGGCGCCACTAGAAACCCTAGAAGGGGAAGGCATAGACTACAGATGGTGGGAATTACTTAAACAAAAAAGATACAGCAGAATACAGGACTTGATGTCTGCGAACACCAGGGCTCTTTTTGTAGCAGGAACTGCTTTGCATATTAGGCTATATACCCCTAATGTAGCCAATCCTCCAAGAGTTTATAGAGCTCTTCTTACAGGGGCTACTGTAAACTCTTGGAGGACTGACTACATTAGGGGCATGTCGCCCAATATGCAAAGGAGTTCCTGCTACAAAAAGAGCCCTGGCGAACACTTTAAAACCACTTCAAGCCCTAGAAGAAGAAGTAGGCGCAAAACATTGGTTGAAGGTTGCAGGATTATACACAAGAATTAAAAAGATAATAGAAAAAAGCAATATGGATACAGAAGAACCAATAGAAGAGATATATAAATTAATTAAAAAATCTAAAAGAGGAATAGCAGGTGTAATATACAAGAAAATGACCTCAGATAAAGAAGGGGTAATAGCCCACCTCCAAGGGAAATGGAGCACAGAAACTCGAATAACAGAACAACAACAACAACAAAAACTAATGGAAGGAATTAAGGGAATAAAAATGCATAAGTTTAGGGAAATGGAACTAAAATTTTATACTAAATGGTACAGAACTCCAGCCACCTTAGCTAACATGTTCTCAGGACTAAGCTCAAACTGTTGGCATTGTAAAAGAGCAAAAGGATGGTATGCCCACATGTGGTGGGAATGCCCTGAGGCTAAAATATGGAAAATTATACTAAGAGCAATAAATGAGCTTTTTCAGGAAAAGCTGAATATAGATCTTGAACTGATGATGATGAGCATTGTAGGTAATGAGACAATAGAGAAAAAGAACCAAGATTTATTGAAAGCAATGATACTAACCGGTAAAGCAGTGATAGCAGTAGGGTGGAAAGATAAAAGTAAATGGACAGAAAGAACCTGGCATAATTATCTGTTTGAATTTGTTCAGTCAGATATAATGGCTATGATTACCCAGGATCTGCCATGGGAGGACAGAACACTGCGGATTAAGGAAAAATGGTCTCTCTGTCTGAACTGGGTAAAAGAGAAACAGAAGGAAGGCGTTCAGTGGAAGCTACAAGCTATGTGCTCCTGGCTGAAAGAAGAAGATTAAACTGAGGGGGGAGGGATAGGGAGAAATTGTTAAAAAACTTAAAATGGAACAATGGAACGATGGAAATATGTATAGTTAAGCTAGCTACAATAAAAAGTTTTTTTAAAAAAATACCAACACCTCAAAAAAATATGAGAGAGGCAAGTTGGAGTATGTAGATGGGAGGAAGGCTGGAAGTGCCAATTCTTGTTGAGACACAAGTTGTGAGGAACCAGGTATAGATGGGGTAAGGCTGGAAGTGACAATTCGTCTCATGAAGAGGAGGCATTCACAAATCCCAATGAAGAGGAGTGTGGGTCCTCAGTCAAAGAACTGGGCAACTCACCTTCTGCTTGGCTTTAGCAGAAGGACAGGTGGTAGCTCACAGCCCTGAAACCAACAGACACCCATGGATACCCAAAACTGTAAAAGATATGTGTGGATAGGAGGGAGGAGGCTGGAAGTGCCAATTCTTGGTGGGATACAAGTTGTGAGGAGGCAGACGTGGACAGGAGGAGTCTGGAAGCAATAATTTTGGAGGGGCAGATATGGTGAAGAGACATGTGTGGACAGGGGAGGCTGTCAACCTTCCAGCTCTCCACTGGGGACAAGTCCTGGGGATCCTTCCTGGTAGGGATCTTGGGGGCTGAGGTGCTGGGCTTATCCTCCTCCTCCTATTTGTTCCCAGCCTCTTCCATCCCCTGTTCCCTCTGGCCACATCAGTTGGACTGCAGCCTCCATTCTCCTTTGCAGAGGTCCTGCCTCCATTGCAGGAGCTCCATGTTATGGAGAGTGATGCTGCCTTTTATATAGGGGTCGCAAATGCAGGCCATTCTGTACTCACCCTCCTTGCAGAAAGGATGCAACCATGCAGCCATGCTCACCCACAACCTCTGTGCCAAGGCCCTGGACCTCAGGAGAAGAGCTGCCCTCCGTGGATCAGGGGGATGGCTTGCCCCAGGCTGGCTGTATGGAAGCAGAGGATCTCAGTGGTGTCCTGGAATCAGCTAGTCATTGGAGCTTATGCTGAGCTCCCATCCCTCATGCAAGATGGGCATAGAGGAGATGACATCTTGCACTGCACTCTTCTGCTCCACCAGATGCACAATCATTGTATAGTGGAGTTCCAGCAGGTGGGCATGTCCTGTAAAAGCTGGTGTTTGGGCTCCCCCCCTCCACCTTACTCTTCCACAGCCAGTGGGCAGACTTGACACTGTGAGAGAAGTGGGCAGCCAGGTGCTGGCAGGTCTCCAACAAGGAACATGTCTTCTGTGTGGCCATATTCCAAGTGGGTTTGACACTGCTTCCCAGTCTAAGAGCATCCTACACCATCAGGTGCAAGTTGTGTGCCAGGCAGATGCCCTTGAAGTTCATAGCCTTCAGTGCCACCAGCATTTTGGAGCTGGTGTTTGTGACCATGTAGCCACAGATGATGTCAGCCACACCCACCCAGTCTCTCAAGCTAGCATGGATTGTGGTGGCAATGTTCTTCGCTGTCCCCTGCACATGAAGCAGAACCACTTTGTAGCCCAGCAACAGGACTGTCCCCATATCTTGGGGCCCTGGTTTTGCCCCAGTAGTCCAGAGGTCCTCAGGTTTATTTGTTAATTTCATTGGACTTATGAATCAACCACCCTGCAAGCAGGATCTAGGCAATTTACAACCTTGTGAAACATTTAAAAATATAATTCATATGTAATTAAGAACACCAACAGAAACAGTAAATTAAACTGGTTGGCACCAGTGTGTGGTGAGGGAGAGATAGCCATGCTGCTGGCTGCTCCACAGGTCTGCCATGAAGTGCACAATCTGCCCTCACGTTTTGCAGAACTCAGCCTTGACCATCTCCACCAAAGAGTGGTGCATGGAGGGCAAGACTTGCTGGCTCAGGGTCCTCTGTAAGGAGATGGAATACCATGGAGCAACATAGTGCAGCAACTGTGGAAGGTCACATCCTCCACGATGGACAAAGGTTGGCCATCCACAGCAACAATCTCACCAATAAGGTGAGTGATTGTCTCCTGGGCTTTCCCCTTAGCCCTTTTGCTTGGCAGCGCCAGCATACCCATGGGAATCACCTCCCAGAGGGTGAGCTGCCTGGAGGTTCCACTCCCACCAACAGCACCCTCAGTGTGAGTCCTTTTGCTTGGAGGGGACTCCTGCTCCCTCCCCTCTCCCTGCTGAGACAAAGTGGGCCTTTTCTTCCCACTACTGGGTACAACTTGTCGTGATGCGCGGAACTGGCTAGCACTGAGGGGCCCATAAGGGAGTAAGAGTATCCAAAGGAAGACTGGACTCCACAGCTTTAGTGCAAATACTATGTACAATTTATTTACACCAAGCCTCCACCAACATCCAGTTCTCAGTGACAAAGCACTCTGCTGCAACCATACATTAAGAGAGAGATACATACACTGTACAAGCAATACATTTATACAACCACTGACCAATCAGTACAGTGCTGAATCATGGTGATGCAAGTTACTCAGTGCTGGACTGGACTGCCCTAAACTGGCTGGAACCAGCCACCCTTACAGCTCCTAGCTGTCATCTGCACTGACATAGATCAAACTCATCTAGGCCAGCCTTACACTGGACATGTATATCACAACACTCCCCCTTAAGGCTGAGCCTTGATGTTCAGTTTGCCTTTCAATACATTGAATCTGTTTACATCTAAACATTTGGTAAACAAATCTGCCACATTTGCATCAGAAGCACAATGATTCAATTTTACAAGACCACGCTGTATCACATTTCTGACATTCATATATCGAATATTAATGTGCCTGCTCCTGACCCTTATGCATTCAGTGTTTGCTTGTGAAGTTGCTGAGTTGCAACATTATCACAATAGACATTTATTGAGAGAACATATGCTATGTTAAAGTCAGTTAGTAACTGCAGAACCCATTCCAGTTGTACAAAGCATTGACTCAAAGCCACATACTCAGATTCGCACGTGCTTAATGCCACAAACTGTTGTTTAACAGATTTCCAATGCATTAAAGCATTATTCAGATACAACACATATCCTGAAGTTGATCTGGCATCCTTTTGCTCTCCCCAACTTGAGTCACAGTATACAGTTACAATACTTTTATCATCAACTTGTAACACAAGTTTTTCTTCAATAGTCCCTTTTAGATAGCGTAAAATATGTTTTGCAGCAATCCAGTCCCTCTCATAAGGTTTGTTACATTTTTTGGCTGAGTAAGTGTACAGCAGAACTTATGTCAGGTCTACTCCAGTTACATATATAAGACAGGGAACCAATCAAGGACTGGAACAACTGTTTGTCCTCAAACTCTTTGTCCTCGGGCTCTTTTACATAACCAGTGGTCATGGGAGTTGAAACACAATGAGCATCCTGCATGCCAAATTTTATTAACAGTTTGGTTATTTTCTCCTTCTGGTTCAGCATAAAATAACCTTTGCTGTTCTTGGTCACCTCTACTCCTAGGTAGTGACCAACTTCTCCCAAATGCTTGACCTGAAACATCTTCTGGGCTGTCTCCTTAAACCATTGCAACTGATTGTCATCATGAGACACAAAACACAAATCATCAACAAAAATGATCAGGTAACACACACTATTGCCAAGTTTTACATGGAACAAGCAGGGATCAGCAGTGGCTTGTTCAAAACCAACTGTCATTAGAGCAGAGCTGAGACAGTAATACCAGTTTCTTGCACTTTGCTTGAGGCCATAAAGAGACTTTTTTAACTTTAATACCTGTTGCCCATTTGTGGTTTCAAACCCTGGTATATCACACATGTATATGTCTTCAGTAATGGGAGCATTCATATAAGCAGAAGCAAAATCAAAGTGATTCACCATCATGTTGTCTTGCCCTGCTTTTATGACGGCAAGTCTGAACGTGTCAAACCTGACTGTAGGGGCAAAGATCTATCATAGTCTTGTCCCTTAATCTGTGCATAACCCTGGGCCACCAATCTAGCTTTCCTTTTAACACTGCCATCCGGCATTTGTTTTACTTTGTAGACCCATCTGCAACCAATGATGTTTTTGTCTCTGGGTGCCTCTATTACCTCATACAATTTATTTGCAATCAGTGAATTCTGCTCTTCTTGCATTGCCTGAAACCATTCCTCCCTTTCAGCATTAGGCATCTGGAGTACCTCTTTGTAACTTTGAGGTTCTTTTATGTACACATGGTTAGCCTCATAACCATACCTTACTGGTGGTATACCCTTTGTGCTACGCATAGACACTCTTGGCAGCACTCTTTAACTCTGTACACACTCAGGTTCTTGTACACTTTCAGGCTTTTGTTCCTCTTTAACCACAGGTTCAACATTTGCACTTTCAGTGCCATCAGAACAAGCCAAAGCAATCATTTGAGGAACTTTATTAGCATGGATTCTATCCCAATTCTCATGCTCGCAGAAATTTGCAGACCTGCTGAAAGTTAATTTGTGATACTGATCAGCAAATCTATAACTTTTCATTCCTGACTGATATCCAAGAAAAATCAGCTTTTTGGCTCTGGCTCCCCCTTTCCTCCTGCGCTCAAGAGGTATATTTACCCAGGCTTTGGAGCCAAAGACTCTCAAATGATCTAGGTTAGGAGCCCTATTGTACATCAATCTATATGGTATATCGTCAATAGAATGAGAGTAGATTCGGTTACTAATGTAACAGGCATTCTTTATGCCCTCAGCCCAATAAGAAATACCAAGATTAGCATTTTTTAACATTGCAAACATTATATTCTGTAAGACACCCCCTTTTCTCTCAGCAAGACCATTCTCAGCAGGGGTACAAGGATTGGCAACTCTGTGTTTTATTCCTTTCTGCCTAAGCCAGGCTTCAAAGGCATTTGAGGAGAATTCACCCCCCAAATCAGTTTGTATGGCAATAACATTCCTAAACTGATTGGTAACCCTTTTGTTCCAATATTTGATAGTAGGGAACACTTCAGACTTATGTTTCATTACATAAACCCATGAAAAATAAGACCAGTCATCTGTAATAAGAAGTACATATCTGACTCTTAGCATATAGTCCTATGACATCCATGTGCACTAAAGCTAGAGGATTTTCTGACTGTCTTAGACTCTTCTTTGCTACAGGATAAGCCTTTGAGTTAATCATTTTACAAACTTCACAATCCAAAAACACTTTACAATCATCTACATCCTCTTTGCCTGTCAGGGCTAGGGTCTTTTGAATGGTGTTATATGAGACATGTCCCGAACGCCTATGTAAGGATATGTTGACAGTTTTTGTGAATATTGATATTGGTTACAGCCTGCGCATTTTCATTAGTGCTATTTAACACATATACGTTATTTTGCAGCCTGCCAACTGCACACACCTTGTCTGCCTTTATAATCTTGCATTCATTATTGGCAAACACCACTTTAAAACCAGCCTTATCAAAGGACATCACACTCAATAAGTTGTTTTGTAAGGCAGGTACACACAAGACCTCTTAAGAGTATAGTTCAAGCTAGGAAAATACACATCCCCTTCTGCTGTGACCTTAGAAGGTGCCACATCAGCAAGACTTACATAAGCCAGGGATGATGTCCTTTTGTTTTGCAGCAGGCCCTCATCACGACAAAATGTTTGCGAGGCGCCTGAATCACATAACCATAATGACTCTCTGGTGCCTGAGGTGACCACCACAGATGCTGAATGCCGAGTCTCAGGCTGCTTCCTAGCTTGCTTCCATTTCTCAGGGCAGGAATGGATCAAATGCTTTAAGGACCCATAACAGAAGCACTTCTTTCTTCTCCGGCCGACGTTAGAAGACTCTCTGGGTTGCTCCTGGTAGTTGGCATCTGGAAACGTGCAGCTGCTGGCAATTTCCTCTTGCCGTCTCTCCTTGGAAACCTCTCTGGCACTCTGCCCGGACTGGTTGGCACACTTCCCAGAAACTTTGACATGCTGCCTACTTTCAGTTCTTCCCTGCTCTTCTTGAAGAATCTTTCCAGTAACATATTTAAGAGTTAATTTATCAGAATCTGTTGCTTCAAAAGCTGTTATCAACATTTCATATTCTGGAGATAATGAGCTTAAGATGATATGCACCTTATCAATATCTTCAAACACCTTTCCTCTCTCCTGAAGCTGACGAAAATAGTCCATCAAAGTGTTCAGGTGCTCTTTAACAGGCTCATGGGGGTGTTGTACTTTTCTATACAAACGCCGGGTCAGAGATATAACTGAGCCGATGTTAGTTTGCTGATAAATGTCCTTTAACAAGTTCCAAGTGTCCTTGGAGCTTTTCTTATCAGCCACATAAAATAATTGCTCATCACTTACACTTAACACAATCAGTGCTAGGGCTTTTTCATCATTTCTTTCATCAAGTGGCATAGGGTCTTCAGGAGGATCAGTCACATAAGTCCAGAGACCCTCTTTTACGAGGAAAAACCTCATTTTTAATGCCCATGTATTATAAGTAATTCAAAGTAATAGAGGAAAACAATAGATTGGGAAGGACTAGAGATCTCTTCAAGAAAATTGGAGAAATCAAGGGAACGTTCCATGCAAAGCTGGCCATGATAAAGGACAAAAACGGTAGGGACCTAACAGAAGCAGAAGAGATTAGGAAAAGATGGCAAGAATACACAGAAGAACTATACAAGAAGGACCTCGATGTCCTTGACAACCACGATGGTATAATCACTGACCTTGAGCCAGACATCCTGGAAAGCGAAGTTAAATGGGCCTTAGAAAGCATTACTAACAACAAAGCTAGTGGAGGTGATGGTATCCCAGCTGAGTTATTCAAAGTCTTAAAAGAAGATGCTGTTAAAGTGCTGCACTCAATTTGCCAACAAATTTGGAAAACACAACAGTGGCCACAGGATTGGAAAAGGTCAGTTTACATTCCAATCCCAAAGAAGGGAAACGTCAAGGAATGTTCAAACTATCGCACAATTGCACTCATTTCACACGCTAGCAAGGTCATGCTCAAAATCCTACAAGCTAGGCTCCAACAGTACGTGGATAGAGAATTGCCAGAGGTACAAGCTGGGTTTCGAAGAGGTAGAGGAACTAGAGATCAAATTGCCAACATTCGCTGGATTATGGAGAAAGCAAGAGAATACCAGAAAAACATCTACTTCTGCTTCATTGACTATGCTAAAGCCTTTGATTCTGTGGATCACAATAAATTATGGCAGGTTCTTAAAGAGATGGGAGTACCAGACCACCTCATATGTCTCCTGAGAAACCTGTATAAGGGTCAAGAAGCAACAGTTAGAACCGGATATGGAACAACTGATTGGTTTAGCATAGGAAAAGGAGTACGACAAGGATGTATATTGTCACCTTGCTTATTTAATTTATATGCAGAGTACATCATGCGAAATGCTGGCCTGGATGAATCACAAGCTGGAGTTAAGATTGCTGGGGAAAAGATCAATAACCTCAGATATGCAGACGATACCACTCTGATGGCAGAAAGTGAAGAGGATCTAAAGAGCCTCTTGCTCAGGGTGAAAGAGGAGAGCGCAAAAGTGGGCTTGAAGCTCAACATCAAAAAAACTAAGATCATGGCATCTGGCCCCATCACTCCTTGGCAAATAGAAGGGGAAGTCGTAGAAGTAGTGACAGACTTCACGTTCCTAGGATCCCAGATCACTGCAGATGGTGACTGCAGCCATGAAATTAAAAGACGCCTGCTCCTTGGGAGGAAAGCGATGGCAAACCTAAACAGCATGATAAAAAGCAGAGACATCACCCTGCCAACAAAAGTCCGCATGGTCAAAGCAATGGTATTCCCCGTAGTAATGTATGGCTGTGAGAGTTGGACTATAAGGAAGGCCGAGCGCCGAAGAATAGATTCTTTTGAACTATGGTGCTGGAGAAGACTCTTGAGAGTCCCTTGGACTGCAAGGAGATCAAATCAGTCAATCCTAAAAGAAATCAACCCTGACTGTTCCCTGGAAGGCCAGATCCTGAAGCTGAAGCTCAAATACTTTGGCCACCAAATGAGAAGGGAGCATTCACTGGAGAAGACCCTGATGCTGGGAAAGATTGAAGGTCAAAGAAGAAGGGGACGGCAAAGAATGAGATGGTTAGACAGTGTCATCGATGCAACGAACATGAAATTGAGCAAACTTCAGCGGACAGCGGAAGACAGGAGGGCCTGGCGTAATCTGGTCCATGGGGTCGCGAAGAGTCGGACTCGACTGTGCGACTGAACAACAACAACAACATTATAATTAGTTGAGGTCAGCTTTTCAACAAGTTGGGCCATAGGTACCTGAGCCATATTAAAGTCTGCTCCTGGTAGCTGGTCGCCTGGTTCCGGCAGCTGGACGTCCTCCTCAGCACTGGACTCCCACACACTGCAGCTGGCTTCTGGCTCCTCCAGCTCCTCCAGCCTGCTTCTCAGCAGCACAGCCAGACTCTGCTTTCTCTTCAGCAAAAGAAAGCCTCAGCAGACAGTCACTGTTCCACTCCACTGATACTCAGTCCACAACTCCACTTACTCAGTGTACTGCCAGCCACGGTCTGGGCCCATAACCCTGTCGTGATGCACGGAACTGGCTAGCGCTGAGGGGCCCATAAGGGAGTAAGAGTATCCAAAGGAAGACTGGACTCCACAGCTTTAGTGCAAATACTATGTACAATTTATTCACACCAAGCCTTCACCAACATCCAGTTCTCAGTGACAAAGCACTCTGCTGCAACCATACATTAAGAGAGAGATACATACACTGTACAAGCAATACATTTATACAACCACTGACCAATCAGTACAGTGCTGAATCATGGTGATGCACGTTACTCAGTGCTGGACTGGACTGCCCTAAACTGGCTGGAACCAGCCACCCTTACAGCTCCTAGCTGTCATCTGCACTGACATAGATCAAACTCATCTAGGCCAGCCTTACACTGGGCATGTATATCACAACACGACTCTTTTCTCTGGAGGCAACAGGCTTGGGTACACCCTTTGCAGGTGCCTGTGGAGGGTGGAGGATAATAAGTGGTGGAGGTTTGAGCCCCTCTGCATCTGGAGGTGGCACACATGGCATTCTGCAACATATGGGTCATTGCGGAGAATGTGGAAATGCTCCAAAACTGTGGCTTGGAAACAGGGGCCCAAAACTGGGGCAGGCTGGAGGCTTAGCCTCTGTGGTGTGTGCTGGGTTGAGAGGACTGATGGGGGGTGAACTCAAGATGGGAGCAGCCCTAAGGAGTTGGGGAAGGGCTGGATGTTTCCTCACCACCTCCTAATCTCAGATTCCTCCTCTCCAAACAGTTTTAGCAACCTGTAGTTTTGGCAGCACTAACAGCTGTTCTGCCTTTGAGTCCATCCCCAAGAACACATCAGGCAAAAGAGGCTCTCCCTTTAAGACCCTTGTTGACACCCCAGTACAGCTGGGCTCAGGTGGACTGGCAAGACAGGCTTGTTTCAGAAGAATGGGGGCCTGTGGGATGGGGGGTGGACTTCATCCCCCTGCGATGAGCACCCCTGTTTCCCACTCTCACTCTTATGACACAGAGGGATGTTGACAATAAGGTGTGAGGGTTGGTCCTCAACTGAGGAACCCATTGGCTGAGCCCCTCTGCCTGGCTTTAGCAGAGGGACAGGTGGTGGCTCAGAGCCCTGAGCCCACCAGACACCACCCCAGCTAGGGACAGGTGCTCTGAAATCCCACTGAGGGGGAGTATGTGGGTCCTCAGCTAAGGAACCGACTAGTTGAGCCCCTCTGCCTGGCTTTAGCAGAGGGGCAGGTGCCTTGGAACCCTGAGTAAGCACCTACACTATTCACAGTACTGAGGAATGATTTCCAGTTCCCTTCCCTCTCTGCCTCTAACAGTAACTCCCTCTCTGCCTAACTGCCTGATGCCACATAAAAACAGCTGCATGTGAGCTGCGGGTATATATCCATTCTGCTCCCATAGAGCAGAATGAGAGCGCTCTTGTTGATAGCTAGAGCTGCCTGTGAAGCTTTGGAGGGCCACTATTGGTGTTTCCAAGGCTGCAGAAGAGAGGCAGAAGTCCACTCCCCACCATTGCTTTGACAATTCATCAGCACCAGTGTGTCTGCCTCATGAACTGCTGACATAAACCACACAAACCTCCTCGAAAAAAAATAGTGGTTTGTGGGCAGATCACGGGAAACACGATCTCACGAACTGTGGCTCACGAACCACAAGCTGGGCAATTTTCATGATGAAATTAGGTTTGTGACAAGGTTCATGCCCATCCCTAATCTCTACATATGTTCAGCATACCTTTTGAAAATTATTCTGAAGTTGTTGAAATACATAATTGGTGGAATGCTAAAAAGGCTCCTGATTGTGTGTACAGATGCTATGTACAAATACTTTGTACATGCAGGGATTTTTTCAATAGTTAAGCTGAATGGAGGGAGGGGCAGGCAAGTGGGCATATTTCTCTGTAAATGTACAGTTTACAGTGGACAGTGTACTGTAAAAGCAGTTTTAATTAATTGCTCTTAAGGACTTGCCACATTATTACCTGGTAGTGATTACAAGCCTGAATTTTAACCAGGATGTCTCTGATAAACTACTTTCACTTCTCCCACTTCAGCAACTTAACTTGACTCCAATGGACTTAGAAAGCTCTAACTCTGGTTAGGATGACACTGTCACTTACTTCATAACGTCTATACTCCTATAATTATTTTTCTAATAATGTTAGACGCCACCTATCTAAATATGTATTTTTCCAGTGTGGGCAGATCTGTGGATACCTAAATCCACAGATCAGACTGACACTGAGAGAAAGGAGATTTTTCTCCAAACTTGGGGAGAAATCCAGGTTTGCAGAAAAATCTAAAAACATTAAAAATACATTTGGTGGGGTTTAAATCCTGCCAAACGCTGTCTGCACATACACAGAGCGCTTACCTGAAGAGGGCCCTGTTGTAGCTGCCATCTTTGCAGCTCCCAGGAGCCCTGCTCCCAATGTGGTGGCTCCAGAGGGCCCTGCCAGCTGTCTGAGGCCCTGACACTGTGGGAGGAGGGGAAGAGGGCAGGTGGCAGGGAGAGTTGCTGCCACTACTGCTGCTGGGGGGAGAGGAAGAAGCTGTGGGCAGCAACTACAGAGGAGTGAAAGTGGGCAAGGAGGCTAATTCACATCCCTATCTCTGTAGCTGCCAGCTCAGCTGCCATTTTACAGGGAGAAGCAGAGCTGGAGGGGGGCAAGAACCACCTCCAAGTCCCAAGCTGCTTCTCCCTTAAGTTTGACTGATTAGAAGCAAGGAGAAAGTTTTAAAAGGACAGCTTAGTTGGCAGCTACAGAGACAGGGAATGAAAAGTAGCCTCCTTGCCCACTTGCACCCTCTTTAGATGCTGCCCATAAGGTTCTCCCCCCCAGTAAGAGCTGTTGCTCTTCCAGCCACCTGCATGGCTGCTATAGAGCCAAGCACCCCACTTGTCTATATACTAATAGTCAGCCAGATCTGAGAATACTTATAGCCAAAGACTGGAGCAATGAATGGACAAGACAGATCTTTCTCCAAACCTGAAAAGGGCCCCAGGTTTGGAGAAAATCTAAAAAAAAAATTAAAATGGGTTATTTAAAAAAAACCCCAAATGATAAGAGCCTGTAGCTTTAACAGATTCTCTCAGTGGCTGTTCCTAGGCAACCAAAGCATTCCAGGCTGGGTTCTGCGAGTAAAAGATATAGGGAGGGAGAGCAGTGTTCCCTCTAAACTGAGTTAGTGTGAGCTAGCTCACAGTTTTTTCGCCTCCGGCTCACACTTTTTTGCCTTAGCTCAGGAAGGACGGCTCCAGAGCAAACTGATTTATGCACTAGCCAAATTGTTCACTCACAACTGTAATGCCTGTAGCTCACAAAGGAGAATTTTTGGGTTTCGGTTTCAGCGTTGCGAATGGTGGCCACCTTTCGGGACGCTCCCGGAGGTGGTTAGCCCAGGCGCAGTTTGGGGGGGTCTTTGCATCTATGCAAGACCCTAGTGAGCCTTAGGTAAAGGCTCCGAACCGGGGGCGCTTGGGGAGTAGCCTCTTTGCCGGCAGTTAGCCGGGAAATTGAGGCTTTCTCCCCGCCCCAATCGGCCCCGCTGCGTCATGCCCGTAATGGGACTTAGCAGCGCTCCCGAATTCCACCAGGAGTGAAGAAAGCGGCATGAGTTAAAATAAAAAGAAGAATTGCATCGAATCGTGAGTTGAAGATCTAATTTGAAGCGAGATAAATCCCCCCCGCAAACGTAGGGAGGAGGGAGGAGTCCCCACCCCCTTTTGAGAAGCGAGATTAATAAAGGGGCGAGGAGGGGGGTAAAGAGAAAAAAAGCGTTGGTGAAGATACCGTTGGGGTTTGGCAGGCGATTGCGACATTGTCAGCCTCTTGGAGGATGCGGCACGAACTTTGAAAAAGTAAACAAAAGGGAAAATGTCGACGCCGAAAATTGTCCTGCACAAACCGGAAGAGAAGGGGGGAGGGACTTCTGGTCCGGGTAACCCCCCCCCAGAGCTTGCTGTCATTCAACAAGAGGAGCTACTGCGGCCCCTGCTGGAGCAAATGCAGAAAATCAATGAAACTTTGATTAAAGTAGAAAGTGCTCTTCTCTGTCGGCAAAAGCAAATCTCGGAAACATCAAGAAAGGCTAATCTGATGTTAACCCTTTTGGGCGAGAAAGAAGAAGAGAAAGTAGATCTCAGTTTTATCTTGACGAATGACTTGGCACCCCTAACTGGCAGTGAAGCGAGCGAAATAAAAGAAGAGGTGGACATGGCTCTAAAAGCCTATTCCACTTATATAAAAGAAAATACTCTGCCAGAAGAAGGGGATGTCGAGCTGAGCAGGAAATATATCAGAGATCTAATTTCTTCTGTGATTATGGAGCCCGTAAAAGTTGATGGTCGGAAATATAAGAAAAAAAGAAACGAGAGAAGATGGAATTCATCTTTAAAGCAATAAAACCTTTGAAGAGACACGCCAGCAGGATGGAGGCAGCACTCAAAACTGGGATGAATGCAAGCAGCGAAGAAGACAACGACCCAGGGGGAAGAGGTGACGGAGCAGGAGTCATCAAGATGAAAGGGACTCAACTTTTAGTTGAAAAGACTTAAGAAGACACTTTGAGCAGCGGCTGTTCGTGTAACATCTGGAAGGAGCTGTTTAATAACTAACCCCAATGGACTTTACTAACAGTATTAACAGAGTTATTTTGGACTTTGGATTGTTAAAAAGAAGATCTTCTAACCGTGATGGATGCTAAAAATAGTACTAACTAAAACTAACCCTTATTAACAGAATATTTTCACTCCATCTCTTTTTTCTTTCTCCAGCTGTCTACCCTACCCTTTTCCTATAAAAAGAATAAAATTCTCTCCTTTTTAGGAGAGTTTTACCAAAAAAAACAAAAAACAAAAGAGAATTTTTGCTCACAAGACTCCACAGCTTAGAGAGAACATTGAGGGAAAGCCTTTTCCAGGCATATTTTGGACTTTGAGGGAAGACTCATTGTGACCAAGCCTGGCTAGAGTTGACACCTCCAGGTTGAGAAATTCCTGGAGATTTTGTGGTGGAGGCAGGCAAGGTTTGGGAAGGGGAGGACCTCAGTCACATATAATGCCATAGAGTTCACCCTTCAAAGCAGTCATTTTCTCCAGAGGGACAGATCTCAGTCATTGGGAATACAATTGTAATTCTGGGAGATCTCCAAGTCCCACCTGGACATCAGCAATCCTAGGCCTGGAAGCAGCCTCTGGGTGACTTGATACCACCTGAACTGGTATGACTCAACTAGGCCTGGCTGCTTGCTACTGTTCAATAACAGCCACCCCTATGAAAGTCAGCGTGGTGTAGCAGTTAGAGTTTCAGAGTAGGGTCAAATCCCCATCTTGCTATGTCTACTGATGGAGCTTCCCCAGGAGGCACGGGCTGGAGTCCAGCAGGGCAGGTCACAGGCAAGGTTATAGAGAGTAACTGAAGTCCAGTCCAAGGTCAGGGTTTCCAAAAAAAAAAAAAAAGAGCCAATTATTAGATCCAGTGTGAGGTTCAAGGTTGCAGCAGTCCAGTAGCAGCAAAGTTGGTGGCTCAGTAGCAAACTGTACTTTACCAATGTTCTCTCTAAGCTGTGGCATCTTGTGAGCAAAAATTCTTTGTGAGCTACTGGCATTAAAGTTGTGAGTGAGCAATTTGGCTATTGCATAAATTAGTTTGCCCTGGAGCCATCCTTCCCTAGCTAAGACAAAAATATGTGAGCTGGAGACTTAAAAAACCTGTCAGCTAGCTCACACTAACTCAGCTTAGCAGGAACACTGCTAACTACATCCACAAACTGCTGCTTCTCCAGGCTGAATTTATAGCCAAGTCTTGATAAGCTAAAGTCAGCCATCCTGAAACTACTCATTTGTCTCTTTAATTGACAGCTGATGATGGGCCATGGGCTTCACACTTCTTCTCCTTTCTTGCAACCCTAAGTGTCTCTGACAGCGTCAGCACTGCAAGGGTGTGGGTGAGCTAGGTGGGCTGGAAGTGGCTTATGAAGATTTCTTTACTGCTTCAGACCTACAAGGTGTTGGCTTGGTTTCATGTGTAAATTGTGACTCCTGATCAGCAGGTAACCTGATCTCTCATTGTTCTCCTTCTGGCTCAGAGCCAGCTGTTCAATTACTGGCTGAGAACTAGTAGGTAGCTCTTCATCTGAAATATCTAAGCCATCACTCACCACAGACTTACTTACAACACTGTGGGAGCTCACTGGGTGATTTTGGATCAGTTACATACTTTCAGCCTAACCTACAGGTTTGTTGTGCAGATAAAAAGGAGGAGAGGAGAATAATGTAAGGTGCTTTGGTCCACACTATGGAGACTGGTGGAGTAAAAATGAAATAAATAAATAAATCTTAAATGTAGCTGAATATGGGGAGTAGGTAAAAGGTAGGTTGGTGAATAGCTAAGAAGGAGAGAAAGAGGCCAAGGAAGGGGACAATATAGGAATCAGTGTGGGAGGGGGATACAGGGGAAGTGAGATGCCACTGCACAAGTCCTTGAGTACCTTGCAAGGGGGCCTAGAGGTTGGTACTATAATGTGACACAGTTTTCCTTGGTAGAGGCTGCCGGGGGGAAAGCTTAAGACAGAGGGGCAGATAAAGGTATGTTGGCTATTGGGTGATAGGGTTACCAACTCTAGGTTAGAAAATGTTTGGAGACTCTGGGGTGGAGCCTGTGGAGGGCGGGGTTTGATGAGGGGAGAAACCTCAGAAGGGTATAATGCCATAGGCTTCACCTTCCAAAACAGCCATTTCCTCCAGGGGAACTAGGGTTGCAAGTTTCCACATGGGGCTGGAGATTGCCCAAAGTTACAACTTTACAGAGATGGCTTTTATACAAAACTATTTGGTAACTAGTCAGACTTTTTTAAAAAAAAATTAAAAGGCCACCAGCCAGGCTAGTTTTTTGCTCATCTGGCAATCCTAGCAGCAGTGTAAAGCACTTTATTGTATATTGCCATCATTTGTAATTCTTCCCCAGGGCTGCTGAGAGCCATAATGGGTCTCCAGACATACATTCCACCTAGGGCCACCATATGACCCTGATCAAAATCAAATATAACAAAACAAATCACTTGGCTTGCTGTTACCATGGATCTATAGTAGTGAAAGAATCAGCCTGTCTGTTCATCTGTTTTTTATTTATTTATTATTTATTTTACTTATATCCCACCTTTCTCCCGAGTGAGGACACCAAGCTGTTTACATTTGCTCTCTCCCATTTTATCCTCACAACAACCCTGTGAAGTAGGTTAGGCTGAGAGTGTGTGACCGGCCCAAGATCACAAGTGGGGATTTGAACCTGGGTTTCCCAGATCCTAGTCCTTCACTTTAACCACTATACTACACTGGCAGGCATAATTCATCAGAGAATAAAGCTAGAAGACTCAAAATTGGCCACTAGTTTTAGGTTGATAGTGAAAATTCCAGGGTCAAAATGGAAAGACATAAGAAAATCCTAGTCCAGATGAAACAAACCACCACCACACCACACTATTTGCAAGGGAAACTAAGGGTCTCCACTGGAGAGAAAGACTGTGTATGGTATTTGTTATAAATCTAATTTCAATAATATTAAAAAGATTACATAGTTTGCCATATAACAAAGTAGCCTTTACAAAGGGCTATTAGGTATTCCACCAACACTGTAATATTGATAACTAGCCTGATACCTGTGCTTTGCTACGGTATTTAAGTTCTGTAAATCCAGTTAAAATACTGATGATATGAAGTCTGAAATGTAACATTGGTTGTAGGAATTCTAATGAAGAAGACTGTAGTGTAAAAAATGAAGTGATACATACATACTTTTTTTTCTCTCTACTGAAGGACCTCTCTGTAGACCACATTGGTGGTTCTGCCCTCAGGTGCTAGGACCACCAGACTGCTTGGTGACCTCACTCTGGAGCAGGCCACATAGAACTGTCCATTTAAGAAGCAGTTGTCTGTTAAATGAAAGTGATGGCCTCTCTACTTGTGATCCTGGATTGTTTTGCTCATATGGAGACTGTGTTGTTCTGAGTACCTCAGGGTGATCTCGCTGGTACTTGGCCTGCGCAGCTCAGTGCTCCACAGGAGTACTATGGGCAAATGCCTTTGCTGCATTCCTAAGTTGCCTCCTTCTTGTAGTGTTGATGTATCTGGCTCGATGTTTGCCTGGAGCTTTCTTGGGGGCAATGAGAGGTGTGAGGGGAAGTTGGTGTGAGGGAGTGGTGATGTGGTGGACATTTCTTCAGGTTCATGAGGGAGGCACACATTGAAATGGCTCCTAGAAATGTCCCCATAAACATTTATTAACTCAATTGTCATGCTGGCTTTTTTGAAAAATGTCTATTCAGGAGTCTTGAATAGCTGATTTCTGTAACTATCCTCAACTGTCTGCAGTCTCTTCTGAATTTTTACCTCAGAACATTGAGATCCACAGCTGAGCAATCAGAGGGAGGTTTTACCTCAGAACTCTGAACTACACAATTGACCAATCGGGAGCAGGGGAGGGCAAAGAGGCAGCAGCCTGCCAGGTAAATGGAAAATAATTGGGGAAACACATTTTGCCCCTTTTTTTACCCCTTTCTCAGAAATCTCTTGGGGGGGGGGTTGATGCCATGGTAGGAATGCACTCCCCTTATTTTGGGTTTCTTGGTGCAGGGGTTTGGCCTGGGCATTGAATTTTGGGGGAAGGGCATACCCCCCTTTTTAACAAAATTGCCTCTCATTTATGTTACATTTAAGAAATGGGACATAACTACATAGTCAAAACACCATCTGAGCAATCAGATATTAAGCAAGTTCATATGAAACAATTTTCTAGAACCCACATTGTGAGAAGTTAAATAACCTAATAAAAGAAACCAATTTTCTACAAATTTGGGGTATATTTCCATTGTGGGTGGGAGTGTGGCTAAGCTGGGCCAGTAGCACTGCTAAGGTGATCCTGCTGGGGCAGTATCCCTGATGGATTAAAGTACCCTGGTCCTGCTTCTACACCTGACAGACACCTGCCTGTCTGGTGTTGGTGGGGGTTATGTTTAAAGGCATTGAGGAGACTGGGCCAGCAGCAGGGCTAAGGCAGTTCTGCTGAGCAAACCTACTTGGTGGCTGTAAGCATCCCTCCTCTTCTCCTACACCTGTCCAGTGTAGGAGGGGGAGGGGGGAGGAGTGTTAGAAGCCACTATGGAAGCAGGGCTGGCAGGATCACTAAGACGTTACTGCTGGGGCGGGCTTCTTTGTGGCTTTAAGCACCCTGAAAGCGCTGCTGCACCTGACAGATGCCTGTTAGGTGTAGGAGGTGGGTGGAGTGTGTTGGAAGCCATCAGAGAGGCTGGGCCAGCAGCATCGCTAAGATGGTCCTGCTGGGGCGGCGTCCCAGTTGGATTAAAATACCCTGGTCCTTCTCCTACACCTGACAGACACCAGCCTGTCTGGTGCTGGGGGGGATTGTGTTTAAAGCCATCAGAGAAGTTGGGCCAGCAGCACTATTTTACCTCATAGGTGACTGTTGGCCATTCCTGATGTCCTCAACTGCTATTAGCTCTGTGCAGTCTCCTGTAACTGTTTTTTTTTTACATCAGAACACTGAGCTCTGCAGCTGACCAATCAGAGAGTGGGGGGTGTAAGGTGGCAGCAGCCTGGCAGCCACATAGGAATCAATGAGGGGGAGCACATTTTACCCCTTTTGACCCCCTTAGGGGTCAAATTTCTAAAAATCCCTTCTTAGTGAGCATCTACACCATGGTAGGAGCTGTCAGGTAACCCTGCCATAGGGGAGTGGAGAGAGGCATCCTTTCAGTTCTTGGAATGCAGGAGTAAAGAGGCCTATGGTCTCTCACTGATTTAGTGGTGCTGTTCTGTTTCTTATCACTTTGCCTGACCTTGGGTCTCATGTTGCTGCCATCCTGGTGCTGAGAAAGTACTGGTCTGGGTTGTTTTCTTAAGCTTATTAGTTGGTCGTTTCGCACGCATGCGCGCAAAGTATCCATTGGCTTAGGTAATGGGGGGGTAGTTTGAATAGGCTATAACTTGGAATGCTTTCTGTTTCATGTTATCACTGACAAAGAGCTTGTACCTGTATCATCAGCCTTGTCTTAATAAACACTGTCTTCTGAAGAAGTCTGGTGTTTGACTGACATTGTCAGATTGTCAATGATCCTCCAATTCGGGTCTACCCTCCAGACCATTTCTCTCTAGTCTCGAGATGAGCAGGGAGGATGAAGACCTACTGGTGATGACCATGTCTCAGGACTCAGTGCCCACCACAGTGGTACTGACCACCTCAGTACCCACCATGTCAGTCCCTGTGATGACTATACCGACAACCTGGGCCCTCGAGGAAGACCTAGAGGAAGCTTGCTTTGGTTCATTCAGGGGGGTGTATGCCAGTATGACTACATGGCCCAGGCAATGGAGAGAATGGGGGACACCACTGGCAGAGATTTTGGAAACGTGATCTTTGACTCCCAGGGGACCTCACAGGGAGAGCCAGTATGACCGGTCAATCTATCGGTTGAGCACCGCACCTGTGCTAGAGGCCCCCCGGCATCAGGTGCTAGACTCTGAGGGGTTGATGGAGACTCACCTCAGATGGCTGGAGCGCAGCCAGGAATGCATCCTGAAGGTGGTGGAGGAGTCGTTCCAGAGGATCCCTGGCACCATAGCCAAGATGGTGCAGAGGGAGTTGGACTGGTGCCTGCCTGTTCGATTGGCACCCTGGCCCCTCCAGTGGTGCCTGCAGCCCCTGCACCAGGACCTGCCAGGCCAGGGGTTCCCGGAGGGCCAGGACCCAGTGCCCCAGCGGGGCTGCCACCAAGAGGATCTCCCCCACAGGGGCCTCGAGGCATGCCTCAGAGGGCAGGGAGGATGTTCCCAAACCTGGCAGAGTTGCTTGATACGACCTTCGACAGGGCCCCGGAGGAACTCTTGTACTTTCTGGTGAGGGCTGAGAAGTTTGTTGAGAATTGGGGCCACCTGTTCCCAAATGAGGAGCGCATCATGGATGTGATCGCATCCCACCTATGTGAGGGGATTGCAGACTGGTATGTTACCCTACATCACGAGGACGGCAGGGAACTCCAAGAAGTGGATGCATTCATGTGGGCCTTGTGTGCTCATTATGAAGACTCCAGTGCTAGCGAGATGGCCCAGGCATTCCTGCGTACTTTCTGCCAAGGGAAAAAATCAGTGCGTGAGTAAATGGAGGAATTCTGCCACCATGCCACTAAGATCCATGAATGGCTGGATGGGGTGTTGGTGCAGCATTACCAATTGGGTCTGAACCCTGAGATCTGTGGAACGATCCTCCACAGCATGAAACCAGTGTCCCTGTTGGCCTGGATGAGAGAGGCTCCTGACACTGAGAGCCATCTCCGCACCATTAGCATTGACGATGTGGTGACCCTGGGGAAGACCACCCCCTCCACGTCCACTTCGGTGAAGCCCAAAGCCCTGCCGCCTCGTCAGAAGGACGGGACTCAGGAGCAACAGATGAAACGGGCTGTGTCTCAAATGTGGTGAGTCCGGCCATTTTGCAGCTGCCTGTCCTGAATCTGGACCCACGACACCACTGGGCAAGGGAGGGGACAAGAAATGCTTCGAGACCCCGGGGAAGAAGGCAATGGCCAAGCCCAAAACTCCACGAGCCCTGCAAGTCAGCCCTCAGGATGAGGAGTCGGACTCGTCCGAGGAGGAAAACTTCTAACTGGTGGGAAATGGGAAGGACCTGCTGTGAACAGTGCTGAACAGCAGGTCCCAAGTCCTGAGGCACAAAAACTGGTGAGCACTTACCCTCCCCTCTGCTTTGTGACTGTGACTCTTGTTTACCCTGAACTCAACACCCATGTCCAGGTGAGGAGCTTGATTGACTCGGGGTGTGGGTAAGACCTAATCCACCCCTCCCTGGTGACTGGACTGGGGGCTAAGGTAGTTAAACTCCCAGACCCGCTAATTTTCACCCAGATGGATGGGTCGACTATGAAGGACCCATGCAAATACGAGACTGTGCCGTTGAGAATGGGGGCGGGCGAACATTGGGAACATAGGCCTTTCATGATCACTCCGGCAGCTCGCTTTCCATTGGTGTTAGGGAGCCCCTGGCTACATGACATGACCCATACATACTTTGGGAAGAGGAGATCATGAGGTTTGTGTCCCCCTGCTGTAAGACGCATGAATGGGACACAACATGGGGGGAGTCACCTCATATTCAATGGGTGCCAGTGGGTCTTGCCAAAGCTGAATTGAACCTGATTCCCCTCAAGTACTGCAAATTGGCGCCGATTTTGGGGGAAGCCGAGGCTGATGAGCTGCCCCCCCATCGGAACTCAGACTGTGGTATTGAGCTCTTGCCTGACCAAAAGCTCCCAAAAGGGAAATTGTACTCCATGAGCCCGGCGGAGGAGGAGTTGAGGCATTTCATTGACAAAAACTTAGCTAGAGGGTTCATCTGCCCCGCCTCCTCCCCCTGTGTGGCACCTGGGTTGTTTCAGAAAAGAAAAGATGGAGGTTTGCGGCTGTGCAGGGACTATCGAGGGCTGAACGCAGTGTAGACAATGAAACCCTATCCCCTCCCCTCATTAAAGACCTCCTGGCAGCGGTCTCCAAAGGGAAGATCTTTTTGAAGCTGGATTTGCGGGATGCCTATTTTAGAGTTAGAATCTGGGAAGGGGATGAGTACAAGACAGCGTTCAATACCCCTTTGGGGCAATTTGAGTATGTGGTTATGCCGTTCGGCCTCCAGGGGCCTCTGGGGGTCTTCATGAACCTTATTAATGAAGTGTTACATAAGCATTTGTTCAAGGTGGTCCTAGTGTACTTGGATGACATTTTGTTATATTCCCCTGACAAGGGATCCCTTGTCAAGTTGGTGCGGGAAGTTCTGCAAATGTTGCACAAGCACAAACTTTTTGCCAAACTGTCAAAATGCGAATTCCACTGTACTGAGGTTTCCTTCTTGGGCTACAGAATCTCCCATAGCGGGATTGAGATGGACCCGGCAAAGGTCCGAGACGTGGTGGGGTGGGAGCCACCTAAGACCCGTAGGCAACTCCAAGCCTTCCTTGGGTTCACC
Source organism: Gekko gecko (assembly GCA_029375565.1). Taxonomy (NCBI): domain Eukaryota; kingdom Metazoa; phylum Chordata; class Lepidosauria; order Squamata; family Gekkonidae; genus Gekko; species Gekko gecko. The sequence continues at coordinate 90,561,185 of JAPDNY010000006.1, forward strand.
AATTTTTACAGGTCCTTTTTGGCGAACTTTGCACAGGTGTCTCTGCCCCTCATGGACCTCCTTAAAACAAAGGGCAAGGGGATTGAGGGTTCCAGCCCTGGGGCCAAACTTGATGCCTGAATGTCAAGAGGCATTTGACAAACTCAAAGCACTATTCACATCCAAACCGGTGCTGGCACACCCAAATGAACTAAACAAATTCATCATGCATGTGGACACCTCAGATGTAGCTATGGGAGGTGCCATTTTGCAGGAGGGGGAGGATGGGAAACTACACCCGCTGGCGTATGTTTCTAAGAAATTCAATGAGGCTGAACGCAATTGGTCAATGTAGGACAAGGAAGTGGGAGCGATTGAATTGGCACTGTCAACATGGCGTCACTGGTGGCTTCCGGCTGGAGTTAAAATGGCGAATTGACACACTTTGCGATTTGAGCAGAGTGGACAGCAGTATCTGGCGACAGTTTGGGCTTTACCTGGCCCAACGCAGCACTCCCCAGGCGGGGGAGTGGCAAGCAAGCAGCCAAGCCTGAGAGGGGGTTGAGATCGGTGTGGATAAGCCTCGGAGGAGGCTTGTTTACACCTTGATCTCCCTCCGTGAAGAGGGCAGTTGCAAATCAGCACTACAGATACCAGCTGGGCTGAGAATTCAGCATAAATCCGTCATCTACCGGCCTCTTTAACATCAAGCTTAACATCGGTTACAGAAGAAGCACTGCGAAACCCCGAGATTACAAGCAAGGTAACAAATGAACAATTGCTTACCGGTTTAAAGAAGAAGGCAAAATCTAAACGTTCGGATAAGTGTAAAAAGCTTCAATGAACTAATCCGCTTGATTTAAAAGTAAAAAGAAAGCTTTCCTTTAGAGAAAACGGCTGAAAAGTAACTTTGTTTTGCATTCCTGTGGTCAGCTAAGACTAAACTTTGCGTAGCAGAAACGAAACTGACTGTGATTCTATGATACAGGAAGTAGGCTAGAGTGGATGTTTTCGATGTTGCTGTGCCGGAAGTAGACGGACGTTTTAGAGTGTGGCACCGGAAGTTGGATTACAGTGACGGACAGATAAACAGGAAGTTCTGAAGGAGCCTACTCTAGCCAGAAAATCATAGAGAAATTGCACCCGCCATTTTGAGGAGGACTAAATTTTAAAAAGTTATTTTTAAGCTGAAAAAGCACTGGAAGAAGTTATAAAGGTGGCGATTTGGCTTGAGGATTGCTAATATAAAGATCGATTAGCCCTGAACTCGCTTTCAAGACGGATTTGAGGTCAAGACCAAGGGCTGCCTCATCACCTAGTCCAAGAATGACTGCAAAGGAAAAAAAGAGTGGCAGGCTGCCATGGAAGCAATGGAGAAACGGATGACTGAAGTGGTGCAGAGTTTGGGAAAGCAAATAGAATCACAGCTGTAACAACAGTTGCAACAACAGCTGCAAATACAACTGGAGCAAATAGAACAAGTACAAGTCCAAGTACAGAAAAAAAATATGGAAGAGTTAAAAGAACTGGTACTAACAGAAGTGGCAGGGATAAAAAAAGATACAGAAGAAGTTAAAAAAGAGGTTAAAAGTCTGGTGACAAAATCAGAAGAAATGGAACAGAAAGTTAAAAGAACCCTGTCAGAAAATACAAGACTGGAGTCCATGATGGAATATAGGGCCACTCAGAACCACTTGAGATTGAGAGGAATCGAAGAGGAGGAAGATCAAGATTTACGGGCCCTAGTAATTAACACATTGACAACTTACATAGGGGAAGATGTTGGAGACTTGGATCCAGACTTTGACCTGATTTACAGAGTAAATTCAGTGTATGCCAAGAGAAAGCAATTACCCAGAGATGTGATTGTTCAATTTGTGACTACTAAAATGAAGGAAGACGTTTTCAAGAAGCAATTTACACAACCGTTGGAAATTAATGGGAAAAAAATAATAATTTTGAGAGAAATTCCGAGATCGATCTTACAAGACAGAAAGAAATTCAAGAAACTAACAGATAGGTTAAAAGAAATGAGTATCAGGTTTAGATGGGAGATTCCATGTGGATTATCATTTACATACAATTCGGTGAGATTTACTCTTAAAACGGAAGGAGACATCTACAGATTCAAAGAGAACAATTTTGATGATTTCAAAGATATTTAATTCAAAACAACTATGGATTACAAATTTTTATCTTGGAACGTAAATGGACTAAATTCACCAAGCAAAAGAAGGTTAGTGAATCATTGGCTAGAGAAACAAAAATGTAACATAATTTGTTTGCAAGAAACACATATCAGAAAACAAGATAATAAATATTTGGTTAATACAAAATTGGGAGAAGAATTTCATTCATCAGCAGTTAATAAGAAAAAAGGAACAGTGATATACATTACCAAAGAATTGGAACCTAAACAAATCTTCTCAGACAAAGAAGGAAGATATGTTGGCGTGGAATTAATGATGAATAGAAAAAAGACATTGCTTGTAAATATATATGCACCCAATGGGGCAAAAGAGACTTTTTTTAATGATTTGACTAAAGAGTTGGACTGTTTAAATTATGATCAAATAGTCCTTGCCGGAGACTTCAATGGCACAGTGAACAATGTATTGGACAGAAAGTCCAAAGCAAGTGGAGAGGCGGTTGGAAAGCTGCCAAAAATTTTTTTCCAGCTAATGAAGCAAGAGAAACTAGAAGACGTTTGGAGGAAGTGGAACCCTAAGACAAAGGATTATACATTTTATTCTAACAGACATAACTCCTTTTCTAGAATCGATATGATTTGGATGTCAGAGGAGATGGCGCAAAAAACCTACAAAATAGAAATTTTACCGAAAACCAACTCAGATCACAACCCTTTACTTTGGATATCTAAAGAAAAATCTAAACAATTATATTGGAGAATCAATGAGGACTTATTGGACAAAAAATTAATTAATGAAACTTTAAAAAAAGAAACGAAAAGTTTTTTTGAACTGAATTTAAATAAAGGTACTGATATACAAGTCGTATGGGACACGTACAAAGCAGTAATGAGAGGTTTGCTTATCTCTTTGAATTCTAAAGATAAAAAACAAAGGATGCAACAACAAAACGACCTTCATGAAAAAATTAGACAAAAAGAAAAGGAATTAAAGAAAAGGCCAGGGAAGAAAAAAGATTATTAAAGAGATCCACTTTCTGCAGGATCAATTGAATGTTCTACTAAATAGAGAATTATATTGGAATCTGAAGAAATTACAGCAAAAAGCATTTGAGGGCGCAAATAAACCAGGAAAATTTTTAGCATGGCAATTGAAAAATAGAAAAGAAAGGAATTTTATAAGTAAAATTACTGAAGACGGAAAGGATGTTATGAATTTGAAAGGTATAAAAAGAGTCTTCTTCAAATACTACGCCAAACTGTTCAAAAAGAAAGGAATTGACCAACAGAAAATTAAGAAATATTTGGAGACTATTGAAGTTCCAGAGCTGGGAAAACAAATTAAAGAGTTATTAAATGGTTTAGTAACAAAGGAAGAGGTGACAATGGCAATAGAAGATGCAAAGTTGGGCAAAGCTCCAGGTCCAGATGGCTTTACAGCAAAGTTTTATAAGAAATTTAAGGAGGAGCTAACCCCTATTTTAGTACTTCTGTCGAACGAGATAAGAAAGACTAAACGGATCCCAGATTCATGGAAAGAAGCAAATATTTCATTGATACCCAAAGAAGGTTTGGATTTAACTGAAGTAAAGAATTATAGACCAATATCGCTATTAAATAATGATTACAAATTATTTGCGAAAATTATTTCGGAAAGACTGAAAAAATATTTGAAAGATACTATAGCAGAAGAACAAGCTGGTTTTTTACCAAATAGACAGATTAGAGACAATTTAAGAGTGGTGATTGATGCAATCGAATACTATGACAAACATCCAGAAAAAGAAGTTGGATTCCTCTTTTTAGATGCGGAAAAAGCTTTTGACAATTTAAATTGGGAGTTTATGCTGCAAGTTATTGAAAAAATGGATATAGGACAGTTTTTTCTAAACATGATTGTGGCAATTTACTCAGAACAGAGAGCAGCTTTGAATATAAAGAAAGAAAGAACAGATTTCTTCCAAGTTCAAAAGGGAACACGTCAAGGCTGCCCGTTATCCCCGTTGTTGTTTATTTGGATATTGGAAATATTATTGATAGCGATAAGAAAAGATAACAGCATTGAAGGACTCACAGTGAAAGGTTTTGCATATAAATACAGGGCATTTGCAGACGATGTAATGTTTATGATTCAAGATCCAATCGACAAAATACCATAATTGATGGAAAAAATTGAAGAATTTGGATCAGTTGCGGGATTCTACGTTAATAAAAGTAAAACCAAAGTAATGTGCAAAAATATGACGAAACAACGACAAACAGAACTTCAAGAGAAAATTCAATGTGAAGTAGTTACAAAGACTAAATATTTAGGAATTGAATTGACCATGAAAAACATTGATTGTTCAAAAATAACTATGAAAAGGTTTGGCACAGGATTCAACAAGACATGAAGAAATGGGATACCTTGAATCTATCGTTATTGGGAAGAATTGCAACTGTAAAAATGAATGTCTTGCCGCGTTTGATGTTTTTATTTCAAGCTATTCCAATATTAAAACAAAGGAAAATACTGGATACGTGGCAGAAAGAACTATCAAAATTTGTATGGGCAGGAAGAAAGCCAAGGATTAAAATGAGAATTTTATGTGATGCAAAGGAAAGAGGAGATCTACAACTACCAAATTTAAGACTGTATTATGATGCCGTCTGTTTAACATGGTTGGAACAGTGGATTAATTTAGAAAATAAAAAGTTATTGGCTCTAGAAGGGCATGATAACAAGTTTGGATGGCATGCATATTTATGGTATGGAAAAGTAAAAATAGATAAATTTTTCAAACACCACTTCATAAGACGATCACTGTTCGAGACTTGGATGAGATATAGAAAATTCTTCTCAGAAGAAAGACCACTTTGGATAGTACCAGCAGAAGTGATTAATCCATATTCAAGAAATCAAGGGTTAGATTGGCTACCTTATAAAAGTCTTTTAAAATTAGAAGGGAAAAACTTTGTGTTAAAAGACAGATTTGATGTGGAATTTGAATATGATTGGTTGAAGTATAGACAGATTTATGACTTATTTAAGACCGATAAAAGAGAATATGGTTTTAGAGAAAATAACACTGAAATTGAAACTGTATGGCTTGAGAAAGGTAAAAAAATGATTTCTAAACTGTACAAGGTTTTATTGAAATGGTATACTGAGGACGAAATTGTAAAAGAGCAAATGATAAAATGGGCGGTAAATATTAATAATGAGATATTAATGACATCTTGGGAATATTTGTGGAAAAAGTCAATGAAAATTTCAACTTGTGCAAATGTTAAAGAGAATTGTTATAAAATGATGTACAGATGGTATATGACGCCTAAAAAAATTGCTATTATAAATGAAAGTATGTCTAACAAATGTTGGAAATGTAAGAAACATGAAGGGTCTTTTTACCATATGTGGTGGACATGTGATAAAGCAGTAAAGTATTGGACTGAGATCCACAATGAGATACAAAAAATTTTGAAATGTACTTTTAAGAAAGACCCACAGATGTTATTGTTAGGTCTTAAAATGGAAGAAATAAATGTAGCCAAGAGAACACTACTATGGTACTTGATTACAGCAGCTAGACTGACTTTTGCTCAATGTTGGAAACAAGATAAAGTACCTGAAACATGGGAATGGATTAAAAAGACGTTGCTTATGGCAGAAATGGACAAATTAACAAGAAAATTAAACAATGAAGAAAACGAAACCTTTTTCGGAGACTGGAAAGACTTTCAAGAATACTTGTTGAAGAATTGGGATGTAAAATGTGGTTTGATTTGTTTTGACAGCTATTGAGGAGAAGTGGAAAGAGACTTAGATCTTTGAATTGTTACCATTAGTAAAATAAATATGTTTAGTAGTAAATGTAATTGTATAAGAGAAATATCAAGGGGGTTGGAGCAGTGCGGGAAGCCTTGTTTGGGGGGAGAGAGAGAAAGAAAAATGGATATGTATTGGTTTGTTTAAATTGTATGAACATGTGATATATCCAATAATAAATTGTATTTAAAAAAAAACAAAACATGGCGTCACTGGTTGGAGGGCTCGAGGGTGCCATTCGAGGTCTGGACTGATCACAAAAACCTCAAACTACTTAGAACACCTAGGAACCTAAATGCCAAACAGCTCCGCTGGGTGGACTTTTTCTCTAAGTTCAATTTCACCCTCCACCATTTTCCGGGGAAAGCTAACTCCTTGGCTGACACCCTGTCCCACCTCCTGCAACATGATAGTCAGCGGGAGGAGGTCCTGGACTCTATGTTCACACCCACCCAGCTAGGAGGGGCGGTCACAATGTTCAGCCAGGCAAAAGTACTGCCCACACCTCCTGAGGCATCTTGGGAATTGAAGTTCCCCTCCGCCTTCTTGGAGGCTGATTGCAAGGAACTGGAACCTGAAGGGGGGGTGGAGGAACAAACCAATGGTTGTTGGTACCGAGGCTCTAGACTGTTCGTGCTGAAGGCTCTCTGAGGGGAAGTTATGTCATTTGCCCATGGTACCAAACTGGCGGGTCACTTGGGGTTTGTTAAGTTTTTACACCTCCTCCAACGTCAGTTTTGGTGACCTGGCATGAGGTGGGATCTCTCTATGTTCGTTCAATCCAGCCAAATCTGCCTGATGAGCAAGTCATGACCAGGGAAGCCACCGGGTCTTTTCCAGCCCCTCCTGATGCCTACTCAACCCTGGGAGGTGATTTCCATGGACTTCATCACCAATCTTCCCCCGAGCAAGGGGAAAATGGTTATTTGGGTGGTAGTTGATCTGTTTTCTAAGCAAGCTCACTTTGTCCCCTTTAAGATGTTACCCTCTGCGAAACTCTTAGCCAAGGCTTTCATGCACCATGTCTTTAAACTGCATACGCTACCCCGTAAGGTGATCTCCAACTGCGATTCGCAATTCATTTCCAAATTCTGTTGGGGGTCGAATGAGGGCTGAGCAGCGCCTACCATCCAGAGATGATGGGCAGATAAACCAAACCTTGGAACAATAGCTGCGCTGTTTCACAAACTTTCAGCAAGATGACTAGGAGGGCTTATTGCCTCTGGCCGAATTTTGCAACAATAATGCTTGTCATTCATCAACAGGAGTCTCACCTTTCATGGCCATGCAAGGCTACGAGGCCCCTCCTCCCTTTTCTAATGGAGCCAGGATTGCCCGAGGGGGAGACAGGGGATTGGTGCAAATGCTTGCAGGAGGCTTGGCCAGTCCTTTGTAAAATCTTAGATGCTGCCAAAAAGGACTATAAAGCACAGATAAAAAGAGGGACAAAGGCTGGGACCCAAAGCCGGGAGACTTTGTGTATGTTTCCACGCAAAACATCAAAGGTCTCCAGCCCAGCAGAAAGCTTGGCTAGAAGTTTGTAGGACCGTTTCAGATCAAACGTATGATCAGTGAGGTTGCTGCTGAACTGATTTTGCCCAAATCATTTAAATATTTGCATCCTGTATTTCACCTTAGGTTATTACGCCGGGACCCCAGGGCAAACGTCTGGTGACCTCAACAAGCAGTGCCCCCCCCCCATGGTTAAGGGGGAGCCGCACTTTGAAGTGGCTGACATTCTGGACTCTAAAGTTTCCCATAATAAACTGTACTATCTGGTGGAATGGGTGGATTTCAGGCTACAAGATAGGAAATGGGTGGCCTCCTCCTCCATTTTCACCAGCGGTACCCAGAGAAGCCGAGGGAGGGAACTTTTCAGGAGGGCAAGATGTCAAGTAACCCTGCCATAGGGGGGTGGAGGGAGGCATCCTTTCAGCTATTGGAATGCGGGAGTAAAGAGGCCTCTAGTCTCTCACTGATTTAGTGGTGCTGTTCTGTTTCTTATCACTTTGCCTGACCTTAGGTCTCATGTCACTGCCATCCTGGCGCTGAGAAAGTACTGGTCTGGGTTGTTTTCTTAAACTTATTAGTTGGTAGTTTTGTGCATGCATGCAAAATATCCATTGGCTTAGGTAATGGGGGGTAGTTTGAATGGGCTATAACTTGGGATGCTTTCTGTTTCATGTTATCACTGACAAAGAGCTTGTACCTGTATCGTCAGCCTTGTCTTAATAAACACTATCTTCTGAAGAAGCCTGGTGTTTGACTGACTATCTAGTGAACCTGACAGAAGTGCTGTCCCCAAATCTGATGTTTCTAGGTCCAGGGGTTTGGCCTGGATGTGGATTTTACGGTGAGGGAACTTTCTTTTATATAGATAGATAGATGACCCAGTGCCTAAAGTGGGAGTTCTAACTTCTGTTCCATATGTATAACCACTAAAATCATGCATGTAAAGGGTGGAGGAGCAGGGAAGTTTTCTTTTTGGTTAGGTCATGGGGAAATATTAACCCCCTTTCTGTTCATAATATTAATAAAGGTTTGCTACTCTACTGCTCTACAGAAAAAATTAAGTGAAAGGAAAGAGAAACTGAATGAGAAAAGTGTGGGGAAAAGGGAGAGAAATTAAGGAAAAGAGAGGGGGGAAATGTTTTATCTTGCTACAGCACACTAACTGCCACTTTGCAAGATCTGGCTGAGCTGGAGAAAGGCTAGGTTGTTAGCAGGCTCCAGTCTGCCAATTCTTGTAGCAGCCATCAGCATGCTATCTTGTTTTGCACTAGTGCTGGCTTGTTTTATGATCACATGAGCATGATCTGTTAGGTAAATTGCTTCAGTCTTGGAGAAAGGCAAGAAAGCTGGTAATACAGTGCCTTTTACTGTGCTCAGATTTCCCTGCACCCCTAGTGGCTGCAGCCAGAACTGCACTTCAAAAAAAAGTGGAAAGACTCATGATGCTGGCTTCAAGGGCCCTCCAGTGGACTTGGGCCCTCTGAATTTTGTCACTCCAATCCCCCTCTGTTGGCAGCCCTATTTTCCTCACCATTATAGTCTCACAGATTTGCATGGAAGTACAGTTCAGGAACAAATCTTTAGAGAATATAATGCAATGCTGTTAGTCCCTCTAGCCTAATCAACATTCTGCTTGTGGTTTTGGTACAGGCACTCTACAGGTCCATGGTGGGAAGTGGCTTCCCAGCACCCACTCTGAGGCTTCTGTGTGATCAGATTCAGACCACAAGATAAGTAGCTGGCTACATTTTGAATGTTTGTGTAGGGATTGGGGAACCTGTTAATATGATCTCATGTTTATAAATGCCAGTGACTACAGGACTTATTTTAGCCATAGATTCCCTCAGTTATTAATTCAGAGTGAACAAAAAATATGTTAGCAATGTGTGAAATCTTAAAAAAGAAATAGTCACATCAGAATGTTTATGTAAAACTGGTAAATAGATCATGGCTGTCAAATAAAACATTTCAGAAATATTGCTTTTGTAGTTCTTTTAGTATTGAACATTTTAGAAAACCAATTGATTGAAAAACTGTGCCTATTGATGTTTAAAAACTTCATGATTGAAACAGTCCATCATGTGTTAATGTATTGTCCTTTGTATAGGGACATTTGATCTCTATACAGAACTGCAATCTTATCACATTTTGCAGGCATACCAGATTAATTTTATATTTCCCTCCTTCTCTGAAATTGTTCCAACAAAACCACATTTAAGGTAACCAAATTTAGTGCCCTGGCATGTTCAACAAGGAAGCAGCCCTGAGTCCACCAGAAATCCAAAACCCAAAGCATGCCCACAACACTCACAGCACCTCCCTCCCCAAACTGAAACACACAGCCAGTTGTGATGGACTGCACTTTTAAAGAGGCTTAGAAGTGCTGTACCAACAACTAAAGGACTGAAGGGTTAATTCTTCACAGAGCCAGGGAGCCTTGAGTGACAGGCTGCTCTAAGCAATCTGATTGGTTAGCATCAGCTAAGCAAAAAAGTCTTGAGAGAGCTGGATGCTCAGGTGATTCATTCATATTTCTGTGTTAACTGAGAAGAGACACATACTGAGACTGTCTGAGAACAGCCCTGGCAGAAAAAGGGTTCAGTGCTGACAGAGTCAGCATTAGTTGAGAGCAGTTTGAACATAGACAGAGAACTCAGGGAAAGTTTGTCAAGGATGTTTAGGTTGTACAGATGACTCTCATTCAGGCCAAAGGAAAGGGGATAATATTCTAGAGAGAGAAGAATAAACCCTACCCAGTCAAACAGGGAGAGTTATCTCTGAGGAGTACAGAGATCTCTGGCCTGGTATGATTATAAACTGCCTGTAGAGACCTTAAAAGTCAGTGAACAACTCAAGAAGAGTACTGGTGTTCAAAGAGAAAGGGTTTGGATACTGGGAAGAGGGTACCAGCCTTCTGGGCAGCAAAAGAGTCAGTTACACTCAAAGTGTGCTATAGTGTTTGGGAAAACACTGGAACAAAAGCCTCTCAATATAAAAATCTAAGTAACTGAATAATTTAAGAACCTCTCATGAGCCTGATATAGAAGAACAAAAGTCTGTGCTTGTGCTAGCTTTACCTCATAGCTTTCAATCCCTGATTTTGTTTTCACCTGACTTTTCCCCTTGAAGTTAAATAAAACCTTTTGTTATTTTTGACTCTTAAAAGCATCACAAGTGCCATTTTCAGTGGTTTAAGTTAAAGGGAGATCCTATCCCTTCTTTATTTGGGCTGAACAAATAGCCAATATATATTAATGACACAGGGTGGGACAGCCAAAGCTTCTTCAGGGCTGCTCAGTTAGTGTAGGGATAAATAGAAATGGAGGGAAAATCTTGCCTCTGAGGGACTGAAGTGAAAAGGGTGTGTCGTATCTTTATATTAATTATGTTTGCACTATTGAGGTCATCCTATTATATGGTTCTGAAATCTGATTATCTGTAGATGTGCTGATGACATTGTGTGTCAATTTTTGCTGATCTATGATGGTAACAAATAGAGATTGGATTGAATGTTACATATAAACTTGGGATATTTGCTATTAAAAACCATGATAAGGAACTTGGAGATGTAGTTTTGAGATATAGTTCCTTTTTTTGGAGCTACAGAACGCCAAAATCTGGAATACTCATTTTTTCCTTAGGAGTTAAGAAGAAAGGATAATCCTTTTTATAAGGGATGTTTGGAAAGGTTCAACTTTATTGTAATATGGTTGCTTCTTTGAATCCAAGCAGCAATTAGGTCTGCAATTATATTATAAAGAAGGTATATCTTAGGCTTGGCTGAGCTGTATCTATCACAAGAGTGTATGTTTTGTTTTTAACACCAAATTTAAGAATGAACGTTGAATCATTTCTGAGGTTAGAACAACACAGGAATGGCAAGATGATGATCAGGTAGTGGAAGAATGGATGTGACCGCCAGACTTCTGACAGACTGCCCACCCACAGTCATCTAACATCAATATTATGACTGATTATTCAGAAGCAAGCCCCATCCATAGGGTTGCCAACCTCCAGCTGGTGTCTGGCTATCTTTTGGGATTACAACTGATCTCCAAGTGACAGAGATCAGTTCACCTGGAGAAATGGGCCTCTTTGGAAGGTGGACTTTATGGCATTATACCCCTTTGAAGTCCCTTCTTTCCCCCAAACCCACCCTTCTCTGGTTCCACCTCCAAAATCTCCAGGTATTTCCCACCAGCCTGGAGCTGGCAACCCTACCCAATGCAATGAAGCTGTATGGACAAGATTTGCCATGGACACATGAAGCTGCTTTATACTGATTCAGATCTTGGGTCTATTAAGGCTAGTATTGTCTGGCAGCACATCTCCAGGGTCTCAGGCAAACATCATTTACATCACCTACTACTCGGTCCTTTAAAAAAATTAACTGGAGATGTTAGAAATGCTGGGGCCAAACCTGGGACCTACTGTATGCAAAAGTGTTGCTATAGCCTTTAGCTGTGATCCCTCCCCTGCCATTTACATCTTTGCCTCTTGTGATCTGGATGGGGGGTACTTGTATAGAGTGGTTGCATAACCCAACTGCAGTATCAGACAAGTAGCAGCTAACTGTAAGGGAGAGGTCTCTTGTTTGGAAGCAAAAACACAACTGTTTTTCTTTCCCCCAGTCCAAAGGTACATAGTGTGTGTCTGCTTTCCCTGAAATATCCAATTACTACCAGACTGATATAATGTTCTTATTCTTTCCAAGCCTATTCCTATGAAGCACAATAGCCATGGAGGATGCAAGGAATAAAGTTATTTGCTTTTCATCTTGTTGTTAAAACAAACCTAATTTCTGGCTTTGAGGATAATTGAAACAACTCTTGCAGATGAAATAGCAACACTTGAAAGCTGTTTTAGTAACGAAAGGTCCAAGTCCTTGAGATGTACAAGTTCAGTTAGGTTTGAAGCAATGCCTGCCAGGGGGATTCTAACACTTATGGTATGTATGAGAACAGAATAAATTATTCATAAAATACCCTTTTAAAAAGAGAAGAGATCTGAGACCAACACAGCTATTTCACCCTGAAGTTCATGATGTGATCAGGCAAACATCTGGTGAACTATTCTCAGGGGTTTCCACTCCTCCTTAGTACAGATATGTGTGTGTGTACAGGGGAGCACATGTTCATGTTACTGCATGTTCAACAATTGCTTTGTGACAACTTAGTTATAATGCAAGTCTGCTGCATAAGTTTTTTCAGGTTTGCAGGTCAGGGAGTCCTTAAGGCTGTGCTACTTACCTAGGTGTAAGTGCCATTGAACATAATTGAACCTACTCTTGAGTAGACATGCCTGGGCTTGCACCGAGGCTCATGTTTGGGCTCTTTTAGTATCTATTATCTTCTCATGGTAATAAGAAAGAAGCCCACTCCTCCCCAGTACTGCAGAAAATGTTCATAAACCTAAGGCTGCAATCCTGTGATTGCTTAGCTTGGGAGTAAATCCCATTGAAATGCTTCCAAATAAACAAGGACTGGATCAGGTTGCACAATGAGTTTGATTGCATTCATGAGCAAATTCAGCTCATTATCCTCTGTGCTGTTTCCATCTGAAGTATTTATATAACCTGTTGTTTGGGGGAGAGGAAACCACCATCAATAGCACTAGACCAACAATGTTCTGTTCCTAAGTAGGTGTTAATGGTTCTACAATCCTGTATTATTGCACTTCTGGAAAGGAACTGAGCTAAGTAGCAGGGGTTCATTTCATTAAAAAGCAGACAGAATTCTGGGACTTATCACTATGTAGGAGGGAAGACGTGAGAAAATACTCAGTTAAGATGAGACTGAATATTTTCTTTCTTTAAAAAGTGGGGGGGAAATTCCACTGCACTTGGCTTTTGTCTACTTGTTCTTGTTCTTTTGGTTTCTTTTTTATGCCTACCCTGTGTATGGGGAGGGTAGGGTAGCAGAGACTTGTTGAGGTATGCATAATAGAGTTGCTAGCTTCCACCTCACAGCAACCATCTGCTCTACCTTCAACAACACCCAGATGTACATGAATTTAGTCAGTGATACTTTTTTTTTGAAGCTGTGAGATTGGAAAGTCTTCACCAGCTAAATTTGGTGGATTGGGTTGATGTCAAAGGTACAGAAGCAGAGTTCAGATAGGAAGTGGCAAGTCTAGTGAGTGGGAGAAAAAAATATCCACTTTGGGATGATGGAGACAGGCAAGCAGCTGTAATAAAAGCTGTAAGGAAAAAGAGAGGATAGTGAAACAGAAATGAGTTGACATTTTAAAGACTAACAAAGCAGGTTTGCAGAAAAATCTGAAATCTACCCCCCACACACAAACATTGGGAGGGTTAAAACCCTCCAAAATGATAGAAACAATCCCTGTAGCTTTATGAAAAAAATCCTTAAGTGTCCATTGCTTGGCAACTACAACAGTATTGCTGACTTTGAAGTCTTGGTTTCTGTAAGTAAAAGGCACTTGGGAGGGATTTCAGACTTCCTGCTCCTGTGGCTAGTGGAGAAAAATAATGGGGGGGAAACACTGCCAATAATGGCAGGATGTCAGTTCCAAGAAAACCTGCAAGTGACATAAGCCTTCTCTAGGAATTGACAGAAACACTGTGGTTTTATTTTATGGTTTATTCTCGACATGGAGACTGGAGCCATGAAGACACCAAACAGATCTTTCTACAAATCTCAGAATAGAACCAGGTTTGCAGAAAATTCTGAAATCTAAAAGAAAAGAAAAGAAAATTACATGGGGGGTTAACCCCTAAAAATAATAAAAGCAGTGCATGTATCTTTAAGAAAGGAGATCTCAGTGGCCATTGCGAGTGTTGCTGGGCAACTACAACAATATTGCCAGTCTTCAAAACTTGGTTTCTCTCAATAAAAGTCAGGGGGGCTTTATTCGGGGATATTTTGGCATCCCAGTCCACCCCTGCTCCCCTCTGTCCTGCCATGGAGGGAGCTTATTGGGGCCAGGCAGTAACCACCAGGCAACTTGCTACCATGCAATTTGCACAACTCACTCAGATGCAATAGTGGTTACTGTATGACTTGATGACACAAAATTCACTTGGGTATTGACACAACTGGTGCAACTTGGCCAGACTTTTACCATGGAGATACTGCCAGAGGGAGGAAGGATGCAAAGGTCACATCCAGTGTGGTGTAGCAGTTACATATCAGTCTGAAGTTTTAGTCATTACTCCACACTCAGTCTGAATAAGACAGATTGTCTTTGACTGCAAGGACTGTGAAAACACCTCTTTCCTCCCTAAGAGCAGCATTTCATGAAGTATTTTGGGCTGTAATGGGAAAGGAGAGGTGAGAAAGTAACATACTCCTCAGGTGGAAATTGTTCCATTGGTAGAAACACACTAGTGGATCCAAGCCATTATTGTTGTTAAATCCCCCCCCTTTTAATTTAGGAAAACGGTGGGGATACAGAAAAGAAAAGGTAAAGGGAAAAGAAGTTATACAACATAATTGGGTTTGTCAAAGACAATCATGTAGTACAAAACATATAGGACAGAGAATATTTTCTGCCACCCCATAATAAGAAATTGGACTGAAGAAATTTGGGAGTCTTTTGAACAATATGTAGCAACTCTAATTCTGGACCATTCAGAAGCTATGGTTTTATTGTTGGGGGATTCGAATGCCAGGTTGGGTCCTAATGATTTACATCTAGAGTCCAAATATAAATCCCTTTTAGGTAACTTGAAGGGGGTTTATAAGAGACCCCCCCTTCCACAGCTTTTTAAGGACCAACACTCAAATTATGCTGGTTTTTGTTTAGCAAAAGCTTCATACAGGCTAGGTCTCCATGCCCTAAATGGCTCTGCACCTGGAGACTATACTGGTGAATACATCTTTATGTTAGGTACAAAATCTAGCACTATAGATTACATGCTTGTTTGTCCTCTTCTTATTAATAAAGTTGTGAATGTCTGTGTTCTTCCATACCTGGAAGTGGATCACTTTCCTATCTCCCTTATGGTAGTGATGCCCTCCCTAAAAGATCACTTTCCAGAAAGCTTTACAAATGAACCCGTTCTTCTGACCAGCCTGTCCATCGCCCCAAATGGTCTATTCAACTTAATTCCAGGCTGAGAGAACAGCTGACATCTGAGCTACTTCTCTATTTTTGTGCCCTGTTTACCAACCCTATTCCTTCTCGAGATCTTCTATTGAATTACAATAGTGTGATCCAGAAGTTCTATCCTCCTTAGTTCCTCCAGAAAACATAAACCTAAATTATTCAAGCCATCTAAACCTTGGTTTGATATCCTTTGTATTGAGGCTAAACTTGCTCTTTCCTCAGCCTATCGCTGCTATATTCAGATTCTTAGAGCAAAAAAAGATCACTCCAAAGCTCAATGGAATCTCCTTTTGCAAGCCACCAAAGACAAAAATAAATCTTTTTTTTGGCAAATTATCTCTGGTAAACCAGCAAATGATACTGCACCCTTGAATGTTTTCATCTCCTCAGATTCATGGGTTGCTTATTTCTAACTCCTTTAAGATGATTATCATGAAATTTCTAACTCTTTGGCTCCAGATTCTCTTCCGGGTTGGCCTCCTGTTTCTGAAAATGAAGTCAGATCTCACATCAACCATCTTAAAAGAAATAAAGCCTCCAGGTTGGATGGTATTGCCCCAGTGCTCCTGAAGGAAAATGTGACTTGGTGGGCTCCCTTTCCTGTATCACTTTTTACATATATTGATGCCTCTGGCTGCATCCCCAAAAGTTGTGAAACCACTATGGTTGTTCCTCTCTATAAGAAAAGTAAGATGATCCTCTGATTATAGGCCTAACAGCTTATTAAGTGTCATCAGTGAAGTGTATACTAGACAAACACTAGACAAAGTTTTACTCTGGCTTGCCAATGAGGACATCATTGTGTTAGAGCAAGCAGTCTTCATGGAGGGTAGATCTACCTTGGACCATTGTCTAGTTCTTCAGCATCTTATTGAAAAATATGGTAATACAAGGTCTTCTATGTATGTGGCCTTTGTGGATCTGAAGGCCGCATTTGACTCCATTTCTTGACCCAAGTTGTGGGCCAAGTTGGAGGCATCATCTATTGACAAAAGGCTTCTTTTCTTAATTTGCTTGCTTCATTTGCATACTTCTCTCAGGGTCAAATATAGTAAATGGGGTTCTCTTACGAAACCCATTAGTACCTGAAAGGGAGTTAGACAAGGCTGTCTCCTTGCTCTGTTTTTTGTTTTTTATATCAATGATATGGTCAACCTGTTCAATGCATAGCACCATCACCCCCCCCATTGACATATTTCAAACTTACTTTATGCTGATGATGCTGTTTTACTCTCTAGGATTCCAATTGGTTTAAGAACAGCTCTTCACAGCCTTGCGCTTTGCTGTGATTCACAGCAACTTGTCATAAACTACCATAAAACCAAGATAATGTCATTTAGCAAGTGTCCCAAATTAAGAAATTGGTCAATAAAAGGCCAGCGATTAGAACAATTTAATTCCTTCAGATATTTAGGGATGGTTGTGCAAGCTTCTGGCACTAAAACATCTCATAAGAATTATGTAGCTGACAAGGGACAGTCCCTAGCATAATTAAATTCCTTAGGTCTAAGGGGGTGTCACTTTTCACCAGCTGCCCTTAAACTCTTCAAAGCAAAGATCCTACCCCAATTACTTTATGGGACATTTACAAGCCCTCCTGAGTGTTACTTTAACCCTCTGGAATGGGTTCAATCAAAGTTTCTGTTTTGAAGGTCCCCAAATGTATCTCAAATGCAATGCTATGTTTGGAAATAGGTATGCTAAAAGTAGCCACTAGAATTAGACTTTCTTCACTTTTTCTCTGGCTTAATATAAACACAAATCCCTGAGGCCTGCTTCCTTTAATGTCGTTGGATGATTTTAAATCCAGTTGGTACAAGGCAGTTCAAGTCAAAATTCCACAGCATGGATTTTCTTCTTCTATTCTTCTGTGGATGAGGGGAGGTCTAGGTAGACAATCTTTGAGCTCTGTCCTGTCACCTCCGACTCTGGGATTACTAATATGCTGCTTTCTGATGTGAGTATAGAGATCACCCAGAAAGTAGCTAAATTCTGTTCTCAAGCAATTAAACTGCACTCTATATATACTTCTCAAGTTAATGTGGAAGATCGCAGTTGATTGTATTTTATATTTATTATTTTTCTGTAGTTAGGTTAGAAATGGCTGTATCTGTATTAATACTAGTTATAATTCTTTTTTTTTACCTTTTTATATTGTATACCCTAACTTTTACATTTTATCAGGCCATGGTTACTCTTCTACTTGTTTTCTGGTCATGGACTGTAAATAAAAAATATATATACTAGGAATAAGGCTCATTGTGGAAATAAATACAATGGGCTCTAGAAAGAGGCTCTGGGAGAGTGCCTCGACTTTGGGCACTCAGTGACAATTTGCTGTGGCAATCTCAGCAGGGTATAATGACACAGTCCACCATTTTCTCCAGAGGAACTGATCTTTGCTACCTGAAGAGCAGTAGTAATTTTGAATGATCTCCAGCCCACCCCCAAGATTGGTAACAGTGGTTCCCCAGGAGGGAGTGGCTGATCTGGAGGGTGGTGTCTATGGCATTGTACCTGTCTGAGGTCCCACCCCTCCTCAACACTCACCCTCTCCAGGTTCGACCCCTCAAATCTCCAGGAATTTCCCAACCTGGAGTTGACAACCCTATCTCCCTCCCAGCCAACCATCAACCTATCTTTAGTTTTCCATCTCCTCCCCTCTCCCTCCTAGAGAGCAGTTATAATTTTGAGTGATCTCCAGCCCCCACCTGGAGATTGGCAACAATGGTTCCCCATCAGGGAATGGCTGGATTGGAGGGTGGAGTCTATGACATCGTACCTGTCTGAGGTGCCACCCCTCCTCAAACCTCACCTTCTCCAGGCTCTATCTCTCAAATCTCCAGGAATTGCCCACCTGGAGTTGACAACCTGATCAGGACTGGGCCCAATGAGTTTTCTCCCAAAGGCCAACATAGGTGTGGAAAGGGCCTTTTGCTGACAGAGGAGAAAGTACAGGTGCCAACACTGATTAGGGAAATACCTGGAGATTTGGGGGGGTGGATCCTGTGGAGGGCAACATTTGGGGTGTGTGTGGAAGGACTCAGCAGGGTATAATGCCATAGAGTCTACCCTCCAAAGCAACCATTTTCTCCCGGGGAACTGATCTCTGTCATCTGGAGGTCAATTGTAACATTGGGAGATCTCCAAGTCCCACCTGGAGATTGGCAGCCCTAGGGGAAAGTCAGCCGCACAGCGGGGAGCTGAAGAAAATGGTTTGATGGTTGTTGGCCCACCTCGTTAGCCAGCCAGCCATGCTGAAGCTAAGCAGGAGAAAGAGCCTTTTTCCATTTATTCTGACAGGAAAGTGGCCATTGGGGAGGGGGTTATGGGTGGGGGAGGGGGTTATGCTGAAAGTCCTTCATTTTTTTACTCACAGAACCAAGCTTGGATGCCTACCAACAGCCACTGAGGGGACAGTCCCTCACAGGAGTCAAGAGAACTGTCTTCCTCAGGAGAGAGAGCTGTCTGCCAGGGGGAGTGGGTGGGGAAGAGGAGCAGACCCAGCACCCGGCCAATGGCACGTTAGTACTCTTGAGTGGCGGCTGATGGGCCAATGGCTGAGGGAGGGCATTTTACAGCCAATGGGAGTGCATGGAATCTTGTGAAACCAAAAGATAATTATTTATAAGGAGAGATATTTTCCCTTTCATCCTGTTCATTATATTTTTTACGTATTATCTATAATATACAATAGTTCTTATTTCTGTTGGGGTACAACTGTTTTCATCATTTCAATTTTAAGTTTCAAACTTCATAACTAATCCATTTTGACCACAACATTAATTTCATCATTTCTACATATTCAATATAACATATTTTCACCACTTCTGCATATTCATTAGAACCTTTAATAGGTAAGTAGTATATCAAGGTGTAAAAGAAAGTCTATTATATATCTCATATTGACAACCCATATTCGAGATTTTACATTTGGAATAGATTTTAATTCTACTTCTATTTCATTATCATGCATTTGTATATGATATTTTCTTATTTTAAGTTTGTTTCCTGCTAGCATAATACACATAATATACACTCCATTTCCATGGGCTCAGGCACACCTTGTAATAGACCTGTTTCTCAAACAGGTTATTAATTTTGCCATTACTGCATGTTCAGCAAGTTTATTTTCCCATTCTTCTAAATATGGACAGACATCTAGTTTCCATTTTGCTGTGTAAATCATTCTAGCTGCTGCAACCATGTATTTGCATATCTCTTCTAAAATTTTGGTAATTTGTTAGGTGAAACACCTAGCAGTATGCTCTTGGTTTCCATTGGGAATTTAAACTTTAATATGTTTTGCATTTTCCGTGTATTTCCAATATCGTGACAAAATATTTGGCACCTGGCTGTCTTGCAAAGTTCAAGGAAGTGCGATAGAGAGGTGGAGATTCAGTAGAACAGAAACTGACAACCAGATTTCCCCCTTCTTCTTCCTCTCTACTGCGTTAGATGAGTAGAACTGCTGCTGCTGTCTTGTACAGAATGGGAAGAGGGCCAAAGGACTAAGGGTAGGAAGAAAATCTCCTTCCTTTCCGACACTGTGTTTTCCAGCATCCTGAGCCATGCCTTCCACAGGGTGTTCGATATTATCTTCAGGCATCCTGGGACTATATTTCCAGCATGCTCAGAGGTGTAGCACTCAAATATCTTTGAGGAAAAATAGTCTATGGCACAGGAAATGGATGGATCTCTTTCTGTTTCACTGAGCCAACACCAGTCTCAACCTGCACACAATGGGGAGGGGGAAGAGAAGGAGCAGGTGAAAACAAATATAAGAAAAACAAAGCAGCAAATATAAGAAAAACAAAGAAATATTTTTGAAAGAACAATAAAACAGATGAAAAAGATTCACATCCCTACTTTTTAGAAAGCATTGAACTAATTCAACAGACCATAAAACAGAATTTTATAGGAACAGTAAAAGGTTGGTATGTCCCCCCACACACACACTGTATCCATTCTGACACAAGATGATCAGGAACATAAAATGAAATTAAAAGAGTATAATGTCTGAAATCCATACAGTTTTTTTGAGTTGATGAATTTACAAACAAAGAATGCATGGAGAGGCAGGATAGTACAACTCCGGGCAAAGGGATTTTCTTTTTCCGGTTGCTCATGATTAACTGGTATCTCAGACACCATGTTTACAATCCCACAATTGTCCCATTAATACCTTATCACTACTTTAGAATGAGAGAAAGCTTTCTGCTTTGAAGTTGTTTTACAGTCCCTTCCTTCTTGCTTAAGCTCACTAATTTCCATGGGCTCAGGCACACCTTGCTTTGCACAGGATCAGAGTGTTGATACACTTAGAGACAGAGGGTAAACTCTGATTATGTTGCTACTAATTAAAGTTGATGACTTTTTCCTACTGCTCTTGGGTGACTGTAATCATTCCAGAAGATATGTATGCATCAGTCTGCAACACTCTCTTGCATAATATTTAGCAAGCCAAGGGAAAATAATAATACAACACATTATTTTCCTAAGTGGCATGTCTTGGTGAGTAGCAAGTTTGAGGAATATATGTGTAAAGTAGGATTGCCAGCTCTGGGTTGGGAAATACCTGGAGATTTTGGGGGTGGAGCCTGGGGAGGGTAGGGTTGGGGAAGGGGAGGAACTTCAGTGGGGTATAATGTCATAGAATCCACCCTCCAAAGTGGCCATTTTCTCCAGATGAACTGATTTCTATCATCTGGAGATAAGTTGCAATAGTGGGAAATCTCCACCCACCACCTGGAGACTGGCAACCCCAGTCTGAAGTCTGAGGACGAAAATGCTTAAAGAAACTTGTCTGTTGGTGTTACTGTCTTGGGATCTACCTTTAGCTGTCTGGTTAACCAGTAGTTTGTTTTTCACCCTCAGTTTTGAATGAAAACAATTATTGTATTTATATGAATACTAGGAATAAGGCCCATTGTGGAAATAAATACAACAGGCTCTAGAAAGAGGCTCTGGGAGAATGCCCCGGTTTTGGGCACTCAGTGACAATTTGCTGTGGCAATCTCAGCAGGGTATAATGACACAGTCCACCATTTTCTCCAGAGGAACTGATCTCTGCTACCTGAAGAACAGTAGTAATTTTGAGTGATCTCCAGCCCACACCCAAGATTGGTAACAGTGGTTCCCCAGGAGGGAGTGGCTGGTCTGGAGGGTGGCGTCTATGGCATTGTACCTGTCTGAGGTCCCACCCCTCCTCAACACTCACCCTCTCCAGGTTCGACCCCTCAGATCTCCAGGAATTTCCCAACCTGGAGTTGACAACCCTATCTCCCTCCTAGCCAACCATCAACCTACCTTTAGTTTTCCATCTCCTCCCCCGTCCCTCCTAGACAGCAGTTGTGATTTTGAGTGATCTCCAGCCCCCACCTGGAGATTGGCAACAATGGTTCCCCATCAGGGAATGGCTGGATTGGAGGGTGGAGTCTATGGCATCATACCTGTCTGAGGTGCCAACCCTCTTCAAACCTCACCTTCTCCAGGCTCCATCCCTCAAATCTCCAGGAATTATGCACCTGGAGTTGGCAACCTGATCAGGACTGGGCCCAATGAGTTTTCTCCCAAAGGCCAACATAGGTGTGGAAAGGGCCTTTTACTGACAGAGGAGAAAGTACAGGTGCCAACATTGATTAGGGAAATACCTGGAGATTTGGGGGGGTGGATCCTGTGGAGGGCAGCATTTGGGGTGTGTGTGGAAGGACTCAGCAGGGTATAATGCCATAGAGTCTACCCTCCAAAGCAACCATTTTCTCCTGGGGAACTGATCTCTGTCATCTGGAGGTCAATTGTAACATTGGGAGATCTCCAGGTCCCACCTGGAGATTGGCAACCTTAGGGGAAAGTCAGCTGCACAGTGGGGAGTTGAAGAAAATGGTTTGATGGTTGCTGGCCCACCTTGTTAGCCAGCCAGCCATGCTGAAGCTAAGCAGGAGAAAGAGCCTTTTTCCATTTATTCTGACAGGAACGTGGCCACTGGGGAGGGGGTTATGGGCGGGGAAGGGGGTTATGCTGAAAATCCTTTGTTTTTTTACTCACAGAACCAAGCTTGGTTGCCTACCAACAGCCACTGAGGGGACAGTCCCTCACAGGAGTCAAGAGAACTGTCTTCCTCAGGAGAGAGAGCTGTCTGCTAGGAAATCTGACATGCAAATCTGTCTGAAGGGGGAGTGGGTGGGGAAGAGGAGCAGACCCAGCCCCCAGCCAATGGCACGCAAGTACTCTTGAGTGGCGGCTGATGGGCCAATGGCTGAGGGAGGGAATTTATACAGAGTTTTCTTCTTAGGTTTCTTCCAAGAGAGGTAGTGTTGCATAATGGATTCGACGCATGGAGAAGCTGGACACTACATGATTAACAGCTCATGGTTTATTGGTACACAACATATAACAAACAATTGGCAGAAACGGCCAACTATATACAGTCCCTGAGACCCACCCACCGGTCCCATTGGAGGGATTAAACTTCCCACCACAGTTCCTATAGGTGCCTCCTGAGCGGGTTTGGATCCTTGACCCCTATTGTCTTTGGGACCAAGCTAGGGTTGCATGCCGCTGGTGCCTAGTGGCAGTCCGTGGACATAACAGGTAGCTAGCAGCATTGTGTGGGATGAGTGATTTCTGCTTTAGTAGGAAATGTCCTTGACAAGAGGGGACCTTTGGGTACAGCCCTTAATCTATGGAATGAAGAATGAGGGACTGCCTGTGTGACTGAGAAAGACTGGCTGGAAGAGTCTAGGTACTGGAGCCATATAAATCTGTGTAGAACCTCACTCAATCCTGTGTAGTTTGTTAATTTTTATAAGTCCCTTTTTTAGAGGTGGGTGAGATGTTCTCATTTTAGATACGCAGCATTCCTCACACTTGTATTTCACATTTACATATGCCCTGACAAGGTTTCTAGCACATTATGGTGGCTCAAGGCCTACATATTATTTAAGGCAGGGTATAATAATATAAATGCAATACAAATAAAGTATCCAAGTTGTTACATTTAGGAACAATAGAAACATAAGGGAAGACAAACAGTTTTTCTTTGTGTCTCTCAGTATTTCTGAAGACTTTGTCCCAAGCTTTATGTCATTTCTCCTTCATATATTCCCTACAGCCAGCATGATGCAATGGATAGCTTGAATGAGAGAGGTTTGAGAGGGAGAGAGAAGACCTAGGGTGTGGTTAACCCCTTCCTCTCTACAGTCTTAGGTCTGCTGAGGCCCCCATGAGGAGTCTCTGGGGGGCATGTTGGCCCCACTGGACCCTGACAGTGCAACAGGTGTTCATTTTTGGACCCTTTCAGATAGTCTGAGAAAGGGCTCTTTTTTTGCCTGCATCACTTTGCCAGTTCGTCAGAGTGGGATTTCTCTAATTAGGCTTGGTTAGGCTAGTGCAGGCTTTTGTTTAAGCTAGGGATTTATGGTGAGCACCCAGCTTGCTGATTTGGCCACTCATTTATTACCAGTTGAGCGGGCCCCTCTTGTGGCTGAGGCTTCACCAGTTCAAACCCTAGTGTTTACAAGCATGGCGGGAGGGTGGTAGAGTAACAGCTCTTCTTGGCATACCTGGATATGAAGGCCAGGGTGCGATTGCCCACTAACACTGGCATGCCACTGGCAACCGAGTCAATAGAGTGCCCACTCTGAGGCTTGGATGTTTATAGGGCTCAGATGCTGCCCACTAGGTGGCACTGAATGTAATGGCTGCCTAAATCCAGTGCTCTGCCTATCCCTTCACCTCAGTATACATTAAGTCAAGACACACTGACTATAAATTGGCTTTATCTAAAGGGAAAGTTGGGTCAGAAGACACAGAAGCCAATTTCATTGACTATGAAACCAGTAATACATTACTTTCAACATAATAAATTGAGAGAAAATTGGCCATCATCCAGCCCTGCTGATCTTAAAATGGCCGACGGGCAAACAAACGTTGACAAACCAATAACTCCCACAGAGAAAGCAGATATTCTTCAAGCGATGGCTGATATGGAAGGTAGACTTCTCAATAATATGAAAGCTATATTTGAACCACTACAAAATTAAATGGAAAAATTACAACAGTCTATGAAGGAACTTGACATAAAAGCAAATACTGCAATCAAAATGAATAAAACACACCAAGAAGAAATCCAAATCTTACAATCTGAGGAAACTAGTATCAGAAAATGTGTGCTTTATTTAGAATTTGAAACCCATCAAATCAATCTGAAATTCAGGGGTTTTCCTGAAGAAGCGGAGGAACAAAAAGAAACATCTATCTTTCTGGCTCAATAGCTTACCTCAGTGCTACATTTGGAAGAAAGTGTCTCCCCACTAATAGTGAAGGCATATACACTGGGTGGTCAAACTAATCCAAAAAGACATGGTCCTAGAGACATGGCCGGCTCGCCCACTAAGTGAGCTAGGCACTCGCCTAGAGCGCACCGGCTACAGGAGCGTCAAAAGGCGCCCCCACGAAAAGCCCCCCCGTGTCTTCCCAGGCTTGCTTGGGTGCCCCGCAGAGCGCCCAAGCACGCCAGCGCTGGGAGGGAAGGGGTGGCGGTTTAAACCTCCGCCTCCTTCCCAGCTTTCCTGGGGGTCCCGCAGCCGCAGAGCCCCCAGGAAAGCCAGTGCTGGGAGGGAGGGGGTGGCGGTTTAAACCTCCACCCCCTTCCTGGCTTTCCTAGGGGTCCCGCAGCCGCAGAGTCCCCAGGAAAGCTGATGCTGGGAGGGAGGGGACAGTGGCTAGACCCCCCGCCTCTTCCCAGCTTTCCTGGGGGTCCCGCAGCCGCAGAGCCCCCAGGAAATCTGGCACTGGGAGGGAGGGGGCGGTGACTAGACTCCCCGCCCCCTTCCTGGCTTTCCTGGGGGTCCCGCAGCCGCGGAGCCCTCAGGAAAGCCGGCGTGGGAGGGAGGGGGCGGTGGTTTAAACCTCCACCCCCTTCCTGGCTTTCCTGGGGGTCCTGCAGCCATGGAGCCCCCAGGAAAGACAGTGCTGGGAGGGAGGGGGTGGCAGCTAGACCCCCCACCCCCTTCCCAGCTTTCCTAGGGGTCCCGCAGCCATGGAGCCCCCAGGAAAGCTGGTGCTGGGAGGGAGGGGGCGGTGGCTAGACCCCTGCCCCCTTCCCGGCTTTCCTGGGGGTCCCACAGCCACAGAGCCCCCAGGAAAGTTGGTGCTGGGAGGGAGGGGGCAGCGGCTAGACCCCCCACCCTCTTCCCGGCTTTCCTGGGGGTCCTGCAGCTGCAGAGCCCCCAGGAAAGCCGGTGCTGGGAGGGAGGGGGTGGCGGTTTAAACTTCCACCCCCTTCCCGGCTTTCTTGGGGGTCCCGCAGCCACGGAGCCCCCAGGAAAGCTGGTGCTGGGAGGGAGGGGGCGGTGGCTAGACCCCCACCCCCTTCCCGGCTTTCCTGGGGGCTCCGCCGCCGCCCCCGGTCTCCAGGCCCCACTGGGAGGTTGGCATCCCGGTGGGGGGCACCCCAGGCTGTCCTGCCTAGGGTGCCCAGACACCTGGAGCCTTCCCTAGAAACATTTTAGCGACTTTTTTATCTCAGGATCCAACAAAAAATTCTATATGAAGCCCAAAAACAAGGACATTCTTTCTTCACAGATAACAAGATTGAAGTATATTTAGATATTCCACTGGAAGCTATTGCTTTATGCTGAGAATTGAACAACACAGCTGAGTCTGGCAAACATACGCTATTGGTGGCTAGCCCCAGCAAAGCTTCAAGTCCAATATAATGGTGCATTTCTTTGGGCTACATACATTCTGGCTTCTCTCACCTTCAGTGTCTCGGCTTCCTACAATCAATGGATCTGGACAAAAAAGGTTATAAATGCAAACTGGCTTTCAACACTACTTTTCCCTAGGAAAGCAAGATTCCTATACATCTACCTATAGTTCCATGAATGAATGATTGTTCTGTGTTATTTACGTCGGTGTGTCTCAGCATCTAAAGCATAACAAAATGTTATGGCTATATATTTCATTGTTTTGTTAAAAAATATAAGGGGGAGGGAAGGGTGTAGCAGTTCATGCTTATTTTATCTGCCCGCAGAGCCAAATGGACCCTGTACGGTTCCAGGCAGCTCTATGGGATCTGATGCCCCCTGGCAGCTTGTTGGACGAGCTTGTAGGGGACTGGCACAGCTGACTCTCTGCAGCTGTCGACAAGATTGCACCCCGGAGCCATCTGCGCCCCCAACCTAGGCTTGCTCCCTGGTTTACCCAGGAGTTGTGGCTTATGAAACGAGGGCTGAGAAAGCTAGCGAGACAGTGGCAGCATGCTCATGATGAAGCTACAAGAGCATCTTATAGGACGTTTATGAGATCCTATGACATGGCAGTCAAAGCTGCAAAGAGAGAGTTCTATGTGGCCACAATCATGTCTGTGAGCTCATGCCCAGCTCAATTATTCAGAACAATTCAGTCTTTAACTGTTCTGCCACAGGGCAGACTAAATGCTAGAGAACTGGATATTGGCTGTGAGGCTTTTGCAAGCTATTTCACAGATAAAGTCTGGTTGCTCTGCTGTGATCTGCCCATCACAGTTGACACAGTGAGTGAACTTGAGGCTCCATGCACATCTTTGATTCAGGTTATGGATTATTTCAGTCCATTCAGCCTAGAGGAAGTTGACAAATTGTTCCTAGCAGTACACACTACTACATGGTAATTAAAACTGGCCACTATGGGTTGCATTGTGCCCTAAGGGTAATTATCAAGAAATCCCTCACTGAGGGACTGTTTCCTGGGGTGCTCAAGGAAGTGGTGGTGCGTCCTCTCTTGAAGAAGCCATCTTTGGATCCAGCTGAATTAGCTAAATGCTGGTTGGTTTCCAATTTGCCTTATGTGGGCAAAATAATAGAGGGGCCATGGCAATCCAGCTACAGAGCTTTTTCGATGACACTTCCATCTTAAATCCCTTCCAATTCAGTTTTCACTTGTGCATGGGACAGAGACAACACTGGTCGCCTTCACAGATAGTCTCCGGAGACATCTGGATTAGGGCGGTTCGGTGGTGCTGTTGTTGTTGGACCTGTTGGCTGCGTTTGTCACAGTCAGCCATCAGTTACTGGTCCACCACCTCACTGATGTAGGAGTTCAGGGGCTTACCTTGCAATGGCTTGCCTCCTTTCTCCATGGTCGGGGAACAAAGGCTGGCATTAGGGGAACAGTTCTCCCAGAGATACCCACTAGAGTTTGGAGTGCCTCAAGGGGTGGTGCTTTCCCTGATGTTATTCAACATTTACATGTGCCCCTTTGCCCAGATTGCCCAGAGTTATGTGCTGGGATGTCACCAGTATGTGGATGACACCCAACTCTATCTGATGTTAGGTGGTCAGTCTGGTTCCAGACCGGAAGATCTGGACCAGGCGTTACAAGCCGTGGCTTGTTGGCTTAGACTGAGTCAACTGAAATTGAATCCAATCCTGTGCTTGAGTTGGGGTGGTCTAGGGGTAGGGATCCCACTCCTGACCTTCGATGGGGCATCTTTGGTGCCAGCACCAGAGGTTAGGAGTTTGAGAGTACCCGTGGATGCTTTCTTAACAATGGATGCCCAAGTAGCAGCTGCTGCCAAGTTGGCCTTCTGTCATCTCTGGCTGATCAGGCAGTTGGTTCCTTTCCTCAAACACAACAATTTAGTAACAGTGTCACCTCAAGATTAGGCTACTGTAACACTCTCTACATGGGGCTGCCCTTGTCGCAGATCCAGAAGCTGCAGCTAGTGCAAAATGCAGTGGCTAGGCTCTTGATGGGTCTCCCCATGAGGGAGCACATCCAGCCTGCCCTGAAGGCATTGCACTGGCTGCCGATAGCATACCAGATTTGCTTCAAGGTGCTGGTTCTTACCTTTAAAGCCCTTTATGGCCAGGGTCCGACTTACCTTAGGGACTGCCTTTCCCCACATATACCCCAGAAAGCACTACAGTCAGCATCACAAAATTGATTGGCTCTCCCAGGTCCCAAGGATGCCAGGCTGGTTGTAACTAGGGCCAGGGCTTTCTCGGTGGTGGCTCCATACTGGTGGAATGAGCTCCTGGAAGAGATCAGGGCCCTGCAAGACCTTTAACTGTTCTGCAGGGCCTGCAAGATGGAGCTCTTCCACCAGACTTTCAATTAGGAGCTGCCACCACTATTAACAACCACAACAACCCGTAGAGCCTGGTCCCTAGTTGGTCCCAACAGCCTGTGCACACCAATTATATATGAGGAAGATAAGTGAGCTGGAAACCTAAACAACTTATGGAATGCACTCACGCAGCAACACCACTGGTGTGATATCAAAATAACATAGCTAGCACTATAATATTGTACTGTTTTAATTAATTTTTTTAAAGTTGTATGGTAATTTGACTGTTAATATGTATTTTATCCTGTGTAAGCCACCCTGAGCCTGCTTTGGCAAGGTAGGGCGGGGTACAAATCAGAAGATAAATGAATAAATATAGTTTTCATTTTTTACTGACCTGTTAGATTTAGGAGTTGGGATCAGCATTTCTGCATCCACCTTCCTAAGACCAGGTCTTTATATACTAGTTACAACTAAAGCTCCCATAGTATTTATATATCTAATTAATCTACATTGTGATTGCTTAGAATAATATTAATATTTTATTGTTATTTCAGCTTAGGCTTACAGAGGATAGTGGGGAAGGGATGTGTGGGAAGAGGGTGGGTTTCAGAACTTAGTGCTAAGAGGATATTTTCAAGAGGCTTTTAGAAATAATTAATTTAGCATACATTTTAATATACAAATCTTATACTTATTTGAATAATTAATTTTAATAAAACTTAATAATTTGTAATTGATTGAATACAAATTGATTAATAGGTTGATTGAATAGAAATGGAATGTTTTTTGTTGAGCATTATTAACTTTGTTCATAAGTAAGCATAGTAACTCATTTACCTGGTCTGATACAACTACAAAATTTACTTCAATAATAACAAAGTGTGAGAATTGGAGGTGGAGCGATGGAGTAGCGAAGTGGTTGGGAATCCAGACTCTCTGGATCTCACCATCCTTTCGAGCTTTTTAGGGGACTTTCTTGACATTTCTAGACTCCTCCGGATTTGACAAGGGTCCATCAATTTCTTCAGGAGTAAGGGGCTTCCGGTCTGGGATACATGGCGTCCTGACGTGTTCTGGCTTTGCTCCCAGAGCATACGGAGGGTCTTTATGACAGGGTGGGCTATACAGCCTGCCGCAGATCTCTCCAGGCAGGGGAGTGACTAGCAACGAGCATTGGCCCGAATGGGAGTTGAGATCGGCTGATAGCAGGGCTTTAAAGAGCGCCACGACCAGCCTTGATCCCCTCCCCCCAAGAGGGCACTTCGGAATTTCTCTAAAAGACCCCACCGAGTTGGATTCTCAACATAAGAACGCATGACCCAGACCTCCAAGACATTCTACGGAAACTGATACCAAGGAAACACTGCTATAACAAGACACGGACTTTGAAGGTAACTTTTCAAAATTGCTCACTGGAAATGCGCTGATCCCGAGAATAAACAACATCAGATGTAGCACAAGATCATGCTGTATTCTGTGTACTAACACCGACTCCGGAAAACGCGGTTAAACAGCAAAAAAAGGCCAAAAAGGTGGTTTGTTGATCATTCCTGCGGTTGGGATATTGACTTTAAAATAGAAACTAACACCAAGTCCCACGAGAATCAGTGTGGAAAATTACTCAAGCTGCGACAGAAATCACCAGAACAGGAAGTGACCTAAGACCAGACAAGTAGCATTTCCTAGAAACGACCAAGGAGGCCAGAAGAAGGGAGGAAACCAGAAGTCAAGGGGGATGATTAAGATTGCCGGACAGGAAGTAAACAACAGGAAGAGCTATTTACCATAGAGAAATTGCGCCCGCCATTTTGAGAAGGTCGAAGCGATTTATTCGGATTTTAGCCAAAAGATTTAACAGAAAAAAGTGAAAATAGAGCGGTTTAACTGGGCACAAGAAGAGCTTTAATTTGATGTAAGTTTTGTGATAATTGGAGCTGCAGTGGCTCAAGTGGTTAAGACGCTGAACTGCAGGCTGTGGAAGGTCAGTAGTTCAGCAGTTCGAGACCCGGGTGCCGCATGACGGGGTGAGCTCCTGTCTCTAGTTCCAGCTCCTGCCAACCTAGCAGTTTGAAAGCAAGAAATTGCAAGTAGATAAATAGGTTCCACTTCAGTGGGAAGGTAACAGCGTTCTGTGTGCCTTGGTGTTTAGTCATGCCGGCCACATGACCACGGAAACGTCTTCAGACAGCGCTGGCTCTTCGGCTTTGAAATGGAGATGAGCACCACAACCCTAGAGTCGGATTCGACTGGCTTTCGAGCAAGGGAACCTTTACCTTTACCTTTGTGATAATTGTAAACAACGGCTTACGATCTTCAGCAATGACAGAGGGTGAACTCTTGGTCCTCCCCGAAAATGGCTGCTAAAGAGGAGAAGAAACTATAGGGCTTGATGGAAGCCATGGAAAAACGGGTGATGGATGCTATACAAAAAATGGAAAAAACTCTAGGAAAAGTGGCTGATGAAGTAACTGACTTGAAAAAAGACTTGGCTGGGATTACAAAGGAAATACAGACGCTGAACAAAAGAACAGACGAGGTGGAGGAGAGAGTGAAAGGAGTGGAAACTGGTGTATCTGAGGTTGCTAAAGAAGCATCAAAAGCCAATGTAATGGTGGAGTATAACGGAATGCTTAACCATCTGAGATTTAGGGGAATCCCTGAAGATAAAAATGAGAATATCCACTCAGTCATGGTGGATGCTGTTGCAGATTTTTTAAAACTAGAAGAGGAGAGGGTGGCGGCACATATTGATTTGGTATACAGAGTCAACTCTGCGATTGCACAAAAGAAAAAATTACCCAGAGATGTGATTGTCCAGTTTATATCCAAAAGATTGAAAGAAGACTTGTTTAAGCAACAATTTCAGGAAGATTTCACAATTGACAACAAGAAAATTATGATACTAAAGGAACTACCCAGAACAATTCTTCAGGACAGACGACTTTTTAAAGACCTGACCGACAAACTGAAAACAGATGGCATTAGATACAGATGGGAAATTCCAAAAGGTGTCAGCTTTACATTTAAACAGAAGAGAGTCACCATCAAGTCAGTAGAGCAAATGACCAAGTTCATTAAAGACAATTTTAAAGACTCTGATAAATAAATACAAAGCCAACATGGAGAGTCAAATTATTTCTTGGAATGTTAATGGACTTAATTCACCCCAAAAAAGAAAAAATATTAGGCTATGGTTGGAAAAACAAAAATGTGATATTGTTTGTTTACAAGAAACACATTAAAAAGACTGATGTTAAATTTCTGATTCAAAGTAGATTAGGAGAGGAATTTTACTCTCTCTCCTCACAAAAGAAAAAAGGAGTTGTTACATATGTAAAAAAAGAATTGGAGCCAAAGGAAATTTTTAAAGACAAAGAAGGAAGATTCTTGGCAGTGGAAGCTATGCTTCAGAATAAAAAGACCTTAATTGTAAATCTCTATGCCCCGAATGGAGCCAAGGAAAAATTCTTTCAAGATTTGTGGGAACAATTACAACAGTTAACTTCAACTAAATTTAAATAAAGATGTACAGATGCAAACGGTGTGGGAGGCATATAAAGTTGTGATGAGAGGACATCTAATTGCAATCAACAACAATGAAAGAAAACAACAATTCAAAATAGATAAAGAAATTATGGAAAATATCCAAAAGAAAGAAGCAGAACTTAAGAAGAGACCTGGCAAAAAGAAAATTTTGAGAGAGCTGAGGATCCTAAGGGAACAATACGATGCGAGGTTAAATAAAGAAGTATATTGGAATTTGAAAAAATTGCAACAGAAGTCCTTTGAAGGAGCGAATAAACCTGGGAAATACTTGGCATGGCAATTGAAGAAAAGAAGAGAGAACAAAACAATAATTAAACTGAAAGATGGGAATAGAGAAATTATAGACCCAGGAGGGATCCGGAGAGAATTTTATAAATACTATGCTACTCTTTTTCAAGCAAAACAGATGGATCAACAAAAAATTCAAGACTATTTATCAAAAGTGAATTTGACACAACCAAGCTCAGAAATAAAAGCAATGTTAAACGCTGTGATAACTAAAGAAGAAATCAGCAAAGCAATAGGAGAAGCAAAAATCTCCAAAGTTCCAGGACCAGATGGTTTTTCAGCCAAATTCTATAAGAAACTTCAAGAAGACCTGGTACCGGTTCTAGAGATTCTTTTAAATGAAATTAGACAAAGCGGGAAGATTCCAGATTCCTGGAATGAAGCTGCAATCACCTTAATACTGAAAGAAACTCAAGATCTAACTAATGTTAAAAATTATCGACCAATTTCACTCTTGAACAATGATTACAAAATTTATGCAAAAATTCTAGCAGAACACTTTAAAAGGTACTTGAAAGACACTATTGCCGAAGATCAGGCTGGGTTTTTGCCAGGAAGGCAAATAAAAGACAATATGAGGGTGGTTTTAGACGCAATAGAGTACTATGATAAGCACCCGGAAAAAGAGGTTGGCTTTTTATTTTTAGACGCGGAGAAGGCATTTGATAACTTGAATTGGGAATTTATGTTCAAAGTGATTGAAAAATTGCAGATGGGCGCAGAATTTACAAGAATGATTAAATCAATATACAAAGAACAAAAGGCTACGGTGATTGTAAATGCAGAATCAACAGAAGCGTTCCGGGTCAGAAAAGGGACTAGACAGGGCTGTCCTCTATCGCCATTGTTATTCATCTGGATTTTGGAGATTCTGCTGCAAATGATCAGAGACGATGATAACATAAAAGGTTTGAGTATTAGAGGTTTTTCATACAAATTAAGAGCTTTTGCTGATGATATTATGTTTATTGTTGAAGATCCTGTCAATAACATGCCTTTGGTATTTGAAAAAGTAAAAGAGTTTGGTGACCTCGCAGGGTTCTATGTAAATAAAAATAAATCGAAAATATTGTGTAAAAACATGAATGTTACAAAGCAACAAATCTTACAAAATCTGACAGAATGTGAAGTGGTTAAAAAGGTTAAATATCTGGGAGTTGCCATTACAATGAAAAATATTGATTTGTTTAAGAATAATTATGAAAAATTGTGGGTTTTGATAAAGCGTGATTTAGAAAAGCGGGAAAAACTTAGATTATCTCTTCTTGGAAGAATTGCCGTTGTCAAAATGAATATACTGCCCAGGTTAATGTTTTTATTTCAGACAGTACCAATTGTAAAAGATGTGAAAGTGTTGGTGAAATGGCAAAGAGAAATCTTTAAATTTATCTGGGCAGGAAAGAAGCCAAGAATTAAAATGAAAATAATGTATGATATCAAAGACAGAGGTGGCTTCCAAGTCCCGAATTTGCGTTTGTATCATGAAGCTGTATGTATGTCTTGGTTAACTGACTGGGTTAATTTGGAAAATAGAAAACTTTTGGCCCTTGAGGGTCACGATTGCAGATTTGGCTGGCATGCCTATCTTTGGTATGGGAAAAATAAAGTAGACTCAATGTTTAAGCATCATTATGTAAGGAGAACATTGTTTGATGCATGGACCAGATACAAGAACACAGTTCCTGATGAGAGGCCTTTGTGGATTGTTCCTGCTGCAGTTATTCATCCCTTTTCAGAATATAAAGGTAATGATTGGTTGAAATACCAAGAGTTGCTTCAAAAGGAAGGGAAAAAATATGTTTTGAAACCAAATAATGAATTAGAATTTGAGTATGGATGGTTACAATATTGTCAAATACGGGATATTTACAAAAAAGACTGTAAAGAAGTTGGTTTTAGAGCTAAGAACGATGTTTGAAGATATATGGTTGAAAAAAGAGCGAAAAATGATATCAAAGATGTATAAAACCTTGTTGACTGTATATACTTTGGATGAAACTGTTAAAGAGCAAATGATAAAATGGGCCATAAATATGAACAAGGAAATTTCTATGGAAGCATGGGAATTTTTGTGGAAAAAAGCTTTTAAAATGTCAACCTGTGTCAATGTAAAAGAAAATTGTTATAAGATGATGTACAGGTGGTATATCACACCAAAAAAGATTGCTAACATTAGTATGGATAAGAACTTGAGTAATAAGTGTTGGAAATGTAAAAAAACAGAGAGTTCTTTTTACCATATGTGGTGGTCATGCGATAAAGCTACAGTATACTGGTCAAATGTACATTGTGAGATGCAGAAAATATTAAAAATTCCTATTAGGAAAAGTCTGGAACTTCTTCTCTTAGGTTTGACAATGGAAAAAATTCCACAAGAAAAAAGGACACTATTATGGTATATGATTACATCGGCGAGAATGGCTTTTGCTCAACAATGGAAAGCGGAGAAGGTGCCAGATATACATGACTGGTTAAGAAAACTGCTGTTTTTAGCCGAAATTGACAAAATGACGAAAAAACTAAATGGACAAATGGCAGAACAATATCTAAAAGACTGGGAAGGCCTGAAATTGTATATGGAAACCGAATATAAAATGAAAGGAAAAATGTACAATCTTGATTTGTATTGAAACTGAATGAGAAATGAAATGAACACTTGATTGTACTGTATCTTTATTGGAAATTATGTTTGAAAAAGTCAGGTTTTTATGTATCTGAATTGTGTTACCTGGTTTGTCGATTGTTATAAGTCTAAACTTGATTACCTTTTAACTTTCTTTTTTGTTATTAGCAGTGTTGGAAGCCTATTAGGGGGTGGGGGGATGGGGTGAAAATCTTTTTAAATTGTATTGGTAACGATGTTTAACAATGTTGAATGCATCCCAATAAAAATTTTGTTTCAAAAAAAAAAAAATTCTTCAGGAGTAAGAACTGGTTGCAGAAGACTTTTTACTGAGCTCTCCACTCGAGGCAACAGCAGGTGAAGATTTCAGTTCATCTTGACGCAGAAGCTCTGAAGGACCGGCTGCAGGAGTCTGTCAGCTGTGAAGCTACTTCCCAAGCTCAAGATAAGAGACTTTTATACTTTGCTGAACTCATCTTGGAAAAGATCCCGTAAGCACTCTTATCTTTTATAATCTTTTATAATCTATAAATATATCCCAGTGGTGATCGGAGGGGATAAACTCCCATAATGAATGGCCAAATAAAGATTTGAGAATGCTTATTACACCAAACACGCAGGGGAAAAAAATACTTTGAAATGTTCTACCTGCTATTTGGAAAATACTGATACAGAAGCTTAATGTATTCTTAAAGAACTTTGCTGGATTTAGACAAAGGGAAGCAAGCTAAAATGGCACTGAGGACATTCTTGTAGTGAATGTTGTGTCTGCTGAGGGGAGAGATGGCGTGTGCAGATTCAAATGAAGCGAAGGAGTACAGGATGAGTGAAAATACACAACTTCTGTTAGACAATGAATGGATTTATTTCAAAAGCCAATTGGCAGAAAAAATTGCAAAGGCGGTAGTGGATGCTCTGGAACTCTCCTGAGTCTACTATGAAGAATCAATCACAGAGATACAGATGATGTCAGATTCCACACAAGATGAGAAACGACAGGAACTGCTTCAATACTCGACACCCAGGATGAGAGCTCTCTCTAAGTTCTGTTTTGGGGAACTGAGGGGAAATAATATAAATGATGGGCCGATTGGAGATAACATAAATGATGCCTACTGTCTGCCTTTGCATACAAATAGACTAGAGAATGGGACTTTTAAAAATCAATGGCATAAAAGAAGAACAATCTTGATGAAATATCTCCAAAGGAAGCAAGAGAAATTTAAGCTCTATAAACTAATGGACTCAGCATCCTTGGACAGATAACATGGTCGTTATTAGTTGAAGAGATAAAGGTCTTTAAAACCAGATCTTCTAAGTGGAGGAGTTTTGTTTATTTACTGTTTGCTTGGTATTTGACTATATGACGATATCTGACTGATTTATGAATATAAGCTAAAGTGAAGCATGTTATAAAATGAAATATAGCAGATAGAATTTAGATGAATTAGTTTCATTACGATTTATGATCATAAACTAAATCAAAGTACGTTGATCTATATATTAATTTGACTGTTTAATGAAAGCTAAGGGAAACTATAGTGTTTAGGCTTGACTTGAAGGGATTTTGAAATCTAACAGTATTGGGAACGTGGAAGATTATATAAAGGGACTAGATTGTTAAATTAGTAGAAATATATGCTTCTATTAGCATAGTTATATTGTGTTTTTAGCCTGTGTTTTTTATCTTCTAACTTCATAGATATAAAATATAGTAAGAATAACAGAATATAAATAAAATGAAATATAGTAGATGGAATTTAGATGAATTAGTTCCACAATGGGAAGAGACTGTTGTTTAATGCAAATTTAAAGAAGGGGGGGATATGGGAATGTATGTATAAATGTGATGATGTGAGCAAGATATTTGGCTAGATTTTGTAAAATGTATGGCTCTTTGTGTGTGTGTGTGTTACTTCTAAAAAATAATAAACTTTGCCCAACTGGGCAAGCTAATAAAAAATAATAATAACAAAGTGCAAGGTGTTCCTTTAAATAGTCCCACTATTCCTGCTATATTCCCACTAGATGGTTTTGTACATGTTACATCTAATATCTTTATATCTGGAATAGCTGTATTGTATTTCTGGCTTCTGTTCACGTTGTATGGTTTTTATTTATCTCTTAATAAAGACTTAAAAATATCCTATAGGCCATAAAGATCAGAGGATAAAGTTATTAAGATATTATTATTCCATTTGAGTATTCTTGTAGAGGAAAATAGGGGAAGGGACAGGTGGGTGGTGGGTGAGTTTTAAAAGGCTACTTTTACAGTGATACATATAAGAAGCTGTTTTAGTTATTTTGGTTCAATCAAAGTTCAGGTCATAAACCATATTCATTTCTATAAGTCAGTATAACTATCTGAACGAACTTCATAAAAGCTATAAAGTGTTGTATTAGACATAGAGTCATTTTGGTAGCAAAACTCTAATCTTATTCATTGGTAAATGTAGTAAATCAATTAATTGAGCCTGCCTCGGCAGGGAGGGCAGGGTACAGATCAAATCAAATCAAATAAATAAATCATACTCATAGTAAATGTCTTGAATGTAACATAGTGCAAGGTGATTATTTAACTATCATCTTTAGTGTCATAGTGATCAGAGGTTTTATTATTTAATATTTCACCCCTTCACCGCTACACATTTCTTTCATAGGCCTTTTTTTAAAAAAAATAAAAGACTCTTCATAGTTTACTCCACTTTGTCCTTCAGAATCTCCCACAATAACTATTCCAAAATGCAAAATAACGTTAGTGTTTTATAATGTCCATGGCCTTAATAATACAATAAAACACAAAAGAATTTATTAACAACTATCTAAATTGAATCCAGACATTATTTTTTCTTCAAGTGACACACAACAAATTTCCATTAACTCCACTTTTTCTAACCTCCAAATTCCAATTTCAAGCTAAAGGTGCTTTGAAATCTAGAGGCGTCGCAATCCTAATTACAAAAAAGAACACACTTTGCTCATGAAGACTCACTTGTTGACCCTCATGGTAGATTTCTTTTCATAAAAGTAAGACTGAATGACAGAATAGGAACTCTTGCTGCATTATACACTCTGAACTTGGAAAAACTTCCCTTTTTATAAACAACCCTAGAAAAATTAGCCACCTTCCGAGAAGGAGAGGTGTTTTGGAGACATACGAAACATCAAAAAATATAATCATGATAAAATCTTTTCTGAAATTCTTACCCAGCTCAGTAAATGAACAAAATAAGTTTAACATGGATAGACAGATATAACATTGTAAAAACTTTTATTCTCCCAAAATTAATTTTCCTTTTTAGGGCCATTCTGATTACAAAACTGGTTAAACAATTACACAGCTGGCAGAAATCTCTTTCAGATTCTTTATGAGCTTATAAGAAACATAGAATCAATACTTTCACATTGCAAAGAAGCCCCAAGAGAGGTAGGTTAGGTGTCCCAAGTCTACTTAATTACTACCATGCTATCCTTCTTGCAAATGCAATCAAAATGTAGCATACAGACAATCCTCTGCATTGGATTTTATTACAGCAAATTTACACCTATCCCTACAATGCTCAGGAGATTATTTGGCAATCACTAACAGATCGTCCTCACCAAATCAGACAAAACACATTTCTATCTTCAATTTTTTTTGTTTGGGATCACAACAGAAAGAAATTATTGCCCACAGTAACCAGATTCCAAATCTTCTTGAAGGTTTTTACCAGGATATATAATACCAGGATATAATATAAATTATGGGAAAATGCTAAGATAACCACCTTAATATATCTTACTGATAAAAAATCTGTTCTGATTCAATCAGCACTGGAATCCAAATTGGGCACTTCTATTCCATGGCTGCAATATTTTCAGATCAATCATCTATGTTCTCACCTGAGATTACATATTTTAAAACAACCATTAACTGACTTTGAACTCATTCTTAAACAAACTCAAATAACTAGGAAACACTTAATCTCTAAACTCTATATGGTTTTATTAGAACAAGACAAATGCCTAACATCCCAAAGTTATGGCAGAAAACTATGTAAAAAGCTTTTTGATATTGGTTTTCCTTCTGTATGAATTACTGAATATCATATTGAATAAAAATTACAAAAAAAAATTAGGCCTCAGATCTGTTTGATAAATAAATCAGATCTGGCTGACTCAGCTGAGCTCTGAGAAGGAGCAAGGTGTTTGAGCTGCCAGAGGGGTGAGTGGTTTTTTTTATTTATTTACTTTCAGCTGAGGTGCTTTAGCTGAGAAGGTACTGTGTGGGGGACTGTATTTAGGAGTGTGTGGGTGAGTTGTAACAGACTCCTGGCTGCTGAAGTTAGGGTGTGAAAGGGTCATTGTTTGCCTGTAATTAAGTGCTTGGGTGAAATTGAATAGCAGACTCCTGGCTGCTGGAGTTGGGGTGTGAAAGGGTCATTGTTTGCCTGTCATTAAGTACCTTGGGTGAATTTGAGTAGCTGCTGGCCATACCCTCTCCTGGGGGACACTTCTATTTAAGGCAGGAAGCTTGCCAGAAGCAGAGCTGACCCAGCTGAGCTCTGAGAAGCAGCAAGGTGTTTGAGCTGCCAGAGGGGTAAGTGTTTTTATTTATTTATTTATTTTCAGCTGAGGTGCTTTAGATGAGAAAGTATTTTGCTGCTGGCCACACCCTCTCCTGGGGGAGGTTTCTATTTAAGACAGGAAGCTTAACAATTATGAAGCCAGAATGCCAGCAGGGGGTTAGGGGCTATCCAGTGTTTTGCATGGAGTGTCACATGTATGACTATCTGCCCACTGGTCAGAAGTCTTGGGTGTGTGCTCGGTGCAAGAAGCTCCTGGTTCTCAGGGAGCGAGTTTGCTCCCTTGAGGCCAAGGTGGCTGACCTGGAGAAGCAGAGACAGTCAGGCGCACGGAGAAGACTCTCGGGGACTTGTTAGATATGTCCCACTCTGGATCTGGCAGCCCAGCTGCTGCCAGGGAGCATGAGGGTCAAGGGGAAATGGGCACCATGCTGAGGATAAGGGGAATGTGCCCTCAGAAGGGGCCTCTTCTTCAGCTGGTGAACGGGTATCCTTTCGTACTAAGGAACCGTCCCTGGGAAGGGTGGGAGGGGTGCTCTTGGTAGTTGGTGATTCGATCCTTAGGCAGGTAGACAGCTGGGTGGCAAACCCGCATACTGACTGTATGGTGACTTGCCTGCCTGGTGCAAAGGTAGCGGACATTACGCGTGTTTTAGATAGGCTGGTAGATAGTGCTGGGGTCGTGGTGCATGTCGGCACCAACGATGTGGGGAAATGCAGTCGTGAGGTCCTGGAGGAGAAATTTAGGCTGCTGGGCAGGAAACTCAAGGCCAGGACCTCCAAGGTAGCCTTCTCAGAAGTGCTACCTGTTCCACGCGCAGGGCCGGAGAGACAGGCACAGATCAGGAGTCTCAATGCGTGGATGAGATGGTGGCGTAGGGGGGAAGGGTTCAAGTTTGTTAGGCACTGGGATGCTTTTTGGGACAAGAGGGAGCTGTACAAAAGGGACGGTCTCCACTTGTCTCAAGAAAGAACCAGGCTGCCGATGCACAAAATCAAAAAGGTGGCAGAGCAGTTTTTAAACTGAATAATGGGGGAAAGCCGACAGGAGATGAAAAGTCTCTGGTTCGGGATGGCTCATCTCAAAAAGATGAAGGGGTAGCTATTACTTTTGTACAAAGAAATGGATTAAAATTGTCCACTGAGACTGTGGCTAATGATAGGAACTGCCTGGCAAGGTCTTGAGGCAGCAAGAGGAAGGCTGTGGGCTTAACAAATGTGGGAAACTATAAGTGTTTATACACAAACGCTAGAAGTCTCCGAGGTAAAATCGGGGAGTTGGAATGCTTGGTGTTGGGGGGGAAAATAGACATTGTGGGTATTTCAGAAACTTGGTGGGATGTGGAAAATCAGTGGAATATGGTGATTCCTGGTTATAAATTATATCGGAAGGATGGGGGGAAGGGTCAGAAGTGGGGTGGCTCTGTATGTCAGAGAGGGTATACTGTCCAGTAAGATTGAGAGGGTAAGAGAATTGGATTCGCTTCTGGAAATGCTATGGGTTGAAATAGTGGGTCCAAAAGGAGGGTTAACTGTGGGAGTTTGTTATCGCCCACCAGATCAAAAGATAGAGGAGGATTATAAAATGATGAATGAATTAAAGATAGCAGCTAGACGAAATAACTGTGTCGTAATAGGCAACTTGAACTACCCACACATTGATTGGGTCAATATGAGTTCTAGTCGGGATAAAGGGATTGAGTTTTTAGACACTCTCAATGACTGTGCTATGGAACAGATGGTCACAGATCCTACCAGGGGAAAGGCGATCCTGGATTTGGTCCTACGCAACACCCAAGACCTGGTGA
Source organism: Gekko gecko (assembly GCA_029375565.1). Taxonomy (NCBI): domain Eukaryota; kingdom Metazoa; phylum Chordata; class Lepidosauria; order Squamata; family Gekkonidae; genus Gekko; species Gekko gecko. Next base: position 90,602,590 of record JAPDNY010000006.1, read on the forward strand.
GAGATGTAAAAGTGATTGCACCACTTGTGAACAGTGACCATAATGTCATTGAGTTTAACATTTGTACAGATAGGGAGTTGCCCCAAAAGACTGACGCAACCACTTTTAACTTTAAAAAGGGTAACTTCTCTGGTATGAGGGGACATGTGAGGAAGAAATTGAGAGGAAGAGTGGAGAAGGTCAAAACCATTGGGGAAGCTTGGAGACTATTTAAAAAGACAATCCTAGAAGCTCAGAAAAAATATATACTGCAGGTTAGGAAAGGCACAAATAGGTATAGAAAAATGCCTGCATGGTTAACAAATAAAGTAATGGAAGTTGTAAAAGGTAAGAAGGATTCCTTTAAGCGGTGGAAAGCTAGCCTTAGTGCGGTTGATAAAAGGGAACACAGACTGTGGCAAATAAAATGCAAGTCTGTGATCAGGCAAGCAAAAACGGAATATGAGGAGCATATCGCAAAAAACATAAAGGCCAACAATAAAACTTTCTTCAAATACATTAGAAATTTGTATTAGAAATTTGTAGGAAGCCAGCCAGAGAGGCAGTGGGGCCCTTGGATGACCAAGGGGTAAAAGGAGTAGTGAAGGATGATACGGAAATGGCTGAGAAGCTGAATGCATTTTTTGCCTGTCTTCACTGTGGAAGAGGAGAAGTGCTTGCCCACTCCAGAAGCGCTGATTTCGGGAGGGGGTTTGAAAGACCTGAATCAGATTGCGGTGACAAGAGAGGAAGTCCTCCGACTGATGGACAATTTAAAAACTAATAAATCACCAGGCCCGGATGGCATTCATCCGAGAGTTCTGAAAGAACTCAAATGTGAACTTGTGGATCTCCTGACAAAAATATGTAATCTTTCTTTAAAATCTGCCTCCATTCCTGAGGACTGGAAGGTAGCTAATGTCACTCCCATCTTTAAAAAGGGTTCCAGGGGAGATCCGGGAAATTACAGGCCAGTCAGTCTGACATCGATACCGGGTAAGTTGGTGGAAACTATTATTAAGGAAAGAATTAGTAGGCACATTGATGAACAAAAACTATTGAGGCAGACTCAGCATGGGTTCGGTAAGGGAAGATCTTGTCTCACTAACCTGTTAGTGTTTTTTGAGGGAGTGAACAAACATGTGGACAAGGGGGACCCAATAGATATTATTTACCTTGACTTCCAGAAAGCTTTTGATACAGTTCCTCATCAAAGGCTCCTAAGTAAGCTCAATAATCATGGGATAAAAGGACAAGTCCTCTTGTGGATCAAAAACTGGCTTATAAATAGGAAACTGAGAGTGAGCATAAATGGGAAATTTTCTCAGTGGAGGGTGGTAAGCAGTGGGGTACCACAGGGATCAGTACTTGGTCTGATGCTTTTTACCTTGTTTATTAATGATTTGGAATTGGGAGTAAGCAGTGAACTGACTAAATTTGCAGATGACACAAAGTTGTTCAGGGTGGTGAAAACCAGAAAGGATTGTGAGGCACTCCAAAGGGATCTGTCGAGGATGGGTGAGTGGGCGTTAACGTGGCAAATGGGGTTCAATGTGGCCACGTGCAAAGTGATGCACATTGGAGCCAAAAATCCTAAATATAAATACACGTTGATGGGGTCTGAACTGGCAGAGACGGACCAAGAGAGAGATCTTGGCGTCGTAGTGGATATCTCAATGAAAATGTCTAGACAGTGTGTAGCTGCAATAAAGAAGGCCAATGCTATGCTGGGGATTATTAGGAAAGGAATTGAAAACAAATCAGCCAGTAACATCATGCCCCTGTATAAATCATTGGTGCGACATAATTTGGAATACTGTGTACAGTTCTGGCCACCACATCTCAAAAAGGATATTGTAGCATTGGAAAAAGTGCAGAGAAGGGCAACTAGAATGATAAAAGGGTTGGAACACCTTCCCTATGAAGAAAGGTTAAAACGCTTGGGGCTCTTCAACTTGGAGAAATGACAGCTGAGGGGTGATATGATCGAGGTTTATAAGACTATGCATGGGATTGAGCAGATTGAGAAAGAAGTACTTTTCTCCCTTTCTCACAATACAAGAACTCGTGGGCACTCCATGAAATTGCTGAGCAGTCGGGTTAGAACAGATAAAAGGAAATACTTCTTCACCCAAAGAGTGATTAACATATGGAATTCACTGCCACAGGAGGTGGTGGCAGCTACAAGCATGGACAGTTTCAAGAGGGAATTGGATAAAGTTATGGAGCAGAAGTCCATCAGTGGCTATTAGCCACAGGGTATAGATGGGAATTCTCAGTCTGGGGCAGGTGCTGCACTCTATTCTTGGTGCTGGAGGGGGCAGCCGTGGGAGGGCTTCTAGTATCCTGGCCCCACTGCTGGACCTCCTGATAGCATGTGGTATTTTTGGCCGCTGTGTGACAGAGTGTTGGACTAGATGGGCCATTGGCCTGATTCAACATTGGCTTCTCTTATGTTCTTAAATCCCAGTTGAACTCATTTATTGTTTAGGGTGTTTTTATTTTAGTGATGGTGGATCAACTATCATATCATGCCATTTAATAACTGCTCTTGTCTACAAAGTATTTTGTTTAACTTCCAACTGTGAGCTCATACTATTCATAATATATAGAAGCTCTCCCTTCTCTTTAGGAGTTACATCCTTCGAATTCCAGAAGATGGTGGACGCTCGAAGAGGATAGACGCGCGGGGAAGAGCTCCTCGCGCTTCTATTGTTTATCCACACCCTTTGGCTTTTTATTTCTAGCCAAATACTTCTGGGCTTTCAGGAGTTATTTGCAAGGGAATTAAGCCCAACTTGAAAGAGCGGCGGCTCTCTCAGGGGGTGTTTTTTGGCTTGTCCTAATGCAGGGGGGTGGAAGAAGGCAGCAAAGTTTTTTTTTTCTACGTGACTTTGCTGTGGGAACTCGATGAGCTTGGAGGGGATTGGGAGAGTAACCTAAAGGAAAGAAACAAGTGAGATTCGGCAACATGGAAAGACGTATTTTGTTCCAAAGGGCTGGAGGAATACCAGAGTAGCTAAAACTGGCATAAGGCGAACTGGGAGAGAACTACAAGCAGCAGAAGACGAAGAGACTTGGAACAACGAACAACAATACACATAATCAAAGCTAAGTACTGAAAGGGGGAAAACTTCTCAAAGGGGGAGAGGTAGAAGAGGTGGTTTTTCTTTTTTTCTTTTTTCTTTCTTTTTAAAAATAAGGGGAAAGAGAGAGAGAGAATGTAAGCTTGATGACTAAAGGAAAAAAATAGCGAGCGGGGACTTTAAGGCAGCCATTGAAATAGTGAAGAGGTTAAAGGGGCAGTAGGAAAATTATTTTAACCAGAAAGGGAAAGATCACAGGGGATTACAGATGATACCTTGTCCAGTGTTTGTTTTTTGACAGGAGAATATAAACGGGAGCTGGCAGATGATCCAGAACTACCGGGTGAGAGCTGGTGTCGAGAGAGCGGAGACGGGTGATTCAAGGAGGCGTGGTCGAGGTCCGGAGCGCGAACGGGCGCACTGAGTGAGCTGAGAGGAGCCGAGGAAACCCGAGGGCAGCCGGAAAGTGATGGGAAGTGACAGAAAGGCACGAAGGCGGTTTGGAAGATCTGAGGAGTACTGGAGAGCGGAGTGCCGAGGGACCGGAGTGACTCAGCGGCGCACAAAGGAGACGATTGAAGAACAAAGTGGAAAAGACTTTATGCAAAACGGGAAAGGAGTGATATAAGTGGAAATTAGTAACGGGGAGGGGAGGCTGAAGGAGAAAAGAGTCTGTAAGGCTTGCTTAATTAGAAAAAAGGGGTATAGAAATTATATAAGAAATTAGATTTATTTTGGAAGTGGTTGATATACCTAAACAGAGTTTTTGAACCTAACGTATTTCCAATTAGTACACTACAAACTAGATTAAGGATGGCCTCAGGTATAACTAGAAAAGGATCCTCTGCATCCCCTAGCCAAACATCAGGGCTAGCTCTAATTAAACCGAATGTTACAACTGCAGATTTACAAAATATGTTGCAAAATTTTTTACAAATGGCAGCGGAGCAAAACGCTGAAATTATAAAAAAAGAAATGGAGCCATTACAAAATAAAATGGACCAAATTGCCACGCAATTAAAAAATGACACTGAAGAAATCAAATTAGAAATCAAAAAATTAACTAAAACTACAAGACACTTAGAAGAAAAAATGGAAGACATTGACCAAGAAGTATGGGAATTAAAATCTAAGACCGATAGAATGGAAGAAACTTTAATGGCGCTAGAACTGGAGAAAGCAGAACATACTCTTAGGTTCCAAAATGTCACAGAAAAATTAGGAAAAAATTTAAAGGAGGAACTTACAAGAAATATTGTCGAGCAATTCAATATTTCAGATGAAAAAGATCTATCGGAGAATATAGACGCAATATATAGAAGAAACTCGGCATATTCGAAAAAACATAAAAATCTAAGGGAAGTGCATGTAAAGTTTGCAAAGAAATATATAAGAGATCGAATACTCCAAGAAGCTAATAAAAAGAAAATGACAATAGAAGGAGATGAAATTAGAAAGATATACCCTGGAGAATTAGGGAAAGACGCCACAAATACACCACCTTAGCCGAACTTCTAAGAAAAAATGAGACCCAATATAGATGGTTAATACCAGAGGGCCTCCAATTCATGTACAGAAGCCAAAGGTATAAACTGGACTCTGTCTTCAAATTGGAATATTTCCTGGAAAGGTTTGGGGAAGATCTTGGCTGGCAAAGGCCACAGGAAGAGGAACAAGAGGAGGAAGAAGAAGAGAAAGATGAAAGAGAAGATAGAGAAAGCAGAGAAGATAGAGAAGGAGAAAATTACAAAAAAGGAATACCTGCAGCTCAACTGAAAGACGCCAAGAAAAGAGACTATAAAAAATTTCAATTAAAATACAAAACAGCATCACAAATTCAAACAAGGTGGCAACTTAAAAACATAGTTCATAAAAAGAAAGATGGCGAATAAAAAAGTGTCATTGATCTCGGTGAATGTCAATGGTTTAAATAGTCCACACAAAAGAAGAAGGGTTTTACACCAAACAATTAAATTAAAAAACGATATCACTTGCTTCCAAGAAACCCACATAAAGAAAGATAATGAAAAACATTTAATTTGTAAGAAATTGGGTATAGCTTTCATTGCTTCAGATAAAGTTTAAAAAAGAGGAGTGGTTATGTACGTCAGGGAGAACCTGAACCCTATACTCAAATTTAGATCCAGCAATGGGAGAATCATTGGAGTACAAGTTCAAATTAGGGAAACAGAAATCCTAATTGTAAACATATATGCCCCAAATCAGAATCAAGATACATTTTTTGCAGAACTAAGGAGCTATATCTCCAAAGAAAATCCAAAAAATATATGTATAGTTGGAGATTTCAATGCAGTGTTAGACCCCAAAGATGATAGAAAAAAAACAAGAAAGTCACATAAATCGGGAGCAGTCTTGATGAAAAATTTCCTAAAACTAGTGGAAGAATTTAATTTATTGGATCTATGGAGAACTAGGAACCCACAAAAAAGAGATTACACTTTTTTTCTAATAGACACAATTCATGGTCAAGAATAGACATGATTTGGGTAAATATAAATATAATAAAAATCTTCTCAGAGGTCGAAATTTTACCAAATACATTTGCAGACCATAACCCTATGTGGGCATCTATACAGGAAACGTATAATTGTAAGCGATGGAGGTTAAATGTAAGCTTAATGAGGGACAAAGATTTCGTTAAAAAACTAAGACAAGATATAAAAGATTTTATTGAGATAAATAAGAAGGAGTCAACCAATCTGAATATTATTTGGGATACTCTTAAAGCGTATATTAGAGGCTTATTTATAAATCAAGAAGCGGGGGAAAATAAACAAAAAAGAGAAAAATTTAAAAAACTAACTACAGAACTGAGGAAGTTAGAAAAGATAAGCCAAAATAAGGAAAACTTAAAAGAGATAAGATTAAAGATAAAATTGAAACAACATCAAATAAACCTTGGCCTATCACAAGAGATAGCAAAAAAAATTGAGTATACAAAAGCGTATTTCTTCGAAAATGCGAATAAACCCTCTCGCTGGTTAGCCTATAAACTTAGAAAAGAAAGAGAAAAAAGATTTATTGTTGCGTTAAAAGATGAAAAGCAGGAAATAAAACATAAAACTCATGATCTAAAAACAATTGTGGAAAACTTTTATAAACATTTATATAAACAGACTCCATACAATAATCAGAAAATCGAAGAATTTTTATTGAAACATGTAACAGGCAAATGTACAGAGGAACAAAAAAAACTACTGAACGAAAATATTTTTATGTTCGAACTGACAAATGCAATTAAAACTCAAAAGATTAAGAAATCACCAGGCCCAGACGCCATCCCAGCAGAAATTTATAAGGTTCTAGAAGACGAAATATCTGATCTATTTAAAGATGTAGTGAATAATGTTATGGCGAGTGGTATAATTCCCGCGACTTGGAAAGAAGCGCTGATAACGCTTATTCATAAACCAGATACAGAAAAGATAGATATCAAAAACTTTAGGCCTATTTCATTGTTAAATGTAGACTACAAAATTTTTGCTTCAATTTTAGCAAACAGGTTCAAGAAAATTATGGCAGAAATTATTCATAAAGATCAATCAGGCTTTATCCCGAGAAGACAAATTAAAAATAATATAAGAAATATAATTAACATATTAGAATATTATGAGCAAAACCCCGGCAAACAGTTGGCCTTAATCTTTCTAGACGCAGAAAAAGCCTTCGATAATGTTAATTGGGAATACTTAAAACAGAAGATTACGCTGTGGAATTGTGGGGAAAAATTCCTCAATTCAATTAAAGCCATATATGAAGACCAATACGCAAAAATTATTATTAATGGAGACGTAACAAATAGTATCCCAATACAAAAGGGCACGAGACAGGGTTGCCCCTTATCACCGTTATTATTTATTTTTGGATTAGAGACATTAAATGATATAGTGCGAAACAATGAGAATATAACGGGGACAAAAATAAAAAAAGAACAATATAAATTACAGGCTTTTGCAGACGACCTGGTATTCATCTAGGAAGACCCAATAAAAGCCATACCATACTTATGGGAAGATTTACATGAATATGGTCAAATTGCGGGTTTAAAAATCAATGTAAAGAAAACAAAAATCATAACTAAAAATTGTACGACCGCACAAATAATGAAAATCCAAAACACCTCAAATATCCAGGTAGTTGAAAAAATAAAATACTTAGGAATTATAATGACAAACAACAATAAAAATCTTTATAAAAACAACTATATGAAACTTTTAGAGGAAATAAAAAAAGATCTTAATAGTTGGCAAGACCTACACATTTCATTTATGGGCAGAATTGCCACAATTAAAATGAATATTTTACCACGTTTTTTATTTTTGGCCCAATCTATTCCTATATTAATAAATAAAAAGTTCTTTGAAGAATTAAATAGAATAATTAAAATATTTATATGGCATGCTAAAAAACCTAGAATTAGTAGAAAATTACTTACAGACAAGAAGGAAAGGGGAGGCTTAGGCTTGCCAAACTGGAATTTATACTACCAGGCTGCTGCAATGGGATGGATACGTGAATGGATCCTACTAGAAGATGAAAGAACTTTGAAATTAGAAGGATATAATCTACCTATGGGCTGGCATGCCCATATCTGGTACAACATGGACAAAAGCCAACAAATTTTTGAAAACCATTCAATAAGGGGTCCCCTAATGAAAATTTGGAAAGAAATTAAAAAGAGATATTACTCTAAAATCCCGAAGTGGATCTCTCCAGTGGAGGCTTTCACGTTACCGTCGCTATGGTTTAAGGAAAAAAAATTTACTTATGAGAAGCTACTGACAGAAAGCAAAGAATTAATACCATTGGACTCACAAGAAATACAAAAAGCAAACTTAACCCATTGGGAAAAATTACAGTTAAAATCTAGATTTGTTAAAGATAAAAAGATAAATTTCATGACTACTTACTCCCAATTAGATAAAATTTGGCTTTCCTCAGCAGACAAATTAATACAAAAATTGTATAATTTTCTTCTAACAGAGGATTTGTTGGATGAAATTGTAAAACCAAATATGATTCTCTGGATGAAAGATATAGGGCAAAACATTACTTTAGAACAGTGGTCCAGATCGTGGACCTCTCTGAAGTTGCTCAGAGCCACAAACTATAAAGAAAATGTCTACAAGATGTTTTTTAGATGGCACTGGACACCGGAGAAGGTCGCAAAATGTTATAAAAGAGCATCAAATATATGTTGGAGGTGTAAAAAAGAAGTGGGAACGTATTTGCATATCTGGTGAAACTGCGAAAAAATAAAAAAGTTTTGGAAAATGATCCAAAAAATAATAGAAGAATCCACCAAATTGAAGTTAGAATTAGAACCAGAGATTTTTTTGCTGAACATGTTACCGGAGAGAATCAAAAAGGAAGACCAAAGAATAATCCTCTATATAATCACAGCAGCGAGAATTAGAGTAGCAAAATATTGGAAACAAGAGAACACCCCCAATGTAGAAGAAATTATAGATTCTATACTGGAAATAGCCGAATTAGATAGACTAAACCTTATACTTTCCGGAAGAGATGACCTAATTTATACAAATAGATGGAAAAAAATTTATGATTGGATTGGAAAAAAAGTATAAAAAGTAAACAAATAAATATTCCCAAAACCACTCCTACTTTGTATATGCAGTTTAACAGAAATAGATGTAATAAAGGTATATACACGAAAATATATCAAGGATATATGTAATTCCATGTAATTTTTGTTCTTGACTTGGATTTTGTTTTTTGTGTATATATGTTGGAAAACTGATAAATAAAAATTAAAAAAAAGGAGTTACATCCTTCAATATGGATGATGCTGCTAAATCTCAACACTGGCCCTTTAAAGCAAATATTAATATTAACAAATATAGCAAAACAAATTTACTTACAGCCTAGTTCAAGATCCCCATTTAGTAGGGTCTGAGGATGAAAAATATGATAGGAATTTATGTCATATTTGACTTATATCAGTATAAAAATTGCATATTAAAACAAAACCCGTTAAATGAAGCCAGATATTCCATTCATCAGCATATGATCTTTGTCTAACGACATATTTAGCCCATCAGTTCAGATTTGTTTTTCTTATAGAGTTTGAGTTTGCACAGTTTGGAATAGATGGGACACAAACAATCCACAAGGCAGACTTCATTAAAAATAGGCTTTCTGGGATAAAGTTCAAGGAACATAAATTCTATGAGGTGGGGAATTAACATTATCTGGTATTGGTGATCAGGTCTGCAAGATGCGACTTTGAAGTTTTAGGGAAGATAGTTTCAAATCTTTTAATGTTCTTCATGGTCTTTCTGGGGAAAGGATGGCTAGCAAATTCTGCAAACTCTTCCTTAACCCTAATTTATATTCTGATTGCTGACAACAGAATATATCCTACTGGAGGACAAAGTTTGAGTCCAGTGGCACCTTTAAGACCAACATGTATTTGAAGAAGTGTGCATGCACATGAAAGTTTATACCCAGAATAAAACTATGTTGGTCTTAAAGATGCCACTGGACTCAAACCTTGTTCTGCTGCTTCAGAACAACACGGCTACTCACCTGAATCTATCCTACTGGAATTATCTGTGAGAACCTCCAGATGAGTAGAAAAATGGCAACTGAGGAATGAGACATTTCTTGCTGGAAAATATAGTTCCTTGTTTTTTCTATTTCTAATCATGCTTCTAGTTTCTATAAAATGAGGCTCAGACTGATATATCAGCAACAATTCTCCTGAAATTGTATTATTTTTCCATGTTTTCTGCTTGAGCACAGTACCAGGGCTTCAGTACCTTAATCACCTTCAGTACTAGTTCTTATTCTTTTTTCCCCTTCTCTAGTGCTGCTGAAATCCATTTTCTTTGTGTCAGGTGATCTGCTTTCATTGAAATTCCTCTTCTTTTACAATTATGCAAAATAATAATCAAAGATTACACACTGATTCAGGGGTCTTGTTGAGCCTGTGAGCACTTTTGGAAAGTTGAGAATGTAGAGTGAGCACCACCACAGAAAGGGTACCATGGGGCACTAGGGCCAAATGATGAAAGACTACAGCCTCCTATGATGGAAGCAGCAGTTTCTGAATGGGTACTCCTTTCATGCATAACAGTGATATCTCCTGGTTTCTACTGAAGCATCTCCTGCTTCACTGAGATAAAGGGGAACCAGTGCTGGACCTTTGCTCTGGGGAAGAGATGCCTTTTCAAAGAAGCAACTAGACATTAGGAAACCAATTGGAGGGGAACATGGCACCCATGGGCACCACACTGTGGATAGCTGCACTATTTGCAAATAATTCACTATTTTTGTCTTCCCCTTTAGCTCTTTTTGTTGATTTGCTGTAAAGAAAAACTTGAGGAAAGAAAGGGAAAAAACCCTCCAATATAATACTTGTTTTAGTTTGGATTCAATTACAAGAAGATTTATGCAATAGATTGATTTTCTGCAGTACCTTTAGGGTGGAGGTGGGTAATGGTGAAGAGTTGACACTGTGATCTCCAAACCATTTCCCCCAAGAAAATTTCTTTTATCACAGAGTCTGTCTAAAATGTTTGGGCTTCCAAGTGTTAACTGCAGTTATTTTGTCACACTTATATTTGTTCTTTCACAAAGCTTTGAACAATGGTTTAGCCTCAAAACAGCTTTGCTGGTTAGGGTGAGAAACAGTGATGATCAATTTGTTTCACAGTTCTTGTAGAGACTTTAATCTGATCCTACCACATCATAATCCATCAATCTACTCACTAAATTCTATTGACATTAAGAACATAAGAGCCATGCTGGATCAGACCAAAGGCCTATCTAGTCCAGCACTCCATTCACACAGTGACTGACCAGCTTTTCCCAGGAAACCCATGAACAGGATGACTGCAACAGCATCCTCCTTCCTGTGCTCCCCAGCAACTGATATACAGAGGGAAGGAGTATGTTGCCATTGTGACTAGTAGCCACTGATAGCCCCTTTTCCCATGAATTTGTCCACTCTCCTTTTTAAAGCATTCCAAGTTGGTGGCCATCACCACATCTTGTGCCAGGGAGTTCCACAACTTAACTATGTACTCAGAAGCGGATCTACTGTGAAATTAATGAATTGGTAATCTGTGCAGGGGACCCCTGAAATAACTTTTTTAATTAGTTTTTTAAAAAATAAGGCAGAATCAAAAAAACAGTGGGTTGAAGTACTTAATACTGACATTAGAATGGAACATGCTCAATGCTGTAGCTTCCCCTAAAGTGGGCTGGTTGTTCTCAGCAGCCTAGCAGTTCAGCCTGGCCCAGGAAGAAGCAACAGCACCATAAGGGTGGGGAAAGGCCTGCACAGATCTTGTTGTTTCAAGGCCTGCTTTGGATTATTGCAGGTAAATTATTATTATTTAGAACTGTTGCAATGCATGTTTTTAGTTTTCTGTTTGTTAATGATTCTGAGGAGTTTGGCCTGGCCCAGGAAGAAGCAGCACCATAAAGGGAGGGAAAGACCTGCACAGATCTTGTTGTTCCAAGGCCTGCTTTGAATTACTGCAAGTAAATGTTGGTAATCTGTGCAAGTATTAGAGAACTTTTAAAACAAAGGTGAAGTGGGATTCAGAATCCAAGTGAGAAGAACTGCAGCCTCCCAGATACAGCCTGGAAATCTTATCTGATGTTCCAGTATTATGAGGTTAACCTGGACTTACAATATTTATATTACTTATGTGTTTAGACTTTTTGTACTGTGCGTCTTTGTGGATGCTGAAGATATTTGTAGCCAATAACATCCTCAAAAGCCTTGCTATGATACCGGATTGGGATGAACAAGGACTCCTATGAAAACTTCCATGCTTTTGTTTATATAGTTTATTGTAATGTTAAATTGCATCTGTTGCATTGCCTCTTTTATGTTTGTGTTTAAGTGTGTTATTCATAAATACATGTAGTTGCAGTAGAACTAATAACAATAACAACTTTATGGCTGTAATTGTAGAGATCAAAACCCCAAGAGAAATTCAAGAAAGTACTTAAGTGGATACTAAAAATGCAAACTCAAGGAAATCAATCTGATGAAATTTCTAAATGTCAAAAATTATCAAACTATTTTACAATGTCAAGTCAAACTTTGTCAACACCTACAGCTGAAACAACCCAAGCAAGCACCAGTGAAACCAGTGATGGTGCACAAACCGTAGGAGCTCTTTCTAGCAATCATCAACCCACTGGTGACACTTTTGATCACAGTGGTCAACATGAAAGTACCATGGAACAAGAAGAGACAGAGCAGAAACAGGAAGCAAATTCAGTGATTTCAAAGAATACAGTGACCTCGTAAACTGGCCCATAACAGTTGATAATGATTTTATATGGAATTGTTTAATGCAAGACATCACTTTTTTTCAAAATAAAAAAACCAGATGATGTATATACCGAATCCAGCAAGGTTTACAAGGAGCAAAACAGAACTTTCTCAAACAAATACTTTGAAAAAAGATTGGAAAAGGGTCAGACTGTGATGAGATCCTGGTTAGTTTACTCAAAGAGCAAAGGCTGTATATACTGTTTTGCTTCCAAACTCTTTTCTAAATGCCAAACATTACTTACAACAGGTGGGTTTTCTGACTGGATGAATGTACTCTGAACTCTGGAGAATCATGAAGACAGCATGGAACGTAAGAGGATAATGTTGTGTTGGATAACAAGAAAGTCAAATAAAAACACTGTGGATCAGCAACTTGAGGAACAGATGAGAAAAAAACATACAGTACTATTTTGAAGTACTGAGAAAAGTTGTAGTTGTTATAAAGTTTTTAAGTGAAAGAGGTTTAGCATTTAGAGGTAATGAGGAGAAGTGGGCTCACCAAATAATGGAAACTTCATGAGGGCCATTGAACTTATTGCAATGTTTGACCCATTTTTTCATGAACATCTTGAGAAATGTAAAAATGAAAAAGTAAATATCACTTACCTATCCAAAACCGTTTATGAAGAACAGATAGAAATCATGGAGAAACATATGCAAGATGAAATTGTGACTCAAATCAATGATCTAGACACCAAATATTACTCTATTATTGTTGATTCTACTCCTGACCTAACACATTTTGACCAGCTGGTAATTGTGGTTCGATTCTGCTATAATGGAAAACCCTGTGAGATTTTTAACATTTATGCCAATAGAAAAACATTCATCCATGACCTTGTTCAACAAAATACAAAAAGTTCTGGGCAAACGTAAGCTGTTAGTTGAAAATACCCATGGTCAGTCCTACGATAATGCATCTAACATGAAAGGCTCAGAGAAAGGGCTACAAGCGCTCTTTAAGAACATTAACAGGTATGCAGACTATGTACCATGTGCAGCCCATTCACCCAACCTTATTGGAGTAATGGCAGTGTCTACTGTGTCTGAAGTTGTTATTTTGGCATTTTGCAGGACATGTATGTTTTCTTTTCTGGGTATCCACGAAGATGGGGAATTTTAAACACACATGGCAATCTAGATTTTTCCCTAAAGAGCTTATGTGTAACTAGATGGTCTGCACAAGATGAAGCAGTCCAGGCAATTAAAATGGATATACAGGTATTTTACAAACTGTCAAACATATTTTTGAAGACTCAGAAGAGAAGCCTGAATGTAAATAAGATGCAAAAAATTTATACCACAAGCTGGTAAAGTTGGAATATGCTATTTTAGCAGTTGTTTGGGAAGAAGTTCTTGAGCGTTTCAACAAAACAAGCACAAAACTCCAAACTCCTGGTTTTGATATATTTGAAGGTTATTTTCTGCTGTTATCTTTACTTTCATTTGTTAAAGAACTCTGAGAAAATTCAGTTGACCGGATTGTACACTATGAATCAGAAGCAAAAGGTTTGTGTGACGATATTATCTCAAGTTATTCTGATGCTTCCAGACTCATGGTTACAAAGAAATTTTCAGATGGAACAAGTGAAAGGGCTTCTTTGAAAGGAGCTGAAAAATTTAGGATAGAAGTTCTAAATCAACTCTATGACTGCTTGGTAATCCAGTTAGGCAAGAGGATTGATCCATATGAGCAGATTGCAAAAAGGTTCAAGTTCCTCTCAGAATTGGTGAAAAATTCTGAAACTGATGAGGACAATATTAAATTTATAATATTGCATTGCAAAGATGATATTGACCATAAATTAGTAAACAAGTGTTATCAGTTCAAATAATATTTACACCTGAGGAAATTTCAGAACATAGAAGAAAATACGCCATCTAAAATGCAATGCGCAGAAGTTCTTCATCTTATTTATGAGCAACGCCTGATTGAAGGGTTCCCTAATATTACTACTGTTCTTAAGCTGTACTTGACAATGCCTATCACAAGCTGTGAAGTAGAAAGGAATTTCTCAAAGCTTTCCTTTATAAAGAACAAATTTTGATTTACCGTGACTGCAGAGTGCCTAAATTCTTTATGCATATTGTCTGTAGAAAATGACATTGCAAGGAAGCTCTCATATGACAAAACTGTATATGAATATGTTGCTAGAAAAAACAGAAAAAAGAATATTTTGCCAAATGTGCTTCATGTAGTATGTATTCTCATAGGTGTCTAAAATAAAATATATTAAATGTGGTCTTTGCTATGTTTTATTTCATCATTCTATGATGCATCGTGCATGTATACGTTCCCCTAATTTTCATCCCCCATAAATGGAAAACTATAAGGCATAGCCTAGGAAATTTTTATTCACACTAGTGACTTTGACATGTAAGATAACCCTATCGTTGCTGGTTGCAAAGGGGCCCACATAACAGTTCAAGCTTCAGGGCCCCAAAAATGTAGATCTGTCCCTGTATGTATTGGTTGAAGAAGTACTTCCTTTTGTTAGTCTTCTACCTCCCACCCTTCAATTTCAGTGGATGACCCCGGGGTCTAGTATCATGGGAAAGAGAGAAAAGTTTTTCCCTATCCATTCTCTCCATGCCATGCATCCTGTCCTATTATATAAATGTGTAGTGGTCTGGCAAGGTTCTATGCTTGGCAAAATCAGTTCACTGCCTGATCTGCCATTCAAAATGACTCCCTAGGCACTGGCTGAGTTGCCTGAGTCCCACCCACAGAAGCAGCAGGAGCCAAAACTCACCTCAGAAGACAATTTCACCTCAGGAGAGAGAACGGAGACTCCGGCCCTCTTGCTTCCCAGTGACTCTGGCCCTGCCACTTTGCACTGCTGCTGCTCTCAGCCCGGCTTCGGCCTGCACTGAGGCTGCTGCCTACTGTCCCTCCATGCCACTGCCTGTCCTGGCCCCTCCCAAAGCCCTGAAGACTCCCCAAGATAAGTAGGCAGCCAAGCCATGAGCAGCCTGGCTGGGCCACAGAGGCCTTGAACGGGGGGTGGGAGAGCCAAAGGCCTGCATGGCTGGGCCACAGGGGCCTTGAACGAGGTGGTGGGAGAGCCAAAGGCTTGCATGGCTGGGCCACAGGGGCCTTGAACGGGGGTGGGTGGGAGAGCCAAAGGCCTGCCTGGCTGGGCCGGAGGGGCCTTGAACAGGGGGGTGGGAGAGCCAAAGGCCTGCCTGACTGGGCCGCAGTGGCCTTGAGTGGGGGTGGGTGGGAGAGCCAAAGGCCTGCCTGGCTTGGCTGCAGGGGCCTTGAACGGGGGGTGGGAGAGCCAAGGCCTGCCTGGCTGTTTGTGTGAGACTTTACTTCCACTTCTGTACCTTTCTATGCATTCGTTATGCATCACATCTTTCTTGAGCTCGTTGTATTGCTTCTACAACAGGCTTTACTGCTAGTAATTTTATAAACTTCTATCCTGTTTTCCCTTACTTGCCTCCCCCCCCAGGCAAAACAGCCCTAAGTGTTTGAAGTGATCTTCACAGGGCATTTGCTCTAGCTCCCGTTCATTAAACATTATGTGCTACATCTAGTTGAATTTGGATCAAAATCCGTTGTGAAATCAAATGTAAAGCCCCAATTTAGTAAGAGATTTGTATTTCTGTACCACAGTGGCTCAGAGGTTAAGACGCTGAGCTGCAGACTGGAAGGTCTATAGTTCAGCAGTTTGAGACCTTGGTGCTGTATGACAGAATGAGCTCCTGTCTCTGGCCCCAGTTCCTGCCAGCCTAGCAGTTCAAAAGCAAGACATTGCAAGTAGATAAATAGATACTGCTTTGGTGGGAAGGTAACAGTGTTCTGTGCTCCTCGGCATTTAGTAATGCCAGCCACATGACCATGGAAATGTCTTCTGACAGTGCTGGCTCTTCAGCTTGGAAATGGATATGAGCACCACCCCCTAGAGTCAGATTTGACTGGCTTTCAAAGCAAGGGAAACTTTTACCTTTACTATCAATCAGCAGTATACCAAATATGCATACTTAAGTGTTGGATGGACTGGTTTCTTTTTCCTGCAATGCAAGACCCTTTTGTGTGAGTGAATCCAATAAAAAAAAAATATTCCATGTGTGAAAGGCTGCTTCTCTTTCTGGATTACCCTTGGTAAACAAGACATGAGATGTGATCCTAGATGCACTTAGATTTAGCTTCCATGGAAATGAATGGGACTTTCCCTTGGGCGCCTGCCTTATACTAATAAAATAATTGTAAATAGCTATGAAAAATGAGGAAATTCATAATGAGCTAACAACACAACCATAAAACTGGAGGTTCTGGACAGTGACTGGTAAAATAGGAAACAATCTATATATGGGAATATTTCTTTTAATTGGAAAAAAATTAAACTAAATTCCAAACTTTATTAACATTGGAAAAGGGAGGGGACACACACACACACACACACACACATAGATTCAGTTTCTTGATTTGTATTGGCAAAGTGCCTTTTTTGAGTTCTTAAAGGTTTATTATTGTTCCCTATGGATTTAATGCTTGATGTAAGTAGGAAAAATGTTTTGTTTTATTTTAGTTCCTTTGCATGAGGATAAAAATGTATTTAAAACCAAGCAAAAGAGTCCATCTGGGAAAGACTGGATCCTAATAAAGACCAATGCTCACAGTAGATTTTTTAATCTCCTGTCTGAATTACATAGAAATGCACACATAATTTAATTTATCAAAGTACAATGTTTACATCGTGAACTCAGAATTAAACATCAACAGATTTGTTCTGTAAAACAGCTCAGGAATTTAGCAGAACAGTTTCTGAAGAGGAAAATAAACTTCACTTTAATTTTGTTATTGAAATACTTGCATAGGACTTTCTCCTCTGAGGTGCTCAGCTTGATGTTATGTTGCATCTTTATGTCAGGGCACCATCATCTCTATAGGAGGAAACTTGAAATTGAGGTACAGTCAGAGCAGCTGATTTCTGTGTGACAGCTGTGTGACCTAGATATATTGTCTCCTAAATTCTGATTATATAAATCTCCTGTACTGATCACTTAATAAACATTGAATTGGTTATTCTGGTCACAAGCTCTTTCATTCTGAAACTTTACTCATTCTGAAACTTTACTTCACAGTTATTTTTTCTGTGCTCACTGGCAGTGTCCTGATTCCCATGCTAGAGTGAATACTTTCTCCAAGCTTCTTTGACTCATGTACAGTGTTGCTAAGAGTTGCCTTGCCTATGTATATTTACCTCATAAGAATTCATCAGGTTTTATATACAAGGTACTGTGAGTACAGTCATTCACAAAACCTTGTTTAAACTTAACATTAAAAGGAATTTCTTTTCAGTGGCATGTTAAATTGCGGTGTAGTGCCAAATACTACATATGCAAAACGATGCAGCTTCAGACTTAGTAAATGCATGTATGAAGCTGCCTTAAGGGCAAATAATCCAGTGTTGTGTTTTCCAGCAAACACAAAGCAGGACCTATGTCAGCCACACCCCTTATATAGTACTGTGAGGACTTGTTTTCACAAGCCACTGTTCCTGCAATTATAAATGCAGATAAATTGAATGTGACTCTTTTGCTTTAAATTTCTTCCTGAAGCCGCTCATGGCCTGTCTTCTTCTCAGTTGTGTATCTCTCCTTACATAATCTGCAATTTTTCTTACAGTTGTCAACTGCCTAAAGAAAAAATGTCCTGTCCCTTTAGCAGAGCCTTAATAGGATGTTAATTACCTAGCAATATTATTTACCTCCATGCCATGAAAAGTTTCAGCTTTCGTTTCCACACATTCAGCTTCCATTAGGAGGCCAGGACATTTTTCTTCAGGCAGGTTGGCTACCTAACCATAATTCCCCATCTGTGTCAGAAGGATTATGTCATGACAAACACGTCTAAGGAAAAAAAATTGAGCATACAATCATGTGAGGTAATTAAATAATATTATTTATTAGTAAATTTAATGAATCATCCAGATTTTGTAAGGTATCTGTCCTGATGTATAATTCTATTTTGGAGTGGCAAAGTTCCATGCACTCCCAAATCAGATGGCTCTGTGATGTGTCAGTCACAAGGTACCTCTATCCACTGGCTATGTTGCCTGAGTTCTCTCCCACCCACTGCAGCCTAGGCCACTCTTCTCTGATTGGGCCAGCGTTTCAAGGTCTTTTGCATATGGAAGCTGATTGGACTTCACTCCATTCTGCACCTCAACCTCCCCCTGTGAAACAGCTGGAACTGTCAGTTGCATATGTGACCTGGTGTATTCTGAGGTAAAATATTTCTGCACCCATAACACATCACTTCCCCTTCAAAAGAAACAAACCCATTAACACAACCATGCCACACCACAAAAAAGACAGATCACACCACAAGCAGAATACCACAAGGCAAAAAATGATAGGAAAAAATGCCAGCAGTCACCCCATTACTGCCACAGATATGTACCTGAGAGTGCTTCAGAGGATGGTGTGCAGGTCCCAGGTTCATGTTATAAAAGCTGTCTGGGAGATTATGGACCATTCACACAATTTCAACCTTAACATACCTCATAGGTTAGGAGCTTGGGAGTGCTCTTGGACACCTCCTTAACAATGGAGGCCCAGGTATCAGCCACTGCCAAGTCAGCCTTTTACCATCTTCAGCTGATTAGGCACTTGGTTCCCTTCCTCAACCGCGCTGACAGTGATCCATGGAATGGTCACCTTGAGACTAGACTACTGTAACACTCTCTACATGGGGCTGCCCTTGTCACAAGTTTGGAAGTTGCAGCTAGTGCAGAATGCCGCAGCCAGTCTGTTGATAGGTCTCCCCAGGTGGGAGAACATCCAGCCTGTGCTGAGGATACTGCACTGGCTGCCAATAGCATACTGAGTTCACTTCAAGGTGCGGGTTCTTACTTTTACACCCCTATATGGCCAGGGTCCAGCATACCTGAGGGACCATCTTTCCCTATATAGACCCCAGAGAGCACTATGGTTGGGGTCCCAAAATCGATTGACCCTCCCAGACCCTAAGGCTGCCAGGCTTGCTACCGCCAGGGCCTTTTCAGTGGTGGCTCCATACTATTGGAATGTGCTCCCGGAGGAGATCAGGGACCTGCGGGATCTTTTACAGTTCCACAGGACCTGCAAGAGAGAGCTCTTCCACCAGGCTTTAAATTAAGGAGCCACCACTACCACAGAGCCCTGACCACTACAGAGTCCTGGCCCTTGGGTTTGACATCTAACCTACTCCACCCGTATATTACAAGATCATGAGCAGAAGGTTTCCTAGATCTCTGAGCACACTGTTAAAATATGCCATCGTAAATAATTAACCATTACTCACCAGCACTTTATGAACTTGATCGTATATCTGTATTGTTTTAAATAATTTTATGTGGATTTTAATTATGATTTATGTGTCAACTTAGGTTTGACTGATGTGAGCTGCCCTAAGCCTGCTTTGCTGGGAAGGTGGGGTATAAATTGAACCAATAAATAAATAAATATAAATAAATAAGATTGCTGAGGAAAACATCAACAAGCTCAGATATGCAGATGATACCACTCTAATGGCAGAAAGTGAAGAGGACCTAAAGAGCCTCTTGCTCAGGGTGAAAGAGGAGAGTGCAAAAGTTGGCTTGAAACTCAATATGAAAAAACTGAAGATCATGGCATCCGGCCCTATCACTCCTTGGCAAATAGAAGGGAAAGTCATGGAAGCAGTGACAGACTTCATGTTCCTGGGATCCAAGATCACTGCACATGGTGATTGCAGCCATGAAATTAAAAGACACCTGCTCCTTGAGAGGAAAGTGATGGCAAACCTAGACAGCATAATAAAAAGTAGAGGGATCACCCGGCCAACAAAAGTCCGTATAGTCAAAGCAACAGTATTCCCAGTAGTAATGTATGGCTGTGAGAGTTGGACCATAAGGAAGGCCAAGCACCGAAGAATGGAGAAGACTCTTGAGAGTCCCTTGGACTGCAAGAAGATCAAATCAGTCAATCCTAAAAGAAATCAACCCTGACTGTTCCCTGGAAGGCCAGATACTGAAGCTGAAGCTCAAATACTTTGGCCACCAAAGGAGAAGGGAGCACTCACTGGAGAAGCCCCTGATGCTGGGAAAGATTGAAGGTCAAAGTAGAAGGGGACAGCAAAGGATGAGATGGTTAGACAGTGTTATCGAGGCAACAAACATGAAATTAAGCAAACTGGAGCATGACGGAAGACAGGAAGGTCTGGTGTGATGTGGTCATGAGGTCACGAAGAGTTGGACTCGACTGTGTGACTGAACAACAACAAAAATCATGAAAGCTTTTAAGGACTGCCTGAAAACCTAGGGCTTGTTGATTCCAAAAAAATGCAAATATTTGCTGCTAGTAGCTATTCAATTAAATCTTCCATAGAGCTAGGAGCATGATGTGCCAATTATCTAAAGATATCAATTAAATCAATTATCTAAAGATATCAATTAAATGAACCTAATATGGACTAGGATATATCATTATATTCAGTTATTGCCTTTCTTTAAAAAGGAAACATGAGGAACAGGTCACGTTAGATAAATAGGATTTGAGATTTTTTTTAAAAAAAATCACCTGGCTAAATGGTGTCTCTTTCACTATAACCACAATAAAGGAGACGGATTACATCTGAGATCTGGGTGCACTCCTGGAACTGATAGCTGCTTTTGTCAAATGGACGTTCCTAGTTGGAGATTTGGGATTGTACAGAGAAGCAATGTAGCACTCTGTGGCAAGGCAGTGTGTGTGTGTTCATGGGACTCAACATCTTAATTTTTTATTTTGATAATCTCTTTATAGCACCGTGAATTTATTCATTTATTTGAAAACTATTTGTATTTCAGTGTGACTTAATTCTATGTTCAACTTGCTTGAGATGGGGGGTGGGGGTAGGGTTGCCAGATTCAGGTAGGGAAACACCTGGAGATTTGGGGATGGAGCCGGGGAAGGCAGGGACCTCAGTGCTGCACAATGTCATAGAGACCACCCTCCAAAGCATCCATTTTTTCCAGGGGAACTGATGTCTGTAGTCTGGTAATGAACTGTAATTCTGAGGGATTCCCTGGTGCCACAAGCACAGAGATTTAAATGAAAATAAAAACATTAATACAAAACATGTATTAACAGATCCAGCATTTAGATATGATAGTAGAAAGTGTTCCAGTGAGAAAGTACTATTACTAGGAGTAAGTACTAGGAGAAAGTACTATAAACTAGGAGTAAGGCCTGTTGTGGGAAGAAATATAACAAGCTCTAGAAAGAAGCTCCAGGTGAGTGTCCCGGCTGTGGCTGGTGGGGCGGTAGAGGGAAGGGGAAAATGGAGGAAAGCCATGTTTATTTCCTTCTGCTTACCTGTAAAGCAGGGCTGTCTCAAATCATTTTGCTGCCCCAAGGGGGTAGTATAGGAGGAGATCTGCATGATAACAGGTATGGTTCCCCCCACCACTAACTTATATTAATTTGGGCTATGCAGTGGCAGCTAAGGTACAAAAACACCTCCAGGGTTTTCTGGGTTTCAAGGGTCTGGAAAGTAGTTCCGTAGTCAGTTACAGGGTTGGAAACTCTGGGTTGGGAAATAACTGTAGATTTGAGGGGCAGAACCTGGGGAAGGCAGGGTTTGGGGTGGGGAAGGAACTCAGCAGGGTATAATGCCATAGAAACCACTGCACAAAGTACCCATTTTCTCCAGGAGAACTGATCTTGGAGATCTTCAGGTGCTGGCTGAATTTTGGCAATACAAAGGAGATGACCAGACCTGTAGAATCGAGGGGTAGAGTCTGGGGAGGGCAGGGTTTGGGCTGGAGAGGGACCTCAGCAGGGTATAATGCCATAGAGTCCACTGCACAAAGTACCCATTTTCTCCAGAAGAACTGATCTTGGAGATCTCCAGGTTCTGCCTGGAGGTTGGCAATACTAAGGGGAGGGCCAGGTATGTTGAAGGACTTTGGTGAGGTATAATGCCATAGAGCTCACCCTCCAAAGCAACCATTTTTTCCATGAGGATTGATCTCTGGAGCCTGGACATCAATTGTAATTCAGAGAGAAGTCCAGGCCTTTCCCCCCAATCCCTTATGGTTCCAAAGCTGCTTCCTGTTTAACACTTTAACTGATTAATAGTTTAACTGACTCCCTGCTAATGTCCCACAGCCTCTTGGGACTCCCAACTTGGGAGTTGTAGTTCTAATTCCCTTTGCTATGGTTGCAGTAAGGTCAGCTGAGAACTACAACTCCCAAAGTGCAACGTATCAAAAATGGGGGTGTAAGAAAGGAGAAGCCAGTGGGATGGGCAAATGGGACACCAAGGCAGCTTCCCTAGTAGCCAATGGGAAATTAGGTGGGTCGTCATCACCAGCATGGCTTGCTTTTTCTGTCTGTCTGTCCCAATTACTGACCTGCCAGCTTCCATAAAGATAAGGAATAATTTATGGAGACAGCTATTAATCTTTAACCCTTTACAAAACACTTATTATCAAACTTTTTCAGAAACCATATCCTGTCCTTATATATAAATGTGTTTTCACATGGCAACATTCTATGCTTGCCAAAATCAGTTGGCTCTGTGATATGTCAATCACAAGGTGTCTCTATCCACTGGCTGCGTTGCCTGAGTTCTCTCCCACCCACTGCAGCCTAAGCCACTCTTCTCTGATTGGCCAGCATTTCAAGGTCATTTGCATATGGAAGCTGATTGGACTTCACTCCATTCTGCACCTCAACACCACCCTCCCGTGAGACAGTTGGAACTGTCAGTTGCATATGTGACCTGGTGTATTCTGAGGTAAAATATGTCCTCATCCACACACATCACTTCCCCTTCAAAAGAAACAAACCCAATAACACAACCATGCCACACCACAAAAAAGACAGATCACACCACAAGCAGAATACCACAAGGCAAAAAATGATAGGAAAAGGTGCCAGCAGTCACTCCATTACTGCCACAGACATGTACCTGAGAACGCTTCAGAGGATGGTGTGCAGGTCCCAGGTTTCTGTTATAAAAGCTGCCTGGGAGATTATGGACCATTCACAGATTTTCTACCATAACATATCTCACAGGGGTTGTTGTGTGGATCACACAGGGGAGAGGAGAATGATGTCAGTTGCTTTGGTTCCCACTGTAGGAAAAGACTGCCCTTTCCCTAGGCAGAGGCTATGGTGGCAGGTGGGGGAGAGAAGATGTAAACCTGAAGACAGACAGGCAGATAAAGGTAGGCTGATGGTTGCCTGGAAAGGACATAGCGTTGCCAGCTCCAGGTTGGAAACTTCCAGGATATTTTAGGGATGAAGCCTGCTGAGGGTGGGGTCTGAGGAGGAGAAAGAGGGGGACCTCTGATAGATACCATGCCATAGACCCCACACTCCAAACAAGCTGTTGCCAATCTCCAGGTGACAGCTGGAGAGCTCTTAAAGGTCTGGTGCTAATTCAAAGTGCTGGGGATGTGTTGCATTCTGGCAGGGGACACTGTGAGTGTAGAAAATGAATTATTGACAGAGTAGTGTTTTGGAAAATCTTTGGGAATTGTTTGGTCCATTTACCATGGGGCACCCATCCAGAGCCTCTGGCATTTACTCATGCTGCTGGCATCAAAACCAATTTAAGGCAAAATAGAGATATGGAGACGTTTCCATCCTCCTTGGCAACCGTCTGTCTTTGTTGGCAACCCTAGGCCTGCCAGCACTCTCAGGGTGACTTCATGCCTCCTGACTGGCATTACTTCACTAACCCTGGCTGCTTGCTCCTGTTACCCTATGGAAGCTGCCTGGGTAATTTTGGACCAGCCACAGACTTTCTGCCTAACCTACCTTGCAGGGTTATTGTACAGATCACAAAATGGGAGAGGAGAATGAAGTAGGCTGCTTTGCTCCCCACTAACGAGAAAGACAGAACATTGCCTAGGAAGAGGCTGCTGAGAGGGGAGGAGATAAAGGTATGGAAATTCCTGGAGATTTGAGGGGTGGAGCCTAGAGAGGGTGAGGTTTGAGGAGGGGTCCGACCTCAGACAGGTATGGTGCCATAGACGCCACCCTCCAAACCAGCTATTTCCTCCTGTGGAACCATTGTTGCCAATCTCCAGGGGAGGGCTGGAGATCACTGAGAAATACAACTGCTATTCAGGAGGGAGGGGGAAGGAGATGAAAAGCTGATGTCAGAAGGGAAGATAAAGGTAGGTTGATGGTTGGCTGGGAAGGAGATAGGGTTGCCAATTCCAGGTTGGGAAATTCCTGGAGATTTGAGGAGTGAAGCCTGGAGAGGGTGGGGTTTGAGAAGGGGTGGGACCTCAGACAGGTACAATGCCATAGACTCCACCCTCCAAACCAGCCCTTTCCTCCCAGGGAACCATTGTTGCCAATCCCCAGGTGGGGGCTGGAGATCACTTAGAATTACAACTGCTCTTCAGATGGCAGAGATCAGTTCCCCTGAAGAAAACGGTAAGCTCTGTATCATTATACCCTGCTGAGGTCACCATAGCAAATTTTTGCTGCATGCCCAAGACCAGAGCACCCACCTAAAGCCTCTTTCTAGAGCTCGTTGTATGTATTTCCTCAACAGGCCTTATTCCTAGTAAATTATAATTGTGTAGCCAAATCTCCTGTTCACCATGCATATCCTGGCCCAGAATCTGCCTGATAAGTCAATGAGTTTAATTTTTTCTTTATATATTAAAACCTCTGATATTACAGAGGCTGTTTTTACAACCAGAAGGCAAAAATAGAGTCCAAGCAAAACAAATAGGTTTTGTTTTTAATGTCAAACTTTCATTCATTCATTCATTATATGTAGTCACAGTTGTTTAACTCTGTTAAAGTAGCCAACATCTATGATGTAGCTTTTATTATGCACCCTGGTTTTAGGGAAATTCCACTCACTCTTTGCTCCATTTATTTTAATGGGACCACTCTTCCTATAAACAGCAGTTCACTGGCCCCAGGAAAAACTTCCAATATGAACCCTGTTCCAGTCCACACATTTAACACTGAAAGATACATTTTTAAAAATGAAAGTACATGGACAGATAGAATGTTCTGAAAGGGTGCCTAATTTAAAGTTATGAATATTATTCCTGTTCTAAAACTATTTTGCATTGACTGAAGCTAAGCCCTTTACGAATCTGGGTTAAGATTGGAGGCTTCTGGTCTTGGCAATCGCCATGGCAGTCATCTTCTCCTGGGGCTCCAGGAGAAGTCTCCCAGCGTCTGCGGCTGGGAGGGGGCGCAAATGTTCACATCACCCCAGGAGTCCCAGGGTGGGACTCCCAGCCAAGGGGCACTAGAGGGCCCCTCCCCTGGTGTACCAAGCTGGAGAAGGGGGGCTTCTCCTTGCCCCAATGGGCCTGCCGTAGAGCGTCCTGAATGGGAACAAGATTAGCACACCGGAGCAAGCACATGGTGATCGAGGAGCATAATGTGGAGAGACAACCACTGAAAGTGTGAGTCAAGTTTAAGCAAGAAACACCCGTGCATCTGCGTCCCCCCTAGCAAAAACGAGGGGGGAGGGGACTTCTCCCTGATAAGGACTGCTTGCAAGCGATTTTAAAGCTGAAAAAGGGGGGGGCGGCAAGGGAAAGTGGAGGAAGTGAAATAAAGAGTTTGCGGGAGCTTACCAGCTGGATTAAGAACTTCCAGAGACTCTGACAAACTTTTGCTAACTGTAAACAATCCCCAAACATGGCGCCACCGAAAGACGCAAAAGACAAGATACCAAAAGCTAAACCTTCTTCCGGAAGTTCCAGCCCTCTAAGTGTGGTGCCTAGACAGGACCAAACTGCGGACCTCCAAAGGCTGCTGATGGAGGCGCTTCACCCTCTGCTGGAGAAAATTACAGCTATTGACAATAAGCTTGATGTACAACAAGCACAGACAATGGCTAACTCAAAGAAAATTGAAAACGCGGAGCGGGAACTTAAAGAGATTGGTTCCAACTAAAAAAAATGAATAAAAAGCTGCAGGCACTTGAGAAAAAGTGCCAAATTGAAGAGTCTCACGTACTACAGCTGCAAATGGAAAGAGCAAGCTACATCTTGAGACTTCAAGTGATTAAAGAAGAGAAAGGGGAGAATCTGAGACAAATTGTCAGTGACCTGTTGGCCCCCCTGGCAGATACGGCATCGGATCAACTTCAAAGTGAAATAGATACGGTCTTTCGATCGTATTCGGAATACATTAGAAAGAACAATCTGCCGGGGGAAATATCTGTTAGATTCTCCCGAAGGAGAGTAAAAGACCAACCCTTGAAAGTGACCAATGGGACTATCCTGAAGTGGAGAGATAAGGAAATTAAATTTATGAAGGACATTCCATTTGAGATAAGAAGAAAAAGGAGAAAATAGAGAAAATAGAGAGACTTGGTGACATTCCTACAAAGCCAGAAGGTCGCGTATAGATGGTTGGTTCTTGAGGGACTAATCTTTCAGTATGCAAATGGTAAGGAAAGGATTGATTCAGCGGATAAGGCTTGTGAATTTTTGCGTCAACATGGTCATCCACCAGGAAAGGGAGAAGGCATTCTGGATGGCACCAAGGAGAGTGAAGAAGAAGGAGAGACCAGATCTTTGGCAGAGGACTCAGACTCTAAACTGGGGGCTGTTGCCCCTAAATCAAGCTACTATTTAAGGGGAAAAAGAGGGAGAAAGGAGATTGTTATTGTTCTCTGGAATATCTTAGAAAGAATTATATCAGTAAGAGGCAACTCTTTATGTAACCATAACTGTATTAGCGAGTGAAAAGTGAATAATATTTTAGTGAGATGATTTTTTTCAGTGGAAGTCAATTCACATTTAAGAGGTAGGTAAAAGGTAAAGGTTCCCTTGCTCGAAAGCCAGTCGAATCCGACTCTAGGGTTGCGGTGCTCATCTCCGTTTCAAAGCCGAAGAGCCAGCGCTGTCTGAAGACATTTCCGTGGTCATGTGGCCGGCATGACTAAACACCAAGGCGCACGGAACGCTGTTACCTTCCCACTGAAGTGGTACCTATTGATCTACTTGCAATTTCTTGCTTTCGAACTGCTAGGTTGGCAGGAGCTGGAACTAGAGATGGGCGCTCACCCCATCATGCGGCACTCATGGGTCTCGAACTGCTGAACTACTGACCTTCCACAGCCTGCAGTTCAGCGTCTTAACCACTTGAGCCACCGCAGCTCCGTTTAAGAGGTAGACTTGTATCTAAATCGATTGTATGATCACTGACTCTTGGGTTTTTAGAGGTTATCTTTTCTTTCTCCTGTAGATTGTAGTTCCCCACCCTGGAATTTTCTGTTGTAGTTTTGTAGTAAATAGAAAAAGCGATAAAAAATCCCCTTCGGGGGGCCAAAAGAAAAGAAAAAAAAGAATCTGGGTTAAGGCTGTCAACTGCCTGGAGAAAAAATGTCCCATTTACACACATTAAGCCTCTATTAAAGGGACAGGGCATTTTTCTCCAGGCCCATTAGCAATTATAAATCTGGCTACAATACATATCTCAGTTATCCTGCACATAGACTGTTTAGGCTCCATCCACTGTTCTGGCAAAATCCTTCCATTCAAGAGCATCCAGTTACTGGAAAAAAAAGTACAAGGAGCAAGGTTGCCAGCTCTGGGTTGGGAAATACCTGGAGATTTGGGGGTAGAGTCAGAGAGGAAGGGGTTTGGTGAGGAGTGGGACCTCAAGTATAAAAACACAGAACCAATTTCCAAAGCAACCATTCCTAGGGGAACTGATTTCTGTAGCCTGGAGATAAATTCTGATTCCAGAAGGTCTCTAGGGCCTACCTGAAGGTTGGCAAACCTAGTAGGAAGGCAACCAGTATAAATCAATGCCAGAGCAACTCTGTTAGGTTCAGCAAAGGCAAGTAGATCCCAGGAATGGTAGATGAACTAAGCAGAAGGTGCTGGACTAGGTATTGAGCCAGAAGCCAAGATGGTGCTGCTTGACATCATGCTCTCCCAATCTTCTGTCCTAAACTGACCTTCAATTGAAATAGAAATTTAACATAAATGTGCTTAGACTATATAGGGCAGGGGTTCCCAACCTTTTTGAGCCTGTGGGCACTACTGGAATTCTGACACAGGGTGGTGGGTGCAACCATAAAATAGTTGCTGCAGGTGATGGAGATAACTACAGAGTGTCAGGGAGTAAGATTGTGCATAACTCTAGCAGTACCTCTTTAACGTTTTAAGCAGAAGCTTATTTTAACAGGATGCTTTTTAAAATGAACATACTGTTTTAAAATATCATCTTGCACACACACAGATCCTTACACTGTGATGTCAGCTCTTGCCAACACATTTTAAAAAAAAATCTGTACAGCCAATCAGATCTCAAAGCCCCATCAGGGAAAAGCCCCATCTGATGCTACCCACTTTCTAAAAAACACTTGACAGACACCAGGAATGGTGAGGCCAGAAGAAAAATATCCTGCTCCTGTAATAGAGGCTTAATGTGCAGAAATGGGCAGCTTTTCATGGCATGGAGGTAACTACTATCCCATGGTATTTCCTGAAAATTCAAGCTGGTGTTAAAGGGACAGCTAGAGGGGCTGCTTAAAAAGTTGGCAACCCCAGCCTCTGTATAGGTGTACTCAGATTCTATTCTTTGAGTATCAGGACAGTTGAAGAGACAATGTGCAGGAACTGAAAACTCTCTGCTCACAGAAACAACAGGAAGTTATAGAAAGCTAGGATTGTAGTAGTGTTATTGCTGACATGTTAGTTTTCTCCACGCAACAAACTTTTGATGAGGGTGTTTGTACTGTGTTCAAACAGGCAATTTCCCCTTTTAACACTTCACTAGAAGTAAAGTGTTGTTGGGTCTTGGCTCACAGGGTTGGTCCCCCCCTTTTTTTTCTTTTCTTTTTGGTGCCTGTAGGTTGGGAAATTCCTGGAGATTTGAGGCTTGAGCCTAAGATGGGCAGAGTTTAGGGAAGGGAGGGAACTCAGGGAGATCTGATGCCTATCCTCTGCAGATCACTCATAATTCTGGAAGGATTTGCAACCCTAGGTTAGGCCAATAAGTTCACTGCCAATTTCTGGCGGGAAATTTGAGATGGGGCACAACATCACCACAGGAGTTGCAGCAGCACTACGGAGTAACTACTCTTTCACAGACGAGTTTTTAGGAAAGACAGAACAGCTTCTGATTTTAGAGAGGGCTTGTTTCTGAGCACAGCCCTGCCCTGTTTGTGCCTTATGTTCGCTGGAAGAAAAACTGTCTCGGAGTCACTGTTTAGTTTTTGTTTTTGAAAGTTTTTCTTCGCGCTAGCCCTCACTTACGTTTTCCTACTCCGACCATTGTTTATGAAGCAGGCGCCCTCTCGTGGTTGGAATCGTTCGCTGCCGGCTTGTCCGCCGCCTGAGAGTTGAAAGCGGGATGGGAAGAAAAGTTTGGGAGAGTTGGAAGTTGCTTTAAGGTTTTGCCTGCTGGCTTTTTCTCGCTGTGTGTACAACTGACACGATGACATCCACAGCAGCGCCCGCCTTCCTGTGCTTGTTCAAATAGCATTCCCTAAATCTATCGCCATCAAAAAGCCAAGATCCACACCCCATCACCACCCCCCTTTTCCAGGAAAAAGAAATACATTCCCACCTCCTTCCTTCTAAACGCCGAAGGGGGGGGGGAGCCCAACTCCTGGGCAGCGGAGAAAGTTACCGCTTTGAAGATTCCCTTTTGCTCCCAAAGCATGGCGGAGGCTCGGGATCAGAGCCGGGATCCCGGGAATCACCCTTCCGGGGCCCTTTAAGCCCCCTTTCTCGGGCTAGCAAGGGCTGCAAACTATCAATTCTTCGCTTTTTGCACTTGTCAGATGCGGACGCGACTGCCCGATATCGAGGCCGGCCGGGATCGAGACACCCAAGGCAAGATCGGGCGGAGAGTTACCTCCAAGCCAGCCGGCAAGGCGGGTCCCCCGGGAGGAACAGGATGCAGCCCCACCTGGCTCTGATGTGCTTTGTATTCGGGGGTTTCTGCCGGCGTCGGCTCGCCCAGAGTCCAGGAGGCGGCAGCAGACGGACCCAGGGCGGTGTGAGCTGCCCCGATCGGTGAGCGGGGTGACGGAGGGAGCAGCCGCGCCGGGAGGGGGGGACGATATTAAGCAGAGGCTGCGCCGCTTTCACAAAAAGGGGGCGATCGTTTTGGCATTGTCTTGCTCATCAAATGACTGGGGTGAGTTCCCAGGATTGTCCATCATTGGGAATTGCCACCGTCCTGGAATGCTGAAGAGGAGAGAGACCCTGCCATCCCCACCTGCTCCATCACTAAGAGAGAGATCAGTTGATGGTCAGTCACAATAGTCACGGAGGGACCCTGAGTATTCTGGCGTCTCCAGACTGACGTGACCCCTACTAAAAACATCGTGTTTATCCTCCTGTCAGAAACAGATTGGGAGAGAGAGAGAGAGAGAATCAGTTCTACCAACTGAACAACGTTTGAGTCCAGTGGCACCTTTAAGATCAACAAAGTTTTATTCTGGTATAAACTTTAGTGTGCATGCACACTTCTTCACTGGAAGTCTTAAAGGTGTCACTGAACTCAAACTTTGTTCAGCTACTTTAAACCAATAGGGCTACCCATCTGAAGTTCTACCAATTGTGTGTGAAAAGGAACCACATTCTTTAATGTATTACTGTGCATCTTCCAACCTGAAGTACACAACTGGTGCTTTAAACAGTGATTAAGTAAGAATACTATGTGTCTCTCCTTTGATACCACTTAGGAGCATGTGGGAGCCCACCTTGCAACTTTTGTGTGGATATGCCCTTTGCAATTCTGTTGTGGGAGGTGAACAAGATGTTTTTAAAACAATCACAGAACATTAAATGATTATGTTTCAGTATGTGGTTCGAAGGTACAGATCACTTTGGTGAAATCTGTTAAATAATCCTTTATCTCTTCTATTTATCTTGGATTTTCACCTCTTCCATAACATATCCTACCGCCACTAGCCATTTATACTTGTGCCTGATGATGGGAGCTCAAAGCTCATACCCCGAAACTCTTTTTGGTCTCTGAGGTGCTCCTGAACTCAAACCTAACTGTTTTACTGCAGACCAACATAGCTGCACTCTGAAAACATGTGTGACTCTTGTACATGCACCCCCCCCCTTATTTTTGCTGGAGATGCATTTATTACTAGCAAGAACCACAGCCTAGTGGTTAATTAATTGGGTCTGCAGGAGCAGTCCTAGGAAGCTCTGCTCAGAAATAAGTTGCATGTTATTCAGTGGGGCTTACATCTAAGGAAATGTCTTTAGGGTTACAGCCTATGTCAAATTATTCAGCTTCAGTGATTATAAGGGGTTGTATGTGTTAATGGTAAACCATGGTTCATGGCCATAATCCACAGGGAATTTATTTTAATGGTGTTTGTGCAGAAGAACTTCCTGGGAGATTGGGCCATGCATCTCTACATAACTGTTGTACTGTTTTATGATAAATATACATAGATATTTCAAAGAAATCACCCAGTTGCATTCCTCAAGGCACAAAAGGATGATTAGACCATAGTAAGGGATACTGTGGACTGTATTGCTGTGTGTAATATGCACTATCTGTTGCTGTATGTATTATACTACTATGTAATTTCTGCATCGCTTAACATTTTATGCTGAGTTATATTTTATTTATTTATTTATTTATTGTTTCAACTTCTACCGCCCCCCCGCCAAAGGATTTCTACAATCCTAATTTGATTGCATTGCTTATTGAGTGTCCCATCATGGTGACTGTATTGATTTACACTGTATAATCTTGTCTTGAATCTCAGTGAGAAAGGTAATCTATGAAGAATGTAAATAAATATCAGTCACACTGAACATTCACCCTATCTTCCATTTTTTTCCTAGAATGACTGTGAATGCAGAAACCATTTATCCAGGCATATTGGGGCTGTGCTTAATAGAGTTACTCCAACATAGATGAAATTATGGTTTCAGATTGGGCACACACATATTGGCCACATATGCACACTCATACAATGTCCAGAGGGCCAGCCACTGGAAATTGCCATCTCAGTCCTATAAATGCTGATGTTGATTTCAATGGAACTTGCTTTCATCTCAGTGTAGTTAAGATTTGGGATGTAGACCAAAGACTAAAAGCATTTTACAGTCTTACACTGGAGTAAGTTGTTTCAGGAGGACAGCCATACTATGTACGATTGCATCACTCATCATACAAAAAGCTTGGCTGGCATTGAACTCATTTGTCTCACTGCAATTTTAACAGACTTGCTTCTTCTCTTTTCCTAGCAAAGACATCTGAACTCTTTCCTCTGGACCATCCGGAAGGACCCTCCTGCCTATCTGTTTGGCACCATTCATGTGCCTTACACGCGTGTATGGGACTTCATCCCTGAGAATTCCAAGGCTGCTTTCCTGGCTAGTACCAATGTATACTTTGAGCTGGACCTCACTGATCCTTATACAATCTCAGGCCTGGCTAGTTGTCAGTTGCTACCCCATGGGAAGAATTTACAAGATGTGCTCCCCCAGGATCTTTACCACCGCCTTAAACGCCACCTTGAGTATGTTAAGTTGATGCTGCCTCACTGGATGACCCCTGACCAACGGGGAAAAGGTCTCTATGCTGATTACCTCTTCAATGCCATAGCTGGAAACTGGGAACGTAAAAGACCCGTCTGGGTAATGCTGATGGTCAACTCCTTGACAGAGACAGATATTCGCTCCCGGGGAGTACCAGTACTAGACCTCTATTTGGCCCAAGAGGCTGAGAAACTAAAGAAAAAGACAGGAGCTGTGGAGAGGGTGGAAGAGCAATGTCATCCATTAAATGGGCTGAACTTCTCCCAGGTAAGGAGGAGTGGACCCCACCCCACATCTTTTTTAAGCATTCCAGTCATAAGAGTCTCAAGATCGTATAAATTAATCATGTAGTGCACTTGTGCTTCAAAAACTGTTGTTTAACAGTGTTGATGGGATTATAGCAAGGTAATTCTTTCCTTCAGACTG
Organism: Gekko gecko; assembly: GCA_029375565.1. NCBI lineage: Eukaryota > Metazoa > Chordata > Lepidosauria > Squamata > Gekkonidae > Gekko > Gekko gecko. Next base: position 90,635,910 of record JAPDNY010000006.1, read on the forward strand.
TTACAGTTAACAGTTGCATCTCAGAAAATGTTTCATCTTCAAGAAAATAGTTTGAACATTGCAGAGTTGTTATGAAAGAGACAGTGAATGTACAGTGAGTGGTATATTGGTCCATAATGTGCACTTATAGGTATTCATACCACCCTGTTGCATGTACTGTTTTTTGAAGAAGCAATGTCCATGAAGTGGTATCTCAATCTCTCTTGCACATACACCAAATATTGTGTATGATGCCAGACATTTAGACACAAGAATATACAATATTTGAAATTTATAATGGTATCAGCTAGGTCTCCTTTGTCAATGTATACAAATTGCTGACTATTAGAACTTCTGTTGTATCTGTCATCTACCAAGTGACACGCATTGTAAGTGTTTAATGTGAAACGATCTTTCTGAACATGAATCTAACATCATTTTATATATGCACTCTTATCTGCATATTTTTTCTTTGATATTGTACCTAGTCTACTCAGTCCAAAAAATAGTTTGGTTTCTGGCCTCTCATGTACAAGGCATAGCAATCTTTTCTTTAAGTGCTGTAGGATCAGTAAATTTCCTGAAATCTTCTCATTGCCCATACTAAAGTAGTGAGGAAAGGAAATGTTTCTCTTTTTATGTATTAGACACAAATAAGTGGTTTTTAGTGTGTTGCTTGTTGAAGGAGGTAGCTTTGAACATCCTTGAAAATTGCTACTTTCTGTAAAAAAACCTCTTTTGAAAATGCAGTGAGTACTTACTCCCTCTTTTGTTAATTTATGTGTTTGTAGCCAGACAGCAGCCCACAATGTTTGTTTGAGGGATTCACAAGGTTTGTGATCATGCCTTAATGCTATTTTCTGTAAAATTGTTTACTTTGAATATTAGGGCTAAAAGGGCATATGAGTTGTTCTGGTTAATTAAAGGGGGGGAAAACTCCTTAAAGCATGTATTTTAAAATCGGAGCTGTCCCTTGTTCAAGCAAAAGGTTTGGTTAGGTAATGTTAGGTAAGTGTTAGGTAATGGGCTTCAAATGCTTTTTTGAAGAGTAAATTGTCTGTGCTATTTGGACAGAGCAACTGTTTTTCATTAATAATCTTTAAAATATCACCTGTGAAAAAATGCAATTAGTTGATAGTGCTGCCAAAAATAGGCAGCTGGAGTGGAATACAATGGGGAAAACATGCTAGAAAGCACAAGACTTACTGGGGCTGTGTATCCTGTTTTAGATTTCCTTGGTTATTTCTAAAAATGCTTTTATGGTCCCAGTAAAAATGAGCACATCTCTGTGTAAAGCAATTACCCAGGAAGGAGGTTAGGTTCCTATGTCTTTATTGTGAATGAATTCATTTTAGGAAATATCAATGCTATCCCATGCAGGTCTACTCAGGTGCCTCCTCAGGTCTTATTCTATGAGGATTACTCCCAGGATTGCACTTTTAATGCGCTGTTCAAAATTGCTATTATTCCTATAGATACCAACTAATTAAATATCTGTATTGTTCAATCCTAAACTTGCTGCATTTGCAAACATATTCTAGGGGACGTGTTTACTAATCTGTTGCCTCAGTTTATGAAGTATTATATTAATCTGATATTGCAGGTAGATATGTTGATACAAATGTTTGTGAGGTGGTGATTCTACACAGTTGGTAATGTTTCTTTCATTGTAATCGCTTTTTTTACTTAAAGGACTGCACAATTGCAGTATGAGTGATATTTTGGACATTATAAGAAAATCCTAATGGAGCTGAATAATGATTTTTGAAATATATACTGAGCATAGTGCCAACATTTAAAATCCACAGGTAAATCCATTTATTGCACCAAATGAATCACTAAATATTTTTATGCCACAAATGTAATTACAGGAGGGTTTACAAATTTACTGATCTGCAGATAGAGCAAGATATGTATTATGCAACTTCAAAAAGTCCGTTTGTACTTTTCTATTGGAAGAAAATTCAAATAATTAGTAGAAATGCAATATTGCAACTGGCATTAAAGTTTTGTTAGGTCAAATAACACTAAAATAAAACCCGCAGAACCTCTTAATTACAAAATGGTGCCATGGGTAGCCTTTTTAATCTAAATTGTGTTACATATTGTGTGTGTGATTAGATAATATGTTTTTAATAATCTCTTGTGTTGGAAAGTGTTGTTTCTTTATTCCTGATTTTAGTGCCAAAACAGTCACTCTGTTCTTATGTTTAACAGTTGTTATGCATAATGAAGAAGAAAAAATTATAGTGAAGATATCCTTTGGTGCTACAATAGTCATTTGTTAACAAAATATTGGGTGTATCCTGTTCCATTAGTGGAAGCAGGTATTTCCTTCTGTACCCTCCTTGGACCCCTCCCCAAGCATTTTCTGGGCCCCAAAAGACTGAAAACAGTGCAGGACAGGGGACAGCAAGAAGGAATAGAATCAGGCAAGACTGCCCATCTTTCCATTTATATCTGCAGAATGTCCATCCATATGATACAACTATATGCTTTTAGGAAAACTGAATTGCCAATGACAGGGAGTTTTCAAATCTCTCTCTCAAATCAAAATTATGCACTGTTATGCTATTACTCTGGCACTGTACAGCATTGTTCCTGGGATGATTTCTGTATAGCATGCATTCATTCCAGTATGGCATGAGCTAAAATCCATCCCAGACCTTGCAAAATAAGTGCAAGTGGTACAGCAGAGATGAACTGAGACTCAGACTTGAAAGGTAGTTCTGAGATCCTGACTAGCCAAGCATTATCTGCTAAGGCAACATGGGAGAAAATAATATGCAGCTGGTTCTTTTCAGTTTGATTATGAGCTGTATCAGTCAACTGGCAAATTGTTCAAAAGGAGCAATTTCTAATGCTATCATTCTAGCCATCCCATTTCTCAGTGTATTTATGACCTTAATAGAAAAGAGTGGATTATAATGAACTATATTTCCTTTCTTAATTCCAAATCTTGAATTTTCTCTTTAAGAAACCTGTAATTAGTGGTATTAACTATAGAAATTAGAAATTGGACAATTTTTATTCCATTTTAGGTCTAGGCTACTGGAAATATCTGTGGCCATTTATAACCCTAAATATATTATGGGCACCAATAGAATGCATTTTGGCATTACTTTAATTGCAGTATATAATATGAAAAAATGGATGCTAACACCTAAAAAGCATACTGCATTGAAAACTCCTGACGCATTTGTATTCAGGGAATATATTCAATCTTTAAACACTTACTAAGAAGAAATAATAGAACAAAGTTTGAGTCCAGTGACACCTTTAATACCAACAAAGTTTAATTCTGAGTATAAGCATTCAGTTGCATGCACACTTCTTCAGATACATTGAAACGGTTTTCCTCAAGCCTTACAATAATAATAATTATCATATGGATTGTGTATAATATAGCCAGGAGATCCGAAGACTGTCTGGCAGCCTTAAATTCTAACCCTTTTAGTGAGCTAGACTTATTGAGGAGGGGGGCTGAGAGAGCTCTGAGAGCTGTGACTGACTCAAGGTAACCCAGCTGGTTTCATGTGGAGGAGTGCTGAATCAAACCCGGTTCTCCAGATTATAGTCTGCTGCTCTTAACCACTACAACATGCTGGCTCTCAGCCTTATGTATATATCATAGAATCATAGAATCACAGAGTTGGAAGGGGCCATACAGGCCATCTAGTCCAACCCCCACTCAATGCAGGATCAGCCTAGAGCATCCCTGACAAGTGTTTTCCAGCTACCGCTTCAAGATTGCCAGTGAGGGGGAGCTCACCACTTCACTAGGCAGCTGATTCCACTGTTGAACAACTCTTACTGTAAAAACAAGGTTTTCCTAATATCCAGCTGGTACCTTCCTGCCCTCAATTTAAACCCCTTTATTGTGAGTCCTAAGGGAATTTCACATTACTGAGACTCTGCCGGATTGAAGCCGTTTCTGATTCGTCTTGAAGTAAACCGGTACAGGGCTGCCATTTCACACATGGCTTTCCCTGACTGGAAAAGAGCCGAATCAGAAGCGGTTTGGCAATTCAGATTGCACCGCTTTGTTTTCCCGCCGGTTCCCGCCACGCCTTTTTTTAAAAAAATGTTCGCTTTAGAGCGCTATAGCGCTATAGTGCTATAAAAACAACACTGCAGGCATTCCAATGGGGTTGCTATGATGCTATTGCGCTATAGCGCTATAGCGTTATAACGCTATAAAGCGAACGTTAAAAAAAAAAAAAAGCCGGAGATCGCCCGCGCGGGCGAAAAAAGGCGGGAAAAAAGCGTATCCGATCCGGGAGAAGAAACTGACGACTACTTGGAAGCGGTTGACAGGTAAAACGCTTCAGCCCTGTTTCCTGAACGGGACAGAAGCGATTCTGTGTGAAATTACAAATATATTCCGGTAGGGAACCGGTTCTAAAACGGTTCTGTCTGAAATGCCAGACCAGAAACCGTTTGGGAACCGTTCCTCTTCCGGATTATATCATCTGTCTGAAATTCCCCTTAGACTCTGCTGCCAACAGGAACAGCTCCCTGCCCTCCTCTAAGTGACAGCCCTTCAAATACTTAAAGAGAGCAATCATGTCCCCCCTCAACCTCCTCTTCTCCAGACTAAACATTCTCAAGTCCCTCAGTCTTTCCTCATAGGGCTTGGTCTCCAGGTCATAGAGCCATATCTTGACTCTAACTAGCCCTTCCTGGCAACTAACGCCCTCTCCTCTCTCTCGCCTTACATATAGGTAGAAAGAGGGTGGGGGTTTAGTTGCCAGGAAGGGCTAGTTATAGTCAAGGTACATAAGCAACTGGGTGATAGGTATAGTTGAAATTGGATTAAAGCAGTTGGTAAGACTTGTGAATGGCAGCAAATCCTGTCCTAATATATATTTGAATTCTATGCTTGCCATAATTGATTCGGCTCAAGAACTGGCAGTCAGAAGACACTGGCCAGGGTTGACTGGCTGCTTTGCAAAGTCCCGCCCACGTCAGCCCCGGTCAGTGTTTTCAGCTCAGTCTGCTCCAGTCCTCCGACAGGAGAGGACCGTCTGCAGTGTGAGCACAGGGACAGGCCCTCAAGGCTGAGGCAAGTGAGAGAAGCCCTTTTCCGACCCCCCACACCATCCCCTGGGCCTTCTATGAGGGGACTAGGCCCAGTGAAGCCCTTTTCCGTCCCCCACACGCCATCCCCTGGGCCTTCTATGGGAGCAGTAGGCCCAGAGAAGGCCTTTTCCGTCCCCCACATGCCATCCCCTGGGCCTTCTATAGGCGCAGTAGGCCCAGAGAAGCCATTTTCTGTCCCTCACACATCATCCCCTGGGCCTTCTATGGGGGCACTAGGCCCAGAGAAGGCCTTTTCCGTCCCCCACACACCATCCCCTGGGCCTTCTGTGGGGGCACTAGGCCCAGAGATGGCCTTTTCCGCCCCCCACATGCCATCCCCTGGGGCTTCTATGGGGCAATAGGCCCAGAGAAGCCATTTTCCGCCCCCACAGGCCATCCCCTGGGCCTTCTATGGGGGCACTAGGCCCAGAGAAGGCCTGTTCCGTCCCCCACACGCCATCCCCTGGGCCTTCTATGGGGCAGTAGGCCCATAGAAGCCATTTTCCGTCCCCTGGGCCTTCTATAGGCGCAGTAGGCCCAGAGAAGCCATTTTCCATCCCCCACACATCATCCCCTGGGCCTTCTATGGGGGCACTAGGCCCAGAGAAGGCCTTTTCCGTCCCCCACATGCCATCCCCTGGGCCTTCTATGGGGACACTATGTTAGCCCAGCTGCCTTTATTGGGCTATTTCGGGACTGTTTTTATGCTGTTATGAACCTGAGAGTGTTCCAGCTAAGAGACTGTATAATAAAGCGCCATGGGGAGAAGCCCAGAGAGGAAAACAGAAACCAGCCAAAGACGATGATGCTGGCTAAAGTCACTCCAGGGGGTACCCATAGCTTGCTTGCTGCTCATCACATCTCACAATCACGGGTTTGCTTTCAAACAAAAGACTCTTGCATACAGCCCAGACTCTCTGTCTCCATTATGAAGGGATTAACCCCTCCTTAAATGCCAACATACACGTTTCTCATGGAGAATCTGCCCGGATACCAAAGAGTCATCTTTCTTTGTCTCCGACTTCCTCTTTCCCAGCACCCAGGTGACCAACGGCCAAGGTAGCCACTAGCATTTGAAATTGACCCTAACAGCCAGTCCCTAGCCAGCAGGGAGTGTCCCCAGGTGTAAGCCTCCTGGCCTCTCACGCCCACCACTCAGGAAGCCTTAAAAACACTCACACACGATTCTCAGCTCTCTCTGCCTCGCCTACCCCTACCAGCGACCTCTATCTCAGCCTGCTTTGTACCTCTTACGTCCAGCTTCCTATAACCAACTCTACCTCGCTTCAGGGCTCCAGTCTGCAGCTGGAGTAACGCATGTGTGCTTAGCCGGCCTAATATGTGTGCTCCCCATTTTCCTTCCATACTCTTCCCCCCCTTTTAACCTCCCGCTGGAAGATTTTAGGAGCTGCGCATCCCAGAGGTAATATCACCCATCATCGCTTCAATACCGGCTCATGCAAAAGTGCTATTTATTTCTTGGCTGTTTTTATTAGTCTCTTGTATGCCACTGTGTGTTTGTGATTGTATGTGTTCTGCTGAATATTATTACACAGTAAACAAAAGATTTATTTTACTCCTGTCTCTCACCTCTTTCCTGGGAAATAGTGTGGCAGCCCATCCTTCGTATACACAGACCAAAGAATCCCAATATTAAAAACTGTCCCAAATGCTCTATTAATTATAAATCAGAGCATTTTGGCTAACAACTAGGCCCAGAGAAGGCCTTTTCCGTCCCCCACACGCCATCCCCTGGGCCTTCTATGGGGGCAGTAGGCCCAGAGAAGGCCTTTTCTGCCCCCCACACCCCATCCCCTGGGCCTTCTATGGGGGCAGTAGGCCCAGAGAAGGCCTTTTCGGTCCCCCACACCCCATCCCCTGGGCCTTCTATGGGGCACTAGGCCCAGAGAAGGCCTTTTCCGCCCCCACACACCATCCCGTGGGCCTTCTATGGGGCACTAGGCCCAGAGAAGGCCTGTTCTGTCCCCCACACACCATCCCCTGGGCCTTCTATGGGGCACTAGGCTCAGAGAAGGCCTGTTCCGTCCCCCACATGCCATCCCCTGGGCCTTCTATGGAGCAGTAGGCCCAGAGAAGCCCTTTTCCATCCCCGACACGCCATCCCCTGGGCCTTCTATGGAGCAGTAGGCCCAGAGAAGCCATTTTCTGTCCCCCCACACATCATCCTCTGGGCCTTCTATGGGGGCAGTAGCCCCAGAGAAGCCCTTTTTCTCCACACACTGCATACTGCCCCCATAGAAGGCCCAGGGGATGGTGTGTGGGGACAGAAAAGGCCTTCTCTGGGCCCAGAGAAGCCCTTTTCTGCCCCTCTTCCCTTCCTTTCCCCCTTTTCCTTTCTTCCTCTCTCCTTTCTTTCACTCTTCCCCATTCATTCCTTCCTTCCTTCCTTCCTTCCTTCCTTCCTTCCTTCCTTCCTTCCTTCCTTCCTTCCTTCCTTCCTTCCTTCCTTCCTTCCTTCCTTCCTTTCTTCAACCCTCTCTCCCTTCCACCTCCCTCCCTTTCTAGGGCCCCTTGTCTTCCACCACAACGGGCTTTGCCCCCTAGTTAGTATATAAATATAAGAGTGAACAAACAGATGTGATAACTGAGTTTGAGTCCAGTGGCACATCCAAGACCAACAAAGTTGAATTCTGGGTATAAGCGAGAACGGAAAGACTTAGCATGTATAGATGCACACTTCTTCAGATACATTGAAACAGATTTCCTCAAGCACTACATATAGATAGATGGGGGATAGTTGCTAGGAAGGGCTAATTAGAGTCAAGATGCATAAGTACAGGTAAGATTTTATTATCTGTATGCTAATTTGCTGCTATTCACAGACTTACCAACTGTGTTATTTCAATCTTAAAGGTGCCACTGGACTCAAACTTTGTTTTATTGCTTCATACCAACATGGCTACCCACCTGAATCTAAGAAGTAGTTTGTTTTCTCTTCCCCTGCTTTCCATCCCGAAGCAGCTATATGCTGCTGAAAATGTAAACCACGTTAATATGGGTTATCCATTTATCTGATACTCATTTTCAGTGGTTTCTGCAAATGCTTGGAGTATAGTATGGAGGAATTTATCTATGGCATACCTTCCTGAGAATCAATTAGTACTTATTTTGTGAATGTGAATTAATGACCTCCAAAAGATCCTATTGTTAACAGCCTTGCTCAGGTCTTTAAGGCCCATGGCTTCCTTGATTGACATAACCTATCTCATGTTGGGTCTTCCACTTTTCCTGCAGCTTTAATCTTTTCCAAGCGTTCTCATCTTTTCCAGTGACTTTTGTCTTCTCAGAATGTGATCAAAGTATAATAGCCTCTGTTTTGTCATTTAGCTTCTAGGGAGAGCTCAGGCTTGATGTGATCTAGATCCCACTTATTTGTGTTTTTGGCAGTCCACAGTTTCTATAAAACTCTTCTCCAACACCACATTTCAAAATAATTGACTTTTATCCTGTCAGCTTTCTTCATTGTCCAACTTTCACATCCACACATAGTACCAGGGAATATTATGGTATGAATTAGCTTGATCTTGGTCACCAGTGCCATATTCATATACTTGAAGTTTTTTCTAGTTCCTTCATGGCTGCCCTTTCCAGTGTCAGTCTTCTTTTGATTTCTTGGTTGCAGTCTCCTTTTGGTTGATGGTGGAGCCAAGGAATAGAAAATCTTGAACAACTTGAGTTTCTTCACCATCAACCTTAAAGCTGTATAATACTTCAATACTTATTACTTTTGTCTTCTTGATATTTGGCTGCAATCCTTCTTTTGCATTTTCTGCTTTAGTCATTTCAAATCTTCACTATTTTCTGCCAGTAATGTGGTGTCATTTGCGTATCTCAAATTGTTAATGTTCCTTCTATCAATTTTCACTCCACCTTTGTCTAAATCTAATCCAGCTTTCCCTAGGATATGTTCTGAACACAGGGAGATTAAGTACATCCTTATCTGACACCTTTGCCAATTGGAAAACATGCTGTTTCTCCATATTCTGAAGAATATGAATAATATCTCTATTAATTTATTAATGTAATTTGTACCTCCAAGGTAAATTGTATTGGATCATCTTGCTATTGTGTATGTTTATTTATCCAGTCCTGAACCTGGTATCTGTAAAGATGTGATCTTTTGCAGCTCCTATTCATTTCAATGGGACTTCTAGTATTGAACTGGATTTACTTCCACAACATTTTGAATGGAATGTTTAGATCCTTCTAGTATGACAGGTTTTCTATGGTCTCCTCTGTCATCCATATGTGAAAGGCCAAACCATTTCATATCTTCTTTTCCTGGAGACTGCATTCTTCAATTCTATAAGCAGCATTCATCTACAAAGAACCTCCATGCATTTAACAGCCTATGCTCAAACATGCATGGGCTCTTATATGCATTATATCTATTTACTAGTACACCGAAGCATGCATTTGGAGCCTACCTGTGATGCCCCATATGACTAGTTCATTCACCAGGCTAATATGGCTATTGTTGCAGAATGCTTCTTCATACAATTTTACATCCTTCTCATATGTAGAGCAGGTAGCCTTAACCTCAAAAGTTCTGGCTGGTTACCAGATGTAGAACCTAAGCCAATATGTTTAAAATATCTTCTCTCCTCCTTTCTCTTGCTTTTTTAATTTGTTCCCTATTTTCACTTTGCTGTTCTTTCATCTCCCATCACCAGTTCTTTGTATGCCTACTTAATCCTCCTGCAGTTGGAGGCTAAGCCTTTTAGCCTCTTGCTACATTTTTCAAAAGTTGCCTTGCTGAGGACTCGATATTAGCATCTTGATTTTTAAATCTGTCCATTGAATCTCTCTCCATAGGGAATAAGGGTTCTTTTCCTTCTATGGGAAATAATTCTGATTGACTGAATGAGAGGGAAATAAAGGGTCCTACCCTGATCTCTCTCTCTCTCTAGTTTAGTCATGAATTTGATTACATAGGTGGTATTATGTCAACTCATGATGGAGTAAATGTCGGGAAAATATCAAAGTCAAATTGATTAGATCAAGGGCAGCCCTAGAGAAACAGTCTCCATACTGTGCCTCCCCAGACTGCACTTAGCCACTCTCCCCTTCTTCCTCTCTTTTCTTGTGTATATAGACTAATAAACATTGTTGTCCTAGTTTTTGCTTGCTTCCCTCAGCATCAAGTGACAGAAGTGACTTTGTTAATCAAGTCAGTCTTCATTTCCCAGCTCCTGCTGGTCTATCAGATCCTGAGGCATGGCAGCTCTGATTACTCTATTGATAGAATTACAGAGACTACAAGTGCTGCTTAATGAAAGGCTGATGGGTGGCCCATCATGTTTGGTCCCTGACAGATATCTGCACTCTCTAAGCTGATCTCTGTATAGCAGAACAGCAGGAAACATTACTATACACACAGGGCCATATTTTGGTATGCCCTTTGGCTTCCTTTCCTTTGGAAAAGATACATTAGATATTTAGCTGGTGAAAAGTGACAGTTGAGTGAAACTGAGGCTGCAATATTAAGTACACTTATTTGGAAGAAACTGGAGGGCTTCATTCCAATTAATTAAAATGCCTAGGTGTGCAGTGAAAACCCATTTACAATGACCAGAGATTTGATGTGCAATCCATATACCATTAAACTCTATCCAAGTAAACTAAACTCCATCCGAGTAAAGATTTTATTTTAATTCTTTCCCTCCAACATGCTCTTTTAGTTTCTTGAGGCAAAATGGCTAATTTAAGAGTTATTCTGCAATAAACATTTATTATTTTATTTATTTATTTTATTTCATTTGATTTGTAGTCCGCCCTCCCCATGATGGGCTCAGGAATGATTTAAAAAAGCATTTAAAACTGCCAATATTAAGCAATTTATAATCATGTTGATTTTAAAAGTATCATTTAGCATATGCATAAGCTAGTCCTATTTAGCAGATCTACAAATACTCAGTTTTGGCTGGACTGTAACTCTTATACCTTAATGTTTCATATTTTAAAAGGAGAAGAAACTTCCCATTATAATTTTGGTGGAAATCATTTTTTTTTTAAAAAAACACCCAAGTATGTTGCTAGAGTCTGATGGGTGTATCCAATGATTGGAAGATTCAAGTGTTTCACCCAATAATAGTGTTTGAAGTTGAGCATACCATGTCATCATAAACACATGTTAAGTCTAATATCTTCATTGTTGTGTCCATCAGACAAACTATAAATGCCCCAAGCAGGGGTCATTCCGTAGAAAAAGAGGTGCAGGAGCTTATTAGCATAACTCATTAAAATAACTTATTTGCATATGCCACACCCTCTGACATCACTGGAAGTGTGTCAGAAGGCAACACCCACCACACAGGCTCCACCCCAAAAATCTCCAGGTATTTCCCAACTCAGATTCAAACCTGGCTCTCCCAGATCCTTGTCTGGAACACTAACCACTACACAACACTTCATGGGGCAGCAGCTGTTGAGTAGGAGCAAGCAGCTGAGCCTGCATGAGTTATGCACAGCCCCAGTGACGGCTGTTCCACACCCAGAAGATGGGTTTTGGCTTGCAGTTAATTGAGTATGTGTCCTTTGACAAGCTAGGGGCATTTGGCCTCAGCCCTGCAACTACAATGGGGAACAGGACAATATTAAGCTACTTTATAGGACTGTTTTGAGAATCAACATGTCAGGTATCATACAAAGCAAGATCTGGCTTCCTTTTAATGTGACCATCATCACCCTAACCTGGAATCAACTAAACCAGTTCTATATTCATATATCAAGACCAAGAAAGGCGATAGAACAAATATTATTCCCTAACCAGAGAAAACCAAGTTATCATTTATTTCTTTATCTCTAAAAGGACTGTCTACTCCCTTACAAACCCGCCTGACCAGTATAGTCATCTCCCTGCTTTGGGTGTCCTCATATTCTGGCTTAATTGTAGAAGCTTGTGAAGAAATGCTGAGGGGAAGGGGAGGAAGATGAGAAAAGAGAAGATTAGTCCTCTTATTGCCTTGCATTTCCAATCCTAAATTTGAGAGTTATTTTAAACATTTATATGCCATCTCTCCAGGTAGCTCACAAAATAAAACAAGATAAAATAATAAAAACTAGCCATTAAACCCCCAAAGAATAGAACATCCAGCAATCTAGCAAGGAGGGGGAAATTCATGCTGATCAAACTGACAAAGTTTTCCTTACAGCAACCTCCACCAAGGCAGGGAAAGAGGAGATAAATTCAGAAAGGGGAGTTAGATGCTTTCAGACTGACAACCTCCACCTCAGATGAGATTGGGGCTGATAACAACAAAGCAGCAAAGAGGGATCACCATCTGGCATAGGCAAAAGGGAGGGAGTGTCTTCTTCCCAATCTAGATGGAGTGGAGGCAAAATACCCCAAAGACTGTGCTGGCTCCTGGCCTGCTGCAGTATGCAGTTCTATCCGCTGGCCACAAGAGCCATCCGTCCCCTAAAGTTACCACACCACCTGGCCCACCTTGCCCCCTCAAGCAGCCGCAGCCCATCCAGAGGTGGAGACAAGCACAGCAGGGGAGGAGGAGGCAGGGTGCACCGCTGCCGCCGAGCCACGGGGAGGGAATCTGCCCAGCTGACCTGGCAGCGCCTGTGACCGGGCTGGTTGGTTGGGCACTGTGGATTATCTGTGTGTGGGGTGCTTCACCTCTTGGGTTAGCCAGCCTGCAGGAGCCACGCGTAACTGCTGGGGTTTTTTACTACTATGCTGGTGTAAGTCTCATTGACTTCTCTCACCAGCCACTCACTCATCCTCATGCACCTCTCTCCCCTCTGGAGCCTCATGCCAAGCCCCTGCCCCTCTTTCCATCCCCAGAGCTATACCGCAGGTGACCGGGGTGGGGGCAGTGGCTGGGTCAGGCCTGTTTACTGCTGGAGCATTGTCACAGCAGTGGACAAACTTGATCACATTTTGACAATGTTGCCATATTATTGAAATCCAAAGTAGTCTACAAGATTCATCTTGGTTAGAAGAAGACTTTTGTAGTCGAAACGGGAAAAGCATTCTGGAGTTCACTGTCTCCTTGTTGGTCCTGTTAAATTCTGAACGATCATCTGAAACCACAGAATATTGTATATTTTGTGTTGTTAATGTTTTAAAGTTATAATAACATATACAAATTGTGTAAGCGCTTTGTGTTTGACAGTTATTTTGATGTTACCAATTCTATTCTGTTACTGTCACCCGTTTTGAATCTGTCTTCAGGATCAATAAATTAACATTTTGAATTCTTTAGACTGTAGGAACATTACTTTCATAGAATAGAATCATAGAATGTTAGAATTGGAAGGGACCTTGCAGGTCATCTAGTCCAACCCCCTGCATTCTGCAGGAGCACAGCCGAAAGATAGCCCTACATACCTACAACATATCCAAAAGATGGCTGTAAAGTACTGGGTTTCGTGCCTCATGACTTAGACAATGACATAAGAGAAGACACGTTTATTCATACTACACAACAAAGACAAACATTAACGGCCGGAGGCCAACTATATACAGTGGAGGGGGGACGCCCCACATTCCCATTGGTGGGTTTGAATCTCCCACCAATGCTGCCATTGGTTCCCTTTAGGCGAGCTCAGGAGCCTAGTCCCTATTGTTCTCAGGAATGGAGCTCGGCTGCATTTCACCTGCTCGGGCTCCTGGTCCTAGGACATAACACCCCTCCCCCCATAGTTCATCCCCTACCCAGTGGCATAGTCTTTTAGGTAGGCTGGTGGCCTCCATTCTCTGAGCAACCTTCGGGGGGCCGGCATTGGACTTCTGGTTGCCCTACCGTACTTGGAGCCTGGATTCCTGGCGGCGGCGTGGATGGTGGCGGTGGCTCAGCTTGCTCCGTGCCCAGGCTGGCGTCCCGTGGTTGTTCTGGCTCTCGTTCCACTATCAGCCCTGCAGACGTTCGGGTGCCGGGGCGGCCTCTGTGTGTTCTGGCGGTGGGGCCATTATACCTGTGTTGGGGTCCTGTCGCCTCCGGAGTTGGTCCACATGTTTTCGAAGGACCCGGTCCCCGTCGCCCAGGACCTCATAAGAAACCGGCCCTGTGGGTCTGAGAATGCGACCGGCCAGCCATTGAGGTCCCGCCCCGTAGTTCCTAAAATAGACTGGTTCCCCCGGAAGGAAGCCCCTGGGTGTCTCCCGGGTTTCGACCAGCTTCCGCTCTGGGGCCCGGTCTGGGTGGAGTCGGACTAATAGGGTCATGGGGCAGTGGCCCATCAATAGTTCGGCTGGGCAGCGCCCAGAGATGGGGTTCGGGGTGGTGCGCTGCGTTAGGAGGAAGCGGGCCAGCCGGAACTCCCCCTCCCCCTCTGTTATGCGGCTCAAGGCTTCTTTCGCGGTGCGGACCATTCTTTCCGCCTGGCCATTAGTCGCCGGGTGGAACAGCGCGGAGCGTATGTGCCTGATTAAGTTCCTCGTGAGGAACACTTGGAACTCCGCAGAGGTGAACGCGGCCCCGTTGTCTGACACGATTGTGTCCTGCAAGCCATGCATGGAGAATATTTTGTGTAGGGCCCTTATTACTGCTTTGGCTGAGGTGGTAGACACCGGACTTATTTCTACCCACTTAGAGTAGGAGTCTACCGTTACCAAGACCCTGGAACGGCCCGGCAAAGTCGACATGTAAGTGTGACCATGGCTTGCAGGTGGACTCCCAACTTTGTGTCGGAGCGCTCGGGGGATTGGGGTGGACCTCCTGGCACCATGTGCACCCCGGACCCAGGTTTCAATTTCCGAATCGATCCCAGGCCACATACACAAAATTATGGAATTTTTTTACACCCGCCACCAGGGCCAAGCCCTCCCGGTCTATTTGTGCATAATTGCGCTCCACGGGAGACAGCGTGCAGGAATAATAGGCCACTAGGACTTCCCTCCCATCTGGCAGTTTGTGGCCCAAGACTGCTCTGACCCCATACGGCGATGCGTCACACGCGAGGATCACTGGGAGCTTCTCGTCAAAATGAGCGAGTACAGCATTAGAGATCAACAGAGTCTTAACCCCATGGAACGCCGCCTCCTCCCTCGATCCCCATGCCCAAGGCATCGACTTATCCAGCAGCCTGTGTAGGGGTTCCGCCACGGCGGTCTTGTGCGGGAGAAAGGCGTGATGAAAGTTTATGAGGCCCAAGAACGCCTGGAGCTCCGCCTTGGACTTCGGGGCAGGGGCCTCCATGATGGCCTTCACCTTGTCCCTCGCCGGATGGAGGCCCATTGCGTCGACCCGGTACCCCAAGAACTCCACCTCCGGAATCCCGAGAAGGCACTTTTCCCACTTCACCTTTAGATCCGCGGATTGGAAACGTCCCAGGACAGTTCGGAGGCGGGCAGCAAAGCTCTCCAGGGTGGCCGCAGCGATGAGGACATCGTCAAAGAATGGTGTCACACCAGGGATCCCTTTTAACAAATCGTCCATTAGATTTGGAAGATCCCTGGGGCCACACTGACCCCGAACTGCAGCCGCTTTACCCTGAAGGCCCCCCGGTGTGTCACTATTGTTTGTGCCTCAGCTGTGGCCTCATCCACAGGGAGTTGCTGGTATGCCTGTGTGAGATCCAGCTTCCCAAATATGCGTGCCCCCGCCAGCGTGGCTAAGACATGACTTACTACTGGCACAGGGTATGCGTGCACCTGGAGTGCCTGGTTAATAGTGCACTTGTAATCTGCGCAGATGCGGATGTTCCCCATTCGGTTTTACTGGGGTCACAATCGGGGTTTCCCAACATACATTTGGGACGGGCTCTAGGACTCCCTGGGCCACCAGCCGGTCCAGTTCCGCCTCTATTTTAGGGTAGAGGGCCAGGGGAACGGTGTGGAAGCACCGCCGGATAGGCGTTACCGTAGGGTCTAAGTGTAGCAACACCGGGGTTCCTTTATAACAACCCAGCTCCCCATCAGAGACCTCGGGGAACTCCCTGCAGATTGTGCCCCAGTCCCGCATCCCACATCTATTCACTCCTTCAATTGTAATGCCCAGGGCCTCAAACCACGCCCACCCCAGGAGGCTCACAAGGTTTCCCTCCACCACCACCAAGTCCAGGTCTCCCTCAAAGTCTCAATATTGCACCCGGAAGGTGCCAACTCCCTGGATGGGGACAGGGTTCTTTTGGAAGTCCACCAAGCTTAGCAGCGATGGACGTAGAGGGGGTCCCCCAGATGGGCAAAGCTTTTTTAGGATGTCCATGGAAATGACAGATGCCACCGAATCCGAGTCGATCTCCATGAAGCAGGGGGACCCCTCGAACCGCACATGCACTTGGATCTTCATGGTGTAGGCCAGGTTGGGGTTGGGGAGTCGCAGTACCTGCAGCGGCTGATCTGTGAGGTGGTAGAGATCAGAGACCTCCTCAGTCGTCTCGTGTGCAGTGGTCAGTGCACGGTTGGGTGGGGCTGACGGTCTCATGCTCCGGGGGCCCTTAGACCGGCAGACCTTGGTGAGGTGTCCCTGCTTCCCGCAGCTGTGGCAGACTGCGTCCCGGAACCTACAGGTCTTCCTCCCACGGCCATCTCCGCAGCTGGAGCACACGGTCCGGTTGCTGGGAGGCTTGGCTGGTTCCCGGCCAGGCTGATGGCCGGTGCCGGCCAGTGGGGTTGCGGCCAGAGGGAGTAAACTTCCTCTGTATCGGAGTTCACTGGGCTGGGACCTGCTCCAACCAAATGGGCTGCCGAGGCCGGGCGTTCCCGCGCTGAAGCCTCGTGTGCGATTGCAATGTCCATGGCCTCGTCCAGGTTGAGCCACCAGTTGCCAATTAGCTTGCACCGTAGCTTGGAGTCCGCCAGCCCCTACATGAACTGGGTCAGCAAGTTGTCCTCCACCCTGGGGAACAAGCAGTCCACCGTGAGCACTCTTAGTGCAGCCAGGAAGGCGGCGGCGGATTCCCCTTGGGCCTGTACGCACCCCTGGAACTCCATCCTTTTGGCCAGGAAGGTAGGCCTGGAGCTGAAATAGGTGTTGAGGACATCCATGATCTCTGCAAACGAGCTCTCCAGGGCCGTGCATGGCACCAAGAGGCTCTTTGAGAGGCGGACGGTGTCGGTCCCACATGAACTCAACAGGAGCGACCGGTTTTTTTCGGGGTCATGTATCTCGTTGAGGTCCATGTAACATATGAGCTGGTCGGCCCATGCGTCCCATGTTTCTGGCCAGGACGGATCAAAGCACTCGAGTCTTCCGTACGTGGCAGCCATAGTTACGGCTAGGGAGGCGGGCGTCGGTGCGAGCGGTGCAGTGCTGCTCTCAGGGTCAGCAGTGCGATGCTCGGTGAGCAGTGCAGTGCGGTGCTGCTCTCGGGGTCAGCGATGCGATGCTCGGGAGTGGCCATGTTGTCCTCGTCGTTGCTCATGGAAGGCGTTAGTATCCCACCTTCGTCGCCACTGTAAAGTACTGGGTTTCTTGCCTCATGACTTGGATGACGACATAAGAGAAGATGCGTTTATTCGTACTTCACAACAAAGACAAATAGTAATGCCCGGAGGCCAACTATATACAGTAGAGGAGGGGATGCCTCACATTCCCATTGGCGGGTTTGAATCTCCCGCCAATGCTGCCATTGGTTCCCTTTAGGCGAGCTAAGGAGCCTAGTCCCTATTGTTCTCAGGAATGGAGCTCGGCTGCATTTCGCCTGCTCGGGCTCCTGGTCCTAGGACATAACACTGGCCGTCCAGTCTCCGCTTGAAAACGTCCAGCGAAGGAGCATCCACCACCTCCTGAGGCATTTCGCACTTTCAAACCATCTCCATTGGAACTCACTACTGTAATGGTACTTTGGGAATTATCACATGTTTGAAGTCCCTGCTCCCCAATTCCTCCTGAAGGGTTGCTGTCTTTAGCTGCCAGTAGCTCCTGCAGCACTGGCTGATACTCAGAATTAAACTTTGTTGATCTTAAAGGAGCTACTGGACTCGAACTTTGTTCTGGTGTCATAGGGGTCATTCAACTTGACTTGCTTCAGGGCCTTTTCAACTTCCCAGTCTTCTCCTGAAGAAGAAGAAGACGAGGAGGAGGAGATGGAGATTGGATTTATACCCCACCCTTCACAAACTGAAGGAGTCTCAGAGTGGCTTACAATCCTTTTCTCATCCCCTCCCCACAACAGACACCCTGTGAGGTAGGCGGGGCTGAGAGAGCTCTCCCGAGAACTGCCCTTGAGAGAACAGCTTTGAAAGAACTTATGACTGACCCAAGGTCACACCGGCAGCTGCATGTGGAGGAGTGGGGAATCAAACCCAGTTCTCCCAGATTAGAGTTGTCGTCGTTGTCATCGCCATCGTTGTCGTCATCATATCTTTATTGGCATTGTAAAAGGGGGAACATTAAACAAATACATAAATATTACAAGTTAAAATATCCCAAGGTTACAGTATATTGCTTCGTATAAAAACGGCAACATAAAAAAACAATCAGTTATATTGTCACCAGTTTTGTTAAGTAGAAACAACAATTTATATGCATCACGAAAATCCATAATGGTGAATAAGATTGAAGATAAAATACTTTGTCTGATATCGTTATAATAAGGACATTCTAGCAACACATGGGACACTGTTTCAGTAGATCCATTTAAACAGGGGCAATGTCTGTTAATAAGCGGTATACCCTGAAATCTTCCGGTTAAAATCACTGACTGTAAAACATCAAGCCTGATGAGAAAAAATTCTGCAGATTTTTGGGGGTTTTAATTGGTAAAAATAACTAGGGAGAAGTCCTACAGTGGGGAATATTCCCTGGCAGATTAGAGCCCACACTGTTAACCACTACACCAAACTGGCTCTCTCCAGTGGCATCCAAGTATTTTGCTAATCTGTTCTTTTTTGTCTATGGGGCAAGGTTTGCCAACTCCAGGCTGGGAAATTCTTGAAGATTTGGGGGTAGCTCATGGGGAGGGGAGAACTTGGGGAGGTAGAAGGGAGCTCATTGGGATATAATATCATAGAGACCACCCTCCAAAGCAGCTTTCTCCAGGGGGAATTATCTTTGTTGTCTGAAAATCAGTTGTAATTCTAGGATATCTCCAGGCCCCCACCTAGGCTGGCAATCCTTAGTGTGAACTACACCACTACTTACTGTGCCTGTGATTTTCTTGCACAATAGAAATTCAACAGTACTCATGGGGATTGGGGAATGAGCACATCAAATTCATGGTTATTTTCTTAAATCACATTCTATTTTGGATTATTCATTCATACATACTTTATTTCATCACTGCACAAAGTACCCTGAATATAACTTCAGACATTTGATACTTCTCAAAAGGCCCGAGGCAAGTGGACTTTGATGTGCTGGTTGAGTAGCGGGGGCTTGGCTCTGCCTGTTCCTGACCACCAGTGTGTCTTCAGGGCAGTGGTCCATTCAGTATTCCCCCCACCCTTAAGTTAAACAGCCAGTCTACCCCTGCATACCTTTTTGGGAGACTTCCCATATTTACTGTACTGTTCAGAAGTTCCAGACCAAGTGCATTTGAAATTCTTGTGCAGATACGTCAAAGAGACTAAATCTGTTAAATTATAAAACTATGGCCTGTGCATGTTGTATGGTTCTATGGACGTAACCTGAAGACTTGTGGAAATTAAACTAGCCAATCCTTCCCTAGGTCTGCCTACCCCCCCCCCGAAGCAAATATTTGACAGGTGGAGAACCTATCCATGGACAAAGGCACTTCGGTCCAGGTCTCTTGCAAGAAAACCAGAAGTATTCCAAAAAAGAGGATAGTTCTTGGATAGCCATCTGGCAGTGTTCCAAGATAAAACTTGGATATTGCCATGGGGACAGTAGCTGTCAATCTGAATGGCTGATGGGTTTATCCTCACTATGTAAGAAGGGGAGGTCAGATTCATGCACAATCCGTGATTAGTCCTTTATGGGAAAATTGGATGGAGTCCTGTAGAGTCTTTGGGTGGGCTTAGTTGTCATCTTCTGTGATCCGGTTAGGGTAGATGCCTCAAGATCTGAGGGTGTGTTGAAAAGCGAGATTTCCTTCTCAGCCTTCTCATAGGCAAAGAGGTTTGAGTGGCTCAACACATCCACAAAGGCCATAGATTCCATAGAGGCTTTTCCATGGAAACTGTGTTAGTAAATGCTGTACTCAACCTTGTCCTTAAGATCACTTCCTCAGTGCTTGAAGATGTTAGAGTCAAAGTTTTAGTGGAGACTGCATTGGGGACTCTCTTGGAAACATTGTGGGATGAATCTAGACTGTTCTTGGGTGTTGTACTGGCATTCATTCTGATGCTATTATGATCTTGAAAGGCTGGTTTTTTTGTTGTCTTCCCCCTTGCGGGGTGTGGGTTGAGCGGCTGAACTATTCCACAAAGCTTGTATATGGAGTTTTTAAAAAAATTATCCAAAGTGGAGGCAATGTGCACTTGCTCACCATACAGAGACTCTTTTAAGAGAGTCTTGAAGCGTTTGAGCCATTAGCAGTTCATTACTTACTCCTGCTGAGGTTGCAGGCTTCATGTCAAGAGGCTCTAATACTGCAGATGTATTTCTTATCAAGCGTGTGGAGGGTCCTGCTCTTATGAATATTCTGTGGGCATAGATTTTAAAGGAGGAAAGGAATCTTTGCATTTTAATAACATCAGAGGGATATCACTTACTAGTTCTTTCAGTAAGAAGTTGTCAATGTGCAGTTGTTTAGCTGTCT
This sequence comes from Gekko gecko, assembly GCA_029375565.1. Lineage (NCBI taxonomy): Eukaryota > Metazoa > Chordata > Lepidosauria > Squamata > Gekkonidae > Gekko > Gekko gecko. The sequence continues at coordinate 90,656,613 of JAPDNY010000006.1, forward strand.
TCACTGGGGAGTGAGAGTCTGAAGGTCTTCTTCTCTTTTCCTTTCCCATTAGGAGTCTGAATAACCTACTGGGAAAAGTCGGTGCTATGTAGCTCACAAGGCTCTCAGAAAAGCAGCTGATGTGATATCGAGCTGGGTGTTTAACTAATCAAGCTCAGAACGCCTGAGACATATACATCAAACCAATTATCCTGGGTGTAGGCAGATAGGATATCTTAAACTTCTGGGGAAAAAAACAATTAAAAGGCAGATAAGACCAGAGAGCGACTACAAGATGGTATTAATTCATTGCCATCTTGGGTGGAAGTCCCACGTCAAAGAGCATATTCCTTTTCTGAGTTGCTTTTGATCACTTGGATGGACTTCTTTGGTTGAAAAGCTGATCAGACTGGAATGTCTGGAAACCTTGCACTGTGGAAAATTGAGACTGAGAATCATGATGTATCGAAGGTATTAAAGATACTCCCTCATCTGGGAATTCATTCTAGAATATTCTATTTCATTTTTAAGGAAAATTAATACATGTGGTTGTTTGCTTCCTGTATTTGTTCCACAAAGGAGTCATGCTTCTTCGGCATCTTTGCAGAAGAAAGAGGTTTAACTGGTTCTATGACAAAGAATATCTCTGTACTCTGACTAGTTTTGTCATGTTTACACCATCATAACAGAAAATACAGCTCTGTTTGGTATAGTGCCACATCATACATCCCTAAGATGGAAAAGGTTTGATCTGTGAACACAATGTTAGTTGTGATGAAATAATCTCCTTTTTTCCCTTTTAAGGTCCTCAAGAAAAGAAACTGAAATGAATGTTTCAATTGCAGAATTTTTTTTTATTGGACCTTGTTTGTTTGTGTCTTCATCTATGGAGACGTGTGAGAACTGGGAAATCCATCCAGGAGTAAAAGTGACAATAGGAACTCCTGGGGAAGTTGCCTGTAACTCATAGCCTTTGATGTAAAGTCATCTGTAGCCCTCTTCCTTCCCTAGACCCTAAAAGAATGCTACAGCGTTAGCCTCTGTAATTAAAGCTAGGCAGTGGTTCTTCAGCTGAAGAGGTCAGCAGTCTCATTCATACAGAGATTGTGATGTATTGTAGGGCCATTTCCATGAGCCCATCAGTTGGAAAGGTAGTATTGTGTCTGAAAACAATAGCAATGTATTTAATTTCTGTTGCTTTGGATTTACAGGCATTAATATGAACTATGGAATAGCACTGTTAAAAAGTACAGTTTCAAAATGTTTATGGCCAGTGCTGTTCTTTTACTAATAATAGCATGTGGATCTTTTAGTCATGATGGCTGTCCTTCAAAAGTAAAGTTTTCTGTCGAATGCTAACCTTTGTATCAAATTCTCTTTTCACTCACAGTTAACACTAGTGATATACTGGCAGTGCTTTAACAATTGTCAGAAAGCAACTGATAAGATATAGCAGAAAACTTTTAAATGATCTGCTATTGTCTATGTTGTAGAAGTGGAATCTCGTACAATGCAAAGATCATTCCTCATTAATCTTTTTTTCTGCCAGTTTCTATAAAATAGCAGATTTTCAGGTGGCTTGTCCCATTTATTTACTTTTCACATGGACACTTCTAGCAGAATGGAGTTCAGTTTCATATTGAAAGTCCAGTCCTAACCAAACTCTGTTTAAAGTCTATTGAAGTCAATGGACTTAGGGTAGCACTATTAATCACTCTGGCCAAGAAGTGAAGTTGGAAAGAATAACAGGTGCAGTACCAGTGCTAATAGTAGGCCCTGACCCGAACAGCCCAAGCTAACTTGATCTCATTGGACCTTGGAAGCTAAGCAGGGTTGACCCTGCTTAATACTTGGATGGGAGCCCTCCAAGGAAGTTGAAGGTTGCCACGCAGAATCAGGCAGTAGCAAACCACATCTGAATGTCTCTTGCCTTGAAATCCCTATGCAATCTCCATAAATCAGCTGTGACTTGACAGTGTTAAAGATATTCTTTCCTCAAACCACATTGTTGCCAGTTAAAACATGACTACATCCATCAGCATAATCAATATTGGTAGTAGGTAAGACATTTCAAAAAAGTTTGTAAAAAGTTTAAAGGGGTGTGTGTGAGAGACAGAGAGACAGATGAGGATAGGGTCCAGACTGTCTCTCAGAACAACATTTGGTCAGTTCTGTGCCACTATTTTAAAGCTCCACATCCTTGAAAAGCAAATATATTCAGTATTACCTCTATTGTTTCAGTACTAATGTAATTCTGCTTCATACACTGAAGAAAAACTGTGATGGCCCTATCTTGTAAGCAAATTAAAAAACCCCAAACAACACCAAATCATCCTCTTATCTTCTGAAGATACAACTAGAAATTTTAATATTACCAATTTAAGGAAGATTATTTAGCACAAACATAATTTGCTAGTAATAAAATAGCCCAACATCCCAAATGCATTTCATATGCAGATATCCTGAAACAGAGTTTATATGTCTGTGTAAGCGTGTGCCTATGCAAATGTGTTTGGTTGTCATCCCTGGGCTATGCAAAAATCCTACCCTGTTCTATTGTACACAAAAGGCTCACATGTATGCACAAAAAGATCTGTTGTGTTTTAATTTTTATAAAGAATTACCATTTAAAAATCCACATGCAATAAAAGTGAAAAGGAGATGGTCATGTGTGCATCATTTACGGAATGTATAAGATTTCAGTTACTGGTCGAACTCATTCAGTGATTTCGTTTTTGAAGCCATCAAACAAACCAACTTCTTTTTACAGCCATGAAGTCTAAACAGTATTTGGAAAAATGGCACTTAATTACTGGGTGACTGTTGTGGTACTCACTGAAAGCATGGTTGTCAGAGCTCTTTTTTTAACATCATATTTGTTTTCCAAGTTTATAAATACATTTTACAAACCTCGAGCAAAAGGCAATTTTATTATTTTTTTATTAGGCATAACCTTTTAGACATGCAGACCTGGATATAAGAGAGGGTGTGCAAGTTTGGGGGCCAGTACAATGTTTGCAAATAATGAAATTAGACTGGCCTTGGATATTGATGGGGTTAGGAAGCCAAGATATGACAGAAAGGGGGGGGGGTGGAGAAAGGGAAAATTATTCTAGGAGAAACCCTAGTAGGCATTTGCTTGAATAACCCCAGTAGACACTGATAGTTCTTGGTTTGTTTTCTGCAACCAAGCAGATTTTATTTGCCTTTGATTTTTTTCACAGTCATTTGCCTTTATAGGTGGTAACATGAGAATAGCAATGGAATATTTATTTTACATTAGGCGCATATAATGGTCTTACTATGCACAAGGATGCAAAGTCAGCAAAGGGAATAAGGGAAGCGAGAATGGAGAAACTGCAGATTTGCAGTAACTGAACAGCTTTGTAGGTCTGTCCTGCATTTAATCTACAATTTAACAAAATTGCTAAACCTGTGTTGTTGGTTTTTTTTAATTCTATCTAGGTAAGTATCAGTAGCATAGATCACCATGGTTAAACCATTAAAATATGACCATCTAAAAGACTCTATACTAGTTAGTACAAATGGAAGATTTCATTATGTAACTGTAATATCTCAGGCAAGATTAGGAATAAACATTGGGGCCATAGTCTACAGATTTTAAAGTTCCTTGCTTGATTTGTGGAAGAACATGAGCTAATTCTTAGTACAAAGATCTTTGGCATGCAACTTATTTTTCATGTATGACCAATGAAAGAAGTTTGAACAAATAATTAAATTCTTGGGGAACTAGTCACAGCATATTAATGGCATTTCAACATGAGACTAATTTAGCTCATGTAGCATACCCCAGAGTGATTCCTGCCAACTCTCTGGTCTGCTACAAGGGTGCATAAAAGGCAGGAGCAAATTTATGTCTTCCAGTCCAGATTGGCTAGGATTTAAACTGGGAGTTTTAAGTGATGATTCAAACAAGCCTCCAGGGTGGAGGTATGGGCTGTGTTATGCCCTATATCCCATGGTTTCACTTTCCAGGCATGTAATTGGGTCTACAGATAGTTTCAGCTAAGGCCAAGAAAGGGACAGATTCTGGGCTGGCTTCCTTATTTTCTCCTATGTATTTATGCTTTACCTGTAACTTGCTTGCTTGCCTATTCAGTTTTCTGCTTGTCCTGTTGCACCTTCAATGAAGCTACACTTTCCTATTCTAGTTTAGATTAATTTCTTGGTTCAGGCCTACGACTGATCATGCTTCTGGATTGCGGCTCCTTGATCTGTTCCGATATTCCATCCAGCTCTCATCCCCACTTTAGCTTCACATATGTGTGACTTGTTTAACGTTCATCACTGTTGTCTTTGCATTCTGATATTTTACTTCATCACATCATATTTCATTTTCCATTTCTAAGCCAAATTTGATAAACTTCTGGCAAGGTAAAATTCTCCCATGCTTACCATTTGGAAGCAAATACCAGGAATGTAAGAGATTATCCTATAGCTGTGCTGTTATACTGCTATCATCCTTTGAAATCATAGGTAAGGGCAGCTTCATGTCTTAAGGCACATCTTAGGAAAGTCTATCTGTGTGTGATCTGCAATTTTTGATACAAAAATTATTTCCATGTAATGTGGTTTTGAGTATTTGTGAACTGATTTATGCTAGCCCTGTTTGCAAGTTAGTGAATCAGTTTGTAATAAAGAGCCAGTGTGTATTCACTTCACAAGTGCAACCCAGAACCAGTGTCTGGGTAAATATAAGTTTCAGTTATGCATTCAGCTATACATGTGTTGAATGTAATATGAGAATTACTCACCGCATGTATAAAGCAAAATCAAATGTTTGTTGTACATGAATTGTATGTGTGTTCACTCTAACTGACCCAGCTGAGCTCTGAGAAGGAGCAAGGTGTTTGAGCTGCCAGAGGGGTGAGTGGTATTTTTATTTAATTACTTTCAGCTGAGGTTCTTTAGCTGAGAAGGTACTGTGTCGGGGACTGTATTTGGGAGTGTGTGGGTGAGTTGTAACAGACTCTTGACTGCTGGAGTTAGGGTGTGAAAGGGTCATTGTTTGCCTGTAATTAAGTGCCTGGGTGAAATTGAATAGCAGACTCCTGGCTGCTGGAGTTGGGGTGTGAAAGGGTCATTGTTTGCCTGTCGTTAAGTGCCTTGGGTGAATTTGAGTAGCTGCTGGCCACAACCTCTCCTGGGGGACAATTCTATTTAAGGCAGGAAGCTTGCAAAAGGCACGAGCCTCTGGCATGAGCCGAAAGGTGAGAGCAAAAGGGTGAGGCTCTTGGCCTGTGGCTCTCAGCCTAGGGGCTCTGTAAGAAGCCCAGGAAGAGCCAGAAAGCCAGGACCTTGGCTCCTTGGGTTCCCAGTAAAGTAAGTAGACTTCTACAACAGGAGCCATATAAATACAAAGTGTTTTAAAAGGGGGTTATAGAAAACTATTTGTTTAAAAACAATTATGAAGCCAGAATGCCAGCAGGGGGTTGGGGGCTATCCAGTGTTTTGCGTGGAGTGTCAAATGTATGACTATCTGCCCACTGGTCAGAAGTCTTGGGTGTGTGCTCGGTGCAAGGAGCTCCTGGTTCTCAGGGAGCGGGTTTGCTCCCTTGAGGCCAAGGTGGCTGACCTGGAGAAGCAGGGACAGTCAGTTAGGTGCACGGAGAAGACTCTCGGGGACTTGTTAGATATGTCCCACTCTGGATCTGGCAGCCCGGCTGCTGCCAGGGAGCATGAGGGTCAAGGGGAAACGGGGCACCATGCTGAGGATAAGGGGAATGTGCCCTCAGAAGGGACCTCTTCTTCAGCTGGTGAACGGGTATCCTTTCATACCAAGGAACCGTCCCTGGGAAGGGTGGGAGGGGGGCTCTTGGTAGTTGGTGATTCGATCCTTAGGCAGGTAGACAGCTGGGTGGCAAACCCGCGTACTGACCGTATGGTGACTTGCCTGCCTGGTGCAAAGGTAGCGGACATTACGCATGTTTTAGATAGGCTGGTAGATAGTGCTGGGGAGGAGCCAGTGGTCGTGGTGCACATCGGCACCAACGATGTGGGGAAATGCAGTCGTGAGATCCTGGAGGAGAAATTTAGGCTGCTGGGCAGGAAACTCAAGGCCAGGACCTCCAAGGTAGCCTTCTCAGAAGTGCTACCTGTTCCACGTGCAGGGCCGGAGAGACAGGCACAGATCAGGAGTCTCAATGCGTGGATGAGACGATGGTGTAGGGGGGAAGGGTTCAAGTTTGTTAGGCACTGGGATGCTTTTTGGGACAAGAGGGAGCTGTACAAAAGGGACGGTCTCCACTTGTCCCAAGAAGGAACCAGGCTGCTGGTGCTCAAAATCAAAAAGGTGGCAGAGCAGTTTTTAAACTGAATAATGAGGGAAAGCTGACAGGAGATGAAAAGTCTCTGGTTCGGGATGGCTCATCTCAAAGAGATGAAGGGGTAGCTATTACTTTTGTACAAGGAAATGGATTACAATTGTCCACTGAGACTGTGGCTAATGATAGGAACTGCCTGGCAAGGTCTCGAGGCAGCAAGAGGAAGGCTGTGGGCTTAACAAATGTGGGAAACTATAAGTGTTTATACACAAACGCTAGAAGTCTTTGAGGTAAAATCGGGGAGTTGGAATGCTTGGTGTTGGGGGGGGGAAATAGACATTGTGGGTATTTCAGAAACTTGGTGGGATGAGGAAAATCAGTGGGATACGGTGATTCCTGGTTATAAATTATATCGGAAGGATAGGGGGAAGGGTTAGAGTTGGGGTGGCTCTGTATGTCAGAGAGGGTATACCGTCCAGTAAGATTGAGAGGGTAAGAGAATTGGATTCGCTTCTGGAAATGCTATGGGTTGAAATAGTGGGTCCAAAAGGAGGCTTAACAGTGGGAGTTTGTTATCGCCCACCAGATCAAAAGATAGAGGAGGATTATAAAATGATGAATGAATTAAAGATAGCGGCTAGACGAAATAACTGTGTTGTAATAGGTGACTTAACTACCCACACATTGATTGGGTCAATATGAGTTCTAATCAGGGAAAAAGAGATTGAGTTTTTAGACACTCTCAATGACTGTGCTGTGGAACAGATGGTCACAGATCCTACCAGGGGAGAGGCGATCCTGGATTTGGTCCTAAGTAACACCGAAGACCTGGTGAGAGATGTAAAAGTGATTGCACCGCTTGGAAACAGTGACCATAATGTCATTGAGTTTAACATTTGTACAGATAGGGAGTTGCCCAAAAAGACTGACACAACCACTTTTTACTTTAAAAGGGGTAACTTCTCTGGTATGAGGGGACATGTGAGGAAGGAATTGAAAGGAAGAGTGGAGAAGGTCAAAACCATTGGGGAAGCTTGGAGACTATTTAAAAAGACAATCCTAGAAGCTCAGAAAAAATATATACCGCAGGTTAGGAAAGGTACAAATAGGTATAGAAAAAAGCCTGCATGGTTAACAAATAAAGTAATGGAAGCTGTAAAAGGTAAGAAGTATTCCTTTAAGCGGTGTAAAACTAGCCTTAGTGCGGTTGATAAAAGGGAACACAGACTATGGCAAATAAAATGCAAGTCTGTGATCAGGCAAGCAAAAAGGGAATATGAGGAGCATATCGCAAAAAACATAAAGACCAACAATAAAACTTTCTTCAAATACATTAGAAGTAGGAAGCCAGCCAGGGAGGCAGTGGGGCTCTTGGATGACCAAGGGGTAAAAGGAGTAGTGAAGGGTGATAGGGAAATTGTTGAGAAGCTGAATGCATTTTTTGCCTCTGTCTTCACTGTGGACGAGGAGAAGTGCTTGCCCACTCCAGAAGCACCGATTTCGGGAGGGGATTTGAAAGACCTGAATCAGATTGCGGTGACAAGAGAGGAAGTCCTCCGACTGATGGACAATTTAAAAACTAATAAATCACCAGGCCTGGATGGCATTCATCCGAGAGTTCTGAAAGAACTCAAATGTGAACTTGTGGATCTCCTGACAAAAATATGTAATCTTTGTTTAAAATCTGCCTCCATTCCTGAGGACTGGAAGGTAGCTAATGTCACTCCCATCTTTAAAAAGGGCTCCAGGGGAGATCCGGGAAATTACAGGCCAGTCAGTCTGACATCGATACCGGGTAAGTTGGTGGAAACTGTTATTAAGGAAAGAATTAGTAGGCACATTGATGAACAAAAACTATTGAGGCAGACTCAGCATGGGTTCTGTAAGGGAAGATCTTGTCTCACTAACCTGTTTGTGTTTTTTGAGGGAGTGAACAAACATGTGGACAAGGGGGACCCAATAGATATTATTTACCTTGACTTCCGGAAAGCTTTTGATACAGTTCCTCATCAAAGGCTCCTAAGTAAGCTCAATGGTCATGGGATAAAAGGACAAGTCCTCTTGTGGATCAAAAACTGGCTTATAAATAGAAAACAGAGAGTGAATATAAATGGGAAACTTTCTCAGTGGAGGGTGGTAAGCAGTGGGGTACCAAAGGGATCAGTACTCAGTCCGATGCTTTTTAACTTGTTTATTAATGATTTGGAATTGGGAGTAAGCAGTGAAGTGGCTAAATTTGCAGATGACACGAAGTTGTTCAGGGTGGTGAAAACCAGGAAGGAATGTGAGGCACTCCAAGGGGATCTGTTGAGGATGGGTGAGTGGGCGTCAACGTGGCAAATAGGGTTCAATGTGGCCAAGTGCAAAGTGATGTACATTGGAGCCAAAAATCCTAAATATAAATACACGTTGATGGGGTCTGAACTGGCAGAGACGGACCAAGAGAGAGATCTTGGAGTCATAGTGGATAACTCGATGAAAATGTCTAGACAGTGTGTAGCTGCAATAAAGAAGGCCAACGCTATGCTGGGGATTATTAGGAAAGGAATTGAAAACAAATCAGCCAGTATCATCATGCCCCTGTATAAATCATTGGTGCGACCTCATTTGGAATACTGTGTACAGTTCTGGTCACCACATCTCAAAAAGGATATTATAGCATTGGAAAAAGTGCAAAGAAGGGCAACTAGAATGATAAAAGGGTTAGAACACCTTCCCTATGAAGAAAGGTTAAAATGCTTGGGGCTCTTTAGCTTGGAGAAACGACGGCTGAGGGGTGACATGATCGAGGTTTATAAGATTATGCATGGGATTGAGCAGGTTGAGAAAGAAGTACTTTTCTCCCTTTCTCACAATACAAGAACTCGTGGGCACTCCATGAAATTGCTGAGCAGTCGGGTTAGAACAGATAAAAGGAAATACTTCTTCACCCAAAGAGTGATTAACATATGGAATTCACTGCCACAGGAGGTGGTGGCAGCTGCAAGCATGGACAGTTTCAAGAGGGAATTAGATAAACATATGGAGCAGAAGTCCATCAGTGGCTATTAGCCACAGGGTATAGATGGGAACTCTCAGTCTGGGGCAGGTGATGCATTCTATCCTTGGTGCTGGAGGGGGCAGCAGTGGGAGGGCTTCTGGAGCCCTGGCCCCACTGCTGGACCTCCTGATGGCACCTGGTACATTTTGGCCGCTGTGTGACAGAGTGTTGGACTAGATGGGCCATTGACCTGATTCAACATTGGCTTCTCTTATGTTCTTATGTTCTTAACTACTAGGCCTGTTCACAAGTTACAGTGAATGCACATAAAATCTTTGTGCAGGGTATATTTGACTTTCTTTTTAAATGTGTGGAGTAATTTCCATGGTACATTCAACACATGGCATAGCTGAATGTATTATTTAAACTGCACATTTAACCAAGTAGTGGTTCCCAGTTTCATTTGTGAAGTTATCGTGTTGGCTCTTATAAACAGATTTGTGCTCATACATGCAGAATGCATGTGTGTTCACTGTAACATGTGAGCAGGGCTACTGAATCATACCATTGCTCTATCAAAGCTAGTATCATCTACTCTGACTAGCAGCAGACCTCCAGGGTCTTGGATAGAAGTCATTCACATATAGGGATGCCAGGATGGGAGATGAGAGGGGCAATGTGGGGAAGTGGCAGCAACAGTATGAGTCACTTCAGGTGAAAATCCAAACCAGTTTCTCACAAGCAGCTGCACAGTCCTAACTCTTCCCTTCCCTTGGTTGTATTCATCAATTTCCCACTACTTGCTTCGTGGCTGCATTTTAACCCTCAGCATCCCCTGAATTTCCCCACATTTTTTTTATCTCAAAAAACAAGGATCTAGAAGACACAGGGAAATCAGGGGATACTGCGGGTCAAAATGTGGCCGCGCAGCAAGTAGTGGGAAATTGATGAATACAATCAGGGCAAAGGGAAGAGTGAGGGTGATGCAGCTGCTTGTGGGAAATCAGTCCCAGAATTGACATGCCTCTGTAGAAATCACCAAAAACTATGTTTTTTTCTTTTTTTAAAATTTTATTTATGATTTTTAGAGTATAACAATAAATCAAACATTCCATATGTTACATTGTGTTGCAAGTCTAAGTAACCATAAAGTCATTTATCCAGGTATAAACTTTTGACCATAGAGTTTCCAGTGAGTCCTAGAGAGGACAAACATCAATGACAGGTTTTCACCAAAAGTTGGCCATTATTTTATTTTATTTTTCTCCTGCCACTCCTCTGAGCTGTGACGGAAAGCCTGGGGCAGGGGCAGGGGATCCCTTTGACCCTGGTGGTGGGCTGGCAACCTTGTTCGTATTACCTCCTACCTGAACCTTTTAATGAGGAATGCCAAGGACTGAACCAGGAACCTTCATCCTGCAAAACATATTTTCTGCCACTGAGCCACAGCCTCTCCCCAACAATTGATTGATTGGTTGATCATTTTGATATGATTTCTTTGGCTTTAATCAGACTTTAATCAGAACTTTAATCAGACTTTAATTAGAAAAGTTATTAAGGAGGGCTGGATGGCAAAAGATTAAAGTTCTTACGCTAACAGTTTCACTTCTCTTCCTGTCCTAAATGACTAGATTAAAAAATGTGTTAAAGAAAACTGAAAAGATTTCATGAAAAGATGTGGAACCTTCTTCCAAAAACACTGCTGGTAAAATTGTTTCCCAGTAATATGTTGTGTCATATTTTTTCCAAAATACTATGTGCCTTATACTGTGTCATGCATTTAGAGCAGTGACACTCTGCTGGCACATGGATGTGTGGGTTCCAGTTATATTTTCTTCAGAAACTTCAAATCCTTGAGGCATGCACAAGTATAGAGAGATTTGTTTGAATCTTTTTATATATAATTGGCATCCTCTCTACTCAGCAAAACACATATGCAAACAGCTGTCTGGACTTGTAATGGGAGCTAGGTATTTATTTCTGATCTGTTCCCCATCAAGGAAACTGGGGTTCAACAACCCTGGAAATATCAAGAGTTGTTTAGTCTCCCCCCCATAGGATTGCCAACCTCCAAGTAGTGGCTGGAGATCTCCCGCTATTACAACTGACCTCAGTGTACTTGGAAAAAACAGGCACTTTGGAAGGTGGAGTCTATTGCATTATATTCCATTGAAGTCCATCTCCTCCCCAAATCCTGCCCTCCGCAGGCTCCACCCTCAAAATCCCCAAGTATTTCATGGACAGGGCAACCCTAATTCCCCCTCTCTCTATAAAAAAGAACTAGGTTGTTATCTTTAGTAAACTGAGATAGGTTGAAGCTGGAGAGTAAATAAAGAGAGTCAGTAAGGGTACATGAGTTTGCCATTTTTTAATTTTTAAAAAACTGGCACCCTAAGCAATGGGTGGAGTTAGGTAGAATCAGGTGAGTCATAGATGAGTCAGGGCAGAGCATGACAAGATCTTGTGGGTCATAAGTGAAGCCTGGCAGAAGTAGCTGACTTATAGGTGGTACCAAACAGATTTAGCACTGGAATCTATAGTTCAAAAAAATATTTTACGGGGGGCTCTGAAGCTAAATGGCTTTTCAGACCTCATTATTGGTTACTTACCAAAATGTGGTTTTGCTGGTTGAACAATGTAATAATGGATGGTTGGCAACATTTGTTATAGATTTGAGCTGTTATTCTAGGATGACAACCTCTGAATCAAAACAAGTCCTAAACTAGGTATGCAAAATTGTTTTAAGCTTCTAAATGTAATCATAAGAATCTGTGTATTTCCTTAAATAGTTGTGGGGGATGTATAATTAAGCAGGTTATAGGTTGAGGAGTAAACTGTCAGCTACTTCTTGTCTGAGAAAAAGATTGAAAAGGTCCCAGGGAAGAGGACACACTTGTATTTGTGATGCTGTCTGGATTTAACATTTCATTTTTGTGGTGTTGCTGACTGACTGTGTTGACTTTTCCCCTTTTTTCTAGCTAATAGTGTGAATCCAAAATGAGGGTTTTCTTTATTAAATCAAGTGACTAGGCTGTGAAGGGGACATATTGCATGGATATAACTCAACCTCACTTTCAAAGACATTCATTGCGTTCATAGCAAACCAGTTTAGCAGGGTGTCCAGAGAGACTGGAGACTTATGTACGTGCAGCTGAAACTCTGCCTCAAGAAATTTAATAATTTTAATGGGCCTTCTCACCACTGCATATCTTTGTGAAGATACAGCACATGCTGCTTTTTCAAATTCTCTTTATGTCATTCTGAAAAATCAATGTACTACTTTGATTGCTTGCTAGTCTACATTAATTTTGACTGGGTTTGAATGTGCAAGGTCTAGAGAGAGTTACGGTGCCTAAATGCATAAAAAAGAGGTTATAGGGAGATATAAAATAGAGATTCTGAAAATCTACCTCCAGAGGTTTTTAGAACATTTTTATGTCCTGCTAACTCCTTGCCTAGGCTTTCCAAAGGTTTTGCACTCCTTGCAAAATTATGAGAGTTTGGGGAGGGTGAAGTTTTATCTTCTTATAGTCTAGAGGGTATATGTCACAGGGCACATCCATTTGTTCTATATGGCACAGGTGTGGCAGTCACTGTTGTGTCAGGCTGCTTTGGAAAGGGACACAATAGCCCTTTTGAGATTTCTTAAACTGAGTACACACTGAAAACATAGGGTGCAGGAAGGGTCACCTTCTTTTCCTCCATTGGTAACACTCTTAATCTTTGTAAAAAGAGCCTACACGTGCTTACAAGTTTGTTGTGGGAGCATGACTTTGCAGTGTCCTTCTGGCTGCATGTAGAATTTCCAGAACTTTAGGTACTGTTCAGAAATGAAAAGTGTTCATGGGGTTAGTTATGATCTGCTTCTCCACATTAATTCTACACCATTTAAAAATGTGTGAAATGGCCTACATAATGGATGTTGTACTTTTCTGTAAACATCCATAATGAGATATTAGTGGGCACCAATGCTTCCTCTAAGCTATGGAGTCTTATGAGCAAAAATTCTACTTTGTGAGCTACAGGCATTAAAGTTGTTAGTGAGAGATTTGGTTACTGCATATATTAGTTTGCTTTGGAGCCATCCTCCCAGAGCTAAGACAAAAATGTGTGAGATGGAGGCTAAAAACTGTGTTACCTCACATTAACTCAGAGGGAACATTAGTGGGCACATATGTAACAATAAAATCAGCTCCACGGCCACAGAGATACCTGCAGGTTCCTTTCTATTAAAGAATCCACTCCCAAACCTTCATACCTGAAGTGGTAGCAGCATTGTCAGCTATCTGAGGCTTATCTGCTGAAAGAAGAAAAGAAGAAGCCGGCAACATTTTATTTCTTTAGCTGAAGTTGACATTGTAGTTGGATGAGATATATAGAGATACAACTCAGCTATAGTTGTAACAATGCACACACAAGGTAGCATAAAAATTGCACTGAGAAGCAAATCTCAGACTAATGGCTCAGTTTGTTTGAGATAGATAAGATAGTCCTTTCTTTTCTTTTCTTTTCTTTTGAAAAGCTAAAAGAGAGGCAAACCTCAAACTGGTGCCAGAAGGAGAATTTGTTAAGTCAATAAGGTTTAGGGCTTTCAGTTAGGTTTGCCTGGAATTCTCCTACTATTATAACTACAACAGAGACTACAGATTAGAGAGATCAGTTTCCATAGAGGAAACGGTAGCTTTGGAGAACAGACTGTATGGCATCACATGCCTGCTGAGATACCTCCTTTCCCCTAACTCTGCCGTCCCCAGGTACTTACCCCCAAGTCTCCAGGAATTTCCTAAATTGGCAACCCTACTTCCAGCCTTGCCCAAATAAGCATTCTGGTTGCTCCTTAAGCAGCTATAAACCTGCTCCTTTACAGGGAGTGCACTCCTATCCCTAACAGGAGATATCTCAATTCCTGGGTCAAAAACCTTCCCCCCACCAATAGCACTTCTGTTTTGTCACACTTTAGTGTCAGTCTGTTAGCCTTCATCCATCCCAAACTGCCTCCAAGCATCTGTTCATGGTTTCCACACCTACCCTGGGATTTTCTGGAAGTCTGAATTTCATGTAGATTTTGAAAAGCATGGGAGACAAGACAGAACCTTGAGGGACCCAGATGTCAAGGGGCAGAGCAGCAGTTCCCCTGAATTGCACTCTGAAACCTAACTTTGAGGTAGGACCAAAACAGCTGCATAACAGTGCCTCCCAGTTCCAACATTGAAAGGCAGTCTAGAAGGATACCATGACTGATGCTATCAAAAGCTGTCGAGAAGTCTAGGAGAATTAACAGGGTTTAATGCCCCCTATATGTTTCCTTGTACAGGTTGTCCACCAAGGTGAGCAAGGCCATTTCAGTCCCAAAAGCAAGCTTGAAAACAGATTCAGGAATCCCTGAAGTTGCTCAGCACATTGCTCAAGAATGGTACATTGTTGTTCAACCACCTTGCTGAAGAATGGTACATTTGAGACTAGACAATAGCTATTCAGTCTCCTGGGTCCAGAGACAAAGATGACCACCTCCTCTTTAATGGAATAATTTACTGTCTCCTTGACACAGTCTGCCAGGACTCCCTCCTCACCTCCCAGGCAGATTTAAGTAATCAGGAAGGGCAAAGGTCATACTAGCAAGTAGCAGGCCTGCAACCCAAAGGACTCTGTCCACATCCTCAAACTGAAGAAACTGGAAAGTATCCCATAACAGCTGGACAAATCAACATCCTGGAACCGTCGGACCCTGTTACTGCTAATGTAGAATCCAAGTCCATACGAATGTGGATGATTTTTTTTTGAAAACCATTGAACAAAATTGTCACAGCAGGCCACCACACAGTCCACCCCCTTCTGTGACAATGTGATCTTGAAAACTTTGTCCCCTTTCTGTGTCTTCAATTTGCCTGATTCATATATATTCTAAGGAAAAAAAAGTCAAATTCTTAGAAACACAGCTTGGTCTAACAAAAAGTTGTATGAAATATGCCTCTTTAGGGGTGAGGGTAACAAGTTTATTTGTTTCCAAAGGTCCTTTCTTATGGCAGGATAGATTGTGAAAACTCATTAGATTTATAGCAGAAGAGGTGTAATACTAAAATTCCAAAGTGGGTTTCACCGCTAGAGGCCTTTACAAACCGACATTTACACAAGAGTTATTATGGAGGTATGAAAACCTCCTAGGTAACCAGAATAAACTATTACAGCAAGATAACCTAAATAAATGAGCCTGCATTGTGCGGAGGCGGGGTATAAGTATGATAAATAAATAAATAAATAAATAAAAGACATTAACTTGAATTGCTGGGAAAGAGCGCAACTGGACTCTATATATGTAAAGGATAAATCTACAGGGTTTTGTGATACACCTTCTGAAGTAGATAAAATTTTGTTGTGCTTAAATGGGAAATATATAAAATGTTTTTAGACTCTGCTATTAGATATGAGAATGCAAGATGAGATAGTTAAAGAATCAATGGTTAAGTGGGCACAAAACACAGGTCACAATATACAGTTAGAGCAATGGTCTAAAGTATGGAAGGTAAATATGAAAATTACAAAAGCTACTACATTTAAAGATAATATATATAAAATGTTTTATAGATGGCATATGACACTTGAAAATCTAGCAAAATGGTATCCAAACATGTTGAATGTATGTTGGAAATGTAAGCATAGCGTTGGTTCTTTTTTTCATAGGTGGTGGACATGTAAGGTTGCCAAAAAGTATTAGATTTGGATACACGAGATATTGCAAAAAATACTAGATGCAAGTTTGCCATTTATGCCAGAATTTTTTTTGTTAAATATTGTACCCAGGCCCGTAGCCAGGATTTTTTGGGTTGGGGGGGCATTTAAATTTCTTAGGGGGCACTGGCCAATCAAATTAAAGAAATACCTGTATCCTTCCCCGCATCCGCCACAGCTTGGGGGCCCTGGGCTGGATGGGAAGTCGTGGGGCCTTGCAACTAAGTCAGGGGGCCTAGCCCAAGATGCCCCACTGTAGCTACAGGCCTGATTGTACCACAAAATTATAAGAAAGCAGATGTTTATATGATTATACATGTCGTAACACTAGCTAGGATACTGTATGCTAAGCACTGGGGAAAAGAAGAAAGCCCAACAAAAGAATAAATGATTTATAAACTTTTAGAAGCAGCAGAAATGGACAATTTGACTTTACAATTACAACATAAAAAAAGAAGAAACTTTTGAGAATAATTGGTTGAGAATATATACATGGATAGAAAAGTATCTTGGAACATTGGTATAATACACTCATGCAAGTTAATATTTCAACAAACTTTGGTGCATATGTGTAAGATTTGAGGATAATATGTGAAACTAAACCAGAGACTAGAGTATAAGCTCCAATATGTGTTTATTGTTGTGTATTGTGTTTTATAATATGTTTTCTTTCTTTGTCTTTGTTTGTAATCTTTATTTCTGAAACTAATAAAATTATTAAAACAAATATATTTATAGCAAAATCTGGGGGCTTTCCCTGTGCTCCATTTCCAGTTGTCTGTAGCATCTCCTAATTTAGCTGTAATAAAAATTAATTTCTGTAAACCCGCCAGCATTGGCTCTAGCTGCAGACTGGAAGGAACCCCAGTCTGCATTTCTTACAGTCATGCAATGTTTTACTATTGCTACATACTGCTCTCTAGCAGCTATTTGACTCCTTCCAATATTCTTGGTTTTCTAGATGTCAAAACAAATGTGTTAGCTGTCTTTCATTTGTTTATGCTGGAGTTGCTTGGCAGAAAGCATCCACATCACAGCATGAATTTTCAAAAGGGTTTAATAGGCTGCCTTGTAAACAGATTCAAATATTTGTATTAGTGACATTTATTGTCTGTCACATGGGGTTTCACTCTTTTTGTTTTTGTTCAGTTGCACAGTCGAGTCCGACTTTTCGTGACCCATGAACCACATCACGCCAGGCCCTTCCATCTTCCATTGTGCTCTGGAGCTTGCTTAATTTCATGTTCATTGCCTCGATAACACTGTCTAACCATCTCATCCCTTTCTTCTTTGACCTTCAATCTTTCCCAGCATCAGGGTCTTCTCCAATGAGTGCCCCCTTCTCATTTGGTGGCCAAAGTATTTGAGCTTCAGCTTCAGTATCTGGCCTTCCAGGGAACAGTCTTTTAGGATTTCTTTTAGGATTTATTGATTTGATCTCCTTGCAGTCCAAGGGACTCTCAAGAGTCTTCTCCAGCACCATAATTCAAAAGAATCTATTCTTCGGTGCTCGACTTTCCTTATGGTCCAACTCTCGCAGCCATACATTACTACTGGGAATACCATTGCTTTGACCATGTGGACTTTTGTTGGCAGGGTGATGTCTCTACTTTTTATTGTGCTGTCTAGGTTTGCCATCACTTTCCTCCCAAGGAGCAGGTGTCTTTTAATTTCATGGCTGCAGTCACCATGTGCAGTGATCTTGGATCCCAGGAACGTGAAGTCTGCTTCCATGACTTCCCCTTCTATTTGCCAAGGAGTGATGGGGCCGAATGCCATGATCTTCATTTTTTTGATGTTGAGTTTCAAGCCAACCTTTGCGCTCTCCTTTTTTACCCTCAGCAAGAAGTTCTTTAAGTCCTCTTCACTTTCTGCCATTAGAGTGATATCGTCTGCATATCTGAGGTTGTTGATGTTTTTCCCAGCAATCTTAATTCCAGTTTTTGAATCATCCAGACTGGAATTTCGCATGATGTACTCTGCATATAAATTAAATAAGCAAGGGGACAATATACATCCTTGTCATATTCCTTTTCCTATGCTAAACCAATCAGATGTTCCATATCCTGTTCTAACTGTCGCTTCTTGACCCTTATACAGGTTTCTTAAGAAACATGTGAGATGGTCTGGTACTCCTATCTCTTTACAGACTTGCCATAGTTTGTTATGATCCACAGAATCAAAGGCTTTAGTGAATGTTGACCATTTAATCTCTAGTTCCTCTACCTCTTCGAAACCCAGCTTGTACTCCTGGCAGTTCTCTATCCACGTACTGCTGAAGCCTAGCTTGTAGGATCTTTAGAATGAACTTGCTAGCATGTGAAATGAGTGCAATTGTGCGACAGTTTGAATATTTCTTGGCATTGCCCTTCTTTGGGATTGGAATGTATACTGACCTTTTCCAATCTTGTGGCCACTGCTGTGTTTTCCAAATTTGCTGGCAAATTGAATGCAGCACTTTAATAGCATCATCTTTTAAGACTTTGAATAGCTCAGCTGGGATACCATCACCTCCACTAGCTTTGCTGTTAGTAATGCTTTCTAAGGCCCATTTAACTTCACTTTCCAGGATGTCTGGCTCGAGGTCAGTGATTATACCATCATGGTTGTCAAGGACATTGAGCTCCTTCTTGTATAGTTTTTGGCCCAGGACAGACTGGCAATTTGCCCCGGTATCGAGTTGCGGCAAAAAACCCCCGGAGTAAACGATACCGGGTTTTCCCGTCCACACAGCGGGGGCCTCTGCCGGAAGATACTGGATGGAGGCGCACGGGAGCGTTCAGACTGCCGCGCCGGAGGTGCGCTATATTCGCTGTTTCCCCATTATTTCGGCTGTGGGCGTATGTGCACATGAGCACTTGAGCGCTCATGCGCTCATGCGCATAAGCGCATTTTGCCGATTTTTTTTTTTGCCCTGCAACGCCAGCACCGCATTGGGCAGTGGAGCGGAGCGCAGCCAATCACACCGCTGCTGCCTCATGCCCAATGCGGGTTGCTCCCGGCTTTTCGGCTGCGTGTTCAGACTCCCCGGAAGCGGAGAAACGCGCGACAAACGCAGGCTTTCAAGATTTGCGTCGGCTTTTATCAGGTGTTTTTTTAATCCGGCAGTGAAGCGCGAGAGCACCGGTAGGCTACGGGTGGGGGACGCCAGGCAGATGTGCCTGTGTGAACATTCCATTTAATCCGATATTGAGTCGTTGTCAGCCCGGGTCCCATCCCGCGGCAAATTGCCAGTCTGTCCTCGGCCTTTCTCTGTATTCTTGCCATCTTTTCCTAATCTCTTCTGTTTCTGTTAGGTCCCTTCTATTTTTGTCCTTTATCATGGCCAGCTTTGCATGGAACGATCCCTTGATTTCTCCAATTTTCTTGAAGAGATCTCTAGTCCTTCCCATTCTATTGTTTTCCTCTATTATTTTGCATTGTTCCTTCAGGAAAGCCTCCTTATCTCTCCTTGCTGTTCTCTGGAAATCTGCATTCAGTTGGGTAAATCTTTTCACCTTTACCTTTTGCTTTTCTTCTTTCTTCTGCTATTTGTAAAGCTTCATCAGATAGCCACTTTGCTTTCTTGCATTTCTTTTTCTTTGGGATAGTGGTGATTGCAGCCTCCTGTACAATGTCACAAACCTCTGTCCATAGTTCTTCAGGCGCTCTGTCTATCAAATCTAGTCCCTTAAACCTATTCTTCACCTCCACATCAGGGATCTGATCTAGGTCAAATCTGAACGGCCTTGTGGTTTTCTCAACTTTCTTCAGTTTAAGTCTGAATTTTGCAATGAGTAGCTCATGATCTGAGCCATGGTCAGCTCCAGGTCTTGTTTTGACTGCAAATTATATAGTCATTCTGATTTCGGTGTTGCCCATCTGGTGTAGAGTTGCCTCTTAGGTTGTTGGAAGAGGGTGTTCACTATGACCAGTGTGTTCTCTTGACAAAACTCTGTTAGCCTTTGCCTTGCTTCATTTTGTTCTCCAAGGCCAAACTTGTCCATTATCCCTGTTACCTTTTGACTTCCTACTTTAACATTCCAGTCTCCTATGATGAGGAGGACATCTTTTTTTGGTGTTAGTTCTAGGAGGTGTTGTAGGTCTTCATAGAACCAGTCCACTTCAGCCTCTTCTGCATCAGTGGTTGGAGCATAGACTTGAATTACTGTGATGCTGAATGGTTTGCCTTGGATTTGGATCGAGATAATTCTGTCGTTTTTGAGATTGTATCCCATTACTGCCTTTCACACTCTCTTGTTGACTATAAAGGCCACACCATTTTTCCTATGGGATTCTTGGCCACAGTAGTAGATATAATGGTCTTCTGAGTTAAATTTGCCCATTCCTGTTCACTTTAGTTCACTGAGACCCAAGATGTCGATGTTCAGTCTTTCCATCTCATTTCTGACCACGTCAAGCTTACCTTGATTCATAGATCTTACATTCCAGGTTCCTATGCAGTCTTGTTCTTTGCAGCATTGGACTTTCCTTTCACCATCAGACACATCCACAACTGAGCATCCTTTTGGCTTTGGCCCAGCTGCTTCACTCTTTCTATGGTTACTTGTACTTGCCCTCTGCTCTTCCCCAGTAGCATATTGGACATCTTCCGACCTTAGGGGCACATCTTCCGGTGTCATATCTTGTAGCCTTTTGTTACTGTCCATGGGGTTTTCTTGGCAAAGGTACTGGAATGGGTTGCCATTTCCTTCTCCAGTGGCTCACACTTGGTCTGAGTTCTCTGCTGTGGCCTGTCCATCCTGGGTGGCCCTCCATGGCATAGCCCACAGCCTCACTGAACCATGCAAGCCCCATCACCATGTCAAAGCATGGGAATAAAGTTCATGAAGATAAATAGATTATCCATTTCCTCTAGCAAATATTAAGGGATGTGGCAACCAAAAGAGTAGGTGACAGGCAGTTTCAGTGATAAGATTCTGCTGAACTGTTGTGATGATTTTAGGCACAAATATATTCATTTGAACTTATGCAATTAATAACAGAAAGAAGGAAGCCACTTTTGAAATACTGCAGCTGCCTTCAGTGGCACTGGGAACAGCCATTTTACATTACACAACTACAGACTGGTATTCAGAATTTGCTAATGAACTAATGATCCTTCCCATGATCTTGACAAAATTCAGTGAATGCAAAAGGAGAGAAAAAGGTCTTTTTTTTAGTTCTGGGTGTGTTTGTTGCTGAGGAAGGGAGTGGAATCTGACCCCACTGAGCTCTGAGAAGGAGCAGGATATACAGCTGCTAGAGGGGTGAGTGTTTTTTACTTGTTCAGCTGATGTGATTTAGCTGAGAGGATACTGTGTTTGGGAGTGTGTGGGTGAGTTGTTGCAGAGTCCTGGCTGCTTAAGATAGGGTGTGAAAGGGTCATTGTTTGACTGTAATTGAGTGCCTGGGTGAATTTGAATAGCTGCTGGCCACATCCTCTGCTGGGAGAAGCTTCTATTTAAGGCAGCAACTTGCCAGAGACACAAGCCTGTGGCTCTTAGACTAGGGACTCTGTAATAAGCCCAGGAAGAGCCAGAAAGCCAGGGCCCTAGTCTCCTTGGGTCCCCAGTAAGGTAAGTAGACTTCTACAAGGAGAACCACATAAATGCAAGGAGAACCACATAAATACAAGGGGCTGAGCTCTGAGAAGGAGCAAGGTGTTAGAGCTGCTAAAAGGGTGAGTGTTTTTTTTCCTTTACTTTCAGCTGAGGTGCTTTAGCTGAGAAGGTACTGTGTGGGGGACTGTATTTGAGAGTGTGTGGGTGAGTTCTTGCAGACTCCAGGCTGCTGGAGTTAGGGTGTGAAAGGGTCATTGTTTGCCTGTAATTGAGTGCCTGACTCTGTAAGATGCCCAGGAAGAGCCAGAAAGCCAGGGACCTAGGCTTCTTGGGTTTCCCAGTAAGGTAAGTAAACTTCTACAACAGTAACCATATAGATACAAAGGGTTTTAAAAGGGGGTTATATAAAAGTATTTGTTTAAAAACAATTATGAAGCCAGAATGCCAGCAGGGGGTTGGGGGCTATCCAGTGTTTTGCATGGAGTGTCACATGTATGACTATCTGCCCACTGGTCAGAAGTCTTGGGTGTGTGCTCGGTGCAAGGAGCTCCTGGTTCTCAGGGAATGAGTTTGCTCCCTTGAGGCCAAGGTGGCTGACCTGGAGAAGCAGAGACAGTCAGTTAGGTGCATGGAGAAGACTCTCGGGGACTTGTTAGATATGTCCCACTCTGGGTCTGGCAGCCCAGCTGCTGCCAGGGAGCATGAGGGTCAAGGGGAAACAGGGTACCGTGCTGTGGATAAGGGGAATGTGCCCTCAGAAGGGACCTCTTCTTCAGCTGGTGAACGGGTATCCTTTCATACCAAGGAACCGTCCCTGGGAAGGGTGGGATGGGGGCTCTTGGTAGTTGGTGATTCGATCCTTAGGCAGGTAGACAGCTGGGTGGCGAACCCTCGTACTGACCATATGGTGACTTGTCTGCCTGGTGCGAAGGTAGTGGACATTACACATGTTTTAGATAGGCTGGTAGATAGTGCTGGGAAAGAGCCAGTGGTCGTGATGGACATCGGCATCAACGATGTGTGGAAATGCAGTCGTGAGGTCCTGGAGGAGAAATTTAGGCTGCTGGGCAGGAAACTCAAGGCCAGGACCTCCAAGGTAGCCTTCTCAGAAGTGCTACCTGTTCAGTGGGGTTCAGTGTGGCCAAGTGCAAAGTGATGCACATTGGAGCCAAAAATCCTAGATATAAATACAGATTGATGGGGTCTGAACTGGCAGAGACTGACCAAGAGAGAGATCTTGGAGTCATAGTAGGTAACTCAGTGAAAATGTCTAGACAGTGTGTAACTGCAATAAAGAAGGCCAACGCTATGCTGGGGATTATTAGGAAGGGAATTGAAAACAAATCAGCCCATATCATAATGCCCCTGTATAAATCATTGGTGCAACCTCATTTGGAATACTGTGTCCAGTTCTGGTTGCCACATCTCAAAAAGGATATTATAGCATTGGAAAAAGTGCAGAGAAGGGCAACTGGAATGATAAAAGGGGTGGAACACATTCCCTATGAAGAAAGGTTAGAGTCTACACACTTAACCACTATACCAAACTGGCTCCTGTAACCTGTAACACGAATGCATAGACATTACCTCAGTGAATTACAATAGTTGGTGAATAGGTTGGAAAAGTCTAACAAGCTGCTCTGCTTTATGAATTATTTTATTGAAAATTAAGAGAAAATTAAAAACCCAGAACTAGCCCAGATTTTAAAGTTCTGCAACAACAGAAAAAAAAGTAGTGAGACCAACATTATAAAACAACAGAATGAAGCAATGGATGGAGTGAACCAAGAAGCTCTTAGTAGGTACATATGGGACTGAATTTCAATTATCGGTTTGCCATTTATTTTCAAATGTATATGTTCGTATTTGTCACAGTCCTGAAAATTCAGTCAGAAATCTAATTTATGCAATATGAATGGCAGCCTGCTAAATGGAGTTAGATCAAACACAAAACATTTTGATATGTGAGAAACAAAGAGGAATATTAAACTTTTCCATTAACAATTATTTGAACATTCCTCATGGGGAACTTCAGGTCCTTGTGGTCTTTGAAAGAACTGGGGTGTAAGTAGGTGTTAGCATGTCTGTTCCAAAGGGTTGTATGGAGTATTGGCTGTCTGTTCTCGTAATTACTTTATCTATTACCTCAAGCATTCTCTATTAGCATCAATTCTGTGGTTTTAAAAGCCTTCTGTTGTAAGGCTGTTTTTCCTAAAATATTTGAGATTTTTGTCATCAAGATCCAGGTGTTACTCGTATTGTGTTGCCTTTGGCCAACTTTTATACTGTATGCTACTTGTGTTATCAGGTATTGACACTCATGGGTTTAGATTTACATACCTACACAGAAAAATCTATGGGATGCCCATGTGGCTCTCATTTAAGCAATTTTACATGTGCTATTTCTGATCTCAACAATGCAGATATAAAGACTACTCTAGCCTCTGTAAGCATGTGGGGAAAATATTGTGGTCATAGGGCACTGTCAGATAGTATTTAATTGACATGTTTCTGGTGGCACAGTTGCAGACATGATAAACAGTTTCCTGAACAGGACCTTTAACTACATAATGAAGAAAAAGTGATGATGTCAGGCCTTTCTCTTGCCACTTCCCATAGAGATGAAACCACAAAGTGTTCTGCCAGCTCAGAACTAAGTTACAATGAACTGTCTGTATATGAAACTGACCTTTCCCAGAAGATCAGTTCTCTCTTCAGGTTGTTTTTGGGTTATTGCATGAGGTACTTCTCCAAAATTAGCTGGTTTTAGAGAGCAGTGCTAAGTAGGTCCACTCAAACGTAAGTCTCATATTATTCAGTGAGTCTTACTATCAGGAAAATATTTGTGGGATTGCAGTCTCAAAGTCAGTAAAAGTAATGCTATAAATCTTCAGTTCTGGTTTGTTTATGGGCCCAATCAAAGATCTGGTTTTAATGTTTAAAGTTCTAAATGTTTTGGATACCTGAAGAACTGCCTGCTTCAGATTGATGATTCAAGATCATTTGACAAGGACCTGTTCTGTGTGCCGACTTCTTCTGAAGTTTGTTAGGTAGTTACACAACAAAAAGCCTTCTTGGTACAAGGACCAGAATGCCTTTCCAACGAGATACATCTGGCTCCATCCCCACTTAAAAAAATAAAAAATTAAAAGCTTCTAAACCACTTATTCCCCTGAAGGAATTCAAGGTGCTTTATAAGGCTCTCAGATCTAACAATATATATCCATAAACATCATAGAAGAAAAGTACAACTGTAACCAATGGAAATCCATTTCTGTCAGGTTAACAAATAATTTTGTTTAGGTATTGAAAGGCTTGTGTAACAATACTGCCTTAAAATTCATTCTCTATTTCATGAGAGTTGGGGCAAATTGAACTGCCTGTGTACACTATTTCAAGTGTCAGAGCTGCGAGTGACTGTAAATATCTGAGGTTGGACAATGACAGTCTGAACCATTTGTATAGGAGGAAGGACCAGAAGGTCCCATGGCAGGAATGTGAAAATTATTATTGTGAAGATAAAATGTGTGCTGAATGGTAACCATTGGTGTTACTTCAGACTCTTTGAGCAAAGCATGAGATAAAATGTGACTGGGCTTTTCCATGGGCTTTTAGTTTAAGCTTACTGTGAGTAGGATGTTGGATTGTTTTGCTGGTTCTGGCCTGTACTACTTGTTGGTGTGTGTTATGGGGATGAAGGCTGGTTCTTTGATGGTGTGACTGTGATGTGTTTATTATTCCTGTTTGTGGGGTTTTCAGTTTGTTGTAGAGATGCTATAGAATTTTGCGTCAACTTTAATTCTTTATTCGGCCAATGACCAGTACAAGTGAAGAATAAAAGCTTTACAATAATGTCATTAGAAAGTAAAATTGGTCCAATCTATTGGCAATAATTAGTTAAAATCTGTACATAAAATATCTCTACGAGTTCTACAGGCTCCTGAAATTTTTTTTGGGCACAACTAATGGTAACCTGTTGATTAGCACCCATTAAAAGTTTCTTTACACTATAAACATTGGAACATCCAGGAAAATTTATAAGTAGAGGGGAAATTATATTAGAACGAGCTTCCTGATAGAAGCGACAGTGGAATAATACATGCTTGACTGACTCCACCTCTTCAGTGCCACACAGACTTTCCTTTCCTTCATGGGAGTCTTTTTATATCTTCCCTTTAAAACTGCAGAGGGGAGGACTTGCCATCTCACCAGAGTAAAAGCTCTCTGTTGACTGGGTATCTCCAGGACAGAGAGATAAGGCACCAGGGCGACAACATATTTAAGCTTCTCTGGTATCAGGAAATTTGGAAAATTGTTAATGCCTCTTTGTCGCTCTACATCAAACCACCTTTGTTTGATCATTGATTTTGCTTGATCAAAACCCATTTGCAGGATGAATTCAGGAAAGAAGCCCAAATTCTGCAGTTTAAGATGAATGGCCTTCTCCGAAGAGGATTGAAAGCAGTCTTGCAGGACTAATACTATTAAACCCCGTGAGTTATGTGATAATCTTAACCAATAGTTAATGGAGGCAAAGCTTACCCTAGCCTCTACCTTAATAATGCCCGACTCAAGACATAAGCTGGCATTGGACACACAGCTTGGCACCTGCAATAAAGCTTTCAGCAATCTTGATTGAATTTTTTTCTAATGTGGCAATGTAGGAGGAGGGGGGTCCAAGAGTTGTCTCATACATTAATTGTGGCAATGTTTTTGCCTGAAATAACCAGAGGTCTGCTGGTACATACATGCCTCCCTTAGAGCGTGCAAATTTAAGAATGGCCTGTGCAGATTTTTGTCCAGTTGCTACAGGATATTCATGGTGAGTAGTTCTACTCCCTGTGGAGTGAATCATCACCCCTAAGTATTTGAAATAAGGTACTTGTTCCAGCTTATGGCCATTGATGTTCCAAGACCACCTTTTCTGACCTTTGCCAAATGCAAAGATTTTAGTTTTTTGATAGTTAATCTCTAATAGGGACTCGTTGCAATAACAACTGAACACCTTAAGTGCTCTTTTCAAGCCCACTGGGGTTCTGGACAGTACAACTGTATCATCAGTGAAAAGCAAAGCCGGGATTTTCCAATTGGCTAAAGCAGGGGAGTGGGTATCAATGAAGCTTATGCGCTGACCAGATTATTAATGTATAAATTAAACAGCACTGGTGCTCGGACACACCCCTGTTTTACTCCTTTAGCTGTATTTACCAGGTTGGAAAGGTACCCAGCCTTATCACATCTAACTCTAAGAGATGTATTTGTATAGAGGGTTTGTATTAAATATAAAAGTTTAAGATCTGTGTTCATAGCTTTCAATTTTCCTCATAATAAGCCCCTAAATATGGTATTGAAAGCAGATTTCAAGTCAAGGAAAGCAGCATATAACGAGGCTGAACTACTAGACACATATTTCTCTATTAGATGTTGCATAGTTATATAATGACCCAGCATAGATCCTCCCTCCCTGAAGCCCGCCTGTTCCAAAACTTTAATTCAATTTAAAAGTTAAATTTTCTTTTAGGGTTTCTTCTTTAGGGTTTTATTTTTGGGTTTTAGGACAAAACTGTGGTTATCTATCTTTCTGTTTATATTAATGAAAATCAGTAGAAATATTTTAGTTAAAATAGAGCCCAGTTTTGTATTAGTCACATGAAAAAAATGGCATATAGTACATATAATATAAACATAACATAAAAGAAATAAAATGTGCAATTTTCCTTAAAAAAACAGGTGATGCTTCCTGAACATGGATAAAAATTAAAAGAAAAATACTTATTCTCAGAACTCTACTCATTGTTTGTGATCTTTAGATTTTGCTGCCTTTAGACTGCATTTTGTTATTTTAGTTATTACTGCAGGGTACTTTGAGTTTTTCAGTCTGAAAAGTAGGATATAATATGAGTATTTTAGTAAATAAAGCAAAAATAAATACATTTGGACAAACTAAGCTTCATGTGGCCAACACTATTGGGGGC
The DNA here is from genome assembly GCA_029375565.1 of Gekko gecko. NCBI lineage: Eukaryota > Metazoa > Chordata > Lepidosauria > Squamata > Gekkonidae > Gekko > Gekko gecko. Next base: position 90,684,100 of record JAPDNY010000006.1, read on the forward strand.
TGCAGAAAATTCAGTTTTCTTCCTGAAGAGTGGTTCAGTTAAAAAAAAGCCGCATTTATTTATTTATTTATTTCATACCCTGCCTTTCGCCCCAGTGGGGACCAAACATGGTTTGCACTAACTGTGAGGTAGGTTAGGTTGACAGTGTGTAGTTGGTGCAAGATCACACAGCACGCTTCCGTAGCACAGTGGGGATTCAAACCTGGATCCTAGTCTAAGACTCTATCCGCTGCATCACAGTAATATATTTTGAACATATAAATTGGGATTTGACCCTTTAGTTCTCAAGATCCTCACCATGAGGATTTGTGGTTGTTTCCTGGCTGCCTGGATAGCCATCTGGGTTGCAGTAGGTAACATTGGAACAAAGCTGCAACCAGTGTGAGCTACTCTAGGTTATTAGAGGTCACAGTTTGTGGCTTATCCTCATTTAAGGATCAAACTTGTAGTTCTTTTTCAGTAGACTTTTCAAATAGCTTCACTAGTGCTCTTCCACTTGGTGTTGATATGGAACTCACCCAAAGGCCTGCCTTCTACCTTGTAAAGGGCATGTTATACAGAAATTTCTTCAAGGTTCTCCGAGTGTTACAGGTTTCCAAAAACCAGTGTGTTTATTTCTGTGTTTCCATCTGAAATTGGTTTGACAGCCTGGTGTTTTTCTAGCTGGCTTTGTGAAATCTCAAGCCTGCCATTGTGCTTGCTGGGGTTGTGCTGAAAGAATGAAAGCCTGTTTCCCTTAAAATTCCATATACTGTGTTGCCTAGGCTTTTCATGTTCATAAACAAAATAGTCCTTTTTTTACACAGCATTGGTTTCTGTAATTTTTTTTGATGCAGAAAACTTACTGTTTGTGTGGCTGAGTTAAGCTTGATTTTCTGCAGGTTCACAGTAAACTGAAGACCATACATAGATTAATGTAAACTAAAGAATGTTAACATTTCATTGAGAAAGCTGAGGCAATTTAGGAGTGATCAGTGCAAAATCTGTTAGATTTTTTTTTTTTTTGGTTTATAATTCCAGTTGGAGTTTTTGAATGCTTCAGATGGCAGCTCATAGTCATTAAATGACCATGAGCCGCCGTTTTCAAATGCCAAATAATGTAACTGCTATGTTTCCTATTTAATTCCTGAATGGTAGTAAATTATGAACAATCAGCATCCTCATTGTTATAGCTAGTTCCATGCTATAAATATATTAGTTGAAATAATTATACCAATGACTAGTCATTTCTAGGGTAAATAATTCTCATGAATCATGAAAGCATTCCTCTTTTCTCACCAAGGTCCACAGGAGTCTTAATAGTAAAGTTAATATATTTCTTGGAAAACTAGAGCAATTGAATCTTAAATATTATTTATAGCACCATCCTGTATTTATTTACTGGATGTAAACCATACTGAATTCAGTGGAATTAATATTTAATATGGTGTTAATGATTACAACCTTTTGGAACCGTATAAAATAGGTAATTAATCACACAGCAGAAGTGGATCTCTAGGTTATATGATCAAGGCACGGAAATAAGTAAGACATGAGCATAAAAGTGAAATGACATTTGGTTGTCTTATTACTATGTCTTTATTAAAACACTTATTTAAAAAAACCACAAAAATGGAACAGTGTGAATTAGATTGCACCGCACAAGAGAGATCTGAAAATGTACCATTTTCTTTTACTTTACTATTACACCTTTGGATGCAGTGAAAATCTATAATAACATTCTAATTAATTATTGTCCCAGTACCCAAATGAAGACTCAAGAAAACAATGTGCATTTAACTAGTGTATTTAAATTTATTCAAATCTTCTGATCTGCATCATTGATGAATTATGCTAATATTTGAGGTTGGGTTGTGCTAGGCAGTCTGTCTATGGCTCCCATTGTTCTGGCAAACCACCCTGGCTCCAAACTTGGCCAGCAGCTACTGCCGGCCTTGTTTGCCTGCACATAGAGTGCTGAGAGGTTCCCAGCTCCCTACCACTAAGCTACTACTAGATTTGGGAAGACGCTGCCCAGCACCAAAGGTGTTCCTTTCCAAGCCCCATCCTATCATCCAGCAAATGATGACCTGTTCAAGACATAGCCTTCATCATACCTGATGTCTCGGGTTATTCACCACTTATCCCTACCTAAATGAGCAACCTGACCTATTCCTGCTAAATTAGTTATGATCTAAACCAGAGTTGTCGAACTCATTTGTTACGAGGGCTAGATCTGACATAAATGTTACTTTGTTGTGCTGGCCAAGTGTGCCATAAAATAAAGCAGGAAGCATCACAGAGTCAGTTGCTCTTGGGCCATATTGGAGGCTTGCAGGGGCTGGGGCTGGCTCACGGGCCGTATATTTATGTCACAGCTCCTGTGGAGCCCGAGCCCTTGATGCCCGCGGAAGAGCTAAGTGCTGACAGGGATGAGCTCTCCACACCAGGAACCCCCGCACCTGACAACGTGGCAAGCTCCGAGGCTGGCCCAGCAACAGCTGGGGCAGATCGCTGCTCGAGTGACATGCCCCCTGATTCGCCACCACCAGTGTCTCATTTATGAGAGCAGCGCCAGTGGGATTTGGCAGCCTGGTGGCGTGAAGCACACCTGCGCACCCGGCGCTCATGGAGCCCTGAATATTAGCGGGAGCCAGGATGTGTTTGAGGCATGTTAATTACTGGCTGCTCGGATTCTTTTTTAGCCCCTGCTGGCATGACAGCAAACTCGTGCCAGCATCTAGTCACATCCGCAAAGCTCTGCACCACACCATTCTGGTTCCTGATGCCTCATTCTTGGTTTGATCTTTCCGGCTCCTCGACCTTGGCTCGTCTTGACCTCACTACTTTGCACCTCTCACCCTCAGACTCCCGACCTTCGGCTCTTGGACTCTTGACTCACGGCTCTTGTACACTTGACCCTTGACTCTCGGACCTCCTGACCATGCTAATGGTTGGTGATTTGGACTTGGCTCCCCGGTTTTCTTGGCTTGCTTGGCTTCGGACTCTGAACTGTCTTTTGACCACCCTGCTCATCTTACCCCTTGAACTTAGTTATTTGGTCCCAGCCGGCTCTGACCTCGGACTGTGTCTCTTGGCCACCCCGCTCATCTTACCCCTTGGACTTGGTTATTTGGTCTTGGCCGGCTCTGACCTCAGACTGTGCTCTGACCACCCCACGCTTGCCAGCACCCCAAACACATGCTCATCCCCCACCATGGATGAAGCAGGTGGAGAGGCATTTCAGCTGGCAGATTTGGCTACTCAGCTGCAACAACTTACGCAGGTAGTTAGCCACTTGCACATGCAGCAGCAAGCTACCACTGCCGCCATTCCACCACCCCACTGTCCTGTAAACCCTCACAAGAAATTCAGTGGGAATGTGGAGGAGTTTCCAGCCTTTCTTGCCCAGTGCAAGCTGTACATTGAGTTGAAAGACCATGACTTCCCAAATGACAAGACAAAGGTTTGCTTTATCGTCAGTCTGTTGAAGGGGCAAGCAGCGAAATGGGCAATGCCCCTCCTGGTCTCCTCATCCCCACTCCTGTCAGACTACCCCGGGTTCCTGGCCCATTTCTCCACCGCGTATGCAACCCCCCAGCAAGCCACCACAGCTAACCGCAAAATCTGTGCCTTGAAACAAGGTAAATTGTCAGTCACCCACTATTCCACAGAGCTCCAGCTGTTGGCCCAAGACCTGAGTTGGAATGAATCCACCCTCATGGATCAATACGTGGAGGGCTTGGTGGATGAGATCCTTGACGAACTGGCCCGTATCAACCGGTCAATCCACCCCACAGGCCTTAATCACCCTGTGCCTTCACATCAACGGCTGTCTCGAGAGTCAATACCAGCACCGAGGCCGCACCCATGGCTCCCCCAGCACCCACCAGTCTGCCTCGTGGTTGAGCCCAGCCAACCACAGCAGCCCAGGAAATGATGGTGAGCCCATGTAAGTCAAGTTGGTACGCTCACACCTCACCCCCGAAGAGAAAAGCCATCGCCGCACCCAGAATTTGTGTCTCTACTGTGGCGGGGCTGGGCACTACTCTCTCGGGTACCCCGCAAAACAGGTGCAACCCTGAGGCACCACCCCAGCCGCTGCCAGTAAAAGACCAGCCCCACACCTAAATGGACCCACTGGCGTGGGGCAATTAGCTGGGTCCTCCGAACTTCCGTCTCCCGATCCTGGCCCTTTTTTGGTCCCCATCAAGCTACAGTTACCAGACAAAGGCTGGTCATGTATCCATGTGATGCTTGACCCTGGAGCCACCTGTTGTTTCTAGGATGCCACCTTCATAAAGCAGCACCATATCCCGGTCCAGGAAAAACCGACCCCAGCTCTGGTGAAAGCAATTGATGTCGGACCCTGGCCATATAGGGTTTTAAAGGTAAGAACCAGCATTCTGAAACGAATCTGGTACGCTATTGGCAGCCAGTGCAGCACTTTCAGTACAGACCGGATGTGCTCTCACCTGGAGAGGCCCATCAACAGTCTGGCCACCGCGTTCTGCACTAGCTGCAGCTTCCAGATTTGCGACAAAGGCAGCCCCATGTAGAGAGCCCCATGCATGGATCACTGTGGCCAGGTCCTCGCGGGCGAGGAAGGGAACCAACTGCCGGGCCAGCCGAAGATGATAAAAGGCCGACTTGGCAGTGGCTGCTACCTGGGCCTCCATCATTAGAGAGGAGTCCAGGAGCATTCCCAAGCTCCTAACCTCCTACACCGGTACCAAAAGCGCCCCGTCGAAGGTCAGGAGAGGGAACCCCAACCCCGAACTGACTCAACTCAAGCCCAGGACCTCTGTCTTGGCTGGGTTTAGCTTCAGCCGACTCAGCCTGAGCCAGCCAGCCACAGCCTACAATTACTCCCTTTGGAGCCAACTATGGATACCACTCTTGCTTTTTCCCCAATGTCCTGACACCCACCAACATCCCCACCACAGAAGCACACCTGCAAGAGCTGCAGGCCCTTTAAGCGGTACTCTGGGAGCAGCTCCAGCAAGCCAAGGAGGCCTACAAGCTGGCAGCTGACCAGAAACGACAGGAGAATCCGCCTCTACATGTTGGGGATCGAGTGTGGCTTTCTATCCGATACCTGCACCGTCCAGGCCGATCCCAGAAGTGGATGCCCGGTTCATCGGCCTCTATGAAATCCTTGAACAACTCAATCCCATTTCCTTCCGCCTGCAACTACCAGATCACCTCCACATCCACCCTGTCTTCCACCACTCCTTGTCGACTCCCCCAGTCCAGATTGCCCAACATCACCAGCACCTCCACCACCTGTCCTTGTCGATAATGAAGAGGAGTACGAGATCCGCCAGATCCTAGACTCCCATCTCCACAGGAGTTCCTTACAATATCTCGTAAACTGGGAAGGTTACGGCCCTGATGACTGCTCCTGGGAACCAGTGGACCACCTCCACACTCCTGTCCTCAACAGTACCATGATGTGTACCCCGAGAAACCTGGCCCATCAGTAGGGAGGCCCCTGTGGGAGGAATAGTATCATGGCTCCTGCTGAGCCTGAGCTCTTAGCGTCTGTGGAAGAGCTACATGCCAACAGAGATGAACTCTCCACACCAGGAACCCCCGCACCTGACAATGCGGCAAGCTCCAAGGCAGATTGCTGCTCGAGTGACATGCCCCCTGACTTGCTGCCACCAGTGTCTCATTTATGAGAGCAGCACCGGTGGGACTTGGCAGCCCGGCAGCATGAAGCACACCTGTGCACCCGGTGCTCATGGAGCCCTGAGTATTAACAGGAGCTGGGATGTGTTTGAGGTGTGCTATTTACTGGCCGCTCGGATTCCTTTTTAGCCCCTGCTGGCACCACAGCAAACTCGTGCCAGCAACTAGTTGCATCCACGAAGCTCTGCGCCGCACCACTCTGGTTCCTGATGCCTCGTTCTTGGTTTGATCCTTCCAGCTCCTCGACCTCGGCTTGTCTTGACCTCACTACTCTGCACCTCGCACCCTCGGACTCCCGACCTTCAGCTCTTGGACTCTTGACTCACCGCTCTCGTACTCTTGACCCTCGATTCTCAGACCTCCTGACCATGCTAACGGTTGGTGATTTGGACTTGGCTTCCCGGTTCTCTTGGCTTGCTCGCCTTCTAACTCTGAACTGTCTCTTGACCACTCCACTTGTCTTACTCCTTGAACTTGGTTATTTGGTCCCAGCCGGCTCTGACCTTGGACTGTGTCTCTCAACCACCCCGCTGATCTTACCCCTTGGACTTGCTTATTTGGTCTTGGCTGGCTCTGACCTCGGACTGTGCTCTGACCGCCCCACGCTTCCCTGGCCCCACATCCTGGCTCGTGACAATTTGACACCCTAGGTCTAAACAGTCAAAGACCAGGCTTACTTAATCCTAAATGCATTCATTTATTTAATTCTTTACCATTACTACCACCTGGACATCATAAAGCAAGTGAAAAAGAGTCCTACCCAAGTGCCAATCAAGGATAGACCCCCTTCCATTCCTGCTTTGCCTCAAATGATGACTGGCTGGTCCCATGATATAAAAAATGAGTGGGTGGGCTGTCAGCAAGCATCAAATGCTGAAGCTCAAGGTGAGAGAGGAATTAATAATCCTGCTTGCCTTCCCATTGGACGGCTGCATCTTAGCCAGGCAATGCAGCCTCAAGCTTCCTTTGAAACTGAACTGGATCCATGAATGCTTCTGTGCACTGATTTTTGCCCAACACTTTTATGAAAGATTTTTTAAAATGTTTAGAATATAGCAGTTCTGTTTGGGACTTACTATTTTTGTTCTAACCACTGTTGTTAACGTGTTCTGAAACTTACTTCAAATAAAACTGCATTGTTGTATAGGTATGTGATGATCAAGAGCTATATGTGCATGAGCTATATGTGCCCCACTGCTGGACCTCCTGATGGCACGTGGTATATTTTGGCTGCTGTGTGACAGAGTGTTGGACTAGATGGGCCATTGGCCTGATTCAACATTGGCTTCTCTTATGTTCTTATGATATGTTCTTATGAATGCTCTCTTTATTTAACCTCTGAATATATAGCAGAATGCATCATGGAAGACCCAGGTCTGCTGCTGGATTAGGAGGTGGTAGTTGTAGCCAGGAGTGCTTGCTACCAGCTTTGATTGTTTTCACTGGTTAGGTAGCTGCAGCTGTTCCTGGACAGAAAAGAACAGGCCATGTAGTGCATGCCCTGGTTATATCTAGATTAGATTTCTGCAATGTATTGTATATGAGGCTGCCCTTGAAAAGTGTTTGGAAACTTCTTTTTTTTTGTAAATACAATTTATTATTGGATATATTTTCATGTTCATACAATTTAAACAAACCAATACATATCCATTTTTCTTTCTCCCTCTCCCCCCCAAACAAGGCTTCCCGCAGTGCTCCAACCCCATTGATATTTCTCTTATTCAATTACATTTACTACTAAACATATTTTCTTTTACTAATGGTAACAATTCAGAAATCTAGGTCTCTTTCCACTTCTCCTCAATAGCTGTCAAAACAAATCAAACCACGTTTAACATCCCAATTTTTCAACAAGTATTCTTGAAAGTCTTTCCAATCTCCGAAAAAGGTTTCGTCTTCTTCGTTGTTTAATTTTCTTGTTAATTTGTCCATTTCTGCCATAAACAACGTCTTTTTAATTCATTCCCATGTTTCAGGTAATTTATCTTGTTTCCAACATTGAGCAAAAATCAGTCTAGCTGCTGTAATCAAATACCATAATAGTGTTCTCTTGGCTACATTTATTTCTTCCATTTTAAGACCTAACAGTAACATCTGTGGGTCTTTCTTAAAAGTACATTTCAAATTTTTTTGTATCTCATTGTGGATCTCAGTCCAGTAATTTACTGCTTTATCACATGTCCACCACATATGGTAAAAAGACCCTTCATGTTTCTTACATTTCCAACATTTGTTAGACATACTTTCATTTATAATAGCAATTTTTTTAGGCGTCATATACCATCTGTACATCATTTTATAGCAATTCTCTTTAACATTTACACAAGTTGAAATTTTCATTGACTTTTTCCACAAATATTCCCAAGATGCCATAAATATCTCATTATTAATATTTACTGCCCATTTTATCATTTGCTCTTTTACTATTTCGTCCTCAGTATACCATTTCAATAAAACCTTGTACAGTTTAGAAATCATTTTTTTACCCTTACCAACCCATACAGTTTCAATTTCAGTATAATTTTCTCTAAAACCATGTTCTCTCTTATCGGTCTTAAATAAGTCATAAATCTGTCTATATTTCAACCAGTCATATTCAAATTCCACATCAGTTCTATCTTTTAGTACAAAGTTTTTCCCTTCTAATTTTAAGAGACTTTTGTAAGGTAGCCAATCTAAACCCTGGCTTCTTGAATATGGATTAATCACTTCTGCTGGTACTATCCAAAGTGGTCTTTCTTCCGAGAAGAATTTTCTATATCTCGTCCAAGTCTCAAACAGTGATCATCTTATGAAGTGGTGTTTGAAAAACTTGTCTATTTTTACTTTTCCATACCATAAATATGCATGCCATCCGAACTTGTTGTCATGACCTTCTAAAGCCAATAACTTTTTATTCTCAAGATTAATCCACTGCTCCAGCCATGTTAAGCAGACGGCATCATAATCCAATCTTAAATTTGGTAGTTGTAGTCCTCCTCTTTCCTTTGCATCGCATAAAATTTACATTTTAATCCTTGGCTTTCTTCCTGCCCATACAAATTTCGATAGTTCTTTCTGCCACGTATCCAGTATTTTCCTTTGTTTTAATATTGGAATAGTCTCAAATAAAAACATCAAACGCGGCAAAACATTCATTTTTACAGTTGCAATTCTTCCCAATAACGATAGATTCAAGGTATCCCGTTTCTTCATGTCTTGTTGAATCCCGTGCCAAACCTTTTCATAGTTATTTTTGAACAAATCAATATTTTTCATAGTCAATTTGATTCCTAAATATTTAGTCTTTGTAACTACTTCACACTGAATTTTCTCTTGAAGCTCAATTTGTCTCTGTTTCGTCATGTTTTTACACATCACTTTCGTTTTACTTTTATTAACGTAGAATCCCGCAACTGTTCCAAATTCTTCAATTTTTTCCATCAATTGTGGTATATTCTCAATTGGATCTTGAATCATAAACATTACGTCATCTGCAAATGCTCTGTATTTATAAACAAAGCCTTTCACTGTAAGTCCTTCAATGCTATTGTCTTTTCTGATCACTGTCAATAATATTTCCAATATCCAGATAAACAATAACGGAGATAGCGGGCATCCTTGTCGTGTTCCCTTTTGAACTTGGAAGAAATCTGTTCTTTCTTTATTTATATTCAAAGCTGCTTTCTGTTCTGAGTAAATTGCCACAATCATGTTTTAAAAAAACTGTCCTATATCCATTTTTTCAATAACTTGCAGCATAAACTCCCAATTTAAATTGTCAAAAGCTTTTTCCTCATCTAAAAAGAGGAATCCAACTTCTTTTTCTGGATGTTTGTCGTAATATTCAATTGCATCAATCACCACTCTTAAATTGTCTCTAATTTGTCTATTTGGTAAAAAACCAGCTTGTTCTTCCGCTATAGTATCTTTCAAATATTTTTTCAATTTTTGCAAATAATTTATAGTCATTATTTAATAGCGATATTTGGTCTATAATTCTTTACGTTAGTTAAGTCCAAACCTTCTTTAGGTATCAGTGAAATATTTGCTTCCTTCCATGAATCTGGGATCCGTTTAGTATTTCTTATCTCGTTTGACAGAAGTACTAAAATAGGGGTTAGCTCCTCCTTAAATTTCTTGTAGAATTTTGCTGTAAAGCCATCTGGACCTGGAGCTTTGCCCAACTTTGCATCTTCTATCGCCATTATTACTTCTTCCTTTGTTACTAATCCATTTAATAGCTCTTTAATTTGTTGTCCCAGCTCTGGAACTTCAATATTCTCCAAATATCTCTTAATTTTCTGTTGATCAATTCCCTTCTTTTTAAACAGTTTGGCGTAGTATTTAAAAAAGGCTCTTTTTATGCCTTTCAGATTCACTACATCTTTTCCATCTTCAGTAATCTTACTTATAAAATTCCTTTCTTTTCTATTTTTCAATTGCCACGCTAAAAATTTTCCTGGTTTATTTGCACCCTCAAAGGCTTTTTGCTGTAATTTCTTCAGATTCCAGTATAATTCTCTGTTTAGTAGAACATTCAATTGATCCTGTAAATAATGAATCTCTTTGATAATCTTTTTCTTCCCTGGTCTTTTCTTTAGTTCCTTTTCTTTCTGTCGAATTTTTTCATGGAGGTCCTTTTGTTGTTGCATCCTTTGTTTTTTATCTTTAGAATTCATAGAGATAAGCAAACCTCTCATTACCGCTTTGTACGTATCCCAAACGACCTGTATATCAGTACCTTTGTCTCATTAATTAATTTTTGGTCCAATAAATCCTCATTAATTCTCCAATATAGTTGTTTTGGTTTTTCTTTAGACATCCAAAGTAAAGGGTTATGATCTGAATTATTTTTCGGTAAAATTTCAATTTTATAAGTTTTTTGCGCCATCTCCTCTGACATCCAAATCATATCAATTCTAGAAAAGGAATTATGTCTGTTAGAATAAAATGTATAGTCCTTTGTCTTAGGATTCCATTTCCTCCATACGTCTTCTAGTTTCTCTTGCTTCATCAGCTGGAAAAAATTTTTGGCAGCTTTCCAACCGCCTCTCCAATTGCATTAGACTTTCTGTCCAATACGTTGTTCACCGTACCATTAAAGTCTCCTGCCAAAACTATTTGATCATAGTTTAAGCAATCCAGCTCTTTTGTCAAGTCATTGAAAAAAGTCTCTTTTGCACCATTGGGTGCATATATATTTACAAGCAATGTCCTTTTTCTGTTCATCATTATTTCCACGCCAACATATCTTCCTTCCTTATCTGAGAAGATTTGTTTAGGTTCCAATTCTTTAGTAATATATATCACTGTTCCTTTCTTCTTGTTAGCTGCTAATGAATGAAATTCTTCTCCCAATTTTTTATTAATCAGATATTTATTGTCTTGTTTTCTGATATGTGTTTCTTGCAAACAAATTACATTACATTTTTGTTTCTCAAGCCAATGATTCACTAATTTTCTTTTGTTTGGTGAATTTAGTCCATTCACATTCCAAGATAAAAATCTGTAATCCATCATTGTTTTGAATTAAATGTCTTTAAAATCATCAAAATTGTTCTCTTTGAATCTGTACATGTCTCCTTCCATTTTGATTGTGTATCTCACCGAGTTGTAAGAGAATGATAATCCATATGGAATCTCCCATCTGAACCTAATGCTCATTTCTTTTAACCTATCTGTTAATTTCTTGAATTTCTTTCTATCTTGTAAAATCATTCTCGGGATTTCTCTTAAAATTATTATTTTCTTTCCATTAATTTCCAACGGTTGTGTAAATTGCTTCTTGAAGATGTCTTCTTTCATTTTTGTAGTCACAAATTGAACAATCACATCTCTGGGTAATTTCTTTCTCTTGGCATAAGCTGAGTTTACTCTGTAGATTAGGTCAAAGTCTGGATCCAAATCTCCTTGATCCTCCCCTATGTAAGTTGTCAACGTGCTAATTACTAAAGCCCGTAAGTCCTGATCTTCCTCCTCTTCAATTCCTCTCAGTCTCAGATGGTTCTGAGTAGCCCTATATTCCATCATGGACTCCAGTCTTGTATTTTCTTGTAGGGTTCTTTTAACTTTCTGTTCCATTTCTTCTGATTTTGTCACCAGACTTTGAACCTCTTTTTTAACTTCTTTCGTATCTTTTTTTATTCCTGCCACTTCTGTTAGTACCAGTTCTTTCAACTCTTCCATATTTTTTTCTGTACTTGGACTTGCACTTGTTCTATTTGCTCCAGTTGTATTTGTAGCTGTGATTCTATTTGCTTTCCCAAACTCTGCACCACTTCTGTCATTCTTTTCTCCATCGCTTCCATGGCAACCTGCCACTCTTTTTTTTCCTTTGCAGTCATTCTTGGACTAGGTGATGAGGCAGCCCTTGGTCTTGGCCTCAAATCCGTCTTGGAGGCAAATTCAAAACTAAACAATCCTTATATTATCAATCTTAAAGCCAAATCGCCACCTTTATAACTTTTTCCAGTGCTTTTTCGGCTTAAAAATAACTTTTTAAAATTTAGTCCTCTTCAAAATGGCGGGCGCAATTTCTCTATGATTTACTGGCTAGAGTAGGCTCTTTTGAAACTTCCGCTTTAGCTGTCCGTCACGGTAATCCAACTTCCGGTGTCACACTCGAAAACGTCCATCTATATCCGGCAGAACAACTTCGAAAACATCCACTCTAGCCTACTTCCTGTATCATAGAATCACAGTTAGTTTCGTTTCTACTACGCAAAGTTTAGTCTTAGCTGACCACAGGAATGCAAAACAAAGTCACTCTTCCACCGTTTTCTCCGAAGAAAAGCTTTCTTTTTACTTTTAAATCAAGCAGATTAGTTCCTTAAAGCTTTTTACGCTTATCCGTACGTTTAGATTTTGCGTTCTTCTTCAAACCGGTAAGCAAATGTTCAATTGTTACCTTACTTATAATCTTGGGTTTCGCAGTGCTTCTTTTGTAAACGATGTTAATCTTGATGTTCAAGAGGTCGGTAGATGACGGATTTATGCTGAATTCTCAGCCCGGCTGGTATCTGTAGAGCTGATTTGCAACTGCCCTCTTCGCGGAAGGAGATCAAGGTGTAAACAAGCTTCCTCCGAAGCTTATCCACGCCGATCTCAACTCCCTCTCAGGCTTGGCTGCTTGCTTGCCACCCCCCCACCTGGGGAGTGCTGCGCTGGGCCAGGTAGAGCCCAGACTGTCGTCAGATACCGCCGTTCACCTTGCCCAAATCGCAAAGTGCGTCAATTCGCCATTTTAACTCCGACCGGAAGCCAAAAGTGTTTGGAAACTTCAATTGATGCAGAATGCTGTGGCCAGGTTTTTGTTTTGTTTTTTAAGAAAGTTTTTTTTAAATTTTATAATAGACAAACAGACAAATATAAATACATACAATCCAGGGTTTCATATATATCCTTGGTTTAACTTTTGTATTACCTCATACATTAACTGTTTAAAATATCATTCCTCTTTATCACCATGTATTTTAAAAAGTATTTTGCATTATGTTTAGATATACCTTTTATTATTTATTCTTGTGTCAATATTGTTCATTTATTATAGTCTTTCAACCAATTATAAAAACTTGCCTGTGTGTTTTCAAAACTTGTTTCATCACGTCCTTTGAGAATTAGTTTATCCATTTCAGCAGTTTCGAGTATTTTATTTATAGTCTCTTCTTTCGAGGATACTTCTTCCTCCAATATTTGGCATATAATATTCTTGCAGTAGTTACTACATGTATAATAAAATAAAATTTTGGTTTTTTACAGTTTTTTGGTATTATATTCAAAAGAAACAATTCAGGTATAAAGGGTATGGTACATTCCAACTTTTTTTGTTACATTTCATGAATCCATTGCAAAAAAATTCTAACTCTATATCACAAGTCCACCACATATGAAAAAATGAGCCAACACTCTTTTGACATTTCCAACAGTCATTTGGTAAGGCAGGATAAAACATTGCTAATTTATCTGGAGTCATATACCATCTATAAAACATTTTATATATTTTTTCTTTATATAAAATTGCTTTAGTAATTTTTATATTTGTTTTCCATACCTGTAACCATTGATCTAAATCAATATTATGACCTAGGTTTTGTGCCCATTTAACCATAGAATCTTTAATTGCTTCATCTTGTGTTTTATTTTCCAATATTATTACATACAGTTTTTTAATTTTTAATTTCTCTTCAGTGTGTAGCAATATCTTATCCATTTCTGTTATTTTTTCATAGAAGCCTATAAATTTGTCTTTAGTATATCTTGATTCTATCTGTACTCTTTCCCACCAGGTTAAGACAGATACTTTTTTTTAATACTTTCTGTTGGTTTAAGTTCATTGTTGTTATTCAGTAGATGTTCATATCTTAACAGTGCATTTCTGTGAAATCGGTTTGGGTTGGTAAATGCTTCTAGTGGTGAGATCCATTTTGGTATCTTAGTATAAAAGAGTCTTTTCACTTCTTCCCATACCTTCAACAGAGATCTTCTAATAAAATGTTGTTTAAAATATTTGTGTGTATCAGCTTTTCCATACCATATAAATGTGTGCCAACCTAATAGTAGATCATGTCCTTTGAAGGCTAGCATCCTTGGATTTGCTAATGTAGTCCATTCTCTTAACCATGCCAGTGCTGCCACTCCATAATATAATCACCAATCTGATAATCAAATTCAGCTCTTTCTGTAGCATCTTGTAGTGCTTTTGGTTATATTCTCGGTCTCTTGTTCTGTTTTGCATATTTTTTGGCCATTTCCTGTTTTAGCAAACAATGCATTGGGTGCTGTAGTAATTTCAGTTTCACTCTAGACTATAGGGACCATATCACTCCAGTCTTGGCCTGTCTACACTGGCTCCCAATTTGTTTTGGGGCACAATTCAATGGGCTAGGGTTGACCTTTAAAGCCCTATATGACTTGGGACCTGCATACTTGAAGGATTGACCACTTCCTTACAAATGTACATGGCTGCTATGGCTTATAGATGGGTGGCAACACAGGAGACAACCTTCTTGGTCATGGCACCAAAATTCTGGAACTTTCTTCCCATGGAGACTCTCCTGTTCCCTTCTGTTGCTGTCTTCCACCAGAGAGTGAATACTTTTTTGTGTGTGTCTAGAATTCCCTCTGTAATTCCTCCTTACTGCCCTATATTTTAAATGGCATTTTAAATGTATGTATATTTTAGCTTGGTTTTGTGTTTTAATTATGTGTTTTTGTTTGGCTTTAATAGGTATTTTTTTAAAAAATAAACAAACAAACAAACCCACATCTTATGTACAGTTTTAACCTGTTAGCTGACTTGGTGGCCCTGATCAGGTAAGAAAGATGGAGTATATATTTTGTAAAGAAAGAAAATAAATAATAACGTAATACTGTTTAGCAATATTTGACAGCCTAAGTCAAGTATCAGTCCCAAAATCAAATGCCTGTACCAATGACACAGAATGAGATAATAACCAATTAACTAATTGGGAGCCATTATGGCTAGTTTGTATGACTAGAAATATATCTAGCCACCCTAACTGTAACAAATTTATCTCTATTGGCCAACAAAAACATTCATTTAACCTGATTTGGCTTCCTTAAGAGTTGTAATAAAATGGTCCCAAGGAATCTTCCTCATTCTAGTGTACATCCAGGGCACCAAAGTATCATACAGGTCAAATCTTCAGCATCTGCAATGACAAAAATTGACTCTTTAATTAATCAAGTCCCACTTTATAAACCTTCCAATATTACTAATGGCAAAATATGCAAATGATCGTTATAGTTAGGCCCTTAACTACATTGATGTACTTAACTGTTCCAAAGTTATCTATAAATCTGTTTCTTATTTTTGCTGCCTCCCATCTGCAGACATCTAAATCTGAGGGTTGGGGCCACACTGACACTAAACAGATTTTAGTGCAGGAAAGGGGGGGCATTGTCAGAGAAGGAGAGGAGGAGTTCAGTGGAGCTCACTGGAGAAGGGGTGAGGGACAAAAGAGAAAGGGGGTAGGTTAAAGGGAAGGGGAAGAAAGGAGATTTGCAGACAGGAGAAACAGAGAGGAGGAAGATTGACAAAGAAAGGGAGGGGATGAGAAACAGGAAAAATTGTTAGGTAGGGGGAAGGGGAAAGACACAAAGGGCAAGAAGAGACTCACCCTGCAAATTCCTTGTGGGTCCCCACTTGTCATTTACTATTTTCTACACATTCACTTTTTTAACAATTATGGTACAAATCTTCTGCTTGTTTAGGAATAACTCATTGTTTAGCAATAACTCATTTCCTAAAAAATTTCTGCCAGATTGTCAAATGGAGAACAGGAAGCCTGGGCTGGGAGATGTCCTACTATAACAGGAAACTTGGTCCCCCTTTAAACCCAATGAGGGTTTGTTAATGCATTTCTACTCAATGTAAATGGAATTTCATACCTGCAAACTTAGTTGTGTAGTTTCTCACATGAATGTCATATTTGGATAAATGTCTTTAATTAAATAACTTAGGCCCTTAGAGATTTTATTACACATAAAAAAAAAGTATGTAGACAAGACCTCCTGACTGCTTGCTGAGCGCTGGAAGTAGAAAGGTAATGTGATGTCTTCTGTTACCTCTTATGAAACATTTCCCAAAATTCCACACTTCTAAATTGGAAACTGCAGTGTGCATTGTCACTGAGCCATAAAAAACACGAAGTACACCCCCTACATATTTATAAATTACAAATCAGCTGAATACCAATACTTATTTAATCTAGAAGTTACTGCTGTTAAACTGCTATTCTGCCCATATAAGTTTGTGGGGAACCTGAGAGGTCTTGGGTTAATGTAATCTAATGCATCCTAATGGGTAGTGTAATTGTAATTGCCATTGCAGCTGTCCCCAGTGTATTTAACTTATTTCGATGAAAAACACAGCGCGGTAATTTACTGCTCAGTCTGAGACTCTACCATCTCCCTGTGTAATGCATTTTACTTACAGAAACAAGATACTGTCTATGCAACAGTGATACAGCTATTTAGCTCTTTCATATGGTTATGTATCTGTTATCTCGCTGTAAGCATAGAAAAACAAATTAGTATTGTAAGCCTGGGATGCATCGAAAGGTCATTTACTTACCCTCTGTCCTGAACAGAGGGGTTTGCAGTAGAGATACCCATTGCCGCCCTTCACAGATTAGCTATTCCCTCTCCCCAAATAGTTTGCTTCAAGCACAGAATAGAAGTGAACAAGTAAGATAAGAATATAAGTAGATCCTATAGTCCAGCATTCTGTTTCACATAGCAGCCAACCAGTTGCCTTGGAAGACCAAACAAAACAAGGGATAAAAGCCAAGGTCTTCCCTTGATGCTGACTCCTAGCACTGGTATTCAGAGGTTTACTGCCACTATTTACGGAGGTTCCCTTTCACACCATGGCTAGTATCCATAGTTGCATCTCCCTTTTAATGACAATTTCCACGGTGTAATCACTTACTGAGTACAGAATTTTGGCTGTACTGAACCTACTTTCCAACACTTTAATTGGGTACCACCAAGCTGAGTGTCGAAGAATAGATGCTTTTGAATTATAGTGCTGGAGAAAACTCTTGGGAGTCCCTTGGACTGCAAGGAGATCAAATCAATCAGTCCTAAAAGAAGTCAACCCTGACTGTTCCCTGGAAGGCCAGATACTGAAGCTGAAGCTCAAATACTTTGGCCACCAAGTAAGACAGGAGCACTCACTGGAAAAGTCCCTGATGCTGGGAAAGACTGAAGGTAAGAGAAGAAGGGGATGGCAAAGGATGAGATGGTTAGACAGTAGAACAAATTTAGAGTCCAATGGGCACCTTTAACAAAGGTTTACTCAAGGTATGAGCTTTCATACCAACATGCCTGACTACCTGGATCTAACTTCATGGTTAGACAGTGTTATCGGTGCAACGAACATGAAACTGAGCAAAGTCCGTAGGATGGTGGAAGACAGGCGGGCCTGGTGTGAAGTGGTCCATGGGGTTGCAAAAAGTTGGACTTGACTGTGACTGAACAACCACCACCACCACAACAAAGCTGTAGTATTACAGGAAAGTGAATTGTATAACTATGAACCTGTACAATGTTCTCCCTTTGTTTTTTTTGCTAGACTGAAAAGTCCCAGAATGCTTAGCCATTCCATAAAACAAGTAGATCAAGGGTGTATAAATGTATATGGAGAGAGCAGAATAGACCCCTTTCAGCTATTTCAAATTGACACTTTGACCAAGCATAGAGGTAGAGTGGCAAGAAGCTTCATCCCTGACCTGTGTACATGAATGTGTTCCAGTTAATGGAGACTGTGCATGTACACATCCATGTATGTAAATTGTATAGGAGATTGGCATAGGGTTGCCATCCCCCCAGTGGGGGTGGGGTCCCCCCCAATTTCAGGGGGCCCAATCCACTACTAGCCAGCTGGGAGCCCTGCCCCCAAAGAGCCCTCCTGTGCCTGACATAACTAGTGCAATGATGTCACCCAGAATGATGTCATTGCACTGGCATGTTGCATGGGGGATGCTCTAGCCTTTGGCTAAAAACTCTATGGTGACTAAAGAGTTTTTAGTCAAATGCTAGAGTGTCCCCTTCATGACATGCCCAGTGCGGGTGACATTATCACAACAGTGGGGGAGCCCTGCCCCTGAAGAGCACTGTTGCACCTGACATGCATGCTCAGTGTGCCTGATGTGCCCAGTGTAATGATGTCACCCAGAGGTGATGTCATTGTGCTGGGCACATCATGCGGGGGGACTCTCTAGCATTTGGTTAAAAATTCTATGGTGATCGTAGAGTTTTTAGTCAAATGCCAGAGTGTCCCCTTTACAATGTGCCCAGTACGATGATGTCACTTCTGAGTGACATCATCAGACCACATGCACAAAGTGTGCATACCAAAACACCCAGAAGAGCAGGCTGGAGCCCCCTACTGGCAGAAGGTAAGAACCTTGCAACCCTAGATTGGCAACTCAATCCCATGTCTTCCCCCCAAACATGTGTACATTCCAACTACTTAGAATGCCATATGTAAAGGACAAAGAGCAGTTCTAAGCCTGTCTACTGAGAATTCTGCTTCTATTCAATGGGGATTGCTCCAGTAAAAGTGTTCTTAGGATTGCATGGCTAGTTTAGCAAACAATCTCAGAACAATTTTGGATATTTCAGGAAAAGATAACCACCATTTTTTTTTTTACATCTACCATAATATCATTATGGAAAAAAGAGTGAAGTATCCTTGAGTCTGAAGCTTCCTTCTCCATAGGCAAATGCACACATTCCTCTTTCAGACATTACAGGGAGGTGCACACGAGGGCTGGACTATTTACTGTAACTGCTAAGATTAGTTGGTTACTGATTTCTGGGGGCTAGTTGATATGAATCTAATCCTTTGACCAAAGAATAGTATAAACATGAATGTTGTTCAGAAACTGAAAAAAGCTATTTTCTTAAAAAAAAAAAAAAAGTGCAATAAGAAGTCTGGATATTGACTGAAATTGTTAGCATTTTAGAGAGAAAATCAGCTGACCTTTGGGGTCTGGCACAGCCTGCCAAAAAAGCATTCCTGCCTGTGCTAGTCCTGCTGACTAACCTTGCTTTTATACAGTTGTTGGTCTGTTTCTGAGACCACTCAGCATAGGGGTCTATTCATCCTGGGTCAAATCTTAGCTTTTACACAAGTGCATTACTGTGGGCAAGCAACTTTACACAGAAGTGTTTGTAGAGTAGTCCTTTCCAACCAGACCACAAAGCTATAGTAATTGCCTGTTAACATCTGCATTAGCAGGTTACTTAGTAAACCAAATCTGCTCAGCTGTGCCAGCTAGGCAGCATTGTTCTTGCAGTGTCACATACTCCTAACAGGCAATGATTCACTGTATGAACATTTTGTTTTCTCCTAGATCATCAATCTATTTAGGAGCCAGTGAGTATCAACATGGCAGTTGTGTACATGGCTGTATCCATAGGTTTAGATATTGAACTATTGTTGTACTACAGCAGTGATTCACCACCTGGATTGTCAGATCTTCACAAGCAAATGCTGCAGCAAATTACTGTTAATAGTTCAATGACAACAACCTAAGATTAATTGCATGATATGGAGAAATTTTTCTTACTGTGGAGATGCTGTTGAAAGTGATAGTTTTGACTGTTGCTTTCCCCCCTTCCTGTTATCGACCTGGTAAAGGCACAGGGCATGTTGAAAATAAAGGTGGCAGCCATATTCACACAGCAAGTGGAAAGCATTTGCCCTTTCTCAGTATCATTGCCTTGGTCAATAAATCCACAGTAGAATCACTCCTTTACTCAGGCAGTAGAAGTCTACTCCCTTATCTTTCTCTTTATCACCAGAAGAAGGGGGTAAAGGTCCATCTTCTTCCTTTGGCCTTTTGTTTTCATGGGTTAAACCATAAATCCATCCATTAAGACAATGGGTCACAGGGTGTTAGCTTGTAGTTGAGGTTCCTGTTGGGATTTTAGTAGGGTAGCAGAGTGCTCAAGGCTTTAATGCAGCAGAGCTCATCTGGTCAGTGTGTGTGTTATCCCAGAACAAAGTTACATGGAGCCTCCTGTAGTTTTTCAAACTAATAAGAATTCTTTATTATAGGAAACCCATTTCTAGATAGGATAGTGAAGAGATAGACTCACTAATCTAGTCTAATGGAGATGCAGGGAAGTATCCTGCTCTCATGCTGCCAAGAAGGAGGAACATGGCATTGTGTGTGGAGAGAGAGTGTGACTGAAAGGAAGTTTTCCCTAAGAGTAGCAATCTTCACATCAAAGGGTATCAAAGAATAGTAAAAACAAGGGTGGTCAGTGTCTTGCCTATCTAGCTCTCTGACTCTCTTGTAGGTTGCAGTCACACAGACTAAATAATCCACTTTCAATCCACATCCAATGTACTTTCCAACTGGATCTTGACAGTTCACACGGTAAAATCCAGTTGGAACGTGCACTGAAAGTGGATTAATTAGCCTATGTGACTGCAGCCATAGTCTTCCTCTTTAGTCTTAGGCAAAGAGATAGTGCAAAGTCCTTCATTTTCAACAGTTCCTGCTGCCTCTGCTCATCTTCCTTCTTCAGCACCCACCCTCTCTCTGAGCAGCAAGTTGAAGCTGCTACTGCTGGCTACTTACTTAGTGCTTTGTGTTTTCATGGGAAGGTTCATGTCTCCCAGGAGCTGTGAGCCTTTCTGTGAGAACAAAAATCTTAGAAGGGTAGGGAGTGGGCAAGCAACTGTAGATTTCCAGCTGCCTGCTGCTTGTTTGCTTCTCTACTGCCATGACATTTATAAAGGCTTTGTCCACTCAAGTGATGGGCCCCAGCAAATACATGACCAAGCTAACTGTTAATATTGGATCTGCCAAAGATGCTTTCTGTATTTCTTGTAGTGGGGAGACAGTACTGGGGTGGGTGGGGGTCCAAGACTAATGAAGTCACTTGGGTGTCTGCAACAGAAAGTATAAATGGCTTCCCTCATGGTAGCAAAAACTAGGACTGTCGCTCAAAAAAGATA
This sequence comes from Gekko gecko, assembly GCA_029375565.1. Classification (NCBI taxonomy): domain Eukaryota; kingdom Metazoa; phylum Chordata; class Lepidosauria; order Squamata; family Gekkonidae; genus Gekko; species Gekko gecko. The sequence continues at coordinate 90,705,254 of JAPDNY010000006.1, forward strand.
TCCAGTCAGTCAATCCATTAATGCTTTGGAAGAGTAATGCCCTCCATGAAAGGACAAGGAGTACCTCTTTTCAGATGGTGCTTGCCCACCTATGATTTTCATAAGTACTTTTATTAACAACAGTTCCATTTTTAAAATCTGCTAATCAGTTTATTTAATACATCTAATCAGTTCATTAATTAAACATGGCAGCCCCAGTAAAAAGATGACAATAAACTAAAGAACTGACCATCTGTTACTTCTGTGAGAAGGATGAATGGCGGAAGATTTCTTACTGCCCCTTACTGATACAGAGGCTAGTATTTCAGAAGATACAATCCAAGAACAGCTACTAATGTTTTGGCAACTGGTACATTCTATGACATAAAAGGCAGTGGCTATTTGAAGTAGGTATGACTAGAAACAACAAATAATTTTTGAAAAAATGTAAGCTTTTTGGATGCTTTTACATAGTCAAGGATTGGCAAGACCGACTCTCGACAGCCATCGACGAGATTGCTCCCAGACGCCCTCTGCGCCTTCGTGCCAGGCTGCCTCCCTGGTAGGAGCTAGGGCTGATGAAGCAAAGGCTTAGACAGCTAGAGAGAGTGGCGGAGCACTCGCGGCAAAGCAACAAGAGCATCTTATAGGACATTTATGAAATCCTATGAGGTGGCAGTCAAAGCTGCGAAGAAGGATTTCTACACGGCCTTGATTGCATCTGCTAGCTCATGCCCAGCCCAATTGTATAGAACAATTTGGTCTTTGACAGCTCTGCCACATGGCAGGCAAAATGTTAGGGAATTGGATATCTGCTGTGAGGCTTTTGCGAACTATTTTGCAGATAAAGTCCTGTCGCTCTGCCGCGACTTGCCGGCCATGCTTGATACAGTGAGTGAACTCGAGGCTCCATTCATGCCTTCTGGTCCCATTCTGGATCATTTCAAATGACTCAGCCTTGAGGAAGCCAACAGATTTTTTTTTTTTTTGAAACAAAATTTTTATTGGGATATATTCAACATTTCCAATCACGTTACCAATACAGTTTCCAAAAAGTAAGATCCCAATCCCCCCACCCCCCTAATAGGCTTCCAACACTGCTAATAACAAACAGAAAAAATTATAAGGCAATCAAGTTTAGACTTAAATACCTCGACAAACCAGGTAACACATTTAAATTATATATAACCTCTACAATTTCAGCATATTATGTATAACAGTACATACAGTTCAAAATTCATTTCACTTCTCATTCAATATCCGTACGTATCCAAATTATATATTTTCCCCTTCATTCTATATTCAGTTTCTAGATACAATTTCAATCCTTCCCAGTCTTTTAAGTACTGTTCTGCCATTTGTCCATTTAATTTCTTTGTCATTTTGTCCATTTCTACTAAAAATAACAATTTTCTCAACCAGTCATGTATATCTGGTACCTTCTCCATTTTCCAATGCTGAGCAAAGGCCATTCTCGCCGACGTAATCATGTACCATAACAGTGTCCTTTTCTCTTGTGGAATTTTTTCCATTGTCAAACCGAGGAGAAAAAGTTCAGGCTTTCTCTCAATTGGGGTTTTCAATATTTTCTGCATCACACAATGTATATTAGACCAGTATGCTTTCGCTTTATCACATGACCACCACATATGGTAAAAAGAACCCTCTACTTTTTTACATTTCCAACATTTATTACTCAAGTTCTTATCCATGCTAATATTAGCAATCTTTTTTGGTGTCATATACCATCTATACATCATCTTATAGCAATTTTCTTTTACGTTAATACAAGTGGACATTTTAAAAGATCTTTTCCACAAAAATTCCCATGATTCCATAGAAATTTCTTTGTTCATATTTATGGCCCACTTTATCATTTGTTCTTTAACGGTTTCATCCAAAGTATATACAGTCAACAAAGTTTTATACATTTTTGATATCATTTTCCGTTCTTTTTTTCAACCATATATTCTCAAAATCATCATTCATAGCCCTAAAACCAAACTCTTTACAATATTTTTTATAAATGTCCCTTATTTGACAATATTGTAGCCAACCATACTCAAATTCTAATTCATTATTTGGTTTTAAAACATATTTTTTCCCTTCTCTTTGCAACAATTCCTGATACTTCAACCAATCATTGCCTCTATATTCTGAAAACAAATGTATAACTGCAGCTGGAACAATCCACAGAGGCCTTTCATCCGATATTGTATCCTTATACCTGGTCCATGCATCAAACAATGTCCTCCTTACATAATGATGCTTAAACATAGAGTCAGCTTTGTTTTTCCCATACCAAAGATAGGCATGCCAGCCAAATCTGCAATCGTGCCCCTCAAGAGCTAAAAGTTTTCTATTTTCCAAATTTACCCATTCAGATAACCAAGACATACATACTGCTTCATGATACAAACGCAAATTCGGGACTTGGAAGCCACCTCTGTCCTTAGTATCATACATTATCTTCATTTTTATTCTTGGCTTCTTCCCTGCCCAGATAAACTTAAAGATTTCTCTTTGCCATTTTACCAACACTTTTCCATCTTTCACAATTGGTATTGTCTGAAACAAAAACATTAACCTGGGCAGTACATTCATTTTAATAACGGCAATTTTTCCAAGAAGAGATAACCTTAGTTTTTCCCATTTTTCTAAATCACTCTTTATCGAACCCCACAATTTTTCATAATTATTCTTGAACAAATCTATATTTTTCATTGTAATTTCAACTCCCAGATACTTAACCCTTTTAACCACTTCACATTCTGTCACATTTTGTAACATTTGTTGCTTTGTACCAATCATATTTTTACACAGTATCTTAGATTTATTTTTGTTGACATAAAACCCTGCAAGATCACCAAACTCTCTTACTTTTTCAAATACCTTAGGCATATTATTAACAGGATCTTCAACAATAAACATGATATCATCCGCAAATGCTCTTAATTTAAATGAAAAACCTCCAATATTCAACCCTTTTATATTAACATCATCTCTGACCGCTTGTAGCAAAATCTCCAAAATCCAGATAAATAACAATGGTGACAGGGGACAACCTTGTCTAGTACCTTTTCTTACCCGGAACATATCTGTTGATTCTGCATTAACAATCACCGAAGCTTTTTGTTCTTTATATATCGATTGGATCATTCTTGTAAATTCTACGCCCATCATAGATTTCTCAAGCACTTTAAACATAAATTCCCAATTTAAATTATCAAAGGCCTTCTCTGCGTCCAAAAATAAAAAAGCGACTTCTTTTTCAGGATGTTTGTCATAATACTCAATTGCGTCCAATACAACCCTCATATTGTCTTTAATTTGTCTATTTGGTAAAAAACCAGCTTGATCTTCCACAATAGTATCTTTCAAAACCTTTTTAAGGCGCTCTGCCAATATTTTTGCAAATATTTTATAATCGTTGTTCAATAATGAAATGGGCCGATAGTTTTTAACATTTGTTAAATCTTGCATTTCTTTAGGAATTAAGGTGATTGCAGCTTCATTCCAGGAGTCAGGGATCTTTCCTGTCTTTCTAATTTCATTTAAAAGAATCTCCAGCACCGGAACCAAATCTTCATGAAATTTTTTATAAAATTTAGCTGAAAAGCCATCCGGGCCTGGGACTTTGGAGATTTTTGCCTCGGCTATTGCTTTACTAATTTCGTCCTTAGTTATTGCAGCATTTAGGAGTGTTTTCATTTCTGGATTTGGTTGTATCAAATTAACTTTGGATAGGTAATCCAACATTTTTTGAGGATCTGCTTGTTTCGATTGAAAGAGAGTCGCATAGTATTTGAAAAATTCCCTTTTAATTCCTCCTGGGTCCAAAATCTCTTTATTTCCATCTTTCAAACAAGTGATTGTTTTATTCTCTCTTCTTTTCTTTAATTGCCATGCTAAATATTTGCCAGGTTTATTTGCACCTTCAAAGGATTTCTGTTGCAATTTTTTCAAGTTCCAAAATACTTCTTTGTTCAACCTTGCCGCATATTGCTCCCTTAGGATCCTCAATTCTCTCAAAATCTTCTTTTTACCAGGCCTTTTCTTAAGTTCTGTTTCTTTTTTCCGAATATTTTCCATAATTTCTTTGTCTATTTTCATTTGTTGTTTCCTTTCATTATTATTAATTGCAATCAGATGTCCTCTCATCACAGCCTTGTAGGAGGAAGCCAACAGATTGATCTCAACAGTACGCCCAACCACATGCAGCCTCGATCCGTGCCCCTTGTGGCTCATTAAAGCTGGCCACGAGGGGTTTCGAGGAGCTCTCAGGGATATTATCAACAGGACTGTTCCTGGGGGCTCTCAAGGAAGCGATGGTCCACCACTTCTTGAAAAAACCATCACTGGACCTGGCCGAATTAGCCAACTATCGGCCGGTCTCCAATTTGCCCTATTTGGGCAAACTAATAGAGAGGGTGGTGGCGATTCAGTTGCAGAACTTTCTAGATGACACTTCCATGCTTGATCCCTACCAGTCCGGCTTCTGTCCGGGTCACAGGACGGAGACAGCACTGGTTGCCCTTATGGATGACCTCTGAAGGCATCTGGATCGGGGTGGGATGGCAGTGCTGCTGTTGTTAGACCTGTTGGCGGCGTTCGACACAGTCGATCATCAGCTGCTTGCCCACCGCCTTGCCGACGTGGGGTTTCAGGGACTTGACTTACAATGGCTCGTCTCCTTCCTCCAAGGTCGGGGACAAAGGGTGGCTCTTGGGGAGCAGCTGTCCCACAGGCACCCACTAATCTGTGGGGTGCCTCAAGGGGTGGTACTCTCCCCGATGCTGTTCAACATCTATATGCACCCCCTTGCCCAGATTGCCCGGAGGTATGGGCTGGGTTGTCACCAATATGTGGATGACACCCAGCTCTATCTGTTGCTGGGCGACCAGTCAGGCTCTAACCCAGGAGACCTGGATTGGGCGCTTCAGGATGTGGCGGGATGGCTGAGACTGAGTCGATTGAAACTGAATCCGACGAAGACGGAGGTCCTATGCCTGAATCGGAGTGGCTTGGGCTTAGGGATCCCTTTACCAGCCTTTGATGGTGCGCCGCTGGTGCCAGCGATGAAGGTCCGGAGTCTGGGAGTGCTCCTGGTTGCCTCCTTAATGATGGAGGCCCAGGTAGCAGCCACTGCCAAGGCAGCCTTTTACCATCTTCGGCTGGTCAGGCAGTTGGTTCCCTTCCTCGAACACAAAGATCTGGCAACAGTGATCCACGCTATGGTCACCTCGAGGTTGGACTACTGTAATGCTCTCTACATGGGGCAACTCTGGAAGCTGCAGCTGGTGCAAAACGCGGTGGCTAGGCTGTTAATGGGCCTCCCTATGTGGGAGCACATCCAGCCTGTCCTTAAGTCACTGCACTGGCTGCCAATAGCATTCCGGATCTGCTTCAAGGTGCTGGTTTTGACCTTTAAAGCCCTATATGGTCAGGGGCCTGTCTACCTGAGGGACCACCTTTCCTGTATGCCCCCCAGAGAGCACTGTGATCAGGGACACAACATCGCCTGAGCCTTCCTGGCCCCAAAGAGGCCAGGCTGACAACAACTAGGTCCAGAGCATTCTCTGTGGCCGCTCCAATGTACTGGAATGAGCTCCTCAGTGAGATCCAGGCCCTGCGAGATCTTCAGCAATTTCACAGGGCCATGAAGATGGAGCTTTTCCGCACTGCGTACCAATGAGACCCATGCAATGCCAGCTGAGCCATGTCGCCCCATTACAGGACTATGTTCTACTGTATAGAAATGTTGGTAATTATTGCATATGTTTTATTGTATAGGAATGTTGTTATTTATTGCATTTTAGTCAGTGGTTTTAAATGAGATTCTTATGTTGTAATGTATATGGGTATTATGATGTTGTAAGCCGCCCTGAGCCGCCTAGGCAGGAGGGCGGGATAGAAATGAAATAAATAAATAAATAGTTTGTTGCTACCTCGTGACTATGGAAATAGATATTTTCTTGTAAAAAATCTTAATCATGTTCTTTAGGTGCTTTCTTTTTTGGAGCAAAAGTAAACACAAATCTTGCAACTTTTTAAAAAATTCTAGCATAAACTTTCATGGAGGAGTGTCCAGTTTTTCAGATGTATCTGAAGAAGCAGAGTGAAGTCCATCTATAGGCCACACAACTATTGTTTTGGCTCCAACAGACTAACATGGCTACCCCTTTTGGAAACTGTTATGGAAAGCTGTTTGAGAGAAGTATGATACAATTTATGATGGTTAAAGTGGTTTCAACATATTACACTGATAATTAAAACTGGAAATGCTGAAAAACCCTAGTGTTTAAGAAAAGTTATAACAACAGTCTATAGAACATTTCAAATTCGAAGAATTTACACAGTATCCCTCTAATCAGATTAACTTTCAGTGGGAACTAGAACATGGTTTCTCTGTATACATGAAAATAAATGGCCCTGTTCTGCCTTCTTGTGGTAATGGCTTTATCTGTAAACATGAATCCATAGGGTTTGAATATATATTATGTTCAGGAATGATATTAGGATGGTGGAGGAGGGAATGGATGCAAAGATTCAGGCTCCTTCCATCTCAAATGCTAGGAAAAGGAGTCAACCCAGGGAAAAGATGTCAAGGGTAAATTAAATTGCCATTCTGACATAGTAGCCTTGTGTAGACAAATATTAGTTCATTTTATACATTGGGGATGGCATTGCCATCATGATGGCTGCATTCTTTCTTCTCCTGACTGAGGCATGCTGAGCATTTCATAGCAATCAGGCTCAGCAAGAGAACATACCTTGTTAGAACTCTCTTGATCAGCTCTTGATTGGGTAGGATCACCTAATTTCCCCCTCTTTGATAGCTAAATTTAAGCCAATGCTCTGCAATTAAGTGAAGCAAAATGAGGCAATAAAAAGAAGTTAATTAAATGAAGAGTAACTAAGTCTGATTTGTATCTGGGCCTGGAGTTTCCTTTGTAAATCTGAATGTATAGAAAAGGAGTGGCTAACTTCCTTCAGCTTCTTCAAGTGAATAATTAAATGCCCATTAGTTAAATCTCAGGGTTTTTTTAAAAAATGACAAATCTGTGGTGAAGCTAGATTGATGTTCAGTTTGTTTTTCTTTGAACTACTGCTGTTCCTCTAATCATAAGACTCTTCAAAGAATGCTGATATATGTTGAAATGTCTATGTTTGAGGTTCTTCTTAATCCTGAGAGAACAACCAGCTGTTACCACAAACAATTTTAAAGTGCTGCATGAGGCAACAACTAAATAACGAAGGAAGTTTTCCATGCATTATGATGATCAAAACACCCAACGCGCTAGGGTGCATGTTGGTGTATACTGCAGAACATTACAAAATTAGCTTGTAGGAAACAATTTGTTCAATGACAGATCCCCACACAGTCATTACACAAATATATAATTAATATACAGATATTAAAATTCATACCCTTATTGTGCTGTAATTTATTATACATAAAAGTTATTGAAATTTAACGGAGGCTTAATATATTTGACACCTCTGTTAGCTTCAACTAATTAGTTTGTGTTCTCGCCATGTTCTGGATGACTCTGATTAAACCTAATTAAGATATAGGTTTGCACTCAAGAAACCCTAGGCATCTAGTTAGTTTTCCTAATTTAACCCCTAGCCAGAGGTACACCTTAGTAATGCTATAGGTTCGTTCTGGGTACAGTACACTATCAAATACTGTTAGAGAATCTCTACTTCCATTCTATGCTTTTTCTTAAAGCATAATTATTGTGTTCTTAATACAGACCAAATCCACCAAACATTATACCATCCATCCATCATTGTTACATTGATAATTAAGGGAGAGCAGTTACACAAGCCTATTAAAAATTCTTACCCCGGTGTCCGGTTCCGGTACGGTGCGTCGACGGGCGGCTTTGGGATCGCTCCCAGCCGCCCGACCCGTTTTCGTTCTTTTTTGAGCCTCCCGGTGCCGGGAGAGCTCGACCAGCCCTCCCGGAGAGAGGGCTGGGGCAGGGGGCTTGCCTTTTGGCCCCTCCCGCAACTGGCAAATGCGGGGGGGTGACCATTATTGCCCCGAAGCAGGAGCGGATTCAGGGGTGGAAAATGGACGCCATTTTCCGCATAGATGCAGCCATCCGTTTTAACCGTTTTGGGATTTAAGATTTTTAATAATTGCAGCAACACAGAAGAAGAGCTCAGGAGTTGTGAGTACGTTTTTTTCCTGGAGTCTTATGTAAAGAAGAAAAATGAAACTACCCCAAACAAATGTGCCCAGAATTGAGAAGGATAGCGGCTGGGAAAAGTAAAGGGGAGGACTTCGTAATTCTAAATGACTATTCTTTTGGGGGTACTATGAGCTTTGATGGCCTTTGTTCTTGTCTTTTGGCTTTCTGATTCACTGGCAAGGATTTATAGAGTGTAAAAGTTGATTGAAACTGCATAGTCATTTCAAATGTGAATGAATTGGCTTGAAGGAACTGATTCAAATGGCGTTTGTATTGAGAGAAGAGGAAGAGATGGATGAAAATATGGAGTTGGGCGAGATGACAATTGAACAATTTATTAATATCCTAAAAGAGGGAATTCAAAAAGGGTGTGAGGAAGCATGTGCACATTTATTGAAAAAAACATGTAACACCCAATTGGTAATGGAAAAAAAGGAAGAGCAGGAGCAGTATATTGTGATAGAAACTTTTAATGTGCAGCAAAAAAGAGAAGGGTGATTACTACGGGGCAGAAAATCCAGAGCAGTTACAAGAGAAAGAATATGTAGAGCCCCAATATTTAACAGTTAAACCAATGAGAAAGAAGCAAAAAAAGCTGGAACCTCCAAAGGAAGAGGGGCATCGTCTGAAACATGCAAGAGAAGGAAAAGGAAAAATCAAAAGGAAGAATCTAAGGGCTTGGAAATTCAAAAGAGAGGCAAAAAAACCATGTGATGCAAAACATGAATTATCAAGGGAAGAGGAACAACGACTGCTAACAGAAAAAGAAAAAAGGAGAAGAATGAAAAGAGAAAATCTACAGGCATGGAAATTTAAAAGAGATAGTATAAGATGGGATTTAAACTTTGCGAGAAGCGAGGAGGGAAGGGTAAACTACCAGGATATGTATAAAGGGGAAAGACATGTAGAAATGCTGATGCAGAAAAGTAGACTGCAGATGGCTAGGAAGAAATTTAAGTTATATAAGGAGATGAAATGAGTGCTTTCCTACTTTCTTACTGTTAAATAATGAGTTGTGGAAACGATAATGGTTTTTCTTCGTGTGTGTGTGTGCTGTAAATATATGGAGAGTAAGAAAAAATGATCATTGGTAATTTAAAACGAAATGAGTGCTCTCCTTTTTTTTTTTCTTGCTTCTTGATTAATAATGAGATGTGGAAATGATAATGGTTCCTCTTTGTGTGTGTATGTGTTGTAAATATATGAAGAGTAAGAATAAAGGTAATTAAGACAATATGTGTTAGTTATAGTAATGAGTTACCACTAAAAATAATAATGAGGATGATGAAATGGTAGAGTTGTGGGAATTCTCTCCCTGTTTCTTTTTTTCTTTTTTTTTCTTTTTTTTTTTGAGGAAGTTGGAGTAGGGATGAATAAGTGTTTAACTATAATTATTGGTATTAAAATATATGTTGTTTAAAGCAATTTGTTAATTTGGGATATTGATTGAGCTGATAAAATCACTTTTTAATAGATAACAATATAAACATGCAAGTTAAATTTGAAGTAAGGTTTTCTGCAACGGTTAAATCAATCTATTTAATGGAGAAAGGCAATAAAGGAAAAAAAAAAAGATCTAAAAGATTGTAATGTTAAGCCCTGTACATACGTTATAAATTAGGGAGTGATAGGCTATTGGGAGATGGGGAATAGAAATGGTTACAAATTTGATTGGTGATGAGCATAAACAGTGGATTTTATTTTATTTTTTCTTTCTAGTGCCAATAAGAACTGATAAAGTATTTTTGAAAAGGTAGTATGTATATTGTGTACGAACTAGAGAAGCAGCTAGGGATTATAAAATTTATTTAAAGGTGGATTATGAATGTAAAATAAGTATCTCTGGTCTAGGGTTAATATAAATCTGTGTTGCTGAAATGTAGAACTGTCACTTTAGGGCTACCATTTATACCTGTGTTGATGTTTTTGTTATAAAATATATGATTTAAGGCATTATGTTAAAAATCCAATAAAATATATTTAAAAAAAAAAAAATTCTTACCCCAAAAGTTAGCAGGTCACAAACGAGGAGTCTCTTCTGAGTAGAAGCTCTTGATCAATACAACTTTCCATATTTAAAAGATTTTAAAATCATCTCCCATCCACAGCAAACTGTCCCACTTGATATGGGCATAGAGTTTTGACTAACTAATCATCTCATAACTGCAAGTACCATACAACGTTATCTATACTTAAAATATCTTCTTATAGTATATAAAATTGTTAGTTCATTTTTGCTACTTTTTATCTTAAAGTTCGTTTAAAAATAATGACTGCAAGTTTCTCATACATAACAATATCTTCTGGCCATCTGCCAAGATTTCCATCCTTGAACCATATTTTCACTTCTGTAAACTTGGACATTCTTGAGATTCTCATACACTTCTGCACCTAGGCCTCAACAAATTGTATCCATTGATAATGGGGTAAATGGCTTCTAATCTACACAAGGCCATATTTTTGTATTCTTCTTACAGTTCTTCAAGGATATTGTATTTTGGTTCTCCAGACCAAATTCTCTGTAGTGGTTGTGTGTGGGCTCTAATCTGGGAGAACTGGGTTTGATTCCCCACTCCTCCACTCGCAGCTGTTGGATGACCTTGAGCAAGCCATAGTTCTGTTAAGAGCTATCCTTGAAAGAGCAGTTTCTGTCAGAGCTCCCTAGCCCCACCTACTGCACAGGGTGTCTGTTGTGGGGAGGGGAAGGGAAAGGAGTTTGTAAGCCGCTCTGAGACTCCGAGTGAAGGGCGGGGTATAAATCCAATCTCCTCCTCCTTCCTTCTTGGCATGATTCTCTGAGAGGCCAGCTTTGTTCTGTTTACATGTGCCACAACATCCTCTGTGACTTTTTTGGTCTAATCCAGCAACTGTTCCCCTATAGAACTGGCTGTATTGGTGACAACCAATTATAGCTTATATGAATGTTCATTTTGAGTTATTCATAAAATTGTCACAGACCTGTGCAATTAATGGCTCATGCACTGTTCCCATTCCCCTCCCCCCCTTTGGAAGGTAACCAACAACATTGGTTTAAAGAAAAATCCTAAAAACAAATGCAAATAATATCTTTTATTAAGACTGACAGAACTGGATGGAAATATTCAAGTTCTTAAAATCTTCCACACTGTTTTGTGTCATTTTGGTTGTTCTTGATAAAACAATTACATGGCTTTTTACTGTAGCCCCAAAAAGCTTATGTTTCAATAAGTCTTCTAGAAGTGATATGAGACTCTCTTTTTTTGCAGCAACAGAATATCACAGCTTGTTTATTTGTAAGCCCAAGCCAGTTTTCAAAACAAAATATTAAAAGATATTGATTAAAGTCCAGCATTAAAAACCCAGCCCAGCATAAGAACATTACCAGCTACCTCTGGAATTCTTAACAAATACTTGCAGCAATTTTTTAAAAGTGAATTGGCTTCAAGACATCTTGTTGGAATTGTTGGGGAAATAATATAGCACTGGGAAACAGGGCTGCTGGAGAAAGCTGATTTCAGTAAATGGTCTTGTAAAAAGTTGCTAGAATGCAATTCTTGAAGGAACTTGGATCCATATTTTTTTTCCAGTAAACAAGTCACATGGGCAGATACTCATAAGAATATAAGAGAAGCCAATGTTGGATCAGGCCAATGGTCCATCCAGTCCAATACTCTGTCACACAGTGGCCAAAAATACCAGGTGCCATTAGGAGGTCCAACAGTGGGGCCAGGACACTAGAAGCCCTCCCACTGTTGACCCCCCAAGCACCAAGAATGCAGAGCATCACCTGCCCCAGAGTCCCTATCCATAACTTGCGGCTAATAGCTACTGATGGATCTCTGCTCCATATATTTATCTAATTCACTCTTGAAGCCGTCCATACTTGTAACTGCCACCACCTCCTGTGGCAGTAAATTCCATGCGTTAATCACTCTTTGGGTGAAGAAGTACTTCCTTTTATCCGTTCTAGCCTGACTGCTCAGCAATTTCATGGAGTGCCCATGTGTTCTTGTATTGTGCGAAAGGGAAAAAAGTACCTCTTTCTTGACCTGCTCTATCCCATGCATAATCTTATAAACCTTGATCATGTCACCCCTCCAAGCTAAAGAGCCCCAAGCGTTTTAACCTTTCTTCATAGGGAAGGTGTTCCAACCCTTTTATCATTCTAGTTGCCCCTTTCTCCAAAGCTATAATATCCTTTTTAAGGTGTGGTGACCAGAACTGTACATAGTATTCCAAATGAGGTTGCACCATTGATTTATATAGGGGCATTATGATACTGGCTGATCTGTTTACAATACCTTTCCTAATAATCCCCAGCATAGCATTGGCCTTTTGCTCCCCAAGCTGTAATAACGAGGCAGACACAAGAGATGGATTTAACTATTGGGCCACTTTATTAACTGACATTTAAAATGGAACAAAATGGCAAGGGCAAAACAATGCGGTATGGTCAAGACCAGGGGTCAACGACCCCTTCCCTGAACTCATCAATAGGGCAAGCCACCCAGCCCCGAGCAGGATCCATCATCAGTGGCTCCCGGCCGGCAGGCTAGCCATTGTGGGACAACCCCCGAACCACCAGGCTCAAAGGGAGGGCTCAATCGGGGTGTTCCCGAAGGCAGTCTGTTTTCCCAGCCCTGTGCCATAAGGCACAAAGGCCATACTCACGAGACCCCTTCAATCCCAAATAATGGATGTCAGCTGGTGCTCACCAGACCGCAATCAGTAAACCGCCTAGAACCCTGCCACCGCCCAGGCCAAGCCTCTGCTTAGGCCTGAGTGCACATCGGGAGGCCCAAGGCTCCCCGAAGCCCTTGCCGTAAATCCTCCAAAAAGATGTCCATGCCTTTGTCAGATAGGTGGATACCATCCATCTGATATAGCTCAGCTTGCCCTGCATGTATGGATGGATGTGACAAAAACATGCCCAGACAACTTTCAAGACTCCTCTGCAACTCCCGGTTTGCCTTACATCGATCCCTATCAATGGCTAATGGACTCCACACACCCCGCCAAACCCTGCGGGGTACCATGGCCGAGCAAACTATGAGCCGACCAGCCAATGCTCATGGATAAATTCAAAATCGTGACGAGCTTGAACAATTAACGCCTTCCCCTTCATTAATCCTAAATCGTTGCCCCCTAAATGCAACAGCAAGATCTGCAGTGGAGGGCCAACCCTCTCCTGAAACAATAACTGCAACAGGTCTGGCCACTGCAAACCCTGACGCCCCTGCCACTCCACAGCCGCCCACTGGCTAAGGCCCAGCTGTGTGCCATTCAGCGTCCTTCTGGCTTGATGGGCAGCCCAAAAAATAAAACTGTGCCCGCAGATCAAAACCATCTTCCTCTCCTGTCAAGGAAAAACACCTGAAATGAAAAACACAGTCAGCAACGGGCAACGATATAACAACAATCCTTACTAATAGATTCCTAACGTCCTGACAAAGGGCACATGTAAGTCTTATAGGCCCTCGAGTGCCATCTCCCCAGCCGCTGAATGTCACACACTGGGTACCCCATAGCTGCAGCCGTGGATGCAGCACCAATACGGAAAGAATGTGTGCAAAAACGCATACCGGCTAGCCCCAACATCGCCAATGCCTTAGTGGTAATTGACCAAAACTGATGTTTCGTTAACGGGGAGCCATCTTGGTGCTGAAACAGTAGGCTGGCCCGAACACCCGAACCGCCAAGTATGTGGCCAGGGCAGTCACTGGGCACAGCTGTTTCTCTGCACAAGCTCCCAACTGAACCCTGCTTTCACACTGCTATTGGTCCGTCTTGGACAGCCTCAAAGTAATGGATGCCTTAAGGGCACCTAGGTTAACATCCTGCACCAATAGGGCCCGACCCGATTTATCATTCCTTGATCATGTGACCAGTTCACTGATCTGGAAAGCTCCAAAAAAGGCAACCAAGGCAGCAGCATGGAATAGAGCTGCCTCAAATTCCGAGGAACACACTTCTTTCCAAATGGCCTGCAAACCGCGTAGCACTTGCAGTGAAATGGGCTGGTGATCATCCGCCCGAATACCTGCCTCACGGGCCCATCCCTCAAGTGCCTTGCGAATACAAAAATCCCCGGTATGGTCAGCAAGCCCTTTTGCCTTACTAGCATAGGCTATCACCGACAACATCCCTTTTATTGAACTAACTGCCAAACCTTTACCTTTGGAAGCCATGCAAAAGTGCAATAGATGCTCCACAGGAACAGGCCACGAGTTAGGATACCCTACCTCCTGTCTAAATTCCGAAAACTGAATGACTGCCCGGTCATAAGCCCTCTTGGTGTTAGGTGCAACGGCTAGTCCAATTGCCCTGTGCACTTCTGCCTTCCAACCAACCACAGCCAAGGAGGCATCTGCACTGGCTGCAGGTCAGCATCTGGGGCCAGCTGACGAAACCTCTCCATCTGTTTATGAGAGAGAGCGTCAGCCACCCCATTGTCAACCCCAGGGACGTGCCTGGCAAAAAATACAATGTTCAACTGGAGGCAACGAAGTGTAAAGGCCCTAACCAAACGCATGACCCTTGGGGACTTGGACAATAGGGAATTGATGACCTGCACCACCACCAGGTTATCGCACCAAAAGTGCACCGTGTGGTTGGCCAACTCTCCTCCCCAAAGGTGGATGGCAACAAGGATAGGAAAAAATTCGAGAAAAGTCATATTGGCTTTCAGCCCAGCTGCCACCCAAGATTCAGACCACTCCTCAGCAGACCATCGCCCTCGAAAGAATACACCAAAACCAAAGGACCCGGCTGTGTCCGAGTGGACCTGAAGCTCAGCCTCCAATCTTAGATCATCCCTCCAGAAAGAAATGCCGTTGAAGGAAGAAAGAAATTCAAGCCACATTTCCAAATCCCACCGGATACCAGCGGTAATTTGTACCCTGTGGTGAGGAAGCCACAATCCCACCATGGCTGCACACGGCCTTCACAAAAATGCATGGCCCGGAGCCACCACCTTGCAGGCAAAGTTCAAATGACCAGCCAACTGTTGCAGCTCCCTCAAAGTGGCCTTCTGCTTACCCAAAAATTCCCTAATGTGGTTGCACAAATCTCCCAGCTTGCCGGCAGGCAGCTGAGAAATCTGCGCCACTGAGTCCAGTTCCACCCCCAGGAAGGTAAGAACCTGTGCTGGGCCCTCAGTCTTTTCCTGTGCCAAGAGCACACCTAATTCGCCAGCCAATGAAATAAAAGAACCTAACAAATGCTGACATCGGCCTGACCCCAAAGGATCCACAAACAGGAAATCATCTAAATAATGTACAACTGAGTGGTCGCCGGTGCGCGTGCGGAGGGCCCACTCCAAAAATTAACTAAAACGCTCGAACGCAGCACAAGACACTGAACAACCCATAGGCAAGGCCCTATCTAAATAAAACTGGCCCTCAAAACAAAAACCCAGAAGGTCAACATCACCCAGGTGCACTGGGAGGAGGCGAAATGCCGACATAAATGTCACACTTCGCCATTTCAGCGCCCCTCCCGCAGCTGCACACAATACGCACTGCCTGATCAAACGATGTGTACCATACAGAGCACAATTCCTCGGGGATGGCATCATTAACTGAGCCGCCCCTAGGAAAGGAAAGATGATGGATGAGCCGAAACTCCCCTGGCGCCTTTTTTGGAACGATCCCTAATGGGGAAACCCACAGGTTAGGGAGAGGGGGGTGGGAAAAAGGTCCCCAAACCCTTCCCTCCTGAAGCTCCTTCCCAATCTTTTCCCAAACAATGTGCTCCATACCCCGTAGAGATCGGAGGTTACGTGCCATAAAAGGAACCTGGGCACCCTGATAAGGAATTTGAAAACCCTGTGAAAAACCTTTTCAACAAATATAAACTGTCGACCCGTCGCGGATAAAAATGTAGCAGCCTCTCAAGCACTTTCAACTTTATGGGTGTTGGCCCCCTTCCACGCCCTTGTCCAGGTCCACCCCCTTCTGGCTGTCTGCAGCTCCAACGGGATTTTCCCTGAAAACAGGCAGAGAATGGATGTGGGCCTGCGCACAAGGGGCACTCATGTCGATACTGGCATGCTTTTCTATTACACACCCCTTGCGCCCCAAATTCCCAGCAAATCTGGCAGGCCCGCCATAGGGCCCACCATAGGGCGGGAACTGAAGGATACAGACGCATGCTCGACCAAATGGCCACTATGCGAGCGATCCCCCGTGTTAGGCCTGGAAGAGGCCATCACCTGAAGCCATAAATGTGGGTGGATCTGTTCCCACCACAAAGAAGGGTTCATGGCAGCCCACATCCTGAACTCCTCATCATATTGGAACCAAGCTGGGCCCATGAAGCCAGTGTAACCCTTATAAATTATGTCAAAGTATTGGAACAACAAGGCGGCCCTACATGGTTGAGCCTTAGACAGCACGCCAGCATATATAAGGAAACTGGCAACCCAATTGGCCCAAGTCTGGTCCACCCTCATCCTCCTATACTTTTCTTTGTCCCTATCCTCAAGGTCTTCCTTCTCTTTCTTTTCCATTTTGTGGAACAACAGCATAAAAACATCTAGAAATTCACCCCTACAAATCTTCTCCCTAGTCACTGGAAGCAGGTGGTCTCCAAGTGGAAGTGCTAAATCCCCAAAGGGGAGGGCAGTGGCTGGTGTTGCCGCATATGAAACACCATAAGGGGAAGGGCCACCCCACCATGGTGCACTGGGTATGCTACCCAGCTGTATGGCTGCAACTAGACCGCCCTGAGGCAAGGTGCTAAATGATGAAGCGGCGCCACAGGCCTGGCCCCAACCATGGTTGCAACCAACAATGCCCAGTTGCGGAGGAGCAGAAACATAAGCTACCGGGTGGTCCCAGGGCCAACAACCTGCAAGGAGGAAGAGCCACACTTACCAGCTGGCATAAAAAGGCCAGCCACAGCAGCAGCTGGGCTCTGTGGTCCTAAAGGCATCAGAGCAGAAGGTGCATCGAGGTCCTGAATCACCGAGGCTCCCTCGGAACCTGCCCCAGATTGGACTGCACGTCCTTCTATAAGAGACAATCGTGTTAATACCTTCGCCTGGAAACGCTTGTTAGCTGCAGAATGTGTCTCCTTCTGCCCATGGGCCCCACCCGCAGGCTTTGCTGGAGGAGTTAATCCTGCGACCTGCTCAACAGCCTGCAATCGGTTCAAAATAGCTTGCTGGATCCCATCATCCTTGTCGTCCGATGAGGACAGGGTTGGAGCAGGTTGCTTAGGTGGCGGTTTGGGGGCAGGCTGTTTCCCTTTAGACCAGCCCGAACCCTTTTTGGGAGCCATAATGTCAAGCTACCACCACAAAACAAACTAAAGCAACCAGAACTCTGAATGCAAATTATTAAAACTGAAACCGAAATCTGCCCAAGTGAAAAACAAAATTTTGTTATCAACTAAACGGCCACCGAAGGGACCCAAGATGGCCACCGGCCGCACCCTCAGTGCGGGGCAGGAAGAACAACAAAATTGGGCCTCTGCCTTGCCTGCGGCTAAAAGGATGGGGGGGAGGGGGCACACAGCGATATATGCTGTCTCGCCCCCAAATGGCTCACGCTGCCAGCCTACCGGGCGACAAAAACACCCTTCCCTTAACCAGTTCACCCACACAATAGCCCCCAATCAAACCACAGGGGCAAGCAGCCCGTGCGAATGGGCGCAGCCCCAGAGTCCTCCGGTCGTCCCACGGTGTCTTCAGCCCTGCCGTGCTTAGCCTCTCACCGCCATCTTCCTCAGCTGCCTGCAGGCAAACCAGCCTCACACAGCCATCAGCACGAGCACTGCCACCTGTCTGGAGCCGCCTGCACCCGCACCCGCGCTCGCCTCCCGAGCGCCTCAAGGCAAGCCACTCTTGTGCACCCGCGCTGAATGGATGCCCAAACCCTGTCGTCGGCGCAGGGAGGAATGTGCTGCTAGGTGGGCTAAAGGCTGCGAGCAGCAAGCCCCAGCAACGCACCCTTCACTGACCGAGAACGAAACCGGACTGCTGCAGCAGAGGGGAGGGGCCGGATTTTTATACCCCTGGCCCCTCCCCTCGAGAAGGCCCGCATGAGGCGCTCTTTGGCACTTTTGCTGTGTCCGCCCCTTCCAACTGGGCGGCAAACTCTTTTCCCCAGCCCAACGGCCAGTAGACGTGGGCTGTTTAAACGCATTTTATTGCAGTCACACACTGTCTCGACATTTTCAGTGAGTTATCTACAATGACTCCAAGATCTCTCTCTTGGTCAGTCTCTGCCAGTTCGGGCCCCATCAACATGTATTTATATTTAGGATTTTTGGCTCCAATGTACATCACCTTGCACTTGGCCACATTGAACCCCATTTGCCACATTGATGCCCACTCGCCCAAACCTTCAACAGATCCCTTTGGAGTGCCTAACAATCCTCCCTGGTTTTCATCACCCTGAACAACTTTGTATCATCTGCAAATTTAGCCACTTCACTGCTTACTCCCAATTCCAAATCGTTAATGAACAAGTTAAAAAGCATCGGACTGAGTACTGATCCCTGTGGTACCCCACTGCTTACCACCCTCCACTGAGAAAATTTCCCATTTATACTCACTCTCTGCTTCCTATTAATTAGCCAGATTTTGATCCACAAAAGGACTTGTCCTTTTATCCCATGATTTTTGAGCTTGTTTAGGAGCTTTTGATGAGGAACTTTATCGAAAGCTTTCTGGAAGTCAAGGTAAACAATATCTATTGGGTCCCCCTTGTCCACATGTTTGTTCAATCCCTCAAAGAACACTAACAGGTTAGTGAGACAAGATCTTCCCTTATAGAATCCATGCTGAGTCTGCCTCAGTAGTTTTTGTTCATCAATGTGTTTACTAATTCTTTCCTTAATAACAGTTTCCACCAATTTACCCGGTATCGATATCAAACTGACTGGCCTGTTATTTTCCGGATCTCCTCTGGAACCCTTTTTAAAGATGGGACTTATGTTCTTATGTTCCTATTAGCTACCTTCCAGTCCTCAGGAATGGAGGCGGATTTTAATGAAAGATTACATATTCTCAGATTATGAGACCATTGAAGCAGAAGACTGTGCTACTACTTTGGGAGAGGAGGGAACAGCACAAAGACCGTTCTTAGATAGGAGGACCAAACTACAAGCGAGAGAGAATTTTTACATTACTAGTCCAACAGGAAAGGGAGAAAGGAGATTTGATTATAAATTTGTCTTCCAGAAGTTTAACACAGGAAGAAAAAGATGTCTTAAATTTGGGACTAGGTTTTGTGTTAAATCCCAAATATAATCCATTTCAGACAAGGATAGACATCTTCAAATTAATTAGGTCACTTAAATTAAAAGTCTTTTTTTGAGATTCAGGTTTTCTTAATTCTAATCCATTGAGAACTAAGTCACAATTCGTCCCCTTCATTAATAATCCATCAATTACCATCTTTGAAAGATGTGTATTGGAAGATATTGAGTATATAGAACAGAATAGATTTCCTGTTAAGTATAATCTCACCTTTAAACAAGTGAATCTTCTTAAAAACTTTTCACAGGATGCTTCAATAATTTTTTAGGGTGCAGATAAAGGGGGTGGACCATCAAGATTACATCAATTAGGTAGTGAGGCAACTTAACAATTGCAATTTTTACCAACAGATCACATATGATCTGACTGATGAAGTTCCCAACATTATTAAAATTACTATTCAAGAAGCTTTGACTTTGGGTTATATCACCCACAGACAGCTTCATTCTTGATCAATCCATATCCACACATTCCAATTTTTTACGTACTTCTGAAAATACACAAGTCCAGGATGCCCTCTCCCAGACGCCATATTGTTTCAGGTTCCAATTCAGTATTGGAACCGTTATTTCAGTATGTGGACTCCTTTTACAACCTTTTGTAATACACATTCCCTCTTATTTGTGGGACACTAAAGACTTTATTTCCAAAGTAGAAGGACAAGGTTCTACCTCAAGTGATACTGATGACTTTAGATGTCCCATCATTATACACAAACACACCTCATAAAGAGGCTAGACTGTGCCTTCTTACTGTATTAGAGAAAAGAGATCTGCCCTCCCCCCCACGCATCTTCCTCTAGATCTCATTGAGATCCTTTTTGAAAAAGTTGTTTTCATTTTCAGGATGATTTCTTTTGGCAGATCAAGGGTGTCACTATGAGGAGCTCCTTTGCCCCAGTGTCGCCAACTTGTTTATGAGCAATTTTGGGAACAATTGGATATTAAATGAGCATGACAAACCATTTTTTGCACACATTGTTTGTTATAAGAGATATATAGATGATTTATTTTTTATTCTTGATATTTTTTCTATTGTGGATGAGTTTGTTGATTGGATCAACTCTGCATAATTCTGTCAAATTCACATATACAGCTGACAGGTTCCAGATTAATTTTCTAGATACCTCTGTCTTTATACGAGATTCCTGTCTGGCAGTATGTCCTTTCAGCAAAAGTACCGACAAAAATTCCTATTTACATTACAAATCTTTTAATGCTAAACATCTTAGGGATAACTTACCACGTGGCCAGTATTTACATGCTAAAAGGAGCTCCACATTTTTTCAGTGATTTTCAGGAGGAGTGCTTTAAGCTCGATGAGCAGTTTCTCCTATGAGTGTGTTCCCTGGGAGTAATTACTAAGGCATGTACACAGGCATATCAGATAGAATGGGCAGAATTATTTAAAGATACCTCTATTGTAAGTAAGAATAAAGTATGTTGGGCTTTAGACTATATTCGCTTAGTGTATTCCATCCATAATATTATTTTTAAGCATTGGCACATTCTAAGTGACATCCCAGGGTGTATGGAAAGGCTTTCTAGAGGCTTTTGCAGAACCACCAGTATTTGTGATTTTCTTATATGAGCAGATTTACCATCTAATAGCAATCACATTATTACAGCCAGGGGACATTTCAAATGTTTGAGGAGTTCAGTATGCATACAGTCTTGAGAAATGCAAGTACTGGATTTCCCCGAAGTCAATTTAAAAAAAGAAATTACTTTTTTTATCTAGCTGTTCCACCAAAAGAGCAGTATATCTTTTACAATGTCCTTATAGTTTAAAGCAGGGGTCCTCAAACTACGGCCCGCGGGCCACATGCGGCCCGCCGAGGACATTTATGCGGCCCGCCAAGTGTTTATGCCCGCCCCCCCGCCCGGAGCCGCCTCCTCCTCGGGGAGCGCAGCAGCAGCGCCCCCGCCCGCCTGCCGGGCTCCTCCTCCTGAGTAGCCCCATTGGGAGAGGCACTGCCGGCTCGCTCACTAGGGCAGCAGGCTCTTAGGGGTGGCAAATTGCCACCTCCGCCCCCCTCAAAGCCACCCCCCCGCGGCCTCTTTCTTCCTCCAGCAGCACTGGGCAGCAAGAGTGCCCAGGAGCTGAGGAGGAGGAAGGGGCGAGCAGGCTGGTCTTGGGGGAAGGGGCGAACGCGGCGGCGGGGCGAGCAGGCTGGTGGGGGGCAAGGGGCGAACGCGGCGGCAGGGCGAGCAGGCTGGTGGGGGGGAGGGGCGAATGCGGCGGCCCTCCAACGGTCTGAGGGACAGTTAACTGGCCCCCTGTTTAAAAAGTTTGAGGACCCCTGGTTTAAAGTATGTTCACGTTCACTTAGGAAATGTGTCTTGGAACACAAATTACGCATAAAACACAAATACATGGATGCACCTCTTGTTCAGCATTTCACAGAGAAAGGGCATAATAATGATGATTTTAAATTTGTAGTCTTGGAAATAGTTAACCCTAGAAAATATAATAGGATTGATACACAGAAATGTCTTCTTCAGAGAGAAGCCTTCTGGATATACAGACTTAAAACGTACCATCCACATGGATTAAATATATCTTTATTTTTTTATGAATGTTTTTTATGAGTGTATTTTCATGATGGTAATGGTTGCTGGATATTTGGTTAAAATGTAATGAGGTACCTTTAAGAGTTGCAGACAGAGAGATACATAAGTATGTACATCACGGATCAAATGTATTTTTAGACTTGTCTTGTCTTTATTAATGTTTTTTATAAATGTATTTTCATGATGTTATGAGGTACCTTTAAGAGTTGCAGACAGAGATATATATAAGTAAGCATATCTGTAACACCTGTTAAGAACATAAGAGAAGCCAATGTTGGATCAGACCAATGGCCCATCCAGTCCAACACTCTGTGTCACACAGTGGCCAAAAATACCAGGTGCTATCAGGAGGTCCAGCAGTGGGACCAGGACACTAGAAGCCTCCCACTGTTGACCCACCCCCCAAGCACCAAGAATACAGAGCATCACTTTCCCCAGAGTCCCTATCCATACCTTGTGGCTAATAACCACCAATGGACCTCTGCTCCATATGCTTATCTAATTCCCTCTTGAAGCCATCCTATTAAGGCTTCTGTCCTCCTCTCTGAATGTCTCTTTGGAATATTTCACTGCAGCTGTAGAATAGCAACTGTAGAATAGCACTAAAGCATAATGGAGAGTTCCCTGATTTTTCAGATTTCTAATAGCAAGCCTTGAGATGTAGTATACAATTTCTGTTATATTGCAGACAGAGAGATGTATAAGTAAGCATACCAGTAACATCTGTTAAGGCTTCTGTGCCTTCTTTTCTGAATGTCTCTTTGGAATATTTTACTGTAACTGTAGAGCATAGCACTAAAGCCTATGATGGTGAGTTCCCTGATTTTTTGGATTCTTAGTAGCAAGTCTTGAGATGTAGTATACAGAGAGATGTTGCAGACAGAGAGATGTATAAGTAAGGATATCAGTAACATCTGTTAAGGCTTCTGTGCCTTCTTTTCTGAATGTCTCTTTGGAATATTTCACTGTAACTATAGAACATAGCACTAAAGCATACAATGGTGACTTCCCTGATTTTTTGGATTCTCAGTAGCAAGTCTTGAGATGTAGTATACAATTTCTTTCATGTAATTTATGCTTATGTATTTTGTAGAGAGTTTTATGAAGTGATATGATCTTCACTATCATACTTTATGAAGAATGAAACTTAGAAGACATCTTACTGTATGTAATTCAGTCTTTATTCATATGGTACTTTTGGTACTTTGCAATATTGATTTTGTAAAAATATATTGTAAAATATTTTGTATCATTATAGGGTTTCACGAGGTCCTGTTCAGATGAAGCCAGTCGAAACGAGTTTGTATTTCAGAAAACTTCATCAACCTGCACCTTTTTGGACCTCCTTTCCTTCTTTGTATCATTGTCATTTATACATGGCTTGACATCAGCACTATAAAGTTTTTTTCCATATGTTTTGAGCATTGATTCTGTATAGCACTTGCATACAGCTTGTTTTTTTCTTTTGTATTTGGAGCTTTGGAACTGTGATTCTCTTATTGCATACAGAAAATAAAAGGAAGCAGGGGAGACTGCTTCAGTGGCATTACATAAGAACATAAGAAGAGCCCTAGTGGATCAGACCAAGAGTCCATCTCATCCAGCATCCTGTTTCACACAGTGGCATTTTAAGTGACACTGAAGAACTAGGCATCATCATCTCAGCCTATTACTCCACAAATGCAAGCTGCTGTACAGCATATTGTTTCACACACTGGCATTTTTTAAATATAATTTTGTCAGTTTTATAATACTACATCTTAAAGGGAAGGGAACAGAGAGAGTACACTACCACTAAAATATGACAAGATTCACACATGAAATTACAGATGAATATATCACTCCTGCAGTGGCAATAAGAGACAAAGAATTCAAACTTCTGTAAAATGGGATTTAGTTACGCTAAGTTCAAGAGTTTTGTAATCCATTATATTACATTTATTTCTTGCGTTTCTTCTTCTTCGCTTTTAATATATTGGTGCTGCTGCTCCTTTCTCAGACTCTGAAGTTTCAGTTGTACTGCTAGAGTCACTTGAGGAATTGTCCAATTCTTCCTCGTTGGGTTCCTCTCCTTCCTCCAAGATTGTTTTATTATCTTTATCTGCTCTTAATTGTTGTTTTAAGAAGCTTTTAGCCTTTTGGACAGAGTCAATTTTAAGTTTCTTATCATTGTAGTTGAACACAAGTCCTTCTGGGAAGCTCCATCTGTATTCAATTAATTTATTTTGAAGGAAAAGAATTAAGTCTTTATATTGTTGTCTTCGTTTCTGGATCTCAAATGGAATGTCTCTTAGACACAGTGGCATTTTAAGTGACACTGAAGAACTAGGCATCATCATCTCTTAGTCTTACTACACAAATGCAAGCTGCTGTTGTATGATATTTAAGGGTGAAGGGTCTTTGTGGCTGTTGGGATTACTACAGACCATTTCCCCTTATCACCTCCTGTGTCCCAATCACAGAAGTTCAAATGGATACCAAATAACCATTTTCTCTTGTTATCTGAAGCCCTCACTGTACTTGCTCCCCAGACTTTCCACTGGATCGGTTGATCAGGTTTGACACAACAGTATATTAGTTAGTGGCTATAATAGCCTTGAAACCAAATGACCACACGTCATATTTGACATGATGAAACTATGGACATATTTGTTAAATACTGCTGTTTCTGTCCATGTTTTGTTTATCACTTTTGCATATAAAATAAGCATTCCTTTGACTGTCCAGTCTTTAAAACTTGAAACACAATGCCTTCCCCATATATAAATGTTCCCTAATGACATGTCTCCCCCTCATGGATCACTGCCTTGTCGTGGCGAGGGGGCTTGCGTGGTTCGATGAGGCTGTGGGCTATGCCGTGGAGGGCCACCCAGGACGGACAGGCCACAGCAGAGAACTCAGACCAAGCGTGATCCCCTGGAGAAGGAAATGGCAACCCACTCCAGTATCTTTGCCAAGAAAACCCCATGGACAGTAACAAAAGGCTAAAAGATATGACGCCGGAAGATGAGCCCCTCAGGTCGGAAGGTGTCCAATATGCTACTGAGGAAGAGCAGAGGGCAAGTACGAGTAACCCCAGAAAGAGTGAAGCGGCTGGGCCAAAGCTGAAAGGACGCTCAGTTGTGGATGTGTCTGACGGTGAAAGGAAAGTCCGATGCTGCAAAGAACAATACTGCATAGGAACCTGGAATGTAAGATCTATGAATCAAGGTAAGCTTGACGTGGTCAAAAATGAGATGGCAAGAATGAACATCGACATCTTGGGAATCAGTGAACTAAAGTGGACAGGAATGGGCGAATTTAACTCAGAAGACCATTATATCTACTACTGTGGCCAGGAATCCCGTAGAAAAAATGGTGTGGCCTTTATAGTCAACAAGAGAGTGAGAAAGGCAGTATTGGGATACAATCTCAAAAATGACAGAATGATCTCAGTCCGAATCCAAGGCAAACCATTCAATATCACAGTAATCCAAGTCTATGCCCCAACCACTGCTGCAGAAGAGGCTGAAGTGGACCAGTTCTATGAAGACCTACAACAGCTCGTAGAACTAACACCAAAAAATGATGTCCTCATCATCATAGGGGACTGGAATGCTAAAGTAGGAAATCAAAAGGTAACCGGAATAACAGACAAGTTTGGCCTTGGAGAACAAAATGAAGCAGGGCAAAGGCTAACAGAGTTTTGTCAAGAGAACACGCTGGTCATAGCGAACACCCTTTTCCAACAACCTAAGAGGCGTCTCTACACATGGACATCACCAGATGGGCAACACCGAAATCAGATTGACTATATAATTTGCAGTCAAAGATGGAGAAGCTCTATCCAGTCAGTAAAAACAAGACCTGGAGCTGACTGTGGCTCAGATCATGAGCTACTCATTGCAAAATTCAGACTTAAATTGAAGAAAGTTGGGAAAACCACAAGGCCATTCAGATTTGACCTAGATCGCATCCCCGATTAATATACAGTAGAGGTGAAGATTAGGTTTAAGGGACTAGATTTGATAGACAGAGTGCCTGAAGAACTATGGACAGAAGTCCGTGACATTGTAAAGGAGGCAGCACTCACCGCCATCCCAAAGAAAAAGAAATGCAAAAAGCAAAGTGGCTGTCTGATGAGGCTTTACACATAGCAGAGGAAAGAAGGAAAGCTAAAGGCAATGGAGAAAAGGAAAGATTTGCCCAACTGAATGCAGATTTCCAGAGAACAGCAAGGAGAGATAAGGAGGCTTTCCTGAATGAACAATGCAAAGTAATAGAGGAAAACAATAGATTGGGAAGGACTAGAGATCTCTTCAAGAAAATTGGAGAAATCAAGGGAACGTTCTATGCAAAGCTGGCCATGATAAAGGACAAAAACGGTAGGGACCTAACAGAAGCAGAAGAGATTAGGAAAAGATGGCAAGAATACACAGAAGAACTATACAAGAAGGACCTCGATGTCCTTGACAACCACGATGGTATAATCACTGACCTCGAGCCAGACATCCTGGAAAGCGAAGTTAAATGGGCCTTAGAAAGCATTACTAACAACAAAGCTAGTGGAGGTGATGGTATCCCAGCTGAGTTATTCAAAGTCTTAAAAGAAGATGCTGTTAAAGTGCTGCACTCAATTTGCCAACAAATTTGGAAAACACAACAGTGGCCACAGGATTGGAAAAGGTCAGTTTACATTCCAATCCCAAAGAAGGGCAACGTCAAGGAATGTTCAAACTATCGCACAATTGCACTCATTTCACACGCTAGCAAGGTCATGCTCAAAATCCTACAAGCTAGGCTCCAACAGTACGTGGATAGAGAACTGCCAGAAGTACAAGCTGGGTTTCGAAGAGGTAGAGGAACTAGAGATCAAATTGCCAACATTCGCTGGATTATGGAGAAAGCAAGAGAGTACCAGAAAAACATCTACTTCTGCTTCATTGACTATGCTAAAGCCTTTGATTGTGTGGATCACAATAAATTATGGCAGGTTCTTAAAGAGATGGGAGTACCGGACCACCTCACATGTCTCCTGAGAAACCTGTATAAGGGTCAAGAAGCAACAGTTAGAACCGGATATGGAACAACTGATTGGTTTAGCATAGGAAAAGGAGTACGACAAGGATGTATATTGTCACCTTGCTTATTTAATTTATATGCAGAGTACATCATGCGAAATGCTGGCCTGGATGAATCACAAGCTGGAGTTAAGATTGCTGGGGAAAAGATCAATAACCTCAGATATGCAGACGATACCACTCTGATGGCAGAAAGTGAAGAGGACCTAAAGAGCCTCTTGCTCAGGATGAAAGAGGAGAGTGCAAAAGTGGGCTTGAAGCTCAACATCAAAAAAACTAAGATCATGGCATCTGGGCCCATCACTCCTTGGCAAATAGAAGGGGAAGTCGTAGAAGTAGTGACAGACTTCACATTCCTAGGATCCCAGATCACTGCAGATGGTGATTGCAGCCATGAAATTAAAAGACGCCTGCTCCTTGGGAGGAAAGCAATGGCAAACCTAAACAGCATGATAAAAAGCAGAGACATCACCTTGCCAACAAAAGTCCGCATGGTCAAAGCAATGGTATTCCCTGTAGTAATGTATGGCTGTGAGAGTTGGACTATAAGGAAGGCCGAGCGCCGAAGAATAGATTCTTTTGAACTGTGGTGCTGGAGAAGACTCTTGAGAGTCCCTTGGACTGCAAGGAGATTGAATCAGTCAATCCTAAAAGAAATCAACCCTGACTGTTCCCTGGAAGGCCAGATCCTGAAGCTGAAGCTCAAATACTTTGGCCACCAAATGAGAAGGGAGCACTCACTGGAGAAGACCCTGATGCTGGGAAAGATTGAAGGTCAAAGAAGAAGGGGACGGCAAAGGATGAGATGGTTAGACAGTGTCATCGATGCAACGAACATGAAATTGAGCAAACTTCAGCGGACAGCGGAAGACAGGAGGGCTGGCGTGATCTGGTCCATGGGGTCGTGAAGAGTCGGACTCGACTGTGCGACTGAACAACAACAACAATGACATGTCTTGATTAAATAGCCTAACTACTAAGTCCACAAGAACTTTTATTGTTCTCCTACATTCCAAATAATTGTAATTGCAATGTAATAGCATGTAACTGCAAAAACAATAACATGAAAACTTTTTAGACAATGGCATTTTGTATTAAGCCACTGCAATGATATTACTGTCATCTTTATTATTAACCTCTGTTCCAGCCAACCTAATACTAGATTAAATTTTTTTCCTGATAGAGCTAGCCAGAATTTTTTTAAAACTACAGTTTTAAAACTCTTTGTATTTGCTCCGTGAAATTCAGTAAGTCACAGATCCTTCCAGCCAGCCATATCTCCACAATCCAAAATGAGCTGTTTTGAACCTCTTTCCCTGTTAAAAAGTGGCCAGGTGTAACAAAATCCATATTTTTGACTTTCAGCTCAAGCATAAAAATAGCAAGCTTGTGTTCAAAAAGTCAGTTATTTTCTTAGCAGAAACAGCCCTTGAATGAAAATAAAAAGTGAGATTCCTGAGTCTTCAAAATCCATTCCAGATTTCCTCTGAGTGATAAGTACAAAAGTACTTCAGTTCTCTTCAGCCAAGAAAACTGTAAAGTAATATTGATTTCCTACCATAGCAATAAGGGTAGCCAGAGGAAGCACTGTTGTAATATGAATACCTGGCTTATGCAAAGTGATTAAGAAGCTTCAGTAAAAGGAAAAAAAGAGAACATTTCAATATATGAATCTACCTGACACTGAGATGGTCACTGGTCTATCTACTCCTGCACTATATACAGTAGTTTTCCAGGGTCATCTTCAGGCCAAGTACTTGAGACCTTTTTAACTGAAGATGCATCAAACTGAAGATACCACACCTAGCCTAACCTACCTCACAGAGTTGTGGTGGGGATAAAATGGAAGAGAGGATAATTATGTTAGCTGCTCTGGGTCCCCATTGTGAAGAATGGTGGGATATAACCAAAGTAAATCTTTCCTATATAATATTTGCATTTTGAGGTGGCAAGATTTGATGTGTACCAAAATCAGTTGGGTGTGTGATCTGCCACTCAGAACAGCTGCCAATCCCCTCATTGCACTGGGTGGCTGCATGGCCTGAGTCCAACGCACGCAGCCAGCAGCTGGCGTTTCATCCTCAGTCTACACAGAGCTGCTGAAGAGGATGGATGCTCCACTGGCAGGACACTTGCGATGCCAAGGCTGACTATGGTGCCACCACACAGGTCATCTGCAGCTGCAACAGGAGACAGGGAGCTGGCAGGGCTATGAGCCGAGGACAGCGCCGGCCAGCCTCTCACCCTCGGTGTCCTGTGAGGCAACAGCCAGGCCCAATGATCCACCAGCCACACAGTAACCAGACTGAGCTTGACCATGTGGACAGCTGCAGCTGCCGGGGCAGCTGCGAGCCGCCAAGGGCCAGTGCAATCCACTGCAAGGCGCCTAAGGAGGACACCCACACCAAGATCTTGCTAGCCCCCCTCAGCAGCCCGTCTTCACACCACCCACCTTCAGAAGCCACTGGGAGGACCAGGTGGCATGGGGCCTCTCCTTTGGAGGAGTGCCGCCCACTGCCAGCCCATCTTCGCCCCCCCCGCCTTTGGAAGACACTGGGAGGGCCGGGTGGCATGGGACCTCTCCTTAGGAGGTGTGCCATCTGCTGCTGGCCCATCTTCGCCCCCACCTTCAGAAGCCACTGGGAGGGCCAGGTTGCATGGGGTCTCTCCTTTGGAGGTGCACCACCTGCCACCGGCCCGTCTTCACCCCCCCACCTTCAGAAGATGCTGGGAGGGCCAGGTGGCATGGGGCATCTCCTTTGGAGCCACACTGCCTGCTGCCCGTCTGTCTTTGCCCCCCTTCTGAACACACTGGAAGGGCCAGGTGGCAGCCCATCTTTGTCCCCCCACCTGCCTTTCATATGTCTCTCTGCGGGGGATGATATGGGCCACAGCTGCAGACGGGGGCACTCCCCAAACCCTATCTAGAGCTCATTGCATTTATTTCTGCAACAGGCCTTCTTACTAGTAAATAATATAGCTGAAGATGGGGGTGCAGATAAGAGGTAGATTGGTTGGTGGGAGGGAGGGAGGGAAGAACAGAAGGAAGATGGAAAGGTAAGAATATGGGGGCTGTCAGAAAATAGGAAAGAGGGAATTGTGTGTGGAGGGGATGCAGGGGAAAGTGAAGTACTCCCCCCAAAGTCCTTGCAGGTTTCTCCATCACATAACTGGACCTGACTTAGCCAGCACCATGCAACTGGACCAGAGTTTTCTCAGGAAGAGGTTGCCTGAGGGACAGAAGGAGGGAAAGCTGAAATCCAGTGTTAGATAATGGTAAGCTGGTGGATGGGAAGGAGAGAAAAATGGGATAGTTTCTTTCTTCTTTTTTTTGGCCTCCTGAAGGGGATTTTTAATTGCTTTTTCTATAAATTATAATGAAAAAATAGGAAAAGGGGAGAAAGAACAACTAAAGGAGAAAGAAAAGAAAACCACTAAAAACCCAAGTATAGGAGATCATTACAACAGCTTGTATCAGTTTTAGTCTATAATACTATCATTACATTGAACATGTTCAATTAAGCTATATTATTTAACTTCCTAGTTATTATTTTCACTGTTCAGAGAAAGTCCCAAGAGCATCAACATTTAATAAATGCTTTTAAGGCACAATTCACAGTTCTTCAGCCTTCATTTTATTTTATCCTTTTATTTTATCCTCAGTTGATATTCGCGTTTAGGAGCCACTGCCCCCTTCTCGGAAGCAGAGTCCTCGTCGGAAGAGAGATTAGAAGAAATAGCTGTATCGCTATGTTTACTATCTCCGTCTTCTTTGCCATCCTCACCAGGCTCTCCCAGTTGCAGTCTCAGAAACTCCCGTGCTTTAAAAACAGAGTCAATCTTTTCTTTTTTATCCTTAAGTTTGAAAAGTACATATTTGGGAACCAACCATCTATAAGGAATGCTGTTTGTTTGCAAAAACATAATCACGTCTTTATAGTCCTTCCTCTTCTTCCTTATTTCAAATGGGATATCTTAGAATCCTGACGATGTTACCTCCAATTTTCAAGGGTACTCCTGATGTTGCTTTCAAAATTTGATCCCTCATGTGTCTCTTCGAGAATCTTACCACGATCTCTCCAGGCAGATTATTCTTTTTAATGTACATAGAATAGGCTCTATAAACCACATCCATTTTTCTTTTAAGTAAAATGGGATAGTTTCAAAGGGTAGCCATGTTGGTCTTCAGTAGAACCATTATATTTGAGTTCAGTAGCACTTTTGAGACCAAGAAGTTTTTCAGAGTATAAGCTTTTGAGGGTCAAAGCTATGGGGACTGCAAGCACAGACACTAAGAGGGGGGCTGGAGGGCCCCTGAAGCTAATGTCATGCTGTATCCAACCTTTCCAACTATTTTTCTTTTAATTCAGTTCTGGCTGCAGCCACTAGGGGCACAGGGAAGCTTGAGCACAGTAAAAGGCACTCTAACTGTTGGCTAGACTTGTCTTTTTGCAACACTGAAGCAAACTTGCCTTAACAGATCATGCTATAATTCCATCACCCAAGCCAGCACTGGAGCAAGACAAGCCAGCATGGCTGATGGCTGCTACAGTAATTGCCAGCTTGCAGCCTGCTAACAAGGTAATTGTCTCTAATAGTCTATCATTTCCTTCTTCCTTTCATTGCATCCAGCTCAGCCAGATATTGCAAAGGAGTAGTTAGTGTGTTGCAGCAAGATAAACAACCTTTCCCTCTCTTGTCCTTAACTTCTCTTCCTCTTTTCCATCCTTTTTTCATTAATTTCTCACTGCCTCCACCATCCCCCCCTTTATTTTCAAGTCTTTGTCCCAACACCTTCACATCCCTGTACTGCTTGGCAACATCTACCTAATAGTAATATAGCAGCAAACCTTTATTAATATTAGGGACAGGGGAGCTAACAGTTCCCCATGATCTAACAAAGCAGTAAAAGGTTGCTTCCCCCCACCTGTTACATGCATGGAAATGGAACATTAATCTGTTTTAGTGGTTATACATGTGGAGAAGAAATTATTTATTTATTTATTTATTTATTTATTCATATTTATATCCTGCCCTCCCCGTAGGCTCAGGGCAGCTAACAAGAGGCATATGCCATGCTAAAACAACTAAATCCAAATACGATACTCCATCCATTAACATTAAAATATTGGTGCTCAAATACTGTTGTTGTTGAAACCAAGATGGGGTCCAAAGATCTTCCAATCTCTGCAACCAGCACAGTTCCTGATGTTGTTCCAGCGATACTCCCCTAATATGGCTGACTCTTCTGATCTTCTTCTTCCCAGGGCCGTCTCACCGCACCACCTAAGTTGACGTCACAGTGGTGGTACAGCCGGGCGGCGGCTCCTACTCAAAGGCCTGGCAGAAGAGCTCCGTCTTGCAGGCCCTGCGGAACTGCATAAGGTCCCGCAGGGCCTGGATCTCCCTTGGGAGCTCATTCCACCAGGTAGGAGCCACCACGGAAAAAGCCCTGGCCCTGGTTGCAGCAAATTTGATGTCCTTGGGCCTGGGACAACCAGAAGATGTTGTGCCCCAGACCCAAATTAGAACTCCCAGTTCAGGCAATCAGTAGTTATTATTATTCTGTTGGTAGAAGTTCATATAATCTTTTGAAAAGGATATATGATAAATGATGTAATCTTTTTATGTCATTAGAATTAGATTTATAACACATGTCATACCCAGTCTTTCTCCCCAATGGGGACCCAAAACTGCATTGTTCCTCTGTCCTCCATTTTCTCTTCACAGTGACCCTGTGAGGTCAGTCTGGCTGAGAGTGTGTGTCACCCCACAACCTTCCATCACAGATTGGGGATTTGAGTATTAGAGACATGACAGATTGCTGTAAAAGTTCCCTTATTACATGTTGCCTATTGTGAAGACAACCTCGCACAGGTGTTCCAATTCCTTTAAATTTTGGTACAATAATTTCCATTGTCATTCTGGAATTGGTGGCTGGTTTTCAAATATGAAGCATTATTTTCTGAGGAGTTATATCTGTCACAAACTTCCATTGGAAATAGCAGGGGGGGAACATCCCTCCCAGGCCAGGATATTCTCATGCCTTTCAATTTTGGCCCTGGAACTCCCACAATTAGCCTGAAACTGGTGGCCAATTTTCAGTCTCCTAGCTTTATTCTCTGATAACTTATGCCTGCCATAAATGGACAGATGGACAGACAGGCTGATTGTCTTACTACTATAGATACATGGTAACAGCAAACAAGGTGGTTTGTTTTGTAATGATATTTTGTTTGGATCAGGGTCCTCGGGAGGGGGCAGATGGAATCTTTGTCCAGGGCCCTATGGTGGCTGCTAGGGCAGGGAAAGAGGAAATACCCTGCAGTCTGTTCTTGATCTAGCACAACAGAAAAGATGCCTTTAGAAATGAATTCCCGATGATGCCCTAACTCTTTCTTGTTCCAGCTCTCTTTATTTGTAAATAGTTGCACTTTGGAAAATCCCTCCTAAATACAGCACTTCACTATCTCCAGCCATTTGCGTCTTCCCCTCCAAGACATTCCAGAAACTTACTTCTGACATCCCTGTGTCACTTGCACTACACAAATACCACATTTTTTGTTTCCAATTCTCTGGCACCTGTAACAAGAGCTATCCTTCCAGCTTGTGTTCAGCCTCTGAACAGTGCACAATGAGCTCCCCTGCTCAGCCCCCCTTACAGGGCCGCTTTCACATGTTTTGAATAGACTGTATTCAAAATTTCTTTATGATAGAGTCGCAGTTGGTTTTGTTATCTTCAACTGAAAAATCTGATGGAGCCTCTAGCTTCCTTGGGTACCTTTGATAGGCCAAGATCTGATTTCGAAAATATCATAGCGACTTATCTGGTATATTCTAAAGGTTTGCTGTTGAAACTATACAAGATTCTACTGGTCACTGACAATAAGACCACTCTGAAATACTCTCACTGAAGGTAACAGCTCAAACTATAATCCAAAAACACCTAGAAGCTGTAAAAAGATGCTTATACATCAGATAGAATGATATTACAGTATATTAAGCAAAAGCATCATATAAACAGTGCAAAAGAGGTCCAGAATTGATTGCAGTTGATGAAGTTCTCTGGAATATGATTTCGTTTCGTGAGGACTTCCTCTGGACGGGATCATAACAACCTTATAATTTTACAAAAATATATTTGTCACTAAAATATATGTGCAATGTACCTACACGTCAAAAAAATCTGATTACAATAAAAATCTTAAATACATACAATTGTGTCTTCTATTATTTGTTCATCGTTATGTACACTGACAATGGTAACTTTAGCTTCTCAGAAGTCATATCTACAAAAATAGTTGTATCAAAGATAATCATATGCTCTATTAAACAATTACTTAACAACACTTACATTATATATGTAACATCACTTAATACTATTCTTAAGACTCACCAACAATTGTCTTGTTTAAGCATAGTATATTCAAAGCGGACAAGCTGAATGAAAGCACTCTAGCCTTAATGGGTGATATCACTTAACATACTTATATGCAGTCACCTCCCAACATCTACCATCACTTAAAGCAGTGTTTTTCAACCACTGTGCCATGGCACACTAGTGTGCCGTGAGATATTGTCTGGTGTGCCGTGGGAAAAATTCCAATTTCATCTGTAACATATGAACAATTATAAAATAAAGTATTATTATTTCATAATAAAGTAATTATAAAATAATTTCTTTGTGTTTATTTGATTCCTATTCAAGATAATTACTTTATATATAGTCAATATAGGCACAGAGTTAATTTTTTTTAACATTTTCTAATGGTGGTGTGCCTCGTGATTTTTTTCATGAAAAAAGTGTGCCTTTGCACAAAAAGGTTGAAAAACACTGACTTAAAGGCAATTTGTCACAATGGAATACAATTGCTCCAAAGAACATTACAAAAATTACAAGCAAGAATTTACAAGAAGCAAGATAGGTCTAAAGCTACATTTAATCCATTAGGATGACAGGTATTGAGTCTGTGTATCCAAAAGGCTTCTCTGTGTGAAAGGCACTTCCGTACATCCACTCTATTGTATTTATTAGAGCCAATAACTTCCAGAATTACAAATTTGAATTAATCATATTTATGGTTTTTATCTATATAATGTTGAACAAGTGGTGCATCAAGATATTTGTGTTTGATACGTGACCTATGTTCCAAGACCTGTGTTTTCACAGAACATGTGGATTCTCCTCTGTAGTTCAGCCTGCAGGGACATAAGGTATATTGCCTTCTTAGTTAGACAGTTGGAGAAGAAAGTAATCTCACTCCTAAAATTAGCTTCTGAGAAATCTAAGATACGTATTTCCCAGGCTTGTGCACATACTACACATCTCAGACATTTAAAATGCCCCATAGGTGTATTTGTTGGGGCTGTCAGTAGTGGCAAATTAGCGCATATAACCAGGTCATGTATTCTGGTGGTTCTTTGAAATCCTATAAAAGGGTTTTCTGTACAATTCAGAATGTCATTTAAAATATGCCGATGTTTGCAGACAATGTTCCGAATAGAATAAGTCAATGGTGTATAATCTAAAGCCCAGCTCACTTTCGTATCTTTCTTGGTGAAGGTATCTTTAAACAAATCTGTCCATCTAACAAGATCTGCCCTATTATGTGCTTTAATGATGATTTGTGAAGGATATTCTCAACAGAGGAATTGATTATGAAGCTTAATAGCT
Organism: Gekko gecko; assembly: GCA_029375565.1. Lineage (NCBI taxonomy): Eukaryota > Metazoa > Chordata > Lepidosauria > Squamata > Gekkonidae > Gekko > Gekko gecko. The sequence continues at coordinate 90,740,989 of JAPDNY010000006.1, forward strand.
TCATTCTGATAATCACAAAAGTGTGTAGAATTTCTCTTGGCATGTAGAAACTGGCTGTAAGGTAGGTTTTGTCTAAGATGTTTCGCAGGAAAGAAAGTGTAGTGTAGATATGAATTCCTGTCTGTATTCTTATGGAATGGGCGTACTGCCAAACTGCAATTGTCCACAAACACCGTAGTGTCTAAAAATACCAGCAACACTGGCAGGCAGACTTACAAATGTATCTACAAGATTCGCAATGGATATCCATATGGAATACACCTGTGAACATCTCAAGAAGCTTTAACATCCATTTACAATTTTTTAAACTTACCTCCAGGTGGTATTATACCCCCAAAAGAGTGAACAAGATAAATTCAAAACATAGGCCTTTATGCTGGAAAAATTGTGGTCACCTTGGAAATTATTTTCATTGCTGGTGGGAATGTCCAGTGATACAACATTTCTGGTGCACAGTCATGGAGCAGGTAAATAAAATTATGTCACAATCACTACTAGTATGCCCTGAATGATCACTTCTCAATTTATGGGATTCCACAATGTGATCAGATACCCACAAAGAACTTACTTCAATTCTGCTCGCTACAGCCTGGCTGACAATTGCAGCTTTGTGGAAATCTCCTCCCTCCCAACCCTAACTTTATGGCACTCCAAAATCTGCAGCATCGTCATACAACAAGCTCCTATGGATTCTTATAAATCCTCATGTCAATTTGTTAACACATTGGGTGGTAAGCAGTGGGGTACCACAGGGATCAGTACTCGGTCCGATGCTTTTTAACTTGTTTATTAACGATTTGGAATTGGGAGTAAGCAGTGATGTGGTTAAATTTGCAGATGACACAAAGTTGTTCAGGGTGGTGAAAACCAGGGAGGATTGTGAGGCACTCCAAAGGGATCTGTTGAGGATGGGTGAGTGGGCGTCAATGTGGCAAATGGGGTTCAATGTGGCCAAGTGCAAAGTGATGCACATTGGAGCCAAAAATCCTAAATATAAATACACGTTGATGGGGTCTGATCTGGCAGAGACGGACCAAGAGAGAGATCTTGGAGTCGTAGTGGATAACTCACTGAAAATGTCTACACAATGTGTAGCTGCAATAAAGAAGGCCAACGCTATTCTGGGGATTATTAGGAAGGGAATTGATAACAAATCAGCCAGTATCATCATGCCCCTGTATAAATCATTGGTGCGACCTCATTTGGAATACTGTGTACAGTTCTGGTCACCACATCTCAAAAAGGATATTATAGCATTGGAAAAAGTGCAGAGAAGGGCAACTAGAATGATAAAAGGGTTGGAACACCTTCCCTATGAAGAAAGGTTAAAATGCTTGGGGCTCTTTAGCTTGGAGAAACGACGGCTGAGAGGTGACATGATCGAGGTTTATAAGATTATGAATGGGATTGAGCAGGTTGAGAAAGAAGTACTTTTCTCCCTTTCTCACAATACAAGAACTCGTGGGCACTCTATGAAATTGCTGAGCAGTTGGGTTAGAACAGATAAAAGGAAATACTTCTTCACCCAAAGAGTGATTAACATATGGAATTCACTGCCACAGGAGGTCGTGGCAGCTGCAAGCATGGACAGTTTCAAGAGGAAATTAGATAAACATATGGAGCAGAAGTCCACCAGTGGCTATTAGCCACAGGGTATAGATGGGAACTCTCAGTCTGGGGCAGGTGATGCACTCTATTCTTGGTGCTGGAGGGGGCAGCAGTGGGAGGGCTTCTGGTGCCCTGGCCCCACTGCTGGACCTCCTGATGGCACCTGGTATATTTTGGCCGCTGTGTGACAGAGTGTTGGACTGGATGGGCCATTGGCCTGATCTAACATTGGCTTCTCTTATGTTCTTATGTTCTTATGTTCTTCAATTCATGGCCGACCAAGATCTGCTTTCATTAAATCCATTGTATCACTCCTGGATTCATTTTTGGCTACCCCTCTACCAACTGTTGAGACTCTTTTGTTTGACAGCGCTTCATAGTTTCTAAGGTTTCTTTTTCTAATTCTGACCCTTCCAGTTCTAAACAGTTCCCCATCAGATTTCTCTTATCATTATGCTACATTGGGTATGATGTTTCACTTGATTATATCTTACTGTATTTTATCTCCTGATACTACATTACTGTTTTTGTGTGATCTTTACGTTGTTTGTTCTGTATTCTATGCTTCTTAATATTAAAAAATTAATATTTTTTTAAAATAATGATAGAGTCACAGTAGCATCTGTATTGTCTCACATACATGCACACACAACATAAGTATGGTTAAAAGGGGATGCACCTTACAAATACCAAGTGAGAATATACTGCCAAAGGTCAAGTGTACTCATAAGAGCAAATATTGGTTTTGTCTAGATCCCATTAAATTTATTTCAGTGTAAGTTTAATTGAATTAAATGGAAGTTACTTCCAATATATTTTCAGGATTGCCCTATAAATGAAACTGAAAAGCCAAAACCATTTTTATGCCCACTTTGCCATTTCACACAGCCATTAGGGGTATTTACAGTGTGCAAGCTATGGCCATTTGAACAAAACTTCAGACATTCAAAGGGCAAGACTGAAAAAGGTATAATATTTTCAAGCGAGCATACTTATCATTGTTCTTAAACATACTCAGCATCAACTGATAATACACAATCAGATTGAGATGTCAGTCAGTTGACTAGCATTGAAGTTGTCTCCAAGACGGATTTGAGGTCAAGACCCAGAGCTGCTTCATCACCTAGCCCAAGAATGACTGCAAAGGAAAAAAAAGAGTGGCAAGCAGCTATGGAAGCGATGGAAAAACGGATGACCGAAGTGGTGCAGAATCTTGGAAAACAAATAGAATCACAGCTGCAACAGCAACTACAACAACAGCTGCAAATTCAATTGGAGCAAATAGAACAAGTGCAAGTCCAAGTACAGAAAAAAAATATGGAAGAACTGAAAGAACTGGTACTTACAGAAGTGTCAGGGATAAAAAAAGATACAGAAGAACTCAAAAAGGAAGTCAAAAGTCTGGTGACAAAATCTGAAGATATGGAACAAAAGGTTAAAAAAACCCTGTTAGAAAATACAAGACTGGAGACCATGATGGAATATAGGGCTACTCAGAATCATTTGAGATTGAGAGGGATAGAAGAGGAGGAAGATCAGGATCTACGGGCTCTAGTAATTAAGACATTGACAACTTATGTAGGGGAAGATGAGGGAGATTTGGATGCAGACTTTGACTTGATTTATAGAGTAAATTCAGCTTATGCCAAAAGAAAGCAATTACCCAGAGATGTGATTGTTCAATTCGTGACAACAAAGATGAAGGAAGACGTTTTCAAGAAACAATTTACACAACCGTTGGAAATTAATGGAAAGAAAATAATAATTTTGAGAGAAATTCCGAGACCGATTCTACAAGATAGAAAGAAATTCAAGAAATTGACAGACAGACTAAAAGAAATGAACATTAGGTTCAGATGGGAGATTCCATATGGACTTACATTTATGTACAACTCGGTGAGATCTACTCTTAAATCTGAAGGAGATTTATACAGATTTAAAGAGAGCAATCTGGATGATTTTAAAGATATTTAACTCAACACCACTATGGATTACAAATTTTTATCTTGGAACGTAAATGGACTAAATTCACCAAGCAAAAGAAGATTAGTGAATCATTGGCTGGAGAAACAAAAATGTAATATAATTTGTTTACAAGAAACACATATTAGAAAACAAGACAACAAATATTTGACTAATAAAAAATTGGGAGAAGAATTTCATTCCTCAGCAACTAATAAGAAAAAAGGAACAGTGATTTATATTTCAAAAGAATTGGATCCTAAACAAATTTTCTCGGATAAAGAAGGAAGGTATGTTGGCGTGGAAATACTGATGAACAGAAAAAAGACATTGCTTATAAATATATATGCACCCAATGGTGCAAAAGAGACTTTCTTTAATGACTTGACTAAAGAGTTGGATTGTTTAAATTATGACCAAATTGTTCTTGCTGGAGACTTTAATGGTACAATGAATAACACATTGGATAGAAAGTCCAAAGCAAGTGGAGAGACAGTTGGAAAGTTACCAAAAAATTTCTTTCAATTGATGAAGCAAGAGAAATTGGAAGACGTTTGGAGGAAGTGGAATCCTAAGACTAAGGACTACACGTTTTATTCGAATAGACATAATTCCTTTTCTCGAATTGACATGATTTGGATGTCAGAGGAGATGGCGCAAAAAACTTATAAAATACAAATTTTACCGAAAACTAACTCTGATCATAATCCCCTACTTTGGATATCTAAAGCAAAACCTAAACAGTTATATTGGAGAATTAATGAAGATTTATTGGATCAAAAACAAATTAATGAGATCTTAAAAAAGGAAACGAAAAGTTTTTTTGAACTGAATTTGAATAAAGGTACGGATATACAAGTTGTATGGGATGCTTACAAAGCAGTAATGAGAGGTATGCTTATCTCTCTGAACTCCAAGGACAAAAAGCAAAAGATCCAACAACAGAAAGACCTTCATGAAAAAATTCGACAAAAAGAAAAGGAATTAAAGAAAAGACCAGGGAAGAAGAAGATTATTAAAGAGATCCACTTTCTGCAAGATCAGCTGAACGTTCTACTAAACAGAGAATTATATTGGAATTTGAAGAAATTACAACAAAAAGCATTTGAGGGTGCAAACAAACCAGGAAAGTTTTTAGCATGGCAATTGAAAAATAGAAAAGAAAGGAATTTTATATCTAAGATTACTGAAGATGGAAAGGATGTTATGAGCTTGAATGGTATAAAAAGGGCTTTTTTTAAATATTACGCCAAATTATTCAAAAAGAAAGGAATTGACCAACAGAGAATCAAGAAATATTTGGAGACGATTGAAGTTCCAGAGCTGGGAAAACAAATTAAGGAATTATTAAATGGTTTAGTAACGAAAGAAGAAGTGACAATGGCGATAGAAGATGCAAAGTTGGGCAAAGCTCCAGGACCAGATGGCTTTACAGCAAAGTTTTATAAGAAATTTAAAGAGGAGCTAACCCCTATTTTAGTACTTCTGTCGAATGAGATAAGAAAGACCAAACGGATCCCAGATTCATGGAAAGAAGCAAACATTTCATTGATACCTAAAGAAGGTTTGGATTTGACTCAAGTAAAGAATTATAGGCCAATATCGCTATTAAATAACGATTACAAATTATTTGCAAAAATAATTTCAGAGAGACTGAAAAAATATCTGAAAGATACAATAGCGGAAGAACAAGCTGGATTTTTACCAAACAGACAAATCAGAGACAATTTAAGAGTGGTGATAGATGCAATTGAATATTATGACAAGCATCCTGAAAAGAAGTTGGATTCCTCTTCCTAGATGCGGAAAAAGCTTTTGACAGTTTAAATTGGGAGTTCATGCTGCAAGTTATTGAAAAAATGGACATTGGACAGTCCTTTTTAAACATGATTGTGGCAATATATTCAGAACAAAAAGCGGCTTTGAATATAAATAAAGAAAAGACGGACTTCTTCCAAGTCCAAAAGGGAACACGTCAAGGCTGCCCGTTATCCCCGTTGTTGTTTATTTGGATATTGGAAATATTATTGACAGCGATAAGAAAAGATAACAGTATTGAAGGACTTACAGTGAAAGGTTTTGTCTATAAATACAGGGCATTTGCAGATGATGTAATGTTTATGATCCAAGACCCAATTGAGAAAATACCACAATTGATGGAAAAAATTGAAGAATTTGGTTCAGTTGCGGGATTTTATGTTAATAAAAGTAAAACCAAAGTGATGTGCAAAAATATGACGAAACAAAGACAAACAGAACTTCAAGAGAAAATTCAATGTGAAGTAGTTACAAAGACTAAATATCTTGGAATTGAATTAACCATGAAAAATATTGATTTGTTTAAAAACAATTATGAAAAGGTGTGGCACAAGATTCAGCAAGATATGAAGAAATGGGACACTTTGAATTTATCATTGATGGGAAGAATCGCGACTGTAAAAATGAATATCTTGCCGCGTTTGATGTTTCTATTTCAGACTATTCCAATACTAAAACAAAGGAAAGTACTGGATTCGTGGCAGAAAGAATTATCCAAATTCGTATGGGCAGGAAGAAAGCCAAGGATTAAAATGAAAATTTTATGTGACGCAAGAGAGAGAGGAGGCCTACAACTACCAAATCTAAGACTGTATTTTGATACCGTCTGTTTAACATGGTTGGAACAGTGGATTAATCTGGAGAATAAGAAGTTATTGGCCCTGGAAGGGCATGATAACAAATTTGGATGGCATGCATATTTATGGTATGGAAAAGTAAAAATGGATACATTTTTTAAACACCACTTTGTAAGACAATCACTGTTCGAGACATGGATGAGATACAGAAAATTCTTCTCAGAAGAAAGACCACTTTGGATTGTACCAGCTGAAGTGATTAATCCATATTCAAGAAAATCAAGGGCTAGATTGGCTACCTTATAAAAATCTTTTAAAATCTGAAGGGAAAAATTTTGTGTTAAAAGATAGATTTGATGTTGAATTTGAATATGATTGGTTGAAGTATAGACAGATTTATGATTTATTTAAGACCGATAAAAAAGAACATGGTTTTAGAGAAAAGAATATTGAAATTGAAACTGTATGGCTTGAGAAAGGAAAAAAATGATTTCTAAACTGTACAAGGTTTTATTGAAATGGTACACTGAGGATGAAACTGTAAAAGAGCAAATGATAAAATGGGCTGTAAATGTTAATAATGAGATATTAATGACATCTTGGGAATACTTGTGGAAAAAGTCAATGAAAATTTCAACTTGTGTAAATGTTAAAGAGAATTGTTATAAAATGATGTACAGATGGTATATGACGCCTAAAAAAATTGCTATTATAAATGAAAGTATGTCTAATAAATGTTGGAAATGTAAGAAACATGAAGGGTCTTTTTACCATATGTGGTGGACATGTGATAAAGCAGTAAAGTATTGGACAGAGATCCACAATGAGATACAAAAAATTTTGAATTGTACTTTTAAGAAAGACCCACAGATGTTATTGTTAGGTCTTAAAATGGAAGAAATAAATGTAGCCAAGAGAACACTACTATGGTACTTGACTACAGCAGCAAGACTGACTTTTGCTCAATGTTGGAAACAAGATAAAGTACCTGAAACATGGGAATGGATTAAAAAGACGTTGTTTTTGGCAGAAATGGACAAATTAACAAGAAAGTTAAACAACGAAGAAGATGAAACTTTCTTTGAAGACTGGAAAGACTTTCAAAAATACTTGTTGAAAAATTGGGACATTAAACGTGGTTTGATCTGCTTTGATAGTTATTAAGAGGAAAATGAAATAGAATTAGACTTTTGAATTGTTACCGTTTGTAAGAGAAAATAAGTTTAGAAGTAACTGTACTAGAACAAGAGAGATATTAATGGGGTTGGAGCAGTGCGGGAAGCCTTGTTTGGGGGGGGAGAAGGGAAATTAGAAAAATGGATATGTAGGTTGGTTGAAAATGTATGAACATGTGATATATCTAATAATAAACTGTATTTACTAAGAGATGTCAGTCAGTTAAGGAACTTCTATTATCTACTGTTGCTCAACTGGCCAGCATTACTGCAGTTTCTCCAGAGCATCATGCAGGCCCGTAGCCAGAATCTTGTGGCTTGTGGGGCACATTTTTTTCTGGTGGGGCTGAATTCTCAGTGCAGAAAGAAAAGCCAGAATTCTGAGGGTTAAGACTCAGCTACTGTGGAATCAAGCCTTTTAAAATCAAAGCATAGATCTGCAAATATTAGCCCCTGAGTGTGACAATAGCAGGCCAGTTTGGTGTAGTGGTTAAGTGCACGGACTATAATCTGGGAAAACTGAGTTTGATTCCCCACTCCTCCACTTGCACCTGCTGGATGACCTTGGGCAAGCCATAGTTCTGATAAGAGCTGTTCTTGAAAAAGAGCAGTTTCTGTCAGAGCTCTCTCAGCCCACCTACCTCACAGGGTGTCTGTTGTGGGGAGGGGAAGGGAAAGGAGTTTGTAAGCCGCTCTGAGACTCCTTTGGGTAGTGAAGGGTGGGGTATAAATCCAATCTCTTTTTTCAGGCTGAGAAAGGAGGGGGGATAACAAATTTTCTGGTAGATGGTAGGCATGACACTAGAAATATTTATCTGGATTTGGACTCCATTTTGTATAAAAAACTCACTCCATTTTGTATAAAAACATAAAACTTTATTTACAAAAACAAAGGACAAACAACACATAGATAGGGGAAAGAATGTATACATGGGGAATATATACAAGGGGAAAGAATGCAAGGAATGCAAACCAAAACAAAAAAACATAGCTGGCTGTTCTACTCACTACTTTTCCTATCAGGTGCATAGGCATCTCAACTGGTGTTTCTGATGAGCAGAGTCTCTGGAAGCATAACAACAGGGTGGAAGTTGAAGAGAGCTTTGAAGCAGTCAGCCTCTCCCTCCCTCCCTCCCTCTGAGTCTTCTCAAGCTTCTATTCTATGTAGGTATTCTTAACTATTTAGCTAATAGAATGCTGTTACCAAGAGAGATCTCTAAATTGCAAGCTGTCAACCACTTTAGATGGCAGTTCTCAGCTGCTGCAAGTTAATCACTCCTGCCAGCCTAAGTAACCATTCTGATAACAAGCCAGAAGGTGGGGGTAATGACTTCCATAGTCAAGAAAGCTAGCACTTCGGCAGAAAAACTCTCTTAAAGGAGAACAGTTTCTTGACACAGAGTTAGAAGGGATTCTAGAGGACACCTACTCCAACCCCCTTTCTCAGTGCAGGAGTTAGCTATAGCACCCCACTCTGCTTAAAGGAGTGCATGCCTTTAAAAAATGCTTTAAAATGATTGGAAAAAGCACTTATAGGAGACATTCATGTGGGGCTGTGCCTTCAAGAAAAGGGGCAGAGCCCCCAAAAGCTCCACCATAGCTATGGGCCTGGCATCATGTATTCTTGAGTCATTAAAATTTCAACCATGAACTTGCATGGATCAATGACCTGATCATTTAGGAGAAACCCATAAATGCAGATTAAAAGCAATGGATATTATTTGTTGAAGGTCTATTTTTAGAAAGCAGATACGACATGGCAATATATCTAAATTTAAAGTTAAATCCAAGCAATATAGTTGTCTATAACCTCTAGATTAGAAAGAGATCTTAAACATCCAAATAGTTATTATCACTAGGTCTATGGGATTTTGTGGTCAATCAGAACCTGATCCCTATAATAATTAAATTACAGCTGTTTTGTAAGACTGTCCCATGCTGTTTTCAAGTCAATAGTTAGTGTGCCTTTAGTGATGAAAACCTTTTTTAGGAAAGACCATAAGATATTTGGTTATCAATGCTGCTTTTTAATATTTAGAGTGTGTGGACTTTTTTAATATTTAGAGTGTTGTAAGACCTTGCCAAAACTGCTTTGAATAGGATCTATCACCTATACCAAAGTGCTGACGATGGAGATAAGCAAGAAACTATTTTCCAACTTCTGTCCAAAAAAAAAAAGGAGTACAAATGACTGATAAAACACAGAAGGAAAGAGTACTCCAGAGAACTGTGGCAAGAGCTTATCAATGCGGCCAAAAGTAAAAATATATCCCTTTTCTGGAAGTTAGTTACTTGCAGAATGACAGTGCTAAGTCTCCAATAAGCTGCTCATTCTCCACTGGTGGTAATATTAGAACATACCATAGTCCCCCGTAACAGTTGGAGAGATTGAATCCCTTATTGGGCAGCTAAAAAAATGCCAAGGCCCCAGGATCAGATGGTATTCCACCAGAACTTTTAAAAGAGAATAAGGATTGACTTCTGGTTTATGGCATAGCGATGGCAGTCGCTCTCCCCAAGGCTTGGGAGAGCGATTTGCACACCAGTGGTCTGGAGGGGAGCTGCCCATGCAGCTCTCCCATGGAACCCTAGGGTAGGGTTCCAAGCCATAGGGCTTTGGAGGGGTAGCCTCTTCAATGGCGAAATGCCGGAGAATTGAGGCACCCCTTTGCCCTGATTGTCCTACCACTGTGTGGCCGCATGGCACCAGTTAGGTTGGCCGGAACAAGCACTGGAGATCGAGCAAGCGGTGGAAATATAAGCGAGGTCAAAAGAGGCCAACAATGAACGTGAGTTGGATGTAACCGAATTTTGAAATAACTGGATAATCCCTTAGCCCCCCACACACACATCGGTAAACAGAGAGCGGAGGGATCCTCCCCCATGAGCGAGAAGATTAGCAGATAAGAGAGGGGGGAAGGGAAAAACTGAGTGTTTGGCTTGTTTTGAGAGACTTACCAGAGTGGATTTAAAGCATAAGCGATTTTCAGAGGTGGTGAAACAGCATTTGGCTTTTGTAAACAATCAGCCAAGATGTCGGGTGCAGGGAGGAAAGGAGCAAAACTGAAACATATGGGTGGTCAAAGTCCAAAGCCGGAAGAAGAGGGAGTGGATATCATGAGACTCCTAGTGAATACGCTCAAGCCTGTTATGGACCAACTCACTGGTATTAACCAGCAGTAAACTGTCCTCAATCAGACTTTCACAACGCAACAGCTCCAGCTGGCTGAAACAGTTAAACAGATGGAGCAAACGGTGGAAGTAGTGAAAGAGATGTACGCCGAAAACAAGATCTTGAAGAAAAGGGTGGATCAAATAATGAATAAACAGAATCATCAGGAAAATAGACCGTTGTTTATACAAATGGAAAAAGCGAATATGATCCTCAGATTCCAGGGAGTTCTTGAATCACCGAAGGAAAATTTGAAGAAGCTCCTTAGTAATCTTATTGCACCAGTAGTAGGCTTGAAAGCAGAAGAAATAATGCATGATATGGATGCAGCGTATAGGGTGTATTCTAATTACACCAAAAAGAATAGCTTACCTGGATATCAGTCAGATTCTCAAGAAGACAAACTAGGGATGCAATCTTAAAAGCTACATCAGCAACTCCACTGAAACTGGGGAATGCTACTATCAAGTCTTTAAAAGACATTCCATTTGGAATTCATCAAAAACGAAAGAGCTACAAGGATTCCTTCAAACTAATCAAATTGTGTATAAATGGGCGGTTCCAGAAGGGGTCATCTTTAAGCTCCACAAAAAGAGAGACAAGATTGACTCCGTATACAAAGCTAAAGAATTCCTGAAACGTCAACTGGGAACCAAAGAAGACGGTGAAACTGGTTCGAGTGGCTGCACACCCTCGGAGACGGACGAAGATTTGGCTGCAGAAGAAGGCACTTCTGCCCGCAAACCAACATGTTTTTAGAGATAGAAAGCCTAAGTAAAGGCAGAAGGACTCTGAAAATTGCCTTTATGAATCGAGTTTGGGGGATGCTCTGGAACTCTCCCATAACAAGTAACCAGCTAATTTCTGATTAGAGATAGATAGTAACTCACAGCATGCATTGTTTACTAACATAGTCTCTAACCAGGATAATGATCCCCTACTCTTGGGTTTTTAGTTTAGTGTGGGTATGCTTTCCTTTCTCCTTAGTTGTTAGTTCCCTTCCCCTTTTTCACTGTAGTTTTAGATGTGTATTTAAAAAAGCAATAAAAAATCCTCTTCGGGGGCCAAAAAAAAAAAAAAGAGAATAAGGATTGGTGGGCCTCTTTTTTAGCTCTCCTTTTTACTCATATTGATAATACGGGTCATATCCCGAAGTCATAGGGTTTAGCTATAGTTGTCATGGTGGACACTTTGTTCCTGCAGCCCTGAAGTTATTTAAGGCCAAAGCTTTGGTACAACTGCTCTATGGGACATTCCTAGGACCACCTTCTTTATGCTTTGCATTGCAAGAAAGAGTTCAATACAAATTTTTAACAGATGTTCTGCAAGTTCCTAACTGTGTATCCAATGCTTGGATACGATTGTAGTCTGGTAATCTTAGGTTTGAAGCTAGGGTTTGTATTCTATCTATATGTGGCTGAAAAGTCATTTCAGCCCATGAGGCTTGCTTACCCTTATATTTCAGGATGATTTCAAATCCAGTTGGATTAAGGCAGTTTACTTTCATATTCATAGAATTGGTTTTTCACCTCAGCTACTTTTATCCTATGGATTTGAACAAGCCAAAGGGCTAATTAAACAAAGAGCTGAGGATATTGAGTGACAATCTGATATTACTAAGGTCTCAAAACTTAGGGTGTTGCTAAATATCAAAAGCACCATTGAGCCCGCTACATATTTATTTTTTATTTTATTTATTTTATTGATTTTTATCCTGCCCATTCTGACCTAGGCTGGCTCAGGCTGGCTTCCAACAAGATAAAACTTCATAGTGCATCAAACACATTAACCGCAATTAATACCAATTTGAATGAATCATATAATAATATAAACAATGTTAAAGTTGACAGTATCAAAGTGCTAGAAATTCCAATATTCAGTAGATCTGTTGGTCTGTTTCCATTCGGGGGGAAAGGGGGATGAATAGTCTCAGGGACCTACTGCTCAGGGCTTCCACCATAATGGTCAGTTTTTATTGGCAGCAATGGTGGTGATGGCAGCAGTGGTGGTGGTTCCAAAGCCTGGCAGAAGAGCTCTGTCTTTCAGGCCCTGTGGAACTTCAGTGGAGGGAAAGAACTCTAGAACGGCATTTGCCCTAGCTAGATGTTCTGCCCTTCCATCTGCAGTTATTCAAGGCAGGTACAGTAAAAACCCCTACCCTGAAATGCTATGTTCATGCCTTTCATGCGAGCTTGAAATGGTAGAGCATATGCTTTCCAGTTGCCCATTCTACAGAGAGGCTTGTCTCCATTAGTTGATAGGATACCAAAGGATGGAAATGAGCACACATATATGAAATTTTCAAATGAAAATGGTTGAGTCAATAAATTTACTTTCTTTGAACATAAATGGTTTGGCTTCAGAGTTAAAGAGGTACAGATTAAAAAAGATGATTAACAAACGGGATAAATATAGTATGCCTCCAGGAAACCCATAAAGGCAAAAAAGATAAAAAGCCTTTGCTAAATTCACCATTATGGGAAGTAAAGGGGGAAGCAAGAGGAACTAAGAAGGCAAGAGGAGTAGCGATCCTTACACGTTCTGATTTAAAAATGGAAATATTAGATCAAATATCTGACTCAGAAGGAAGATATGTTGTTATGAAATTTAAGTTGAATAACAAGATATTTACAATAGCTTCTATATATGCACCAAACACAGGGCAACTAAGATTCTTAAATAAGCTATTTCAAAGGTTACAGAATTTTTATGAGGGGGAGTTGATTGTGGCAGGAGATGTTAATTATGATCTTAAGAAAAGTAAAACTTTAAAGCTTAAAAAGTGGAAATTGAAGGATGTATTTACTTATGGGGGAAAACCCCACAACCTACATACTTTTCGAATAGATTTAAGACCTTTTCATACATAGATTACATTTTAATAAAGGAAACAAGCGAGATGGAGATGGTGAAAACAGAAACTGAGCCTATATGGATTTCGGACCATGCCCCTCTGATAGCACAATTTAAATTAAGTGAAGAACAGAAAGAAAATATCTGGAAATTTAAGGCTAATATGCCATTAACAGAAAAAGATCGGATGGACTTAAGAAAAGATATAGAAATGTACTTTAGAGAGAATAGGGATTCAGCTACGAAAGAAGTGGTCTGGGACGCCGCTAAAGCAGTTATAAGGGGAGCCTATATAGCTAAAGAAATTAGAATTAATAGGGAAAACAATAAAGAAAGAAATAGGAAAGTAACTGAAATTAGACAAAAACAAAAGGAACTTCAGGAAAACTATAGTAGCAAGACTCAAGAAATTTTAAAAAAAACTAAAAAAGAGTTAGAGAATTTAGATTCCCTATCTTTATGGAAAAAAGAAATACTAGTGAAAAACGAATATCAAAGAATTAATATCAATACAATGAAAAGAATGGCCAATTATCTAAAGGCAAGAAACGAAAAGCAAACAATAGGATGTATTAAGGGAGATGGGGGGAAAAAGCTTTTTAAAAATAATTACATAAAAGAGGAATTTGCTAAATTTTATCAACAACTGTTTAAATTTGGGGAAAATCAAAACATTGATGAACAATTGGATAAGAAACTAACGAAAGAACAAAGCGAAAACTTAAATAAAGAAATTACAAGGCAGGAAATAGCAGAAGTAATAAAGGGCTTAAAAAATAGGAAATCACCTGGGCTGGACGGATTTACGGCGGAATACTATAAGGAAATGGCGGACCTGCTGATTCCAGAAATGCAAAGTGTATTTAATTATATATTAAAAGGGGGTAAAATGCCAGATTCATGGAAGAAAGCGGAAATAATGCCGATACTAAAACCCCAGAGAGATCCTTTAGATGTAAATTCGTATAGACCAATTAGTTTAATCAACCAAGATTATAAAATCTTCGCAAAAGTGTTAGCCAATAGACTGGAAAATATTCTGCCAAAATTAGTCAAGGAGGATCAATATGGCTTCGTTAAAAATAGATCTATAGCCCATCCTCTAAGAAATATATTAAATGCCCTGTCTTGCAAAAATAAGAAAAATTTAACTTTATTAAAATTAGACGTATACAAGGCATTTGATACCTTAAATCATAATTATTTAATGCAGGTTTTGGAAAAATTTGAATTTAGTGGACCATACTTAAGTGCAATAAGGGAAATCTATAGGGGCGGTAAAGCAGTTATTAGGATAAATGGAGGGCATACCAGAGAAATTTTAATTCAGAGAGGAGTAAAGCAAGGCTGCCCACTATCCCCCATGCTATTTGCACTAGCAATGGAGCCTTTAGAAGATAGGATTCGAAATAGTGGCAGAATTCAGGGATTTCAAATAGCTAAGGAAGAACTTAAACTAAATCTTTTTGCGGATGATATTTTACTGACACTAACTAACCCATTGCAGGCAATAAGAGAATTGCTAGTTATTCTAGAGGATTTCAAACTAATTTCGGGGCTTGGCGTTAATATTAAGAAATCCAAAATAATGTTTCTTAATGTAGATAAGGATACTAAAAGAGAGATATTAGCCTTAACGGGGATGAAATCAGACGTTAGTAAAATTAAATATTTGGGAGTATACCTTGACAAACATATAGAGAGGTTACAGAAAATCAGTTATAGTAAGACTTGGTCAAAGATAATAAAGAAAATGAAGGAATGGAAGAATAAACATCTGAGCATTTTGGGGAAAATTAGAGCAGCAAAAATGTTTCTAATACCAAAGATGCTATACTTATTCCAGGTGCTTCCAATAGAAATTGATCAGAAAGTTATAAGGAAATGTGATGAAAGTATTAAAAGCTGGGTATTTGGTAGGAAAAAAGCAAGAATATCAAAAAAATTGGTATATATGCCCCAAGATGATTTAGGATGGGGGCTACCATACTTACAAGCTTATTATGACGCATTCCAGTTGAAGGCATTAATGGAGTTAGAATGGAGGACGGAGGATAAATGGGTAAGATTTGAATCAGCAATCAATAAGGGGTTAGGCAGCAATGGAATCTACACTAGAGATTTGCAAAAGGAGATAGGAAAAGCAACAGGCCCAAGGAAAACAGCTTTGATGGTTTGGAAGAGGTGGAGGTCAACTTTGCTGCCTCAGACTTCAAAGTGGACCCCACTTAAATATATTTGGGAGAAGGAGATGAATCCAAAATTTTGGGAAGCCCTTAAGGAGGAAGGCATAATTAGAGTCAAGGATATGTACAACTCACAAGGGAATCTCCTACCACTTCAGGAGCTGAGCCAAAAAATGGGAAAAAGTTATTGGCTACACTTAAGGGGACTATCCCATTTAATTAAACAAGATAAGTATATAGAAGCCATAAAAAGGGAAGACAACAACTTAGAAAATGTATTATATGTGGATGAAATAAGGAAAGGATTGGCACGAAAAATTTACCTTGAATTGGTGAAAGATAAGGAGTTTATACTAAGAACCTTAAAAAACAAATGGAATAAAGAAAAACAAATAACTTCTGATGATGTCAATAAATTAATGGTGAATTTGAAGAAAATCAAATTAGAAAAGTACAGAGAGCTTGAAAAGAAGATAATTTTGAAGTGGTATAGAACCCCTGCCCAACTGGCATATATGATTAAAGGTATGAAACCTAACTGCTGGCACTGCAATGCGAAAGAAGGGTGGTACTCTCACCTATGGTGGGAATGCCCAAAGGTTATAGATTTTTGGGAAAAGGTACAGGGGAAGATAGTAGGGCTATGTAAGGTGGATCTTAAAATAGATGAAGATTTATTATTTATGGGCATACTGGGAAACAATAACATCGAGAGACAAAATCAGAATATTTTCAAAGCAATGTTATTAGCTGCGCATGCTGTGATTGCATATGGTTGGAAGGAGAACTTAAAATGGTCTTTAGATAGATGGAATGAGTATTTATATGAATATATTCAGTCGGATATATTGGAATGTATGAAACAAGATAAGGCATGGGATGGAAAGATGAAGGAGATAAAAAAGAAATGGTCGGTATACTTTCAATGGGTAAATAATGGAGAAGCCAATCTCGCTATACTCAAAAAAATGGAAAAAATGTGCTCATGGTTAAAAATTTGAATGTGTAGGTATATGATGGTCACCTTGTGGGGGGTGGGACAAAAAAGGGGGAAAATGTATCACAAGAGAACTGGGATTGTATTGTAATGTAATAATAATTTATGATGCAAATAAAAAATTTAAAAGGGAAAAAAAATAAAAAGAAAAAAATATTAAAGATGAAAAAAAAATATTCAGTTGCTGAGTTCTGTGCATTGATTCTTAGATTGTGGGAGTTGCATTTTAAACGTTTTTAAATTTAGATTTTTACTCTGTATATCATCTCTGTTTCTCCCCCTCTTTCTCATATTATATTTTTATTGTATGCTGGTCTTAAGACCATAATAATAAAACTAAACTAAACTAAGGCTCCGATCACACACACCATTAGCCGTGCGAGAGGGATGAATGCTGGGCAGATTTAATGGGCACAATCAGATGTGAACATCTGGCCAGCATCTCTCACCAGTCAGCAGCCTGTTTCACTCTGCTGCAAGAGTGGAGTTAAAAGACACTGGGGAAAGTCCACTATCAAATGGGTTGCTACGGGCCACAGACAGACTTCCCCTATGTAATCGAAGACAGCCGTGCTGCCCAATTGGTAGTGCGGCACAATTTTTTTTAAAAAAAATTATTTGCACATGTGCATAGGTGCATATCTGCATATCTGCATATCTGCATATCTGCATATGTGTATGCATATGCATGCGCACAATGGTGAAAGTCACAAAAACAAACCTACCGGAAGAAGGACGTCCAGATGACCTGATCACAATCATGTGAGAGATGGCTGTCCAGATAGGCAAAATCATGGATTCAGAGCACAAATACCTGGAAAGTACTTGATTTTCCCGGTGTCGGAAAACTCGCTAGGGAACCAGGACTTTGTGATCATGCAAATGCAGATCAAATTGCTATGGAGCCTAAACTTGCTTTGAGGATAATCAAGGATGCATGTTCAGAAAGCAACATATTCTGATCCAAATAGGTTCTGATGTTCCCTTTTAATCCCTTTTTTGGGATTAAAATTAAAGGAGAGGAATACAAATTACAAGCTTTTGTGGATGACTTGGTGTTTATTTCGGAAGAACCTCAAAAGTCAATAACTTCCCTTTTGCAAGTAATAACTTGGCAAGGTATGGGAATAAATCCAAAAGACACATTTTGTTGAGATACCAAAATGGGTTTTGCTTTTAGAAGCATTTACAAACTCAGTGATATGTACCAAGGAACATTTGTGGAGATATGGAGATTTGTTGGATGACCAAAATAAAATGTTACAGAAAGAAGAATTAATAAAAAGGTATTAACTTGGAGCAGCAAAGATGGGCCAGCAGGAGTTGGCTCAGCGCCGCTGCCGCTGTCCCTCACCTGGTTTCCCCTGAAAGCTTGTTAAATTGGGGGGTGGAGTGGCGGGGAAAGGGGGGGCTTGGAGGCCTTCTCCCATCCGGCCGGCTCTCCAGGCATCCGGGAGAAGGTGGCTTGGAGAGGGGGCTTGCAGGGTATCTTGTAAATTTGGGAGTGTGACGGGCCGCACCATTTCCCTGGGTGCGGTGCTGTCGGCGAGGTCCTACAGCATTCACCGGCCCCATAGGACTCTGAGTGTTATGTGGAGGTGGGGTGAAGACAGGCCGCTAGCATGCATTGCCGCTCACCCCTCCTGGAGGCCTCGCAGTGGTGCACAGTGGCGGCAGCTGTGGGTGGGCAGGCGAGGGACGGACTGAGTAGGGCTTCTGGTATTTGGCCGCAGCAGCGGCTGTTTGGGAAAAGGTGTTTTTGGGGTGGCTGGAGTGCTTTGGCTGGCCGTGGCGGGCTCAGGCTTGGGTGGAGGCCTTCCCCCCCGCATAGCGTGTCTGTCCTGGATGTCATCTGGCTGCACGCTGCTCAGGCAGCATCTGCATTGGGGTGAGGATGGTGGCTCCTTGAGGCTTTGATCCCTGGGAAGTGGAGCGTCTGTCCCGTCCAGGCGCTCCATGGAGAATGAGGCATCGTCCCTCCCCTCCAACCACCCACCCAATGGAATGCCCAGAGGGAGTCAGCGAAGCCAGCCAGCGTCTTGTGACTTGCAGTTCTTGCCGCCTACCACTGTTGGTGCGCATCGAACGTCGTGGGACCAAAACTCAAATATTATATATAGAGATGGATTCCTTACATCTAGCATTTTAACAGTATGCTAGATCTCAGCAGAGGATTACACTATCCCTTTTTCCTAAATGATAGTTTTTTTAATCACAGGAACAATATCCTGTAAGAAAATAATAACCAATTTATGACAATACTAACCTCAGATTTCAGGTGTTTGTGTGTATTGTGATCATGGGGATCTTTGAAAACCTGCTCTGATAAAAATCCATGTGAAAAGCTGACATCTGCTACTCTAGTCTTTTCTGTGATGTCTAATTCTTCATTTGGTGCATAATTTATGTTCCCTGACATTCAAAAAATGTGAACAGTCATGGATGATCTGTCCCCAAAGAAAACCGTCTGCCATGCTCTAATTTGATAGGCTGGTTTCAAACAAATAGCATGAGCATTTATAGAGAGATTGACTATTCTGGCCCATCTAAATGTTCTTTCCCCACAAAAGGAGATATTGATCACAGCCAGAAAGAGCTAAAGTGTCTTTGGCAGTCATAGCCCTCTTCTCAGAGGGAGTCTGATGCTCAGGTCAGCCAAAATCATTGCCAGCCATTCATACAAGTTCCAGCTGAATGTGCTGATAAAATAATGCACTCCATCTGAGTCTAGACATAGTTTCTCCTCATCAGCAGCTGGGCTGCCAGGTAGCATCTGCAATGAAAAGAGACACCTGTGTTTGTTGCTGATGAGTTCAGAACTGAATGGTGTGGATTTTTTTTCTTGCCAAAAAAAGCCAGTTTCTGTACACCAGTATTTCTGCCCTTACATGGGCCTGTAGCATTCAGATCAATATGCAGCTTTCATTTTTAACATTAAATTGTTTTACATTTTTAAATAAAAAGCTTCACATTTAAGGACTGGATAAGTCATCTCTAACTGAGTAACAAAGGGGAGATAGAACATGGTAGAATAAATCAACACAATGAAAGTAAACATGTGAGTTTTTAAAATTATTTCTTCCTCCATACGTATACAACCACAAGCACATGTTTTGGAGCACATAGATTTTTTTGCTTGCATTATATATAACAAAGATATTCATGTGTACTGTAAAGTACTGGGTTCCGTGCCTCATGACTCGGACGATGACATAAGAGAAGATGCATTTATTCGTACTTCACACAAAGACAAAAGACAAACGACAACGGCCAGAGGTCAACTATATACAGTAGGGGGGGGGAATGCCCCATAACCTTATTGGTGGGTTTGAATCTCCTGCCAATGTTCCCATAGGCTCCCTGTAGGTGAGCTCAGGAGCCTAGTCCCTATTGTTCTCAGGAACGGAGCTCGGCCACTACCAGCCCGCTCCCGTTCCTGGTCTAGGACATAACACCCCTCCCCCCATAGTTTGTCACTCCTAGGTGACATAATCTTTTAAGTACGCCGGAGCCTTCCACATTCATTGTGACCGTCAGGGCACCAGTGTCAGGCTGGCAGCAGCGCCTTCTGGTTGGCTCATTGCACTTGACTCCTGGGCCGCTGGCGGTGGCGATGGTGGTGGAGGCTCATCCACTTGTTCGGCCTCTGGGTTGGCGGCCTCAGTGGGGCTTGCCTCCCGGTCGGTAACTGGCGGAGGTGGTGTTTTGGGTGCTGGGGCGTTGGCTTCTCAGTCCGTCGGTTGCGGCACCATGACCCGTGTATCTGGGTCCTGCTTCCTCCATAATTGGTCCACATGTTTACGTAGGACCCTGTCCCCGTCTTCCAGGACCTCGTAGGAAACCAGCCCGGTTGGCCTCAGGATGCGGCCAGCCAGCCATTGGAGCCTGGATGCGAAGTTCCTGTCATGGGGCAGCAGCCCATCAGCAGCTCTGCAGGGCACCGTCCTGAGACCGAGTTTGGGGTCGTGCGCTGCGTGAGCAGGAATCGGGCCAGCCTGAACTCCGAGTCCCCGTCCGCTATTCTGCTTCGGGCTTCTTTGGCCATGCGGACTGCTCTCTCTGCCATGCTGTTGGTGGCCGGGTGAAATGGCACTGAGCGGATGTGTCGGATTAAGTTCCTCTCAAGAAACGATTGGAACTCGGCGGAGGTAAAAGCGGCCCCGTTATCCGACACTATGGTATCCGGCAGACCGGGGGTCGCGAATATTTTCTGGAGGGCCCGGATCGCTGCTTTTGGTGGAGGTGGTTGACACCGGGCTGATCTCGACCCATTTTGAGTAGGAGTCCACTGTTACTAGGAACAGAAGACCCTGGAACGGCCCGGCAAAGTCTATGTGTGTGGACTCCCAACTCTGTGTTGGTGCGCTCGGGGGATTGGGGTGGACCTCCTGACATTGTTGGCATCCCCGGACCCAGGTTTCTATTTCTGCATCAATCCTGGGCCACCACACATAGCTCCTTGCCAGAGCTTTCATACATACTATGCCGGGGTGTGCTTCGTGTAGCGACTTCAGGACCCCTTGTCTCATTGGCCTGGGGATTACCACCCTATCCCCCCATAATAAACATCCCTTCAAAGCGGAGAGTTCGTCCTTACAACCTTATATGCCGTGAACTCCGGCCCAGCCGGCTCTGCCGGCCACCCCCTCACCACCCAGTTGAGGACCCGGGAGAGGATCGGGTCCCTAGACGAGCAGGCGGCCACATCCGCAGCCTGGAGAGGGGGTGTGGGAAGCCCTTCTAGCATTAGCACCGCGGGGGGAGCTGGGTCTTCCCCCGTCTGGGGCAGTGGCAGGCGGCTGAGAGCATTGGCATGTCCCAATGCTTTGCCCAGCCGATGCTCCAACCTGTACTGGTAGCCCGCTAAAAACAGGGACCAACATAAAACCCGGGGGGACAATACCTGTGGCATTTGTTTGTCAGCCGCGAACAACCCCAGGAGCGGCTTATGATTGGTAACGAGCATGAAGGGCCGACCGTACACAAAATTGTGAAAAAATTTTATGCCCACCACCAGCGCCAGCCCCTCCTAATCGATCTGCGTGTAATTGCGCTCCACGGGAGACAGTGTGTGGGAGTAGTATGCTACCGGTACCTCCCGCCCATCTGGCAGTCGGTGACCCAAGACCGCCCCGACCCCATACGGCGATGCGTCACACGCGAGAATCATGGGAAGTTTTTCATCAAAATGGGCGAGCACAGCGTTTGAAATTAACAGAGTCTTAACCCTGCGGAATGCCGCCTCCTCCCTCAGCCCCCATGCCCAAGGTGTCGCTTTATTGAGCAGTCTGTGGAGGGGTTCCACTACAGCGGCCTTGTGCGGGAGAAAGATAAATGTTTATGAGGCCCAAGAACGCCTGGAGCTCTGCCTTGGACTTCGGGGCGGGGGCCTCCACGATGGCCTTCACCTTGTCCCTTGCCAGATGGAGGCCCGTTGCATCGACCCGGTACCCCAAGAACTCCACCTCCAGAATCCCGAGAAGGCACTTTCCCCTCTTCACCTTCTGACCAGTGGATTGGAAACGTCCCAGGACAGTGCGGAGGCGGGCAGTGAAGCTCTCCGGGGTGGCCGCGGCGATGAGGACGTCACCGAAGAACGGCGTCACGCCAGGGATCCCTTTTAACAAATCATCCATTAAATTTTGGAAGTTCCCTGGGGCCACACTGACCCCGAATTGCAGCCGCTTTACCCTGAAGGCTCCCTGGTGTGTCACTATCGTTTGTGCCTTGGTTGTGGCCTCGTCCACAGGGAGTTTCTGGTACGCCTGTGCGAGATCCAGCTTCCCAAATATGTGTGCCCCCACCAGCGTGGCTAAGACATGACTAACTACTGGCATGGGGTATGTGTGCGCATGGAGTGCCTGGTTAATAGTGCGCTTGTAATCCACGCAGATGCGGATGTCCCCGTTCGGTTTAACTGGGGTCACAATCGGGGTTTCCCAGCGTGCATTTGGGATGGGCTCAAGGACTCCCTGGGCCACCAGCCGGTCTAGTTCTGCCTCTATTTTTGGATGGAGGGCCAGGGGCACCGTGCGGAAATGCCACCGGATGAGCCTCACCGTAGGGTCTAAGTGTAGCGACACTGGGGGCCCTTTATTTTTATTTTTTTTTGTAAAACTCTCTTAAAAAAGAGAGAATTTTATTCTTTTTATAAGAAACGGGAAGGGTAGACAGATGGAGAAAGAAAAAGATGGAGTGAAATTTTTCCTGTTAGTGAGGGTTAGTTTAGGTTAATAACCAATACCAATTTTGGCATCTATCATGGTTAGAAGATCTTCTTTTTAACTATTGCAGAGTCCAAAGTCACTCTGTTAATGCAGTTAGTAAAGTCCATTGGGGTTAGTAATTAAACAGCTCCTTCCAGATGTTACACGAACAGTCCTCAAAGTATCTTCTTTTTAAATCTCTTCCAATTATGGATTGAGTCCATTTTAACTTTGAAGTCTTCCGTTCCATCACCACTTTCCCCTGGGCTGCTGTCTTCTTCACTTGTCCCGGTTTTGAATACTGCATCTTCCTCCCTGCTGGCGTGTCTCTTCAGAAGTTTCTGTATTTTGAAGATGAAATCCGTCTTCTTTCTTTTCTCTTTTTCCTTAAACTTCTGGCCTTCAAGCTTCCAGGGCTCCATAAACTCTTCAGATGAAATTAGATCTCCAGTTTGTCGCTTGCTAAGCTCAACATCCCCTTCTACTGGCAGAATATTCTCTTTTATAAAAGCGGAATAGGCTTTGGGAGCCTCATCCACCTCTTCTTTTAATTTTATCGCTTCACTGCCAGTTAGGGGTGCCAAGACATTTGTCAAGGTAAATCTGAGATCTTCTTTCTCTTCTTCTTTAACGCCCTGGAAACCTAGAATCAGATTCGATTTCTGTTCGATCTCCATCATCTTTCTAGTTGTTTCCGATATCTGTTTCTGTCGACTGATGAGAACACTATCCATTTTAAACAGAGTTTCGTTGATTTTCTGCAATTGTTCCAGCAGGGGGCACAGCATCTCCTTTTCCTGTTGATTGACAGCAAGCTCTTGGGGGGGCTGTCTGGACCGGAAGTCCCTCCTCTCTTCTCTTCCGGTGTCTGCAGGACTTTTTCCATTATCGACATTTTGTTTTTTTGTTTACTTTTAAAAAGTTCATGCCGCATCCCCCAGGAAGCTAAGATGATCGCAATCTTCCATGCAACCCCAACGGTACTTTCACCAACACTTTTTTTCTCTCAGCCCCCCTTCGCGCTCCCTTTGTAGATCTTGCTTCTCAAAGGGGGTGGGAACTCCTCCCTCCTCCCAACGCTTATACGCATGCAGGGGGCTCCGATTTACGCTTCAAAATAGATCTTCAACTCACGATTCGATGCTACTTCTTCTTTTTATTTTAAACCATAGCGCTGTCTTCACTCCTGGAAATCGGTGGCGCTGCTAAGTCCCATTACAGGCACGCCGCAGCGGGGCCGATTGGGGCAGGGAGAAAGCCTCAATTTCCTGGCTGTCTGCCGGCAAAGAGGCTACTCCCCAAGCGCCCCCGGTTCGGAGCCTTTGCCTAAGGCTCATTAGGGTCTTTCGCACATGCGAAGACCCCCCCTAACTGCGCGTGGGCTAACCACCTCCGGGAGCGTCCCGAGAAGCGGCCGCCATTCGCGACGCCGAAACCGAAACCCTCACTGGGGGCCCTTTATAACAACCCAGCTCCCCATCAAAGACCTCTGGAAACTCCCTGCAGATCACCCCCCCAGTCCTGCATCCCTCATCTATTCACTCCCCCAATCGTAATGCCCAGGAACTTGAAACATGCTCACCCCAGGAGACTCACAAGGTTTCCCTCCACCACCACCAAGTCCAAGTCCCCCTCAAAGTCTCGGTATTGCACCCGGAAGGTGCCGATTCCCCGGATGGGGACAGGGTTCTTTTGAAAGTCCACCAGGCTTAGCGGCGATGGACGTAGAGGGGTTCCCCCGGACGGGCAAAGGTTTTTTAGGGTGTCCATGGAAATGATGGATGCCGCCAATCCCGAGTCCACCTCCATGCAGCAGGGGGACCCCTCGATCCGCACGTTTACTTGGAACTTCGGGGTGGAGGAGAGGTTGGGGTTGGGAAGGCGTAGTACCTGCAGCGGTTGATCCGTGAGGTGGTAGAGATCGGTGACCT
This sequence comes from Gekko gecko, assembly GCA_029375565.1. NCBI lineage: Eukaryota > Metazoa > Chordata > Lepidosauria > Squamata > Gekkonidae > Gekko > Gekko gecko. The sequence continues at coordinate 90,765,694 of JAPDNY010000006.1, forward strand.
CCTCAGCCGTCTAGTGTGCGGTAGTGGCTGGCGCACGGTTGGTCGGGGCCGATGATCTCACGCTCCGAGGGCCCTTAGATCTGCATACCTTGGCTAGGTGTCCTTGCTTCCCGCAGCCGTGGCAGACTGCGTCCCAGAATCTACAAGTCTTCCTCCCATGACCCTCTCCACAGCTGGCACAGACGGTCCGATTGCTGGGAGGCTTGGCTGGTTCACGGCCGGGCTGATGGGCTGGAGCCGGCCGGCGGGGTTGCGGCCCGAGGGAGTAAACCTCCTCTGTATCAGAGTTCACTGGGCTGGGACCCACTCCGACCAAATGGGCTGCCAAGGCTGGCCGTTCCTGCGCTGAAGCCTCGTGTGTGGTTGCGATATCCATGGCCTCGTCCAGGTTGAGCCGCCGGTTGCCAATTAGCTTGCACCGCAGCTTGGAGTCCATCAGCCCCCACATGAACTGGGTTAACAGGCTGTCCTCCACCTTAGGGAACAAGTTGTCCACCACTAGCGCCCTCAGCGCAGTCTGGAAAGCAGCGGTGGATTCCCCTTGTGCCTGTACGCGCCCTTGGAATTCCATCCTTTTGGTCAGGAGGGTAGGTCTGGGGCTAAAATAGGCGTTTAGGGCATTCATTATGTCCCCGAACGAACTCTCCAAGGCCTTGTGGGGCACCAGGAGGCTCTTTGTGAGGCGGACAGTGTCGGTCCCACACGAGCTCAACAGGAGTGCTCTTCTCTTCTCTGGATCACATATTTCGTTCAGCTCTATGTAACAGATGAGCTGATCGGCCCATGCGTCCCAGGTCTCCGGCCAGGAAGGGTCGAAGCGCTCGAGTCTTCTGTGCATGGCGGCCATAGTTACGTCTGGGGAGGCGGGCGTCAGTGCGAGCGGTGCGGTGCTGCTCTCGGGGTCAGTGATGCGATGCTCAGGAGTGGCCTTGTTGTCCTCGTCGTCACTTATGGAAGGCGTTAGAATCCCACCCTCATCACCACTGTAAAGTACTGGGTTCCGTGCCTCATGACTCAGACGATGACATAAGAGAAGACGCGTTTATTCGTACTTCACACAAAGACAAAAGACAAATGACAACGGCCAGAGGCCAACTATATACAGTAGGGGGGGGAACATCCCATAACCTTATTGGCAGGTTTGTATCTCCCGCCAATATTCCCATAGGCTCCCTGTAGGTGAGCACAGGAGCCTAGTCCCTATTGTTCTCAGGAATGGAGCTCGGCCGCTACCAGCCCACTCCCATTCCTGGTCTAGGACATAACATGTACCATTGGGATTTAGGTTCTCTTCTGATTAGGTGTTCATGAACCATACAGTTGAATTTGGCTGTGTGAAGCCAGTAGTAAAGTAAAGGTAAAGGTAAAGGTTCCCTTGCTCAAAAGCCAGTTGAATCCGACTCTAGGGTTGCGGTGCTCATCTCTGTTTCAAAGCCGAAGAGCTAGTACTGTCCGAAGATGTTTCTGTGGTCATATGGCCAGCATGACTAAACACCAAGGCGCACGGAATGCTGTTACCAGTAGTAGTTTTCTTTTAATTAAAAAAAATGAATTCTCAATGTATGACTTTCAGAGATCTATTTTTCCATTACCCGTTCTGTGCCACAGCAGCAATATCAAATAAAGGGAAGCCAGACAAGACTTGTGAGCCCTGGAGAGCACAGCACTAAAGCTTGCAGCTTCATGTATCAGGAGGAAAAGAATAACTAAATAGAAAATGACAGGTTAATTCATTTCAGTGTGTCTTCACAGACTTCCTACCTTCAAAGTCATATCTATTCAAGAGCTTCCTACAGTCTCAGTTGTACAGACCATTGTGCACACTTTCAGGTACAATGGAAATTAGTATCATATTAGGTCAGGGCACCTTCAGCTGTTTGGGATTCCCTATTCAAGAGATTTGCAGCAGCTATTCTATATTTATTATTTTGAATTACTGTATTTGAATTCCAACTTTCTTCTCACCAAAGGCAATTCAAGGTGCCTTATAAAGCAAGAATTCACTAAAAAGGAAGGCACAAAATAAGTCCATTTGGGGGATCAAGGACATGTTAGGCCCATTGCAGAAACAGGAAAGTGAAATTGTAACAGGTGATGAGGAGAGGGCAGACCTGCTCAATTCCTACTTTTCCTCTATCTTCTCTTGTGAGGGAAATGGTGCTCAATATGGCAAAAACAGAACATATGATGAAGGAAGGGAGTTGCAGCCTAAGATTGGCATGGGATAGTACATAAATATCTAGTTTCTTTAAATGAAACTAAGTCCTCCGGGCCAGATGAACTGCATCCAAGGGTACTAAAAGAGTCCATTATTTTTGAGAATTTCTGGAGAACAGGTGAGGTGCCAGAAGATTGGAGGAGGGCAAATGTTGTCCCCATCTTCAAGAAGAGGAAAAAGACGGATTCAAGTAACTACTGACCCGTCGGCTAGACGTCTATACCTGGGAAAGTTTTAGAACAAATCATCAAACAGACAGTCCTTGAGCATTTAGAAAGGACAGCTGTCATTACTAGCAGCCAGCATGGGTTTCTCAAGAACAAGACATGTCAGACTAACCTTATCTCTTTTTTTTTGAGAAAGTTACTACCTTGCTAGATCAGGGGGATACTGTAGACATAGTTTATCTTGATTTCAGTAAGGCTTTTGATAAGTTTCCACATAATATTCTTGTTGACAAATTGGAAAAATGTGGTTTGGCTCCTATGACTGTTAGGTAGATCTGTAACTGGTTGACAGATTGCACCCAAAGAGTGCTTGTGAATGGTTCCTCAACCTCTTGGAGAGGAGTGACAGGTGGAGTGCCTCAGGGATCTGTCCTGGGATGTGTTTTGTTCAAGATCTTTATCAATGATTTGGATGAAAGCGTGTCTTGGCAGTAGTATGTGCAAAAAGGATCTAAGGGTCTTAGTAGACCATACACTGAACATGTGTCGGCAGTGTGATATGGTTGCTAAAAAAGCAAATGCGATTTTGGGCTGTATCAACAGAAGTATAATGTCCAGATCACGAATTTACTCTGCTCTAGTTAGACCTCACCTAGAGTTTTGGATACCATGATTTAAGAAAGTTATAGACAAGCTGGAGCGTGTCCAGAGGAGGGCAACAAAGATGGTGAGGGGTCTGGAGACCAAGTCCTATGAGGAAAGAACTGCGTATGATTAGCCTGGAGAGGAATTAATTTATATGCTGAGTGCATCATGCGAAATGCTGGCCTGGAAGACTCACAAGCTGGAGTTAAGATTGCTGGGGAAAAGATCAATAACCTCAGATATGCAGACGATACCACTCTGATGGCAGAAAGTGAAGAGGACCTAAAGAGCCTCTTGCTCAGGGTGAAAGAGGAGAGTGCAAAAGTGGGCTTGAAGCTCAACATCAAAAAAACTAAGATCATGGCATCTGGGCCCATCACTCCTTGGCAAATAGAAGGGGAAGTCGTAGAAGTAGTGACAGACTTCACGTTCCTAGGATCCCAGATCACTGCAGATGGTGACTGCAGCCATGAAATTAAAAGACACCTGCTCCTTGGGAGGAAAGTGATGGCAAACCTAAACAGCATGATAAAAAGCAGAGACATCACCTTGCCAACAAAAGTCCGCATGATCAAAGCAATGGTATTCCCCATAGTAATGTATGGCTGCGAGAGTTGGACTATAAGGAAGGCCGAGCGCCGAAGAATAGATTCTTTTGAACTATGGTGCTGGAGAAGACTCTTGAGAGTCCCTTGGTCTGCAAGGAGATCAAATCAGTCAATCCTAAAAGAAATCAACCCTGATTGTTCCTTGGAAGGCCAGATCCTGAAGCTGAAGCTCAAATACTTTGGCCACCAAATGAGAAGGGAGCATTCACTGGAGAAGACCCTGATGCTGGGAAAGATTGAAGGTCAAAGAAGAAGGGGACGGCAAAGGATGAGATGGTTAGACAGTGTCATCGATGCAACGAACATGAAATTGAGCAAACTTCAGCGGACAGCGGAAGACAGGAGGGCCTGGCGTAATCTGGTCCATGGGGTCGCGAAGAGTCGGACTCGACTGTGCGACTGAACAACAACAACAAAGCCTGGAGAGGAGACGACTTAGAGGAGATAAGATAACCATCTTCAAGTACTTGAAGGGGTGTCATATAGAGGATGGTACAGAGTTGTTTTCTGTTGCCCCAGAAGGTCGGACCAGAACCAACAGGTTGAAATTAAATCAGAAGAGTTTACAGTTAAAGATTAGGAAGAACTTTCTGACAAGTTAGACCAGTTCCTCAGTGGAACAGGCTTCCCTGGGCAGTGGTGGGCTCTCCTTCTTTGGAGGATTTCTTTTTTCTTTTTTTGAAAAAAATATATTAATACGATATAATAACACGTTCTATATTTCAAGATACTTTTAAATACATCCTTTTCTAATATCCTCTCCATCCCCCCCTCATGTTCCAGCAATGCTCCCACCCCTGTTACATTATTAATTCAATTTTTAATTATAATAAAACTTCTCAATTTTTCAATTCTTCATTTCTAACATATTCTTTTTCACTGTCTCACTCTTAGGTAACAATTTAACTACTATTCAGTCAATGTTTTCTATATTCTATTCTCAATAGTTGTCAAAGCAGAGTAAATTATTTTTTACATCCCAGTTCGTTTCAACATAGTCTTTAAAATCCTTCCATTCTGCAAAAAATTCTTCATCTTCTTTCTCATTAGGTTTCTTTGTCAATTTGTCTATTTCTGCCATAAAAGGCATCTTCTTTATCCAGTCCCATTTTTCCGGCACTTTTTCTTGCTTCCAAAATTGAGCACACGTCATTCTTGCTGTTGTAATCAAATACCATAACAATGTTCTCTTTTTCACGTTCACTTCTTCCATTTTAAGACCTAAATGGTTCTTTTTTCAAAGTACATTTCAGGATTTTCTGTATTTCATTATGGATCTCTGTCCAATAAGCTACTGCTTTATCACAAGTCCACCACATATGATAATGAGCCTTCCTTTTTTTTACACTTCCAACATTTGTTAGGCAGATTCTCATATTAGCAATTTTTTTTGGCATCATATACCATCTATACATCATTTTATAACAATTTTCTTTCACATTAACACATTTTGAAATTTTCATTGACTTTTTCCACAAACATTCCCACGATGACATATTTATTTCCCTATTTACATTTATAGCCCATTTTACCATTTGTTCTTTTACAATTTCATCCTCTGTATACCATTTTAACAAAATCTTATAAATTTTTGAAATCACTTTCGTCCCTTTCTCTGCCCATACAACTTCAATTTCATTATTCTCCTTCCTAAAACCATACCTCTTTTTATCAGTCTTAAATAAGTAATAAATCTGTCTATAATTTAACCAATCATATTCAAAATGCAATTCTTCTCTAGCTCTCATCACGAAACTACTCCCCTCTACCTTTAAGGTATCTCTATAAGGCAACCAATCTTCACCGTTATGCCTTGAAAGTGGTTTAATTACTTCTGCCAGTACTATCCATAATGCTCTTGCTTTGAAAAAAAATCTTTTATACCTCATCCAAGTCACAAACAGTGATCTTCTTATAAAGTGGTGTTTGAAAAAACTTCTTTGGAGGTTTTCAAACAGAGGCTAGATGACCATCTGACAGCAGCGCTGATTGTGTGAACTCAGGCAGATCATGATAGAGAGGGCAGGAAGGGTTGCCTCAGTGCTTAGTTCTTGTGGCCATTCACTACATGCCCAGGGAAATGCTGATTGCCACTTTGGGGTCAGGAAGTAAATTTTCTCCATGCCAGTTTGGCGAGAGATCCTGGGGTGGGTTTTTTTTGTCATTTTCTGGGCATGGAACAGTGGTCACTGTGGGTTTTGGAGGGAGGTATTTGTGAATTTTCTGCATTGTGCAGGGTGTTCGACTAGATGACCCTGGTGGTACCTTTCAGCTCTATGATTCTATGATTCTATTTGCATGAGTGAAGCAGTGAGCTAAGCACACCATGGTCTTGCTTGCCAGCTCTTCTATACAAATGCTCCAATCCCCAAATGCAGTTATTTCATTATAAGTACATAAGAACATGTGATTACCACAGTATAGTTCTGGAAATAACTACCAATTCTAAAATTACTTCTAAGGACAGGAAAAGAAAAAACATGACATACTCTTTATTCTTCTAGCTAGGCAATATGAAACTCAGATTTGTGGTGATTTCTGTTGGTTTTTTTTACTCTATCCTACTTTTTTGGCTTTGTTAGAGCCAAGCATCTCCTCACTGACAGAGAAGACAGGGAGTGGAGGATCATAATTTATCAATATATCATCTTGTCTCCTGAAGTGATACCTAGGAAGAAATGTGAGGGGCACTGTTGCTCTGAAAGAGAATCTTAGATTCCAGGAAGATTACGTTTGAGTGCTAGATGTCTTACATGTCGATGGCACCAGGCATCTCCAGTTAAAAGTACTGGGTAGTGGATAATGTGAAAAACTTCTGCCTGAGACCTTGAAGAGTTATTACCAATCACAGAAGATAATATTGAGCTTGATAGACCAGTGGTCTGATTCAACATTAAGCAGCTTTATATCTTTATGTGACAATTTCCTTGGGAAACAGAACTGCATGGAAATAAACTGCAGGTGTGGCACTGTTTAGCTCAGGGGTGTCAAACATGTGGCCCCTGAGGGCTTCTATCAGGTCCGCAGTGGAACTGGCTGTCTCCTGCTTCTTCTTCCAGTTTTGCTGCTGCTGCTGCATCATCATAGGTTTGCAGCTTACAGATACACACCTGAATGGCATACTCAAGATTGCAATGGCACAGACATTTTGATGCAATAATTCAGAGCAAGAGGTGTCAGTTAGCAGACACTGTTAAATAAAATATTGTAAGAGTGCTAATGTTTTAAGCATAATTTTATTTTAAGTAAAAAAAACCCCTTTGTGTTTGTGTCCTTTATAAAGTTTATATGTCTGCTACCTGGCATGACATTTTATGACACACATGGCCCGGCCCAACAGTCTCATTTATGTCAAATCCAGCCTCATAACAAATGAGTTCGACACCCCTGGTTTAACTCTTTTCTCTCCTTAATTTAGACGCTCTCCCCTCTTTCCACATCATTCAATTTCTTGGATTTGTTACTATCACATGGATTTGCTGCTATCACAGCAAGGCCCTTTTCTTTTGTACACACCCATTAGTGAAATTCTTGGGGCTTTTTCGGTGTTTGGATTTTGTCTGTTTAAGAAGGTCCCTGGCACAGCGGTGTATACTGAGAGAGTAATAACTTAGCAGAGTGGTCCGACTGTCTTTGTATTTTTTCATGTCTGTATAGAATATATAATTGCCACTTCAAATCCATCTTGAACCAAGAGTGATGAGGGGTATCCAGACTTGGGAGGACAATGAATTTCAAATAGATTTGCATTTCAGTGTGATTGTTCATGTCTACCAGGTGTGTCTAGATTAATTTATTTGAACAGGCAGAAGAGATCCAGATGAGGAGGAAACACAAATGTGCTTAGTAAATTCATTAACATACAGGGGACACATTCTCCATGTTTGTTAGTTTGTTTTTTGTGATGATGTCATGTTGCAGAGTAGAATGGGACAGCTGAAACCACATTCTTTTAGCACTTGTAAAAATATTTTAACATCTTGTTGCTCTACTTATCTGCACAGTCTAAAGATACACACATGTTCTGTTGAAATCAAGGTGCTGAAGTTAATAGTGATGTTAAATCAAGGTTATGTTAATAGTCTCAGGTACCTTATCTTTTGCTCTTGCAGACAACAGTTGAGTCTGAGTGACGGAAGGAGCAGCAGCCAGGTAGTTATGGTGGTATAGCAGCATATTGGTGTCTATTGTTGTCCAACACTTCTATCATATGAGGATACAGCGGAGTGTTGTAAGACAATACAACCTCAGAGAGTCTAACTTGGTTAGGAGCACCTGTATGGCTACTCTGTACATATGAATTCCGGCCCTACCATCAGATGGCCCAGCCATACTGCCAGGGGCTGCCTTTGCCTCCATCAGAGGAGGAAGGGTCAGCACATAGGCTGACCAAGTACGTGACTCGGGGGGGGGCGCGGAGCCGGCCTATTATTGATCAGCTTCATGCCCCAACCATTCAGTCCCAGAAAGAGCTTGGTCCACCCTCCCACACTGATCAGTGTGTGGGCTTCTGCTGGTTGCCTTTTTGCTATAGGGCCCGGGTAGGAATTTTTGATCTCTGACTGATTGGCTCAAGCAAGAGATGCTTTTTTGCCTACCCTGCACTACTAGTCAGTGGGTTGGGAAATTGGCTTAGGGTGGTGCCGTTTGACTAGGGTGGTCACTTTATTTTGCAGGATCTGGGCTGGTGACTGATAGGCGGATAAGGGAAGCACCAATTAATTACCTCAGTTGGGGATAGGAGTCTGACTGGATCAGATATGCTCCACCCTCACTGTCTATGGCTCTTTCCACACTAGACCTTAAATCTTGGTTCAACCCTGTCCCTGAACTTACACTTCTACATTACACACGAGTTCACCCCTGTAATTATCTTGGGGTATTTTTACATTCTACACTACACTCAAGTTCACCCCTGTAATTATCTTGGGGTGTTTTTTGTTTCCACATTACATTGAGGTCACCCCAGTTTCTCCCCACACTTGTTCCAGGATAAATGGATGCTGTTATAACCAGAGATAAATGCAAGGTATTGTGTTTTGAGTTGAACTCTGATAAAACCAGGGATGAGAGCCAAGTGGGGAAAGGACCTATGCTGCCTCCATATTCCTGGCTTCCTCTGTCTAGTTTGGTGTAGTGGTTAAGTGTGCGGACTCTTATCTGGGAGAACCGGGTTTGATTCCCCACTCCTCCACTTGCACCTGCTGATGTGACCTTGGGTCAGTCACAAGCTCTGGCACAGCTGTTCCTGAAAGAGCAGTTTGTATTAGAGTTCTCTCAGCCCCACCTAACTCACAGGGTGTCTGTTGTGGGGAGGGGAAGGGAAAGGCTCTGAGACGCCTTTGGGCAGTCTCTTCTTCTCTTCTAGCTCAGGTTATCTCTAGAAACCCTTAACTCCTTGATATTTGCAAATATTATAGACTCACTTTTCTCCCAAATGGGGACACAAAGCAGTATGTAACATTCTCCTCCATTTTAGCCTCATAACAACTCTATGAGTTGGGTTAGTATAGGAGAAAGTTAATGGCCCAAGGCTCCCAGCAATCTTCCATGGCACAGTAGAGATTTGAACTTGGGTCCCACAATCATCCTGAAGTTGATGGCCTATTTGTCAATGCCTAGCTTTATTTTCTGATGAGTTATGTTTGCCACAGAGAACCTTAGCTTCAACTGTAAATAGGTTTTCTTTTTTGGGGGGGAATTGTCAGGTGATCCTGCCATGAGATGTGAGGGAGGGAAGGAGGGTGAGATGGTCTGTAACTTTTCATGCTTGGAATGTGGGAGGTGGGTAGGTTGCCTAGGATACAGGGTGATTCCCAGCCTGGGCTATCTCCTATCTGAACCAAATGGCCTTGTCCTATGGTTTCGGTTTCTCCAGTGTGGACAGCTGGGCCCCCTTATGGCTTAAACAACTTTTGCACCTATTTCCCACGCGCGGCCTAGGTAGCCATTGGTAGATGCTAAGGGGGGGCTAGCTCAGTGGGGTATATTCGTAGATGTTCCTTTGTGTGCTTTATTCCTGACAATAGAATGTTAGTGTGCCTTTAGAATGACTGCTTAATAAACGCTATCTTCTTATGAAGCCTGGTGTTTGACTGACTTTCTGAAGTGCTTGACAGATTGTCAGGAATCATCTTCGATCGGGATCGGTTCTGCACTGCACCTCTCTCGCAGAGATGAGTGACGAGGAAGACACCACCCCGGTCCCAACCTCAGAAGAGCAGAAGGTTCCGACATCCACCGTACCCGCGACAACGGCTGTGGTCCTGGTTTCCAGTGCCCCAGCGCCATGGGGTCCTAACTACGACCTGGGAGGGCTCTATGGAGAACCATACAGGGGAGCGTATGCAGGAGTGATGACCAGGCCGCGGAAGCGGTGGGACTGGACAAAGCCGCTCGCAGAGACGCACGAGACATGGTTCCTCACCCCCCGAGCATCGGTCCGGGAGAGTCGGGTCGAGCAATCAGTCTATCGCCTGAGCACGGCGGAGGGTGAAGAAGAAACTCACCCTGATACCAGAGACTTGGAAAGGACCGTGGGAAGCCAGAGATGGAGTGGAGATCCCAGTCAGGATTGACTCCTACGCCTCATAGATGAGTCCTTGTCTCGAATCCCAAAAATGATTTCGGATGGAATACGGGAAGAAATGGAGAGGAGGCAACCCCCCGACCCCGCGGGGCCTCCAGTGCAGAGACCCTTGCCCCTACCGGCTGGACTGCTGCCCGGGGGTGTGCCGGGGCAACCCGGGGCACCTCCGGACCAACCCGTGGGTCCCCCACCTGCGGGGCTGCCGGTGCCAGGAACACCGGGGATGCCGAGGGGTTGGGGACCCATGTTGCCGAATCCAGCTGAGTTGCTGGATGCCACTTTTGATGGTACGCCCGAGAAATTCTCCTTTTTCCTGGTAAGGGCAGAGAAGTTTATTGAGAACTGGGGCCACCTATTCCCAAATGAAGAATGGATAGTGGACGCCATCACCTCCCACCTGAAAGATGCTGCGGTCGACTGGTACATTGCTTTACACCAGGAAGACGGGCGCGAATTAAGGGAGGTGGATGCATTCATGTGAGCAATGAAAGATCAGTTCGAAGATGCTAACGCAAACAAGGCCGCCCGGGCGTTCCTTCGCACCTTTCGCCAGGGGACGAAGTCCGTTAGAGAGTATACGGCGGAGTTCCGAAGACACGCCGCCAAGATCCGGGGCTGGCCCGATCGAGTACTAGCAGAACAGTACTGCCTGGGCCTGAACCCGGAGATCCGTCGCATGATTATGCGAGGAAGGGACCTGGAAACCTTATCGAGCTGGATGAAAGAAGCAGCAGCTATGGAGACTCAACTGAAAGCCATCAAGCTGGATGATGCAGCAGCCTTAGGGAAGATGACCCAACCTACCGTCGCCCCTCCAAAGGGCCGGCAGGCGAACCCTGCTCAACAGCCGAAAGACGGGACGCGGGAGAGCCAGATGAAGCAAGGGCTGTGTCTAGAGTGTGGAGAAGCGGGCCATTTCGTTCCTGGGCTACCGCATTTCACAGAAGGGCATTGAGATGGACCCTGAAAAGGTCCGAGACATGGTGGGGTGGGAACCCCCCAAAACGCGGAGGCAACTCCAAGCATTCCTCGGGTTCGCGAATTTTTACAGATCGTTTTTATTGAATTTTGCACAGGTAGCTCTGCCCCTCACTGACCTACTCAAGACAAAAGGGAAAGGCCCCGAGAGCACCAGGCCAGGGGCCAAATTGAACTGGACTGATGAATGCCAGCGGGCGTTCGAACAGTTAAAAACCCTGTTCACATCTGAGCCTGTGTTGGCACACCTCAACGAATCAAGAAAATTCATAGTACATGTTTACGCCTCAGACGTCGCTATGGGGGGGGCATTTTGCAAGAGAGGGCGGATGGGAAGTTGCACCCCCTCGCCTATGTGTCCAAAAAGTTTAATGACACAGAACGGAACTGGTCAGTGTGGGAGAAGGAAGCAGGATCAATTAAGTTGGCCCTCTCCACCTGGCGACATTGGTTAGAGGGGGCACGAGTGCCATTCGAGGTTTGGACTGATCACAAAAATCCTGAGTTGCTGTGCTCGCCTCAGTCCTTGAACGCGAAGCAACTGCGGTGGGCTGACTTCTTTTCAAAATTTGACTTCACATTGCACCATTTCCCAGGGAAGGCAAACTCGCTAGCTGACGCCTTGTCCCGCCTTCCACAACACGACAGCAAGAGGGAGGTGATCAGAGACTCGGTATTCATGCCCTCGCAACTGGGGGGGTTGGTGATGACTCATAGCAAAGCTAAGACCCCGCCCCCACTCGCTTCCCCCTGGGAGCTGAAGTTCGCATCGGCACTTTCCGAGGCTGACCGTGCCTCCCTAGCAAAGGAGGAAGGGGTGGTGAGTGACGAGCAGGTTTGCTGGTGGAAAAACGGGAAGCTTTTCGTTCCACTTTCCCTGCGGGGGGGAGGTGATGGAATGGGCACACGGTTCTAAACTAGCGGGTCACACCGGCTTTGTTAAATCACTGCAGTTGCTTCAGAGACAATTTTGGTGGCCGGGGATGAGAAAAGACTTGTCTTTGTTTACGCAAGCCTGCCAGACATGCCTCATGAGCAAACATCGCACCGGAAAGCCACCTGGTCCCCTGCAACCACTGCTGACCCCGTCCTGCCCCTGGGAGGTTGTGTCTATGGACTTTATCACTGATTTGCCTCCAAGTGGGGGAAAAACCGTGATATGGGTAGTGGTCGACACGTTTTCCAAGCAAGCGCATTTTGTCCCTTTCAAGTCCATCCCCTCAGCAAAGTAACTGGCGAAGGCGTTTCTGCAACACGTGGTTAGACTCCACACTCTCCCTGGGAAGGTGGTCTCAGACAGGGGGTCTCAGTTCGTTTCCCAGTTTTGGGGGGAATTGATGGCACTGCTGGGGGTAAAGAGAGCATTGAGCAGTGCGTATCACCCGGAAACTGATGGACAAACGGAACGGGTGAATCAGACTCTTGAACAGTACTTACGATATTTTACGAACTTTCAACAGGATGATTGGGAATCGTTATTGCCCCTGGCAGAATTCTGTTACAATAACACGTGTCATGCATCTACAGGGATGTCCCTGTTTATGGCTGTACATGGTTATGAGGCTCCGCCACTTCCCTTCCTGGCATCACCGACTTTGCCACCGGGGGAGGCAGGGGATTGGTGTAAAAAACTTCAAATGGCGTGGCCGCTCCTAGCCCAGACTTTAGAGGATGCTAAGTCGGTTTACAAGGAGCACGCCAACAAGAAACGGGACACGACGTGGACCCCGAAACCCGGGGAGTTCGTGTATCTATCCACTCAGAATCTGAAGGGGGTGCAGCCCAGCAAAAAACTGGGGTGGAAATATATTGGACCTTTTGAAATCAAACGTGTTTTGAATAATGTGACTGTTGAGCTGATACTGCCTAAATCACTGAGATCTATTCATCCTGTATTCCACCTCAGACTTTTAAGACGCTCGCCTGAGGAAAACGAATGGAGACCGAAGTGACCTGCTCCCCCTCCACTGATGGTGGGGGGGGAACCGCACTATGAGATAGCGCAAATCCTGGACTCGAAGATTTCTCGAAACCAACTGTATTACCTTGTTGAGTGGGTGGATTTTGGGCCTGAACAGAGGGAATGGGTGAGGGCGAAAAATGTTCGGGCCCCCGGTTAATCCATAAATTTCACAAAATGTACCCCTTGAAGCCGAAGGGTGGGGGTTTGTCATTAGAGGGGCAGAATGTCAGGTGGTCCTGCCATGAGATGTGAGAGAGGGAAGGAGGGTGAGATGGTCTGTAACTTTTCATGCTTGGAATGTGGGAGGTGGGTAGGTTGCCTAGGATACAGGGTGATTCCCAGCCTGGGCTATCTCCTATCTGAACCAAATGGCCTTGTCCTACGGTTTCGGTTTCTCTGGTGTGGACAGCTGGGCCCCTTTATGGCTTAAACAACTTTCGCACCTATTTCCTGCACGCGGGCTAGGTAGCCATTGGTAGATGCTAAGGGGAGGCTAGCTCAGTGGGGTATATCCGTAGATGTTCCTTTGTGTGCTTTATTCCTGACAATAGAATGTTAGTGTGCCTTTAGAATGACTGCTTAATAAACGCTATCTTCTTATGAAGCCTGGTGTTTGACTGACTTTCTGAAGTGCCTGGCCATAACATGAACCAGCATGTTCTGCTTGCCTTCATCTTTGGCACTGCAACTCCCATGACTATCCTGAAATGGGCGACCAATTTTGAGTCTCCTAGCTTTATTTTCTTATGAGTTATGCTTGCCACAGAAAGATGGATAGACAGACATATGAATCCTTTTATTATCATAATAGACTGTGAATGGATTCATATTATTCTAGATAATCCTGAATAATTTAAATTATTCCAGTGTTTACAACGAAGTAGTGGATCAGCATTTTCACATGCATTTGTAATGTTATTACTTGATGTTGATGGTTGATGGTTACCCACATATTGACCCCAGTTTGGAGGCAATGATAGTGTTATGTATTGCTATACATAAATGTAGGAGCTTGATTCCAGCTCCCATTAAAGCCTGGTATCCTGAAGCCTGAAATCTGATTGGACACTTTGCGCAGCTGTCCAATCAGGATACAAGTTCAAGGCATTCGAACTGGAGATGGAGGATTGGGACTTGTATATATTGCGATTCAAGTTCCACCTACGGGCTAACCAAATCGAGGTGGAGGCCACGAAGACAACACTGCTGCTCAGTTCCTGTGGTCGAGCCATGTTCAATGTGGCCAGGTCCCCGGTAGCCCTGGAAGACATCCAGTCTGTTTCCCTAGCTGATATCACTGGCAAGCTTAAGAATCACTTTGTACCCAAGCCGTCACAGATCGCCTGCCGGCATGCCTTCTAAAAATGGGACCAGGGGCTGAGTGAGATGATAGCTGAGGATCACGGCACTGAGGAAAGTGGCCCAAACCTGTAATCATCACGACTCCGAGACCAATTCCGAAGGTGAGGACGAGGCAGTCCACAAAGCTCAGGCAGCAAGGCCTCAGCAGACCCCAGTGAAAGCAGCACCCAAGCAAGCCTGTGCTGGTTGCAACAGAGCCCATGAGTGGGATTGGTGCTGGGCATGTGTTCTCCATTGTCGAACGTGTGACAAGCGGGTCCACATCGCCAAAGTGTGTCGAGCGAAGGGGAAGAAAAGGTCGCCCCCGTCTTCACCACGGCAGAGTCGCATGGCAAGAGGTGTCGGTGTTCCCAGACCTGCGAACTGCAACAAGACCACCTGCTGTTCCTGCCCCACAACCGTCCTGAGCACTGGACCCAGGGCCAGGAAGAAAATCTATGTGATTGTGTTGCTGGATGGGATGCCATGCAAGATGGAGGTCAACTCGGGATCGGCTAAGACCATCAACTCATCGGAAACCCTACAGCGTCTTTTCCCCAGAAGGAGCCACCACCATTTGGCACCCAGCCGGGTGCACCTCTCCAATTATCAGGGGCAGCGTGTTCCTGTGGTGGGAGAGGCTGAGTTCGAGGTACAATTTAAAGGTTTTAAGGAGACGCTGAGTCTCTTGGTGACTGAAGGGCGCAGAACCAGCTTGTTGGGTTTAGATTGGTTTGAGGCCCTTGGTATTGCTGTGACAGGGGTCAACCAAATATGTGTGAATAAATTGAGTTCTATCCATGCAGAGTTCCCTGAGGTATTCGACGGGTTGCTGGGAAAATATATGGGCCCACCAACTTCATTTGATTTAGACCCTACAGTACAGCCCATCTGCTTGAAATACAGAAGGGTGCCTATTTTGCTCAAACCATGGATTGAGGCAAAGTTGGCCAAACTGGTCGCTCAAGGGATACTTGCAAAATGGGAAACTCCTGTTGTAACACCTGTTAAGCTGATGGGTCTATTAGGATTTGCGCCAATTACAAGTGTACGATCAATACGGCATTGCAACAACACTCATATCCAGTACCTATCATCAGTCATGTATTGGCGTCCCTCACAGAGGGCAGGGTGTTTGCAAAATTAGACCTTGTGCAGGCTCACCAACAGCTACCAGTAGATCAATGTGCAGCCGAAGCACACACAATCGTGACCCACAGGGGTACATTCAAGGTAAACAGGTTACAGTTCGGGGTGAACGTGGCCCCAGGTATTTTCCAAGGGCTGATGGAGGGCCTATTAAGGGATCTGCCAGGTGTAGTTCCGTATTTTGACAATGTCTTGATTGTGGTGGCTAACGAAACAGAATTGGCAGATCGAATCCAAGTGGTGCTGGGCAAATTTCAAAAGGCTGGTTTGAAGGTTAAAAAGAGTAAATGTCATTTGGGGTGCCCAGAGTGGAATTCTTAGAGTTCCTCATAGATGAACATGGGGTTCACCCTATGGAAGGCAAGGTTGCAGCCATACAGAAAGCACTGCAACCTCAGACCAAAAAAGAGCTGCAATCATTTTTAGGAATTCTGAATTTTTATAACACCTTTTTGCCTCATAAAGCTACAATTGCGGACCCTCTACACCACTTGTTAATAAAAGGCGCTAAATGGGTCTGGGGGTCACAACAAGAACAAGCTTTCACTGATGTAAAGAAATTGTTAATGTCTGTTACTGTATTGACTCATTATGATGAACAGAAGCCTTTGGTTCTTGCCGCGGACACCTCCCCCTTCGGCATTGGCACCGTTTTAAGTCATGTAATGGTGGACGGGCGGGAAGTGCCTGTGGCATACTATTCGAGAACACTGACTGCTGCCGAGAGGAACTACGCCTAAATAGACAAGGAGGGACTTGCTTTAGTCGCTGGAGTTAAGAAATTCCATGATTTCTTATATGGGCATAAGTTCCTCATGGTCACCGACCATGAGCCATTACTTGGACTTTTCGCACCAAGCTGCGTATGCTGAGATGGACAGTATTTTTGTTGGCATATGACTTTGAACTGGTCCACCAGCCGGGTAGGGCTATTGGACACACAGATGCCCTGAGCTGGTGTCCTATTGAAGGACCGGCTCTTGATCTTGCCCCTGGATCTGTAGGTGTTGGCTATAGAAGAACTGCCTCAGCTGCCCATGCACGCCTTGGACATCACAGCTGGCTCAGCGAAAGACTCCACTATCGCCAGGGTTTTAAACTGTGTGTGGAGGGGGTGGCCGGCGGATCGGTTACCTAGTGAATTCCAGCCTTACTCATCCAAACAAAAAGAGCTGTCTGTTCACAAAGGTTGTTTACTTTGGGGGAACTGGGTGGTGGTGCCTCCCAATTTACAGAAAAGAGTTTTGCTGGCATTACATGAAGGACATCCGGGCATTGTTTGAATGAAAGCTCTGGCCCGGAGCTATGTTTGGTGGCCCCACATTGATCGGGACTTGAAGAGTGGGTTAAAATGTGCCAGCCCTGTCAGGAGACCAGGCCTAATCCCCCGCAAGCTCCCACTCATTGGGAAACTCCACACAGGCCCTGGTCAAGGCTGCATGTTGATTTTGCAGGGCCGTTTCAAGGAAAGGCTTTCCTTTTGGTCATCAATGCTTACTCCAAATGGTTGGAGGTGGTGTTAATGTCGTGCATGATATCAGCATCTGTTATTAATGCACAGTGAAAGTTATTTTCCACCCATGGGTTGCCTGACACTCTAGTTTTAGACGGTCGCAAAGAACACGATGGCCTTCCTCCTACTTAAAAGATTATGAGTGTTCCCTGATTGTTCCATCTTTGGGGGAGGGATGTTATGTATTGCTATACATAAATGTAGGAGCTTGATTCCAGCTCCCATTAATGCCTGATATCCTAAAGCCTGAAATCTGATTGGACACTCTGCGCAGCTGTCCAATCAGGATACAAGATATGTGCAGGAGGGAAACACTGTGATTGGACGTTATATATATATTCTGATTGGTCCTTACTGCACAAATGGGCATGGTTTAGCAAGCCCGGACTGTTTATAAAGGAGCCTGTTCCTCCCCAGTTTCGCTGTCATCCTATATTGTTCTCGCTCTGTAAATAAAGCTGATTTCACTGTTCAACAAGCTGCTGCCTGAGTCTCATACCTAACAAAAAAATCCGATCAGATTCCCCTCCCACTCTTAGGAATTTTACATACAACATCCAAAACAAAGGAAAAAAAATTAACCGAATTATGGTTCTTTTATTTCTCCCCATCTGGAATAAGCATAATTGTTTGTGCCCCTGGCATCTGGCCTCAAGCAGTCCTGTCTAGTGTAAACACAAGTCATAGTTCACCACATATTTTGTTGCTTTGTATTTTTTTTTAAATTGTCATATGCAACAATTATGCCAATGGTAATGAATGTTTCATTCTCTGAGAGCACCATAAGGATAAACCTAGCATCTATTATACACTGCTTTTCAAAGTCAAACAGGATAATGAAAATATTAGCAACGGGGGGGGGGGAGTCCAAAATACAATGTTATGGAAGTCACAGTGTCTTTGTTGGTATAGTCCTCTGAGTTAAGAAATATCTGGAGATTTAAGAGTGGTGCTTGGGAGAGTAGTGTTTATTATTTAGGAGGGGAGGGAATTCGGTAGGGTATGATGCCATGCAGTCCATCTTCCAAAGCAGACATTTTCTCCATAAATAAATAAATAACAAGAAATGTATGTAGTCTGAAGGTCACTTGTAATTCTGAGAGATTTCCAGCTCCCACTTGGAGGTTGGCAACCCTATTCATGGTGCAAAAGAATAGTACTACTTTCTGGATTAAAAAACTTCAGCTTAAAAATTGCTTCATGGGGAAAATGTACATAAGATCAGAATGCTGGTGTGCTTGGTGAGCCAAGCAGAATGGAATTTGTAGATCTGATATTAATTGGTTAACTCTGTAGAACAGAGGTGTCAAACATAAGGACTGGGAGCCAGAACTGCCCTGTCCAGGGCTCTTATCCAGCCCGTGAGCAACTGGTGGGAGGGAGGGAACTGGAGGCTACTCAGGGGTGAGTGGGTGGAGCCACTTCGATTGTGGCTTTAGCAAAGCAGAACAACCTTGTCTGCAGCAATCAAGTAGAACCCCTTCACTTCAGTGGAGGCCTCACTGGTAAGCTGGGAGCCACTGCAGGCACATTCATGCTGGCTCACGGTTCCAAGGTGAGGCCACATGCCTCTCTGTTTGGCCTGCAGCTCCAGGGATGCTGTCCCAGATGGCTGCAGGGATCAGCATTTTCCCATGGGGGATGCAGGTGATCCTCTGCTAGGGTTTGCAGGTGGCCAGTGCCACCACCGAATTCATGCCCCCCTTGCAGCATGGGCATCTTTGGCTTAATGGGCTTTACTTGGCCTGGGTCCCACCATGTGCATGACCTCAGACCGGGGCTCCACCCCCCACTTCTGCAGGTGAAGGGATTAATTCAACATCTTCCCCCCTTCCATGGTGGTTCAGGGGCAGAGGGTAGCTCACAACACCCAACTGTTTCATGTCTTTACCCTGGAACCTGGGCTCACAGCATTGGTGGTGGGAGTCAGCTAGGGAAGGGGTTTGGCCCCCCTTCCGGGCAGCATCCATGGGGCATTGCAGCGAAGACATGCCACCTTGGAGCTTACCAGCTGCTGTCCTGTATAAAGTTTATATCTCTGGTACCTGGTATTACATTTTATGGCACACATGACCCAGCCCAACAAAATCACATCTATGTTAGATCCAGCCCTCGTAACAAGTGAGTCCAACACCTCTGCTGTAGAACAATGATGGAATCAGAAGAATAAAATTCTGAGCACTTTCTTTCCTTTTTTTTCTTCAAAGTATGATACTATGCTACTTCTCAGATTGATGATTATTTATTATTATTTATCGTATACACAGGAAACATATAATAATATAAATTTGTAACCAAGTAGAAACAATGGGTATGTAGACAGATTGGGCAATCCCCCTAAATATTAATATCTAAATTTTTAATCCACTCAATCGCAGCTGGGGAGAGTACAAAGAGCTCCATCACATCTTCCTGGAAAACATGATCCTCACATTCCTGTGACAGAGGGAAAATAGTTGGTGGGTTGCGCCACAATCACATTTGGGTCCTGGTATTTTGCCCCATTTAAACAACAGGTTTGCACAACTGCCAAAGCCTGCTTGTATTCTATTAGCCATCTTCCATACTAGATGTGGTAAGGCAAATCCTGTGGGCCTCTCAATGATTTTTATCAGGTTATAGATAACGAGTAGAACTGATTTCATCCATGTTCTCAACCATTCATTCCTTAGATTGAAATTTTGTGATTGCAGGATTTCTGTAGATTTTATTGCCGGCTGTTGGGACTTTAGTCTGGATAGGCCCACATTAGCCATGTCTTTGTGGATGGGCAACTCTCTGTTTTCAGTGATCTTTCTATATTCACAAAGAAGAGCATCTTAACTTCGGAGATGTGGGGGAGCAAGGTGGCACAATGTAGGTAGCCAGTAGGTTGGAGTGGTTTTAATACATCCACTGATGGTTCCCATTGTTATATTGACTTGGGCATCAAATTTGTGAACATAGGGGCTGTTGTACTACACTGAAGTACAGTATTCCACAGTACTATACACCAACCCCAAAGCTGAGCATCTAAGTGTTGTAGCAGACACACCCCAAGTAGTACCACGTAATTTTTGGAGAATATTTTTTTTGTGTGTATTTTCACTGCTGCCTTGGTAAGATGATGTTTATAGCTTAGGGTCCGGTCCAGGGTAATGCCAAGGTACTTAGGTGTATGTTTGTAAGCTGGGTGCCATTAAGGTAGACATTCAGTTCACAGTTGGCAGCATGTTATTCAGGAGTTGAAACAATATTCTGCAGGGGAAAACTTGTAAAAGACTTTCCAGACTGTGACATAAGTGGCAGTCTGATCAATGAAAACTGCTGATGTCTTAAGACACTTCTGATACCCTAGCTCAGTGAAAGTTGTTAAGCCGAGAACCTAGCCTTCACAACTATGACAGGGTCTAAATCCTGCTTGCTCTATAGGGACATGTTCATTAATTCTGTCACTGATTCTGTTCAGGATTAGCCTCTTGAGGAGTTTATAACAGGAGCTCAGAAAGAATATAGGTCTGTAACTTTCCACCAGATGTTTTGGTTTCCCAGGTTTCAGAATAGTAACTATCTTTTTTTTTCTTGCATTCCCCTGGGAGTCTTTGTGTTCTCATGATGTCAGTGAGAAACTTTTGAGCCACTTCTCAGTGAATGTACCGCTGTTGATCAGGAACTCATTGTGGATGCAGTCAAAGCCTGGTGCCTTTCCTCTTTTGATGTGATTAAGTTCCTTGGAAATTTCATCAGCTCTAAAATCCCTGACAGCTTGCAGTATTAAGGGAAGGTGTATTTCAAAATCTGGAGGGTTTTTTTTAATCTCGGTCTTTTGGAGTTCTGGATAGAGATATCAGTTGGGCAGTTACTTCTGGATTTCCTCAGAGCACAGGTGAGCTTTCACCTAGTTTTTTAATCAGGCTCCAGGCTTTCCTACTAGAATGCCTGAAATCTGAATTCACAGTTGCTTCAGTCCATTTTTGTCTACGTGCAGCATCAAGTTCATCTGCTACTTCTGGGTTTTTGCTGTTGAGGAAATTTTGATACAGTCTCTCATTCTGATCACACCAGCCTGGAATATCCTTATTCTAATAGCCAAAATGTGCGGATATCTATTCCCACCAACAGGGGGCTCACTGTCCCCCAACAGCTTTTCCTACATAGTCAGTAGACTTCCTGGGTTTGTAGAAAAATCCAAAAAGTGAAGAAATCCCTTCAGGGATGGTTGAATCCCCCCAAAAGCCTTTTGAAATGGCCTCTGCAGGGACCTAACTCCAGGCATCAACGGTGAGAGATTAGAACGTGTGTGGTGGGAAGGGCCCTTTCCAGGCCTCTTTTGGCCTTTCATGGAGGGAGGGAGGGAGGGAGGGAGCCTTGGGGCCAGGCCTCACAAGAGTTGCCAGTGCCAGGCTGGGGGATTTCTAGAGATTTTGTGGTGGACTCTAAGGAGGAGGGCTGGGTTTGGGAAGGGAGAGGCCTCATCTGGGTATAATGCCACAGAGTCCACCCTCCAAAGCAGCCATTTTCTGCAGGGAGACAGACCTCTGCTGTCTAGAGTCCAGTTGTAATTCTAGGGAGTCTCCAGGGCCCATTTGGAGGTTGGCAACACTAGGCCTGGCAGGAGTCTAGGGTTGCCAGGTCCCCCATGATTTGCATGACTCACCTAGCCTCAGCTGCTTGCCAGCATTCATCAGCAGCCACTCTATGAAAGCCAGTGAGGTGCAGCAGTTAGAGCTTCAAAGTAGGGTCTGCAAGACCCAGGTTCAGATCCCCATCTTGCAATGGAAGCTGACTGCGTGATTTTGGATCAGTCACATATTTCAGCCTAACCAACCTCACAAGGTTGTTGTGCAGATACAAAGGAGGAGGGAATAATGAAAGCTGCTTTGGTCCCCACTGTGGAGAAAGACTGTAATTTCCCTAGGTAAAGGCTGGGGGGTGGAGATGGAAAGCAGAAGACAGAGAGGCAGATAAAGGTAGATTGGGCTGTTGGGTGGGAAGGAAATAGGGTTGCCAACTCCAGGTTGGGAAATCCCTGGACATTTGAGGGGTGAAGTCTGGAGAGGGTGGGATTTGAGGAGGGGAGGAACTTCGGACTAGTGTAATGCCATAGACTCCACCCTCCAGCCATTTCCTCCATGAGAACCACCATTGCTAGCCTCTGGGTGAGGACTGGAGATCACCCAGAATTATAACTGTTGTCCAGGAAACAGAAATCAGTTCCCCTGGATAAAATGGCTGTTTTTGAGGGTTGAGTCTATGGCATCATACCCTGCTGAGGCTGCTTGCCTCCCTAAGCCTCACTGTCCCAAGGCTCCACCCCCAAATCTCCAGGAATTTCCCAACTTGGAGTTGGCAGCCCTAAGGTGAATTGATCTCTGTAGCTGGGAGATCCATTGTGATTCCCAGAGCGCTGCCACTGCTGCTGTGGGGGGAGAGGAAGCAGGTGTGTGGCTGAGAGCATTGCCACCACTGCTACTGCTGCTCTGCGGGGTGGAAGCAGGTAGGAGGCTGGGAGAATGATGGGGGCAGAAAGAAAGAATGATGGGATGGGGAGGCAGAAAAACAAAGAGAAAGATGACAGGTCAGAAAGAGAGAGGAAGTCACATGCATGGAGGAGAAATATAGAGTAAGAAAAGGGGGGCAGAGTGGAGAAATAGTGTGTGAGAGAGGTAGGGGGTGAGCAGAGGAAGCAAAGGTGTGACGAATGAGATAACCATCCCGCAAGTTTCTTGTGGGTCTCCACTTGTATTCTTTCTGATATCCTTGAGGAATGTGCCTTTTGGCCATTGACATAACAGCTCCAACAAATCAGTGGTAGTTATGTGTTGGAGGGATCCATCCAAGACACCTATCCAGATCTTCACCGAAACTTTTTCAGTTTGCCCTCTTGAAGTTCCATTGTGATCTTGACCTGATAACTGGTATTTGGATTCCTAGCTCAATGCTGACTGTGTGGGAAAGCCTCAAGAACATGTCTGGATATAGGCAAGGGCTGACTTCTATGGTCAGATGAAACAAATGTTAAATCAGGGTTGGACTCTATTCTATGCGGCTGATCTGAAGGTGCCTCTGTCTTCAGCATCAAAAATGAGATGCAAGCCATGTTCTTCAGCCCAGTCAACAAGTGCCTCACCATTCTTATCATTAACTATGTATCTCCAATTTCCATGGTGGCTGTTAAAGTCACTGGTGTATACAGAAGGACAAGGATAGGTTGATAGGGTGCATGCTGACAATGAAGCTGCAGGAGGTTTGTAAACATTGACAACATGTATTTCCCCAATTGTTGCTATGATTGTGTGGATGTCATTGTGGTCAATACCTACTTCAGTTTCAATGTTACTTTGGGCATGTCACTGTGCCGTAGGTATGATGGTGTGTGATGCAAATAACATCATATCCCACAATTTTCACTTTGTGGCAAGTCTGATTTTCATTATCAAAATAAATTTCTCGAACAAGAGCTAAATCTATTTATTGACCAGCAGGATTCACAACAAGTATTGGAATTTAGACTTGCATATACCCTCAATATTCATTTTGCAGATTCAGATGCTGTCTCCTATACCCCTTGTCATGGATTTGTGTACCACAACAAAAACACATACAGACATGAACACAACTTGTCACAGTGCTTGAGTTTTTTCTTTACTCCTTCCTTTCACTGTGCATGGAACACAGTTTTCCTGGTTTGGGAAGGCTTCAACTGAGCTCCAACTATCTGTGACATGAAAATGAAGACTGGGACAAAAAGGGGAGGGGGGGACTGAACCTAGAAACCTGGGATCCAGAACCTGAAAAGGTTAGTCAAGTAGAAAAGAGGGCCCACAGTAAAAGCTTAATATGTATTTATTAACAAAGAATTTAAAAATATATATAAGGGCCCAATCAAACCTCATGTAAAAATACCAGAGTCTAACACACAAGGGCTAATGGACTTGAGCTGACACGTTTCGGCCTATATAGGCCTTCTTCAGAGAACAAACACAGTGAGGAACATATTGGCTTGTATAGTAGTGCAGTACAATCATACAAATATAAAATATGAATACAAGATGGACCAGAAAAGAGTTGCTGTAAAAAATGGGAAATTAAATACATACAATAAAATGAATAAATAAATTATAGGTATATTCTACTAAAAACATATTGACTTACTTCCAAAGTGAAACCACTAGGCACAGAACAGTATAAATGAGGCCTCCAAAGATGCAATCACATGCCAAGTGATGTTTCACTAGATTATTATCAGTGAAATTTATATTTTATATTTGAGAGTGTGTCACCCAGTAACCTTCCATGGTGGGTGGGGATCTGAGTATTAGAGACACAAGACAGGTTGCTTAAAAGCTCTCTTATTACATGTTGCTTGTTGTGAAGGGTGTTCCAATTCCCTTCATTTTTGGCACTGAAGTTTTTATCATCATTCTGGGGTTGGTGGCCAGTTTTCAGGCATGTAGCATTATCTTCTGAGTTATGCCTGCCACAATCAGAGACGCTTAGCTTCCTGTGCAAATAGCATGGTGGACAGTCTCATCTGGGCCAGGATTTTCCCATGTCTTTCCATTTTGACCCTGGAACTCTCACAATTACCCTAAAGTTGTTGGCCAATTTTGAGTCTTCTAGCTTTATTCTCTGATGAGTGCCTGCCAGCGTGATATAGTGGTTAAAGTGAAGGACTAGGATCTGGGAAACCCAGGTTTAAATCCCCTCTCTGCAATGTAAGCTTGCAGGGTGATCTTGGCCCAGTCACATACTCTTAGCCTAACTTACTTCACAGGGTTGTTGTGAGGATAAAATGGAGGAAAGGAAATGCAAACTGCTTTGGGGTCCTCATTGAGGAGAAAGGCTAGATATAATAAAATAAATAAATAATAAATAAAAACAGATGGACAGACAGGCTGATTTTTTCGCTACTATAAATTCATGGTAACAGCAAGCCCAGTGATTTGTTTTATGATGATATTTGGTTTGGATCAGGGTCAAATGGTGGGCCCAGGTGGAATCCATGTCTGAGGGCCCATGGTGGCTCTTGGCAGCCCTGAGTTCAGCTGCCTGCATGGAAGGAGGATTAACAAGACTTGAAACTATGCCTGCCAGATGGTTCTTAAAAATCCTAAAGGATGTGATTTTACAACTCACCTATTCATTCTGCCAACTTCTTTTATTACGTCTTCCCTAAAATTCCCTGCACTTTGAACCCCTGCTCTTTTTTAGTTTCGTTAAAGAGGTATATTATCAAATGATTTTTATGATCATAATTGAAAGTTGTATATGTTGAGATTGTTTGTGTTTAATTGAAATTCCATATAGGCATGAACTCATCCCTTGCTTTTTAATGTAGGTTGAAGCATCTGAAAGCCTGAACATTTGCTTCAAAAAGCTGTAGCTAAATATTCATAAACATATATTTTTTAAAAATATATATTTATTAGGGGCAGTTAGGAACTAAGCAGTAGACCATGGAGGATCTGTACTGGCTCCAGAGAACCCTTGTTCATAATAGAGGTATGCATTCACATATACCCAAGCTGAAAATATCCCTGGAAAATACTGTTAGGTATTTTTTGGGTATATTCGGCATCCCAAATATATCCAGGAATTTTGGGGAAAACTGAAAAATTGGTGTGTAAAATCTCCGAAATATTTGGGATTTTCCTTCTCTTTTCTTCCCCCCTGTGTTTCTATGGGATTCCCTGTTACTTTTGTCAATTTCAAATATGTCTTGTCAGTTTCAAGAGGTTTTTTTCTCTCCTTTGTCAGCCTTGCTTTGTGTCCCTTTCCTGGTTGGTTTTTTTTTTTTTTTTGCACAGCTCTTGTAAAAACCACCACTCCCACTTGGATTTGTTGTGATTTTGTGTTTTGACATCAGTCCTGTTGAGCTTGCACTGCCACAGTAAAATGGGATTTTGCTGGGCTTGATGTACACTGCAACTGGTTCTTCTGGGCTTGCAACCTCCCATTGCTTGGATTTGTTCTGATTCTGTGGTGACACCAGACCTGTTGAGCTTGCACTATCACAGTGGTACTGGTGCTGCTGGGCATTCTGTACATTACAATTGGTTTTTTCTGGGCTTGCAAAAATGCCCACCTTTTCAGTTTCTACAGCAGAGATTCTCTGATTTGATATGAGGCCTGTTGGGTTTGCACTGGCACAGTGGCACTGATTCAGCTGGCATTCTGTAAATTGAAGTGGTTCTGCTGAGCATGCAGAAATGCCACCCTACTTACAATTTCTACTGCAGAAATTCTTTGGTTTGATTTTGATTCTGTTTGGCTTGGCATATTGGCTTGCAGTTCTACTGAGATTGCTAGGTTCTGCAGTGTGGGCAGCGAAGGAAGATCACCAACCATCACCCTCCCCTGCACTCTGCCTCCCAACTCTGCAAGTGTTCAGACATGTGGCGGTGACAGCAATGCCTCTTTTCCCCTTTGCTCCTCCACTCACATCCATGGCTGGGATATCTTTCCCCTCAGAGTGGCAAGCACAAGACAGCCCAGTTGCCTCCCAATCCACATGCCCACGCTCCTCCTCCTCCTCTCTCCCCCGCCAACCCAGTCCCTTTGTTGGCAAGTCACTGTTTTGCATGCCTACTCTTGACAAGCCCCATCCTGGTCACTATTTGGAAAAACACAAAGCTGGTTGATTCCCATGTAGTGGCTTTGCCAGTCCTCACTGAGCTGTGGTCAGAGGAGGCAGGAGGGAAGAAAACACCACATCTCTTTCTTTGCTCCCTTTGCCATTTCCCCCACACTATTTTACCTCAGCCTCTTACCTCAGCCTCTTCGCCCCATCCCCTAGCCATTTCCTTTCTGTCTCTTGACAGCTTTGACCACACATACCTCATCATGTGTGCCCACTCCCCCCCTGCAACCTCCTGCCATTCCTTCCTTGTACCAGTTGCTTATGGGTTGGATGAGACCCCTGGATGAGCTGGTTCCAGCCTAGGGGCCGCATATGTGACACTCTTGGCCTAAGGGACTAAGTAGCTGCATAGTCAAACATCTTGTGTGTGTTCTGAATATAATCGTGAGCAGGGTGGCAAGGCATGGCAAAGAGAATAAGAACATAAGAACATAAGAGAAGCCAATGTTGAATCAGGCCAATGGCCCATCTTGTCCAACACTCTGTCACACAGCGGCCAAAATATACCAGGTGCCATCAGGAGGTCCAGCAGTGGGGCCAGGACACTAGAAGCCCTCCCACTGCTGGCCCCTCCAGCATCAAGAATAGAGTGCATCACCTGCCCCAGACTTAGAATTTCCATCTATACCCTGTGGCTAATAGCCACTGATGGACTTCTGCTCCATATGTTTATCTAATTCCCTCTTGAAACTGTCCATGCTTGTAGCTGCCACCACCTCCTGTGGCAGTGAATTCCATTTGTTAATCACTCTTTGGGTGAAGAAATATTTCCTTTTATCTGTTCTAACCCGACTGCTCAGCAATTTCATGGAGTGCCCACGAGTTCTTGTATTGTGAGAAAGGGAGAAAAGTACTTCTTTCTCAACCTGCTCAATCCCATTCATAATCTTATAAACCTCGATCATGTCACCCCTCAGCCATCGTTTCTCCAAGCTAAAGAGCCCCAAGCATTTTAACCTTTCTTCATAGGGAAGGTGTTCCAACCCTTTTATCATTCTAGTTGCCCTTCTCTGCACTTTTTCCAATGCTATAATATCCTTTTTGAGATGTGGTGACCAGAACTGTACACAGTATTCCAAATGAGGTCACACCAATGATTTATACAGGGGCATGATGATACTGGCTGATTTGTTTTCAATTCCCTTCCTAATAATCCCCAGCATAGAATGTTTGAATAAAAGTCACAAAGTAACAGTGAAATAACTATTGATGATGATATACCATTAAGTACATACTTTACAGAATAACACAAGCTAGAGGACAAATTTCTGCCCTAGGGAGCTCACAGTCTTATTGTCCAATGAATGGAAAAACAATGGAGGTGGGGGAATGAAATGTAACAGTGGCATCTAACTTGGTTGTTATTACTTAGGAAAGAGATCTTGGGTGATAGCGCTAAAACTCACTAAAAAGTGGACAGAAGTTACAACCACAATACTCAGGTGATCGGAATGTCTTCTCTATAATGTTGAAGGTTATAAAAATGATGACTGTGGGAAACATAACTGAAGTATATAATTTATAAATGCTAGGACAAGAAAATGCCCTTTAATTTTCATGTAACCTAGAATTATTCATTAAAGTTGATTGATAAATACATTCAAGGATAGAAAAGGCAGCAGTTCTTCACACAATGCATGATTTATTTGTGGAACTGATTACCACAAATTTGCCAATGGTCAGCATTATTGATAGCTTTCAAAAATAATATGATTCATGATGAATAAGTCTCCTCAGTGGCTCTTGACCATGTAGCAAAATATCCCGATGTTCAGATGCAGTATACCTCTTATTACGAGATCCTGGAGACTATCTACAAAGATGGCTGTTTCCATCATACCATGTTTCTGAATTTCCCGGTGTATTTGACTAGCCACTATTGGAATGTTGGATTAGTAAGGCATTTCTAAAAGAAGAATGAAGCATGGCATGGATGGTCCAATAGTCTATGATAAGCTGCATTCAAGCGCATAGGATGTAAATATGCTGAGTACCATTATCATTATCAAACTCCAAAGAAGTGCAAGAGGTAAAGAATCAGCAGACATTTCCTTCATGACCAAGGCCAGTTGTTGTTTCTTCTATTGATAATCTATTTAAGGGTCAGAAAGAGTGGTCCTTTGAGAGTATGAGTACGCACAAGCTGCAGTGTTGGCTTTGGTTTTATATGCATTCTTGCTCAGTTTATTAAGAATGACTGGGGGGGTGCCATTTAAAGGTTTTATTTTGATAGGCACAAGAAGGTGTGATGTCAGCCTGTTTCTTATCTGTTTATCTGGCACTCTTGGCTCCAATGAACTAGGCCAGATTTCAAGGCAGGTTTAATTATTCTTCTGAGAGTAGGGGACTCATTTACATAGGTGGTCTCCACGCAATCACTCTCCCACTTTTTCACAGCTTACAGGGTGTGCATGGAGAAAACATATTGGATGAACCAAAAAATCTATTGCAGTTATGAAATCACAGTGGCTATGCTTCTCCTGAGCATAAATTCATACAAGATAATTGTATAAATTATCCTTGTACTTGTGGAAGTTAAGAGGGATTGAGTAGAAACTTCTTACTTGCATCTAAGTGGGCTTTATTTCCAGCAATCTATTCTGTTTTCTGAAAAATGGAGAATATTGGGCCATTTCTAGGTTTACCAATCTTCAGGTAGGACCTGGAGATCTCTTGAAATAATTAATAATTAATTATTGTATGGCAGTGTGTGTTGTATAACCAGGAGATCCAAGAATTTCCTGGCAGCCAAAGTTCTGACTCTTTTAGGCGAGCTAGACATGTTGGTGGACTGAGAGAGCTCTGAGAGCTGTGACTGACCCAAGGTCACTCAGCTAGCTTCATGTGGAGGAGTGGGAAATTGAACCCAGTCATCCAAAGAGTCCTACTGCTCTTAACCACTACACCAAACTTGCTGTCTTGGAATTACAACTGATCTCCAGACTACAGAGATTAGTTCCCCAGGATGGCATGGCTGCTTTGGAGGCTGGATTCTATGGCATTATTTTCCACTGAGGTCCCTCTTCTCCCCAAACCCCACCTTTCACAGGCTTTACCCTAAATCTCCAACAATTTCCTAACCCAGAGTTGGCAACCCTAGCCATATGTGTAGCTGGAATCAAAGAAAGAGAGAAAGGGCATGCCTTACCTTCCTGCCCATTTGGGCATATATGCCACCAAACATCTACACAATCATTGAAGGGTGTCAAATTTAATGTATATTTAATGTATAATGTTAATTTTTGAAAAAAGAGAGTCACTGAATTTGTCCCCATTCAAACATCATAGTATGATGTGGATATAGGGTTGCCAGATCCCCGGGTGGGGCAGGGGTTTCCCCAATTTTGGGGGCACCAATCTGTTGCCAGCCAGCTGGCCAGCAAGGGGGAACCCCACCCCCAAACAGCCCCCTCTTGCATCAGTATCGTTGGCATAATGACATTACATGAAAGTGACATCAATGCACTGGGCACATCACATGGTGATGTTCTAGCATTTTGGCCAAACCTCTATGGTAACCATAGAGTTTTGAACAAAATGCTAGAGCGTTGCTGTGCGACGTGCCCGGCATGATGATGTAACTTCCATGTAATGTCATTGCACCAATGACATCACTCACAGTGACATCGTTCCACCCTCCCCACTCTCAGAAGGCTCCTTCCTACCCCACTGCCAGCCGGGTATGTAGACCTGGCAACCCTATGTGGATAGCTGATGGCACTGAAAGTAGGGCAGGCATGCTGAGTGGTTAAGGAAATAAAGCATTTTCTCCTATTCCTGTCCAATTCAACTCTGAACATGCACATCCTAGTTTGATAAGGCATTCTTTAGCATGGGGGAATGGCAAAATGGTCTTGGAAGAACAGATGCCAAGCCCTGCTTGTGTGTGTATATGAGAGAAAGGAACAGAGAGAAATAGTAAGTGAACTACATAAAATGTCTTGTGGACCAGATTGAACCCATTACCAAATACACATCATGGTTCATAAATCTGAAAAACAATTGTTTTCGTCTTAGACTGTGAATACCTACCAAAAAAGAATAATCTTATAAACAGCAACATTCACCTATACACTCCATTGTTCTCATGGATGTTAGCAGTAAGGCTTCAATTGGCTCCAACATGAACAGTATTTTGCTAATCCTGAGTGCTTTGGAGACTTGTGCGGTAATGTTTTTGGCCCATTATCCAGACCAAAGAAGTACTGATACATTTGGCAAGGCATCAGAAACATTGGCCACTCACTGCAATCAAGTGTAACCTTCAAACTATTTGAGTTTTGCCCGGCATCTTGTAGAGAAGTATTTGCCAAACAAAACCATCTCACTGCAGATGTGAGATGTGTGATAAATTTTAGCTGTAAAGTGTTTGGCTGGATATTCTCCAGACTTCTTCTGATTTAAGGTCATTCCACAATGTTGTGTACAAGTCCATGGTTCAGTTTAGTAAATCTGCTTGACTGACAGGCTTATAGGTGATAGCTAATCCAGACAGCATATTCTTCTGGGTTTCTCTATGCAGCATGCTCAGGACTGCAAACTCTTAATTTTGTCTTTTCCTGACTATCCAAGCAGTTTTATAACAGTGACAGGTGCCAATATAATAGCTATGTGTCTTTTTAACATTGCAGATTTTAAACATTTTGTATTATTTCATGATTTGACATTGAAAATAAGACCCAAAGTCTTTTTTTAATTGAAATTATAGAGACGTTCACTACTCAGCAATCATTTCCGATTCCCCCCGAAATTCCCCACCAAGGATAAATCTGATACAGGCTTGAAATGCTCCATTTTTTTTTTTAGTAAAGAATATAATTTTGAGACCCAAAGAAGAAGCAGAACACCAAGTGATGTTCCTTTTTGCTTACAAGTCATGAGTGAAGTACTCACTCAGACTCCTGATCTTTGGTTCACAAACATAAGGACAATAAGAGAAGCCAATGCTGGATCAGGCCAATGGCCTATCCAGTCCAACACTGGAAAGCAGAAATGGATGTGTTCATAACAACATCCTTTTATTAGCAAAGAGATACAGGCATGGGAGCAACTGGTTTCAGGACAAGGGAGCTCATGCAGTGTATAGTTCTAACAAACAAAACTAACAAGCAGGAACTCCACCCCAAGAGTCTAAGGCCCATTATGCACTGACAGCTTATTCCAGAGAACCCAAGCAATCAATCCTTTAAATTTGACTTTGAATTTATGTGCCTGACGTATGTACCATTCTCTCTCCCCACCCAGTGTATTTATTCTGCAGCTACAACTAAAACCTACATTTTTTTCCTAATTGGCATGAGAACATTACTTGTGTAGTGGTGTGTGTGTGTGTCTGTGTGGAGTCCAAAAGGCTCTATTGCAGCTGTGCAGTAGTATCCAGTAATCACCTTCCATTTAAATCCTCCTTCTTCAGTTTTGTTAATTAAACTGACTAGAGCAGCTACTAAGCTCCCTTTTCTTATTGCCAGTGGATTCTCTGTTGTGTTATTGACCACTGTGAAAAAAGGGAAGGACCCAATGCTGGTCCCCACCCCCCTGAGAATTGTTTTCAAAGCAGCAAAGTTTCCTTTTCTTATTGCCAAATTCTAGTGTGGAGGGGTATCCAGTGGGAGCATGCCAGCAGGCAGCTAAAGCAGTGCAACATATGAAGCCATGTGAAAATCCAGTGGAAGGCCTGGCACAAGGGAGGTGAAAATCTGGAAAATCAAGAAGCAGGGCAGGTGCAGCATGGGCAGATGATGATGTTAAGTCATGGGGGTGCATGCTAGGAGGCACAGAAGCAAGGATCCTAGGGCCCAATGTGCAGAAAGGGGGATCTAATGGGAGGTGGAAAGTTGGAAAACCAAGATGTGGGGCAGGTGCAGCACGGGCAGATGATGATGTTAACTCATGGGGGTGGGTATCCAGAGGCTTGGAAGATGAGGATCCTATTGTCCAACGTGCAAAAGGGGGAATCTAATGAGAGGTCTAGTGCAGGAGAGGGTGGAAGATGGAAAACCAAGACAAGGGGCCGGCACGGCAAGGGCAGCTGACGATGCTAAGCTAGAGGGGTGGGTGCCCTGAGGCACAGAAGCCCAAAGTGCAAAAAGTGGGGGGAGAAATTGCGTGTGCAAGCATAAGAACATAAGAACATAAGAGAAGCCAATGTTGAATCAGGCCAATGGCCCATCCAGTCCAACACTCTGTCACACAGCGGCCAAAATATACCAGGTGCCATCAGGAGGTCCAGCAGTGGGGCCAGGCAATCGTTTGTGAGGGGAGACCTACATTTTAACTTTGAATATGCTACCTCTAGCCAAACCTTTTAGAGCATTCCCTGCCAATAATTTATTCTCCAGTGATCCAAGATTAGTGAAAAACTCATATTGCTAGACTAAGCACAGTTGTTAAAAAAATTAAAAGATTTAAAACCTAAGCAATAGTGGAACTCGTACAGTGAAGTTTTGCTATAAAATGGCTACCTAAGGGTAAATACAGATTGAAGAATCTCCTATTTCAAGAAACATGCCCAGCAAGAAACCGACCAATAAGGACTGGGAGGAATGCCCTCAATGTGGATGGAGGGGGGGTAGAGGAAAATATCCGATGGAATCCATATGGGGAAAGACTGCAGCAAAACCTGGGTAAACAGCAGACTGAATGTAAACTGAGCACTGAAGGGAGGAAAAACAATGCAGAATGTGAAAAAAACCAAAGCACATGCATGGTGAAAGTGATGGAAATGCAGAACAACAAAGAAAATCTGACAGACACGGACACTGAAAATGAGGGAAAATACCAATGCATGTAACACCAATGGAAGTAACAAGGAACAGGTGGGTGAGTGGAAGAATGCGACCTTGAGGCATAAGATAATCAAGAAACACTCACAGCCAGTGGAGCGGCAAAATCGCTACCACCCACTTCTGATGGTGGAAGATCAGAATAGTACACTCCAAGATCAAAAGGATGTGACTGACACACAAACATATAGACAGAGAAGGAACCAAGCTATTCCATGGAGGAAGAGACGAGTCATGGTGGTTGGTGACTCCCTACTGAGAGGGATGGAAGAAGTTGTTTGCAGACCAGACAAGGAATCTTGAGAGGTTTTTTTGTCTTCCTGGAGTATGTATCCAAGATGTGACTGAGAGAATTCCAAGACTGGTCAAAACCTACCCGCTTCTGCTGATCCATGTGGGAACAAATGATATGGCCCAAAGAAACCTTGAATGAATCTCCAAAGACTATGAAGCTCTGGGCAAAAAGGTGAAAGATCTGGGGGCACAAATGGTGTTCTCCATTTTACCTGTTGAGGGCCAAGGAGCTGGAAGGGAGAACAGGATACTGGAGGTGAATGGCTGGTTACATAGATGGTGCTGTCAAGAGGGATTTGGGTTCCTGGACCATGGTATGTACCTCCGACATGAAGGACTGTTGGCAATGGATGGGGTGCACCTTACAAAGGATGGGAGGAATATCTTTGCTGGAAGACTTGCAAACCTGATCAGGATGGCTTTAAACTGAAGCTATCGGGGGAGGGAAGAAAAAGCCTGATGTTGTGCAGCATCCCCAACAGTAAATTCAAGAAAGGGAGTGACCAGAGAATAAATGAACAGGAGAGAGATGAGTTCATTAATTTTCAGGTAAATTCGAAGGAACCTACGGTAGGAAAGGATGTCTGTAATCTGAGATGTCTTTATACTAATGCACAGAGTATGGGAAATAGGATGAACTTGAACTTCAAATATTGGAAAGTAAGTATGATCTGATAGGTATCACTGAGACTTGGTGGGATGACTCTCATATATGGAGCACAGCGACTGAAGGATATACCTTGATCAAATGGAACAGAATATACAAAAAAGGAGGCGGGGTGGCACTATATGTCAATAATGAATACACTTGCACTGAAATTCAGGATTTTGAGAGTTGCCCTGTTGAAAGTGTGTGGGTAAGGATAGAGTGAGGGGAAAAAGAAGGGGATATTGTTGTGGGGGTATACTACAGACCTCCAAATCAGCTGACCCAGCTGAGCTCTGAGAAGGAGCAAGGTGTTTGAGCTGCCAGAGGGGTGAGTGGTATTTTTATTTATTTACTTTCAGCTGAGGTGCTTTAGCTGAGAAGGTACTGTGTCAGGGACTGTATTTGGGAGTGTGTGGGTGAGTTGTAACAGACTCCTGACTGCTGGAGTTAGGGTGTGAAAGGGTCATTGTTTGCCTGTAATTAAGTGCTTGGGTGAAATTGAATAGCAGACTCCTGGCTGCTGGAGTTGGGGTGTGAAAGGGGCTTTGTTTGACCGTCATTAAGTGCCTTGGGTGGTTTTGAGTAGCTGCTGGCCACACCCTCTCCTGGGAGACAATTCCATTTAAGGCAGGAAGTTTGCAAGAGGCACGAGAGCAAAAGGGCGAGGCTCTTTGCCTGTGGCTCTTGGCCTAGGGGCTCTGTAAGAAGCCCAGGAAGAGCCAGAAAGCCAGGACCTTGGCTCCTTGGTAAGGTAAGGTAAGTAGACTCCTACAACAGGAGCCATATAAATACAAAGGGTTTTAAAAGGGGGGTTATAGAAAAGTATTTGTTTAAAAACAATTATGAAGCCAGAATGCCAGCAGGGGGTTGGGGGCTATCCAGTGTTTTGCATGGAGTGTCACATGTATGACTATCTGCCCACTGGTCAGAAGTCTTGGGTGTGTGCTCGGTGCAAGGAGCTCCTGGTTCTCAGGGAGCGAGTTTGCTCCCTTGAGGCCAAGGTGGCTGACCTGGAGAAGCAGGGACAGTCAGTTAGGTGCACGGGGAAGACTCTCGGGGACTTGTTAGATATGTCCCACTCTGGATCTGGCAGCCCGGCTGCTGCCAGGGAGCATGAGGGTCAAGGGGAAAAGGGGCACCATGCTGAGGATAAGGGGAATGTGCCCTCAGAAGGGACCTCTTCTTCAGCTGGTGAACGGGTACCCTTTCATACCAAGGAACCGTCCCTGGGAAGGGTGGGAGGGGGGCTCTTGGTAGTTGGTGATTCGATCCTTAGGCAGGTAGACAGCTGGGTGGTGAACCCGCGTACTGACCGTATGGTGACTTGCCTGCCTGGTGCGAAGGTAGCGGACATTATGCGTGTTTTAGATAGGCTGGTAGATAGTGCTGGGGAGGAGCCAGTGGTCGTGGTGCACGTCGGCACCAACGATGTGGGGAAATGCAGTCGTGAGGTCCTGGAGGAGAAATTTAGGCTGCTGGGCAGGAAACTCAAGGCCATGACCTCCAAGGTAGCCTTCTCGGAAGTACTACCTGTTCCACGCGCAAGGCCGGAAAGACAGGCATAGATCAGGAGTCTCAATGCGTGGATGAGATGGTGGTGTAGGGGGAAGGGTTCAAGTTTGTTAGGCACTGGGATGCTTTTTGGGACAAGAGGGAGCTGTACAAAAGGGACGGTCTCCACTTGTCCCAAGAAGGAACCAGGCTGCTGGCGCTCAAAATCAAAAAGGTGGCAGAGCAGTTTTTAAACTGAATAATGGGGGAAAGCCGACAGGAGATGAAAAGTCTCTGGTTCGGGATGGCTCATCTCAAAGAGATGAAGGGGTAGCTATTACTTTTGTACAAGGAAATGGATTACAATTGTCCACTGAGACTGTGGCTAATGCTAGGAACTGCCTGGCAAGGTCTCGAGGCAGCAAGAGGAAGGCTGTGGGCTTAACAAACATGGGAAACTACAAGTGTTTATACACAAATGCTAGAAGTCTCCAAGGTAAAATCGGGGAGTTGGAATGCTTGGTGTTGGGGGGGAAATAGACATTGTGGGTATTTCAGAAACTTGGTGGGATGAGGAAAATCAGTGGGATACGGTGATTCCTGGTTATAAATTATATCGGAAGGATAGGGGGAGAAGGGTTGGAGGTGGGGTGGCTCTGTATGTCAGAGAGGGTATACCGTCCAGTAAGATTGAGAGGGTAAGAGAATTGGATTCCCTTCTGGAAATGCTATGGGTTGAAATAGTGGGTCCAAAAGGAGGCTTAACAGTGGGAGTTTGTTATCGCCCACCAGATCAAAAGATAGAGGAGGATTATAAAATGATGAATGAATTAAAGATAGCGGCTAGACGAAATAACTGTGTTGTAATAGGCGACTTTAACTACCCACACATTGATTGGGTCAATATGAGTTCTAGTCGGGAAAAAGAGATTGTGTTCTTAGACACTCTCAATGACTGTGCTGTGGAACAGATGGTCACAGATCCTACCAGGGGAGAGGCGATCCTGGATTTGGTCCTAAGTAACACCCAAGACCTGGTGAGAGATGTAAAAGTGATTGCACCACTTGGAAACAGTGACCATAATGTCATTGAGTTTAACATTTGTACAGATAGGGAGTTGCCCAAAAAGACTGACGCAACCACTTTTAACTTTAAAAGGGGTAACTTCTCTGGTATGAGGGGACATGTGAGGAAGAAATTGAAAGGAAGAGTGGAGAAGGTCAAAACCATTGGGGAAGCTTGGAGACTATTTAAAAAGACAATCCTAGAAGCTCAGAAAAAATATATACCGCAGGTTAGGAAAGGTACAAATAGGTATAGAAAAAAGCCTGCATGGTTAACAAATAAAGTAATGGAAGCTGTAAAAGGTAAGAAGGATTCATTTAAGCGGTGGAAAGCTAGTCTTAGTGAGGTTGATAAAAGGGAACACAGAGTATGGCAAATAAAATGCAAGTCTGTGATCAGGCAAGCAAAAAGGGAATATGAGGAGCATATCGCAAAAAACATAAAGACCAACAATAAAACTTTCTTCAAATACATTAGAAGTAGGAAGCCAGCCAGGGAGGCAGTGGGGCCCTTGGATGACCAAGGGGTAAAAGGAGTAGTGAAGGATGATAGGGAAATGGCTGAGAAGCTGAATGCATTTTTTGCCTCTGTCTTCACTGTGGAAGAGGAGAAGTGTTTGCCCACTCCAGAAGCACCGATTTCGGGAGGGGGTTTGAAAGACCTGAATCAGATTGCGGTGACAAGAGAGGAAGTCCTCCGACTGATGGACAATTTAAAAACTAATAAATCCCCAGGCCCGGATGGCATTCATCCGAGAGTTCTGAAAGAACTCAAATGTGAACTTGTGGATCTCCTGACAAAAATATGTAATCTTTCTTTAAAATCTGCCTCCATTCCTGAGACTGGAAGGTAGCTAATGTCACTCCCATCTTTAAAAAGGGCTCCAGGGGAGATCCAGGAAATTACAGGCCAGTCAGTCTGACATCGATACCGGGTAAGTTGGTGGAAACTGTTATTAAGGAAAGAATTAGTAGGCACATTGATGAACAAAAACTATTGAGGCAGACTCAGCATGGGTTCTGTAAGGGAAGATCTTGTCTCACTAACCTGTTAGTGTTTTTTGAGGGAGTGAACAAACATGTGGACCCAATAGATATTATTTACCTTGAATTCCGGAAAGCTTTTGATACAGTTCCTCATCAAAGGCTCCTAAGTAAGCTCAATAGTCATGGGATAAAAGGACAAGTCCTCTTGTGGATCAAAAACTGGCTTATAAGCAGGAAACAGAGAGTGAGTATAAATGGGAAACTTTCTCAGTGGAGGGTGGTAAGCAGTGGGGTACCACAGGGATCAGTACTCGGTCCGATGCTTTTTAACTTGTTTATTAACGATTTGGAATTGGGCGTAAGCAGTGATGTGGCTAAATTTGCAGATGACACGAAGTTGTTCAGGGTGGTGAAAACCGGAGAGGATTGTGAGGCACTCCAAAGGGATCTGTTGAGGATGGGTGAGTGGGCGTCAACGTGGCAAATGGGGTTCAATGTGGCCAAGTGCAAAGTGATGCACATTGGAGCCAAAAATCCTAAATATAAATACACGTTGATGGGGTCTGATCTGGCAGAGACTGACCAAGAGAGAGATCTTGGAGTCGTCGTGGATAACTCGCTGAAAATGTCTACACAATGTGTAGCTGCAATAAAGAAGGCCAACACTATGCTGGGGATTATTAGGAAGGGAATTGATAACAAATCAGCCAGTATCATCATGCCCCTGTATAAATCAGTGGTGCGACCTCATTTGGAATACTGTGTACAGTTCTGGTCACCACATCTCAAAAAGGATATTATAGCATTGGAAAAAGTGCAGAGAAGTGCAACTAGAATGATAAAAGGGTTGGAACACCTTCCCTATGAAGAAAGGTTAAAATGCTTGGGGCTCTTTAGCTTGGAGAAACGACGGCTGAGGGGTGACATGATCGAGGTTTATAAGATTATGAATGGGATTGAGCAGGTTGAGAAAGAAGTACTTTTCTCCCTTTCTCACAATACAAGAACTCGTGGGCACTCTATGAAATTGCTGAGCAGTCGGGTTAGAACAGATAAAAGGAAATACTTCTTCACCCAAAGAGTGATTAACATATGGAATTCACTGCCACAGGAGGTCGTGGCAGCTGCAAGCATGGACAGTTTCAAGAAGGAATTAGATAAACATATGGAGCAGAAGTCCACCAGTGGCTATTAGCCACAGGGTATAGATGGGAACTCTCAGTCTGGGGCAGGTGATGCACTCTATTCTTGGTGCTGGAGGGGCAGCAGTGGGAGGGCTTCTGGTGCCCTGGCCCCACTGCTGGACCTCCTGATGGCACCTGGTATATTTTGACCGCTGTGTGACAGAGTGTTGGACTAGATGGGCCATTGGCCTGATTCAACACTGGCTTCTCTTATGTTCTTATGTTCTTAACTGGGTGATGCATTTGTACAACAGCTTGCTAAACTTTTACAGAGACAGGATGTTGTGGTTATGGGAGATTTCAACTATCCAGATATTTGCTGGAAATCTAACTCTGCTAGATATGGGGCATCCTGCAGATTCTTGAATAGTCTTGCAGACAACTCATCTCTCAGAAGATGGAGGTGGGAACCAGAGGATCTGCTATCCTGGATTTAATCCTAACAGGGAAGAACTGGTTGATGAAGTGAACATTGTGGGATCCTTGGGGAGT
The DNA here is from genome assembly GCA_029375565.1 of Gekko gecko. Lineage (NCBI taxonomy): Eukaryota > Metazoa > Chordata > Lepidosauria > Squamata > Gekkonidae > Gekko > Gekko gecko. The sequence goes on from JAPDNY010000006.1 coordinate 90,805,431, forward strand.
AGTGACCATGTCAGCTTGGAATTTGATATAGAGAAGGATGTGAAACCTGGACACAGTAGGATTCGTATCCTGGACTTCAGAAAGGCTGATTTCAAAAAACTTAAAGAAATATTAGGTAGGATCCTGTGGCTGGAAATGCTGAGGGGGAAATCTGTACAGGAAGGATGGGTGATGCTGAAAAATGAAGTGCTTAAGGTACAATCGCAAACTTTTCCAGTAAGAAAGGTGGGAGACAGGTAATGAAGTCAAGGTGGCTGAACAATGAACTCTCTGATGACCTGAGACTAAAAAGGGAAATGTACAAGAAATGGAAGGAGGGTCAAATTATTGAGGGTGAGTACAAGAAGCAGGCTCGAATCTGTAGGGATGGTGTCAGAAAGGCTAAAGCACAGATGGAGCTGAGGCTTGCAAGGGATTCTAAAAATAACAAGAAAAATTTCTATGTCTATGTTCGGAGCAAAAAGAAGAACAGACAGGGGTCTTTTCGTAGAAGAACAGCTGCAGGAGCTCATTAGCATATGGTATGCTAATGAGCTATTAGGCTATTAGCATATGCCATGCCCCCTGACATCACTGGAAGTGATGTCAGAAGGGGAAGCAAAGGGGGGAAGCATCTTCAAAAGCCTCCCCTTCCCTTCCCCAGCTGGTCTGGGTGGGGGAGCTAAGAGAGAAGGGGTTTAAAGTTTAAACTCCTTCTCATGAGAGTTGGGCCACAGAAGGAGGAAAGAGGGAAGGAAAGAGAGAGAGCAGAGAGAAGGAAAGAAGGAAGGAAAGAGGGAAAGAAAGAGGGAGGAAGGAGGGAAACAGGGAAAGGAGGAAAAAGAGAAGAGAAGAAGGTGGGAAAGAAAGAAAGAAAGAAAGAGAGAGAGAGAGAGAGGAGAGGAGAGGAGAGGAGAGGAGAGGAGAGGAGAGGAGAGGAGAGGAGAGGAGAGGAGAGGAGAGAGAGAGGAGAGGAGAGGAGAATGAGGGAAAGAGGAAAAAGAAAGAAGGAAAGGAGGGAATGAAAGAAATTCAGTGGAAATTCAGCCCCATTATACCTTATGGGCCATTGAAGTCAATGGTGAAAACATAGGGTATATTCTGGGGGCTGGAGGGAGGGTTTGAGGGAGAGGCTCCAAGATCACAGGATAGCTGATGGAGCCTCTCCCCAAGATACCCACCACGTTTCAAGACCATTGGACCAGAGGGTCCAATTCTATGGGCCCCCAAACAGGTTGCCCCATTTCCTCCATTGTTCTCTATGGTGGGAAAAAAGTTATTTTTTTCCCACCATAGAGAACAATAGAGGGAATAGGGGCAACCTGATTAGGGGCCCATAGAATTGGACCCCTGGTCCAATGTTCTTGAAACTTGGTGGGTATCTTGGGGAGAGGCTCCATCAGCTATCCTGTGAGTTTCGAGCCTCTCCCTCAAACCCCTCCCCTCCAGCCCCTAGAATATACCCTATGTTTTCACCATTGACTTCAATGGCCTATAGGATATAATGGAGCTGAAATTGACATTCGGCTGCCTGAAAGACTCTCCGGGACGCCGGCTGGGGGCGGGGCTTGGCTCCTGAGCTCCCGGAGCTGCGCTCCGGTGCGCTCCCCCCCGAAAAGACCCCTGAGAACAGAGATGGGGTAAGCTGATTGCTAGGGGAAGATGGTCAAGCCTTAACAAGGGATGAAGATAAAGCAGAATTACTCAACTCTCACTTTGCGTCGGTCTTTAACCATAAGGTGAGCTGTATACAAACTGAAAAATGCAGGGCATATGAAGGAAGAAGGAACTGCCAGTCCAGAGTAAGTAAGGAAATGTTTAGAGAGCATCTAACTGCCTCAAATACTTTCAAATATCCAGGGCCAGATGGCTTGTATTCCAGCTAAAGAAATTACTGATGTTATTTCAGAGCCTCTGGCTCTAATCTTTGAGATGTCTTGGAGTACAGGTGTTGTGCTGGAAGACTGGAGAAAAGCAAATGTCCCGATTTTCAAGAAGGGAAAAAAGACAGACCAGGAAACTACAGGCCTGTCAGTTTGACATCAATACCTGAAAAAATTCTAGAGCAAATTATTAAATGCTTTCTCTGTGAGCACCTTGAATAGAATGAGTTAATTGGTAGTAGCCAGCATGCGTTTATCAAGAATAAGTCATGCCAGACCTTCAGGGCATGGTGGTCCTACCATGGCACTGCCAGAGCAGTGATCCGGTCCACTGTAACCCCCACCACGAAGATCCGATCAAGTGTGTGCCCGGCCCGATGAGTGGGGCCTGCTATATATTGGGTGAGTCCTAGTGCCACCATGGATGACACCAGGTCCATCACCCGAGTCAAGGCCGCATCATCAGCATGGACATTGAAGTCACCCAAGACTATCAGCCAAGGGAAATCCAATGCCCAGCCCGACACGGCCTCAACCAGAGATGACAGGCTATTGGCCGGTGCACTGGGCAGCCAGTACACTAGCCAAATAGCCAAACTCTCCCCAGGTCCCAACACCAGGCCCAAGCACTCAATGCCCGAGAGCTTCAACGGCGGGAGCGCCCTGAAGGAGTAAGCCTCCTGGATGAATAGAGCCACTCCTGTCCCCCGCCCCTCAGTCCGCGATTGGTGGAGGACCGAGAACCTGGGCAGAGCCAGCTGGGTGAAAGTCACCATCTCCCCATCTCACACCCAGGTCTCGGTCACGCACACCAGGTCCGCTCCCTACTCTAGCAAGAAGTCCCGCAGGATTGAGGTCTTATTATTTATGGACCTGGCGTTGCACAACACCAATGTCGGAGGGGGGTCATTACTCCTAGCCCCTCTGCCTGCTACTATTGGGATGGGACACAGGCTGGAAGGGGGCCGAGCTCTTCTGCTTCTCCACCTCCTTCCCTTAGCTTCTGGCCTGGGCCCACCGCTATACTTTCTCCTCCGCAGGAGCACTGGTATCCTTTGCCCAGTGGCTGCCATTTAATGATGGCCCTTGCAGCGCCTTCGCGGTGCCTCAGGCCAACCATATGTTGGCTTAGAGATGGAATATACCGTTGGGATGCCACTTGTGATGGTATAGTTCTTCTAATGTTCCCCAACTGCTGAGCCTTAATCTTACTCTGTCCTAACAAACACCCCTAATTCACCTCCCGGCCTATCCACCTTTGATTGCTCTAAGATAATCCCAATTAACTGGCCAGTGAATTAATAAAGGCCAGTGAAAAATCATAATTAAACACAGCCATCAATCTATCTCTTTCTCCTCCTACCTCTCTTACTTTCTGTCTGTCTCTCCCCCACATCTACTGTCACACCTTCTCTCTGTCCCCTCCCTATCATAATTTCTCTTTCTTTCTGCTCTACCAGATCACTGTCTTTCCACCCCCCATCCCATCACTATCTTTCTCTTTTTGACCCTCCACCTTGTCACTCTCTCTTTCTGCCCCCCACCATCAATCTTGCTTGCTCTTTCTACCTTCCTACTTCCTTCCTTTCTGCATTAGTAGTGGTGGCTTTCCTGGCCCCCTGCCATGGTGACAACTTACCTTCTCCCCCCACCCCAGACAGCTTTGCTGCCTCAGAGGCTCTGCTGCCTGCTCCTCCGGCCTCTTTGGCAACTTTGATTGGCCACCCCACCACCACCAATGCTGATGTTGGCAGGCATGCTGTAGCTCCCATCTCCCCAATGCTGACACTGTTGGGAACTGTTGCAGTTCCCAGCCACCTCTGATACCAGTGCTGTTGGGCATGTTTTTTCGGCTTTGCCGACAAGCCCACCACAGCTTCTTCCTCTTCATCATCACTGCGGTCTCCAAGGCTACTGTGGCTCCTGGCCACTACCCCCCCATCACCAACACCAGTGGACTCAGCCCACTGCTGCTTCCCCTCCATTACTGTTTTCATTGCTGCCTCAGCTCCTGGCCACCCATTCCTCACCATTTTCACCAACAAAGCTGGTGCCTGGAGGAGGAGGTATGTGCACTGTCCTCACATGCACATACAATGCTTAATTTGACAGGATTTAACTTCTCCATGTCATTTTTTTTTTTTACAATTTTCAGATTTTCCATCAAACCTGGTGGGGGCGGGGGATTCCCCCAAGTTTGGAGGAAAACCTCCTTTCTTATCTGTAGATCTTATCTGTGGATTTAGATATTTATCAGGAACATAACATCAACTGACTGTTCCTGGCCCTAAGGATGCGAGGCTCGCAGCTGCCAGGGCCAGGGCCTTTTCAGTGGTGGCTCCACACTGGTGGAATGAGCTCCCAGAAGAGATCAGGGCCCTGCGAGACCTTTTCCAGTTCTGCAGGGCCTGTAGGACAGAGTTCTTCCACTAGGCTATCAATTAGGAACTGCCACACCACCAACTAACTACATCTGTGGTTTTGAGCCGGCTCTGGTCTGGAGGGGATTGTGTGATACTATCGCACTAAGCTGAAGATCACCAAGCTGGCAAAATTTGTTAGTACGCCATCTGATCCATTCAAAGATTGCCATCAAAGATTACCATTACTAGCACTTTAATTGTTAATTGTTGGATTGTTTTAATGTGTAATGTTAACGCATGTAAATTGTTTTAAATTTTGTACATGGTTTTTATGGTACAATGTACCAACTAGTATAAGCCGCTCTGAGCCTGCTTGTGGGGAGGGCGGGGTATAAATTGAATAATAAATAAATAAATAGCTGCAAATTGGCCCACACTTGAGAAATGTATAGACTCCTCATAGCACACTGCCACATTCTGATTCAGGTATCTATAATATAAAAAAACCAAGCCATGCTGGTGATGACTCGCCTACTCTCCCATTGGCCACTGGAAAAGTTGCCTTGACATCCCATGGTCCGTCCTGCTGGCTCCTCCATTCTTACACCCCCCCACTTTTGATGGATTGGACCATGGGAGATCTCAGCTGGCCTTACTGCAACCGTAATAAAGGGAATTAGAACTATAATTCCCAAATTGGGAGCCCCAAGAGGCTTTGGGGCATTAGCAAGGAGTCAGTTGAAGTGTTCATCAGTTAAACTATTAAATGGGGATTGAGGGATGTAAAGTACTGGGTTTGCCACATGGAGACTCGGACTACGACATACATTCAGACACATTTATTGTACTTCACATAACACACACACACACACACACACAAATGGCCCTGCAAGGGCCAACTATATACACCCCCACCTGATACCCCCATAGTCCTATTGGTGGGTTTGAACTTCCTGCCAATGCCTCATTGGTGGATTCCAGGTAGACTAGGATCTTAGGTCCTATTGTCTTTTTGTACCTAGCTGTTGGACTTAGGTGACAGGCCCTAGTGGCGGTCCATGTGCACAAAACCCTTCCCTCCATAGTTCTGACCCAGCCTACATCACATAGTCCTGCAAGTAGGTTGGCAGTCTACGTTCTCTCTGGGAGTGCCGGGGTGCTGGGACAGGCTCACTTGCAACAGGCTCTGGGTAATTTTCTGGGACGGTAGGTTGAGGTGGCAGTGGCGGCTGCTCCTTAGGCTCTGGTGTCTTTGGGGTCGCTTCTACTGTTGGTGCCTCTCCGGGGGCTGGAGGGTGTGGCTGAATGCCTGCCTCTAGTGTGTAGAGCTCTGGTACCCTTGGCCGCAGGGTAGCCTCTCCTTCTGCTAGGAGCTGTCACCTCCGCAGTTGGTCCACATGTTTTTTAAGGAGTTGACTGTCCTCCATTGAGACCTCATATGATACAGGACTGGTGGCTGTAACAACCCAGCCTGCCAGCCATGTGGGCCCCTTACCAAAGTTTTTGATGAAGACGGGATCTTCCAGGAAGAAATCCCTGGGAGCCTCCCTTTGCTCCATTAGCTTTCTTGAGTCTGGTGCCCGGTCTGGATGCTGCCATTCCAACCGGATAGTGGGGCATTGGCCCATCAGGAGCTCTGTGGGGCAGTGGCCGGTGATGGGATTGGGCATCATTTGCTGAGTTAGGAGGAAGTGGGCCAACCGAAACTCCCACTCCCCGTCCATGATTCGGCTGAGCACTTCCTTTGCAGTGCACACCATGTGCTCTGCAGACGTGAATGCCGTCCCGTTGTTGGAGACAATCATGTCCGGCAGGCCATGGGTCATGAAGATCTGGCATAGGGCACAGATGACTGCCTTCATAGAGGTGGTGGAGACGACTTACTTCCAGCCATTTAGAGTAGGAGTCCACAGTGACAAGGAAGATAAGTCCTTGGAATGGGCCAGCAAAATCAATGTGGAGCCAGGACCACGGTTTGTGGGAGGACTCCCATGGTTGCGGGGGCATGCTCGGTGGGTTTGGTCTGACATCCTGGAAGGTCTGGCACCACTGCACCCAGGACACAATTTCTGCATCTATCCCTGGCCACAGGATGTAGCTCCAGGCCATCGCCTTCATCTGGACTATTCCTGGGTGGGCCTCATGGAATGCAGTGAGGACTCTTTGCCTCAGGGCATTGGGGACTACCACCCTCTCCCCCATAAGAGATACCCCTTGAGAGCTGATAGTTCCTCCCTGTGAGTGGCAAATGCTGTGAATTCTGGGCCCGTGGTGGATGTGGGCCACCCCCTCACCACCTAGTCCAAGACCCTGGAGATGACTGGGTCACAAGCCGAGCAGCTGGCGATGTCCGCAGCTTGCAGGGGCTCTTCTGGGAGGCCTTTGAGCAGGAGGACCCCAGGGGCTGGGGCCGGGTCAGTGTCTATGGAGGGGAGCAGGAGCCAGCTGAGGGTATTGGCATGCCCCATCGCCTTACCCGGGCGATGTTCCAGGTGGTAGTTTTAGCCCACCAGGAAGAGAGACCAGCGGAGTACTCAGGGCGAGAGCACCTGGGGGGTCTGCTTGTCCACCACAAACAGACTGAGGAGTGGCTTGTGGTCGGTAACAATAGTGAAAGGGCACCTATATACAAAGTTATGAAACTTTTTTACCCCCACCACTATTGCCAAACCCTCCTGGTCTATCTGTGCGTAATTCCTCCCGGTGGCCGACAAGATCCGGGAGTAGTAGGCCACTGGGACCTCTTGGCCATCACAGAGAACATGCCCCAAGACCGCACCCACACCGTAAGGGGAAGCATCGCAAATGAGAACCACAGGCAGGGACTCATTGAAATGGGCCAGCACTTCATTCGAGATTAGGAGGGCTTTTATGCCTCGGAATGCGACTGCTTCCTTGGGGCCCCATTCCCACAGTGCTGACTTATCCAAAAGCTGATGCAGGGGTTCGGCTACCACCGCCTTGTGGGGAAGAAAGGTGTGGTAGAAGTTCAATAGTCTCCAAAATGCCTGAAGCTCCACCTTGCATGATGGTGGAGGTGCTTCCACGATGGCCTTCACCTCATCCCTCGCTGGATGAAGGCCTGACGTGTTGACCTGGAACCCCAAGAATCCCACCTCTGGGACACTAAGCAGGCATTTCTCCCTCTTGAATTTCCATCCCGCTCCATCGAAACGGCTGAGGACTGCATGGAGATGGGAGGCGGTCATCTGGCATTGCCACGGCAATGGGGATATTGTCAAAAAATGGCATCACTCCAGTGATGCCGCAGATCCGGAGTCCTCCTCCATAGCGGAGTGGGGCCCCTCTATTTGGACCTGGACCTGGATCTTGGGAGTTGCGGGCCAATTGGGGACGTAGAGTACCTGTAGCAAAGGCTGGCTGGTCAAAAAGTAGAGATTGTCCGTTTCTGTGATGGTCTCGTAGTGCGTGGAGGTCTGTCTGCATTGCTGAGTCTGGAGGTTCTGGCTACAGTTGCCCTTGGATCTGCAGATGTGGGTGAGGTGCCCCTGCGGCTCATTGGGCGGCTCATCTAAATTCTCTAGCACCGGGTCAGGGAGCACAAGGTGTGCCGCAGACTGCGGCTTATCTCGGTGTGAGACCTCGTATGCGATTGAGAGTTGCAGGGCATCGTCGACTTTCAGGTCGGTGGTGCCAATAATCTTTCGGCATAGCTTCATGTCACTGACCCCCCATATGAACTGGGTCAGGATGTTATCTTCCACCTTGGGGAAGGCGCATTCCATGGCATGTTGGCATAGCGCAGCCATATATGCTGTGGCCGTCTCTCTGAGCTTCTGCAGGTGCCCCTGGAAATCCATTCACCTTGCTAGCATCATTGGCTTGGGCATTAGGTACTGAGTCAAAGCCTCAATTATTTTCTTGTGATGGTCATCAAGAAGCCCACTTGAGGTTGGCCTTAGGGGCCAGGAGGCTCTTGGCTAGCTGGATGGTGGCCGTGCTGCAGGTACTTAGGAAGAGGTTCCTTCTCTTGGCTGTGTCGGTAACTTCATGATATGCAAGGTAACAGGTTAGCTGGTCCATCCACGAATCCCAGAACTTGGGATGTGTGGGGTCGAAGACTTTGAGGTTTCCTTGAGTGGCAGCCATGCTTCTAGTGCGTTGTGGTGAGTGGAGATGTGGGGAGCCAGGCGTGATGAGGTGATGCGGTGCTGCTCAGGAGCGGTGCGGGGCGCGGTGGCTTCCCCGGGGTCAGTGTTCGTTGCTGTGCTGGTTGGAGAGTCAGACCCGCTCATGGGATCCCATCCTCGTAGCCACTGTAAAGTACTGGGTTTGCTGCATGGAGACTTGGACTACAACATGTGTTCAGACACATTTATTGTATGTCACATAACACACACACACACAAATGGCCCTATAAGGGCCAATTATATACACCCCCACTCAGTACCCCCATAGTCCTATTGGTGAGTTCGAACTTCCCGCCAGTGCCTCGTTGGTGGATTCCAGGTGGACTAGGATCCTAGGTCCTATTGTTTTTTTGTACCTAGCTGTTGGACTTAGGTGGCAGACCCTAGTGGTGGTCCATGTACACAACAGGGGAAAAGGGAAGGCCTGGACATCTCCCTGAATTACATCTCCATATGGAAAAAATTATTGCTTTGGAGGGTGAACTCTATTGCAATATACCTCACCAAAGTCCTTCAACAAACCTGGGCCTCCCTAAGTATTGCCAACCTCCAGGTGGCACCTGAAGCTCTCCAGCTATTACAACTGATCTCCTGGAGAAAATGGCTGCTTTGTGTAGTAGACTGTATATTTATTATTTTTATTTATTTATTACATTTTTACCCCGCCTTCCCCGCGAACGGGCTCAGGGCGGCTTACATAGGGGCAACCATGTGCCAAGACAAAACAACTTAAAACCATATAAACAATTAACAAATAACATACTAAAAAGTAACCATCCAAGGTGCTCGACAGTTCTTCACAACCTCAATCCAATGGCAGTGTTAATCCCAGCGATGTTGGTCGCAGCGATGTTGCACACAGCGGGTATAGCTAGATCTCCCTCGGCTGTCCCCTCCCTCCACCACATAAGACAGTCACATTGGCAGAGGGGAGTGGAGTGGAGTGGCGGCTCCTACTCAAAGGCCTGGCGGAAGAGCTCCGTCTTGCAGGCCCTGCGGAACTGTAAAAGGTCCTGCAGGGCCCTGATCTCCTCCGGGAGCTCATTCCACCAGGTAGGAGCCGCCACTGAAAAGGACCTAGTCCTCGTGGCCACCAACCTGGCCTCCTTCGGGCCAGGGACCGCCAGGCGATGTTCGGACTCGGACCACAGTGCTCTTTGGGGCATATACAGGGAAAGGCGGTCCCTCAGGTATGCCGGACCCAGGCCATATAGGGCTTTAAAGGTAAGCACCAGCACTTTGAAGCGAATCCGGTATGCTATAGGCAGCCAGTGCAGCGCTTTCAGCACAGGCCGGATGTGCTCCCGCCTGGGGATGCCCACCAACAGCCTGGCTGCAGCATTCTGCACTAGCTGCAGCCTCCGGATTTGCCCCAAAGGCAGCCCCATGTAGAGGGCGTTACAGTGGTCTAGCGTTGAGGTGACCATTGCGTGGATCACCGTGGCCAGGTCCTCGCGGTCAAGGAACGGGACCAGCTGCCGAATCAGGCGAAGATGGTAAAAAGCTGATTCGGCAGTGGCTGCCACCTGGGCCCCCAAAGTTACCGCAGGGTCCAGGAGCACTCCCAAACTCCTAACCTCCGGCGCTGGCACCAACGGCGCCCCATCGAAGGTCGGGAGTGGGAGCCCCAGCCCCAGACCGGTCCGACCCAGGCACAGGACTTCCGTCTTCGCAGGGTTTAGCTTCAACCGGCTCAACCTGAGCCATCCGGCCACAGCCTGCAAGGCCCGGTGGAGATCTTCGGGGTCAGATTCAGACCAGCCGCCCAACATCAGATAGAGCTGGGTGTCATCCGCATATTGGTGACAACCCAGCCCATACCTCCGGGCAATCTGGGCGAGGGGGCGCATGTAGATGTTAAACAGCATCGGGGAGAGCAGCGCCCCCTGGGGCACCCCGCATTCCAGCGAGTGCCTCCGGGACTGCTGCCCCCCTAAAACCACCCTCTGTCCCCGACCTTGGAGGAAAGAGGCAAACCACTGAAGGGCAAGCCCCTGAATCCCCACATCGGCAAGGCGGTGGATCAGCAACTGGTGGTCGACTGTATCAAATGCAGCCGACAGGTCTAACAACAACAGTGCCGCCACACCACCTCGATCCAGGTGCCTCCGGAGATCATCATTTAGGGCAACCAGTACTGCCTCCGTCCCATGCCCTGGGCAAAAGCCGGACTGGAATGGATCGAGGACGGAAGCGTCATCCAGAAAGCCCTGTAGCTGAGTCGCCACCGCTCTCTCGATCAGTTTGCCCAAATAGGGCAAGTTGGACACCAGCCGATAGCTGGCCAATTCCGCCGGGTCCATAGTTGTTTTTTTCAAGAGAGGGCGGACCATCGCTTCCTTGAGTGCCTCGGGGAACCGTCCCTCCAATAGGGACTTGTTTACAATCTCCCCCAAGGCACCTTGAAACCCCTCGTGGCCCGCCTTAATGAGCCAGGAGGGGCACGGGTCAAGGTCACATGTGGTTGGGCGCACAGATACTAGCAGTCTGTCGACTTCCTCCAGACTGAGCCGGTCAAAGCATACTAAACCCGAACTCGAGGACGCGCAAGGGGCCTCAAGTTCACTCACTGTTTCAAGTGTGGCGGGGAGGTCGCGGCGGAGCGCCGAGACCTTATCTGCAAAATAGCTCGCAAATGCCTCGCAGCCAATATCCAATTCCCTATGATTTTGTCTGCCCTGCGGCAGAGTTGTCAAAGACCGAATTGTTCTAAACAATTGGGCTGGGCGTGAGCTTGCAGATGCAATCATAGTTGCATAGAATTCCCTCTTCGCAGCCTTGACTGCCATCTCATAGGATCTCATAAACGTCCTATAAGATGCTCTCGTTGCCTCGTCGCGAGCACGGTGCCACCGCCTCTCTAGCCGTCTGAGCTCTTGCTTCATCAGTCGCAACCCCTGGGAGTACCAAGGGGCTAGCCTGGAGCGAGGGCGCAGAGGGCGCCTGGGAGCGATCTCGTTGATGGCTGTGGAAAGTCGGCTATGCCAGTCTTCCACAAGTTCCTCCAACGAGCCGCCAGGGGGCATCGGATCCCGCAGAGCCATTTGAAGCCGCACCGGGTCCATTTGGCTCTGCGGGCGAGCCAAAATCCGCTCGCCGCCTATACAGGGTCGGGGTGGGACATTCACACGGGCCTTCAGGGCATAGTGATCCGACCATGGTACTGCCATGGCAGTCATCCGGTCCACTGTAATCCCCATCGTGAAGATCAGGTCGAGCATGTGCCCGGCCTGGTGCGTGGGGGTCGATACACATTGGGAGAGTCCTAGTGACGCCATGGACACCACCAGGTCCGTTGCCCGGCTAGACTGCTATAGCATTATATCCTGCTGAGGTCCCTTCCCACATAAGCCAACCTCCAGGTGGCATCTAGAGATCTCCAGTTACTACAACTGATCTCCAGATGGCTACAGAACCACTTTCCAGACCCCTGGAACCCAGAAAACATGGCATGGGGGAGGTGCTTTTCTGCTTTAGCTGCCACTGCATAACCACAAATCAACATAAGTCGGGGTGCAGGGAACCATACTTGTTACCATGCATCTCTCCTCCCATACTACCCACTTGGGCCAGCAGAATGACTTGAGACAGCCCTGCCTTATAGTTAAGCAGAAGGAAATAATCATGGCTCACCTCCCTCTATCTTCCCCTTCCCTCCGCTGCCCCACCAGTCACAGCTGGGACACTCACCTGGAGCCTCTTCCTAGAGCTCATTGTATTTCTTCCCACAATGGGTCTTACTCCTAGTCAACCATATGACAAGGGCCATGTCATTATTTAAGACTCATATCTTTGTGCTGTCATGTACAGTCTGTTCTGATTAGGAGTCATTCCATGTTTCATTTTCATTCAGAGGTTAGAATCTGGAAGAACAGAACCCAAGGATTAAAGAGAGATCTCTGTTCCATTTTCCTATAGTCCGCTGGTCACAGACAGGGTGGGGGAGTTCAATAGATGTGCATTTCTGCAGTCACAAAAATAAGGGATCCTGGAAAATGTACATTCATGCTGCAACATAAGAGCAACAAAATAATAGAAACCCTTCACAATTTGCCCTTCATATGCCAAAAATTAAAAATAATTAAAACGGTGTTTTTAGCACATAGGTTGCAAGGTGTTTCTTTCTAGAACCTTTAATTTTTTTGTTCTGGAAACGTCTTCGGACAGCGCTGACTCTTTGGCTTGGAAACGGAGATGAGCACGGCATCCCTAGAGTCAGATTCGACTGGCTTTTGAGCAAGGGAAACCTTTACCTTTACTAACATATAACTATTTTTCCTAGGATTCCTGAATATGTGCTCCTATAGGACTGATTTTTTTTACCAGTATTGGCAGTTTATGTGGACCTGGTAGAAGGGAATTGACAAAAACCCTAACCCCAAATAGAAATCCTCCTTAGACGATTCATCAGATCTAGGAAAGATTGGATTTCAATTCAAACAGCAGTCTAATAGAGGAAGTGGGGTAAAAGTCATTTGTGAAATTTGCTCTGATCAGATTTTGTAAGTGTTTTTATCTGTGGAGGGAGGTGGGGCCCAGCCAGGCTGGTACACATGGAGGTGGCACAAGTGCCTGACACCCCTCCCCCCCAAAAAAAAAAACACGGCACCCTCCCCAAACAGCTGTGCTCATGTTGGGGAAGGGAAGGAAGGAAGAAAGGGTCAGGGAGGAGCGCAAGAGAGAGAGGCTTGCTCAGTCCATCTGACTGCCTGTTTGCTGCTTCTGAACTCCAGCTGGTTTCAGGCAGGTGACTGCCCATTCCTCTTTGATCAGGGAAGGTGACACGGTGAGGGAAAGGAGGCTAAGAAGGGGTCAGCTGGCTGGTGCAGGACACCAGCAAAGCAACCATCCAGGCTGCTGCCACAGGGGAAAAGGCTAGGATTACCAGCCACTGACCCTGCAAGCACTAGGCTCCAAAGGGTGGAGGAGAAAGTCCAGCCCCAGGCCTGCCCTATGTGACCAGCTTCAGAGGTGGTAAGGAGAGCCACGCCTGGAATGACACACGTCCACCTGCACTCTGAGGAAGAGCCCGGCTGGTCTCTAACAGCAAAGCCTCTCCCCCCTCCCCAAATCCCACCTTGGTCACCCCCAACACAAAAATTTCTGGGTACAGGGCTCGACCCAGCTGCCTTTCTTGTATCTTTTTCTTGTACTTTGTGTGTCTGTGCATGTGCATGTGTAAGATATGGCTTATGCAGGACCTCACCTCTCTTGGCTCTTCTCATCTTCTCCTCAGCTTGTGTTTTAGAGTATAGTTTGGATTGGTTTAAACAGGACATTCATTGTGAACTATACCCCCCTCCAGCCCAGCTGGGCTTCACCTGCATCTGAGTTGCTATTCCACTATTGTTCACTAAGTACACTTAGGTGTTTGATTGGGGTACCAAGGGTAATGCCCCAAGCAGTTCCCCCTGCCTGCCTACCAGTGCCCCACCTTTACCAAGGAGGGAATGCACCCAGTCTGGGGAGCTTGGAACAGCCCAGGCTGGCTTGCACACCAGGGCCAGCTGGCTGGCTGATGAAGGTCGTGGTGGGCTAGTGGAAAGCATGGAGGTCTGGCTGGCCTAGGGCACCAAATGCCCTTTAGCCATCCCTGAATCCATCTATCCACACCTGACTTACTGAGCAATCCTAAGCAAGTCTATTCAGAATTCTGTTCAATGGGGATTGCTCTCAGAAAAAGTGTTTTTAGAATTGCACTGAGAGAGGCATATGTAAATGTTAAGTTCTATGTACAGGTGAATTGTTAGCCGAAATGCTTATCTACACATTGATCGGTTCACAGTTATATTGAGTTCTGGTCTATGTATACAGAGAAAGCAACTTCGCCCCAAAGAATCTGTTTCCCAAAGAGAACACGTGACAAGGTTTCTTTAGTAAAATCAGTTATTCTCTTTACTGAATAATATCTTTGTTTCACAGGCAAACAAAACAGATGCATACACACATACAACCAAGTTCCTTTAGATACAATAGAAATGGAATACAATATGGGGTTTTAAACTAGAAGTTATTTAGGAGAGGGAAATCACGTGATACTTATCTGATTCCTGTAGCTCGACCTTCACAGTGAAGAATACAAGAGTTGATTCTAACTAAGGAAACTCTTACTGCACACTGTTGGAACCTGCCAACACATATGAGGATTAAATGACTTACTAGCTGGCTGGAAAAGGTGCGCGCTGAGGGGGAGGCCCTGGAACAAAGGTAGAACCTCATTTTTATCAGCTATTTTGGGGGCTGGCATTAGGGTCTTCCAGTTCGTCCCATCCCTATATCATTGGCTATAGGATGTGGGGTACCCTCCTACTAAGGTGGGGCAATATTGGAAATCTACACCTTTCACTAAAGGGGACATTTGGTCCAAGGTGTGAAGATGGGTTGTCATGGAAACCTTAGAACTGCAGATGACTCTAGCTTGGTCCAAGTCATAAACAGGAAACAGTCTTAACACTTGCAAAAACCAAGCATCCTGTGGGTTACGTGTGGAATTCGAATTCCTTGATGGTAGGCAGGTTGTTGTTTATATCATCCTTCTGGCAGACCATAATGGAGATGCTTTTCTTGTTTCCCGTGCATGATGGGTAGATGTATGTGCATAGGTGTGTGTGTGACTTCATTAGCATGAAAGTGCAGACTGCAGGGCAACTTCCTAATGCAGGTGGTCACATCAAACAAACCACACAATTCTCCCAAACCAAAGACACTTGTAAGCACCATTCAGGTGTGTGTGCAGGTCAGCAAACAACAAATAAAAGCATTTTAAAAGTACATCTCCTAACATAATAACAGATACTCTGAGAAACAGGGAAGTAATAATCAGCAGTCTCACAGTGGCTTGATTCAGAAGTTGCCTATTGTAGATTCTCTTTTACTTTTCCTGTACTGAGTGCAGAAATATGTGTTCCCAGTCTTTAAAAGAGCAAACCCCATAGTTGTCCATTCTGTATCTGCTGATTCTTTTCTGTAAATGCCCTTCACCCAGACCAATTTAATTTCAGAGCTAGGCTATCAAAGTGAAAATCAACCCCCTCCCCCAAATAAAGAGCAGCCTGTGGGCATTTGCAGGACTGAATCAGACACATACAGGAACAGGTCTTCAGAAACACTTCTCCCTACCATCTGCCATTTCTTTACATTTATTTTACCTTGGCAAACTCAAATTAGGGAATACACATTTGCCAAGGTAGCCTTTCATTTTACCTTAAGCTAATGTTATATGGTGTTAAACCTCATGTAACGTTAGTGGTTGCTATACAATGGGATGAGATTTTTAAATACAGATATTCTTAAAACAGGAGATAAGGAACTTCAAGCACTAAGAACTTGTCCATCTTGTTCTTTGTCATTTAACAAAACAGCATCTTGTAGGCATTAGTCAAGACAAGGTCTTTACATTTTTTTGCTTGTAGACAACACTGACAAAGGTAGGAATTGGTAGTGTAGCTCAGTCATAAAAAAACAGTAAAACAGGTACTCAAAATGTTCCGGAAATGAAGAGCAGGCACAATAAAACTGGAGCAGAAAGAAAGGATCCCTGAGGATGAGCCCATAATTAAATAAATAAGAATATGTCTACCTTGAATGCCTACTGGAGACCAAATAGGAAGCAGATGGGAGACTTTTTTTAAAAAAAAAAAACCGGCTGACTGGCCTGTGTTCGGAGAGATAAAAGCCATTGCTGAGAACAGGCTTCCACTTAATGCTGACAGGAAGTCCTACAATTTAAGCAGACAGCAAATGATGACACATGGTTTGAATAACAGGGTCCTCTGCAAAGAAAATGGCACAGTCTTGTCACCACCTCCAAGGAATATGCAGAAGGCTGACTCTATTTAATCTATTTCATCAAGTTCCCAACTTGATGAAAAGCAGAGGCAATTAATATGGCTAATGATCAGATCACTTGTTAAAGAGAAGTGGCAGATGGTAGCACCTATGAAGGAAGTTGAACAGATTCTAGGAATGTGTTTAGGAATCATTGTCTTTCCTAAACTAAATGGGCAAGATCTCAGCTAATATATAGTTGACAAAGTCTTTTCAGGCCTGACTGTTTTACCTAATGAGATGCAAGCCCAAGCATATAGCAAGCAAACCATTATTCTAAAAACATCACATCTTCATAGATCATAATGGATCTGAAGAGCCAGGGTAGTTGAAAGACCACCTCCTCAGACATTGTCCAGCCCACCAGTTAAGATATGCCTCACAAGCTCTGCTTTCTGTGCCCCCATCTTCAGAGGTGGGGCAGGTGGCAACCAGAGACAGGGATTTCAGTGGCATGGTGCTTGTGAAATGTCCTTCTCCTTGAGGCTCGTCTGGCACCTGCTTTGCTTTCTTTTACACACCAGGACAAAACATTTCTGTTCACTCAGACATCTAATAATTGTGCTATCAAGTCACAACTGATTTATGGCAATCCCTCATGGGGGTTTCAAGGGAAGAGATAAGTGGAGATGGCTTGTTGTCTTTCTTTGTGTGCACTAACCCTGGTCTTCACTGGTGGTCTCCCATCCAAGCACTGACTGTGGCCAACTCTGCTTAGCTTCCAAGCTGCAGCCAGTTCGAGCTACTCAGGACAATTCAGGCTGCTGAATATTTTTAATGCTTTTTTCTTATTATTTTTATTTTGTAAGCTGCCTTGGGCAGGTTCCTGGAGAGATAGCATAAATGTTTTATAAGTAAGAATAAAAGATAGAGTTTGATCCTATTTCTCTGCTGATTAATCCAAAGGATTGAGATCTGTTTTCATCTCTGTTAACTTTATAAGAGTACCTAGAGTAAAAAAAATATATACTCTCCCGAGCTAGCAATAAATAATTTGAAAAGTGAAAAGTTAGAGCTTCAGTTTTTGGAGAATTGCATTGCGAAAAAAATAAAATAGTTTTGGCTGCCAGCAACAAGGGTTTGTATTCATTGCCACATTTACCTTCTGCTAATAATCATGATGTTCAGGGCTGATATTTTTCAAATATTTTTGTTCCTAACTTGAATCTCTGTTGAAGAAAATACAGGGAAACAAATATATAATTTGTAATGGTGCGCAGAAGTTTGGAAAGTGGGAAAACAGATGCATTGTGTATCTGAAGTGCTGTCAAGTCATAGTCAACTTATGGTGCTTTCAAGACAAGTGAGGCAAGGGGCTTTCAAGACAAGTGAGAAGCAGAGGTGATTTGCTATTGCCTTCCTATGCAGAGTATTCCTTGGTGTTCTCTCATCCAAGTACCAATCTGGTTTAGCTTCCAAGATCTGAGAAGATCAGGCTATACCATGTCTCCTTCCCTCCCACACTCATTTATTGGTGTAATTATAATGAAAACAAGTAGGAAATTTAATTATATTAACTTCAATTCATATTTATTATTTTGGCACCAGGCTGTTCTTTCAATTTAAACGGGAAGAGTCAGGAGAAGAATAACAGGATTGGGGGTGAAAGGACTCCCAGGCTTCTGGATTTCCAGTGCAATCAGTGTTGTATTTGCAGTTTTGCACAGGCACAACAGTTTAAAAAGGGGAGAAGTGGGGACGGGAGCAGCAGTGAAAGGCTTGGAAGTGCGCGCACACATGTGTATGCTGTTAGAACATAAGAAGAACCCTGCTGGATCAGACCAATAGTACATCTAGTCCAGCATCTTGTCTCACACAGTGGCAACCCGGTTCCTCTGGATGGCCATCAACGGGGCATAGAGGCCAAGGCTTTCCCCGGATGTTGCCTCTTGGCTTTGGGATTCAGAAGTTTAATTCTCTTGCTGCTTGCTGCTGTGGTGGAAGCATATTTTTGCACCTCTGTGTGGATGCCGCTACCTCTCCCTGGTTTTTTGGCATGCCAGCTATCGTCCAGCTTTGTAATGCTTCCTGATGCTTTGGGACGCCATGTGTCTGACTCTGCCTGTTTCAGGAGCTGACAGCCTGCCATGCAAGTAAGAATTTTGTCTGTAAAACTGATTCATTTTGTTCTATCTGCTCAAGCTTTTGCAGAAATGTTTCCTTGGGCAGAGAGACAAATATGATTGCTGAAAATTTCATCTCAATTGGACAGAAAACAAGGATATTATATCTTGAAATGTGGATTAATTGCATGTAAAACTGGGGCCCTTCTTTCTATCTTTCTGTAATTTAGCTGGCAGGGTCCATTACTTGAGGGTTGCAGTTCTTAAAAACTGCATCCAAATTAGATTAAAGGCAAAAATGTTTTAGCCAGAAATGTGTTTCCCATTGAAACAAATAGAAAACAAAATATTGATGGAATGAAAATTAATTGGGGAGGGGAAAATAAATGAAAACAAAAACTATTTCAGCCACAGTATGGAATGCCTCATTCACTTCAAGGGGTGGTAGGGTTGCCAGCCCCCAGGTCCTAGCAGGATTTCCCCGCTTTTGGGGGCTTTGATCCACCACTGGCCAGCTGGCTGGCAGGGGAAAACCCACCACCAAACAGGGATGTCATCGCTTCTGGGTGATGTAATCACACTGGGAATCTTGTGTGGTGACTCTCTGGTTGTGGGACAGACTCCATGATCCTGAAGGCAAAAAACCATAGAATCTTACCCCAAAACCAGAGCATCGCATGCAACATGGCCAACATGATAACCTCACTTCCAGCTGGCATCATGCATGATGTCCTGCACATCCCCAGAATGCTCCCCATGTCCCCTTGCTACAACGGTGAGGGGACCTGGCAACCCTAAGGGGTGGATTGGCCCTTTAACTTACTGGGAAAGTTCCTGGTGGGCTACTGGCATGGAATCTGGCCAAAATGAACCCTGATGGTGCTGTCGCCACAGAATGAGCTGCTCTGCTTGGACCCAGCAGGCGGTGATGATGGTGGGTGTAGAATTATTCATTGCCTCCTTCTGTGCCACTGAGAGCCAGGAAGAGTCAGCAGACAAATTTCTACCCTTCACCACCACTACCAGCTGTGTCTGAGCTGAGCTGCTCCGCTTACTCACTTGCTTCTAGCTGGGCTATGTGGGCTCCTATTTCTCTTCTGTGAGCAAGAGAAGAGACCCATATGTGACCTATCACTAAATTTAGCCACTGTACCAAAAGACTGGAGAGTGGCAAATGTTATACTGCTTTTTTAAAAAGGGTCCACAGGGAACCTGGTAATTACAAGCCAGTTAGCCTAATGTCTGTCCCAGGCAAATTAGCAGAAACAGTAAGCAAAAACAGAATTATTAGGCACATAGAGAAAAGAAGCCAGCTGAGGGGAAATCAGCATGGCTTCTGCAAAGGGAAGTCCTGTCTCACCAACCTTTTGGAGTTCTTTGAGAAAGTGAATGAACATATGGAAATTGGTGACCCAGTAGACATTATATACTTGGACTTTCAAAAGGTTTTTGACAAGGTACCTCACCAAAGACTCCTGAGCAGGCCCATTGCTACAGTGCAGCATTTCAGGGCCTGCCCCCCTGACTTTCTGCCAAGGCTCCCCAACATTCCCTCAAGCCGAGGTCCCCTGACTCTCTGGGCTGCCCAGAGGACTCCCCTGCCATCCCTTCCTCAAGTGGGGCTTGCTTGAAGCCACTTCCCTGCCTGCCAGCAGCCCTGCTGGCTCCATCCTGGGCTGGTGGTTGAGGGGGGGAGGGAGAGGAAGGGCTGTGGATCCCAAGTGGTGGCAGCATGAGGCAGCCAGGCAGGCTGGCAGGTGAGGTGGGGCTGGCGTTCCTGCCGTGCTTGGTGTGGTGCAGGAACTCAGTCTGCTCTGGAGAAATCAGCAGCCCAGAGTTACTTCACAGGCCTCTGAGCTGGCAATTCATGGCACCCGACATGAACTCCCCCTGCGGTGCCGCAGCTGCTGCCTCTCCTCTCCTTGCCTTAGCTTTATTTGCTCTGTCGAGATCAGGGGCCAAGTTTTTCCCACACAACAGAGATCAACTAATGGCACTTTTCTCTTTCTGGAGATGAGGGGTGTGTGGAGACTCAAGTGACAAGTTTTGCCTGCTCAAAAAGCCCCACCCATATGCCTCAGGGCCCAGTGTGAGGCCCCACTTTTTCTGCTGTCGTGACATCACTGTTTGGCCATTACTGGAACACTGAGGCACCTTCTGCCCACCTGCTGCCTCCCAGTTAACTCCTGGTAAGCATGAGATGGAGACACGCCATGGTGGTGGAAAACATGGTGGTGGGAGCAGCCAGGAGAGAATGGGAGGGGGGGGATGTAGAGGAGGGATGGAGGCTGAAGGAGAGATCCAGCTCTGGAGACTCTCAATATAAAACCCACAAGGGGAGCTGCCATCTGCCACCAGTCCTCCTCTGCCCTTTAATTAGATTAACTTTATTAAACTAGCCAGTGCTCCCCAAATAATTTAAATGCCCCCCTATTTAAAAATTCCTGGCTACAGGCCTACTTCTGAGTATCCTTAGCAGACATGGGATTTGAGGATGGGTTCTCTTATGGATTAAAAATTTGTTAAATGACAGGAAGCAAAGAGTAGGAATCAATGGGCAGTTCTTCTCACAATTGAGGGAAGTAAGCATTGGGGTCCCAGAAGGATGGATATTGCGGCTGGTACTATTTAATTTGTTTATAAATGAAATGGAAATTGGGGTGAGTAGTGTAGGGGCTAGATTTACAGATGAAAAAAAATTAGTCAAGATGATGAAAACCAGGGCTGACTGTGAAGAACTCCAAGAGGATCTCCACAAACTGGGTGAGTGGGCAACAATGTGGCAGATGAAGTTCAGTGTTTGAAGGTGTAAGGTGATGCACATTGGAACAAAAAGTCCCAACTTCAGGTATAGGCTAACGGAGTTTGAACTTGATGAGACTAAGAGGGAAAGAGATCTTGGAGTCATAGTACATAGCTTAATGTCAACCCAGTGTGCTGCAGCAGTGAAAAAGCAAACTCTGTATTGGGGATTATTAGGAAAGGGATTGAAAATTAAACAGCTGATAATGTAATGACCCTGTATAGATCTATGGCACAGCCTCATTTAGAAAACTGTGTGCAGTTCTGGTCACCATATCTCAAAAGTGGACATCACAGAGACGGAAGAAGTATAGAAGAGGGCAACCAAGATGATTAGGGAGTAGGACACCTCCCCAATAAGGAAAGGCTGAAGAGTCTGGGACTTTTCAGTTTAGAAAAGAGACAACTAAGGGGGGGGGACATGATACAGTTTTATAAAGTTATGCACAGGGTGGAAAGAGTGGACAAAGATAACTTCCTCTCCCAAAATAATAGAACTCAAGGGAATCCAATGTAGCTGATAGGCACTAGATTCAGGACTGACAAAAGATAATACTTCTTTACCCAATGAATAATTAAAATCTAGAATTTGCTACCAGAGGATACAGTGATAGCCATGGGCATAGACTACTTTAAAAGGGGATTAAAAGGAGGATAGGTCTATCAGTAGCTACTAGCCATGGTGACTGAGGCAGTAAACCTCTGAATACCCAAGGCAACATCAGGGAAAGGAATCAATCTCTATGTCCTGTTGTTGGACCTCCAGAGGAACTGGCTAGCTACTGTGTAAAATGGATTAGAGGTACCTCCAGCAGAGCTTTTCTTATGTTCTAATGATTGAATTTGACATGGAATCAGGGGTCATTTGGGGTTGGAGCACACCAGAGCGCTGCACTGGCAGCCCAGATGGCAGAAAGCCCCGTCCCCAGCTCACCAGCCCACGCTTCTGCCTTCCCCCCTGAGCCTCTCCGCCTTTGCAGAGAGACAGGTTTTTAAAAAATCCCTGGCTTCCCTGCCCAAGCTCCTTCAGGTGCCCCGTAGCCTAGAACAGCTGGGGCAGGAAAGCCAGGCATGACTGCCTTTGTGCCCTCCCCATTTCCAGCCAGCCCAGCATGGCCAGTTGGCTGGAGACAGGGAGCGCACGGAGGCAGACATGTCTGCCACCCCCCTGAGCCTCTCTGCTTTTGTGGAGAAACTGGGGGGGTTAAATTCCTGGCTTCCCTGCCAGAGCTCCTCCAGGTGCCCTGCAGCCATGGTGACCTGGAGGAGACCAAGCAGGCAAGACAGGCATGAATCCCCACCTCCTGTTCTCCAGTGAGCCTGCTGTGGTGCGGGGGGGGTTAAATCCCTGGCTTCCCTGCCTGAGTTCCTCCAGGTGCCCTGCAGCCATGGGGCACCTGGAGGAGACCAAGCAGCCAAGCCAGGTATGTCTCCTCACCTCCTCTTCAATCCATGATCCAAGCCCCTTTCAGGCTTGTCTCTCTCCCCCTCCCAGCTGCTGGAGCCCAGGGCAAGGCTGAAAGGGGCTTGAATCTAAAAGATCCAAGCCATTTCAGCCTTCTCTCCCCCCCCAAGCCCATGGGAGCTGATGGCAAAACTATGTGTAATGGAGTGGTCTGCTCTTCCCTTATATGTGATTTAGTTTGGAGCTCTTGTTTCACTTGGAGCTCCTGTTTCACTTTCGTTTTTACATGCTGAATGGACCTGAGAACAGTGGCTGAGTGAGTACTCTAGCCTGGGAACTCACAGCCGAAGGGGAACATTTCAAATGTAAGCCTTCAAGCTCCTTTTTAACTGCTGGTGGGGGGATTTAGAACTTGGGGAAAGCAAACATACAGATGCTTTCATTTTCTTTCCCTTTCTTTCCATTTTTTCTTTCTTTTTCTTTCCAGTTCTTTCCTCCCTTTCTTTTCCTTCCCCCCATTTCTTTCTTTCCCTTTCCCTCATTTCTTTCCCTTTCCTTACTTCCTTCCTTTTCTTTCTTTCTGTCCCTCCCTCCCTCCCTCTCTCTCTCTCTCTCTCTCTCTCTCTCTCTTTCAGCTAATGAGTTAGGCTATAACCAGCTGAAATAAAGGTTAGCAATCAATAAACACAAAATGTGCCAAACAAAGCTTGAGTCCAGTGGCACCTTTAAGACCAACAGAGTTTAATTCTGGGTCTAAGCTTTCATGTGAATAAACTTTGTTGGTCTTAAAAGTGCCACTGAACTCAAACTTTGTTCTGTTGCACTGGAACAGATATTCTTAAGTACCACTGCTAATGAAACACTGAGCTGCTATCCTACCTAAAGCATGTGTGGACAGTAACTTTGTGAAGTCTTTTGTACAGTGTAACCCTATTGCCTGTGTAGAAGAGCCCTCTTGAATAATTCTGGTTTGCATAGATTCAGGTGGGTAGCCGTGTTGGTCTGAAGCAATAGAACAAAGTTTGTGTCCAGTGTTGGGCGAAATGCTCTCTAGGGGTTGAGCACTTCGCCACAGGTATAATAACCTTTGGGATCTTTTGGTCTGTGTCTACGAGGAATGGGCTGCCGCGGTAACCTCCCAGTGAAGAGGCGAGAGACAAGACTCAGAATAATATTTGGTTTACTCAATAACAGTCTCAATCAGCAAATACAATTCACACACACATTCATCAAGATCTAGGAATAAAAGATAGATAAAGCACAGTTGCATGAGCAGGTATACGTTGGTTCGTTGAGGGCAATATTTACCTCCAAGGCGCGGCTCCTAAAGGCTTCCAGCGAGTGGGGTAAGATAGGGTAGGAAGAATGGAGAAAGGGACACGCGGTCTAGACCAGCTAGCAGCACGTGTATAATTCCAGCGGCCAACTGGAACGAAGCGAGGCAAGGGTTCGGGTACAGGATGGGGGCATAAGAGGGTAAAAGCAGACAGGCAGAGGTCGTGGTTTCAGCAGCAGCAAGGTGGGGGTGTAGCAGAGCGCGCGAAGCAGCCCAGAGATCACGTTTTTATAGTGTCTTGGGTGCTGGGTGGAGAAGGCCAGGCGGTGTATACCTACTGACCCTCCCAGCTGGCTATGTCAGTGTCAATTTCAAATCTTATTGGCTACGCTGTCCGTTGGATACCTGAGGGCTGGGCAGAGGAGGCTGGCTGGCAGGCAGATGGTGTCTCCAGGTAGCTGATGGCCCTGGCATTGTTGTGTGTATGGCTCTCCTATTGTCTGGGGTGGGGAAGGCAGTTAATCTCATCATGCAAACGACTTGCAGAGGGAAAGTCCTTTGTCTGCTGTATGGCCCTTAATCTGTGTAGGTGACATGCGGCAGGTATGCAATGGAGTCCCTCAGAGTAAAAAGACAGCTTTTTCCTTCCTTCTGGGCTTCTCCCTTGGCATCCATTTTACAGTCTAACAAGCACACAGGCCATGTGGCAACAGCAAACAGTCCATAGCAAAGCCCCATAATGGCGTCGGGGCTAACATATCCCCCCCTTGCAGACGTGGCAGCGTCAGATGACATCGTCTGCACATACACACTTCGATGGAAACGTCGTCTCAGGGTTCCGTTGGCATCCACATCTGGTCAGCGTCTGGTCCTCTGGTAGCGGCAGCAGGCAGGCAGGCAAACAGGCGATGTCGTCTGGTTGCCATTGCCACTCAGGTATCAGATCTACTCTGGTGTTGTATGTAATGCATGCCAGTAAGAGTAGCTACTCTACGCCTAATTGGTGTTGGCTGGAAGTGGCTTTTTGCCATCGGAGGTAAATATGGCAAGACACAATACATTTAAACATTAACCTTAATAAACTAAGCCTTAATAAAAACATTCTAAGGAAATATTTTTCAAACAGAAAATACACACGCCTATTAAACTAACTTCACACTGTTAACTTATAAAACAAACAAGCACACAAAAACGAAAAGGAAAACATCTCATAAGAGTTCATGCGCTATCTTGTCCTCCACGCATTTGCAGAAGCGGAGGGCTAGGTGGATAAATGTCCTTCTCAGTGCTCCCGGGGTGAGCTTTGGGGCAGCTTCGGTCAGGATGGCAATCGTCAGGATGCTGGCTAGGCACAAGAAAAGTCCATAAATGAGGCTTTGCTGCCATGCAATCCTGGTCCATCTTCCCGGAGGCGGACCATCGGCGGGACCGCCAGGCGTGTGAGCAGGCGTGCTGTTTCGGGCTCTGAGGTTAGAAGCAGGACTCAGCCGAGTCAATATCGGCGTCCTCCGAGGGCTCCGTACAGTCCCGAGCTTTAAAGATTAAGCACATGATTAGTTGAGAAACCCTCCCCGGTTCCCAGGGTGAAAGGGAGGTTTGAGCGGCTGGATAGCGAAAGCCGATCTTTAAACGAGAGGGGGGGTAAGGAGTCAAGCCCTGGTGGTTCAGCCAGACTGGAGCCGCCGGCGTCAGGCGCTTTCAGCCAGCCTCAGAGCAATACGGAGGCTGCTGATTTCGCATCACCACCCCCCCTTGAGCGCAAAGAAGCCTGGGTTTGCGCTCGCGGCGATATCCTTTTAATTGGGAGCCATACGAGCGGTCGTGGGACCCGGCTCCGGAGGAATGACTGTGGATCGTTCCTCTTCTAACTGGGGGGAGTCCCCATGGGGCTTCGACGGGGCTCCCCACCTCTGTTGGACAAAATGACTGAATAAAAATAAAAACAAAAGGAAAAACAAAACGTTGCGGGATGCCCCCTTTTCGCTTTGGGTTAGTCTAAAAATGGACTCTTCCAGGGTCCCTCCGCATATGGAGTGGCTTGCGCCCTGGGCTGAATAATTCATGGTCGGGGGTCCCGGTGTGCAAATTAGTAGCGCAAAGCCTGATGGGTACTTGGCTTTTTCGGCACACATAAAATTATTAAAAATCAAAAATAATTTGGAGGGGTGAATCAGAGAGTCAAATGGGAGTTGGCTAGGCTGGACAACCAATGGGTAGTGGTAGCTTGGTTGCCAGGTCTCCTCCCTGAGACTGGGAAGCCTCTCAAAAACCTCGAGCTTCCAAAAGTCAGGCTTGTTTGGGTAAGGCGGTGCCGTGGCTCACCAGGCTGGGAGCCCTCGGGCATTCCCGTCCGCCAGCGTGTCGGAGGGAGAAATGGCACGTCCGAGTGGCACCGGGCAGTTCCTCGAGCCCCAGGACTTGCCCATCTCTCGACTCCCAAGTTGATTCCCCCAGCTACCCTGGGCTTTTCAGCCCACCCTTTTCTGGTTTCAAAAATAGAAAAAGAATAAGAGAAAACTGAAAACATTGGCTAATGGGCTCTCTCTCTCTTTCACCTTTTGCAGGCGGGAGAAGAGCGCAAAAATAAAACACACATAACATTGAATGCAAGGAGAAAGAGGGAGGGGTAGACAATACACAGGAACAAAAGACTCTTTTATTAGAGGTGAGGTGGATTGGGTTGTGGTCGGAGCACAATGGCTAGTGGGTACAGCTGCGAAGTCATCTTCCTAACATGCATTTGCGGCCGTATAAGTACCTGCTCTGATTGTTGGTACTTAACGGTGTGTGAGCCTACCACAGGGTCTCGTAGGTTAGCGAGACTCTCTAGGTTCTGTATGAGTGGATCGAAAGTGATGCTGGTGTTCCAATGTTCGAGAGTGATGGTGTAATTTCCTTCCATGTGCACTGTGCTAATTACTAGAAGTCCTAAGGTGTCATAAGCACGTTCCGTAAAAATTGGTATACATGGGGTGTTATTCAAGTCAACCATCCATTCAGGGGGTCCTTTTACGACGTCATGGACGCATCCATGCCCCAGTCTACCTGAGTCCAGTTCTCCAAGTGGAATATCTGCTGCTTCTCCTGTGGATCTATTAGCATAACTGCCAGATCTGTTTTTGTCAACAATTCTTTGTTGGTCCCAATGGTTAAAATGATCTGGAGAGGGTCACCTATATTCCACACCGCAGCCAAAACTATGGCTGTCTCGCATGTGGATTTTTCTGTTTTCGGAATTTTGCCACTGCATAGGAGCATAATGAGCCTTTCTCTTAAGTCTCCTTCTGACGGGCATATCCAAATAGCATTTTTAGGTTTCTCCCGGGTGCAATTAACCATATTGGGTGGAAGGCAGTCTTCCATAAAATCTTCCATGGATGTGGCATACACGAAGCCTTCTGACTCTATACGTGTAGCCGGGGTTAGTCCATCCTCTAGGCAAGTTATGTTTAAGTCTACACCTTTTCCTATGCAGTTCCACTGGAGTAACTTCTGTTCTGGACTGGTTGCTTGCATTTCCCCTAGTCCTAACATTCCCAACAATAATAGAGCACATGCCATTTCCATAATACTTACTCCTCTCGAGAACCGTGGAGTTTTGTTCATTGTTGTATTTCTGTAAGAAAATAGATTATGCAACCTCACCTCGGGGAGAACAAAAACAAAAACGGAAGGGAAGGAAGCGCAGTGCGTAAATCGCACCTCCTTCTCGATTATGCCATGGTCGACCCAGATTAAAGGACTGGCATGGCATAGACCGAGAGGTGGCAGGGTTATGACTTCCTTAGCTAAAAAGAAATAACATTTTCGCAAAAATCCCCTGCTGGGGTCGAGTCTGGTGCTTCTGCCTTCTTATGGCCGGCTTGGTGTTCTAAACACAATGTAGCTCTCCAGGCCTCAAAATTCTCTCTGGCTTTATTCCATTGCTACCATCTCACCTACCCTAGAAACTTTCTGCTCCGGGCCGTATAACCTGAGTAACAAGTAACCTGGGCGGCTACGAAAAATAGCATTGGCGCCATTGGGCCTTTTAAACTTTCCAGGTTAACCATAACAGTGGGGCAACACAAATGCATTCTACAGTTTCCTTGTGGACAAATCTCTTTCTCTCCCCCCCTCGCTAACCAGGATCCCGGAGGGTGCTGGTTAGCGTCTCTTCTAAATCAGCAAAGAATGTGTCTGCCAGCATGTACTGGCGCGGGTTTTCTGTGTCAGGCAGGGGCAGTGAGATTTGTCGGATCAGCAGGGGCTGAGGAGCGGCAGTGAGAGGAGCCAGCGGTACGTCTGGCGGTTTAGCTGGTGGGCGGCTTTGCGGGTCTCCTTTCCAGATTTTTAATTGTGAGCAGTGGAAGAACTTATTCCATGTGTCCCCGCCCTTCCGTGGGATTGCCACCTTGTACACGGCGGGGCTAATTCGCTCTATTATGGGGACCGGACCTGCCCATTTAGCCGTGAGGGCATGCTGTTTACGGGAGAACTTGCGGTACATAACCTCTTGCCCTGGGTCCCATACCTGGGGGTTGCGCACCCATCCTAGCTTTTTGTCGACTGCCAATTGGCTGTAGCCGAGCATTTTGGCAACATGTAAATGTATGCGCAGGAGTTCACTTAACAGTTCTGCGACCCACAGGTCGTTGGCTACTTTGGGCTCCATGTCGGCAGGCATGTCGGATTCCATCCAGAAAGCTTCTGGGAGACGCATTTTCTGACCGGTCATCACCATGTGCGGTGAATAGCCGTGTTTAGCTGTTGTGCCTCTAATTGCCATCAAAATTATGGGGAGCTTGTCATCCCAATCCTTTCCAGTGGAGCGCACCATCTTCCGAAGGGCCTCCTTCAGGGTGCGGTTAGTCCATTCACTGTATTTTGCTACAATTGGTGCCACCGGGGGCGTTGCTGAGTTTAAGGCTCTGAAGTCGACCGTCATCCTCCAGGTGACTCCGTCCGCTTTAAGAACGGGCCACAGGGGAGTGTTGCAGATGGACTGCATGGGTCTAATTACATTCCACTTGAGGAGACCTTCGATGGTCTTGGCTATTCCAATTTCTGCCTCTATTGGATATCGATATTGTTTTTGTGGCGGGGGGTCTTTGCCTTCGATAAGGACGCAGGCATTTTTAACTGTGCCGCACTCCGCTTTGTCAGAAATCCACACCTCTGGGAATTCTTGCACCCAAGGGTCCGTTTGCACTGTGTACACGGGTAGTGGGGCTTTTAGGGCTGCGCACCTATGGATGGCATTGATAAAGTCAGGGCCCCCTGGAACTTTCCACAGGAGACCATTGGCTAAATCAATTGTTACCCCATGGTCGCGAAAGAAATTGGCTCCTAGAATCCCATCGTCTTCTCCCTGATTGTCGCAGGCAACCACCTTGGTAGAAAGTTTTCCCACAGTTAAGGGAATATCTTTCCATACCCTAGCGGTATGATGGCCTCCGGCAAATCCTTGGAGAGAGATGGTGTTTCGTGTAAGCTGACCTTCCTTAGCAAAATTAGGGTGTAAAACCGTAGTTGATGCCCCAGTGTCTACCAAAAGAGTTGCAGGCTTCTTAATTTTCCCAGGAGCCCCTATGCCTGCTAGGACCATCGGTCTTCCCCAGGAGTCTGGCTGAAGCTGTGCCAGTGCTCCTTGCGGAAGTGTGCGGGGCTCCGGGCATCCCTAGCAAAGAGACTGGTCGGGTGCTGTGGTGACTTCCTTAGTCGTGACCACAGGAGCCATGGGGGCGCTGTTTTGCGACTCACTGTTGGCTAAAGCCCTGAAGAGTGCAGCATTTGGCTGTTTATCAAATTGGTTCATGTCGAACCTTCTCTCTTTTAATTCCATCCAGGCATTCCATCGTAGCTCGTCCATGTACTGCCCCCCCCCTTGGTGCCAGTCCTGCTGCGGTCCATTGGGGCCGGAAGGCTGTTGGGGATTCTGTACTGGTTGCCCGTTTACGGGTCCAGCTTGTTGTGGGGCATTTTGGGGTGGCATTTGCGGAGCCGATGGCTGGGCGGGCTGCCAATGTGCTTGGGCAGGCGCCTGGTAGTTCCGGTTACCGCCTCTATATTTTCCTCGGTAACCGCCTCGGCCACGGTTACTGGATTTATAATTATTATTGTAACTGTAGGGCTGCTGGTAGCTTTGCTGTGCATTATAAGTCTGACCTTTCTGGGGTTGCGCCACATTGTACTGTGAATGTGGGCCATTATTAGCATAGGTAATGCTTTGTATTAGCTCTTCATCCTCTTTGTATTTTTCTTTAAGCTTTCTGGGTACCTTGGGAACTTTTATGGTGCCTGTGCTTCTCAGCAACGTGGCCACTCTCCTGATCTTAATCAGTAGTGGGTCCCAATCCATATCTGTGGGGATGTCTACATTTAATGCCACTTGAGTCGGGGGGTTGAAACCTTTTAGCAATGCATCTTTGAATGCTATGTCATTATAGTCTGGAATTCCATCATCGTCCAGATCTACCTTTTCAGATAAAATGCCTAACAGTTGTTTTCTGGTGATATAGATCTCGGGGTCCTCAGTTGGCCCTTGTTGGTCCATCACAAAATGTGCTTCTAACGACCGGTCGGGGGTGAGATGCTCTAAGACTCCCCGCATCCAGGTATACTGGTCTTCTTTATTCAGCATTTTGGCTGCTATGGCTGCGTTAATGGTCGCCAAATCGACCCCTGTAGCACACCTTCTGGCTACGACCGAGAGGTCTTCACCATTCAGGCTGCCGTAGGCGGTGGCTACCGTTGCTAGCCAGTTCAAAACATTGTCTTTGGTGAGGGGGCCGACCTGGTCGGCAATGGCCTTAGCTTCCTCCGGCTTCCACACTCTAGATTTGGTGATAACTTTCACCGTAGTATTATTGCCCACTCTCGTGGTTTGCTCCCTGGTCATGACCGGATTCACCGGGCGTGCGTCAGGGGTTTCCAGGGATGGGGCCGAGAAATGACCGGTAGGTACATCCTCGCCCTCAGCGTCCTCTGGGTCCCTAAGACCTCCTGGGTGAATTGTGTTGATAACTGCCTCTCTGATGCCGAGCTTCTCTCGTAGTTTGCTGATCTCTTTGTGGCAAGCCTCATGGTTGGCTTGGACGTATCGCTCCTTTGCCTGGTCGGCCAGGTAGCGAGCCGCCTTTCGGGCGGTTGCGAGATCGTCAGAAAGCCTGGCGACCTCCGCCTCTGCCTTGGCTGCCCTCTCTAGTGCCTGCGCCTCTTGGGCTGAGCTAGCAAGCCCTGCCTTCTCTAGCATGAGGTTCATGCGTTCCGTCCTCATGTGGACTAGCTCATCCTCCTGTTGCTCCACTAGAGCCTCCACATCATTTTGATGTCCCTCTTTAAGGGAATCAATCTCCTTACGAGCTATTGCCAGCTCGGTCTCCGTCCTGTCAAGTTTGTCACAAACCGTACTAAGTTGCTCTTCCTTGTCTTGCAACTCCTTTCGATGCGCCTCTCTAATGGCCTTGACTTTAACATCGAAGTTTTGGGAATTTTGCTCTATCTCTTGTTTTAGCCTTTGAATGGTGGCATTGGATTCCTGTAGCGCTAGCAGAAATGCCCATGCACCAGCCCGGTCTTTAGCGGCTGTGCTTCTATGTTTCTGCTCGCAGTACGCTTGATAAGCGTCTCGAGCGGCTTGGAGAGGATTCTCCTTTTTAAACGCTTGTGGTGCCCAAGGGTTTAAACCCTTCTTTGTGACCCATTTCTCGAGTCTGGGCAGATCCTCAACTGTGCGGATCTCCATGGAAGCGGTAGAAGTTGCGTCCGCCATTTTACGGTGTGCTTTTTAACCTTCCTAGGTTCCCTAACACTATTTTGCCTCGCGGGCGAGGTGAGCTTGGCTCAGTTACCCTCGTGGACCGTGAGTTTTGGTTTTTGGCAAAGGTGGGGTCCACGCCCTTGCCTCCGATGACCAAAAACGTTAAAATATGAGATTTTTCGGTGAGGTCTCTGCCTCCACCTCGGCTATTCTCATCAACCCTTTAATTGGAGTTTTGGATAGTGGGCTTGGCCTAGACCTCACTTCCTAACTGGATAACTCTCTTAAACCAGTATTTGGGTTTTGGACACCTATCCTGCCGGGATAACCTCTATAAACCCGGGAAGGCTTCAGGAAAACCTCCGACCTGGGTCCTTGGAGTAATATACTCCAGCGAGCGGACCTCTTTGCTCACTTTAACTCTACGCTCTGATCGGCAAAGCTGAGAGGGACGGGGAAATGGGCTTCCAGACGTCTCTGGAGGACTTTTAAGACTTTGCTGTGGCTCCTCTTAGTTTTTGGTTATGGCTGCCTGCGTGGGGTGGTGTGTTGCGGTGCAGTGTGGTGCAATTCCTAACACCCTACACTGTCGTTCTCGGTTCCCACCCGCAAGATAGACCGAAAGATAGGCTTCGAGATAGCCTGTAGGACTTCGAGTGGGAGGGCCCTTGCGTTCGAGTTACCACGGGTTATAGCGGCTAGACCTCGCCGTGGGCTCGGGCGGCTACCCTCGCGGTTCCTTAGTGCTTATGGCACAGAACCTCCACCTGAAGGAGAGAAGGGGGGAAAAAGCCTCCCACAATAAAGTGCTCACTAGAGCCAAGCATACAAGAGCTTCCACTCACACGTGTGTGTGTGCAGTGTTCTGAGCTTCTTCGCTCTTCACTGGAAGTTTGCAGCAGTTTCTTCCTTACGTCTGGTTGCCGGAATGAAGCACGTGTCGACACTCGTACTCATTCAGACAAGCAGGACTAATCCCGGGCCGAGCCCCCACTTCTGTTGGGCGAAATGCTCTCTAGGGGTTGAGCACTTCGCCACAGATATAATAACCTTTGGGATCTTTTGGTCTGTGTCTATGAGGAATGGGCTGCCGCGGTAACCTCCCAGTGAAGAGGCGAGAGACAAGACTCAGAATAATATTTGGTTTACTCAATAACAGTCTCAATCAGCAAATACAATTCACACATACATTCATCAAGATCTAGGAATAAAAGATAGATAAAGCACAGTTGCATGAGCAGGTATACGTTGGTTCGTTGAGGGCAATATTTACCTCCAAGGCGCGGCTCCTAAAGGCTTCCAGCGAGTGGGGTAAGGTAGGGTAGGAAGAATGGAGAAAGGGACACGCGGTCTAGACCAGCTAGCAGCACGCGTATAATTCCAGCGGCCGACTGGAACGAAGTGAGGCAAGGGTTCGGGTACAGGATGGGGGCATAAGAAGGTAAAAGCAGACAGGCAGAGGTCGTGGTTTCAGCAGCAGCAAGGTGGGGGTGTAGCAGAGCGCGCGAAGCAGCCCAGAGATCGCGTTTTTATAGCGTCTTGGGTGCTGGGCGGAGAAGGCCAGGCGGTGTACACCTACTGACCCTCCCAGCTGGCTGTGTCAGTGTCAATTTCAAATCTTATTGGCTACACTGTCTGTTGGATACCTGAGGGCTGGGCAGAGGAGGCTGGCTGGCAGGCAGATGGTGTCTCCAGGTAGCTGATGGCCCTGGCATTGTTGTGTGTATGGTTCTCCTATTGTCTGGGGTGGGGAAGGCAGTTAATCTCATCATGCAAACGACTTGCAGAGGGAAAGTCCTTTGTCTGCTGTATGGCCCTTAATCTGTGTAGGTGACATGCGGCAGGTATGCAATGGAGTCCCTCAGAGTAAAAAGACAGCTTTTTCCTTCCTTCTGGGCTTCTCCCTTGGCATCCATTTTACAGTCTAACAAGCACACAGGCCATGTGGCAACAGCAAACAGTCCATAGCAAAGCCCCATAATGGCGTCGGGGCTAACACCAGTGGCACCTTTAAGACCAACAAAATTTAATTCTGGGTATAAGCTTTCGTGTTCATGCACTCATTTGCAGATACATTGAAACAGAGTCATCAACCATTACATGTAGGTAGCAAGTGAGGAGGATGTTGCCCATATCTGTAGACTTCTGCAAATAAGAACATAAGAGAAGACAATGTTGAATCAGGCCAATGGCCCATCTAGCCCAACACTCTGTCACACAGTGGCCAAAAATACCAGATGCCATCAGGAGGTCCAGCAGTGGGGCCAGAAGCCCTCCCACTGCTGCCTCTCCCAGGACCAAGAATAGAGTGCATCACCTGCCCCAGACTGAGAGTTCCTATCTATACCTTGTGGCTAATAGCCACTGATGGACTTCTGCTCCATATGTTTATCTAATTCCCTCTTGAAACTGTCCGTGCTTGTAGCTGCACCACCTCCTGTGGCAGTGTTCCATGTGTTAATCACTCTTTGGGTGAAGAAGTAGTTCCTTTTATCTGTTCTAATCCGACTGCTCAGCAATTTCATGGAGTGCCCACGAGTTCTTGTATTGTGAGAAAGGGAGAAAAGTATTTTTTTTCTCAACCTGCTCAATCCCATGCATTATCTTATAAACCTCTATCATGTCACCCCCTCAGCCATCGTTTCTCCAAGCTAAAGAGCCCCAAGCGTTTTTAACCTTTCTTCATAGGGAAAGTGTTCCAACCCTTTTATCATTCTAGTTGCCCTTCTCTGCACTTTTTCCAATGCTATAATATCCTTTTTGCGGTGTGGCGACCAGAACTGTACACAGTATTCCAAATGAGGTCGCACCAATAATTTATACAGAGGCATTATGATACTGGCTGATTTGTGTCCAGTTCCCTTCCTAATAATCCCCAGCATAACGTTGACCTTCTTTATTGCAGTTACACACTATCTAGACATTTTCATTGAGTTATCGACTATGACTCCAAGATCTCTCTCTTGGTCACTCTCTGCCAGTTCAGACCCCATCAACGTGTATTTATATTTAGGATTTTTGGCTCCAATATGTATCACTTTGCATGTGGCCACATTGAACCCCATTCGCCATGTTGACGCCCACTCACTCATCCTCGACAGATCCATTTGGAGTGCCTCACACTCCTCCCTGGTTTTCACCACCCTGAACCACTTCGTGTCATCTGCAAATTTAGCCACTTCACTGCTTACTCCCAATTCCAAATCGTTAATGAACAAGTTAAAAAGCATCGGACCGAGTACTGATCCCTGTGGTACCCCACTGCTTACCACCCTCCACTGAGAAAGTTTCTCATTTATACTCACTCTCTGTTTCCTATTAATTAGCCAGTTTTTGATCCACAAGAGGACTTGTCCTTTTATCCCATGACTATTGAGCTTATGTAGGAGCCTTTGATGAGGAACTGTATCAAAAGCTTTCTGGAAGTCAAGGTAAACAACATCTATTGGGTCCCCCTTGTCCACATGTTTGTTTACTCCCTCAAAAAACACTAACAGGTTAGTGAGACAAGATCTTCCCTTACAGAACCCATGCTGAGTCTGCCTCAATAGTTTTTGTTCATCAATGTGCCTACTAATTCTTTCCTTAATAACAGTTTCCACCAACTTACCCAGTATCAATGTCAGACTGACTGGCCTGTAATTTCCTGGATCTCCCCTGGAGCCCTTTTTAAAGATGGGAGTGACATTAGCTACCTTCCAGTCCTCAGCAATAGAGGCAGATTTTAAAGAAAGATTACATATTATTGTCAGGAGATCCACAAGTTCACATTTGAGTTCTTTCAGAACTCTTGGATGAATGCCATCCGGGCCTGGTGATTTATTAGTTTTTAAATTGTCCATCAGTCGTAGGACTTCCTCTCTTGTCACCTCAATCTGATTCAGGTCTTTCAAACCCCATTCTGAAATCGGTGGTTCTGGAGTGGGCAAGCACTTCTCATCGTCCGCAGTGAAGACAGAGGCAAAAAATGCA
This sequence comes from Gekko gecko, assembly GCA_029375565.1. Lineage (NCBI taxonomy): Eukaryota > Metazoa > Chordata > Lepidosauria > Squamata > Gekkonidae > Gekko > Gekko gecko. Next base: position 90,840,893 of record JAPDNY010000006.1, read on the forward strand.
TTCAGCTTCGCAGCCATTTCCCTGTCATCCTTCACTACTCCTTTTACCCCTTGGTCATCCAAGGGCCCCACTGCCTCCCTGACTGGTTTCCTACTTCTAATGTATTTGAAGGAAGTTTTATTGTTGGCCTTTATGTTTTTTGCGATATGCTCCTCATATTCCCTTTTTGCTTGCCTGATTACAGACTTGGATTTTATTTGCCACAGCCTGTGTTCCTTTTTATCAGCCTCACTAGCTTTCCACTGCTTAAAGGAATCCTTCTTACCTTTTACAGCTTCCGTTACTTTCTTTGTTAACCATGCAGGTTTTTTTCTATACCTATTTGTGCCTTTCCTAACCTGCGGTATATATTTTTTCTGAGCTTCCTTGTACAAAAGTGACAGCTACCCCTTCATCTCTTTGAGATGAGCCATCCCGAACCAGAGACTTTTCATCTCCTGTCGGCTTTCCCCCAATATTCAGTTTAAAAACTTCTCTGCCACCTTTTTGATTTTGAGCACCAGCAGCCTGGTTCCTTCTTGGGACAAGTGGAAATGGTCTCTTTTGTACAGCTCCCTCTTGTCCCAAAAAGCATCCCAGTGCCTAACAAGCTTGAACCCTTCCCTCCTACACCATCGTCTCATCCACGCATTGAGACTCCTGATCTGTGCCTGTCTCTCTGGTCCTGCGCGTAGAACATGTAGCACTTCTGAGAAGGCTACCTTGGAGGTCATGGCCTTGAGTTTCCTGCCCAGCAGCCTAAATTTCTCCTCCAGGACCTCATGACTGCATTTCCCTACATTGTTGGTGCCGACATGCACCATGACCACTGGCTCCTCCCCGGAACTATCTACCAGCCTATCTAAAACACGCATAATGTCCACTACCTTCGCATCAGGCAGACAAGTCACCATACGGTCAGTACGCAGGTTCACCACCCAGCTGTCTACCTGCCTAAGGATCAAATCACCAACTACCAAGAGCCCCCCTCCCACACTTCCCATGGATGGTTCCTTGGTAGAAAAGTATACCCGTTCACCAGCTGAAGAAGAGGTCCTTTCTGAGGGCACATTCCCCTTGTCCTCAGCATGGTGCCCCATTTCCCCTTGACCCTCATGCTCCCTGGCAGCAGTGGGACTGCCTGATCCAGAGTGGGACATATCTAACAAGTCCCTGAGAGTCTTCTCCATGCGCCTAACTGACTGTCTCTGCTTCTCCAGGTCAGCCACCTTGGCCTCAGGGGAGCAAACTTGTTCCCTGAGAACCAGGAGCTCCTTGCACCAAGCACACACCCAAGACTTCTGACCAGTGGGCAGAAAGTCGTACATGTGACACTCCATGCAAAACACTGGATAGCCCCCAACCCCCTGCTGGCATTCTGGCTTCATAATTGCTTTTAAACTAATACTTTTATATAACCCCCCTTTTAAAACCCTTTGTATTTATGTGATTCCTGTTGTAGAAGTCTACTTACCTTACTGGGAACCCAAAGAGCCTAGGTCCCTGGCTTTCTGGCTCTTCCTGGGCTTCTTACAGAGTCCTTAGGCTAAGAACCACAGGCAAAGAGCCTCACCCTTTGGCTCATGCTAGAGGCTCATGCCTCTTGCAAGCTTCCTGTCTTAAATAGAAGCTTCCCCCAGGAGAGGGTGTGGCCAGCAGCTATTCAAATCCACCCAGGCACTCAATTACAGGCAAACAGTGACCCTTTCATGCCCTAACTTGAGCAGCCAGGACTCTGCAATAACTCAGAACTCACCACACACTCCCAGATACAGTCCCCCACACAGTACCTTCTCAGCTAAATCACCTCAGCTGAAAGTAAATAAAAAAACACTCACCCCTCTAGCAGCTCTAACTCTTTGCTCCATCTCAGAGCTCAGCTGGGTCTGTTCATAACTGAATCACTGGTAACTTCTTCAGCTATGAAGTATCTGTAGAAGAGAGCAGTGGGTCAAAAAAGCTGATCCCCCTGCTACAAATTTTCTTTGTCCTTTTGTGGTTTTGAAGCAGTTTTTCTCCAGGTAGGCTCACCAGCTCGGAGTTGGGAATACCTGGAGATTTTTGGGGTGGAGCCTGAGTGGTGGGTGTTGCCTTCTGACACACTTCTGATGATGTCAGAAGGTGTGGCATATGCAAATAAGTTATGCTAATGAGTTATGCTAATGAGCTCCTGCACCTCTTTTTCTATGAAATGACCCCTGCATGCAACAGTATGGAATTTTCTAAGTCTGCAGAGATTTTTTTTCCAGTGTAGGGAAAAAAAGGAAAGCCTACATTTGAGCCACAGTCACAGTGTAGATGGAAATCAAGTTGCTGCAATGATTTACACTAGGTATTTCAGCACCTTCAAAAATATTGATCATAAATACTGTGTTGAGATTTTCAGGCCTTTATTCAAACCAGCTTGAATTGTAGAACTTTAAAAGTGACCTTTGTTAGGTAAGCAGCTTACTCTGTGCATATTCCTGTTTGAGCCCAGTGGGTTAAGGAAAGCTGATGTTGAGTGATGTGTCTTATAAAGGCAACTAAGCAACTATGGCATTTTGGAATTTGGCTCTGGAGAATAGCAATCAAATAACTGCAACCTCACTTAACTCCTAGAGAATAGGAGAATCCTCACATCAATTTGACCTTTGCATTATAAAAGGGCTGCTCATTTTTCATTTCCCCATGGACCTGTCAGAAATGCTAATCTGTCTCTCTTGATTTCTAAATAGGAGTAATTCGTGTAAAAGCATTCTGTTTTCTAACTGCTTTAAAAATCTTACTAAGTGTTGGAGTTATTAAAAACTGTGTGTGTGTTACACATGTTTTTAATTCACATACTTTGAAAGTGGATGTGAAAGTGTGAAGATAGAATTTGAAACAGAACAGTTTCCTGTTATAAAAATTTAGTTTGGCTCAGAAAAGCCATGTGTAAGCAGAGAATTAATTGACTTCTGCTGGCTGTGATGGACCTCTTTCAGTCAGTCAGGCCGGCTTGACGGGCTGTCTCATCATCCTTCCAGGAGTAGGGGTAAGAGATGGACCAATACCACCCTTAATCACTTAAAGCACATTGTCTACAAATGAAAAAAAAATCCTTTTGTGAGTCCTTGTGAAAAAGACCATCCACCTGCCTTTGGTCACTATCAGTCTTGTTTAATTTGCAGTTTTTAAAAACGAATGTTACACAAGTCTTGGAGCCAACTAGAGGAAATTATGGAGGTCTGTAGTTGGATTGTCCATCTCATTTACTTTCTTTAAATGGCAGCCACATAGCCCCCATATTGGGGACAATGATACTAGGCAAATATGTGGTTTATCCTGCTCCACACACATCTTTTTAAAAAGGGAGACTGATCTCCTATTAATGCAACAGGGAAACCATCTGGGGATTTTTTTTCTCTAGTGAGGCAAAGAGCACCAGCAAGTCCCAATTAACAGAGGGGAAAGAAGCTTTCAAGAAGAGGCTGAATGAATATTTGTCAGAGATGCTTTAGGCTGGTCCTGCATTGGGAGGGGGTTGGACTAGATGGTCTGTATGGCCCCTTGCAACTCTATGATTCTATGAAAGAAGAAGAGTTTGTTTTTATAGTCCACTTTTGTCTACCCTAAGGAGTCTCAAAGCAGCTTACAATTGCCATCCCTTCCTCTCCCCACAACAGATTCCTTGTGAGGTAGGTGGGGCTGAGAGAGTTTTGAGAGAAGTGTAAATTGCCCAAGGTCACCCAGCAGGCTTCATGTGGAGAAGTGGGGGATGAAATGCGACTCTCCAGATTAGAGTCTGCTGCTCCTAACCACTACACTATGCTGGCTCTCCAGTGTTAAACTTTATTTTATTCAGCCCTACAGCCCAAATGCAAATTGTGCTCCCTGTAGTTGTTATATAGATTGGGTTGCCAAACTCCAGGTGGTGACTGGAGATCTCCTGGGATTACATTTTTTCTCCAGGCAACAGGGATTAGTTCACCTGGAGAAAATGGCCACTTTGGAAGATAGAGACTATGGCATTATACTCTATTGAAGTCCCTCCCCTCTCCAAACCCTACCCTTCTCAGGTTCCATTCCCAGAATATCCAGGTATTTCCCAACCCAGAACTGACAACCCTATATATAGATAAGTTTAACAAGGTGGGAGATCCAGTCATAGATTCCCAGTATTTCATTTAGACTAGTCCTAATTGTCATGAAACATATATTGTAATCCTTTTAATTTCCCCTTACCATCAGTTGAAACAAATACTAGAACAGATCAGTTACGAGCAGAGTATAACCCTAAGGTATACGGCAACCAATGTCAAAAATGTTATATATACTTAAATTCCAGAGAAATGCAGCAGAAGACTCCATGGCTTGAGATGTGCCAAATGGTGCCAATTGCTGTAGCAGATATATCCCACTTACTAAATGTTGTTTTTGCCCATTGGGAACATTTATCTACCCAACTCCATATATGTAATTTACAAGGACAACATTTCTTAAAGTCTTAGTTTATATCCTAACATATACATACGTTGTCTTCACTGAAGCTGCTGATCAGCTTGCTAGTTCACATGATGCCCACCTATTGCTTACCAGCATTCCCCTCTGAAAGTGTTGGTTTGTCTGTTAGTAGGAAGGTCAGAAGATTCTGACACTGATTGTGTAACCCATGTTTTTGGTTGTATAACCCATGTTTTTGCCTAGTGTGCATCTTTTCCTATTTTGCTCAATACCTTGCACAATGAGAAACGACAATTCTTTATGATATTGTTGCTAAATTCCGCAAATATTTGATGTTTGATTTGGGTTTCAAAATGGCGGCATTTAACACATCTCTAACTGGTTACAAATATTTTTCTAGTAGTCTATGCTCCCCACCCAAGATGGACAGGCCACAGCAGAGAACTCAGACCAAATGTGATCCACTGGAGAAGGAAATTGCAACCTACTCTAGTACCTTTGCCAAGAAAACCGCATGGACAGTAACAAAAGGCTAAAAGATATGACACCAGAAGATGAGCCTCTCAGGCTGGAAGGTGTCCAATATGCTACTGGGGAAGAGCAGAGGGCAAGTACAAGTAACCCCAGAAAGAGTGAAGCGGCTGGGCCAAAGCCAAAAGGACACTCACTTGTGGATGTGTCTGATGGTGAAAGGAAAGTCCGATGCTGTAAAGAACAATACTGAATAGGAAACTGGAATGTAAGATCTATGAATCAAGGTAAGCTTGATGTGGTAAAAAATGAGATGGCAAGACTGAACATCGACATCTTGGGAATCAGTGAACTAAAGTGGACAGGAATGGGCGAATTTAACTCAGAAAACCATTATATCTACTACTGTGGCCAAGAATCCCATAGGAAAAATGGTCTGGCTTTTATAGTCTACAAGAGAGTGTGAAAGGCAGTATTGGGATACAATCTCAAAAACAACAGAATTATCTCGGTCCGAATCCAAGGCAAACCGTTCAACATCACAGTAATCCAAGTCTATGTCCCAACCACTAATTCAGAAGAGGCTGAAGTGGATCGGGTCTATGAAGACCTACAATACCTCCTAGAACTAACACCAAAAAACGATGTCCTCCTCATCATAGGGGACTGGAATGCTAAAGCAGGAAGTCAAAAGGTAACTGGAATAACAGACAAGTTTGGCCTTGGAGAACAAAATGAAGCAGGGCAAAGGCTAACAGAGTTTTGTCAAGAGAACACGCTGGTCATAGCAGACACCCTCTTCCAACAACCTAAGAGGTGACTCTATACATGGACATTACCAGATGGGCAACACCAAAATCAGATTAACTATATAATTTGCAGTCAAAGATGGAGAAGCTCTATCCAGTCAGTAAAACCAAGACCTGGAGCTGACTGTGGCTCAGATCATGAGCTACTCATTGCAAAATTCAGACTTAAACTGAAGAAAGTTGGGAACACTACTAGGCCATTCAGGTTTGACCTAGATCGCATCCCTGATGAATATACAGTAGAGATGAAGAACAGATTTAAGGGACTAGATTTGATAGACAGAGTGCCTGAAGAACTATGGACAGAGGTTTGTGACATTGTACAGGAGGCTGTAATCAACACTATCCCGTAGAAAAAGAAACGCAAGAAAGCAAAGTGGCTGTCTGGTGAGGCTTTACAAATAGCAGAGGAAAGAAGGAAAGCGAAAGGCTAAGGTGAAAAGAAAAGATTTACCTAACTGAATGCAGATTTCCAGAGAACAGCAAGGAGAGATAAGGAGGCTTTCCTGAAGGAACAATGCAAAGTAATAGAGGAAAACAATAGAATGAGAAGAACTAGAGATCTCTTCAATAAAATTGGAGAAATCAAGGGAACGTTTCATGCGAAGCTGGCCATAATAAAGGACAAAAATTGTTAGGACCTAACAGAAGCAGAAGAGATTAGGGAAAGATGGCAAGAATACAGAGAAAAACTATACAAGAAGGACCTCAATGTCCTTGACAACCACAATGGTATAATCACTGACCTCGAGCCAGACATCCTGGAAAGTGAAGTTAAATGGACCTTAGAAAGCATTACTAACAACAAGGCTAGTGGAGGTGATGGTATCCCAGCTGAGCTATTCAAAGTCTTATAAGATGATGCTGTTAAAGTGCTGTACTCAATTTGCCAGCAAATTTGGAAAATGCAACAGTGGCCACAGGATTGGAAAAGGTCATATACCCAAAGAAGGGCAATGCCAAGGAATGTTCAAACTATCACACAATTGCACTTATTTCACAGCAAGGTCATGTTCAAGATCCTACAAGCTAGGCTTCAACAGTATGTGGACAGAGAACTGTCAGAAGTACAAGCTGGGTTTCGTAGAGGAACTAGAGATCAAATTGCCAACATTCCCTGGATTATGGAGAAAGCAAGAGAGTACCAGAAAAACATCTATTTTTGCTTCATTGACTATGCTAAAGCCTTTGATTGTGCAGATCACAACAAAGTATGGCAGGTCCTTAAAGAGATGGGAGTACCAGACTGTCCCATCCTGCGGTGCCGCAGCTGTGGCGCTGCAAGCTGATCCCAAGCCTCAGGCGGCAAGACACTCGAAGGAGCAACTGAGGGGGGTGGAGACCAGCAGAGTGACAGCTCCCTGGCACCCCTGCAAGAGGCAGGAACCAAGTGCCATGGACCCAGCACCACCCTAGCAAAGCCCGGCAGTCTCAATGCTGCCTGCTCGCCCAGCCCAGCCCCCCCGGTAACTGAGCCAGGGAACACAGACAGGTTGCGGAGACATGGCTTGGGACCGCTGGAGTTGTCAGGCCAGGAGGCCCCGCCTGACCTGCCGCTTAGCAACAACATACCTCCAGCAGCCCTGACACCCAGGGCTCGGAGGTGGGAATGAGTCTGGGCACTGGAGAGCCAGAGGGAAGTGCCAGAGGTGGTGGCGATGATGGGGCAGCCCACAACCGTCCTGGGACCCACAGAGGGAGGAGCCTCGCAGAGGCCGCCATCTGGGCATGCCCGTGGGTGGCTCCGCAGCACATGCCAAGAGTCCCAACCAGCCCTAGCACAGGGACTAGACTTACCTCACACCTGGCAACTCTGGGAATGACAGGAAGAACAACTGGCCCCACACCCGACATGGCCAACGAGGATGACAGCTTCAGGCCCTGAAACCCAGGAGGGGCGAGGCTTCCAGCCAGCCCTAAAATGGGAGATGCCTCAGCCAGTGGAAGAGCGAGATGGGGAAGACGGACAGCCCTGAGAGCCTACAGGGTTCAGAAGGAGGGAGGAGGAAGGGACCAGGTGTTGGTGGAAGGAATTAAAGAGGAGTGGAAGCCTGAACCAGGGAGGAGAAAAGGAGACTGAAGGGAGTTGCCTGCCAACTGAGAGAGATGTGGGGGCCTCCCCACGTGTGTGCTCCAGGAGAGTCAGACACCAGCAGTGATGCAACCCTGGGCCCTCTCCTACATCTGAGGATCCCGGCTATACCCCTCTGGGCTGCCCTTCAGCTGACTTGGTCCCCAGGGAAGTCTCCATCCCCAGGCTGGACACGGACTGCGACACAGACCATCTCACATGTCTCTTAAGAAACCTGTATAAGGGTCAAGAAGTGACAGTTAGAATCGGATCTGGAACAACTGATTGGTTTAGCATAGGAAAAGGAGTACGACAAGGATGTACATTGTCACTTTGCTTATTTAATTTATATGCAGAGTACATCATGCAAAATGCTGGCATGGATAAATCACAAGCTGGAATTAAGATTGCTGGGGAAAAGATCTACAACCTCAGATATGCAGACGATACCACTCTAATGGCAGAAAGTGAAGAGGACTTAAGGAGGGTAAAAGAGGAGAGTGCAAAAGTTGGCTTGAAACTCAACATCAGAAAAACTAAGATCATGGCATCCTGCCCCATCACTCCTTGGCAAATAGAAGGGGAAGTTGTGGAAGTAGTGACAGACTTCACGTTCCTGAGATCCAAGATCACTGTGGATGGTGGCTGCAGCCATGAAATTAAAAGAAGCCTGCTCCTGGGGAGGAAAGCGATGGCAAACCTAAACAGCATGATAAAAAGTAGAGACATGCCACCATGCCAACAAAAGTCCATATTGTCAAAGCAATGGTATTCCCAGTAGTAATATATGGCTGTGAGAATTGGACTATAAGGAAGGCTGAGTGCTGAAGAATAGATTCTTTTGAACTATGGTGCTGGAGAAGACTCTTGAGAGTCCCTTGGACTGCAAGGAGATCAAATCAGTCAATCCTAAAGGAAATCAACCCTGACTGTTCCCTGGAAGGCCAGATCCTGAAGTTGAAGCTCAAATACTTTGGCCACCAAATGAGAAGGGAGCACTCACTGGAGAAGACCCTGATGCTGGGAAAGATTGAAGGCCAAAGAAGAAGGGGACGACAAAGGATGAGATGTTTAGATTAGACAGTGTCACCGATGCAACGAACATGAAATTGAGCAAACTTCAGAGGATGGCAGAAGACAGGAGGGCCTGGTGTGATCTAGTCCATGGCGTCACAAAGAGTCGGACTCAACTGTGCGACTGAACAACAACATGCTCCTCACCAGCTAGATCCCTTAGCAGCCTTTCTTTGGAGCCTTCAACATTTGAAAGCATTGCACAAAACATATAGGATAAAACAATGTTATATCACAAACCATCAGCCATATTTAGGCCATATGTCTAGAATATGCCAATTCCTATGAATATAATTGGCCATATATTTTTAAAGGGTTTGAGAGCAGTTTTATTGAAGAAAGAATTTTATAATTTAACAACAGCACCAAAATTATTAATATAAAAAACAAAACTTCACATGCATGCTTTATCTTCATATCTTCTTCTTCGTCTTCTTTCTTCTCCCCAAATTATTACAAAATAATGTTTATAAGATTTTCAAACAATCTTAGCTCATTATAATAAATTTACAATATATTATCACGTTAATCTTGAATTAAATCATAATTAAACTCAGTCCTTGGAGGCCTCATGGGTCAGGAGGAAGGAGCCTTCCTTCCAGGGACCAATTGATCCTGGAGGGAACATACCCAGACACTCACCACAGTCCTACCACTCTTAAGTGGTCATTATGGAAGATTTTCCATTGGAACACAAAGTGATAAGTCTGCATCTACATTATAGGTAACCAGATTTTGAACAGCAGGATTAGGACAATTTTGAGAGGCAGCTGGAGAATTGTATTAGATGTCCCTTTTCCTGTTCCAAAAGCCTCAGAGATTCTCATGAGAGGAAGAGAAAATAAACAGTGGAATGGTAATATGTAGGGTTACACAATCAATGTCAGAGTCTTCTGACCTTCCTACTAATGTTTTATGTGCAGCAGAGAATGACAGGCTGATATTTTATGAGCTTAAAAGGGTGTTAGTTATTAAATTATCAATATAGGGACAGTGGAGTAAATGCTTTTTTTTCACTGGCAGGAGACATGAGCTACAATCCTAAGGACACTTTCATGGATGTAAGCCCTACTAAACAACACAGGGTTTACTTTGGAACAGACTTTCTTAGGATTGCTTCCAAGGAAAGTGCCTTTGTTTGTGGAGCACAGCAAATGCTGTACTTGATTTATTTGTCAACCACTGTTGAATCTCTGTTACTATTTTCATTTAATATATTTTCCTGAAATCAGTCTAATTTAAAATGGGATGTGGATTTTGCAAAACTCAACAGATGTGTAATGGCTTTTCACCTTAAAGGAAAAAGAATCTCTACCTCTCCTCCTGAGTGGGTCCATCTTTGCAGGAATCTCATCCATCCTTATCCTTTGGAGACTCTGATATGGCGTTCAGACCCCATCCCACAATCTATAGCACACCACCATACTTTCCTATACCCCTCTATTCGCTTATGGAAAACTTTGGCAAGAAAACTCCTTCCACGGCTTTCCCAGTACTCTGCTTTTATCAACCAACCTTGGTTCCTCAATAGTGTGTCACCTTCTTCTAGAACGTAGTATCACTCGATATTGTGACGTAGTTTCACGGCAAAGACTACTACAAAAAACAGAATTGGAAACAGCTTTAGATCAAACCATTCCGTGGTATACTTACCTACAATTACAACATGCATGTACACAACACAAAATACTTTCTCTCATGAAAGCGCCTCATACTGAATTAGAACTTGTCATAAAGCTAATTAAAGTTTCACTGCCAGGTCTACTGCCCTACCAAATAGCTTGGTAAAAAGATTGTGCTCTCCCCCTAAACGACGATATATGGTCTGGACTCTGGACATCCTCAAGCTTTAAATCACCTATCATCTCTATGGAACACCAAACTCTCAAAATTATGACGAGATGGTACCTCACACCGCAACAACTCTCACATATGTGCCCTAAACAGCAACCTTACTGTTGGAAAGGATGCGGACAACGTGGCACATATGTACATTGCTGGTGGGAGTGTGAATACAAGCTTTTTGGAACATAGTCCTGCATCATATTCAGCTAATAACAGGTGTCACACTCCCTCTCACCCCTGAAACTCTCTTTCTTAACCACTGGCCGAATGCACAGGCTATACATTGTTCCAAACCAACTGTTGACTTGATGTTGTTTATAGCAAAAACAACCATTGTCTCTTCCTGGCGAAAACCTTACCCACCTAACATGATAATATGGTTCAGAAAACTTTGGGAAACTTACCTGATGGACAACATAACTGGCAAAGTAAACAGATCTCTTTTAAAACCAATTAAAACAAACTTTGATAATAAGTGGTTCCCAATATTGGACTTCTTATCATATCACGAGTTTATTTCACCAGAATGGAAATCACTGCAAAAATGGGTATAAATCTCACTCTCCAATAAGACAGGAAGCTTGTTTGATCTTATCTTTACTATACCCCATTTGTTTTGTTATTAAGGACACTTTCTACCAATGGCACATTACTGCAATCTGCAGCATACTTTGCGTGATAACTAAAATGTACTATTCTTTGCACTTGCATTCTTGTTAAATTGTTTCACTATTGACAATCTGAATGTTGCATCTAAGTTTTGTTTTACAGCAAATGTTTTTTATGCATTCTAAACTACAAAATGTACTGAGTTGTAATGTAATTTTACTCTTCTTTGTTCAACAATAAAAATTATAAATGGAAAAAGAATGAAAATAGTGTTCATCTAGCCTCCATTTGAACTGCCTGGATATTCCTTTTAATGCATATGACAAAACACCTTTCCATCCTGCATTGAGCAGGGGGTTGGACTAGATGGCCTGTATGACCCCTTCCAACTCTGTGATTCTATGATTTAGGGCCACTAGTTGCTTGGAACTTGACCTGGGTGGGAACCATCATTTATAGGTTTCTATTTGTATGTGGTGTGATTTTTTCCATTTTGATTTTTCCAGGATCCTCTGTAATAAAAAAAGAGAACTTAATAAGTAAAGCTAAGGATCAAATTAGATGAGATTCTGGGAGTTCTGTGACTGCTGTTTGTTTTATGAATAGTCATATGAAGTCCTGATTCAGACTGGGACCCACAGCATGGAGGGTTGGGGTGTACTTGAGGGCATTTCTGAACAGACACTGCCTGATAGTGTTGCTATTTGTCCCACTGGTGCAAAAATACAAGGAACAAATAGAATACTTGTGCGTTTTCCACAGCAGGGCAAAAAGCAGCTTCACAGGGAAGTTTCAAGTCAGGAAATCACACTGAGGGAGAGGCAGACATGTGCTTTTCCTCTGCCATTGTTCCAGTCTAAACTGGGACCTCATGCAACAGCTGTTTGGTGTCTGGAATCTCATTGCAAGGGCAGTTTCACACAAAATCACATCAGCAATCAGAGTACTACAGAAAATTACCCTGGTGTGAAATTTGCCCAGACCCAGCTTGCATAGAGACTTAGCAATGAGGAAATCACGGGTTCAAACTTTTCCAAAGTCTGGTACTGAGCCAGCTGGGCTGGGAGAAAGAACCCAAGAGAGAGCTGCTGGGAAGGTGAGTGGGATTTCTTTGCCTTTCCTAAACTGCTAAACTACTGGGGAGCATTAATCGAGGTTGGTTTGTGAGAGGACAGAGTTTGAGGATGAGTGGGTACTTGTAGCCTGTTGGAGAGTGGTGTTTTTGTCTGGGTCTGTTTGGGTCTTTTGTCTGGTCTGCTTGCCTGGTGCTGAATGCAGGCACTAGTCTCTGCTGGGGTCCCACAAGGATCAGTATTGTGGCTGGTACTATTTAATTTATTTATAAATTATCTGGAAGTAGGGATAAGTAATGTCATGGCCAGGTCTGCAGATGACACAAAATTATTCAGGATGGTGAAAACCAAGGGTGACTGTGAAAAGGTCCAAGAGGACCTCCATAATCTGGGTGAGTGGGTGACAATGTGGCAAATGAAGTTCAATGTTGGTAAATGTAAGGTGATGTTCATTGGGAGAAAAAAAAACCCAACTTCAGATGTAGGCTAATGGAGACAGAGCTTGCTGAAACTGAGTGGGGGAAAGATCTTGGGGTCATAGTGGATAGCTCAATGAAGTCCATTAGTGGCTATTAGCCACAAGGTATAGATAGGAACTCTCAGTCTGGGGCAGGTGATGCACTCTATTCTTGGTGCTGGGGGGGGCAGCAGTGGGAGGACTTCTAGTGCCCTGGCCCCACTGCTGGACCTCCTGATGACACCTGGTATTTTTGGCCACTGTGTGATAGAGTGTTGGACTAGAAGGGCCATTGGCCTGATTCAACATTGGCTTCTCTTATGTTCTTATGAAAGGGTCAACCCAGTGTGCTACAGTGCTGAAAAAAGGCAAACTCTGTATTAGGGATTATTAGGAAAGGGGTTGAGAATGAAAGAGCCTGTATTGTGATGCCCCTGTATAGATCTATAGTGCAGCCTCATTTAGAATACTGTGTATAGTTCTGGTCACTGTATCTCCAAAAGGACAGAACTGGAAAGAGTACAGAGAATCATAGAATCATAACATTTTAGAGCTGAAACGGACCTTGCAGGTCATCTAGTCCAGCCTACTGCACTCTGCAGGAGCATAGCCAAAAGATAGCCCTGCATACCTACAACATGCCCAAAAGATGGTCATCCAGCCTCCTCTTGAAAACGTCCAGGGAAGGAGCATCCACCACCTCCCAAGGCAGACTGTTCCACTGCTCAACCACTCTTACAGTTAGGAAGTTTCTCCTGCTATCTAGCCGGTAACGATTCCCTTGTAATTTCCACCCATTAGATCTAGTCTTGCAATCCAGAGCAAGAAAGAATAGATCTGCTTTGTCTTTTACATGACAGCCCTTCAAATACTTGAAGAGTGCAATCATGTCCCCTCTAAGTCTTCTCTTTTCCAGGCTAAACATACCCAACTCTTTCAGCCTTTCCTCATAAGACTTGGATTCAAACCCTCTCACCATCCTGGTTGCCCTCTTCTGGACACGCTCAAGCTTGTCAACATCCTTCCTAAAGTGTGGTGCCCTAAACTGGACACAGTACTCTAGGTGAGGCCTGACTATAGCAGAATAGAGCGGAACTACCACCTCCTGTGATCTGGACACAATGCTTCTGTTAATGCATCTTGATATTGCATTAGCTTTCTTCACAGCCACATCGCACTGCAGGCTCATGTTGAGCTTGTGATCAACCAGAACACCTAGCTCCCTTTCACATGTGCTGCTGTCAAGCCAAGTCCCTCCCATTCTATATCTGTGCCTTTGATTTTTTGTGCCTAGATGTAGGACTTTGCACTTATCTCTATTGAATTTCATTTTATCTGCCTCAGCCCAGTGTTCCAGGCTATCTAGATCATTTTGAATCCTGATTCTGCCTTCTTCAGAATTAGCAATCCCACCCAGCTTTGTGTCATCTGCAAATCTGATAAGCATCCCCTCTATGTCTTCCTCCAGGTCATTCATAAAAACATTGAACAACATCGGGCCCAGGACCGAGCCCTGCGGCACTCCACTCAAGACTTCCCTCCACGTAGACACAGAGCCATTTATGAGCACTCTTTGGGTATGATTTTTCAACCAACCACGAGTCCAGACAATGGTTGCACCATCCAGCCCACACTTAACCAACTTATCCTCAAGGATATCATGAGAAACTTTGTCAAATGCTTTACTGAAATCTAGATACACTATATCCACAGCATTGCCAGAGTCAACCATTTTAGTAACTCTGTCAAAAAAGGAGATAAGGTTGGTCTGGCATGACTTATTCTTGATAAACCCATGCTGGCTACTACCAATTAACTCACTTCCGTTCAAGGTGTTCACAGACAGAGCGTTTGATAATCTGTTCTAGAATCTTTCCAGGTATTGATGTCAAGCTGACAGGCCTGTAATTTCCCAGGTCCGTCTTTTTTTCCTTCTTGAAGATTGGAGCAATATTTGCTCTTCTCCAGTCTTCCGGCACAACACCTGTACTCCAGGACATTGCAAAGATTAGAGCCAGAGGCTCTGAAAGGAGGGCAACCAAAATTATTAGGGAGTTGGAGCACCTTCTCTATGAGGAAAGTCTGGAACTTTTTAGTTTTTAAAAAAGACTTCTAAGGAGAGACATGATACAGGTTTATAAAGTTATGCATGGGGTGGAGATAGTTGACAAAGGGAACTTTTTCTCCCTCTTCCAAAACACTAGAACTTGAGGGCATTCAAGGAACCTGATGGGCAGTAGGTTCAAGATGGACAAAAGGAACTACTACTTTACACAAAGAGTGATTAAAATGTGGAATTTGCTGTCAGAGGATGTACTGATGGCCACAGGAATAAACAGCTTTAAAAGGGTATTATATAGATTCATGGAAGATAAGTCTATCAATGGCTACTAGCCATGATGAGGGAAACCACAACCAGAGGCATTAATCCTCTGAATCCCAGAGCCAGGATTGCACATCAGGGGAAGGCTTCAGCCTCTATGCCCTGTTGTTGGCCATCCAGAGGAACTTGGGTGGCCCTTGCCTGCAAGGGCTGCTATACTTTATCCATCGTGTAAAAGAGAAATGCCAGCAAATGCTGCTTTTTTGTTTGTTATATCTGGCAAGCTGTACCTGCTAAAACTCCTTTTTGCACAAACCATTGAAAGCAGGGAGCCATGTGCTCCTTTGCTTCTAATTTATGTTCTACTGGATGGACTGAAATAGTATATCAATCTGATCTCTTATATTGTGGCTGAGTACACCTCCCTTACATGATAGATGACTAATACTTGGGAAAGCAGTGCTAGTCAAGTTCCTCAGGTACTGTTAGCGGTATGACATAATATATATATATATATATATATATATATATATATATATATATATATATATATATATATATTTTAAATGTATAGCCATAAAGTTCCCTGAGCAAGAGAGTAAGCAATCAGGTGTTGTGGCAAGGAAGGATTTAATCAGCAGCATATGTCCTTAGTAAATATTTACAGTGTGGGAAGTTTGCTGAATTATATGCAGCCTTGTATGACTCCCATTAGCTCTGATGGGAAGTTTATTATTAAGGTTCTGTTTACTATTGTATAAATGGATCTCTGTTTTCAGTTCAGCTTATTATTAAGGGTGTTTTTTTCCCTTTCCTGCAAAGGACATAATGAAAAATGCAGACAATTGGGAGCAGTTGTTATGGAAATACAGTGAAATTGGCCCTAAGGAAGAGCCCTAACTGGCAATTGATGTCTCAAACAACCATTTGAAAACCTCCCCAAAGTCTTTCCAGTGCAATTTCATTTGACCTACCAGGCAAGCAATTTGGTAGGTCCCTTGAAGATCAAGAGCTTTGTTGTTGGTGAACTAGACCAAGCTACCTGAAATAGTGTTGGGTCACACTAATAAAAGTCACATGGTCTTTATTCAGCAAATCAAGTAAGCTAAAGCCAATGCTGCCCCCTTTTAGCAAAGCAGCTGAAATGTATAAATTCTATTGAACTCAGCAGTTATATTCTGCCCCCCTTCTCTGTGTTTCTTTTGTTGTAATTTTAACGTGCTTAGGGATAGCATCTTTTATCAGAGTTTAAATTAAATTGCATCAACTGGCAACATTACAAATTAATGTTGTACTTCTAGTTGTGCTAATGTATCTTTTGAGTTAGATAAAAACTGAAATTAGGAAAATAAGAACATAAGAGAAGCCAATGTTGAATCAGGCCAGTGACTCATCCAGTCCAACACTGTGTCACACAGTGGCCAAAAATACCAGGTGCCGTCAGGAGGTCCAGCAGTGGGGCCAGGACACTAGAAGCCCTCCCACTGTTGCCCCCCCCAAGCACTAAGAATACAGAGCATCACAGAGCCACCTTGTGGCTAATAGCCACTGATGGATCTCTGCTCCATATGTTTATCCAATTCCTTCTTGAAACCATCCATGCTTGTAGCCGCCACCACCTCCTGTAGCAGTGAATTCCATGTGTTAATCACCATGTGTTAAGTACTTCCTTTTATCTATTCTAACCTGACTGCTCAGTAATTTCATTGAGTGCCCACAAGTTCTTGTATTGTGAGAAAGGGAGAAAAGTACTTTTTTCTCTACATAGTACGTGCAATCACAATATAGATGCAAATATTTTCACACTGATGCATGCAAATAGTAAAGTCAGTCCTTAAATGGTGATATTGATTTACCATGCCATGTGCAGTGAATTATTCCCAGTTCTCTTATTTGCAAATATCTGATTTGAATATTTATATCCAGACACAACATTCTATGTATTCTACTTGCAACAATTAAAGAGATATTTTAGAGTCTTTTGAGTCAGAACAGACAAAGCTTTTCTTGTGGAACAAATCTTTCTCAATTCTTTCTTCCTGCTGTATCCCCAGACTTTTGAACGACTGCTTTTGAACAGTGAGCCATAATGCCATAGAGTCTACCCTTTGAAGGGTTCCACGTAGTCTTCCCTGAAAAGGCAAAATAGACCTGGAAAGGATCCTGACCTCTCCCCATGCCTTTTTACTCACATAAAACCAGCCTGGAATACTATGGTTGTCTAGCAATAGCCACTGAGGGAATCCACTACTTAAAGCTACAGTTGTTACTTTCATCATTTTCAAGTTTTTAACCCCCTCAATGTATTTTAATTTTAGATTTCACATTTAGATTTCACATTTTGTATAAAGATGTCTTTCCTGTTCACAGCTCCAGTAACTGGATTTAAATATCCAAAGATTTGGCCATCTTCGCTATTACTATGTAGATGTGGTATTCTTCTATCATACTCTTTATATATATTGCGGTTGAATTCCAAACATATAGACACATACATCTGTTCAGATGCCAGGATAAAATTGATAACACATGTAGAGCCATTGGTCCATTAAGGTCAGTATTGCCTACTCAGCTTGGCAGCAGCTCTCCAGGGTCTCAGGTAGAGGGTATTCACATCACCTGCCACTTGATTCTTTTACCTGGTGATGCTAGGGATTGAATCTGGGACTTTCTGCATGTGAGGCAAATGTTCTGCCACTGAGTTATAGCCCCTCTCTTCCTATGCATTAGGCATAAACTGAAGAACCAATATCAAGTTGGCTTTTATTATAAATGAACAAGTGGGGACCTGCAAGAAACTTGTGGGAGCAGCTATCCGATTCTGTCACAACATTGGGGGTGTCCCCCCCAATGTTTATTGGCTGAGATGACAAAAACAAAAGAAAGAATTTAGGTGTGTTCAATTGGGAATTAACCCCTTTGGTAGCATAGTATCACACTGGAATAAATAATAAACCTGGGTTCTGGGCTGGTAATTTATTCTAGTTGTATAAAAACAGATTTAGAAATTTATTTACAAAAGGATAATACATATAAAAACATACAAGTAGGGGAAAGGAGTGTACAGTGAAACAAAGACAAAATAAGAAACCTAACTTACTAGCCTCTAGACACTGACCCTGAGCAGTAGTCTTCCCAGCAGCGCTGATGCAGGAATAGAAGTACTGAAGGGAGTGAAGACCTCTCCTTCCAAGTTCACAAGCTCTTCATGATACAGAATGTTCCTTGTTGTCCAAAACTCTTCTGTGGGTATGTTTTCTTGTTCTTCCTTTGTATTAGCTCAGCTGTCAGTTCCTTAACTGACTAACCAATCAAAAGGATCAGTCAATTGATCTAACCCATCTTAGCTGAATCTAGATATTCAGCTGTCAAGATGGTCTGCTGTCAATCAATTACTTTGACAGTTCCTAGCAGGCAGCTATCATGCTAGAAGGTAACTATCTGCAGGTACTCATTAGGTAAGGTACATCATGACTTGGAATACAATCCAGACAATACTTATAGAATGACAATTCCAAAAAAAATGCAAATACTTAGATACTGAAGACCCACTTTCGTGACACATTTTCCCCACCTCTGTTTCTTCCTTCTCCCCCTACTTCTCTCACACTCTTTCTCCTTCCTGCCACTCTTTTTCTTACTCTCTCTTTCCCCACCATGCCTGTCACTTCCTTTCTGCCCCCATCCCATCACTCTTTCTTTTTTTAAAAAAAATAATATTTTATTGATTTTATAGACTACATCCTACTACCTAAGGGTAAGGGTACAAGGGAAAAACACTATCACTAACCTAAGACAAGAATTTTGTGTTAGGTTACATAAATCACTCCTGTAATAGCAATAGAAAATAAGAAAACAGAGAGTTCAAACCTCTGTTAAATAGAGTTTAGTTACGCTAAATTCAAATCTTTTGTAATCCAGAGTAAACGTTTATTTCTTGCACTTCTTCTTCTTCACTTTTGGTGTCTTGGGTGCTTCTGCTCCTCTCTTGGACTCTAAAGTTGAGCTGCTAGCGTCACTTGAAGTGTTGCCCAATTCTTCCTCAATGGGTTCCTCTCCTTCCTCCAAATTTGAGTCACCATCTTTATCTGCGCTTGATTACTGTTTCAAAAAGTTTTTGGCCTTTTGGACAGAGTCAATTTTAATTTTTTTATCATTATATTTGAACACAAGTCCTTCTGGAAAAGTCCATCTGTAGGTTATTAATTTGTTTTTCAGGAAAAGGATTAAGTCTTTGTATTGTCATCTTCATTTCTGGATCTCAAATGGAATATCTTTTAAAATTTTAATTTCTTCCTCTTTAATTTTAAGTGTTTTTCCTGCTGTAGCTTTTAAAACATTGTTACTCATTGTTCTCTTGTTTAATTTGATGTAATTTTCACTGGGTAATTTATTTTTTCTTATAAAATCAGGATATGTACAGTATACCAAGTCCATATCATTCCAGAGATCCTCTCGTTTAAGATCCAAAATTGAAGCAATCATTCCACTTAATGTTGTTTTTAAATCTTCTCCCTTCTGTTCAGGAACTCCTTGGAAGCATAGAACATGCACAGATTTTTCCAGTTGAAGTTGAAGCAGTTGATTTTTATCCATGTTTCTTTCTTTTTTAACTTCTTCCAGTTCTTGCTCAACATCAATAGTCCTTGTTTCAACTTTCTTGATCTTTTTGTCTGTCTTGTTGGCCCTTTTTCCCATGTGCGCCAGTTGATTTTGGACGGAGTCCAGCTTGGTGTTGATAGTTGATATCTGCTCCAGCAGAGGGCACAAAGCTGCTGTGAGCATATTGGGAAAGTCTGCAGCTGCTTCCTGTACCTGGGGTCGTTGGTGTTGAACTTCCTGGAGGAAGTTTCTTTTCCACCACCATTCTCCTTGCTCTCCTAGCCATTTGTTTACAAAGAAGAAAAGTTTTAACTTTAAAGTTTCTCTGAATTTCTTAGCTTAAAATGTAGCTTTCAAGCTCGAAAAGAGTCTCATGCGGTTACTTCTGTTCTTTTTCTATCTCATTTACGCACCGCTCCATTTTTTTGGGGGGTGGATCTCCAACTCTTCCCTGCCCGCCGCTCCTTCTCAGATTGATCTAGCACACCAAGACTTCTTTGTTTATGTAGAGGTTTGATTGACTCACTGTTTAGGCGAGCGATTGCTGCCGGGGCTACTTTCACTTATTTTCTTGTCCGCTCGTCTGGACGTTGGCTCTGGTCACCATACTGGCTCTGCGGCATCAGAACCTCTCAAGGACGGGTAAGCCTCAATCCCTCAGCCGTCACCTTGGGAGAGACTTATCCCAGCTCCCCAGGCTGGGAGTCTCCTACAGAGACTCCTGGGGGGGGGGTCTGGAACCAGCCAAGACCCCTCCTGAACACCTTGGCTTGGTGCATCTCCATCAGAGGATTGATGAGACAAGTCCAAGAGCAAGCCGCCAAAAATGGGAAGATCTCCCATCATCTTTCTGACTTTCACTCTCCCAGCCTCCCACCTACTTCTCCCACACAGCAGCAGTGTCAGTAGCTGCTCTCCAGGAATCACAATGGCTTGCCTAAATACAGAGATCATTTCCTCTTAGGGTTGCCAGCTCCATGTTGAGAAATTCCTGGATATTTGGGGTGGAAAGAAGGCTGATAAAGGGCCAATCTTAAAAACCTAGTGTATAATTGTTATATACAAAAATGCATGTATTTATTAGAACAACAGTTGAAAACATATAAGGGCCCAATGAAAGCCTCATTACAAAGTACAAGTGACCTAAATACAAGGGCCAGTACAGGTGACCTGACACATTTCTGCCCCTTAGGGGCCTTCTTCAGAGGTCAAAAAATTTGAGGTATAGATAGACACATGTTACCATGATTTGGGGGTGGAGCCTTGGGAGGATGAGGTTTGAGCTTGGATTGACCTCAGCAGGGTATAATACCATAAACTCCACCCTTCAAAGTGGCCATTTTCTCAGAGGGAACTGATCTCTGTCATCTGGAGATCAGTTGTAATTCTAGGAGATCTCCAGCCCTCACCTGGAGGTTGGCAACATTAGTTCCTCTGGAGGAAATGACTGCTTTGGAGGATGGAGTCTATGGTATTATATTTGTCTGAAGTCCCTCCGTGCCTCAATCCCTAGGCTCCACCCCTCAAATCTCCAGGAATTTCCCAGCATGGATTTGTCATCCCTATCTCCTTCCCACCCAACAGCCAACCTACCTTTATCTGGGTGGTTCTGTCTTCATCTTTCCATTTCCTTTCCCCCTGCAGCTTCTACTGAGGAAAACTATGGTCTTTCTCCACAGTGGAGACTAAAGCAGTTGACATTCTCTCCTCCACACAACAACCCTATGAGGTAGGTTAGATTTAAAGTATGTGACTGGTCCAAAATCACCCAGTGAACTCCCACAGCAAGATGGGGATCTAAACCTGGGTCTTGCAAACCCTACTCTGAAGCTCTGACCATTACACTACGCTGACTTTCATAGGGTGGCTGCTGTAGCAAGCAGTAGCAAGCAGCCAAGCCTAGCTAAATCATGCAAGTCAGGTGGTATCAAGTCACCTATAGGGTGTTCCTAGGCCTAGGTTTGCCAGCCTCCAGGTGGGAGGTGCCCCAGAATTACAACTGAACTTCAGACAACAGAGATCTGTCCCCCTGGAGAAAATGGGTAGACTCTGTGGCATTATATCCAGCTGAGGCCTCTCCCTTCCCCAAATTCTGCACTCCTCAGACTTCATCACAGAATCTCCAGGAATTTTCCAGCCTGGAGTGGGCAATCCTAGTCCCATGGCCTGGCTCCAAACTCTCTGCTATGTAGCTATTCATACTGCAGGAGGAATCCTTCCTAGTCTGAGCACTCTAGTCATGCTTTTGCTTCCTGCCCTCTCTGTCTCTTTGTCTCTCTGTCTATCTCTCACTGCTAATGTGGCAGGGCTTGGAATAGATCCAGGGCTGGCTCCCTCACAAGGTGACCTAGACATTGGCCTAGAGCGCATGGCCATCATGGGGGTGCTGGGACATCATGGGGGTGCTGCGCTGGGGCCCGCCCATCCTCCTTCCATCCCGCTGCCATGTGCGTGCACCTCCTCCACCGGTCCCAAGCTGCGGTGTCGCTGCTCCCCACTGCCCAGCAAAGCCAAGCCAAGTGCCCCTCTTTCTTGCCATGGCTGCCATGGCCTGCCCACCCCATCGAGCGCTGAGGCGCCCTGACTCTCCGATTCCCCACTGCCTGGCATGTGCAGAAGGCCACTGAATGCTCTCAGGTGACGACCTGAGGAGGCGAGGGAGAATGAAGCACTGGGGGGAGGGGTCTGTCCCCCCCATTCAGCTTGCCGCATGGGAGAGTCCTCCTGCTCAGTGCCAGGGCTGGTGGGGGCAAGGGAGGCCAGCCCTCTTTGCCCCTCCTGCCACCGCCACTCTCCCAAGAGGAGAGGAAGGACCTCCCCCAGCAGGATCCACCCAGAGCCAGTCCCTCTCACCCAGCAGCAGCCTCCCACCTCACCCCACGCCCTGGCCAGGGCCTTTCGCTCAGGTGCCATCTGGCCCTACTCCTCCGAGCCCCTCTGAGAGTCTGGGGCTGCAGGCAAGTGGGGCTGGGCAGCCTGGGTGCCACTTGCCCCCCCCAGTTCTCATCTGGAGACTGGAGGAGGCATTGCTGCCCCCGGATTCCCTATCTCCCCCCCCCGCGCTCCCGCCCATGGTTGCCAGCTCAACTGCAGTTTGGGGATTTCCCAGAGATCTGCGGGCGGCAGTGGGGAGGGAAGGGAGCTCTGCGGGGTGGAACGTTCTCCAGTCCCACCCTCCCCAAGCGCCCCCTTTCTTCTGGAGAGTGTTTGTGATTCCGGGAGGTCTCCAGGCCCTGGCTGGAGGTTGGCACTGCTGCAGGGTAGGCGCACGGTGGGGGGGGCATCAGAAGGGATTCTGGCCTAGGGAGCAAAATAAGCTGGGGCCAGTCCTAAGTAGATCCCTGGAGTTGGCAACCCTATTTCCTTCCCACCCAACAGCTAACCAACCTTTATTTGCCTCTGTCTTCAGCTTTCCATCTCCACCCTCTTCCCACACAGCCTCTACCTAGGAAAATTAGTCTTTCTCCACAATGGGGACCAAAGCAGCTTACATTATTCTTTCCCCTTTTTATCTAAACAACAAACCTGTAAGGTTGGTTAGGCTAAAAGTGTGTGGCTGGTCCAAAATCACCCAGTCAGCTTCCATCACAAGATGGGGATCTGAACCTGGGTCACACAGACCCTAATCTGAAACTCTAAAGGGTGTTGAACTCATTTGTTGTGAGGGCCGGATCTTACATAAATGTGACCTTGTTGGGTTAGGCCATGTGTGTTATAAAATGTAATGTCAGGTAGCGGAGGTATAAACTTTATAAAGGACCCAAACACAAAGGGTTTTTTTTGCTTAAAATAAAAACATGCTTAAAACATTAGCACTCTATTTATTTAACAGTGTCTGATAACTTACACCTCTTGCTCTGAATTATTGCATCAAAATGTCTGTGCTGTTGCAATCTTGAGTATGCTGTTCAGGCGTGTATCTGTAAGCTACAAACCTACGATGATGCATCAGCAGAAGAAGAAGCAGAAGACAGCCAGTTCCAATGCACACCTGATAGAAGCCCTTCGGGGGCCTGATCGGACCCTGGGCCACATGTTTGACACCCCTGCTCTAACTGTTACCTCTCACTGGCTTTCATAGGATGGCTGCTGATGAACAGTAGCAAGCAGCCAGGCCTACTTCAGTTATGAAAGTGAGATGGCATCAAGTTGCTGCCAAGCTTAGGGTTGTCAACTGCCAAGTGGGGCCTGAAGATCCCCCAGAATACAACTGAACTCTAGACAGCAGAGATCCCTGGAGAAAATGGCTGCTTTGGAGGGTAGACTCTATAACATTATATTCAACTGAGGTCTCTCCCTTCCCCAACCCAGCCCTCCTTAGACTCCACAACAAAATATCTATGAATTTCCCAGCCTGTCACTGGCAATCCTTGTTCAAAGGCCAAAAGGCCCCTTCCCCTGCCTTTTACTGACAGAACCAGTTAGAAGCCCCCCCCCCCAAGAATGTTCTAATCTCTCACTGTCGATGCAGGGGTAGCTGGTGTAGATCTCTGCAGCAGCCATTTCAAAAGGTATTGGGGGGAATTCAGCCTTCCCCAAGTATTTTTTAAAAAAACGTTTTGGATTTTTCTGCAGACCCACAGAGTCCCCTGAGTCTGTAAAAAAAAAAAAAAGCCTGTTGGGGGAGAGTGAGCCCTCTGTTGGTGAAAATAAGTATCCGCACACAGAAAGGACTCTTGGCTATTAGTATATAGACAAGAAGCGGGACCCACGATACTCGTGGGGAGGAGTATTCCCCATGGCTCCCAGCCTGCAGAAGGAGAAGGAGGTCCTCACTGAGGAGGAGGAGGAGGCAGCCACAGGTGAGCCCAGCACAGCAGCAATGGCAGCAAGCCCTGCCCAGGTCCCAGCCACCGGCCCGCACATGCTTTCCCCCCCCAGGCAGCAACAATGGTGGTGAGCCCTGCATGGGTCCCCATCACCTGCCCACCCACCCGCAAGGCTTCTCCCACCCCCACCAGCAGCGAGAGCAGCGAGCCCTGTGTGGCTCCCAGCTGCTTGCCCACCAAGGCTCCCCCGGCTCCCCCGGCTCCCTCATAGCTGCCAGCAGCAAGTGCCACCACAGTTCAAAACAGCAAGCCACACATGTGCGAGAATGCAGTTTCATTTTGGGGGGGATTTAAGTATCCCTGTATATTTTTTTAAACATGTCAGATTTTTCTGCACACCTAAGTAATGCCTCAAGTGTGCAGGAATTTCTGTTGAGCCTCCGTGTGCCCCCAATTTGTGGAAATAAGTATCCACATGCACTGGGGACCCTTGGCTATTAGTATATAGACAAGAAGCGGGACCCACGATACTCGTGGGGAGGAGTATGCCCCTGGCCCCCAGCCTGCAAAGCAGGAGGAGGTCCTCACTGAGGATGAGGAGGAGGTGGCCACAGGTGATCCCAGAAGCGATGACTGCAAGCCCTGCCCAGGTCTCACTTGCCCACCCACCCAGGCTTCCCCCACCCAGCAGCAACGGCAGCGAGCCCAGCGCGGCTCCCAGCCACCCACTCAGGCTCCTCCACCCCCCTCTGCCAGCAAGCCCTGTGTTGCTCCCAGCTGCCCGCCCTCCATGGCTTCTCCCCTTACCCCCAGCAGCAACAGTGGCGAGCCCTGCTCAGATCCCAGCTGCCTACCTGCCAAGGCTCCCTCGCATCTGGCAGTAGCAAGTTCCGCCACAGTTCCAAACGGCAAGTCATAGAATCATAGAATGTTAGAGTTGGAAGGGACCTTACAGGTCATCTTGTCCAACCCCCTGCACTCTGCAGGAGCATAGCTAAAAGATAGCCCAACATACCTACAACATACTCAAAAGATGGTCGTCCAGCCTCCGCTTGAAAATGTCCAGGGAAGGAGTAGAATCCAGCCAAATCTCCAAATTCTTTAATCTTTTCCATCAATAACAGTACATTGGTTACTGGATCTTCAATCACAAACATTATATCATCTGCAAAAGCCCTATACTTATATGTGAAACCTCCAACTGAAAGTCCTTTTATGTCTTTGTCTTCTCTTATTTTCCCCAGCATCACTTCTAGAATCCATATAAATAGTAAAGGGGATAACGAACATCCTTGTCTAGTCCCTTTTTGAACTTTAAAGTGATCTGTCATCTCTTTATTTACATTTAGCGATGCTTTCTGTTCAGAGTATATTGCCCTAATCATATTTGAAAAGGGCTGACCAATGTCCATTCTTTCAATCATTTGAAACATAAATTCCCAGTTTAAATTGTCAAAGGCTTTTTCAGCATCCACGAATAGAAAAGCAACCTCTTTTTCTGGATGCTTGTCATAATATTCAATAGCATCAATCACCATCCTTAGATTGTCTCTGATTTGTCTGTTTGGTAAAAAACCGGCTTGCTCTTCCATTATGACATCTTTCAGATAATTCTTCAATCTCTCCACTATTACTTTGGCAAACAATTTATAGTCATTATTAAGTAACGAAATTGGTCTATAATTCTTGACATCTGTTAGGTCTTGTCCTTCTTTTGGTATAAGTGATATATTGGCTTCTTTCCAAGTCTCTGTTATTACCTTAGTCACCTGAATCTCATTTGCTAGAAGTTCCAAAATCGGGGTCAGCTCCTCTTTTAACTTTTTATAAAACTTTACGGTGAATCCGTCTGGACCTGAAGCTTTCCCCAACTTGGCATCCTCTATTGCCTTATATATTTCTTCTTTCTGGATTGGACCATTCAACATTTCCTTAATTTTTAAGTCAATCTTAGGTAATTCCACTTTATCCAAATACTTTTTAATTTTCTCAGGATCAATGCTCTTCCTTTGAAATAATTTCGCATAATACTTGAAGAAAACTCTTTTTAGGCCATTCATATCAACAATTTCTTTGCCATCCTCAATTATTTTACTTATTGTCCTTCTCTCCCCCTCGATTTTTCAGTTGCCAAGCCAAAAATTTTCCTGGTTTGTTTGTACCTTCAAAGGATTTTTGTTGCAATTTCTTTAAGTTCCAATAGAGTTCTCTATTAATTATCACATTCAATTGGTCTTGTAAAATTTGAATTTCTTTAATAAGTTTCTTTTCCCCTGGTCTTCTCTTCAATTCATTTTCTTTTTGCTGGATTTTTTCTTGTAGTTCCTTTTGTTGCTTCTTATCAGTCATATTCATTGATATCAACAATCCTCTCATCACAGACTTATAAGCATCCCAGACTGTCTGTATTTTAACATTTTGATTTAAATTCATTTGAAAGAAAAGTTGGGTTTCCTTACGTAATGTCTCAATTAACTTTGTCTTATCCAATAAATCTTCGTTAATTCTCCACTGGAACTGTTTGTTTTTTTCCTTTAAAGTCCAAATTACCGGATTATGATCCGAATTTGTCTTTGGCAAAATCTCAACTTTCTGAGTCTTTAATGCCATCTCACCCGACATCCAAATCATATCTATTCTGGAAAAGGATTTATGTCGATTAGAGTAAAATGTAAAATCTTTGACCTTAGGGTTCCACTTTCTCCAAACATCTTCAAGTTTCTCTTGCTCCATCAAATTAAAAAAACTTTTTGGAACTTTCCAATCTTCTCATCACCTTTTTTGATTGCCTGTCTAATTTATTATTGACAGTACCATTAAAGTCTCCTGCAAATATTATCTGGTCGTAGTTCACCTGGTCCAGTTCGTTCGTCAAGTCTTTAAAAAAAATTTCTTTGGCTCCGTTGGGCGCATATAAATTGACTACCAATGTCTTTTTTTTAAGCATTGTAATTTCCACTCCAATATATCCCATCTCTATCACTAAAAATTTGTCTTGGCTCCAAATCTTTATTTACATAAATCACGACTCCTTTGTTTTTTTTCTCTGCCAATGAATAAAATTCTTCTCCCAATTTTTTGTTGATCAAATACTTATCATCCCGCTTTTTTATTTGGGTTTCTTGTAAACAAGTAATATTGGATTTTGTCATGCCTGTCCTTGACTCTGCCCCTGAACCAGCCCCTGACAGCCAAAACAGGGAGGCTTCGGTACCTTTAAGGGCTGAAGAGGCACCAGGACCTGCAACCGATGTAAGTGCTGTGGAGGATACACAGCAGCCTGAGCCAACTGTAGGACGCTTTGCACCTGGAGCGGTGCCTGAAGCAAGCACTTCGCCACCTGCCTCTCCCCCACCTGTGCACCGGCTAAGGGATCGTCGGCGTCAAGACCTGGCCAGCCAAAGAAAAGAGTCATGCTCCAGAGGGCAAAGAACCTTGGGCCCTGAGTATTAGCAGCAGTCAGGACCTTGCTCACAGGTGCTCATGGGGTACGGAGCCAGAGCACTATTTAGGAAAGCCTCTGGCCATGAGCACACTTATGCTAGCAACGTCGTTGTCAGGACCTGAATCTTTGTATCTCGGCCTCAACCCTTGTGAAACTCTTACCGGCTTTTGACCCTTGGCTTTGTGGACCCTGCGTTTCTCTCTGACTCCTCTGGCATCGTTGTGATTTATGGACTTGACTCTCTGGTATGTTTGACCCTACTTATGGACTGTGATTTAAAACCTGTTTGAACTGTGCTACCTGATTTACTCGGCTTTAACCTTGGACTGTTCCTGGACTTGTGCTCATTTGTGTCGCACCTTGGGGTCCTGCCCTGACAGATTTCTGCTTTTGTAACCAATAGTTCACTACCTTCCTTTTGGAAGGTGAATTAAGTCCATTTACATTCCATGATAACAATTTATAATCCATATTGTCTTGTTTTTAAATATCTCCAAAATCTTCTGTATTTTCTGCCTTAAACCTATACATGTCTCCAGGTGTTTTGATCGTGTGTCTTTTCGAATTGTAGGTAAATGACAGTCCTTGTGGTATCTCCCACCTAAATCTGATATTTAACTGCTTCAATTTGTTGACCAACTTCTTGTATTTCTTTCTGTCCTGTAGGACTATCCTTGGGAGTTCTCTCATTATTATTATCTTTTTACCATCAATCTCCATTGGTTGAGTAAATTGTTTCTTGAAAATATCCTCTTTCATTTTCCTTGTTACAAATTGAATGATAACATCTCTTGGCAAATTTTTCCTTTGAGCATACGCTGAATTCACTCTGTAAATTAAATCAAAGTCAGAATCCAATTCTCCTTGATCTTCCCCCAAATATTCAGTCAAAGCTGCCATCACCACCATACGTATGTTTTCATCCATTTTTCTTCTATCCCTCTTAACCTCAGATGGTTTAACATCGCTCTATATTCCATCGTTGCCTCAAGTTTGCAGTTGTCTTGTAGAGTTGTTTCCATTTTTTTATCTATGGCTTGTGTCTTTTGCTCCAATTCAGTTGATTTTGTTGCCAACGCTTTAACTTGACTACTTGTATTTGTCACTTCTTTTTTAATTTCCGCCACCTCTGCCAACAGTAATTCTTTCAAGGCCGCCACATTTTTTTTCTTGGACTGCTTCCAACTGTTCCAGCTGTTTTCTCAATTGTTTCTCTTATCCGTTGATCTATCTGTTTCATCATACCTTGAATCACTTCGATCATCCGCTTCTCCATTGCTTCGATTGCAGCTTGCCATTCTTTCTTCTCTTTTGTTGACATGCTTGGACTCACAGCTGAAGCAGCTCTGTGCCAAAATTTTGGTTCCATTTTGAAAATTTTCCAATATGCTTCAACTGTCTACTGATTATTCTTTTAAATCCCACTTTTTCCACTTTTTTTACAGTCAATTTCACACTTAAAATTAGATTTTAAAATTAGTCCTCCTCAAAATGGCGGGTGCAATTTCTCAATGGTTTCTAAGGCTAGAGTAGGTTCTCTTTTAACTTCCTGTTTCCGGTCCCACGCCAACAATATCCTACCAGAAACACTTCCACTCCACCACTCTTCCAGTCCTCCAGCAAACACTCTAGCCTGGTCACAGTTCTAGCTGGACGCTGTTTTGTGCAACACCTTCGTCTCGCAATCTTTTCAGTTGGATTCGGTCATACGCTTATCTCTCAGTCTTTAAACCACAGGAATGTTAAACAAAGTCTATTTTATCCAAATTTATCGCTTTAACAAGCTCTTCAAAAATTATACGATGGATCAATTGTTCAGCTTTAAACCTAGTGCGCTTATCCGCCTTGCTCAGATTTTATTATCTCTTCATCCCAGTAAGCAAATCATTTTTGTTACCTTGCGTGTTTATCTCGGGACTTCGCATCACTTCTTTTTGCTTTCAGCTTCAATCTGTTTCTTAAGAAGTCAGGAAATGACGAATTTAAGCTGATTTTTCAGCTCGGCTGGCTTCTTTAGAGCTGTCTTGCAATCACCCGCTTCTGAGAGGGGATCAAAGTGTAAACAAGCCCGCTTCTGAGAGGGGATCAAAGCGTAAACAAGCGCCTTCTGGGACTTGTCCATGCCAATCTCAACTCTCACTTGGACCTTGTTGCTTGCCTGTCACCCCCCTGCCTGAGGAGTGCCGCGTTGGGCAATATAACTGCCCAAACTGTCAGAAGAAGCCGCCGTCCACCCCGCTTGTTAGCGAGGTGCATCAGTTCGCCATTTTACTCTGACCGGAAGCCCCCAGGATGTGGAGCTTTAAGATAGTGGCATAGAACTGATCAAATGTTGTTCTGAGAGACAGTCTGGACCCTATCCTCATCTGTCTCTCTGTCTCTCACACAAACCCCATTAAACTTTTTACAATTTTTTTTGAAATGTCTTACCTACTACCAGTATTGATTATGCTGATGGATGTATTCATGTTTTAACTGGCAACAATGTGGTTTGAGGAAAGAATATCTTTAACACTGTCAAGTCACAGCTGATTTATGGAGATTGCATAGGGATTTCAAGGCAAGAGACATTCAGATGTGGTTTGCTACTGCCTGATTCTGCGTCTGATTTAGCTTTTCTTGTTTGATGTTTTTAACTTTTGCTGTACATCGCCCAGAGCTCTGTCTACATAGGGATTGGGTGATTCATAAATTTAAAATGTAAATAAATACATTTATCACATTACTTTTTCTATGTGTCTGGGGCAATACCATGGGAAAGAATATTTCCTACCGTGTGTGCATGGAGAAAAAAAAAAAAACTGGGCCCAAGGCATAAAAGTGCACATGCCATTTACTCATGTGATTCTTTCCCTTTACATCTTTTTTTTTTTAAAACAGCTGCAGAAAGCTGTGAGAGTAAGGAGAAATTTATGAGAGTGTGGAGTTATAATGTGTTCCTCCGTGGACAGCTTACTTACATTTTACTTTGGGTTGATTGTCTTTTCAAATTGCTTTCCCCACTATGAGGGAAAAGGTACCATGCCCCTAAATCTTTTCCCCCATGGGTGAGAAAAAAAAATAACCTGGAAGGGTGGCTTTGAGAAAACAAACTGCTGCAATGGAAACAGCTAAGCAGCCCTCTCACACATAGAGAAGGAAACACATACAGATTCATCACTTATCTTCACAGTCTTCTGCAGATGCTTAGCAAAAAACAAAACAAAACCACACATCTGTGGAGTGGGGAATCACACAATACATCCCATGATGTCTGAGCCTGAGTCATCATCAGGTGGGGTACATGTATATGATTAATTACAGTAAATAAGCCATTGTATGTATTAAAAAAAATACTTGCTGTAATCCAAGGCACTGCACAATACTGCCCATTTGCAAAGCAGTTCCTGAAGCATTTCCTGAAAACAGCTTTACCTCGTTGCCACTTGATAAACCAGTCTGAAATCTTGGAAACATTACAATAGGAACAAACAACGGTTCCTGTTTCATTTCAGTGGCCCTGGTCACATGGGCCTGAAAAAAAGGGGGGGGCATGGCTGTTCATCCCGGAGCAAAATAAAGTGTGGTAGCCCAATCACATGGTCCCCTGAGTCTTGACGCTTAGGCTGTTAGCTGCCGATCACACAGCAATGCTGAAGCATGGCAAAGAAGAGACGTGGCACGATCACACAAGCAGCGATCACAAGCCACTGCTTCCGGATCATGCAGGCATTTTTTTTCCAATGGAGTCCCCTCACGTGCATGATCAAGGAATGAAGGATCACTTCATGGTGAGTTGGTGCAACAGGTCATGTTTGTGTGCATGTGCAGTTCAGAGTTCGTGTGCATCCTATGGAGACTTACAAAAACATCCAGTTTGCGACAGGACGTGGACGGGCACCGGATGCCATGGGATACTAGCGATCCCACAATCAGATGCCTGTCTTTGCCCCGTGTTTTCCGGATACTAGTGCACCTTCCGCAGTACTTTTTAACTCCGCATCTTTGGCAGGACACCACAGGTTGGCCATGGGAGCACTACACTTCCCAGATGTTGCAGTGTGATCGCACCCCAAAAAAATCCACCTGAGATTCATGCCTTCTGCGCAGCAAATTCTCCATGTGACCAGAGAAGTACTTGGGAATTGAGCTCACAATGAAAAATATTGATATTTTTAAAAATAATTATGAGAAGACCAGGACTAAAATTCAACAGGATATAAAGAAGTGGAATACTTTGAACTTGTTAATTTTGGGAAGAATTTCGGTAATCAAAATGAACATTTTACCCCGTTTGTTATTTTTATTCCAGACAATTCCTATTGTAAAAGACTGTAAAGTGTTGAGTTTGTGGCAGAAAGAGATTTCAAAGTTTGTTTGGTTTGGAAAGAAACCTAGGATTAAAATGAAGATCTTATGCGACGCAAAAGAAAGGGGAGGTCTACAACTCCCCAATTTTAGACTGTATCATGATGCGGTGTGTTTGGCTTGGCTTGAACAATGAATTAACTTGGACAATAGAAAAATGTTGGTGTTAGAAGGGCATGATCGCAAATTTGGATGGCACGCCTATCTATGGTATGAAAAATTCAAAGTGGATAACTTTTTTAAACACCACTTTATAAGAAGATCACTGTTCATGACTTAGATGAGTTATAAAAGTTTTTTTTTTGAAGCAAGACCTTTATGGATAGTTCCGGCAGAAGTAATCAAACCACTTTCAAGGCACAAAGGAGAACACTGGATACCTTACAGAGACATTCTGAAGGTTGAGGGGAGTAGTTTCGTGATGAGAGCTAGGGAAGAACTGGAATTTGAATATGATTGGTTAAACTATAGGCAGATCTATGATTTATTTAAGACAGATAAAAAGAGGTATAGTTTCAGGAAAGAGAATAATGAAATAGAAAGGGTATGGGTAGAAAAAGGTAAAAAAAATGATTTCAAAACTTTATAAAATTTTGTTAAAATGGCATACAGAGGATGAGATTGTAAAAGAGCGGATGGTGAAATAGGCTATAAATATAAATAGAGAGATAGACATGTCATCATGGGGGTGTCTGTGGAAAAAATCGATTAAAATCTCAACATGTGTTAATGTGAAAGAAAATTGTTATAAAATGATGTACGGATGGTATATGACACCAAAAAAATTGCTAATATGAATGAGAACATGTCTAGCAAATGTTGGGAATGTAAAAAGAAAGAGAGCTCATTTTACCACATGTGGTGGACGTGTGAGAAAGCGGCTGCTTTTTGGATTGAGATTCATAATGAAATCCAGAAGATCCTGAAATGTACTTTGAAAAAAGAGCCAGAAATGTTACTTTTAGGTCTTAAAATGGAGGAAGTTAACATGACAAAGAGAACATTGTTATGGTATTTGATTTCAACGGCGAGAATGATATATGCTTAATTTTGGAAGTAGGAGAAGATACCAGATAAATGGGAATGGATAAAGAAGATGATTTTTATGGTAGAAATGGACAAATTGACAAAAAAACTTAATGGAAAAGAAGATCAAGAATTTTTAGCAGATTGGAAAGACTTTAAAGACTACTTAGAACTGAACTGGGATGTTAAAAATAAGTTACTTTGCTGTGATAACTATTAAGATTAGAAGTATAGTAAGAAATGGATTGTATTCAAAATATTACCTAAGAGAGAGAAATAGAAAAGGAAAATGTTTTAATAGAAGATTTGATTATTGAATAAGTGTTTAATGTAAGAGAATGTTGACTGAAATGATAATGGGGTGGAACATCGTTGGAAGCCAGGGGGGAGGGGAAAAAAGTTGTGGAAAAGGATATCTTAAGAACTGTCTTTAATTATGGATCATGTTAAAGTATCCTGTTAATAAAATTTCTTTTTTTTTTAAGAAAAAGCTAAAATTAATAAATAAAATTTCTTAATTCTTAAAATAATCGCAGATGACATTTCTAATCTGTGTTAAAACCCATTCCAGACTATGTTACCGCCTTGTAGGTGGGGCAAAGAGGAGGCTGAAATGGGAAAGATGGTAGAAAAGGGGGGAGGATGCCAGCCATGATGGAAAACCATTGCTGCCCTCAACCAAAAGCCTGGCAGAACATTTCTGCCCTACAGGCCCTGAGGAATTGTATTAAATTTCTCAGGGCCCTGATGGTATTTGGCAGAGATTCCACCAGGTTGGAACCAGGACTGAGAAAGCCCTGGCTCTGGTCAAGGGCAGCTGGATATCTTTGGGGCCAGGGATCACCACTAAGTTGTTCTCAGCATAGCATAACATTCTTTTTGGGGACATACTAGAGTCCAGAGGAGACGGTCCCGAAGATACATGGGTCCCAGACCACTCAAGGCCTTAAAGGTCAATACCAAAACCTTGAACCTGACTCAGTACTCCACTGGGAGCCAGTGTAGCTGGCACAGCACTGGTTGCATATGTGCTGTCTGTGGCATTCCTGTCAGGACTCGCACCAACACATTTTGGATTAGTTGGAGTTTCTGGGTTGGTCTCAAGGGCAAGCCAGTATAGACCAAGTTGCAGTAATCTAGCCTGGAGGTGACTGTTGCTGGATTATTGTGGCTAGGTCAGGACACAAGAAGAAGGGGGCTAATTGCCTTGCATGGTGCAGATGGAAAAATGCCAGCCTGGCAATATTTGTGACCTGGGCCTTCATAATTAAGAAGGAATCCAGGACCATGCCCAAACTCCTGAAGGTTGTGCCAGTGTTAATGGTAGCCCATCAAGAGTGAGAAGTCTATGCCCCAACCCTGAGCTGCCCACCTGCCACAGAACCTCTGTCTTCGTTGGATTCAGTCTCAGCCTACTCTATTTTAAGCATCCCACCACGACCTCCAAACCCACAGCCAGATTTTGTGGTGTGATGTCTCGGCAGCTGTCCAATAACAGGTATAGCAGGTATATACTGATGACATCCCAGCCCAAAACTCCGTATCAGCTGGGTGAAGGGGTGCATATAGATGTTAAAAAATATCAGGGAGAGGATTGACCCCTGAGGCACCACATGATAGGGGGTGCCTAGTCAACACTCTCTCACCCTGAGCCTCCCTTTGCCCCCAACCAAGGAGAAATGAGGAGAGCCATTTCAGGGCTACCCCATGAACTCCCACAACTGTGTGAAACACTGCTGTGAGATTGAGCAACAACAGCAGCACTGACCTGCCTTGATCCAGCTGTCTGTGGAGATAATCTGTCAGGGTGATCAGCACCATCTCCATCCTGTGGCTGGGGCGAAAGCCGGACTGGAATGGATCCAATGCCGATGTTCCATCCAGGAAACTCTGGAGTTGCTTGGTTACCGCTCTCTCAATTACCTTTCCCAGAAATGATAAATTTGAAACTGGGCAGTAATTGGCAGGATCAGAAGGATCCAGAGATGGCTTTTTCAAGAGTGGCACCACCACAGCTTCTTTCAGACCTAGGGTGTACAACATGCATTGCAGCCAAGGCACTATTGCAATAAGTTTCCTCTACCATGAGGGAGGGCCAGAATACGGAATGCCACCTAACAGAGAGATTACATTCTGATTTGAAACCCACCTACCCTATCCTGAAATGTCTGCTTTGTCCCAGATGGGATGCTCCAGAAGTCTCCTGGGTAGATGGGGGTTAGAATAACCATCTCTGTTTCAACTGGGAAAGAGCATCCTGAACTCCCATCTACTATTATGAGGAGTAGTCAAGTGTTTTCATGGGGCACCCTCCTTAGCTCCAGTCAAGATCGTTATGGCCCATAAAGCTGTTTGAGTTACGTACTCAAGTCCTATCCCAAGCAGTGCCCTTCAAAGTATGCAGCACTTATTTGTCAGTGTCATTGGCCCCAGAAAAGTATAGCACAGGTGTGCAAAGTTTACATGAATTTTCATGTATAAAATACATGTAACCATAAAACATGTGAATAAAAGCATGAGAATATTTCCATTTCTGTACAGCCCATAAGGAACTGCTATTTGATGGCTCACATATGGGATGATGATGATAGTTTGAACTGGCCCTAAGAGTGCATATATAGTAGTGTGCAGTCATTTAAAAGGTCAGGGTTGGATCCATGTGCCATGCACTTATCCATGCAACAGGTGTATGGGCTCTTCAGAAAAAGCAGTACCATTTTTCTCACACACATACACTCACACAGTAAAATAGTCCCTTTTTCTGTTCTGGCTGAGAACCAATGTGTATAGGCTGCAAGAATCTCTCATTAGTCACATATTCTAGTACTGTTTGTATATCTTCTTCTTCATTGGGACCAGTGAGTTTGCATACAGTCTAAATAAAAAAAAGTTGCAATCAGCTTATTGCACAAAAATTTGCTACCAGGAAGTCAGTTCCTGCTGCCGTTTGCAAGGATCTGGCAGATGTTTAGTGAAAAAGAATGGCGAGCAGCCATTATTTTGCAGAAATAGAGAACTGCAACAGTAGTAAGAAGAAATGTTGTGACATCCCAGGAACCACCTCTATACATGGTGCTTATGCAGGTAATATTGTTACAAAGAGGCTATTACTGTCAAGAGCACCCTTGTGAGGCCTCTGACTCTAATCTGGGAGAACCAGGTTTGATTCCCCACTCTTCCACATGAAGCCTCCTGGGTGACCTTGGGTCAGTTACAGTTCTCTCAGAGCTGTTCTCTCAAGAGCAGTTCTGTCAGAGCTCTCTCAGCCCCACCTACCTCAAAGGGTGTCTGTTGTGGGGAGAGGAAAGGAAGGAGATTGTAAGCCGCTCTGAGACTCTGAGTGAAGAACAGGGCATAAATCCAATCCAATCTCCTCCTCCAGAACTACAATTTCTAGGGTTCCTGGGAGAAGGAAATGGGTACTGGAACTGTGTCAGGCTGTAGTGTAGAAATTATCTCAGTGATCTATGATGCTTGCCTGGTACTGTTTAAATCTTGCTTTCATCTCACTGGAGCACATTTGAGGCAGATCTACACAGTGGCTTGGATCCACTAGAACAGGGGTGTCAAACATATGACCTGTGGACTGGAACCAGCCTGTCCAGGGCTCTTATCTGGCCCATGAGCAACTGATCATGACCTGTACTGCAACATGACAGAGGCTGTGCATTGTGTTACTATATACTGTCCCAGTGCTAATGAGTAATGGGCACTGGAAATGGGAGAGCGGGCATCAGGGAGATACTTTAAGGAAATATTTTAGGAGTCTTAATGCTTTAAGTATGTTTGTATTTTGAGTAAAAACATAATATTGTTAGTTGGGTTTGCCTGTGTACTTTATAACATTTATATCTCCTGTACCTACTATCAGAGCTACCAAGGTGGCTAACAAATTAAAGGATGCATACTGTGTTGCCAACCTCCAGGTGGGGCTTGGAGATCCCCCCAGAATTACAGCTGATCTCCAGATGACAGAGATCAATTCTTCTGGAGAAATTGGCTGCTTTAGAAGGTGGACTCCATGGCATTATACCCTGCTGAGTTCCTCCCCTCCCTAAACCCCAACCTCCCCAGGCTCCACCCACAAATCTCCAGGAATTTCCCAATCCAGAGTTGGTAACCCTACATACACAATAAAAGTACATTTTAAAACTATCCCCAACACAAAAAAGTACATTAAAATAATTAAATATCAAGCTAAAATACATAGAAAGACATAAAAACTGCAATTACAACATTGTTCAGAAAGAAGGGATCACTGAAGGAATGTCTTCTGGTGCTGTAGAAGGAGAGTAAGATAAAGTTATGTTTCATGGATGGTAATCCTTCCATCCCTGGAAATGCTCCAGTAGGTCCAAGCCAGTGCACTGAACAGTGAACAATTTGCTATTTCCATACATTTGAGCAAAAAAAATATTAATTTCTTTATCGAGTCCTTGAGTATTTTAACAAAATGACACCATGACTCAGTCTTCAGAGAGATATTAGAATTGTTCACAATGACAAAGATACTGCACCAACATTTTAAAAGTTCTTTTAATATGTAAGTATTTAACTTTCTCAAAGATAGCATTTTGCTATACTTTTTCTTTCACTCTGACAGCAGTGTTAATACTACCGGAAAAGAACTGCAGTTTTGTTGCTTAACTATAAAGCAATCAAAGTGCACTGCTCATTTAATCTGTATTTCAGACATCCCCTGGGGTTGACAGAGTTCATGTTCAAGTTGTGAGGTTCTAAAGTGCACACTTGAAGGATCAAGTAGAGGAAAATTGGCAGCTATGGCTGCCTCCTCTGGGTGGGCAGAAAGCAGCTCCTTGCAAAATATCTTTTTATTTTTCTTCTCCATCTTCTTCCAAAAGCCTATGGGAGAGTGACCTGGAAAGAAGCTTTAGATTTTATTATATCCTGCAATCATATTTGTTCATTTAGCTTGGTTCTCTGGTCCAAGACCACCCTGATGAATGCAGTCCACATTTTCACATTTTCCTTTAATAGCTGTCAAGTGCGGTACAATGGCCTAGGTAGACTGACTTCAAAAATCTTCTCCAATCAGAGAGTCAAAACAGGATGCATCTTAGCCCCCTACCAGTTTAATTTATTTCTGACTGATTTGGATCCCTCCCTGAATGCTATTGATGGTCATCCCTCTAAACTTGGGTCACATGCTATTCCTTTATTACTTTACTAGGAATAAGGCCCGTTGTGGAAATAAATACAACGGGCTCTAGAAAGAGGCTCTGGGAGAGTGCCCCGGCTTTGGGCACATAGTGACAATTTGCTGTGGCAATCTCAGCAGGGTATAATGACAGAGTCCACCATTTTCTCCAGAGGAACTGATCTTTGCTACCTGAAGAGCAGTTGTAATTTTGAGTGATCTCCAGCCCTCACCTGGAGATTGGAAACAATGGTTACACATCAGGGAATGGCTGGATTGGAGGGTGGAGTCTATGGCATCGTACCTGTCTGAGGTGCCACCCCTCTTCAAACCTCACCCTTTCCAGGCTCCATCCCTCAAATCTCCAGGAATTGCCCACCTGAAGTTGGCAACCTGATCAAGACTGGGCCCAATGAGTTTTCTCCTAAAGGCCAACATAGGTGTGGAAAAGGCCTTTTACTGACAGAGGAGAAAGTACAGGTGCCAACTCTGATTAGGGAAATACCTGGAGATTTGGGGGGTGGATCCTGTGGAGGGCAGCAGTTGGGGTATGTGTGGAAGGACTCAGCAGGGTATAATGCCATAGAGTCTACCCTCCAAAGCAACCATTTTCTCCCGGGGAACTGTCAACTGGAGGTCAATTGTAACAGTGGGAGATCTCCAGGTCCTACCTGGAGATTGGGAACCCTAGGGGAAAGTCAGCCACACAGTGGGGAGTTGAAGGAAATGGTTTGATGGTCGCTGGCCCACCTCGCTAGCCAGACAGCCATGCTGAAGCTAAGCAGGAGAAAGAGCTTTTTTCCATTTATTCTGACAGTAAAGTGGCTGTTGAGGAGGGGGTTATGGGCGGGGGAGGGGGTTATGCTGAAAGTCCTTTGTTTTTTTACTCACAGAACTAAGCTTGGCTGCCTACCAACAGCCACTGAGCGGACAGTCCCTCAAAGGAGTCAAGAGAACTGTCTTCCTCAGGAGAGAGAGCTGGTCTGCCAGTAAATCTGATGTGCAAAAGGGGGAGTGGGTGGGGAAGAGGAGCAGACCCAGCACCCGGCCAATGGCACGCGAGTACTCTTGAGTGGTGGCTGATGGGCCAATGGCTGAGGGAGGGCATTTTACAGCCAATGGGAGTGCATGGAATCTTATGAAACCAAAAGATAAATATTATAAGGAGAGATGCCAACGATGCTGTTATATTGCAGAAGGGCCTCAAGTACCTGCTGTTTGCTTTCACCTCCTATTGTGAGGCATATTCTCTGTCTATAAACTATGCAAAAGTCTGGAACTCACAAAGCTGGCATGTCAAAGGAAATTATATCGAACAAGTTAAATCCTGTAAATACTTGGGAGTTTTTTCCCAATACAACCATAACTGGATAGAACAACACAAGCAAGCAGTCATTTCAGCAAGGTGTGGTTCATCTGTGGTGGTTAGCTTTTTTTACAAAAAGGGAACCAATTTGTCCCAGCTGCCATTCATGTCATTAATGCCAAAACAATCTCTCAACTATTATATGGGATCCCCATTTGGGTTAGTGCCTTCAACACCCAGCTTAAGCAAATCTAGGCAATATTTTTATGCTGTATTTTGGGGGTCCCCAATTGTGTTAGCTATGCTACAATGTGCTTAGAGACTGGAATGCATCTCATAGAGACAGAGGCTGCGTTCAGACGGCCAGTCAATCGCGCCATGAGCCCTCCTAAAATTTTATCCCGATTTTTTTAATCCAGCCTAGCACGACCAGACGCCCCCCATGAAATAGCCTCACCGCGCGTTGTTCCCACCGTGATTTGTCTACACGGCATCCACCGAGGATTTTTTTAAAAAAGTTTTGTACATTCGCATAGGCAAGGCTGCGCCTCCTTGGAGAACTGAGGCGATCGCGGAGGGTTTTCAGCAAAGTCCCGGTCCTCCCCCTTGCCATCATGATCAATGGAGGGACTATTTTGCAAGTTAGAACAGTCCTTCCCCCTCCATCTCCCTTCGCGGTAACGTCTTGTCCCTAAAAGAAATAAGCATGAATATTACATTCCTCGTAGCGCTTATCGCTGAATGCGTTTCCTCGTTAAGTTAGCGCACATGGGGTTTCAATTTTTTAAAAATCGCGCCCCCGTCGGCTCGGTCTGACGTCAGACCAAGCCGACGGGAGCATCGCATGCTAATGGAGTGACCAGACGGAAGAAAGTCTGCAGTTGTTGCGCGGGTAAGCGAAAACCCTACATTGAAACTGCTACTTTTTAAATCAGGATTGGAGGCGCAGCAGAACGGGATGCTTATGGGACCGGAATATTTCGCAGATGTTTCTGTCTGGTCGTGCATTTTTGATCCGCAAGGGAGTCGTTCCTATGGCAGATCAAAAGATCCGTCTGAACACACCCTAAGGCATGGCTACTAACCTTAAAGTTTTGGCTACGCCTACACTTTAGGGCAAAACCTGCTATATTCCTTTGCTAGCCATATATATACTAGCTGATTCCTGTGCTTCCAATTGGTATAGTCAGATTCAGAAGAAAATACATTCTATAGGTGTCTCTTTGGACAACCTCTATATGTTAAGTGAAACACAGGCATTCAGAACTTTGAATCAGAGGATTTTAGATATTGAGAAACCGACTTTCTGTTCTCTAGAACACAAAACTTGCTCCCCCTTGGCATTTGGTATCTTTCCAAACTATGGACTGCCTGCCACTTACAGTTCCCAGATTACCTCACCCCAGTTACACCACTCTTTTATATTAGCAAGACTAAATGTTTTACCCTCAGTGGTATTATCTGGGAGGTTTGCCAACATTTCCTATCAAGAAAGACTCTGCCCATGCAAAGGAAGGCACCTCAAAATGGTAGCCCATATTTTACTCCATAGTGATTTTTATGAGAAGTGCAGGACTGTATGATCAAACCTATTGTGTCTAACTTTCACGGTTTACCTGAGGCGAAGTTAGTATCCTTTTTACTATTTGACTGATGTTCTCATATTACAAGTTTAGTTGCAAGGTACCTTTTGACTGACATAACAATCAGGGAGCAAAAGATTAGCTCTCCTATCTGATACCTGGCTGATTTTATAATTTAAATTCTCTGTAAATTTGCCATTTTGTATCTTTCTTCTTTTTTATGCCAATAAAGGTATTTGGATTGGATTGGACTGGATTGGCGTTTGAGTCCAGTGGCACCTTTAAGACCGACAAAGTTTTATTTAAGGTATAAACTTTCATGTGAATGCACACTTCTTCCAAGGGGGGCTTGCCCAGGCTCCCTGCAGCCGTGGGGTGCCTGGGCAAGCCAGGGGAAGGCATGGGAGTGTGGCATAATGTGCTAATGAGCTGCAATGTCAGGGGATGACCTAATATGCTAATGACTTTCTGCTGTTGGGTGTGGCCTATTATGCTAATGAGTTCCTGCTGGGCTTTTTCTACAAAAAAGCCCTGATGATAATATATGCAGAGTGGTGATTTAGATAACAGAAAAGAGAATGTATGTATGAGAATATTTTTGAAGACAAGCTACACCAGTTAGCAGAATAGCCACAGTATTGGGGAAAAGATTTAAAAGATGATGCTCAGTTCCATTTATGAAGCAAATTTCACATGCAGTTAATGATTTCTCTGTGGCTTTAGTGCTTTCTATAAAGGACTTGCTTACACAGCTGAGATTTTGAAGTCAATACTTTAGTTATTCTATATAGACAAGGTTTTGTATAAAATATCCTTGGATGTTTTAGCCACAAAGTCTTATCTATCCTATAGTAGTGGTGTGTTTATTCTATGCATTAAAATGGAACAGTTGTCTCTCCCCACTCATATCTGTGTGCATTGGTTTAGTCTCATGGGGTGGAGTCCCTTTTTCAATTAGTTCTTATAGGTAGATTTGTAGACTGAGCTCCCTTATCCTGAAACCAGTTGCTCCCATTCCTATATCTTCTTGCGACTGAATGGATGCTATTTTGAATACACCGATCTGTGCTGTGTGAATCTAAGAGCAGGGCCATGAGTGAGTATCCTGCTCTTGATTTGCAGGCAAAAGGGAACATCACAATAGCAGTTCATTCACATAAATCCCTGAAGCCTAAAACAGATATATGTATGCATAATGAAGACATGTACAGCAAGCAAGATTGTACCCCTTGGAATGTGGCGTCCCTCAGGGCACACTTCTTTCCCTGATGTTGTTTAACATCTATATGCACCCCCTTGCCCAGCTGGCTCAGAGTTTCGGGCTTGGGTGTCACCAATATGCTGATGATACC
The DNA here is from genome assembly GCA_029375565.1 of Gekko gecko. Classification (NCBI taxonomy): domain Eukaryota; kingdom Metazoa; phylum Chordata; class Lepidosauria; order Squamata; family Gekkonidae; genus Gekko; species Gekko gecko. The sequence continues at coordinate 90,883,617 of JAPDNY010000006.1, forward strand.
CAGTTGAATCTGCTTTTGGACGGCCACCCAGATGTTGCCCCAAAAAATCTGACCATGGGTTTGGAGGCTGTGGTGGGATGGTTAAAAAACAGCAGGCTGAAACTGAATCTGACAAAGACAGAGGTTCTATGGCTGGGGGGAGGGGCTGCAGGGCTGCAGGGCTTGGGTTCAGCTTACTGGCTCTTGATGGGGTGCCATTAACACAGGCACAGTGTTAGCCAAATTGCCTTAAATTGTTATTTTATATGGGGAGTTATGATCTTACATCAGGCAATAAGTGATACAGGGGCAAGCATCTATGTATACAGGAGTTAGTTTCCTCCAGACAAACAAATAGATGCTGAGACTGACGTCAGTATAAGATGATTTTGTTTACTGAAAACTATTTCAAGCATACAATAACACAAGCATACACACAATTATACAAGTTCTAGGAAATATAGATAGAAGAAAATAGCTGTGAGGTGCTAGGGGAGGATCGTGTCCTGAACTGGCAGGGGCATGAGGAGCCTCTGGCTGCGTGTCCATGAGTCAGAAGCTTAGGGTAGGAGGGGGTCAGGTAAAAGCGCAAGAATGCAAGAGAGAGAGAGAGAGAGAGAGAGAGAGAGAGAGAGAGAGAGAGAGAGAGAGCGCACTGGTGCTGGGTGTCCTCTTTTATAAGGAGTTTGAGGGGTGGGCTAAGCTTGGCCACCTCTCTTGGCACACCTCCTGCTAGTCCGTCCCCAAAAATATGCTGACTGGTAATGGGGTCGAAAGTCTACGGGAGTGGGCAATGTTAGACCTAATGAAAAAGTAGTCTGGACAATGGCACCTGATGGGATTAGGACTGTGCTGGCCAGAGCCATTGTTCTGTTGTTGTCTTATAGCTGTGGTTTTGACTAGATGATGTACAAGTGGAGACCCGCAAGAAACTTGCGGGATGGTCATCCCATTCCTCACACCTTTGCTTCCTCCCCTCTACCCTTACCTATCTCACACTCCTTCTCCCTTCTGGGGGTGGAGCCATGGACTCAACCCTCCAAAGCACCCATTTTATCCAGGGGAACTGATCTCTGTCACCTGGACAACAGTTGTAATGCTGGGTGATCTCCAGCCCTCACCCAGAGGCTGGCAATGGTAGTTCTCATGGAGGAAATGGCTGGTTTGGAGGGTGGAGTCTGTGGCATTATACTGGTCTGAAGTTCCTCCCCTTCTCAAACCCCACCATCCCCAGGATCCACCCCTTAAATGTCCAGGAGTTTCCCAATCCAGAGTTGGCAACCCTATTTCCTTCCCACCCAACAGCCAACTTAACCTTTATCTGCCTTTGTCTGTCTTCAGCTTTTTGTCTCCACCCCCTCCCCCACAGCTTCTACCAAGGAAAATTACAGTCTTTCTCCACAGTGGGGACCAAAGCAGCTTACATTATTCTCACCTCCTTTTTATCTGCACAACAACCCTGTGAGGTTGGTTAGGCTGAAAGTATGTGACTGGTCCAAAATCACCCAGTCAGCTTCCACCGCAATATGGGGATCTGAACCTGGGTCTTGCAGACCCTACTCTGAGGCTCTAACTGCTGCATCACTGTTGGCTTTCATAGGGTGGCTGCTGAACAGCAGCAAGCAGCCAAGCCAAGTTGAGTCATGCAAATTAGGTGGCATCAAGTCACCCAGAGGGTGCTGCCTAGGGATGCCAGCCTCCAGGTGGGATCTGGGGATCCCCTGGAATTACTGCTCAGCTCCAGACTACTGAGATAACTTCCCCTGGAGAAAATGGATGCTTTGGAGGGTGGACTCTAGGGTATTGTACCCCACTGAGGTCCCTGTCCTCCCCAGGCTCCATCCCCAAATCTCCAGGAGTTTCCAGACCTGGAGCTGGAAGCCCCACTACCCCATCCCCTGCCAGTGCCCGTGGGGGGACCTGGCAACCCTGCCAGGCCTAGGGTTGGCAACCTCCAAGTGGGGCCTGCTGGAGAGTGAACTCCAGAGATCTGTGAACAACAGAGATCTGTCTCCCTGGAGAAAATGGCTGCTTTGGAGGGTGGATTCTGTGGCATGATACCCAGCTGAGGCCTCTCCCTTCCCCAAATCCTGCCCTCCTTGCACTCCACCCCAAAACCTCTAGGAATCCCCCAGCCTGGCCCCAAGGCTCCCTCCCCCCTCCCTCCAAGGCCGAAAGAGGCCTGGAAAGAAAGGGCCCTTCCCCCCACCCTTGACTGACAGAGCCAGTCAGAAGCCTCTCCCCCCCCTCCCCCCAACGTTCTAATCTCTCACCGTTGCTGCCTGGAGTCAGGTCCCTGCAGAGGCCATTTCAAAAGGCTTTTGGGGGGAATTCAACCGTCCCTGAAGGGATTTCCTTACTTTTCGGATTTTTCTACAAACCCAGGAAGTCTACTGACTATGTAGGAAAAGCTGTTGGGGGACAGTGAGGCCCCTGTTGGAGGGAATAGGTATCCGCACAGAAAAAAAAAAGTCTGGGATTAGAATATAAGATTAGGTGGGGAACAACATGTTGCCTACGTGCAAGGAAGGAGACTCTTCATGGAGTTTGGGCCCCCTGTCTTCTGGCCTGGCCTGGCAGCTGCCTGACTTCTCAATGCCATACATGGCTAGGGAGCTGGTCCACCTTACTGCAGGAGAGTGGGTTGGTGACATACAGGAACCATAGGTGCAGCATTTCACAGGAAGGCTTCCTTCTTCTGAGTGTATGTCTGTAGCTGGCATCTTTTGGAGTCACTTTACAGTTCAGTCCCTTTTGCACACAACTAGCACAGGTCAGGTTATTCATAACTTATGAGTTCATAAAAGCACAATAGGGGCCTCTAAGGGCAACAACAGTCTGTCAAGAGCCCTTAATATGGAGGTCCAGGTCACACACACAGCCAGGCTGGCATTTTTTCATCTACATCAAGTCTGGCAGCTGACCTCTTTCCTGTGGTGCTCCAACTTAGCCATAGTAATCCATGCAACGGTCACCTCCAGGCTAGACTGCTGTAACTTGCTCTGTGTTGGCCTGCCCTTGAGACTGACCCAGAAGCTCCAACTGATCCAGACCCCGACAGCACACATCCTAACAGGAACACCATGGACTGTACTGGCTTCCAGTAGAGCACCGAGTCAAGTTCAAGATTCTGACCTTCAAGGCCTTAAGTGGTCTGGGACCAATGTATCTGTGGGACTGCCTCCTCCATTACATCCTCGGGAGAGCATTACGCTCTTCACAGAACAACTTGCTGGTGGAATGGGAGGGACTTGGCTTGACAGCAGCACATGTGAAAGGGAGCTAGGTGTTCTGGTTGATCACAAACTCAACATGAGCCTGCAGTGTGATGTGGCTGTGAAGAAAGCTAATGCAGTCTTAGGATGCACTAACAGAAGCGTTGTATCCAGATCACGGGAGGTGGTAGTTCCACTCTGTTCTGCTATAGTCAGGCCTCACTTGGAGTACTGTGTCTAGTTTTGGACACCACACTTTAGGAAGGATGTTGACAAGCTCGAGCGTGTCCAGAAGAGGGCAACCAGGATGGTGAGAGGGTTTGAATCCAAGTCTTATGAGGAACGGCTGAAAGAGTTTGGTATGTTTAGCCTGGGAACGAGAAGACTTAGAGGGGACATGATTGCAGTTTTCAAGTATTTGAAGGGCTGTCATGTAAAAGATGGAGCAGATCTATTCTCTCTTGCTCCAGACTGCAAGACTAGATCTAATGGGTGGAAATTACAAGGGAGTCGTTACCAGCTAGATATCAGGAGAAACTTCCTAACTGTAAGAGTGATTGAGCAGTGGAACAGTCTGCCTCAGAAGGTGGTGGATGCTCCTACCCTGGACATTTTACTTTTATGCTTTTTTTGAGTCCAGTGGCACCTTTAAGACCAACAAAGTTTATTCAAGATATGAAGTAACCAGGACAATTGCCCAGGGCCCTGCACTGGGGGATCTCCAGTGACTGCTGTGGATGATGGAAAAAGATAGTGGAAAATAAAGTCAAAATGCAAACTGTTCAAATATTTTTGAAGGAATATGCATTGTGGAAACTGGGTACTTTATTCTTGTTCAGGGTGGGTGAGGTGGGAATAAAGAGGGTGTTCGCGGACACATCCTTGACTTTTGCCCAGGTCCCGAGAATCACCAAGACTGCCCTTGATTACAAGGACAGTATAGTTGCTATTTTCCAGCTCTGATACTGTTAGCCTGATTGCGCGTTATTATGAATAATAACAAGGGGAATATGATTAATTATTAATAAGCAATCGGCTGCGAGAGCGAACACCTGTGTATACAGAGGTCAGCCCCGCCGGGAGGTGTTGGTAACAGACCAGGAGACTTTTGCAATTGAAAAATAAAGTCTTTTACTGAAGTTCTGCACACGCAAACAATTACACAAGCTCACACACAATTGTTCAAGGCCTAAGAAATACAGAGAGAGGCAAAGCACATTTGCATTAGCAGGTAAATCGTTGGTGGGGTATATTTACCAGTCCCGTCGTGTAGAGCGTTCCTCAGGAAAAATGGAGGGGAAAGAAACTAAGAAAATTGGGAACCACGCGGCCTGGCCAGCAGGGAACATGTAGGAACTCGGCCTGCAGACCAGAGTTTAAAGATGGAGGCAGGGGCTGGGGATAGCAAGCTGGACATAAGAGACTCAAAGGTTCGATAGGGGTCGAAGATCAGAGAGAGCGCCAGTGGTCAGGCATCTCCTTATAAGCAGGAGGGTGGGGGCTGGTTCCAGCCTCTGATCCCACCTCTTGGTAAGTCCGTCCCTGAAAACACCCTATTGGTTGGAAGATGTAGGGGAGGTGTGTGGAGGTGTGCCTGAGGGATGGTCAATACTGAGAGCTAGAAACTTGCTCATGTCTGACACCTGGTAGCAGCTAGGATGAGTCACCCGGCCGATTCCATTGTCTTCTTGATGGCATTAGCCAGGCTGCTGATGGCCATCAATTAGTTACCAGGCAACGATGAATAGACTCTACCAGGGCTACGTGAGGTCTTGCAGGTGAGGGGGGAGGGAAAGAGGCTACCTGCCTGATGTAGAAGGAACTCTCAATGGCGTTTTTGGAGTTCCTAGTCCTTGTATTTTATTAAGGCATGGTGCTGTGCTTAGTGTATACTGGGTCTGTTCCATTTTCCTTCATGAGGAACAGGCTGGTAACCTATGCTGGGCACTGGAGCTGCTGGAAAGGTCAGGAGAAGCATCTCTCACCTGGGTGCAGTCTCTGCTGGCATCTGGATGGGGTTACCATGTGGTTCAGTCCCTTATGCACACACTGGCACAGTTTATTATTTTATTACAGTCCATAAAGAGGCTCAAAAGCCTTGCAGGGCAACAATACAAAACATTAGAAGAGTATGATGATGTTATAAGAATAAGATAATCACTTTTGGGCCTTTTGGCTAATATCAAGTGTCTTCAAGGCAACGTGCAAATAATTTTTTTAAAGCTGTTTTCAGTCTTCCGTCTTCCAAATGTAGATCTCCCATGTCAGAACAAACAGATGCCCTTCATCTGATACCAGCACCAGAAGAAAAAAATATGCCAGATATCACATTCCACTAGTACAACTCAAAGTGGTGGCTGTGGGGCAAAAAGCAAACCCTTCCCAGAAGCACCCCTTCTTTTGATCTGCATAGAAGATGATGGAGCCAGCATGGGGCAGCTAGGAGGTAGGAGAGACCTGGGTTCACATCCTCACTCTACCATGAAGCTTATGGGATGACCTTGGTGGGTCTCTCTCTCTCTCTCTCTCTCTCTCACACACACACACACACACACACACACACACACACACACACACACACACACAAAGAGCCTGATTTACTTCATAGGGTTGTTGAAAGAGTGAATGGAGCATGAGATCTTGCAGGAAGGGTGGGACAAAACTGTACTTACTTATTAAATAAATAAACTTGGGATGATGTGAGTAAGGGATGGTGCTACAGCACAATTTACCTCAAAACAGCGAGCTTGAAGGCAGTCAGGATCACACAGAGTGCTCAGTGAAATTGTTGTACTCTTGTCACCATTATCAGTGATGATTCTGTTGGTCATGGCCAAGGCAAGGACACAGCAATTGCAGTATCTAGGTTGGAGAGCTCTAGTCTACTCCTGCCAGTTATCCCCACAGATTAATTTGGTTGTACTGGATCCACTAACCTGTGATCATACTTGTTGATCCAAATGTGTGACTGAGAAGTCACACGTGTGCATGATATCATAGCTTGATGGGTGTTCCACATGCCTCAGAGGGAATAGGGAACTACAGTGTTGTCTTTTGCATAGCTTGTGACAGCCTCTAGTAATCTTTTTCAGATGCTTCATCAGCTGTCTCGCCATCATAATATATTCTGGGACAGTGCATGAGTGAACAGGATTATGAAAACCAGAATAAAGCAGCATAGCAGTCATTCAGCATGAAGTGATGGAAATTCGTGGGTGAGGGAGGGGCTTGGTTTTTCAAGTTGGAGAGGATGTTTTCCACTGCTCATTGATGAGGCTTAAAATGTGGTGTGGTTCCAATAAAACATGATATAAATAAAATGGAAAGGGATCTATTTTGTCAGTTTTCAGAGAGGGCCATGTGTTATAATCAGACTAGTATGAATAACAAAGAAACCAAGCCAAGAGAACATTGCAGATGACAGTGGTGGCGGTCTTGGCTCATGGCTTAAGAAACAAAACTAGAACATTATTTATTTGGTGGCTGAATTTGTTTTCAATCTTATTGTCATATAGGAGCAACCTCTGCAGTCCCCCCAATGGCTCTCACCTCTTTGCAGCGATGCAGTTTGATGAATAAAGATGGAGAAGGGCTTATTAGGGAGTAAGTCCCATTGAAATAACTGGAAATACTTCTAAGTATACATGTTTAAGATTGCACTGAAGAGATGAGTTATGACATCTTATTTATGAAGCCCAGGATGGTAAGATTTTAGTTCCACAACTGAGCAGAGTAGTAGGAAGTACTTTTTAGTCATAAGTAATCAACCATATCTTCCTGTTTCCCAGCTCACAAATTGTCACATATTCAACATCTTTTGTTAGAACTAGGAATCAAGCACCTTGTTATACCAGTATGGCATATATGCTGTGTTTGGGGCTCTGCCACCGGTCTCAATTTGACATTATGAATCAGTGAACAAAACATGTGTATGAGGGTGCTTCTCTTCATGTTTGCTGAAATCCTTTGCTCAATGGCACCATAACACTCCTGAAGCACCTTTTCACACTAATCCTCATTTGATCTGTGGAAGTTAAGAAGCAAATACTGACATGAAAGTGTGTGTCTGGAGGGAGAAACTAACCCATTACTTCATCATCATCTTAGATCCACTTTCATGTTAGTTGTAAGAAGCAGTGAAAAGTGGAAGTGTGAGAATATCCAGCTCTCTGCTTCTGCTACTTCATCAGATATGAAAAGGAACATCTGCACCAACCTTGTAAAGATGCATAGCATACCCAAGAAGGAAGAGAGGGAGGGAGAGCCTGCCTGGCCAGGCCTGAGAAGGAGGTTCTTGGACATGCTGGGCAGTTGGACAGGGTGAGACTGAACAAGCCTGGCCCATCCTATCACTTGATCTGGTGAGGCTGGGCTCGGTGAGGGCTGGGGTGGCCCTGGCAGGGGTATTCCCACAGACTCATGTCTATAACCATATATCCTGTGACCACATACAGTAGCAGTCGAACCAAAGCAAGATCTCAAGCATAAAATAACACCAAAGATGCAAGATATTTTCTAATTTAGACATATATTTTTAAATCGTTAGCATTTCACACCTCTGTGGTAGTCCTAGCTGACCTTTGCAGTGGGGTTATACACTGAGCAATGAGGCTCTTAGAATATTGTACTTTTCTGCATACAATATGCATGTATTAGGGCATACAAATCAAACAAAGAGTGTAGTGTGGAGTGGAGGAATTTATGATTACCCTCATAAATTTTGAAACGGTTTGAAAGTCAGGTAGCAACTCTTGGGGCCCAAAACCTGATTCTTAGTGCTCTTCTCCTCCTGTTTCCTCATATCAGCCTCTCAGTATTCATGAGCTGCAAAACCAATATGATTATGACTTCCATTTCCCTGAAGTGTATTCAATTTCCCTTAACTGTTGTTGTCATGCCCAATCCTGAACCACCTTTAATCTGCCCTCACCACTCATCATCTTTTCAAGTAAATCCCATGATGCATTGCTTTCTTAAGCAGCCTATTCCTTGTAGGCTCTTATATCAAAATCTTCTTAACCTCTTGTGCCTTGGAGCTTATAAAGAAACTGGTGTGCATTAGCAGCTTAAAAGTAGCTCCATTCCAACAGAGAAATCTGCAGGAGTGAGCATGAGCACATTGCCTGGAATGCAGGCCTTGATTACACTTTACATTTCAGAGACTTTGGGTTTGTTTCTAAGCACTGGCATTGTTTCAAGAGGAAGTATCTATTCCTCCAAGGCTCTGTGTTGCCGAGGGATGTTTCTGAAATTCTCCTCAACCAAATTTCTCCATTTTGGGATTTTGAATTGTTTAGTCCTCTTTTTGAAGTGGAGCTGGTATAGTTACTTATATTCTGCCTCTTTCACAACCAGAGCTATGAAAAGCCAGGTGTATTTCTAATTTTAAAAAAATGATGTGGGAAAATCAACTCCCCTTTTCTGAGGGCTGTAGCAAAAAGTATTCTTGTTTATTTAATACTGTTATATCCCATCTTTCTTCCATAAATAACTAATGTAATATAGTGGCTAAGACAAGAAAGTCCTCTGTTTGAATATCATCCCATCCAAGAAATCATTATGTAGCCTTAGACAAGCTACTCCCTCTTTCTCTTTTAGTTCTATCTGTATTATGGAGATACTGATCTACCTTATAAGGTTATTGTAAAGATTCAGGATTGCTGAAAGCCATCATGGGCCCCCAGTAAACATTCTGGGGCCAACACTCACACCATTCATACCCAATCCATATATCACATGGTCCTCCCAAAGGCAATGAGGACTGTGGAATATTATTCTCTTTAATAACCCCCTCTTGGTTGCTTTTTAAGGATTACAACAGTCTGTGCTATGAATACTTGAAAGCACTACATAAATGTTATATATCATGGAATTCAAGGCAGCATACCTGGGTTCCCAGGAGATTTCCCATCCAGGCACTGGGTCACAGAGACCCAGTTCTGCGTAATGTCTGCTGTGTCATGTAACTTCCCTGAGGTATGTGATCGTACACAACCAAGCACTGGGACCCCGTCTTCATGTGACCATATGTGTGTTTGCATCAAGTGTCCTTTAGTGTGCTGTAAAGGAACATGTTTATCAGTAAATCAGCACATTAAAAATGAACATTAAAAAACAAACTAGAATGATAAAAGAGTTGGAACACTTTCCCTATGAAGAAAGGTTAAAACGCTTGGGGCTCTTTATCTTGGAGAAACGACGGCTGAGGGGTGACATGATAGAGGTTTATAAGATTATGCATGGGATTGAGCAGGTTGAGAAAGAAGTACTTTTCTCCCTTTCTCACAATACAAGAACTCGTGGGCACTCCATGAAATTGCTGAGCAGTCGGGTTAGAACAGATAGAAGGAAGTACTTCTTCACCCAAAGAGTGATTAACTTATGGAATTCACTGCCACAGGAGGTGGTGGCAGCTACAAGCATGGACAGTTTCAAGAGGGAATTAGATAAACATATGGAGCAGAAGTCCATCAGTGGCTATTAGCCACAAGGTATAGATAGGAACTCTCAGTCTGGGGCAGGTGATGCACTCTATTCTTGGTGCTGGGGGGCAGCAGTGGGAGGGCTTCTAGTGTCCTGGCCCCACTGCTGAACCTCCTGATGTCACCTGGTATTTTTGGCCATTGTGTGATGGAGTGTTGGACTAGATGGGCCATTGGCCTGATTCAACATTGGCTTCTCTTATGTTCTTATGTTCTTAACATTTTGGGTGATTTCCCACTAAAGCTGCCTCAGGGTTGCGCCGCCGTTTGCCCCGATACTATTAGTCAATTTCACACCCGAAGCCGCGGGGCTGCATTTTGACCCGCGGCTTCGCCTGATTTCCCCCGCAGTTTCGTAATCCTGTTTTTTGAGGATTACGAAACTGCGGGGAAATCGGGCGAAGCCGCGGGTCAGAATGCAGCCCCGCAGCTTCGGGTGTGAAATTGACTAATAGTATCGGAGCAAACGGCGGCGCAACCCCAAGGCAGCTTTAGTGGGAAATCACCCACTGTAACTCGATGCACAGTAACATCAAGCTTTCTCTTTTGTGTTTTATCAGCATGCATGAGTAGTTAAGAGAAAAAAAAGTAAAGGAATTAAAGGAAAGAAAAGTGTTACAAATTGAACATACTCCAATTCCAGAGTTAATTTTAGAAAATATTCTTGTTGGACCAGTACAAAGGAGAATTGGAATTCAGCACAGAACAAACTTCTAGAACAATTAAAAAACCAGGGGAAATCTACTAATGCCACTTATTGGCTTGTGCAATTAAACAGTTCCACTCATAGAATAGCAGGGTTCCACTCATAGAATGGCTTTTCTCACCCCATTTACTGGCTGTTTCCACATGGCTGCATTTGGAGCAGCAAGGAAAGCTAAATGAAGAATCTATATCCATGTGGAATCACAGTTGTAAGGAAGCCAGTATGGATTGAAACATCCTCATGGAAACAGCTCATGCTTCAAAAGGGGCTAAGTATAAGCTTCCCAATCCAGTTTTTAAGGAGCCATCAATTAGAAGAAGAGGAGACTGGATTTATACACTGCCCTTTACTCAGAGTCTCAGAGAGGCTTACAAACTCCTTTCCCTTCCCCTCCCCACAACAGACACCCTGTGAGGTAGGTGGGGCTGAGAGAGCTCTGACAGAAACTGCTCTTTTCAAGAACACCTCTGAGAGAACTATGGCTTGCCCAAGGTCATTAGCTATTTGAATGTCCAGAGAAAGTGGGGACAGGCAGCTTATGCTAAGTATGGAACTCAACAACGTTTTGATTTCAGCAAGTGATTTCAGTTTATTCATAACAGCAAACTCCAACTCAGAACACCACAATAACACACCACACACAGTGGAGCACAGCTCCTTCTTTTAAACCATCCCAGGCTGTCAAAGCCACTCCCAAAATAAGTTAAGGACCAATGGAAATGCAGAGATAAGGTCCAATCACAACTGTTCCCGCTTTGATACATATTGGGTGCGTTCAGACACGCCGTTTGAGCCGTTTTCGGCACGGCTCAGAAACGGCTTTTACCTGCGCATTCACACGCCCAACATCTGCCCACCGTCCCCAGCCGTCACTTTCTGGAGCAAACCCCCTTTGAAACAGAGTATTTTGACACCACTTACCCAAGTGGTGTTTTCCATGATTCTCCGTTTCAAGCCGCACTTTTCCCTGTCTGATCGCTCCATCCAGCCAGTTCCGGGTGCTTCAACCCCCCTCCCCTCTGGGAAGCTGCCTCCGGCTTCCGGCTTCAGTCCGCCATTTGTTTTTTTTCCTTAGCAGTGTGCGCTTGAGCGGAGCTCCGCACTTAATTTAAAAAAAGAAAAGCTTCACTGGTGCCTAGTTTAGGCATTTAGAGGAGTCCGGGATCTCGGGGAGGCCATTTTAAAAAGGAGTCTTCATTTAAACTTTAAAGGGACCTGTTGAGATCGCTCTTCTGCGCACCCGCCAAACTTCCTGTTCGGGAGAGGGCTGCCTGTGCGCATGCTCAAAGGAGAGGGGAAAACCCCCCCCCACCTGCAGGAGGACGGCGGGGAGCTCGGAAGGAGGAGGTGAGTGTGCTCGCGATTCTCCAGTTTTAAAAAAAACGCATCGTTCCGGAGCAGTTTAAACCGCTCCAGCACGCTGTCTAAACGCACCCATTTACAAGATGATTGGTTCTGTACAGAGGTTTCTCAGAAACCAGCCAATAGTAATGTGACAGCTGAAGAGCCACATTTAAAATCAAGTTTAACATGGGAATGTATAGCATAGATTCACATTCCAATACACAACAGCTTAAGTCTGCGTGAATCCTGACTAAAGATAGAGGGATGGAATGGATTACTCTTTAGATTTGTTCCAGCCATGCCATTCCATTATTTGATTTCTCTTGGGCATTCAGTCCACCCTAAGGCAGTTGCTGATAAATGGCAAGCTGGAATTTAACCACCTTATAATATTTAGGATGCATTTCAAATATTCTACTCTACTCAATCAAATTATAGATTAGCTAGCACTAGTTTCCAGTTACCTAACCTGGACCTTGTTGTTTGATCAAAGCTCTCAGGACAATTGGGGGGGAAAGTTTTCTAAATTTGACTTATCTCCTTAACCACAAGAACTTCCTAAAACAAATGAGGCTCATACAGGGTTAGAACTATCCTTACAGATTCCCAGCCTGTTTTTTTATCCCACCCATCAAGTTTTATAACATCCTAAAAGAATTTGGGTTTTGCTTAAGAGCTTTTCCAGTCAGTAAAACCATTGGAAATATATGTTTTGGCATTCAGTTTGTCAGAGCACTATGTTAATGTGAGATGGGCGAAGGAGCCTGGGGAAAATAACTCTACAATATATAAAGGGTTGAACTATGCACAAAACCAACCTGACCCTAAGATGTCTGTAAAATATTGATTGGTTCCCCCCTTCTTTCCTTTCTTTGCTCCACTCTCCCACAATCTAGTTCCTTAAGCCATTACTCTGCTATAGCTACTTTTCATTTTGTTTTGATTATCCATGTCTAAAACTCAAAAAATTTCTTGTGAATGGATGCACCATACCAAGTATTAGGAATTATTATTATTAGTAGTAGTAGTAGTAGTAGTAGTAGTAGTAGTAGTAGTAGTAGTAGTAGTAGTAGACATTATTGCCCTACAGCACTATTGCTGACACTACTGATGCAATTGCCCAGTTTCATGAGAGCCTACCCACATTGTTTTCTTGACATGATTATTTTTACATATTTCTATTTTCTTTCTCTACCCACTTCAGTTTCTTATCCAACTAATATCACAATTTTGAACATTTTATTATTGGCATTAAGCTGCCCTGGACACTTGGGTAGAAAGATGGGCTATAAATATAGAAAATAAATAACCCATTTTCAGAAAATACAGTATACTCTGATAATCAGAAAGCATCCCATCATTGTTCTTGCATGCAGTGTTGGTTTTAGATAAGCATCCTACAGTGATTTTGCAGGCATCAAATGGAGAAGTATCTAAATGGAATTTAGTTGTATTAAGAGGTTCAACGCACACTTGACTGCTGAATACTATGGAAAACCAACATCATTTTAAAAAAATCAACAAGGCTGATGGGAAGATTGGGTGACAATCACTATGGGAGATTCTTTTAATCCTTTCATCCATTGCCACTTAAATCCCTCTCCCCCCAAAGGCAGCTTTCTTCACCAGGGGAAAAAGACATTGACAAGTACTAATTGCAGCCTTGTAAGGACATTTCAATTGGGAAAAGCAATAGAAGGAAAATGTTCCTGCCAGGTCAGAGTTAAACACTTCTTCCCCTTTCTCCTGTCTTCCTCCTGATAATAGATTCCCCTTATGATTTTTATGATGCCATTATCCTTTTGTTAAGTTGCAAAAATGTCCTAAAGGATCCAAGTTCAAGGAGTTCAGACCATAATAACTGTACTGTAGTCCAGAGTTATAATACCCAAACCCACCAACCTTGACTTTGTATACTAAAGACATACTTATGCTGGCCAGATATGGAAGCAGCCCAACAATTCATGAGGATCCTCGCACACCTCCATGAGGCCATCTTGCCTCCCCACAGAGAAGTAACAGTGGCAGCATAATGTATGGAGGACTATTGTGTATCCAGTAGAAACCCTGAGCCTATTCACATTTCTTTTGGTCAAGAGTAAGTCACTTGTGAATTCCACACAATCAGAGGAAGTGTCATACCAAGATTATACACAATGGAATACTCAGTTATCATTATAAGAGTATAATTCACACGTCTACACTTGATAACCTCCAAGTATATGTGACAGTTATAAAACCAGTGTGCTGCTTGTTGTTTGATGTGAAGAATCTGATGCTGAAACTCTCATCAACCTATACATTTTGGTGTCCATAAATTTGCTCATTTCTAGATTTTATAGATACAAAAATGTATTCTAGAATAGGACCAAACCACAGGAAAATGTTTAAAAGGTACTTTTGTGCTGTCTTTGAGAACAGTACTCACAGCTTATAACAGGGGCCCCTTTTTGAGGCTGTGGGCATCTTTGAAATTCTGACACAGGGCAGTGGGCACAACCACAAAATGGCTGCTGCATGAAGCACAGCCATTCACAACATTCCATGGAGTAAATCTTTAACATTTCAGGAAACTTGTCAGCAGGCACCATGGTGCCCATAGGTGCTATGCTGGGGACCCGTGGCTTATAAGGTAATAGGTTATTATAATGTGAACTTGGGGAAAATTGTATATTATAGTTGCTGGAGTTTGATTTTCATTCGATACACTTGTATTATAATTATTATTAATAACATAAAGCAAAAAGATATAAAATCAATACAACACTTTAAATAGTAATTTCCTTCATTATGACATGAGGCAAAATACTGAATGGAATGTCCTCAGAATGTTCATTTTCACTTTCAGTAGAGTACATAATCTACAAAATAGAAGATTTTAGTAAAATTTCATAGAGAGAATAATTCCTCACTATAGTAAATATATGCCAAAAACTAAAAGAAGAATGATCAGAGAGATTACTGAATATAATTGCTGATATGGTTGCTTAATACAGTCAGATTCTTCCTGGTAAAGAACTTCTACAAGTCTTTACACCCCCTTTTTGGGGAATATTGAACTGGAGATCAGATCCACACACACACAAAAAAAATTAAACTCCCATAGATCAAAAGCAGATGCTCTCCAAAGACATTTTGGCTGAGATTTTCATGTCTGGGGACATTGTTACGGCAGGAGAAGACAATTTATCTTTAAAACATGAAAGCTTCTATTCAATAATAACCAGATGTATGTTGAAAATGAAAGGGAAAAACAGTATTAAGAAGGGTGTCAGTAGCTTGATTCATTTGTCTTTCTGCTAAAGCTCACCTTTAGTCATAATTAGGGTGAAGTGCAGATTCTTCAGATGCCATGACATTAATATAATGGAAATAAAAATATTTCATGTTGTAAATCTTCAACAATTATTTAAGAAAATGTCAGTTATTTTTAAATATGAGTTTCCCTCAATGAAGATAAGCATCATAATATTGTGAAAAAGAATGGCAATTTTCTTCCCTGGCACATATTGTTACTTTTCTCTCCCCCCCCCCCGCCCAGTCTGATGGGATTAAACTCAGTTACACTCTGTGACTGTTTTCTCTAGCTAGTTTTGGTTGTTTGGTTTATAGCTATGTCTGAAACCTATCATTATATAATGAAGATATGTACACTCAGAAATGTACAGATATGTATATTGTTCCCATTTCTGTATTCAAGGGTGTAACATAATATACGAACCTCTTTTAAAAAGTTTTCAGCACTGGCACACTTTGTGAGTGATATCATATGCAAGAAAAGTGGCCAGTCAGGTAGCATACCTGGCTCTCTCTCTCTGCATTCAAATCTGGAAAGAAAAGAATCTTTGTGAACTTGTTCTTTTGTTCTGGATGAGCAGAAACATTTTCAAGTTTTTTTCCCAACTGAGTATTTATTTGAGTGGGACTGACACCTCACTTCATTCAATGGGGTTTATTCCCAGCAATTTGTGTCTCATTTGTATTTAATTTATCCTGCCCAGTATCCTGGCTAGGTCCATTGGCTGGGAAGTCTTTCTGATTTGCTTTACTTTTATTTTATTTTGTTATATTTTATTTTATTTTGCACCATATTCTATTGCAATCTGCACAGTATAAATCATAAATAAAAACTATTCTTTAGTAATCTTGTCCCTTTTGATTTCCTGGTGCTTACCTAATGAACTTATTATTCTATTACTTATGTCAGGAAGCCAAGTAATTTGTTCAGTTTTGATATTTGGTTTGAATTAGGGTCGTATAGAGGCATGGGGTTTCCAAATCCATATTGGAAAATTCCAGGAGATTTCAGAATGGAACCTGGGGATGGCAGGGATTGGGTAGAAGATGGATTTCAATGGGGCATAATGCCATAGAGTTCACATTCTGAAGTAGCCATTTTCTCCAGGGGAACTGATCTCTGTCATCTGGAAATTAGTTGTAATTCCAGAAGTCTGTCATCCTTATGGGGGCAGATGGAATCTTTGTCTGGAGGCCTGTGGTGGCTCTCAGAAGCCCTGATCTGTAACCATGCATACTAGAAAATGTGTGATTATTTTGATTTCCTTTGTTTTGTTTCAAATGGCTTAGCAGAATGTGCACTGCAGTCCTTTTAAGAAGACATTTCCTGGATACTGGGTGAATGTCTCAGTGTAAGGCTTGCTCATTATTTGTTCATGTTGCTGCATTCTACCACAGGTTTATCTTCAGCTGAAATGTTAATGGGCAGAAAATTGAGGTCCAGGTTCAATTTATTACACCCAGACCTGACAGGATGTATGCATCATAAACAGAAGCAACAGAAATGGCAACTTGACAGACAAGCAAACAACTTTTAAGATTGGAGAATCTGTCTGTCTGTCTGTCTGTCATCTTCTATCTAGTACTTCTCATACGTCTATCACCTTAAGCAGAAATTAGAACCATTTTTTAATTCTCTTATATTTGATTATTGCACCAATTCATTTTGCCACTGAGGGGGTGACACGAACATTTGTATCTGATAGTAGCTATGACACCTGGGCTTGCACATTTATCAATTCTATATCTTTAAATATAGCGGTGACTAAATTAGCCCTCAACTTGTCAAATATAGGGCGCTCCATAATCATATGTTTGATGATTTCAGTTGTATCATAATATGTTCTATTAGATGTATCATAATATGTTCTATTAGAGTGTGATACTTTATTATATCTGCCCTCCAAAACCGCCGAGGGAAGAATGTTCAGTCTTGTCAAAGTAAAAGCTCTTAGTTTTGGGACTGCCAATTGATAAAAATATTTTAGCAGTTTCATCAGCAGGGCAATTCCCAGATGGAGTGTCAAACATACCCTGCACCCCCTAATAGACGAACTTGTAACATTCAACTTTCTTAGAGATTTTAAAATTTGTCTTATAATGTCTTTAATTTCTGTATTCTTAATCATATAATTCGTTATTCCTAGGCATTTCATTTTCTTTTCCCATTGGCTATAATATTTATCTGCCTGGATAAGCCCAAGTAGAGTAGATCCTCCCTCAGGTTCTAAAACCTTTACTTTAAAGAGAAATGCTTTAATCCAAGCCCTAGCTTCCATGTTAAAAACTTTGGCTTGGGTCCTTTGTGGATACCTGCTACTGTGAGAACAGTCACTGTTTTCATGTCACATTCTGCCACCTTAAAAGATGGAAGGATTGTGCGGAGACACGGAACAGTTGCAAAGGAGTGTTGTCTTATCTCCAACTGCACCAGCATTGTATCCAAGGAGCAAGCCATCAGCTCAAATTGTCTGGGATCTCTTTCAGACTTAGGTAGTCCAACTATACATCTATCTGGGAGCACAGTCACTAGCACTGAGAAGTTGGATGAAACAGTTTCTCCTGTTGTTCAAAAAGAGGGGGGCTTTTATCATCTTGTGTCTCCGACTACTACAGATGCACTGAAAGCACCATCACCTGTGGAGCTGCCAATATGTCATTCTACATATAAGAGATTTACTCCTACTCATTTGAAAGATTATGTAGTATAAAGTTCTCCATGTTGTTTCTATTAATATTATTGTTAGTGTATTCTGGTTTGCGAGTTCAGTTAAAACTTAATAGGGGGAGAATGTTGTAATGTCTACAAACAGTCTTTAGGGGCAAGTTTCTGCTTTGCATGCCCTTTAGTTTTAGCCTTGCAGGGCTCCTGTGTGTGAGTGTCTGAAACAAGCTGAAAGTGAAGCAGGCTGAAAGAAGGCCCAGCCAGGGAGAGAATGGGTAAAAGAGAGAAATAAAAACCCCTTCTTAAGTTGAAGCAAGACTAATGTGTCCTCTTGTTAACAATACTACAACATGAGACTTTCTTCTCTTATATGTTGAACTGCTATTAATCCCAACCAATACATTAACGATCATGTGTGATAATACTGCAGCATTATTTTGTGCATTTGTAGGTGTCTTTTCCCTTGTCAAATACAGGCTGTATCACCATGATTAGAAATGTGTATGTTTTTGTTTTTTGGGTTTTTTTTTTAAAAAAAGGACAAGCTTTGTAGGAAAAAATTGGAAGGTTTTGGAGGTTGTTTTTGGTGAAGCAAGTCTTGTGAAGAATCAATAATTAAATGTGACAGATGTAGTTTAACAAAAATCTTCAATATGCAGCCAGGGATGTGCCTTCAAAAGGAATACTTAATTCTTCCAGTTTATTGCATGGAACTGGTAGAGTGTGTGGGAGATTTGATCATGGTTTTCAGATTCATTTACAGAAGGAGAAGAAGAAGAAGAAGAAGAAGAAGAAGAAGAAGAAGAAGAAGAAGAAGAAGAAGAAGAAGAAGAAGAAGAAGAAGAAGAAGAAGAAGAAGAAGAAGGAGGAGGAGGAGGAGGAGGAGGAGGAGGAGGAGGAGGAGGAGGAGGAGGAGGAGGAGGAGGAGATTGGATTTATACCCTGCCCTTCACTTGGCGTCTCAGAGCGGCTTACAAACTTCTTTCCCTTCCCCTCCCCACAACAGACACCCTGTGAGGTAGGTGGGGCTGAGAGAACTCTAACACAAACTGCTCTTTCAGGAACAGCTGTGCCAGAGCTTGTGACTGACCCAAGGTCACATCAGCAGGTGCAAGTGGAGCAGTGGGGAATCAAACCCAGTTTTCCCAGATTAGAGTCCGCACACTTAACCACTACACCAAACTGGCTCTCATATGTTACTCATCTAAATTATATCTGAATAGTACTGTCCATGTCCTGACATTCTCTTGCTGTTACCAGAGAATATTTTGCCTGTAAGGATCACCACTACTTCCTTTCCACAATCATGCAAATTATGAAGCAGCACTATTTCTTTCCCACAAACATGCAAATTATGAAGGGGTTCCAATGTCTGTTTTGTTATTTATTTATTTTATTTATTTCTTCCATTTATATCCCGCCCATCCCATAAACGGGCTCAGGGCAGGTCACAGCATTTCAATAAATACAATAAAATTTAAAACACATTAAAACATATAAAATCAATAGTCATGCTTGCCATAGAAAGAATCCAGCCCACTTATGTAACTAAGTATGGCCGGTTATCAGTGGGTGGGAGACCACAACCTTGGGGGGGGGGTCATATGTGGACATCCACTGCCTCAGCCAAAGGCCTGGTGGAACAGCTCCATCTTGTAGGCCCTTTGGAATTGAATAAGATCCTGCAGGGCCCTGATCTCAATAAGGAGCATGTTCCACCAGGTGGGGGCCAGGATAGAAAAAGCCCTGGCTCTGGTCGAGGCTAGGCGGACGTCCATTGGGCCAGGGATCACCAGGAGATGTTGACTCTCAGAGCATCACACTCTCCAAGGCGCATATGGGAAGAGGTGATCCCTTAGGCATGTTGGTCCCAGGCTGTATAAGGCTTTGAAGGTGATTACCAACACCTTGAAGTGGATCTGGTACTCAACTGGCAGCCAGTGCAGCTGACAGAGAACATGCCGTATGTGAGCCCACACAGGAGTCGATGTCAGCAGACGTGCCGCCTCATTTTGTACCAGCTGTAATTTCTGGATCACCTTCAAGGGTAAGCCTGCATAGATCAAGTTGCAGTAATCAAGCCTGGAAATGACCATTGCATGGGTCACCATAGCTAAGTCCTGGGGGGAGAGCTAGGGCATCAGTGGCCGGATCTGCCTATGATGGAAGAATGCAGATCTGGTGACTGCAGCAACCTGGGCTTCCATAGATAAAGAGGCATTCAGTGTTACTCCCAGGCTCTTCACCGACTGGGCTGGCACCAGAGGTGTCCCTTCCAGTGTGGGAAGCCTGGTGCCCACCTCCAATCCCCCACGACCCAGGTACAGGTCCTCCATCTTTGATGGATTTAACTTTTTTAATTTTTTATATTTTTATTTATATATATATATATATATATATAACATCCATAATAAATACTACACGTCCACAATGATACAACTGCATGTAAATAAGTACAATCTTATCTATAATAGGCATTATGCAAATTAGAAAAAAGAAGAAAAACAGAGCCGATTAGTAAAATACGAAATTTTGGTATTAACATGAATATATCTCTGAATCTGATTGTGTAGCTACAAAATCAAAAAATGGACGCTAGCATTCTAAGAAATAGTTCTTTAGATTGGGGGAGTAGGCTGCTAAGATTTGAGATGCGAGTTTGTCTGCAATCAGTAAGTCCCAGCATTTGGAAAACCATTGCTGCACTGTAGGTATAGTAGGTTGGTTCCATTTTTGTGCAAGTAAAGACTTAACTGCTGAAAATAAAATGGTTAATAGTTCCAGTAACCGTTTTGTCAAGGATAATTTGGACCACATATTTAACAGAATTACTTCTGGTAACAAAGGAATTTCAACACCCACTATTCTGGAGACCCTAAACACAATATCTTTCCAAAACGAATTAACAAGGGGGCAACTCCACCAACAATGAAAGAATGTTCCTTTCAGGCCACACCCTTTCCAACAAGCAGGTGTGGTTTTAAGTTTACACAGAAACAATCTTTGAGGGGTCCAATACCACCTGGAGTATATTTTAAAAGACTGTTGTTTCACTAGAATGTTGTTGGTTTTAAAGGGATAGGAGTCCCAAAGTTTAAACCAAATGTGCTCAGACTCTAATATTGAGCACTCCTTTTCCCACGAATTCTGAGTTGCAGTCTTAGAGAATCATCTACTGCTATTTAATGTCCTGTAATAATCGAAATGGTCCCCGTTGTATTAGGATCTTCGTTTAGTATCATTTTTTCAAAATCTGATATAGGTGCATTGAAGTCATTACAACTGCTTAACTTTTCAAATGCATGGTTCAATTGCATGTATTGAAACCAAGGTAACGATATCTTGAATTTCCTTTCTAACTGTTCCCGGGACCCAAGTTTACCTTTTATCAACAGATCTCTTATTCTGAACACTTGTTTTTCACGCAAGTTTGCATACTCCAACAACGACCTACCCGGTGGAAACCAATTCTGGCCCAAAAATGAAATGATTGGGGAAATGCCAGGAACTAGAGAAGATCTATATTTATCCCACATTTTCATAGTGAGATTTATATATGGATTTATCGAAATCGGCTTAGGTCTATGAGATGAAAGATTCCGAATACTTTCACATAATCTATTGGAGGGCCAAGCTGACCCCTCCATTTGGACCCAGGTTGTAACAGAATTAGGGTTAGAATAATAAACCAAAGCTTTCAACTGGGCTGCAGCATAATAAGCCTCCAATGAGGGTAAACCAAGCCCACCCAACTTCTGAGGTCTGTTCAGCAGTGCAAAGTTAACTCTAGCCTTCTTGTTGTTCCACAAAAACTTCCAGAATAATGATTTCCAAACTTTAAACTCTTTAACTGGAACTTCCACTGGGAGGTTTTGAAATATAAATAAGAATTTAGGCAGTAAAAATACTTTAAACATCTCTATTTTTTCTATTAAAGTTAAATTCAGTTTTTGCCAATGGTGTATTGTTACTCTGAGGTGTAACGTTAATGGGTTATAATTTTCCTGATAGAGATTAGAGTAATTTAAAGGTATGATTATACCCAAATGCTTCCAGTACTTTAAAACTCTTTTAAAGGGGTAAATAGAAGTTAAATTTATAATTTCAGGTGTAGACATATAAATCGGATAAAGTTCTGACTTTGAGAAATTTATTAAAAAACCTGATATCTTACTGAAATTTTTGATATGCTGTATTAGCGGCCCAATTGAAACAAGAGGGTTTTGCAAATAAAATACCACATCATCAGCATATAGACTTAGCTTAGTGTAAACTGAATTGACTGAAATGCCCGCAATCTTTGATGGATTTAACTTCAATTGACTCTGCCACAAGCATCCATCCACAGCGTCCAAAGCCTCAGCCAGATTTCCAGGAATGGAGGACAGATGACTGTCCATTAACAGATAAAGCTGAGTGTCATCAACCTACTGTTGGCAAACCAGCCCGTAACTCTGAACTAACTGGGTGAGGGGTGCATATAGATGTTAAATAGTATTGGCGAGAGGATCACCCCCTGTGGCACCCCACATTCTAGTGGGTACCGTGGGGAGACCCTCTGTCCCTGACCATGGAGAAAGGAGGAAAACCATTTCAAGGCAGCCCCCTGGATTCCTATGTTGGAAAGGCGGTGGGTCATAAGATCATAATCAACCATATCAAATGTTGCCATTAAATCTAATAACAAAAGCAGCACTGACCCACCTCGATTCAGATGTCTACGGAGATCATCTGTAAGGGCAACAAGAGCCATCTCTGTTCCATGGCCAGGGCGGAAGTCGGACTGGAAAGAATCAGAAATGGAAGCATCATCCAGGAAGGCCTGGAGTTGTTCGGCCACCGCTCTCTCAACCACCTTACCCAGAAATGGTAAGTTCGACACTAGGCAGTACTTGTTCAGGACTGTGAAGTGCAGTGATGACTTTTTCAAGAGCGGGTGAACTACTGCCTCCTTTAAAGCCTCTGGAAAGTCCCAGTAGATAGGGATAAGTTGATGATTTCTTCCAGAGGGGCCCGAATGCTCTCCCCACAAGATTTCACTAGCCAGGAAGGGCATGGGTCAAGGAGGCAAGTAGTAGGCCTCACAGCTGCCAGAGTCCTGTCAACTTCCTCCCAGGTGAGTTGACTGAAGTGGTCCAATACTGGACCAGAAGATGGACAAGGGGCTTCCAGTTCCTTTACTGTCTCAATTGTGGCTGGGGGGTCCTGGCGGAGTGCCATGATCTTTTCCTTGAAAGAGCTCACAAATGCCTCACAGCCAATAACCAATTCCCTACTATTTGGTCTTCCCTGAGGCACAATAGTAATGGACCAAATAACTCTAAATAATTGGGCTGGGTGTGAGCTTGCAGATGCAATGGAGGCTGCACAGAAATCCTTATTTGCAGTCTTCACTGCCATCTCATAGGCTTTCATAAGCATCCTATAAGATGTTCATGACACTTCAACACAAGCATGCCACCACCTTCACTCTAGCTGCCTTAGCTCCCGTTTTATCCTTTGCAGCTCTGTGGTATACCACAGTGCTGCTTTGGTGCGTGGGGCACAGAGGGGGCCGGGGGCAATCTTGTTGATGGCTTCAGAGAGCCAGTTATCCCAGTCCTCCACCAGCTCATTCAATGAGATGCCTGGGGATCTCGCACGACCTCCTGAAGCCAATTAGGGTCCATTTGATTCTGCGGGTGAGCATAAATGCACTCATCATCTAAACAGGGTGGGCATGGTATGCTCAGCCAGACCTTCAGGGCAAAGTGGTCAGACAATGGGACTCCATCAGTAGTCATCAGGTCCACATGTATCCCCATCCCAAAGATCAAATCCAGCGTGTGGCCCACTTGGTGCGTGGGAGTCAATATAAACTGGGAGAGTCCCAGTGCCTCCATGGACAACACTAGGTCCCTGGCCTGGACAGACGCTGCAAGATTGGCATGAATATTGAAATCACCCAGGATCAGGAGCCTGGGATATTCCAATGCCCAGCCTGATACACCATCTAATAGGTTGGACCGGGTATCTGCTGGTGCATTAGGCAGTCGGTACACCAGCCAGATAGCCAAACTCTCCTCAATATCACATGCTAGATCTACACATGCCCCTCTGTGATGTAAATACATAAGCACATCAAACACGAAGGTACCCAGAGCTTTTTCTCTCTTGATCAGAGCAAGTATTATCTTCAAATAAATCACCAGGCATTTTATATAAAACTCTGCAATTCCAACTGTTTAGACTCAATTGCTGCTCAGTAGAACCACTGATGATTCAGTGGCTTTTCCTCTTTCATCAGAGAAGGCTTCAGAGTTGACTGAATGAAATGATAAGATACAAGCTTGAGTGTGCGAGCACACCAGGTACATCTCTCAGTATAAAGCTGATTTGGGGTGGCTTCTCTCCAATGGGGTGGCAGGATTCTATGCATGCCAAAATCAGTTCATCCGCTCATCTGCCACTCACCCCAGGTCCGATCGATTGGCTGCCTTGCCTTCCACCATTGCATCAGTCCCCCCCATAGACCAGCTGGCCACCCTCTTTACTTCACTCTGCACAGAGCCATCACGCGGCATGGACATTCTGCCAGCCACTCCGGCGGGGAGCCAGGAGGAAGGCCCCACCAGCCGTCAATGCAGCCTGCTCGCTCCCTCCGGCCCTGGCCCTTAGGCTGCTAGGAGGACTCCGAGATGGGAGGCTGCCATGGGGTGGCTTCACCTGACCCCCCCATGGCAGGGTGGTGTGGGGCCTCTCCACCAGCAGCGAGCAGGCAGCCACCAGCCCATCTTTTCATGAACCCCCCCAGCTACCAAGACTGCTTGCAGCTCTCTGGGAGGGGAGAGTGGTGTGGGGCCTCTCCGCTGGCGGCGCACTCACTGCGGCTGGGCCGTCTTTGCCCAACCCCCCCAGCTGGAGGGAGACACAACTTTGTTCCCCAGCCCCGCAACTCCCCGCACCCCATTCACCTCTGAGCCACCACGCACCCCAGCTCCTTGCAGGGCTCCACTTTCCCGACTCACTGGTCGCTCCACTCACATCTTCGCCTCTGCATGGGATGGGAGGCAAGAAGCTGCCCTCTGCTCTCCACCGATGGCAAGCCTCCCACGCCGCGCACAGCCCCTGATGCCCTGTGCGCTTTCTCTCTGTGGCCATGGAGCTGAGACTACTGTGGTGGCGGCAGCAGTGCCAACACCTCCCTGGAGGGAAGGTGCACAGGGAGGCATCGCCAATGACCACGGGGAGTGCTCTGACGATTGGGGCCTCCTCATGCCATGACCGGCAACCATCTGCATGCCTGCGCGTGCCCTGCCACCCAGCCACTGGGAAGCTGCTACCAGCAAGAGGGGGCCGCTAGCCACTGACACTGGCCACTGACGCCGACTTCTGCACGCTTCATGGCATTGGGCCTCACCCAAGGCTTCTGCTGGAGCTCATTGCTTTGTCTTTGCAACGGGCTTTGCACCTAGTCTATATATATAAAAGAAAGTCCCCTCACCGTAAAATCAATGTACAGGCCAAACCGCTGGACCTAGAAACACGAAATTCTCGGAGAGCATTCCTACCATGGTGTAGGTGCTCGCTAAGAAGGGATTTTTAGAAATTTGATCCCTAAGTGGGCCAAAAGGGATAAAATGTGCTCCCCCCATTGATTCCTATGCGTCTGCCAGGCAGCTGCCTCCCTGCACCCTCCACTCTCTGATTGGTCAGCTGCAGAGCTCAGTGTTCTGAGGTAAAAAAACCCAACAGTTACAGGGGACTGCAGAGAACTAATGACAGTTGAGGAAATCAGGAGTGACCAACAACCACCTGTGAGGTGAAGCAAAGCTGTTGACCCAGCCTCTCTGATAGCTTCCAACACACTCCCCCCATCTCCTATACCTAACAGGTGGTTGTCTGTCAGGTGCAACCCCACTTCCACAGTGGCTTCTAATACTTCTCCCCCCTCCCCCTCCTACACTGGACAGGCAACTGCCTGTCAGGTGTAGGAGAGGAGGTGGGATGCTTACAGCCACCAGGGAGGTTTGCTCAGCAGGATTGCCTTAGCACTGCTGCTGGTCCAGCCTCTCTGATGTCTTTAAATACAATCCCCCCAACACCAGACAGGCCGGTGTCTGTCAGGTGTAGGAGCAGAGCCAAAGTATGAATGTTTATGGGGAGATAGTAAAGGACATTTCTAGGAGCCATTTCAATGCGTGCCTCCTTCATGAACCTGAAGAAATGTCCACCACATCACCACTCCCTCACATCAACTCCCGCTCACACCTCTCACCTCTTACTGCCCCCAAGAAAGCTTCTGGTAAACATCGAGCCAGATACATCAACGCTACAAGGAGGAGGCAACTTAGGAATGCGGCAAAGACATTTACACACATTACACTCCTGCAGTGCACTGAGCTGCAGAGGCCAAGTACCAGCAAGATCACCCTGAGGTGCTCAGAACAACACAGTCTCCATATGAGCAAAACAATCCAGGAACACAAATAGAGAGGCCATCACTTTCGTGGAAGGTAGCAGGAGTTGACTTAACAGGTGACTGCTTCTTAAATGGACAGTTCTATGTGGCCTGCTCCAGAGTGAGCTCAGCAAGCAGCCTGGTGATCCTAGCACCTGAGGGCAGAACCACCAATGTGGTCTAGAGAGAAGTCCTTCAGTAAAGAAAAAAAAAGTACGTATATCTCACTTCATTTCTTACACTACAATCTTCTCCATTAGAATTCCTACAACAAATTTCACATTTCAGATTTCACATCATCAGTATTATAACTGGATTTATGGAACTTAAATACCATAGCAAAGCATGGGTAGCAGGGTAGCAGCTATATATGTCCTTGGGGATGCAGGGATGGATGGCATTGGGTGTTTCATGAGTCCACATCTGGTCTAACATGCTGCTTCAGTATAGTTTCCCTTGGCTGGGCACATGTCTTCCGTCCAGTAAGTTAGCATTGCCTCATGGCTACTGTGTAGTGCTTTTCCCCGGCACACAGTTTGCACAGTCCAACTATACAGTTTATAAGCCATATAAAGCATCAGCAGGCTAACACATATCAAAGTTACATGTGTTTTTCCTATTTTATGCCTGTGCTATTCCAACTAAGGCTGCTGCAAAAAAATTGAAGCTGTTTTGGAAATCAGGGATTCCCCCCCCCTTTAGTTACTAAGACCTAGCGGAACTCTTTACTGTTGACAGATATAAGGGATATGAGATACACAGAAAAAAACTATGGCTCCTGCAATGCTTGATTTTCATTCCAGGACATCTTCATACTATGAAACTACATGCAGAGGGAGATGTAGTTTTCTAAAATAGTTATGATATGGCACAACAGGATGCCAAAATTTAAGCCATGGTTTTATGGATAAAGAGTTACAAGATAAAATACAGTTGTATGGTAATGATCAAGAATGTAATGACAATTAATTTTTATATCATTTTGTATAGATTTATACTTTGGCTTGCATTTGAAATACTGTGCACAGTATGGTCTCCTCATCTCAAAAAGAGTATCATAGAAATGGAAAAGGTTCAGAAAAAGGCAACCACTAAAAACAAGTGGTTGAAGTACTTTCTCTACAAGGAAAGTCTAAGGGTGATTTCCCACTAAAGCTGCCGCGGGGTTGCGCCGCCGTTTGCCCCGAGATTTTTAGTCAATTTCACACCCGAAACCGCAGGGCTGCATTTTGACCCGCGGCTTCGCCCGATTTCCCCCGCAGTTTCGTAATCCTTTCTAGTAATCTAATTCCTGATTTAAAGATACGTATTCCTGAAAAAGAGTGGAAATTTTACATTCAGAATGATGTGCATCAATTAATACCTAGCAATATTAGATTTAAATAATCGATTTCAGCCACCAAATCTGGTAGTTTTAAACACAGAATTCTAAATTTTCTTGCTAGTTTTTTGGCATGAAAAACATCTGGCCTATCTGCCCCCATTATTCATTAACCTCAGACATTCAGGATGAAAAAGAAGTGAAAAGAAGGAAATAGTTGCATTTGAAAAAATGGTCAGTGAATAATTCATGAATCCCCATTCAAATTATAGCTTTTAAAGTAATCCCCTTCTATAGAAAGAACATATGAGCCAGCTGGCTCACAGATGACCAGAGATTTGTGATATGCTACTTGGAAGAGATTTTAATTAAGATTTAATTTTTAAAATGATCTTCTGATTTTTAGTCTTTAAACCACACCTGGCATTCATCTGAATTAAATAAAATAATAATAAATAGTAATCAGCATCATAATAGCATAGATATACTAAGCCTGATTAAAAGCCAACTGACATTAAGGCAGGGAAAATCTTTGCTTTATTGGATTTAATTAAGATTCTCTAGAGTGGAACAAATTTTCACCCAACAGGCATCCTTCTCTTTATGTTGGTGGAAACTGACTTTTCAAACCATAATGCCTGACCATTTGTTCTAATAAGCTTCTTCAAGTTGTTTGGTGAGCATTTGTTGCAAACTCATGTATTTTATGGAAGAGAGTGCATAAAATCTAAAGGTAGCTTTGGATTTGTAAACTATTAAACTTTTAAGTATCTCTGTTGTATACTTACATTCCTACAGGGGATGGGACATAAGTCATGGCATTTAGCCTGGGTGTTAATGAAATCTTATGCTTCGATTTCCATGACAGACAAAATGTCTGTTATAAAGAGGTGGGCTGCTTTAATAATGCCTGTTGGCTTGTTCAGGCCCAGAGATCTTTAATTGTTTTATTCTCTGAACAGATTAGTCCTGTGCTGTATCATTGTTGCTGGTTTCCACATGAAAGCAGGTTAGTGTGATTTCCCCACTGTCAGTGCAGTTGCTGATACAGCACAGTGGCAACAGGCCTTCCACATGTTGTGGAAGTATGTCTCTTTCTTTGGGGATGTCTCCACAACAGAAGGGGCTAGAAACTTTTTTAATGGAAGTTGAGAATTCACAGAGCCTGTTACATGTGTTGTTATAATGGTATACTGATGGACCTCCTTTGCTGGGAGCACATTCAGCCTGTGCTAAAATCACTGCATTGGCTGCCCATAGCATACTGAATTCGTTTCAAGGTGCTGGTACTGACCTTTAAAGCCCTATATGGCCAGGGTCCGGCATACCTGAGGGACCGCCTTTCCCCATATGTACCCCAGAGAGCACTACGGTTGGGGTCATAAAATTGGTTAATTATTCCAGGCCCCAAGGAGGCCAGGCTTGTGGCCACTAGGGCCAGGGCCTTTTCAGTGGCAGCTCCTCACTGGTGGAATGAGCTCCTGGAAGAGATCAGGGCCGTGCAGGATCTTTTACAGTTCCGCAGGGCCTGCAAGATGGAGCTCTTCCACCAGGTTTTCAATTAGAAGCCTCCCACCACTACTACCACCAACTACCACTATCTGAACATTTGTGACATAGGGCTGGCGGGCTGGCCCTGGTGTGGAGACAGAGCCATATCCACGCAGAAGGTCGGAAGATTGCTGAATTGGGAACTTTGACAGCAGATATTAGAGTGCATCATCTAATTTAATGAATTACTTGTACAGCGAGCACTTTAAATGTATGATTGTTTTAATTGTTTTAAAATGTTTTATGTAGACTAGGTACATCGTACCGACATTGTAAGCTGCCCTGAGCCCATTCACGGGGAGGGCAAGGTATAAATATGATAAATAAATAAATAAATAACAATATGAAATTGATGATTTAAAAAACTTCAAAGGGCTGTAAGGGGAGGTGATTGCCACCATGGAGACAGGTAGGGTTGCCAGGTAGTGCCTGGCAACTAGCTGAAGGCAAATTACCATAGTTTCTGGTGATTGCTGAGCTATCCTTGTCAATTTCCGGTAGCTTTAGGAATTGTCAGGACTTCTGTGGTCAGAACTTCCAGTAAGTAGACAAGGCATTGTTTTGTTTTGTTCTTAAATTCTCCCCTGGATGATTGTGCCCCCCCCCATCCCCAGTTTCCACCCACTGATCTGCTGAACATTGACGGTAGCGACAGAAATTTGAATAGTAGTGAAAATGCCTTCATTTTTGGAAAACAGTGGAGAAAGAAAATAGAGATTCCCCCTCCCCTTTGTCTTCTGCAACTCAGGAATAGAGTCACCTAAAGATGCTGAAGATTGGCAGTAGATTCAAGACATACAAAGAAAATACCTCTGAATGGCCACCTTGAACCAAACAGAAAGGCAGGCTATAAATGTTTGAATTAAATAAATAATGTAATATTTAAGTAATCTATGAAATACACTATCGCAGGGTGTGACCACTGGCTTAGATAGCTTTAAGCAGGGCTACACACATTCATGAAGAATAGATCTATTAGCCACTGTAACTATACTGAACTTGTGTGTTCAGAGGTTATGACTGGGGACAAACAGCAAAAGAGGACTGTTGCCTACAACCACTTCTTATCTGCTTCTCAGAAACATCTGACTGGCCACACTTGGAAATACGATGGTGAACTAATCCAGCAGGGCTTTTCTTATTTGAATATTTGTTTAATACAGCAGAGTTTTGCCCAGTCCTGGAAGCATGATACTGAGTGCAAAAAATAAATAAATCTCCCAAGAAGTGTATTGCAAAAAAGGTAAACTTATATTTCTTCAGGTAGATCCAGTTCACATTCAGGCTGCAGTCAAAAGAAGAGAAGGAACCCTGAGAGTACTTTTCCTATCACAAATGTCCAACTTGTCCGCCATCATGTATGTGGGAGTACAAGGGCATTGTATCTACAGGAGAGACCTACATGTCTCTCCATGGAAGGCTATATAAGGCGAGTGAGAGGAGAGGTCAGAGGGCAGCTCCCAGGTTAAGACAAAGAGAGGCATCCCATTCAAGGAGATAACAGCTATGCACACTTAGAGTAACGTAATGCCCCCCAATGTCCAGGCATGCCAAATTGCAACTGATAACAAAGCTCAAGACAATGTATCCACCTGGATTAAATTGAGACGTGGATTTCCTCTCTGATTATCAATGCTGATATCTCCATGCCTACTAAGTCTCTACATATCACACCTAATCCAGTCACATGTGCTATTGCCATCTGCCTGCTAATGTCATTTGACATCTGAAATCACTCCGCTTTCCAATATATAGGAAAGATGGACTCACATTCTCGCTGTATCTGAAGAAGTGAGCAGTGTCTCATGAAAGCTCATACCCTCCCACAAACTCTTTAAGGTGCTACTGGACTCTTTTCTACTGCTACAGGCATGCTGAGTCACTCACTTCAACATTTCTTACCTTCTTAAGTTTTTTGACCCTGCTTTTAACCATCAACCTTATTGAAGGCTTCAACCTTATTATTCCCACTAGATCTTTTCTATTCTATATTTGACCTCTCTTCTGATGATACCCACAGGAAATTATTAGTCATGCTTACATTTGTCAGAGGGGAAAAAAAATCAGCCCTGACTGCTGCTTAAAGTGGTTAGCAGAGCGGTCTATTCTAGCCACAGTTAAACCCATTGAAGTAAATGGACTTTAAAAGGCATAACTCGATTCCAACAACAAAAGGAGTCAAGCAAGGTGGTCTATTAGCCCCTTCCCTTTTTGCCATTTATATTAATGATCTGATTAACTACCTTGGTTTAGTAGATACCCATTCTCCTTCTCTGTCGGACAGTCACATATTAGCCTTACTCTTTGCAGGTGATATGGTTCTGCTGTCCAGGACACCAGTATGCCTTAGAAAGGCATTCAATCACCTGGAATCAATTATCAAATGACAAAAGTGGGTCTTTGGCTCAAAACCTAAGGCAAGGGTGCGAAGTATAAATGGCTACAGGTTACAACAGGTGGCAACCCACAAGTACCCAGGGGTCATGATCTATTCTTCAGGGACAAAAAAAGGCTCATTATGAATACATTGCAAACTCTGCCCAAGGTATCATTAGATTTCTCCACTCAAAAGGAGGGCATTACATACCGGTGGCCCTTAAATTATATCTTTCTTTTTTTTTTTTTTTGGTAAAACTCTCCTAAAAAGGAGAGAATTTTATTCTTTTTATCAGAAAAGGAAGGGGTAGACAGATGGAGAAAGAAAAAAAGATGGAGTGAAGTTTTCTCTGTTAAAATGGGTTAGTTTTAGTTAGTAATTAATACCATCTTTCGGCATCCTTCATGGTTGGAAGGTCTTCTTTTTAACTTTGCAAAGTCCAGAAGTACTCTGTTAATACAGTTAGTAAAGTCCACTGGGGTTAGTAGTTAAACAGCTCCTTACAGATGCAACACAAACAGTCCTCAAGGTGTCTTCTTTTTAAATCTCTTCCAGTTATGGACTAAGTCCTTTTTAACCTTGATGGCTTCCTCTCCTTCACCTCCTTCCCCTGGGCTGCTGTTTTCCTCGCTGCTTCTCATGATTTTGAGTGCTGCGTCTTCCCTCATGCCGGTGTGTCTCTTCAGATGCCTTTGCATTTCAAGGATGTAGTCTTTCTTCTTTCTTTTCTGAGCTTCAGATTTCCCGGGCGCCATAACCACTTCGCAAAAAATTAGATCTCCGATGTCTTGTTTGCTTTGCTCGACCTCCCCTTCTACTGGCAGAGTAATTTCTTTTATAAAAGCAGAATTGGCTTTGACAGCCATATCCACCTCTTCTTTTAAATCTTTCGCTTCACTGCCAGTCAGGGGTGCCAATACATTCGTCAAACTAAATCCGAGATCCTCTTCTCTCTTCTTTTACGCCCTGAGAACTTAAAATCCATGCTTTCTGTTCGAATTCCGCCATCTTCCTTGATGTTTCCGATATCAATTCCTGTCGACTGATGAAGACACATTCCACTTTGAGCAAAGTTTCATTGATTTTCTGCATTTGCTCCAGCAGAGGGCGCAGAATCTCATTTTCCTGTTGATTGACAGCAAGCTCTGGGGGGGGCTACTTGGACCGGAAGTCCCACCTCTCATCTTTTCCGGTTTCTGCAGGACTCTCCCCGTAGTCGACATTTTGTTTTATTTTTTACTTTTAAAAAGTTCGTGCCGCATCTCCCCAGGAAGTTAATATGGTCGTATTCTTTTAAACAACCCCAACGGTACTTTCACCAACAGTTCTTTCTCTCTTCCCCCTCCGCGCTCCCTTTGTAGATCTTGCTTCTCAAAAGGGGTGGGGACTCCTCCCTCCTCCCATACGCTTAAACGCTTGTGGGGGGTTCAAATTCACGCTTCAAAATAGACCTTCCACTCACGATTCGATGCCACTTCTTCTTTTAAAATTAAATCATCTCGCTGTCTTCACTCCTGGAAGTCGGTGGCGCCGCTAAGTCCCATGACGGGCACGACGCAGCGGGGCCGATTGGGGCGGGGAGAAAGCCTCAATTTCCCGGCTGTCTGCCGGCAAAGAGGCTACTCCCCAAGCGCCCCTGGTTCGGAGCCTTTGCCTAAGGCTCACTAGGGTCTTCCGCACATGCGGAGACCCCCCCTAACTGCGTGTGGGCTAGCCGCCTCCGGGAGCGTCCCGAGACGCGGCCGCCATTCGCAACGCCAAAACCGAAACCCTTAAATTATATCTTTCCAAGGTAGTATCACAATTCACGTATGGGACTGTTCTGGGCTCAGCTCCATCAAGCCTTGCTCCCCCTTGAGAAAATTCAATCCAAATTCTTAAAAGCCATATTCCAATTTCCAAATAGTGTTTCAAATGCTATGTTATGCTTGCAAACCAGAATGCCAAGAATAGAGGTGAGGGTAAGCCTCACTTCAATCAATATTTGGCTTAAGCTTAGCCATCGTCCCTCAGATATTACTTCCTTAATCCTTAAGGTTGGGTGCTGTTCTACTTGGCTTAAGGCTATCTATCAGAAGTTATCTATGCTTGGCTTTTCATTCGAGTCTCTCTAAGGGCCTTAGTCAAGCAGTGAATGCTAGATGTTGAGAGACAGAATGATATTGCCAGGGTTTCAAACTTTTTAGCCCCCCCTCAAAAGAGATATGTGGTTTCCCCAGCTTCTTATTTGTCCTGCTTGGAAATCCTGTCTCATCAAAGAGCATTTTCTATGACCTGATGTAATATTTTTCCATCTGCAGTCGTAGAGGGCCACTATAAAAAAGTCCCAATGGCCAAGGGTGTCTGCCCCTGTGGCACTGGCAAAGTAAAAATGATCGAGCATACTTCGTTAGATTGTGGGTACTATCAAGTAATATGTACTATCCAACCTATACTGGAGAGATTTTCAGGTCTCACGGATTTGGAATTAAGTAATATGCTCTTGCTGGATTCCAACCCCCAGGTTATGCTTGCTTGTGCCAGATTCTTAGCTGCAGCCTATAAAATCCACACAGAACAGATTAAGGAGTGACACAGATGATTATTGAGCCTTTTGAAGTTCTTAATTTTTGCAAGTCTAAAAATTCTGTCTTTTTAAAAAAAATACTTGTATTTTAAAGTTTTTATCTAATTATTTCCCATTTAATGGCTGTGTACCTAGAGTATGGTATCCAACTGTGTTTATAACTGATTTGTGCTGGTTACGTATGGAAATAAACTGAACTGAACTCTGCTTAGGATGGCACTGTCAGTATCCCAAAGTAATTCTGTATTGTTATTGCTTCTACCGCCCTTTTCAATGTTCAAAGTACTTTCTAATTCATATCTCATTTGTAAATATTGAAATCTACTTTCCTTTGCCAAAGCAGCAAGGCAACAGAAAGTAGTTGGTTCCAAGGAAGCCTGCTAGTGATATAAAGGTTCTTTCAGCCCCAGACAAAAGATTTATGTGCAGGTCTTGATGTTGGGGACCAATAGGACCAACTATTCATTTGTCTGACCTGTTGCCATTTCTATCCCTGATGGTTGTCATCCCAGACTGTATATGTGTTGTTATAAATTCCTTTTTAAAGTTATTTTTAAAAAGTTATTGGGAGAAGTTAGAGCAAGCACTGTGTGACTTGAGTTTACCAACACATTGAATAATGGAAAGTGATCAAGCATCTTCAAGAATTCATTGACTCATAAGATGCTGAAGCTCATCCTTGTATTGCAATATACATAACTAGCAGTAAAGCCCATTGTAGAAGCAATACAATGAGCTCTAGACAAATGTGATGTGTAAAGAATGCAGTGACTGGAAGCAGGTTAATGACATGTTAGAAGTGTGTATTGGAAAGGTAGAAGCATGGAAGTAAAGTCGCACATACCTTATGTCACACAACAACTGGTGTCCAAGGCCCAGGTAGCAGCCGCTGCCAAGGCAGCCTTCTACCACCTTCGGCTGATTAGGCAGTTGGTTCCCTTCCTCTAACGCAATGATCTGGCTGCAGTGATCCATAGAACGGTCACCTCGAGGTTGGACTACTGTAATGCTCTCTATATGGGGCTGCCCTTGGTGCAACTCCGAAAGCTGCAGCTGGTGCAAAATGCGGCGGCCAGTCTGTTGATGGGTCTCCCTAGGTGGAAGCACATCCAGCCTGTGCTAAAGACATTGGACTGGCTGCCAATAGCACATGGGATTCACTTCAAGGTGCTGGTTTTGACCTTCAAAGCCCTTTATGGTCAGGGACCGGCTTACCTGAGGGACCGCCTTTCCCCACATGTTCCCCAGAGAGCACTGCGATCAGGATCTCAAAATCGTTTGGCCCTCCCTGGTCCGAAGGCTGCTAGGCTGACATAAACAAGGACCAGGACATTCTCTTTGGCAGCTCTGTCCTATTGGAATCAGCTCCCTAGCGAGATCAGGACCCTGTGAGACCTGCCACAGTTCTGCAGGGCCGTGAAAATGGAGCTTTTTAGACAGGAATTCCAGTAGGAGTGGCACCTTACCAGCTGCGCCCGTGGGGACTCAGACCCAGCACGGGGTGACCTAGCTTGGTGGCACCGCTGAACGCATCTCAAATTGCATTTTACTGGTCGTATTGCCATTGATATTAATTGCACTTTACTGTTTTGTAGTGCCATCAACTCTAATGTTTTTAATGAATGTACCTGTAATTTTATAAGATGTATATTGTTTTATTAGTTTTATGGAAGCCGCCCTGAGCCCACCTTGGCGGGGAGGGCGGGGTAAAAATCAAATAAATAAATAAATATTGTGGGACAGAAAATGCAGGACAGAGGGGTCTGTGGAGTAATTTCTTCATTTGGGCATTCGTCAAAGGCATTTTATGTTGGATGCCCCTGTCATTCAGTGTGGTTGTGGTTGCAGTGTCCATCCTGTTATAGAAGAGGTCTCAAGGAAAGCTGGGTTGAAAGAGTTGTCATGAGGAAAGTGATAAGTATGACACTCAAAGGCAGCGTTCCAACAAGTGATTCAGCTTTTAATGATAGTGATTCAACAGCTCAGAACAGATCAGAACAGACAACACAACATAGAGCAACTGGCTCTTATTTAAACAGTGTGGGCTAGCATATTCATGGTAACAACCAATAGCATTGCAGAGATAAAGTCCAATCAGTTTGCTTCCCTCCAGCACAATCCTTGTCTCCTGATTGGCCTGCTACGCAGAGTAGCCAATCAGGTATTGCCATTCTGGATACCAGCATGTCAATGGGATTTACATCAAGCTCAGGTCATAACATCTCTCCACCCTATGAATGGACTACCTCTGAACAGATGTAGTCCTTCAGATAAGCTGGTCGCTGCCTAGACCGTTGAGACCAATGCAGGGTCTCTGTTGGAGGTGTCTGTTCCTCATTAGTAGTCGGAGGACTACTGTTTGCCTGTTCGGGCACCTGGGATTCTGTCCCTTGTCTGGTTGGAGCTACTTCCCTGGGTTTGGCGACCTGAGGAATTTCACCCACCTCTACCTCTACCTCTTGAGGCACTGGTCTGGTGATTTGGCTTTCTGCTGCTTGGTCAGGGGTGGACCATTGCTGGTGTAGCTGGTCGATGTGGCACCTAAGTTGTCAGCTGTCTTCAGTCTGCACCACGTAAGACAGTGACCCAGCTACTTCTATGACAACACCAGGAAGCCAAAGGTGTCCCTCCCCATAGTTCTGGGCGAACACTAAGTTCACTGCATTAAAAGACCTGGGAGTTTCCCTGTCCTCCCTCTGGGGTGGTCAATCTGTGGTGAGATCGGGGTGGAGTCTGTCAAGGAGGGTGGTGAGGTGGCAACCTATTAATAACTCTGCAGGACTCCTCCCTGTGGCAGCGTGTGGTGTTATATGTTGGTAAAGGAGGAAAGATGCCACCTTTTGACTCCAGTCCCCCTGAGTCATTCTCCCCAGAGCCTCCTTTGTTGTTCTAACTATTCTCTCTGCCTGCCCATTTTTTGCAGGATGGAATGGCACTGAAGTAATATGTTTAATTACATTGTCTTGCATAAACCTTGCAAACTCTGTAGACACAAACTGAGTTCCGTTATCAGAAACCAGTGTGTCTGGCAACCCATGTGTAGCAAAAAGTTTTCACAGTGCTTTTACGACTGCTGTGGTCATCATCTTGCTCATGAGGAGCACTTCAAGCCATTTTGAATAGGCATCAACCACGATCAAGAATACCTGCCCGTGAAAAGGGCCAGCAAAGTCTACATGGATTCTGGACCAGGGTCTGTGTGGGTTTTCCCAAGGATGTAGAGGAGTGTGGTTTGCTTCCCGCCAGCACAATCCTTGTCTCCTGATTGGCCTACTACACAGAGTAGCCAATCAGGTATTGCCATTCTGGATACCAGCCTGTCAATGGGATTTACATCAAGCTCAGGACATAACAGAAAGTCTCAGAAAGTTATGTTGTAATGATGAATGGGACTATGGGCATATGAGTGTTGGGGAGCCTTTATAGTTCCAAGTGTGAAAAGGCATGTATTCTGTGGGTATGTTGTAAACAAAGGTATGCATTGTAGTGGAGTATCTAAATGCATGGGTAGACATGCTAACTTTGAGTAGTGTGGTGTTTGCCGAAAGTCATTGAAAGGAGACGCACTGTTTTGAGTTATTGTATAAGCCATATTGTATAAAGGAGGTGTCACTTATGGGACTGAAGAAACATTGTTTGAACTGAACATCAGTGGTCAGCAGAGCCAGATTTAATAAGAGTGATTGAGAGGTCACGAGGACAGCAGTTGAATATCTTGTATAGTCATAGTGGGTTTGGAGCAGCATGTGGAGAACCTTGCATGTCAGATGCAACGTAAATTACCAGAACAGAGTTTGCAGGCAGATGTGCTGGGAGTGAGTGGTCATCAGTGATGTCACCTGAGACAGAATGGAATGCTGGAGATTGTCCTGATCAGTGCAGAGAGGTTTATATCTCACAGTGCTTAGATGTTTTTCAGGGGCATTCTGACGTGTGTGTTTTTTCTGTTTGTCAAGGAGCTTAAAGATACACTCATAGTGGGTGAGACATAGTATTTTGCTGGGTGCAAGTATGGGTTGAATGAGGCACAGGAGATTACTGGTATCAGAGGATTGGAGGTCGGTCAGACCCTGTACAAATTGTCTTGAGCACTCTGTGTGCTTTGTGAGGCTTGTAGGCTTTTTGCAGTCTGCACAGATGCCATGCGTGTGTGTTGACGTTCTGCCTTGTTTCTCACAATGTTCTTCAGGAGTGAGTTTAGCATTTGGCTGGTGAGTTGATATGATGGGAAATCACTGATACTCTGTTTTGTAAGCATAAAAAGGCCAGTGTACAGCAGCAATGTGGGTGATGTTTGGATCAGTTTGTAGTGGTCCCGTCAGGTTGGAATTGAAAGGTGTTTTTTATGGTAGAGAAATGTGGGTGAGCAATGTTTGTCAGCAGTATTGCTTAGGGCTGGATGGTTCCAGGGAAAGAGTCAGGCCATAGTGTCTGAAGAAATTGGTCAGCAGCCCACATACTGGTTCCCGCTGAGAGAAATTGGTGAACATATTTCACTTACAGAATCTGCAAGGTATTTTTAAGATGTATGTGATATATCCATTATGGGGACTGCAGGATCTCCTTGTAGAACACGTTTTTGGTGAACACTCTGTCACACTTTGGCAGGAGTTTTCCCTGTTGGGGTCCATCAATGATACACACTCTTAGGTCCTGGAAGCAACGCACCCTTGAGAAAGCAATGTACAGTTGGCCATGAGCAAAAACTGGGTTTCTCAAGTGAACACCCACCTTCTCCAGAGTTTGGTCCTGTGATTTATTAATGGTCATGGCAAAGGCTAGTTTAATAGGGAACTGCCTTCGTCATAATGTAAATGGAAGTTCAATGTCTGTGGGGGCAAGATCTATATGTGGGATAAAGAGTATCTCCCCACTTGCAGAGCCAGTAAGCACTCTTGAAATGATCAAGTTGGGTTTGAGGTCAGTGACAATCAGCCTTGTCCCATTGCATAGGCCTTGTTTTGTATTGATGTTTCTTAGAAACATTATTATTGCTCCAACCTTCAAACACAAAGTATGGAGAGGCATTCCTGATGGAGTGAGTGAATGTAGAAACTTGATTGGGTAGTACTGGTCATCAACAGCAGCACTATCAGGAACTATGGAATCTGAGCTTAAGTAAGTTGTTGCAATACCCTGAAGTAGGCTATGAACACTCTCACTGAGCAGTTCAACATCAGAGTTGGTTGGGCACAGAATAGCTCTTTTTGCAAAGTTTGGGGAATGTGAGGCTTCCAAGGTGTCTCCGAAGATTTCTGTAGCAATGTTTCCATGATGTAATATATGTTGTGGAATCTCTATGAAGTCCGGTTCTAGGCCATGATTTGTGTCATGGTCCCCATTTCCAAGACACAGAAGCCAGTCACTGAACAGTGGATCTGTTGATCAGACATTATTGGTTAGTGTTAGGAGTTGAAACACATCCCACAGAGGGTGGTATTTGATGCTAGCCTCAACAGTCTGCACTCTATCCCCATGCCTGACTACTGGTAGTGTTTGTTGGAATCACCTCCAAGTATTATTAGTTTTCCTCCAAAAGGCCTCTGATTGTTCATGATGTCTTGGAAAATACGGTCAACAGCCATTAGAGCCACAGCAGGTACCATTGTAGCCTCGTCCCAAATAATGGCCTTTGCTGTGCGGATGACAGCACCTTCAGGAGAGTTCAGCTTTAGATTGGAAGTTGTAGTTTCAGTTAGAGGTGGAGTTATTTTGAATAGATTATAATATGTTTTCCCTCCGCAAAAAAGGTTAGCACCAATGCCAAGTAGATGCTATAGGCAAAACAGTACCGTGCTGTCGTGAGATGCTTGCCATGAAGGTCTTGTAAAGATATGTTTTGCCAGCACCCCCAGGTCCATTGAGGAAGAAGCATCTGGTGGGAAGGTTGTTGTTTTTGGCTGCAGCAATAAGATTGTCATAGGACAATCTCTGCTGTTCATTTAAAGACTCTGCCAAGTATTGGTGACTTTCAGGATATGGTGTCACTGGATAGTTAGTACATGGGTAGTATGGTCCGAAGGCAGTTGGTTTTGGGAGTCCATATGTTTCACAGGACATGTTGTGTACTCGCAGAGTGGTCTCAATGTCCCTCAGGGTCCAGAGCAAGCATTGCTTACAGTCATCAGAGTGGCCATCTTTATGGTGGTGCACGAAGTCTTCCCATAGGTGAATCTTAAATGTATGGAATAGATGAAGTGCTTTTGATGGTGAAGCAAAGATCAGAATGAGGGCAAAGAGTTCTCTCATCTGCTTAGCCAGGCTGTAAACAACTGCCTCCTCCAGTGCTGTGAACCATGTGTCATCATCACTGATTAATCCCTTATGCAGGGCGTGTCACGGAATGTCTGGAAATGAAGATGGCAAGATGAGCGCTCTGCCTGGCAGTGTTTTGGAACCATCCTGAGCATTCTGCAGATGATCCATGAGGCCTAGGTATCTCTCCACATGAAGTTGAGCTTGGTTTTGTCATATGTAGTTTAATCGGTTTGATTCAGCTTTGACATAGGCATCAACAATGAATTGTTGTGTTAGTTTCCCTGCTGATAGAAAAGGATTGAATGCAGGTCTTGTTGCCAGATGGTATTGGTAGTACTGCATCTGAGTAACTCTTGAGCGTGGGTTAGCAGACACAGTACTGACACCAAGCAAACTTCATGGTTGTTGTTGTAATGGAATATCCGTGCCCCAACTTTGATCCCCTCATGGGAATAAGAGTGGATATACCAGGGGCTCCAAGTTAGGGTCCAGGATGCTTATGTATTCTGTTTTTCTGATGTTAGTATTGGTCTGTGTACGGCAGTGAATCAGTAGATCATGGTGGAGTGGCGGCTCACCATCTGCATTCTGGAAGATAATGGCCACTTCATTGCTGTGTGAGGCATTGTATCTTCTAGGATCATTGTGATAGTCTTGAATGATTGGTCACTGTGGAAGGCTCTGCATTGTTGAGTTGAGTATCCTGAATGCTTTACTGCTCAACCTCATACAGCATCTTGCATGCTTCAGCAAAGGGGTTGTTACTTGCCATCCATGCACTTATTTATTTATTTAGATTTGTATCCCGCCCTCTCCGGAGGCTCAGGGTGGCTAACAACAAGGCATGTATGCCAGATTTAAAACAAATTAGAACAGTGTAAAACAGAATAAAACCATATAAAACAACAACCAAGCATTTAAAACAAGATGGGGCAGGTCATAATCCCCGGCAACATACCAGTAGCTTGTCAACCCTTCTCCTTCCAGGGTCACCCCGCATCTAGTGGTGGCAGTGGTGTGATGATGCATGGCTAGCAATGATGGAGAAGTGGTGGCAGCAACTCCTACTCAAAGGCCTGCCGGAAGAGCTCCGTCTTACAGGCCCTGTGGAACTGAGCAAGGTCCCGCAGGGCCCAGATCTCCTCCAGGAGCTCCTTCCACCAGGTAGGAGCCGCCACTGAAAATGCCCTGGCTCTGGTGGCAGCAAATTTAACATCCCTGGGGCCTGGAATTTCCAGGAGATATTGACTCCCCGACTGAAGTTCCCTTGGGGGAACATATGGGGAAAGGCGGTCCCTTAGGTAAGACAGACCCTGGCCATACAGGGCTTTAAAGGTGAGAACCAGCACTTTAAAGCAAACCTGGTATGCTGTTGGCAGCCAGTGCAGTGCTTTCAGCATAGGCTGGATGTGATCCCTCCTAGAGAGATCCATCCACAGCCCGGCTGCAGCATTCTGCACTTGCTGCTTCTGGATTTGCAAAAAAGGCAGCCCTAAGTAGAGAGCATTACAGTAGTCTAGCCTCAAGGTGACCATTGCATGGATCACAGTGGCCAGGTTATCACGGTCAAGGAAGGGGACCAACTGCCGAGCCAGCCGAAGATGGTAAAAGGCCGACCTGGCAGTGGCTGCTACCTGGCCCTCCATCGTTAAAGAGGAGTCCAGGAGCACACCCAAATTCCTAACCTCTGACGCTGGCACCAAAGGAACCCCATCGAAGGTCGGGAGAGGGAGCCCCAACCCTGAACCGATCCGACTCAGACCCAGGACCTCCGTCTTTGCCGGGTTTAGTTTCAACTGGCTCGGTCTGAGCCACCCAGTCACAATCTGTAATGCCTGATGCAGCTCATCCGGGGCAGAGTTCAACTGGCTGCCCAACATCAGATAGAGCTGGGTGTCATTTGCGTATTGATGACACCCAAGCCCGTAACTCTGGGCAATCTGGGCAAGAGAGCACATGTAGATGTTAAACAACATCAGGGACAGCACGGCCCCCTGGGGCACCCCACACTCAAGGGTGTGTCTCCGAGACCGCTGATCCCCTATCACCACCCTTTGTCCCCATCCTTGGAGAAAAGAGGCAAACCATTGGAGGGCAAGCCCCTGAATCCCCATGTCGGTGAGGCGGTGGGCCAGCAACTGGTGGTCGACCGTGTTAAACATGGCCAACAGATCTAACAACACCAGAGCCACCACACCACTCTGATCCAGATGCCTATGGAGGTCGTCAGTCAAGGCGACCAGCACTGTCTCTGTCCCGTGACCCAGGTGAAAGCCAGACTGGGAGGGATCGAGGACAGAAGCATCATCCAGAAAGCCCTGTAGCTGTAATGCCACCGCCCTCTCAATAAGTTTGCCCAAATAGGGCAAATTGGACACCAGCCAATAGTTGGCCAATTCGGCTGGGTCCAGAGATGGCTTTTTCAAGAAGGGGCAGACCATCGCTTCCTTGAGTGCCCCAGGGAACCGTCCCTCTGAGAGGGACGTGTTGATAATCTCCCGCAGGGCACCTCGGAACCCCTCGTGGTCCATTTTAATGAGCCAGGAGGGGCACGGATCAAGGTCGCATGTGGTTGGATGCACAGATACGAGCAATCTGTCAACTTCCTCCAGACTGAGTGGGTCAAAACACTCTAAACCCGGCCCCAAAGGCGAGCAAGGGGCCTCAAGTTCACTTACTAATTCAATTGTGGCAGGGAGGTCACAGCGGAGCACTAAGACTTTATCTGCAAAGTAGCTCGCAAATGCCTCACAGCCAATATCCAATTCCCCAGCAATTTGCCTGCCCTGTGGCAGAGCTGTCAAAGACCAAATTGTACTAAATCATTGGGCCGGGCGTGAGCTAGCAGATGCAATTGTGGTTGCATAGAAGTCTCACTTTGCGGCTTTGACTGCCATCTCATAGGCTCTCATAAGTGTTCTATAAGATGTTCTTGATGCCTCGTCGTGGGCTTGGCACCACCGTCTTTCTAGCCGTCTCAGTTCTTGCTTCAGCTCACACAACTCCTGGGTGTACCAAGGCACTTGCCTAGCACAAGTGTGGAGAGGGCACCTGGGAGTAATCTCATCAATGGCTGAGGAGAGCCGGGCATACCAGTCCTCCACCAGCTCATCCAATGAGCCGCCAG
This sequence comes from Gekko gecko, assembly GCA_029375565.1. Classification (NCBI taxonomy): domain Eukaryota; kingdom Metazoa; phylum Chordata; class Lepidosauria; order Squamata; family Gekkonidae; genus Gekko; species Gekko gecko. The sequence continues at coordinate 90,926,945 of JAPDNY010000006.1, forward strand.
GAGGACTTAGGGTCTGCAGAAGATGTGGATTGCATCTTTGATTCTCTGGAAGTTCCAGTCTGTGAGATGCTGCCTCATCAGAATCCAGAATGTACAGCTGTGCATATGTATAGGAAAAAACTTTCCTGATTCATTCATACTAGGCCCAAATAGCTTAGCTGATAACATGTCCCTGTGACTTCTGTCACCTGCACAGATGGCATGCACAGATGCCAAGTCTAGATATCCATTTCAAAAGTCACTTTGGCACCTCTGAGGGGAAGACCAGACATTGAGACTCTTCCCAAACTTCAAAGCTCAAGCAGACATGCTTTTAGGGGGATAAGCAATGGCTGCTCCTACACGCCTTTTGACCCTGTCAGGATTGGGTAACTGGCCATGCTCAGTTGTGACAAGGGTAGGAGGGGATTGTCTTCAGCCTATGAGAATAGAGACAGAACTCTCTTGGAAGTGGGCCCCTTTCTAAGGGTTAGTCTCTGTTTGGATTACACACCTGCAACATGGAATTTGACTAGTGGGCAGTGCAGCTGGACTTAATTGCCCACAGCAAACATGGTTTTCATCTTGAAGATTCTGTGGTGCCATAACGCACATTGAAAGACTGGTAACTATACCGTATCTCTATGTGTAGTAAGAGCTATGTAAAGCTATAGGCCTTGTTCTTTGCTTTCTAATCTTTGCAAGTCTCTTGTCATTTCTCTGCTTTGCTTAATAAAGACCTTATATAGATTACTCTCACCTGAGTTTGAAGTCTATATTGCAACTGGATCTCTAAGTCTAGATCTGGAGTCTATGCTGCTCGCCTAGAAAGCTACTACTGTGTGTTAATTAATTATTTGCAGCTCTAGCCCAGAGCTGGTAAGTTGTTAATTCCCAGAAACCTGGAGGTGGGACCTATGCTCCTGTCTGAGTTGGGAACATCCTTAAATAGGTCCTGGTGGCAGAATACTGAGTTAAGTGTTCCTGAAGCATGTGGGTCTTTGGCATCTCTCATTCCTGGAGGGGCTTGGGAGAGGCGTGAGATTCTGCACGTGCTGGCATAGTAACAGGACTTGGACCTTCCTTATCTCCTGGACTGGAGGTGAGAAGGTTTCAAGAAACTTGTACAGCATATTTCCTAGGTTCATCATTGTCAGGATGTAGTGCTCCAGCACGATGGTAGATGGATCCATTAATTCTGAAGCAGTAAGGGCCATATCCTAGTGGAGGCTTCATTTGAGCCCCCATTGAAGCAAATGCAAGACTGCTGTTGATGGATCTGATGTGTTGCATGAAGTTCTTGGAGTAAACATGGTGGCCACTCATGAGTTCCTCAAGTAGTGGAACACTGCGAATATCTTGGAGAGAAACACTGCCTTTGGAGCAGCACTTGGTGAACTTTCCATCTTGGAACCTCTCACATGGGAAGTGTAAGGCTGTACAGAACTGACATACCTGCTCCATGGATTCACAGTAGTGTGGTGTGACTGAGCAATTATCAGTAATGTCAACCATGGCTATAGGCAATTCAGTTGTTTTTCTTGATTGGCCACCAGAGGCAGACTGTTCTCGGTGCTTTGACAGTCTTTTTGCAGCAGTTTCAGGTGTCTCTTGCTGCCGTCTGTTGAACTTATACTGGGCATGACGCTGTCATCTTTGGGACTGAAGTGTCGGCTCTTTGCAGTCACTGGCATGTGATGTCAGTACACAGTGTGTCTGCTCAGAGTGTACAGTACATGGAAGCTGATGTCCCAGTGGGTATTCCAAGACCTCAGTGTGGCTCTGAGGCATGTTTTGCGGTGCATGCTGATGAAATTGCATTGTGCTTAAGGACTGAGTCTGTGGCGTTTGGTGTGGGATCTCTGTGTGGATTGCTGAGATGTTCTCTGGGGCCTGCGATTGGCCTTGCAACAGGCTTGATGGCTGAGTATGCCTTGGTAGCTGTGAGTTTGTAGTGTTGCCTCTTGGCATGGTGCATTGTTGTACCAGCAGGGATTGCATTATTTCTGTAGGGTCACTCTGTACTGGTAACTGTGAGTGTTCAGTGTTGTCATGTTGCATTGCTCAGGCTGCAGAGATTGAATGGTGCTTGAAGGATGTCCAAGTTGTAGTTCTCCTGGCATGTCAGTGTGGCTTCTTGACAACTTTTGTTTTGCACGTTTTGCCTTTTCACGTATAGACTTCTTGCATTTTGCCTCTGCAAGTTCTTCTAGAGTAGGTTTTCTTTTTTGGCCTGGGAGGTGCTTGTAGTGGTAAACCATTATGGTGGTGTGAAATGTTAGTAGAGTTGGTGAAAGGCAAGTCATAATGTAGGGAATATTAGTATGCTGAAGGAGGTCTTCAGTGGAGCGTGGAGCATTTGAGAGATGTGAGTTTTAGGAAGCAGGATACTGTGTAATAGTTGTGGGGCACCAATGTAATGTTGAAATGTGTAGAGGCAGAAATAACTGTTGAGAATGGTTAGTTAATGTAGGGAAAGAAGATGTAGTAGAGGAATATGCAGTACGGGTATGCAGTAGGGGTAGGGGAATTGGGGGAGGGGAGAAATACAGGAGAAATGGAAGAGTGTAGCTTGAGGCCATGAGTATATGATACCATTGAGTCATTGATTCAATATATATTGAACCATTTATTTATATTTATTGTATTTTTGGTTATACTGTTTTATATGAATTGTGAGTGTTTTATGTATACTGGTTTCATTGATCTTGTAAGCCGCCCTGAGCTGCTTAGGTGGGAGGGCGGGATAAAAATCGAACAAACAAACAAACAAATAAATAAATACATAAATTGTCTAGGAAGTGAGTTGTGAGCAGAATCCCCTGTTTATTTCCGTATGTAGCGGCCACCTTATCTCTGGACCCTGCAGTTATTGTTTAACTGCAATGCATGATCTGTCCAAATGTGTTCTATGTTCTCAGGGCTTGGTATTCTTTTCTATCATGCCAAGTTTCTAATGTGTTGTCATCATGCCGTCTCCCCTCAGTGCCAATGTGTGTCACAGGTGCCTTGGTGTGTGTCTGTGTGAGAGGAACACATGACTGTTCCCCCATTGTGAATGCTAAACTCAGGAGTCATCTGTTGCTGTTTTGTGGGTCCTCCTGGTCAGCGTGTCGGTCATGATCTGTGTAAAATGAACGCTGGAGATGTTGGGAAGTAGGGGACACGGTAGATTGTGGATATATTGTAAGAGTGCAAAACTTTGTCGCTTCTTGTCTCCTTCTGGACAGCTTTCTGTATGTGTACATGCATGTTATGTGTTGCTGTCTATTGTGTTAGTCCTGTATTGCAGTCTCACCTTCCTCCTAATGTGTGGGGTAATTTCCTTGCATGTTGCTTTGTTTCTTGGTGTAATATAAGTAGTGTTATTTTTCTTTGTTGGCCTGTGGCATCATTGAACAGTTACTTACACCTTACCATCACCATGGTTGTAGTTGTGGACTCACCTGGCTTCACCGTGTGCAGTATGTGTCCTCTCCATGTGGTGTTTCGTTGGCATCATGTTGTTAGCCAAATTGCTCTATTATTTAATAAAGATGGGGAATTATAATTATTAATATGAAATTGGCTTATCCATAGGATCTGACCTGTGTATACCAGAGTTAGAATTCCCAAGCACCCAGGAACAGACACAGAAACTGGGTGGCTAAAATAATGATTTCTTTACTAAATATTCTCAAGCATACACACAATATTCACACAGTATAGCACGAAGGAAGCAGAGGTGATTGATGGGTTATAGAGGGGTGATACAACCTGTCCAGATGTGCAGAGGTCCATGGATTCTGGCCTAAACTCAGAGAGTTCAGGGGTGGCCTGCCATTTTGGATCATGGAAGAAAACACACGGTCAAAGGCCATGTGTGTGCTGGGATATAGGCATTGGCAAAGAATGCAGACCAATGGGTGGCCCTAGGGGCTGGTCTCAGGTGAGAACAATAGATTACCTGGACCAATGATGAGTCCCAGGGGTGTGTGATGCCAGTAGGGGCAGACCTTAGTTATGACCAATGAGCTTCCAGAGAGGCAGGGTCTGGATTTAACAATGGAAGCCAGGTATTGGGTAGCTAGTTAAATGGATTATCTGACTTACTAATGGTCCTGGCCTGGAGTGGACAAAAGGTGGGAGACATCCCTGATTAGCACAGGAAGGATTGCTAAACATTTGAATGATTGATTGGTTTATCCCAGTATCTTGAGTGACAGAGCAAGAAAGACAAAGAATTCAGACAAAGAATTACTGGAGACAGAGTTAACTGCCAGATGGCCTCTAAACAGACATTTAGAAATGTAGATATACTTTACCTGGTAGAACCCATTGTCATTCCATAAGCATAATCTCTGCCGGGGGGGGGGAGACTGGAGGCTTGCTCTGAAGTCACCTTATTAAACCTGAATATGAAATCTTTTTTTGCAGACCACTTGCAGCCTGACTCTATGGTTCAAGCTGAGAGTGCCTGGCTTTTTTTTGGACTTTGGTTCAGGTTAGAAAGTAGGGCACCCCTGTTTTGGAGCTACCCAAGAGTAAAAGGCAGTGCCTCTGGCAACAGTGTATGCTGTTTCCTCTGTCTCAAGTGTAGTCTGTGGAAAGTAAAGGTTGAGCTCATGTTAGAAAGTGAGGAGTAAGGTTTTCTGAAACAGCTGCGTCTTCTGCTGTTCTCAAGTGTGGGTTAATTTGTCATTTGTTTGTGGACTCCCTTGTTTCCTGGGTGGCAAAATCCACACTCAGCTGTTGTAAACGTCTCTTAATTTTTCCATTGTTTCCAGCTTTTCTTTCTCCCAATTTTTCTGTAAGTTTCCCCATGTATTGTCAACATACCTGATCCTGTAATGTGTATGGCATGTCTTCTGACAGCTGTCAGTGTTCTGTGAGTTTTGAGGTTCTCTGAATCTGAAGAAGAAGTTTTAAGAAAAGGTCCTCCATGCAAAGTGGAAAAATCAGCAATGTTCCACTTATGTACATACTCATTGATGGGTTCCATCTCATGGAACAGCATGGCTGAGAAGGCCAGGAAGGCTCCCACAGTGCCTTCATTCCACAAACCATGCACAGAAATGGGCAGGAGGGCGCTCTTGTAGTGGAACATTTTCTCCATGACTTGTCCACTTATCTGGTCCCACAACATGTACGGTGTGTCTTTTCACACTTGTGTCACTCTGCAGTGAGTTCTGAGGTTCTCTGAGTCTGAAGTCTGTTCTGTAGAAAGGAAAGCATTAAGTGATGTCAGGCACGAAGGATGTCTTGTCCACTTACATGGTCTTGCAACATATACGGTGTGTGCTTCCACACTTGTGTCACTCTCCAGTGAGTTTTGAGGTTCTCTGAGTCTGCAGTCTGGTCTGTAGAAAGGAAAGCATTAAGTGATGTCAGGCAGGGAGGATGGATGCAGCCTGTAGGAGACATCAGAGTTTTTTGGCTAAAGATCTCATGCCGACAGGACCATCATTCCACAAACCATGCACAGAAATGTGCAGGAAGGCATTCTTATAGTGGAACACATTCCCCATGTCTTGTCCACGCACCTGGTCACGCAATGTGTACGGTGTGTCCTTTCAGAGTTGTGTCAATCTCCAGTGAGTGTTGAGGTTCTCTGAGTCTGAAGTCTGGTCTATAGAAAGGAAAGGATTAAGTGACGTCAGGCACAAAGGATGGATGCAGCCTGTAGGAGACATTGAGGTTTTTTTGGCTACAGATCTCATGGCTACAGGACCACCATTTCACAAATCATGCACAAAAATGTGCAGGAGGGCATTCTGGTAGTGGAACATTTTTCCTATTACTTGTCCACTGACCTGTTGCCACAACATGTGCCATCACAGTTACAGTTCTGTCACTCTCCAGTGAGTCTTATCACAGTTCTGTCACTCTCCAGTGAGTTTTGAGGTTCCAAGAGTCTAAAGTCTGGTCGGTAGAAAGGAAAGCATTAAGTGATGTCAGGCATGAAGGATGCATTGAACCTCTATGAGATTTTGGGCTTTTTTGGCCCACAGGACCATGAATCTGGAAACCATGGACAAAAAAGTGCAGGAGGGCATTTTTGTGTGGGAAAAAGTGCAGGAGGGCATTTTCTGTGTCTTTTCAAAGTTGTTTCAGTCTCCTGTGATTCTTGTGGCTCTTTGAATGGACGTGTTGTCCACAATGGGGACTTAGGGCTGCCAACCCTGGGTTGAGAAATACCTGGAAAGGTAGGGGTGGAATGTGGGGAGGGGAGAGGAGGGGTTGCAATGGGGTATAATGCAACAATTGTAATGGGAACTCAAATTCCTTCTCTCTCTCTCTCTGAATGAGGGTTCCTGTTCTGCATGTGATGAAATGGTTTCTGAACCATAAAAGCCCTGTGGTCTGCTGTATCTGTTGGGCTTGGATCCTAAGTGCCCTTTCTGTTGGCAGTAGACACTTCTGCTTCCAAAAGGGGGGGAGGTGATTTTTGACCAAAGCCACCTCTTCCTGCAGCCCCAAAACCACTTAGAGCCCAATAATGTCCCTGGAACCAATGACCCAACAGGGCACAATTTTAGGGGGAGGAGAAGGCTGGGGGATGTAGTAAAAGGAAGGACAGGATTGCCCATTGGAAACAATGGGAGAGACTTGAAGGCCCATTGGAAATAATGGGAGCCAGGAATGCCAGTTGACTTGTATGAGCTCCATTGAAATACATTACAGCTCAAGAAGAGTTGCAAAGCAAATGCAGAATGGATTTTCCATTAAGGTCTCAAATACACTACTCTCAAGACTGGACAACTGTAAAGCTCTCTACATGGGGCTGCCCTTGTCTCAAATCCAGAAGCTGCAGCTGGTGCAAAATGTTGACATGATGTAGAGCTTGGGAGCACATCCAGCCAGTCCTAAAGGCATTGCACTGGCTGCCAATAACATACTGAATTCATTTCAAGGTGCTGTTTTTGACCTTTAAAGCCCTTTATGGTCTGGGGCCTACATACCTGAAGGACCGCCTTTCCCCATATGTCCCCCAGAGAGCACTGCGTTCAGGGGCCTAGAACCAGCTGGCTCTCCTGTAAGGAGGCCAGGCTGGTGACAACGAGGGCCAGGGTTTTCTCAGTGGCAGCTCTGCTCTGGTAGAATGGGCTCACAGTAGAGATCAGGGTCCTGTGGGATGTTTTACAGTTCTGCAGGGCCTGTAAAACATAGCTCTTCCACCAGGCCTTTGGAGCCGCCACCACTGCTAAATATCATCAATAGCTAAGAGCAGTAGGGTACAAAGCCCTGTGCCCCTGGAATTTTAACAACGGTGCCAGTGCTAATCGCTTCTATGCTATCTGAAGGAGATCTGAGAGCTGATCATCTGGAGAGAGAACTGAGTATGGCTGCCATTGTTAAAGCAACAACAACAACAACCAAGGACAATAATGCTAACACTTTATATCATCAATTGGATGCAGTACTGTTTTAATGTGTTTTAATCGTTTTATTGTAATTTGTGTATTGTTTTATGTAAGTTGCCCTGAGCCAGCCTTGTCTGGGAGGGTGGGGTAAAAATCTGACTAAATAAATAAATATATAAAACACCAGTCTCCCCAGCCATTCCAATGTTTTGTCATCAGGCTGAGAGAGAAGGAATCCTCAGATAGATCAAGCCTACAGATCCAAGGCAGAGTACAGAACAGGAGCAACAACAAGATGTTCACAATAAATATCTGTAGGTGACTGAAACCGGTGATCCAAGCCTGAGGCTACAGGAGAATATTAAAAGCTCTCCAGAGAATCAGAAAAAAAAATCCTCCCAGCTACAGTTAACAAAAGTTAGACCCTAATTATAAACAAAATCATTCTCTCACAACTCATTGGGGGTGGGGGGAGATAGTGGAAGGCCATTGTCTCTCAGCATCCTGTCTATATTGTAGCAGTCTCAAACAAAGCATAGTCTTATCCAGACAACAAAAAATTCAAAGTATGCCCAGAACTCAGCTTTTTAGACTACTGAGATTTGTTTCATACTTTCTTTCTTTTGCCAAATCTTGGTTGCCATATTAAATGCCTATAATTACTGGTTCTTTCTTATTGTTTCAGTGATGAAAAATGCTTTGAAAGACTAGCACAAGAAGCAGTTATGCTGCCTAAGACAGATACAATGGGACTACATTAGGTAATAAATATTAGCAGATTCTAAAGCTGGAAATGGGAAAAGAGACAAAAATATTTTCCCTTTGTCAGCCTTGTATTATGCCAGCGGCTATTTGCTTGCAAGGCCTAAATAATTTATGACTTGTTTTTTTTCTAGTACGGTAGATGGATAAGAGTAATGTTTTTTGTAAGCCAGCCTATACATTTGGAAACATCATTGCTGTATGAAAATGAGATTTCCATGAGACATTTCTGACTTAAAGCTGTAGCTGTATGTCTTTATCATTCCCTAGGCTAGGGAAATATAGTCTGTATATGTCACAGAAATGTCAGGGAAAAAAGGTTGTCTTTGAGCTCATCATATTGTTTCTTGCAATAGTGTTGATTGTAGAAGAGAATTTACTACTATGACAATTATTGATGGGCATTGTTACCATAAGCGGCCTTTTTTGATATTGGGGAAAATTAGCTATGAGACACAGGAGGCCAGAAAGGTACAAGGGATCTCATACCTATATATAGCAAGGTCCAGTTCAGTATGAAGACTCCAGATTTAAAGAGTGTTCAACAGTTTTATTAAAGGATATCCCTGCATACAATCATGCTAAGTAATCAAAATATACACACATTCCAGAACTATGAAATAAAGAGGTGATGATAAAGATGTTTAAGGAGCAGTTATAGGGGTTATACTACCTATCCAGATGTGCAGACATCCATGTAGAAGAGAACGCAAATGGCCAGCATCCAATGCAAGGAAAGGAGTCCCAAAGTAAAGGCTTTGGGGGTGTACCCTAGAGTAGGTGTCATGAGAGCGCACACTGAGCCTGAGCTTGTGCTCTATTTTTATAGGAATTCAAGGGGTGGTTTCTGGGGCTGTGACTTGTTGAGATTAATTATAATTGTTGGTCTTACCAGGGCAGGTTGAATGGGTTTGATGACCATTGATGGTCCTACTGAGTTAGATTGTATGGGTTCCAGGCTTAGACAAAAGGAGAAATGGGTCTCTGACAGGTGTCAGTAAGAATCCTGAAGGAGGGGGCAGGAAGGGCCAGGTGTTGAGACAAAAGATTTCCACATAGGCATAGGTATCACACAAATGGGACTACGTGAGAGTATGGAGACAGAGAAGGTTTCGCCAGACTATGGAAATGGGATATTAAAGATGCCCATTAACAGGATCGCCTTGCCTCCATCAACATTGGACTTTATTGTTTCACTGGGAAGGACTGACTCAAGAAAATTTCTTGGGACTTGGAGGTGTTTTCAATATTGAACTGACACCAGAGATATTTTGTATAATATTCTTCATTCAGATTGGAACATTTGATAAAAAATTACAAGTTATTTTTATAAATGTGTCCTTATTGCATTCACAGGTTTCTGGTCTTTTGTTAGTTTTTCCATAAAGTGAATCTCCACTTTTTGCTTTGGAACCTCCAAGTGGTGCCTAATGTCCAGACCATAGTTATCAGTGTCCCTGGACAAAATGGCAGTTCCAGTCAGTCAGTCTTTATTAATGGCCCACGACCAATATATAAATAAATATTATCACATGTAAGAAAAACAATAGAACAATAACATGCTTAAAAATATTCTAAAATTGAATACACAAATTTAAAACTCTGATAAGACAATTGTGCAGATCAAGTTCCCACCATTCCTTTAGAGATACAGATAGAATGTAATTTTATCGCTTGAGCACAAAATTTTGCTATTTTCTTAGTATTTTCAATGTTCTCATCAGAAAGGAGTTTGTTAACAATCTCTTCCTTGGAGATTTCGGGACCTTTCAGCAGTATCGGTGAAACAAAAGTTAAGTGAATTTCATTGTATATTGAGCAGTGAAGTAAGACGTGTGTTCTTGTCTCTATCACATCGATGTTACAAGGACATACTCTCTCAGCTTGAGGGATTTTATTATATCTACTCTCAACAACTGCTGATGGCAATACTGCTAGCCTTGCAAGAGAAAAGGCTCTTCTTTGGTTAACGTTTTCCAGGCTATATAAGTAAGAGGCCAGTTGGAGAAGGTAGCATCTTTGTGGGGCAACAATAAAGTTTGGTGCTTTGGAAATATCGGATTGGCATTGTATGTCTTCCACTCTCTGCCTGAGGAGCTGACTAACTGTATCACAACCCAGATGAAGAACTGAATCAGGGGAACCCAAACTGAGCTAACTTGGTTTAAACTTGATTGAAAATCATCCTGCAAAATTAACAATGCAAGACCGCAGGAGTTTTTATTTATCTTAAACCAAAGGTTTAATGAAGAGAGAATTATTCTGGCAGTTATTTTCACCATCCCTGTTTCTAATCAAATCATGGAATTTGAGACAGAGTTTGGGACCCATAATACTGCCCTTAGCAATTTAGATTGGACCCATTCTAATGGCAAAAAAGTGAGACCCAGAAGGGCCTAGAAGGGTTCCATACAGTAATCGTGGTATAATCTTAAGTTTGAAAAGTTTAAGGGCAGCTAGGACGGCCCCCTTAGACCTAAAGAACTTTATTATACTTAAAGCTGTCTTTTCTCCTTTGTCCGCCACATAATTACTATGGGCCATCCTAGCACCAGAGGCTTGTACCATTTTCCCCACATATCCAAAGGAAGAGAATTGTGACGGACATTGTCCATTCATTGACCAGCAACTCACTTTCGGGAACTTATTAGAAGACATTATCTTGGTTTTCTCATAATTAATTACAAGTTACTGTTCATTACAATACGTAGCAAAGCTACAGAGAGCTCTTTTTAGCCTCACTGGGGTTCTTGAGAGAAGAACGGCATTGTCCACATAAAGCAGCACTGAAATATGTTTATGAGCTAATTAAGGAGGAGGATGTCTACTTAAGTTAAACAGCTTTCCTACATCATTTATACAGAAAATGAAGATTAGAGGAGCAAAGAGACATCCCTTTCTAACCCCTTTCAAAATGGTAATGGGTTATGTGAGATGTCCTTGCTTATTATATTACAACTCTTAGGGAGGTGTGCTGACGTAAGGCTCAAATTAAGAAAAAGCATCTTTTATCAATTGAGGATGACTCCCAATTTGTCCCACAGCTTGATCCTAGAAATAGAGTCAAAAGCGGCCTTAAGGTCCACAAAGGCGGCATATAAGGAGGAGTTCCCTTTGTTATCAGACTTTTCAATTAGATGCTGAAGAACCAAACAATGGTCTAATGTGGATCTAGAACCTGACAAAGGTTAGTCAAATGTGGGAAAGGGGGCCAATGTTAAAAACTTGATAAAGGAAATATAAAAATACATGTATTTATTGAACACAACTTTAAAAATATATAAGGGCCCAGTCACACATTATTTATAATTTATTGGTGGAATGATATCATTATTAGATAACCAATCTAGCAATTTGTCTAGGAGATGACTACAGTACAATTTGCTAGTTATAGGCAATAGGCTGATGGGTCTATAATTGGAAGGATCATCTGGCTTACCTTTGTTATAAAGTGGAACAATCAGTGCTGTCTCCCAAATTTTGCAGACACGACCTGTAGCATTGATATAAGTAAAGAGGGGGGCCAAGAAAGAGGCCCACCAGTCCTCATTTTCTTTCAAGAGCTCAGGCGGTATGCCATCTATTCCAGGAGCTTTATTCCTTTTGAGGAATATTGTAATATGTATTATTGTTATGTGTACCTCAATACTACCTCAATACAATCTCTGAAGAAGGCCCCAATAGGGCGGAAATGCATCAGGTCATGTATATTGGCCCTTGCATTTAGGACACTTGAACTTTTTAGCAAGGCTTTCATTGGGCCTTTATATGTTTTTAACTGTCTTTCTAATAAATACATGTAGAAGAGAAGAGAAGAGAGAAGAGATTGGATTTATACCCCACCCTTCACTACCCAAAGGAGTCTCAGAGCGGCTTACAAACTCCTTTCCCTTCCCCTCCTCACAACAGACACCCTGTGAGGTAGGTGGGGCTGAGAGAACTCTGGCAGAAACTGCTCTTTTTCAAGAACAGCTGTGCCAGAGCTTGTGACTGACCCAAGGTCATATCAGCAGGTGCAAGTGAAGGAGTGGGGAATCAAACCTGGTTCTCCCAGATTAGAGTCTGTGCACTTAACCACTACACAAACTGGCTTTATTTTTGTATATTTTAAGTTTCAACTAGGTTTTTAATATTGGCCCTTTATCAGACTTCTTTCTTACCCTTATGGGGGGAAAATTCAACATAACTGGGCAGTTTGTTCCAATTTCTAGCCAGTTTTATAGGAACACATTTTTATTATTTATTTATTTATGTCTTTATTTATTTATTTAATTTATATCCCACCCTCCCTGCCAGGCAGGCTCAGGGTGGCTTACAGCATATGTATAAATATAAATATATTAAAACAGCAAGATACATTAAAACATTAAAACAGTAATAAAGTTAAAACCAGAACATGTGCAAACAAGTGCTAGCAAACATAATACTAAGACATGGTGGCGGCATTGTCTCAGCATCTAAATAGTCAAATTGCCACCATAGTCTGAGTTCTTGCCATGCTATAAGATATTAAGCTGGTGCTGATGTTGGAGGGCCAGGGCCTTGAAGTCAAGAGGTGGCCCCTAATCAAAGGCCTGGTGGAAGAGCTCCATTTTATAGGCCCTGCAGAACTGTAAAAGGTCCCACAGGGCCCTGATGTCATCCAGGAGCTCATTCCACCAGTAAGTTGCTGCCACAGAAAAGGCCCTGGCCCTCATCACTGCTAGTCTGGCTTCTTTAGGCCCTGGGAGGGCCAGACAGTTTTGGAACCCCAATCTTAGTGTTCCCTGGGGAACATGTAGGGAAAGGCGGTCCCTTAGTAGGTCCCTGACCATATAGAGTTTTAAAGGTAAGAACCAGCAGCTTGAACCGAATTTGGTATGCTATAGGCAGCCAGTGCAGTGCTTTTAGAACAGGCTGGATGAGTTCCCGCACAGAAAGACACAACAACAGCCTCGCCACTGCATTCTGCACCAGCTGCAGCTTTTGGATTTGGGACAAGGGCAACCCCATGTAGACAGCATTGCAGTGATCCAATCTCAAGGTGACCACTGCGTGGATCACTGTTGCCAAGTGATTGTGTTCAAGGAAAGGAACTCCATAATCACCTGTAGATGGTAAAAGGCAGACTTTGTAGTGGCTGCTACCTGGGCCTCCATCATTAAGGAGGCATCCACGAGCACTCCCAAGCTCCTAACCTCCGGCACTGGCACCATCAAAGGTCGGGAGAGGGATCCCTAACCTTGGTCCGCTCTGACTCAGGCATAGGACCTCCATCTTCGGCGGATTCAATTTCAATTGACTCAGTCTAAGCCAACCAGCCACAGCTTTCAATGCCAGGTCCAGCTCTCCTGGACTAGAGTCTGACTGGCCATCCAACAACAGATAGAGCTGGGTGATGTCCACATATTGGTGACAACCCAGTCCATGCCTCCGGGCAATCTGGGAAGGTGGTGCATATAGATGTTAAATAGCATTGAGGAAAGCACTGCTCCTTGGGGCACTCCACAATTTAGTGGGTGCCTTCTGGATAGCTGCTCCTCCACTGCCACCCTTTGTCCCAACCCTGAAGGAACAAGGAGAGCCATTGCAAGGCAAACCCCTGAATCCTGGTGTCGGCAAGGTGGTGGATCAATAGTTGATGGTCGACTGTGTCGAACACCACCAACAGGTTTAACAACAACAACAACACTGTCATACCATCTCAATCCAGACGCCTCCGGAGGTCATCTGTGAGGGCAACCAGGACCCTCTCTGTCCCATGGCCTGGTCGGAAACCCGACTAGAAGGGATCTAATACAGAGGTGTCATCCAACATCTGCCCACACGACTACCACCATCAAGTGTGGTTTTAGATCCTGGCCCTGGTCTTGATATTTGGCCTTTGCAACTGTGTGATTTAGGGAGAGCACTAAGCAGGGAAACTATCTATTTGTATGCATTCTTTGCATGCTACGTCAAGTAACATAGGAACTACCACCAGCACTTTAGGATTTTATGATTTTATTGTATCTGTACTGTAACTGTATTTGAACCATTCAACTGATTTTATGTGAATTTTATTGGTACCTACATACCAGCTAATATAAGCCTCCCTGAGCCTGCTCGCGGGGAGAGCAGGGTATAAATTGAATAAATAAATAAATAAAAGCCCTGCAACTGAATCACCACTGCCCTCTTGATCCATTTGTCCAAGTAATTAGCTAATTCAGCTGGATCCAAGGATTTTTTTTTTTAGGAGAGGGCAGACCACTGCTTCCTTCAGTGCACTAGGGAACAGTCCCTCCATGAGGGACTTATTGATGATCTCCCTTAGTGCACCTCTTAATCCATGATGACCCACTTTAATTAGCCATGATGGGCATGGATCAAGGCTACAGGTGGTCAGGCGAACAGATGAGAGCAATTTGTCAACCTCCTCAAGGCTGAGTGGACTGAAATAATCCAGAACTTGACAAGAAGATGTGCATGGAGCCTGGAGTTCCATTACTGTTTCAACCGTGGTGGGGAGGTCATGGTGGAGCGACAAGACTTTATCTGTGAAATAGCTCACAAAGGCCTCACAGCCAATCGCCAATTCCTTATTGTTTGGTCTGCCTTGTGGCAGAGTAGTAAGAGACCAAATTGTTCTAAACAATTGGACTGGGTGAGAGCTTACAGTCGCAATTGTGGCTGTGTAAAATTCTCTTTTCACGGCCTTGACTGCCATCTCATAGGATCTCATAAACATCCTATAGGATGCTCTTGTCATGCTATCCTTTTTTTAATTTGTAGTTTTTATTCAAAAGATATGGAACAATACAGAAAAAGCAATACAGTAAGTTTTTACATTTTAGTCAGAAGATAAAAACAGACAATTCAAATATTAAATGAAACAACAAGTTTATAACTAGATCAAATACAAAGTGAAACAAATAACATTGTATTTTTAGCATATTATAAACTTGAACTAACAGACCATAGAGATGTTGGCATTACTTATTATGTTGAACTAGATTGTCTATTTACTCAAAAAATTGTTTTTTTAAAAAACAAAAACAATGATCAACTATCAAGACATGTGTGGATGCACATGTATAGTAGGTATACAGATGAAAGAAAATGATAGAGAAAACAAAAATAGGAGCCATCACCGAGGAACTCATACTAAGACTAAATACCTGGAGCAAAACCCGGGTCTCATTGCCACTGCTGTAACTGCAACCATCCAGAGGATATGAATTCTTTTTGTGCTAGGAAGTCAAGTATAGGGGACCATTTTTTCACCAGTTTAGTTAAGGACATATTGTTTTTGTGAGTGATAGTCCATAAGATAGTGATCCCAAAGTTTATTGAACCAGAGCTCCAAGCTAGGAGGGTGTGCCTCACACCAACAGGATGCTATCACCGTCCTTGCTGAGAAAAGCAAGGCATCTAAAGTTAACTTAATACGTCTAAGGAGGCTGGCCAATAGTCTAAGAAGAGCATTTCGGGAGTAAGTGGGATTGGGATTCTCGTTATCTGTTTAATGTTAGTTAGAACTAGAGTTCAAAAAGATTGAATTTTATCACAACCCCACCAGCAATGGGCAAATGTGCCCCATTGTTGGCATCCTTTCCAGCATAGAGGGGACTTAGTGGGGCACAAATGGGAAATCAATTGTGGGGTCATATACCAGCGGGTCATGATTTTTAGTGTTTGGAGTTCAACTGCCGCTATAGGGGATCGAAAATTTGAAGAGCTCCAGAGATCTGTCCAAATATTTTCATCTAGTGTGACTTTACAGTCCTTTTGCCATGCATGTTGATATGGCATTGGTTTAGGCTGTGGTTCATTTAGTAATAATTGGTGAATGGCAGAGACTAAGTGACTATTTTGGGAATGGTACAACTTTAAGATAATTTCTAGATCTGTGTGTAGTTGTTTAAGCAAGTCAGTTATCCTAAGTTGTGTACAAGCATGCCGTAGTTGTAGATAAAGGTACCATGGAACTGAGTTCCCTAATATTCTTTCTAGATCTATTTTTTTTTTAGATCTACCCTGTCTGGTAGCTATATCACAGAAGCGTGAGAGTCCATGAGTCTTCCAACAGGATCAAGTGGTCGAAGGTACGTTATCTATAAACCATTTCTGATTCGTGAATGTGGAATATTGTGAGGTTTTTGGTAAGAGTCTTTTCGCCAAGTTTCTCCACAGGCATATGGAGGGGTAGAGGAAAGCGTTATTGCAGACGATTGAGGAAGGCACAGGCTCGTTACTCCAAATCAGGTCCTCTACTTGGACAGGGTGTATGATATTAGCACACATATTGACCCAATCAGGGAGAGAGTGAGAGCATAGCATTTTTATTACGTTTGACAGAAGAGTAGCTTTCTGATACGTAGAGAGATCTGGAAGGCCGAACCCCCCTTTGTATTTGGGTTTTCAAAGCACTTGAAATCCTATTCTATGTGTTTTCCCAGACCAAAGAAAATTGAATAGAGTAGATTGCCATTTTTAGATCATGTACAAGGCTATACTATTGGTATAGCCGTAAAAAGAAAAATAAATTTAGGTAATATAAAAGTCTTGAGAAGATGAAAACGCTCTAGCCACAAAAGATTTAGCTTATTCCATTTAAGAAACATTTGGCGTACTTCATTATATATGATTTGGTGATTCAGAGGTAACTTGGAAAGGTCAATCGGGGTTTTTATTCCCAAATAAGATAAGGATGAGGTGACCCAGCTAAATGTGTAATCTCATTTTAAGACTACTGTTTCTTGTGGGGAAAGATGCAAAGGAAGCAACTAAATTTTAGATTTATTAATATGGAACCCAGAAATAGAGCCAAAAGAGACTAGGGTTTTTAGGAGAGCAGATATGAAAGATAAAGCAGTATGTCATCTGCAAACAGGGACAATTTATATTTAGAATTTCAAATTTCGATTCTGGTTATCATGGGGTTAGACCAGATCGCATGGGCAAGGGGTTCGACAGCCAGTGCAAAAAGGAGAGGGGAAAGTGGACACCCCTGTCTGGTACCTCTACTCAATGTAACAGAGTCAGATAGAGACCCATTGATTTTAAGTTTGGTGGTAGGGTTCGCATAGAGATTCTGAACCACATTGATAAAATTTGGACCAAAACCCATTTTGTGGAGGACTTGAAAGAGATATTGGAACTCAACAGTATCAAAGGCCTTCTCCATGTCCAAGGAGAGGAAGGCCACAGTCAGTTTATTAACTTTGCAAAATTGAAGTGTTTGAAGCGTTTTAATCGTGTTGTCAGCCAAATCTCGGTGTGGGATGAAACCCACTTGATCAGGGTGCATGCATGAGGATATAATTTTGTTGAGGCGCTTTGCTAGCATGGCAAAGATTTTTAGGACTTGGTTCAGTAAAGATATGGGCCTGTAAGAAGATGGAAGCAGTAGATCCCTTTCTTTCTTGGGGATAATCACCATTGAGGCTTGCCTCCAGGACGGAAGTAGACCACCCTTGAGTAGGATATGGTTACACGCGTTGGTAAGCAGAGCAGCTAAAACAGAGGCAAAGCATTTATAAAATTCTGATGGAAACCCATCAGGACCTGGAGTTTTATGTAATTTAAGCATTTTGATAGTATCCAATACTTCCTGTTCTGTGAAAGGGGTGTCCATATATGCTTTATGAGAATCGGTTAAAACAGTATGTATGCAGAAATCTCAAGATGTCAAAGTAGGGGTTCCTCCATTTGAGTCTTGAGCCTTATACAGTTTGGTGTAAAAGTCAGTAAAGGTTTGAATGATAGCATCAGAAGACATATGAATTTCCCCCTTATTATTTTTGATAGCTTTAATATGTTTAGATATTCTTTGTTCTTTTACCTTTTACGCTAAGAGATTAAGGGTGTGAGGTGACTTTTGCCAATATTTTTGTTTAGTATAAACTAGGTGCTTCCTAATTGTGTTCACTCTGAGAGATTTTTATGTTCCAAGATTAGTTGCTTGTATGTGTCTTTGGAACCAGTTTTTTTATGTAAGCTTTCCAATTGTTTAATTTTATATTTTACGTTTGCTTCTAATTTTTTATCTTTTAGGTTTAGGTTTGCTTCTAATTTTTGTCTCTTTTTTTAGGTGAGAAGATTTTGATATTAAAATACTGCGGAGAACCGGTTTTAAGGCATCCCATCGGAACAAAGGAGAGAGTTCTTCTTGATTGTTTTCAGAAAAATAAGTTTTATATCCTGTTCAATTTCATTTCCGATTGTCGGGTCCTGTAATAAAGAAAGGTTAAGGGACCATTGTCTGAGTTGTGTTTTGTTCTCGATGGGCCTTAAAGAGCACTGATCAGACCAGTGAGATGGTTCGATAGAGGAGGATACCACACGATTAAGAACAGAGGAGGAAACCAGGATGAGGTCAATTCTGGTGTGGACGTGATGGCGTGCTGAATAATAGGTGTAATCCCTTTCGGATTGATGGACAACCCACCATATGTCAGTTAAGTCGTGTTCTTCAAGAATAGCTGCTAGTTTGGTGAGATTCCTTTTAGGGTGTTTTAAGCTCTTGTCATGGTGTGATCTGTCCAGAGTGTTGTCTATGATAAAGTTAAAGTCCCCTCTGAGGACCAGGTCTCCTTCTGCAAAGGATCTGAGTTTGTTTAATGTGTCTTGGATGAACTCAAGCTGCCCAACATTAGGCACATAGATTGTGGCTATGGTAATTGGGTGTGTGTCAACATGGCCTTTTATAAAGAGGTATCTATCCCCAGGATCACTTACTTTGGCAGAGAAAGAAAAGCCAGTGTGTCTCAGTTATAAGGATAGCAACCCCTCTCAATTTAGATGAGCCAGGTGACAAAAATGGTTGATGAAATCTATTAAGAGGAAACACAGAGTGAGTATTTTTCCTAAGGTGAGTTTCCTGTAGGAGTACTATGTTTTGTTTGAGTTTAAGTAAATTAGTAAGAACACTTTTTCACTTAATGGCACAATTTAAACCACACACATTGGAAGATATTATTTTAGTCTCAGCAGACATATTGATATGAGATTGTGCAAAGGCAGAGTAAAGTATTGTATTTTGACAATTAAAATCCAAGCAACCTGGAAGAGATGTATAGGTGAATTGTATGATAGGTGCAATTTATGATAGGTGAAGTATGATAGTTATAAAATGAAAGCTATTATGTGGTTCCAACTAGTCACAAAAATGGAAGTGTACAGGTAACAGTACCCCCTGGATGGTATGTACAGCTACAGCAGTGGGATCAGCTATTATACTGTGGAGATAGATCAAAAAATTGTGATATCTGTCTTAGGCTTGCAACCCAAAAAACCCCCAATAAGATAATGATTTTTTCTATGAAAAAACAAAGTTCACTCAAAAACAAGAAAGCACATTCAAAATTAGACAGAAAGCAGTGGAGTATCAGCACTAATTACAGTAATGCTCAAAAAGAGCACAAAACTTAAGGATAAGACTGAAACTATTCACTATATTTAGTGTTGCTATAAAAATGCAAAGTAGTCAGACTCGGCTTTTAAGAAACAATTAAAAATATAAAACCTCATGAGTCAATTTGGGAGGCAAAAAGCGGTAAGTTTTCTGAACAATCTAGGACAACACTTAAGAATTGATTGAGATTAAAGGTCTGTTGTAAGAAATATATGAGATCCAGGGGTCTTTTCGTAGAAAAACAGCTGCAGGAGCTCATTAGCATATGGTATGCTAATGAGCTATTAGGCTATTAGCATATGCCACACCCCCTGACATCACCAGAAGTGATGTCAGAAGGGGAAGCAAAAGGGGAGGAGGCATCTTCAAAAGCCTCCCCTTCCCTTCCCCAGCTGGTCTGGGTGGGGGAGCTAAGAGAGAAGGGGTTTAAAGTTTAAACTCCTTCTCATGAGAGTTGGGCCACAGAAGGAGGAAAGAGGGAAGGAAAGAGAGACAGTAGAGAGAAGGAAAGAAGGAAGGAAAGAGGGAAAGAAAGAGAAGGAAAGGGGAGGGAAAGAAAGAAAGGGAAGAAGGAGGGAAACAGGGAAAGGAGGAAAAAGAGAAGAGAAGAAGGTGGGAAAGAAAGAGAGAAGAGAAGAAGGAGGGAAAGAGGAAAAAGAGAGAAGGAAAGGAGGGAATGAAAGAAATTCAGCGGCAATTCAGCCCCATTATATCCTATGGGCCATTGAAGTCAATGGTGAAAACATAGGGTATATTCTGGGGGCTGGAGGGGAGGCAGTTTGAGAGAGAGGCTCCAAACTCACAGGGTAGCTGATGGAGCCTCTCCTCAAGATACCCACCAAGTTTCAAGAACAGTGAACCAGGGAGTCCAATTCTATGGGCCCCCAAACAGGTTGCCCCTATTACTTCCATTGTTCTCTATGGTGGGAAAAAAGTTAATTTTTTCCCACCATAGAGAACAATGGTGGGAATAGGGGCAACCTGTTTGGAGGCCCATAGAATTGGACCCCCTGATCCTATGTTCTTGAAACTTGGTGGGTATCTTGGGGAGAGGCTGCAGCAGCTACCCTGTGAGTTTGGAGCCTCTCCATCAAACCCCTCCCTCCAGCCCCCAGAATATACCCTATGTTTTCACCATTGACTTCAATGGCCCATAGGATATAATGGAGCTGAAATTGACATTCGGCTGCCTGAAAGACTCCCCGGGACGCTGGCTGGGGGCGGGGCTTGGCTCCTGGAGCTGCGCTCTGGTGCGCTCCCCCCCAAAAGACCCCTGATGAGATCAATACGTCAGAATGAATCAACTGTGTACGCAGAAATTGATTGAAGGAACAGAACCATCAGGAACAAGTTTAAACAATGAAATATAAGTAAAAATCAGTATTAATCAATCAGGAAGTAATCAGTGTCAAATTGATTAAACAGGAACAGGAGAATTAATTAGATAAAAATTGCAATAAATACTATGCAAACAGTAGCTAAATAGATGACTTAAACAACAACAACTGTCTGTATAACCAGCAAATGCCAAAAAAAGGTAGATCTTAATGAAAACAAGCACAGGCTACCAGTTCCTAGTGCTCCTGTAGACTGTTAAAATCCACAGAAGGCTGGAGTGCGTACAAAGCTACACCCCTTCCAGCACACTTTACCAAGGAACTGATACGCAAACTGTGATTAGAAGCAAAAGAAAAATAATCCTCCCCCTGAACCACCCAATCCCCCCCTCCCTCCCAATATATATTAATAGAAGAACAGATTAGGAGTCAATGAGAAAAAGAACACACAGAACATAAACATAGACATGGCTAGATCAAGAAGACCATATCTAAACTGACTTTTAATATGTATCTACAGGCAAGAGGGATCTAGCCTAAAGAAATAATAATTATAAATGAAATCGTTAATACTGGCAAGAACTTAGACTCTCATCCTTCTATAATCATTTGTACGAAGCATTGCATGTAACTTCACAAAATAAAAAAGTTATAAGGCAGATAAGGCAGATTAGAAAGCATGGGGAATACTCAGAGTGCAGCAGCATGGCTCTTTAAGATGGCATGGCCAGCATTTCCCGCTCTTCCAAAGACATAGGGGAAGGCAAGCAATTTTTCTCTTGGAGGAAGATCTTGAGAACTCCATTGGAACAGTGAGATTCAATGAGTGGAGAAGGATGAAACCTTGTTCATCAGAGGAAATCCTATGGCTCTTTCCTTAATGAATTACCTGAAGAATGATTGGTGTGGCCCATGAATAGTGTATGTCCGCTTCAGAGAGTCGAGACGTGATAGGCTTCAATTATTTTCATTTTATAAGCACTTATCTGGGAAGGTCTGGATAGAACTCAATTTTTTCTCCTAGATAAGTAAGTTGGCCTTTTTGTCTGGCTGTTGTAAGTACCATTTTCCTGTAGCGCAGATTGAGAAATGTAATTATAACATCTCTAGAAAGAACTTTCTTCAAAATACTCACAGGGCCAGCCTGGTAAGCTTTAGTAATTATTGTAGAGACATCTCCATCTGGTTTCACTTCATGAATCAGCCAGGTAGAAATGATGGCACAAAGATCATTTTTCAGTTCGATTTTCTCAGCCAGGCCTCTGATTTTCAGGTTATTTTGCCTCAGAGCCATGTCTGTTTTAAGGGCCTTCTCAGCTAAAAAGTTCTCCATTTGCTGTAGATTCTGTATTTTGGTTTGTGTCATGATGTTGGCATTTAAAGCACTTTCAGTGATGTTTTTGGCTTCAACAATGTTCTTTTGCATTCCCTCGAGTTGGTCATAGAGACGATTGAAGAGCAATGATATCTTTTCAAGTATTTTGTTTTCTGTGTTGGCTAACGCCGCTGTTAAATCCATGGGGTTGATGGTAGTTGCGTCTTTACCTGATCCCTCAGTTCTGGACGCCATTTTGTCAACAGAGGCTAGTGGAGAGTTGTTTTTTCTGCTGAAGATTGCACTGCGAGGAAGGTCTGGATCTTTCAAATTTTTGTTAGATTTGAGGCAGCTTTATGTTTATAGTTTTTCCCCATATAGTAGAACTTTGAAATGCTTCTTAGATCGCTGGGAGGGAGACAAGGGGCGACGGGGCAGACAGAGCCAGAGACTTAAGCAACCATATTCATTTTTCTGCCCACTCTATCCTGAGCATTGTCAGGTTTAAAAACAAGTAGATCCAGTCATTCTTGCACAAAGAAAGGTTTTATTGGATTATCTTGCTAAAACCCACAGTAGGAGGTCATTGTCAGGAATGGGGGCGAAGCAAAGCAAGCTAACTTATAGTGTGATGCAATGAAGCGCCTAGCAAATGAAACATGAGCACTCGCGCGGGAACTCCCGGCGGGAGAAATACTTCATGAACGGGAGACTACTCCCCCCTCCCCTTGCCTTCCCAGGACTGGAAAATTCTCAGTGAAACAAGAATAGTCCAAAGCCTACATTCAAGGCCACCGTGATAAGGAAAAGTGGCAGGGAAGAAGCTCCCACGTTTCTGCCTGCATAGCTATGCAAGCGCAAAGCAGGATAGGGAACACAAAACAATGGATTCAGTGAGAAACATCAAAGGCATTTTCTGACATTCTGCCCTTCCCAAAAAACCACCCACCCACCACTCAGGAAGGAGAGAATGAGGGCCCCCAGGTTTATTTGGGTAACGAGTGTGAAATTCTTTCAAGTGATCAGGTGCATTGATATCAGACACTTTCACCCACTCCCTGTGTTGGGGCCCGAAATGTATCCATTCAACAAGATACAGGAGTTGTCCACGGAGAATCTTAGAGTCCAAAATGTCAGCAATTTCGTAGTGCTCCTCATCGTCAATCATCAACGGGGGGAGGTGCTGGAAGTTCAGGTTGCCATTTAGTCGGGGGTAATGCAGGTTTGAGAAGGCTGTAATGGAAAATTGGATGGATTGCTTTAAGAGATTTAGGCAAATCTAGCTGTACAGTCACTTGATTTATACATCTTAAAACTTTGAAGGGACCAATATATTTCCAAGCGAGTTTCCGGGACTGTTGCGCTAGTCTTAGGTTCTTGGTTGAAAGGTAGACCGAGTCTCCCGGTTGCAGTTTCCAGCCACCCGCCCTCTTTTTGTCTGCCTGCTTTTTGTACTGTGCCTTGGCCTCATTCAATGTTTCGACAATTAGGGGCCAGGAGTCCCGGAAAGTTTTACACCATGCTGCGGCTTCCCCGCCCGTCTCACCGGGTTTCAAAAAGGGAAGAGGGGGGCTGTCATAACCCATGGCAGCTTTGAAGGGAGACATATTTGTTGAAGCATGCCATGAGTTGTTGTATGCAAACTCCGCCAGTGGTAATAAATCTACCCAATTGTCTTGTTGATAGTTAGAGAAACACCTTAAGTATTGTTCTAAAGTCTGGTTTACTCTTTCCGTTTGCCCGTCAGTTTCAGGGTGATAGGCAGTACTGAGGGCACGTTCAATACCCATTAGAGTCATCAACTCTGACCACAACTTTGAAACAAATTGAACCCCCTGTCGGAGATTATCTTGAGTGGTAACGTATGTAGCCTGGCAATGTGTTGGAGGAAGGCTTTGGCCAGGACTTTGGCTGTTGGCAGACTGGGGAACGGTATAAAGTGAGCTTGCTTAGAGAATAAATCCACTACCACCCAAATGACCGTCATATGTTTAGAGGGGGAAGATCCGTGATAAAGTCCATAGAGATCACTTCCCAGGGTCGGCTCGGGGTGGGTAGAGGCTGTAAAAGACCTGGAGGTTTCCCTGGCCTGGTTTTGCAACGATTGCACGTTGGACAGGATTGTATATAAAGGGATAAATCCCGTTTCATCTGGGGCCACCAGAAGCCGCGTTGCAGTAGGCGTAAGGATTTTACATATCCAAAGTGCCCCGCAGATTTTGAGTCATGGGCTGTCTGCAACATCTGGGACCGGGTAGCTTCTGGAACAAAAATTTTATTCCCCCTGTACCAGCAGCCATTCGTACCACATTTCACATCATCCCTGGCTTGTAATTCAATTGTTTCTTGTGTGGTGATGTCAGTGGCAAATTGCTTTTCCCAGGTCATGGCCTGGATGGGGGTCAATTGTGCTCGTTTGGTTTTACGGGTTACAACTGCTCCAACTAATTGTTCAGGGGTGAACATAGACTCTCGTATTTCTGTCCTCTTACACAGGTGTTGGGGAAGGCGGGAGAGAGCATCCGCCAGATGATTGGATTTACCTGGGAAATGGTGAAGGGTGAATTGAAATTTAGAGAAAAACTCAGCCCACTGGAATTGTTTTGCATTTAGATTCCGGGGTTTCCGCAGTACCTCAAGATTTTTGTGATCAGTCCAGATTTCAAAAGGTACTCGGGACCCTTCTAACCAGTGTCTCCAGGTGATCAATGCTAAACGTATAGACGCTGCTTCTTTATCCCAAATGGGCCAAAATCTCTCCGTATCATTGAATTTTTTGGACACATAAGCAAGGGGTTGTAGTTGCCCTTGAACATTCTCTTGCAAAATCACCCCACCCATAGCGGTATCCGACGCGTCTACTTGGACCACAGACTTTTTTGTCTCATCGGGGTGTGCTAGTATGGGTTCAGACGTGAATAACTGTTTTAGTTGTTCAAAAGCTTCCTGACACTGGGGGGTCCAGTTCAAAGGGGCCCCTGGCATTGAAGCCTTAGTTCCCCTCCCCTTAGTCTTTAGCAGTTCCGTGAGGGGAGGGCCACTTGGGCAAAATGTGGCAGGAATTGACGGTAAAAATTGGCGAAACTGAGGAAACTTTGGAGCTGCCGCCTGGTTTTGGGGGCTCCCACATCAACACATCTTGGACCTTTTTTGGGTCCATTTCTAACCCTGCGGAGGATATGCGGTACCCCAAAAAGTCAATGCACTCCTGGTGGAATTCACATTTTGACAGTTTGACAAACAGTTTGTGTTCTAATAGTGTTTCCAATACTTTTCGCATAAGAGCGGTGTGAGATTCTTGATCCGGGGTATAGACCAAGATATCATCCAAGTAAACAACCACCCCCTTGAATAAATAGGGGTGTAACACTTCATTGATTAAATTCATGAAGACCCCTGGTGCCCCCTGTAATCCGAAGGGCATAACCCGATATTCAAATTGCCCCAGCGGGGTATTAAACGCAGTCTTGTATTCATCCCCCTGTCTGATACGGACCCGAAAATAGGCATCTCGTAAATCCAGTTTAGAAAACACTTTCCCCTTTGCCACCTCTGCCAACAAGTCTTTGATGAGGGGCATTGGGTAGGCATTAGTTGCAGACACTGCGTTAAGTCCCC
Organism: Gekko gecko; assembly: GCA_029375565.1. Taxonomy (NCBI): domain Eukaryota; kingdom Metazoa; phylum Chordata; class Lepidosauria; order Squamata; family Gekkonidae; genus Gekko; species Gekko gecko. The sequence continues at coordinate 90,952,676 of JAPDNY010000006.1, forward strand.
TGTAATCCGTGCAGAGTCTGAGCCCCCCATCTTTTTTTTTACAAAACAATACAGGTGCTGCAAAAGGGGACGACGCTGGCCTAATAAATCCACGGGCCAGATTCTTATCGATAAAGCGGCGTAGTTCTTCCTTTTCAATGGGACTCATGGCATAAATTTTCCCTTTTGGTAATTTATGGCCCGGAAGGATTTCAATCGCACAGTCGGAGTTACGGTGGGGGGGTAGTTCATCCGCTTCCTCCTCCTCAAAAACCCTGGTCACATACCGGTAGTCCTTAGGGATGCGGTTAAGGTCCTCCGTGGCTAAGCAAGCTCGTGGAGGTTCATTGCATGGGGTTTTTCCCCACCCTGGATCCCATTGGTGCTCTGCACATTTCGGGGAGATAAATTGTACGCTCCCTTCTTCCCATAGAATATATGGATCATGACCATGTAACCAAGGGCTACCCAACACTAATGGGAACTGAGCTTGAGGGGCTATTACAAACGAGCGTAGCTCCCAGTGGTCACCAATGCCTACTCTTAAAGGAACAGTCTCAAAACGGCATGGTTCTTTCATTGGAGACCCATCCATTTGAGTGAAAGTTATCGGGTCTTTCAAATTGACAACGGTTGCCTCCAACCCCATAACCATAGACGGGTTTATCAGGTCCCTCCCGCACCCTGAGTCAATGAGGGCCCGAACCCGAATATGGGTCATCATCGCTGGATTCATCACAAGAACAGTCACAAAGAAGAGAGAGGGGTAATTGCTCACCAGTTTAGGCGCCTCAGGTACTGGGTCCTGCTGTGTAGCGCCATTCACAAACAGGACCAATTCGTTTCCCTGCATCTCACTCTCCTCCTCCAGCATCATGGTATCTGCTTGGTCGGGGCTAGCAAAAAGAGCCCGTGTATTGCGTGGTTTCGCTGTACCTTTTCTTGGGGTAGGGGTTGGCCATCGTCTGGGCTCCTCTTGTGGTAGGGCTCTATTGGGATCCCCTTTCGGGCAGGATGCGGCGAAGTGCCCCTTTTCCCCACACCGCAGGCAGAGGCCCTGTCGCATACGCTGATCTCTCATCCCACTTGGGGTGGAGGTTGGTTTGGGTCTGGCCTGGCCTGCCGCAAGACTCGGACGGTTGTTGCCCAGAGATAGATCCAGTTTCATGACACGTAAGCGACTTTCCGCTTTTCGGCTTCCTCCATCCATCCCTGGAGAGTGCGAGGTTGCTGAGAGCTGAGGACATTATTGCGGACGTCTACAGCTAGTCCCATTCGATATTGTTGAGCCAAGACCGCATCGGTCCAGTCCCGAATTTTCACTGCGTGCCTTTGAAACTCCCTTGAATACTCCCGCACGGTGAGTTTGCCTTGCCTGAACGTGCGAAGGAAGGCTTCAGCTTTTGGGCCACCCCGGGTCCTCGAAACGGTTTCTCAAGGCCCACATGAAGTCATCAACATTCCCCAATTCCGCTGCCTCCAGATCATGAAGGTCTACATACCAACTAGTAGCACTCCCCCGGAACCTGGAAGCGATAAACTCCACCTGTTGCTCCTCGTCTGGGAACACATAGCCCCATCTCTGCACAAATTTCCCTACTTGCAATATGAAAAAGGACACAGTTTCTGGATCTCCATCAAACGTGATCTCCAACATGTCCTTGGGGCGGATTACTGGAGGGGCCGGGGCCATGATCGGTACTGGGACTGGCTGCGGGAGGGGTGCTGGAGCAGGGAGTTGAGGCGGAGGCAGAGCTGGCGGCTGGATAGGTCCTGGTTGCTCTGGCCCGGGTCCTGGTGCTGGGACAGCCGGTGGAGGTGGGGCCGGTGCTGGCTGGCCCGGCCCTGGGCCCGGGGGTGCTGGCTTGCCCGGCCCTGGGCCCGGGGGAGCAGGAGGTGGCTGTCCCGGTGGCATCGGTGGTGCAGGTGCTGGTGCCGGTCTAGGTTGCGTCAGCGGATGAGCTCGAATTGCTTGGTCCATCATCTGTGGTAGGGATTGCATTAGTTTGCTCATGTCCCTTACCAGATGTCGGGTATCCTCTTGAATAGAGTCCATGCGAGCCTCTGTATCTGAACCGGACCCTGTTCTGGGAGATCCTCGAGACATCCTTCCCTGGGGAAGTCCAAAACTACCTCTAGGATCCAAAAGGCTGTCCCGGCTCTGGCTTCCCGGCATGGTCCAAGTTGTCTGGGTAGTGTCCAACAGGTTCTTAGTCCAATCGCGTGATCTGCGATAGGTCACCCCTTTGTCCCAGGGTGTTGGGGCTCCCGGCACGTAGGTTCGTGGAACCGCTCCTCCTTGACTCTGCGTTGGCCCGGCCGGGCTATAGATTGGGAGAGTGTACGCAGCACCCACTGTGCTGATCGATGGAGGGGTAACCAACCCTGCTGCTGATTGTGGGGTTGGCGCTGCCAAAACTGTAGTTGTAGTCACCGGAACAACAGTGGTGGTCGGGACAGTGACCACTGGAGTTGCCACGGTAGTGACTGGGACCGTGGCTCCCGAAGTAGTAGTCACTGGAACTGCGCCTGTGGCTCCCGGAGTAGTAGTCACTGGGACTGCGCCCGTGGCTCCCCCCCCAGCTCCGCTCATCGTGGTAGACGGCGGAAACTGACGGTGGGGGAATAATGTGATTCCTGACAATTTCTGTCAGGTTTAAAAACAAGTAGATCCAGTCATTCTTGCACAAAGAAAGGTTTTATTGGATTATCTTGCTAAAACCCACAGTAGGAGGTCATTGTCAGGAATGGGGGCGAAGCAAAGCAAGCTAACTTATAGTGTGATGCAATGAAGCGCCTAGCAAATGAAACATGAGCACTCGCGCGGGAACTCCCGGCGGGAGAAATACTTCATGAACGGGAGACTACTCCCCCCACCCCTTGCCTTCCCAGGACTGGAAAATTCTCAGTGAAACAAGAATAGTCCAAAGCCTACATTCAAGGCCACCGTGATAAGGAAAAGCGGCAGGGAAGAAGCTCCCACGTTTCTGCCTGCATAGCTACGCAAGCGCAAAGCAGGGTAGGGAACACAAAACAATGGATTCAGTGAGAAACATCAAAGGCATTTTCTGACAAGCATGCTGCCACTGTCTCTCTAGCCATCTAAGCTCCCGCTTCATCAACCTCAGCTCCTGTGTATACCAAGGGGCGAGTTTGGAGCAGGGATGCAGAGGACATTGGAGAGTGATCTCATCGATGGCTGTTGAGAGTTGGCTTTGCCAGTCTTCAACAAGCTCATCCAATGAGCCGTCAGGAGGCCATTTGGCTCCGCGGGCGAGTTAAAATATGCTCACTGCCTAAACAGGGTTGGGGTGGCACATTCATACAAGGCCTTCAGGGCATGGTGGTCCAACCATGGAACTGCCATGGCAGTAATTTGGTCCACTGTAACTCCCACCGCAAAGATCAAATTGAGCTTGTGTCCCACTTGGTGAGTGGGAGCCGTCACATATTGGGACAGTACTAGCGCCGTCATGGATGACACTGGGTCCATTGCCTGCGTGGAGGTCACATCATTGGCATGGACATTGAAGTCACCCAAGACTAACAGCCTGATACGGCCTCCAGCAAGGATGTCATGCTATTTGGTGGTGCGTTGGGTGGACAGTACACCAGCCACACAGCCAAACTCTACCCAGCTTCCCACACAAAGCCGGCACACTCTACGCCTGTGAGCTTCTGTGGCGGAAGCGATATGAAGGTGTAATCCTCCCGAATGAACAAAGCCACTCCCCCCCGCCCTTTTCCTAATATTCTAAGTTCACAGTGCAATAATCTGTGTTTCCTCAGTGACACTGAAGCCATCACTGTGGCCTTCTTTTTCTTCTTCTCTACAACATCCTTGAGAGGTTTTGAAAACTGATGATAAATCTTTCTTTTATCTTCCTCCTTCTCTAAACAGGCAAATCATACTTGAACCTTCTCTATAGGCTTCCTTTCTGTATTCAGAAATGACACACTACCAATGGCTACATCTGCTAGGGTTGCCAGGTCCAATTTGGAGGGCATTCCCAGAGGGGGCAGGGTGCCCCCAACATGATGACATCATGTTGTGGAAGTCCCACTCCAAGTCCTGCCCCCAAGAACAATCACTGGTGGCCACGTCTCTCTCTAACCTCCTGCGAGATTTAAAGGGCCTGCTGATCAGGTGGAGGGCCCTTTAAATCTTGCAAGAGGGGGAAAAGGGGGGCAGCCACTGGCAGTGTGCCTTTACTCCAAGTGGCAATGCCACAGGGCCAGTCCCCACTGGCTTCCAGCCAGCAGGGTCCCACGGTCCCACAGCTGCCCCTCTCATTCCCCCTTCAAAATTTAAAGGGCCCTCCAGAGAGAAGGGAGAGGGGTGGCTGTGGGTGGGCTTGGGGGTGGGCTTCCCCTGCTGGCAAACTGGCCGGCAGCAGGTTGAAGCCCAAAAAAGCAGGTAAACCCCAACCCAACCTGGGGGTCTGGCAGCCCTAACATCTGCCCATTATTTTATTTTTAACTATTGGAGTAGAACTATATTTATATAAGTTGAAGGACTATCTTAAATTTGTCTCAGTTAAAGTGAACCTAGTTGCATAAGATATAACATACAATTTCTTACTAGCCTAGATTTCTATTAGCTAATCACCAATGATTAAAATGATATTTAAAAACAGAACAAGTTCAATGACATTTTGTGGTTGGCTCCACATCCCTGTGTCACAATTCCACAGATGTCCTCAGGCTGGAAAAGGTGGGAGACCCCGATGTAGCCTTTATCTCATTTAATGGCAATCTTGTTATAGTCTCAGATACTCTTGTAAGCTTCTTGTGAACTGTATTATATTGTGTGACACCATTAACTGCTCTATCATTAAGTCTTCTTCCGCTCACACTTTGTTTATTCAGTGCTGCTGAGAAAGCTCTAATCTTCACCAGAAGAATTCCTGGTGTGATTTTCTTCACGTATCTGACAAGGTGAACCGTGACTCACAAAAGCTCATATTTGAAACAAATGTTGTTAGTCTTTAAGTTACCAAAGGACTTTTGCTATATTTTGCTACAATAGACTAACACAGCTACCCTGTGCAAACTAGAGCAACAGTCAGACAAACAATTCAGACTATTTTTGTGTTATGCGTAGTGCTGATAGTTGAAGTAGAACGTGTTGGATGTAGAAATTGTATTAAAATGTTTTCATTTGAATAGTAAAAATCAGTAATTCCACTGGAAAATATATTAACATCCCAAACAATTTAAAAATATAAGTTACATGTTTGTTTGTAATAACTGCTTGGAATTTTATTTCAGTCAGTTCTAGGAAATCTGTGATATTTACCAGAGGGAAAAATTATTTTGAGAGTCTGAATGTATTATAAACTTTCCTTTCTCTGGTTTCAGTCTGGATAAATCTGGTTAGCTAACCACATATTAAAATATGGTACTGAGAAAAGGTGTGGGTTTTCTGAAAGCAAAGCTCCATTTTAAAATTGAAGGGGGAGGAATTTCGCTTTGAACTTATTAACTGGAAAATTTCAGTGGGAAAATCAGAAGTTGCTAAATAGTCATAGCAGCTGTTAATGATGATGGAGGTATATGCATGTGTTAAATTGCATCAGATTTAAACCAATTTGGCATTAAAATTATTAAAGCTGGATTATACTTTTTTAAAAATTAAAAAATACCTGGCACTTTAGACTAATTTAAATCTCTCTGGGAAAGCCAATGAAATGAAATGCAAAGAGACCATACTAGAAATGGCAAGTTGTGTCAACTATATGTGAGACACTTTGAAAATATATATAATTTGTCAACAATTGCATGTTATCTGAAATTAATGAAAAAGACAGGATATGGAAAATCATGTACTAGAGAATTATAAAATTGGAACACATCTCAAGGCTCCTATAATCTAATCCAATGCATTGAGACAGGAGTACAGACATAAACTACATCTTGAAGATGATTTGTCAGTACTTTAATACTTAAAGTTTAGCCCCTTTGAAGACAGGGCTATATACCAAAGAGCCAGGCCTGCAAACACAATACCACAACTGTTTTCTGCAGAGAACAGTAGCAGAAGTCTTTTAAAAAGTCTAGTAGGCTTTAACTTTTGTTGAGTTCAATCCAATTAGTGTTAAATTTAAGCTCACAGATCACAAAAAGCCAATAAAATAACATTGTGGTACTTAGGAAATGAGGAGTGGAGAAGCCACAGACATACCACATTTCAGCAATTGCTCAAGTCTCTATGTTCCTCTGGCTGTTCAAAGCCTACGGGGTTACTAGGACAGCTTCCATCTTGTCTAAAACATTTGCCCAGTTCATGCAATCTTATTACTACATAATTTCCTTTATGAGATGTGTCTCATAAATGGAGTTATTAGTTTAACAGACAAGCTACTTAGGTTTCCAGATAGGTTATGATCTAACATTATCTGGTGTCATTATTAGAGAAAAGGGATTTTTGTGTTAAGTAAATCTTTCAGATTTCCTCTTTCAGCTTTCTGAAAGTTAGGCAGTGATTATGAATATTACCCAGTAAGACTGGAAAGTGAATTTTGAAAGATATTATTTTTGCTGAAATTTCAAAGTATATTCATTAAATAGAGTTGAAGTAGATGGAGTAAGAACACTAACTCTGGCTGATTATAGACTGGCAGTTTGCTCTGGTAGCCAGTCGTAACAAAAAAGCCCCGGAATAAACTATACCGGGTTTTCCCGTTCACACAGCAGGGGCCTCTGCCGGAAGATATGGGACGGAAGCGTGTGGGAGCGTTCAGACTGCTGTGCCGGAGGCGTGCTATATTTGCCGTTTCCCCATTAATTCAGCTGTGGGTGTATGTGCGCATGAGCACCAATGCACTCATGCGCATAAGCACATTTTGCCAATTGGAGGAGGAGCCAGCAGTGCTGGCACTGCATTGGGCAGTGGAGCAGAGCACAGCCAATCAACACCGCTGCTGCCTTCTGCACAACGTGGGTTGCTCCTGGCTTTTTGGCTGTGCGTTCAGACTCCCCGGAAGCGGAGAAACGCGCAACACATGCGGGCTTTCGGATTTGCTACGGGTTTTATCAGATATCTTTTTAATCCGGCGGTGAAACGCAACAGCACGGGTTGGCTACGGGAGGGGGATGCCAGGCAGATGTGCCTGTGTGAACGCCCCATTTACTCCAGGATTGAGTCGTCGCTGGCCTGGGTCCCTACCGGGGCAAATTGCCAGTCTGAACTCAGCCTCTGTTTAGGATTGCACTGTCAGTCTGTTGACCACAATGTGTTAGCAGAATGCTGCTAATGGATTTAGACTATGTTCTTCCAAGCACTTAGTTTTGAAATGTATTATGAATGACAATGTGTTACTGCTGCCTACTCCTTGGGTTGTATAATATTTAACCAATATTTGTTCCTAACTAAAAATGTTCTGTAGTAAAAAATTACTTACTGGAAAGTGAGTACTCCAGAACAGAGATGTGGAAATACAGAATATAGAGAGAAGTTCATTATCAGTTGATGATATCTGAAGTAGATATGTCCAAGGAAGGAAATGAAAGGACCAGAATGCTAATAACAGCATCAATACAAGATTTTATAAAGGAAACTTGAACTATAAATATTACTTTGGCTACTCACTTCAGAAGGGAAAGTTAATGCCTAGATATTGTGCCTAAACATAAGAGATTTATCCCCCTCCTAGAGCTGAGCTACTTCATGCCAGAAATTCTGCATTATGCTTCCCTGTGGGATTATATCACCATCTGGGTCAGTCTATTGTTCTAAGTACTTCTAAGTACAAGGCTTACATTCCTTATTCATGCATACACAAATACAGTTGCATATAAAATTATTTGCAGTGCAACTTATATATTGTTTTCTGACAGGAGATACTGTCTTCTGACAGGCAATAGTGTTTCTGTAGGTAAGAAATACTAGTTTTTTTGTAATATTTTCAGCAAGATGAAGGTCTTCTGAGAGAACTTTAAATATGATTTATTATTTTTTAAAAAAATATTATTTCCTCTCCAACATGCATTCCCTGAGTGGTACGCTTTATCCACTCTCCCAGTTTTAAATTATGTGCACAGTTGCCTGTTCTCCAACTCCAATGTGTTATCTTGGTTTTATTACTCCTAGTTTGTTAAATTAGTGCTTCTCTCTCTACATTGTATCATGGATTCTAATGCTTTGTCTTATTGTAGTTTTCATGCTTTAATGCTTTGTCTTATTATACTTTTAATTTACTGTTGTGACCTACCTTAATGGCTTGATTGTAACAAAAAAAGAGGAAATACTTTTGAAGAAATAAATCGTGCTGTTACCTTCCAGCTGTTCCCTTAAACGGTTTGCTGGTCTGAACAAAATCTTAAACACACTGTTAGAACATCCCAACCCACTGTATCTATTTGGTGACAGAATACAAGCTTTTAGAAGAGGAGGAGGAGGAGGAGGAAGAATTAGTTTTTATAATTCCCTTTTATTTACCCTAAGGAGTCTCAAAGCAGATTACAGTCACATTCCATTTGCCTCCCAAGCCGGAATAAAGAAGCAGACATCAATGTTGGGTTTGACTAAAGGGCCACTTTATTAACTGTCAACATTAACTAGGGATGGCAAGGGCAAAATATGCTTGCAGTATGGGTATGGACAAGGCCAGGGGTCCCAAGACCCCTCCCTTGCTATGTGAAATAGAGAGAGCCACCCTGCCCCGGCTGGGAGCCATCAGGCTGTGGCTCATGCCTGGCCAGCACAGCAATTGGAAGATGACCTTGAACTCCATCCCCCAGGCTGCAAGGCCAAAAAGGGGAGCCATCATGGGCGGTCTTGAAGGCAGTCTGTGTTCCCTGTCCCAGGCCGCAGGGCCCAAGGACTGTACTTACAAGACCTCTTAGACACCAAAAAAGGGGTGTCAACTGGCACTTACCAGACCACAATCTGTACCCACATACAACCCTGCCAACCTATAAAGTGACCAACCTGACTAAAACAGCTGCACCCCCAAAAACTGCCCGCAGTACAAGATAAGAAAAAGCACCCCTTCCAAAGAGCCAATTTAGGAAGGGGCAAAAAATTCCTATCCAGCTCCCAAATGGGTGACCAGCCAAAGCCTGTCCTGCCAGCAGGGCAGAAGGGTGGGCCAAAAATAGGGTGAAGACTGAAATAGAGAGGCGGGGCTGGCCTATAAAGGCTCTAGCCCCACCCCCCACAAAAGCCCGGATGTGGTGTTTTGCCATGGTCTGCCTCTTCTCCCAGGGAGGCAAAGGCAGCTCCCCAGCCACATGGCCACAAGGGCCGAATTCCCTCCCCACAAGTCACTTTGTGAGGTAGGTGAGGCTGAAAAAGTTCTGAGATACTGAAGGATAGAGAAATAGTAAAACATCTGCAGAAGGAGTTTCATTTTTTCTTTAAAGAAAATATTCAACCGGATATGTCTTTAAGAACTGTTTGGGATGCAGTCTGTATAAGCAAGAAGAGATATAAAGATTATATAAATCTGAAAAAGGAAATTCAAAAACAAGAGAAGAAGATAATGGAGAAGGCAATGAAATCTGATAGGCGGAGTAAGATTAAACTATTGCTACATAAAATGAACTGTCTGTTATCACACAAACTAGCTAAGAAATTGGTATTTGCTAAACAGAACTTTTTTGAGAATGCTAATAAACCAAGGTACTTAGCCTATCAAGTCAGACAACAAAAAGAAAAAACATATATAACAACTTTAAGGAAGAAGAATGGCGAAGAAGTGAATAAGATTCAAGAACTAAAGACTATTGTGGAGACCTTTTATAAAGATTTATATAGAAGGAATGATACAAGGCCAGAACAAGTAGTCGAATACTTGGAAAAGCATCAAATTCAAAACTTTACTGAAGAACAACGAAAGATACTTAATCAGCCAATCATGATGATGGAAATGGTAGAAGCCCGAAAAAAACAGAATAAGGGTAAAGCACCGGGCCCAGACAGATTGCCAATAGAGTTTTATGTGACTTTTGAATAACAGCTCCTTCCACAATTGAAAGAGGTATGTAAGAGAATTATAGAGGGAGAAGAGATTCCGGAGTCATGGTGGGAAGCAACAATATCATAAATATATAAAGACAGATAAAAAAGAAATCAAGAATTATAGGCCAATTTCATTATTAAATGCTGATTATAAGATGTTTCTCCTGCCAACCTAACAGTTCAAAAGCAAGAAATTGCAAGTAGATAAATAGGTACCACTTCGGTGGGAAGGTAACAGCGTTCAGTGTGCCTTGGTGTATAGTCATGCCAGCCACATGACCACAGAAAAGTCTTTGGACAGCGCTGGCTCTTCGGCTTTGAAACGGAGATGAGCACCGCAACCCTAGAGTCGGATTCGACTGGCTTTCGAGCAAGGGAACCTTTACCTTTACCTATAAGATGTTTGCTTCAATTATTGCGTATTGGCTAATACTATTCATAAGGACCAAGCAGGCTTTTTGCCTAAAAGACAAATTAAAAATAATTTGAGATGTATCCTGGACATAATAGAATACTATGAAGCACACCCAGAAAAAGGAATGGCCCTGATCTTTTTAGATGCAGAGAAGGCATTTGATAGTCTGAATTGGAGCTTTGTACTGGAAACATTGAGGATGGCAGAGGCGGGAATGGAATTTATTCAGATGTTGCAGGCGATATACACAAAGCAAACTGCCTCAGTGATGATTAATGGTGATAGAACTGGAAACTTTGAAATCCAAAAGGGTACAAGACAAAGTTGTCCTTTGTCACCATTATTGTATATCTATGCATTGGAGAGACTTAATGAAGCAATACGGTATAATGAGAAAATAAGAGGGCTGAAGATGCAAGGGGAGGAATTTAAGCTTCTCACATTTGCTGATGATTTAGTTTTTATATTAGAGGATCCCCTTCCCTCAATCCCTGAATTAAAGAAGACTTTAAGGGAATACGGTCAGGTGGCAGGACTAAGAGTTAATATTAATAAAATGAAGATTTTGACTAAGAATATGAAAGCAGAACAAAAAGATACTTTACAAAGAGAGTCAGGTTATCAAATGTGTGACAAAGTGAAATACTTGGGAATCAATTTAACTAATAAATGTAGTGTGTTACAGGAAAATAATTACAAGGAGTTATTAAAAGCAACAAAACAAGATTTAGAAAGATGGAAAAACCTGCAACTCTTGATGGGGCGAATAGCCCTAGTTAAAATGAATATTTTACCAAATGGATATTTCTTTTTCAGAAGATTCCAATATTGCATTTTTTTTCAATTTTTAAAGAATTGGATCAGCTAATAACAAAGTTTGTTTGGCTGGGGAAAAAAACTAGAATTAGATTGAAGGCCCTGCAAGATTCAAAGGAAAGAGGCGGTTTTGGGTTGTCTAACTGGAGATTATATCATAGGGCTTTGGCACTGGCATGGATTAAGGAATGGATTATGTTAGGTGATAGAAGGATGTTAAAACTAGAAGGTCACGATCTGCAACTGGGTTGGCATGCATTTCTGTGGTATCAAAAAGCGTCAGTGCATAAGTATTTTAAACAACACTGGATACGGGTTGCACTTCTAAAAGTATGGGAAATCATACAAAGGAGATGGTTTGTGAAAATTTCTAAACTGGTCCCACCATTGGAAGTGTTTATCTAGATTATATGATGAAAAGCCACCAAGAAGATATATAAATATATTGAACTCAAGAAATGAGCTTAAATTACAAGAAGACTTAACATGGTGGCAGAGAGCCCAGATGGAATCAAGATACGCTAAGGATAAGAAGATGGGGTTTATTGAACCAATGACAGAGTTGGAGAAAATATTGAGTGCACCAGAGGGGAAGTTTATAAAGAAAATGTACACAGTACAATTAAAAGATATGATGGCAGATGAAATAGTGAAACAAAATATGATCCAATGGGCCCAGAACTTGGGGTATAATATAGAACTGGAGCAGTGGATGAGATATGGAATAAAAATGTCAAAATAACTAAAGCGATTTCTTATAAAGAAAATACATATAAAATGGTTTATAGATGGTATGTTACACCAGAAAGAATTGCTAAATATGATGTTAAATGTTCTAATAAGTACTGGAAATGTGAGAACAAAGTGGGCTCATTCTATCACATATGGTGGTCATGTAGCATTACCAAAAGATATTGGATATGGGTGCACAGATTGATACAGAAAATTACAGGGAGTACAATTCCTTTTAAGCCAGAGATATTGCTTTTAGGTATTTTACCTAAGGAGGTAAATAGAGATGACCGCTATCTGTTAATATATTTGGCAACTGCTGCCAGAATTTTGTATGCAAAATATTGGAGAACCACCCAGACACCATCAAGACAAGAATTTATTGCGAAGATATTCGAGGCAGCAGAGATGGATAAGTTGACTTTGACTATGAAAGGACATGTAGATTCCACTTTCCAGAACACTTGGCAACGGTTTTATGACTGGTACAAATTAAATGGCTGAGAGGGTAAAGAACTAGCTAAAGAAAAGATAAAATCAGAGATGTTATAGATGATTAGTAATAAGAGATACTCACGTAAAGGGTAACATAATTTTGAATGATGCATTGTTTTAAACAATATAGACAACCCCCCGTGTATGTTTTATGTTTGTGGTGTAGTTTTTTTCTCTGTGTTATGTCTATTGTGATTTTGTATTGTATGATAACGTATTGTATTGTATTGTATATTTGTTGTACTGTATTGTGTGTTTGTTGTAGTTTGTTATAAAAGTAATAAAAAATCTCCCTTTGGGGGCAGCTTCAAAAAAAAGAAAGAAAGAAAAAGAAAAAGTTCTGAGAGAACTTGGTGACCCTGTGGGGAATCAAATCTGGTTCTTGATTAATATCCATTGCTCTTAACCACTACACCATGTTGACTCTTTGTGGCTTTGCCAGTATCAGCTACATTTTGAGATTCTGCAAACAATACCATAATATGCTCATTCTGGTATGATATTCTAAAGTACACACACACATACACACAAGTGGGAACCCACGAGTAGGGACGTGCACCCCTGAAAATGGCCCATTTCAGGCTGCTGAGGATCAATTCAGATTCTCTGATCTGAATCAGCTTGCCACCAAATTGCCATTGAAATTTTGGCCCCATTATATCCTATGGGCCATTGAAGTCAATGGTAAAAACATAGTGTATATTTTGGGGGCTGGAGGAAAGGGGGT